>OX387316.1:3818098-5089965 GCA_947562085.1 Eudonia lacustrata
CATTACCTATCCTATAAAAACGAGCAAAAAAAATCACAATTGTTAGGTATATGAGAGCCCCCGTAAATATTTATTTTATTTTGTTTTTTAGTATTTTTTGTTATAACGGCAATAGAAATGCATCATCTGTGAAAATTTCAACTGTAACTATCACGGTTCATGAGATGCAGGTGGTGACAGACGGACAGGAGTCTTAGTAATAGGGCCCTGTTTCACCCTTTGGTTACGGAACCCTAAAAAGAGCATCAAACACGAGGTTTAAAAACTGCAAATACCTAGTTAATAGGTATTTAATGTAAGTAGATATTGGAAAAACATAAAGACATAAGGATTGATTTCTCCATGTGCACTTTGTAAGCAAAAAATAATAATTATTTGTATTTATTTGTATTTTTTCCCCATAAAATACTTATAATTTTATGGAAAAAGAAATACACTTTTTTTTTATTTAGCTATTAAAAGGTATAACTACTTATTTATATTACATCCTAAATTCAAATTATGATAGGCTGATATTTCTAGAAAACTAATATTTTTTAGTAAGTACCATAATTTAAAATAAATAAAATCATTCTTTACTTAATTTAACTCTTCCTACTTATTCCTTAAAAAAATACAAGCAAAACACCTTGTTAAATACCTACAAACAACATCAGCACACGCCCTCCAAATACAGACACACAGAACATTTTTTTTTTTAAATGTGCTGTGTACAGACACCTCATAATACCACAAAAGCAAACGCCCGGCAACTCCTTTCGACCAAATGTGCTAAATAGGTAATTTTAATTAGGTAGGTATTTAATTAAAGTAAATAAAATTCCTCTTTTGGTTTTTTTAAAATTTTATTAACTATATTATTAATTATTATTATTTTTATTAAGCATAAATTGTTAAACAATAAATACCTAACTACATAAAAGGAACCCTCCGTAGGTAGTAGTCAGCGAACACCTTGAACAATTCAGAATATTATGATTCTCAATGGACTACGAAGATTCGAAGTTTTTTATTTTGTATTGACTTCAGGTGTTGATACGGTGTTTTTTTTTCTTTTGTCTCCTATCCTCTAAGTATAGACGCCTACACATAAATTTGTGTAATTGATTGGTTTTGTTATCATAGCAATTAAATTTAATAAACTAATATAAATAGTCTTTAAAAGTAAAACCTGGGTAGTATGTATACAAGTAAAACTCGAATTTGGTTTTATCAAAGTAAAATTAAAGGTCATCTATTAATAAATTTAGCGCTATTGATGCACAAATGACAAGTACTAAACTTTTAAAGGGTGAAACGTGTCATTAATTTCAATGCACTTGTTCATACGCCTCACAGGGCCATCGGACACTTGTGTGCGTGCGTTGCACGGTCATTACGCTGGATTATTTGTTACGTTTAGGGCTGAGATGGGCTCGGCCCTATCGGTGGCCCAGCGCTCCCTTCTTCCGCTGGTATTTGAATAGGCCTGCGCGTTGCGTAACCCGCGGCCAATGACAGCGCCCCTGCACATGCATGGGGCGGAGCCGTTACGTCACCTCGCCCTGCCCCCGCGGCCGCGCAGCCGCCGTGACGTCACACCCCGCCCGCCTCGCCCCGCAGCCGTAACGCGCGATTGCAGCGCCCATGCCACCAGCGGCGTCGCACTGAAACTATCTACAAAACACTCGTGCGCTCAAAGATGGCGGATGGGTCGCCCGAGGACCGCACCGGCCCGAAACAAATGAACAATTTTACTTTTTCCGCGCCTGGTCCTGGACATGGTGACACAAAAAAGTGCAGTGAAGATACATTAGACGGCGGCAGAGTGAATTTGTCATTCTACAGCGACCAAGAAACGAGTGAATCATGGGAGAAAAGTGATAAGCGCGGCGTGGCCGCGAATGGTTTCACAGAGATCGTCACTATGAATTCCCGAATATCTCGCAAGGCGGACGCTGACGAAGGCGAAGACAGAAAGAAGAGATGTTTCGACAGATACGACAGCTCGGAATCATCTGACAGGTGAGTGATAGTACATTTAAGTTAGAAATACAACTTTAATCTAAATAATGTCTTGTCATAACTGCGGACTGCGCCGACTGAGAGTTAAGTTTTGGCGGCATCGAAAGAGTCAATGCTCCAGTAACCGGAGGCTGTTATTTTCGATGTCAGGGCCATTGTGAAAAGCCGTGGTGTTGCTAGGTCGTGATGGCACGGTTGAATGCCCTCGGAATAGATCGCTGGGCCGCGAGCGCGTCGCTCACCACCATTAGACTTGTTAAGTAATCGCCGGAGTCGTGCCTGTAATGTTTATGAAATTATACTAAAATGAGACAATGCCGAACAGACAGGTTGTTCTCTTTTTTGACTACGAAAGTCTGTAGTCTCTTACTTTTCTCCTTTTCGTTCATTATTGGAGCCTTACATTACAGCTTGTAACATAATTTGTTAAACTCTACCTCTCTACCTTTATTTCAGTAATCTTTGTGTAGATAACGCCGAGCTGAAGTTCTTCATACCTAGGTAGGTACATAATTGTGATGAAGAATCTTTTATGTAACTGATGAGGTTGACTCTTAACTTATGTATTAATTACCTATCTATGTTTAATGATGCCTTTAATCAGTTTCATGGTTATCATTAGTATTCATCAAGTCATGATTGATTGATTATAATTATTGTTTAATGTAAAAATTGGGTAAAAATATATTTAAAACATCTCCTAACAGTGGCACAGAAGAAAGACATGCAGTAAGTCCTACTTACATCTATATATTTCATATTGTCTCCTATCAGCTAGAGTAGTTAGATACTTACATGAATTGAGCTTTAATCGAATGTAAAGTCTGGTTTAGCTTGTATCTTAATCCAAGATTTTAAACCCACATCGGTTCAAATTTCTAAGGAAATGTATTGGTACTTTGTGCTAGTTTACATAGGTACTCATAGTGACAAAGCTCTGCTGCAAGTGTGCTTTTTATATAATTTTTAAGTCAAAAGGACTACATAGTCCTTACAAGGTTACATTACCCTGTTGTCTAAATAAAATGTTTAATCTACTTTATTACTACCATTACAAACAATAATTGGTTAGATGTTACTCTTTACATTGAACTTGACTGAATTTTATTATAATATCAGTAATTTATTATCATATTGAATTGATACTAAATAAGATATGATGATTAAAGGTTTTACCTGATTGTGTTACTATACTGTACAGTGTACCTACTTTTCTATTAACTTTTTGTAAAGAACTGTTACTACATGAAAAAGTTTCCTACTAAAAGAATCATCATCAGCTAGTTCATCATGTAGGTACCCGCTGCTGGGGCACAAGTCTTCTCTATAGATGGATAGGGATAAATATATAGAATCACGATATATTATAATTGTAATATACCTAGATTATAATGATCTTAATAACTTATAACCTAGTACAGATACTAATGACTGTACTTTTGGTAAACTCTCAGAATGATTTAAATTATGTAGAGTATGATAGGGCTTTCATTACCATTCCATACCATCCATACAATTGTAGGTAACAAACACAATTTACTTGGTACCTATGTGTAAGCAGCAATGAGAGATGATACAAGATGGTCACAAATAAAAGTTGAATTGACTGTATTAATAAAGAAAAACAGTTTGTGTAGAAATCTGTTTTTTCTATTTGGACTCATCGGTGGCGGAGTGGCAAAGAGCCAGCAACCTTCATTTGGCAAATTGGTGATAAAGCCAATACCCATCGAATGTAGTGATGACTTGATTTCAATGACCCTGGCCTTTGCCCAGCAGTGGGACAGTATTACTTAGGCTATTTACGTTACTTTACTTCCATTTTCTCATTTTACCATTACAATTTACAAATCTGTTGAAAATGTTAGTCTTACAGAGCATTAATAGTCAATCAGATAAAATGTAAAATGAAAACATAGTAAGAAAAGCCAGCCAAATCTCTTTTTAAAATGGCTGGCTTTTATTAAGATTAACCTGTTAATTAGCTATGTACTTAGAGCATCATGTTGGTTTATAAAAGTTTATCTGACAATTGAAAAATCAACCTCACATTAAAATTTAAAGCTGTTAACCACATTATAGTCTCTCCTTCCAGGCATGTTGAATGATACCTACTCAGATAATATTATGACTACTCCTCGAGTACCCCATATGTGGGTCACTTATTTATTACTGATAAGTAAGTGATAACATGAGCACATATATATGTTGATATATTTGTTCAATATTTGTCCCAAGAGTAATGAAAACTTTCATGTATGGTTTATTTATGTATATTTTATTTGCTCATATTTTCTTGTTGCCAAATATTGTAATGTATGTATACACATACACTCCTGCACATCAAACTACCACAAACTGTCAAATGTCCTTCACAAGTTGATTTATTTCTATTGTTACCGTTAACAAAAACAGGCATTTTCCAAAGTGTTAACTGAAATTGAAGATTAAAACCTAAAACATATTTAATCCTATAATGAGAGTCAGAATAATTGATTGACCAAAAATATAACAAATTGATTTGCCTACCTATAGAGCAGATGGACTAAGCCACAACATTTACTTTAAAGTGTTGCATATTTTCTTGATTAACATTTTACTTGCACATGCTTTATAATCTTCATTTTTTATCATTTGAATATGTTTACATAATTATGGCTCAATGATAATAATGTCAAAAGTGTAATCAATATGCATTTAATGTATCAAAGCAAGCAGCAATCAAAGCAGTAAGGTTAACCAATTATGTTACTGTACTCATGCAAGGATTGTAATCTGTTTGTGTACCTATAGAAATAAATAAATAAATATCATGAATCCATCCATTGGAATTAGTAGGTTTGTACCTACAAATGACATTTGTAAATCATTTTTTAGCATAAGCTAATTAATTTGACTTACATCACTGTTTTCTATGGAATATAGTAGTGTTTGCTTTATTTGCGTTCCATAGCTTATTTTAATGGCTGGTATTGCAGCAAAGTACCTACTATAATATTTTTTTCAAAATCACCTAGGTACCTATATAATTTTACAATATTTTTTTTAATTTTACGAGAAATTGCCAAAGTATATAAATGGAGTGACGACAGCACCACCAATTGAAATTGTTCAACTTGTAACTTCTCTTTTTACATAGAATTGTAAAAATACAATTACATTTAATTCATGTTAAATATAGTGTTTCGAGTCCACTTATTTTTTGTAAATATAATAGAGTCATCTTGTATATAAATTTAGTTTTGTATAAATAAAAAAAAAATCGTCTTTTTCAAGTGCTTTTTTTATAAAGCAAAATATCAAACTAAATAATTAAGAAAGTGGGAAAATAACATAATTAAATTGCAAAATTATATAAGTAATAGGTACATACCTAACGTTAGTTAAAAATTCTCATAGATTGAATAACGAAATACCTACCTTTGTAAAACTGATGTAAAACATAAGCCTATGAGAATTGGGTGACTGACACACAGCACAGTGTTAGTTTTAACCACTTTCATGTTTCCTGGTGATAAAGATAAATGGCGATAAGAAGGGTTCTGCGTAGGGTTCAAATATCGATAACGTGACACTTGACTTGACTCGAGTTCGAAACCCTTATCTACCACAATATTAAAAAAGTCGGCCATGATATTTGTAATAACTAGGTTTATAATTTTTGTGTTTGAAATTTTATAATAAAGTAAAAAGGCCATTTTAGTCATTTTGTCCAGGTATAGTATAATACCAAATAAAAATATATAACAGTAAACTTTTTTTTGTCAGATTATATGTCAAATATTTTTACTATCTTTTTACCACTTTTTATTTTGTTAGCAAAGATCTAAGTCTAAAAATGTCATCATGAAGAATTAAAGTTAAGAATTGTATCTCTTCTTTAATTATTTAACATTGCAGGGTAGCAATATTAGTTGTAGGGCTCCAGTTCATAGAGTTTAATTCAGTAGCGCCACAAGTCTACGAAACAGTTAAGTCTCAACTCAATATGAAATAAGTCGCATTATTTTTTACAATGCTAAAGTTAACGTGTCGCCGTCGTCGCCGGCGCGAAAGTTTAACAATTGACGTGCACTACGTAACAAAAGACCGAGCTTGCTGGCAGTAGGGCGTTCACGCGAACCTAAGCCACAAAGGGTGAGCTGTAAAATAAAAAGTTAGGAGTTCTAACCGGGCGCGCCGGGGGACACCGAACGGGTTCCCGGCTGCCTTGCGGTATGTGTGTGCTTGGGGAAAATACGCATTCGACCACAGGCCCACAGCCTGTACCCAATTTATTCGTATACTTACACTAACGATGCGCGATGTTGTCTTCGATGTAGTCACTAAATAACTCGTAATCGGTAATAAATGACATTGCTAAACGTGTTATAATGAGACAGACAGCTGCTCGTGCTGCAAATAAAGTTAAACCTTAAAGGCAGTTATTATTGTTGAAGCTCACAATTTCACAGAACAGTTAACTATTCCGTGCACAAATTCAACCTTCCATGCGCCTTTGGCACGCCATCCACCCGTTTCGATTTTACATATCTGCGATTGTAAAAATAGCCTGTAAAAGTAAGCTCAATGCTAATTATCTCGAATCTGTTTAACTGGCGAAACAAAAGAATACGCAAACATGACAATATCAATATCAATGACACGTAAGCATGTTACTTTAACTTTGAAACACTACCACCTGATCATACAGAGCGTTCAGCCGGCTACGTACGTCCGTGCAGCCCGACCGGTCGCTCCTCCCCCCGCCCACCGCTGCCCCCTGTCATTAGAAGCGTGCGCGGGCGCATTGGCCCTCGGCTGCGCATGCCCCGGCTGTAGCTCGGGCTCGGGAAACGAGCAACGAGGATTTGATTTTGGAACATTTGACTTGATCGACAATTCGACACGGGCTGTTCATAACATTGATAATCTCGTACTTGAGCAAGTCTGCTGTGATCACTCTCGCTGCCATGACGTGTTTTTTACACTAGAATTATTTCAGAAGATAATTCTATTTGTTTTAAATTTATCATATATTCTAGATTCACACAATTACCTACTTTGGTACTATGTGTTGTATAACAAAAATGTACATAGGTGTATTGTTATTTTTGAATTATTAAGATGCAAATTATTAAAGATAAATAATACGATTTAAAAAATTTATGCCGGCCATGGGCAATTTATTTGTATGATTTATATCCCACCCGAGTTTGCAAAAATTTTAATTAGTTATTTAGGTAGTTTAATTTCGGCGATTTAAGAAAAGCCAATGCTCAAACATGATGATAATACGAATATAAATCTAATGTCGTTCGTCGTAAAACTGTTGAATATTTGGTAGATTATGTTTGAAAAACGTAAGTATATGTCAATTACTCGATACTTTATTGTATTCCAAAATGTTTATAAATTAGATATTTAAGTATGTATACTAGAATCTTAATTAATAAATATATTTGAGGTTTGTAATATTACAATCTTGTCTTTCAAGCTACAGCGTTTTTGGTTATTTTTATTGATTCAAATGTGATATTTTGTTTTTATTTAAAAAAATGCAGCTGTCCTATAAACAGATGGAAAATTCTTATTAATTCCTTGATTTGTTTAGACACTTTTCATAATTCTGATGGTGTTACATTGTCTGACGCTCAGCACGGACACCTTGCTTTGTGTTGATGAGACGCATGCGTTTGTATATTAAAAGTAAGAGACACTGGTCGGGTTAGGTAGAATCTGAGTCATCAGAGCTTGGTCGTTCAACTTTCGTTATTGTTTATTTATATTTTTATTGTTCGAACCTTGACGCGTGCGACGGCCGTCGTAAACCGATGGAGACACCGCGAACTAAACCAGTTTGAAGGGTATGCTTCAAGCCTTAAGCTTTGACCTGTCATTGATTTGTCGTAATTCGTCTCATCTTTGTTACAATCGTTGCTCGGCGCTCTGTGATTCGATAGCTATGTGAATCATCGCGAGTGTGATCTCGCTTAGGAAACCAGCTTGCATTTTAGCTTTTAGTCTATCTTATGTGTCATGTTATGACACTTTCATAGTCACGTAGTAATGTCTTGCAAGTTATCATCGAGCTGTCGTTTGTACGATTATCTTAATTAAACCGACAGTATTTTGGTAGATTAAATATAATTTTTACTTTAACTCATTAGGTATGTTAAAAGTATGTAAAATTATTCATAAAACTTCTCTCACTACTCGCGATTATGTGTTGTATTGTAATATGAGACGCAGAAAGGTCCCAAATTTAATATTAAAATAAAACTTTTGGACTTCAGGTAGTCTGAGCCGGCCGTTTTTTTATCAACTACTCAATCGCAAGAACTCGCCACTCTAACGGTATCTAGCACACTTACTTTACGTAGCTTACTTTACGTAGATCTGGTGTAGCGCCTGTTTCCAGCGAAGTCGGGTCACGCAAGTCTAGCCGGTGAATGTAGAATGTGAACAACCTTGGAAAATACTAAACGCTTAACTCATGTTGTACAAAATATATGTAAATACTTTGAAGCAGTCTTGTAGTTTGCAAAGTACAGACTATTCACATTTCCTAAGGCAATACGTATCCCTACTTCATATGGTTGTAGCCGTAAATTCGGGTCTACCATTAAACTAATGAAAGATGATTGGTTTCTATTTCACGCCCACAGTGATTTTCTCGTGTTACACGTCACAGAGAATCAGTGCAGTCAAAGGGTATATGCGAGGTAAAGAAACTGGTTCCTCGCTAATGCAATTATCGGTTAGTTCGTCGGGGCTGGCTAACTACCAGACGGCAGAGCGTGTGGTCAGATGCTATAAAATTGACTTACCTACCGTAGTGCCGTAAGTTTGACAAGTTTTAATCTTATTATTTTCATTTCCTAACTACGCTGAAGTTTGTGCTGCCTTCCGGTAATTTGCCGTGTAATTCATAACGACAGCAGTACCTGTTCTTTGGTTAGTAACATAATAGATTGTCCGATCATATAGATCTCTGTTATTGTTCTTGGAATTTCAAGGCTCATCGGATCCAAAAGCGCAATTTGCACGCATTCTTAGAAACCGTAGGTATCCTTTGTTTAAGATGAAATCGAATCATCGCGTTTTTGTGTCTGGCCATCACAACAAAAAAAGTTGTAATTGGCATCGTTTTGTTTAATTGCGTGTTCGGACACAATTTTATGAGGCATTTTATTTGTAAAATGTATCTGATAAAGCCAACCTTGTATTGCTGATTCGCACCTGCAAAAAGCGGACCACCTGCTTTGGTTTGTCATTATGTCATACCTACTGACTCTACCTTTGACATTTCTGTTATAATCAAATAATAAATGCTAGTTTAAGGCAGTGGATGCTAATGAATCTTGTCGTTATAAAACGTCTTTATCGCACAAACAATTTTCTCACTGTCACTATAATAAATAAAACCATTATCTGCCCACACTAGTCGTAATTGACTTGTATCAGCTGTATTGTGCCACGATGTCGACTCTTGTTCCAACCTCTCTTTGTTTGAAGACTTAATGTCGATCAATATCTTTTTATATTCTAGCAGAAACACTTAAAACTTTAGTTCCCTTATATAATGTCGGAGGGATATATTCTTTAACACTTAATAAGGTATTATAAAAAACCCAACACAGTTAAAAAACATTCGCCTGAAAAGTAAAAAAAAAATTCTATTTTAACCCTACCTTTCAACGTGTTGGTGACTGCTTATTTTGTTATTGGGGTTCCATTAGCAACAATTCTTTTTCAGCAACTAATAGATGACTTGACATTTGGTACGAAGAGGTAGTTAAGACACCGTATTTGGGTCGTTTTGGTATTTGGACATGAAATTATGTTTTGGGGCTTATTTTTGGATTTTTATTACTTGGCAGTTAATCGTTGGAGCGTTATGAAAGCTAAAATTTCGTAGATAGTTATAACATAAATTTCTCTATTGACCAGAAAACGTCTTAGGAATAAAAAAACCTGCCAACAAACAAAGGTTGCCAACTTTTTTAAAACCAAATATTGTATTTTTGGATTCAGTACCCATAAAAATATAGCAGATAGGAAATTAATTAAAAAAATATAGTAAGTAAGTATATTAAAAATATTTATTTTATTTATTAAATTATATTTGTTGTGTCCCGTTTTAGATAATAAAGACTGATTTAAACGACTTTGCTGATCAAATATAGTAATTTCGCCTATTATAATATATTTTAAAAATAATAGTTAACACTTAAAATAGTAGGATACAATATTATATAGTAGGGTCGGTTGGTAACCCTGGCTGCAACGCATGCTACATACAGACGACATATGCATACATGGACTAAATTGGAATATCTACATTGGTTTCGTATAGACTCTCAATAAAGTGGCTATTGCTTAGCATTTATTAGCAAAATTACTAACTAGTTGTATATTTTGATTTACCTCAGGCATAATACAAATTCATGACATCATTCAAATTAAACTGTGTTTTGTTATTGAGTTTTGCAAAAGGTCATATTATATTAACACAAGTAAAAACACTGATGGTGCTTGATTTATTGAGCTTCATAAATTGTATCTTTTATTTTATAACGCTACCCTCTGAATGGATCTTTGGCATTTGATTATTTTTGCATTAGTCGTTTTCCGATATATTTTTTTATTTAGATTATTGTCTTGTTTTTCATTTTGGATTAAATCTTTCCATCCTTTCATCATATCGGGTAACGTTTTAGTTCATCAGGAATACTCTTAATAAGTAAACGTTTTTTTTGCATTTGTGGTTTACCGCATTGCCAGTTGACGAATAAGTCGATAACTTATTTTCTTTTTTTTCCATTTTGGATTGAATCTTTTCATTCTTTCACCAAATAATTTGGTAGTTTAGTTTACCAGGGTTACTCCTTATAAGAAAAAGAAATAAGATAGTCCGTTCCTCAGCAGTTAAGAATTCTGGGTAAAGCGCGTTTCTACCTTCCACCTTATCATGACTTAACTTAACATCAGGTGAGCTGATGGCAAAATGCTTACGCGAGAGGAATAAAAAAAAGGCTAGAACTTCAGTGACAAATTCACAACCCTCATCATTACCTTGCAAGAGTCGTATAATATTCAAGTTGATGTAACTTTTAACCCTGCAAGTATACGCACGAGTAAGGATTTATTATTGTGTGAAATACACCGACCGGCAACGCATCTGCGATTCTTTTGGTTTTGCGGGGGTGTCCATGGGCGGCGGTGATTGCTTCCCATCAGGTGACCCGCCTGCTCGTTTGTCTCCTTCTAATAAAAAAATATAAAAAAACCGACTGCGATGCGACACCGACCTTTGTAAAGTTTCTAAATATAACATTTTGGTATTTTTAGTGTTAGTAGGTATTTTCCTACATTTAACCTTTTCACCGCCCAACTATCCTGCACGCGATGTCCCGCTGTACGCCAACGTATAAATGTATTTTAATAAAGTAGGTACAAAGAAGAACTTCTATAGAAGTGCTGGCGTGGACGGCACGAAAATCTCGAACTTCTATAGAAGTTGTTGGCGGTAAAAAGGTTAAACATCACACCTTCTCGGTCGCAATAGGTAGGTACTCATAATACCTACGCATAAAGAGTTTTCTCCAGTTCACAAAAAATATAATTTCGTATTAGATCTATGGTAGCCACAATGTCCTTCAATCTTAAGACCTAATCTGGTACGAAAACCTTAATGCTTTAACCTTAAACCTTAAATCTTGATGAAAGGCAAGACGGGAACGCCCGTCTTGCCTTTCATCATCATCATCATCATCAGCCTATACTAGTCCACTGCTGGACATAGACCTCTCCAAGTGCACGCCACCGAGCACAATCCGCGGCTACTCTCATCCAGCTCTTGCCAGCCACCTTGCGATGATCGTCGCTCCACCTAGTCTGAGGGCGTCCTACACTACGTTTGCCGATACGCGGTCTCCACTCGAAAACTCGTTTACCCCAACGGTTGTCGGTTCTGCGGCTAATGACCGGCCCACTGCCACTTCAGCTTCCTGATCCGATGGGCTATGTCGATTACTTTCGTTCTCTGTCGGATCACCTCATTCCGAAGTCGATATTTCAGAGAAACTCCGAGCATAGCCCTAGCTAGCCCTTTCCGTAGCTCGCTGAGCGACTTTAAATTTGTAAACCAGCCCTACCGTGAGTGTCCACCTTTCGGCTCCGTATGTCATCATGACCGGTCGGACGCACTAATTAAAGACTTTCGTCTTTAGACTTTGTGGAATAGGCAACGTAAAGACCCGACGTAATTTCCCATATGCTTCCCAGCCTAGCTGTATCTTTTTGTTAGCCTCTTTCTCGAAGTTGTTTCTACCCAATTGCAAAATCCGCCCGAGGTAGACATATTCCTTAACAACTTCGAGAGCACCGCCTTGTACTGCACTGCAATCGGTACCGGAATGGCATGTTCGTTAAACCGAACCAAATCAATTAATTACTTAGGTACTTACTTACTTATCAATAACTAATTATTGCTACTTGATACTTTTACTACAATCAAAAGTCTAATAATCTGAGAATATATAGTACGATACTCTTACACAATATGGAGAAAGGAGGATATATAGAGAGAATAACGTCTTCCGAATTCCATTGGAGTGTCCCGCCGGGAAATGGTTGTTAGACAATCGGATCGCCTTGCCGGGCTAGACTATTGTAGAATTCTAATTTGAGTCTAATGTTCATTGTTATGATCTGCTCACATTGAATCATAGTTTTAGCAGGTTTTATGTTTTGAAGCAGACTTGTTAGTATAACAAGGCACTTCATTATTTGCCCGCTATAGGTAGCCAAGAATTTATTGAACACCATCTATCACGATAGACGGTCGTCGTCGCATTGTCCAATCGCATTCCTTGTAATGGAACTGTCCACCGGAATTCAGTAGGCGATTTAGATGTCTATTTTATTAATTGAACTTAAATTTATGTTTGTACTTTACGGGAATGAGCTTTTGCTAATTATTAGTTTATTGGTAGAGAAATTGTAAAGAAAACTGCTTAGAATCTAAAAAAATCACGAAACTCTTAAAAAAAATCTAATTTAAAAAATATTGACACTTAAATTTTTGTAATGAATATTTTTTCAATAATTTTAATGACAATTGATTAAAAGTTAGTTTGCAACGTCAAGTTTCCGCGCACTTTGCTGATTATTAGAGATAATACATTTTTTTTCAACTGTTGCTAATTTCGCGTGATATAATTTGGGAATGTTTGCCCGGGGCAGGGGCAAACATCAATTAATCCTGGCAACACGATACATTGTGGGGAGCGGGGCCCCCTCCGGTCGCAGATTGCTGCATAATCCCGGTGCATTTCTACTGCTTCCGATGTGATCGCTAAGAGAGGGCGTGTATTGAGGGGCCATTACCATTGGTCATCCATCCATCACAGCATAGCTAATGTATTTTTCTTACTTTTTGTCATAGAATGCCCTCAAATATTAATTAATAATACTTTGATTATTTGGTTATATTAGAGATTTCGTATTGTCATTTGTTTCCTGTAATTTTTCATTGAATTACGATCACTACAAGACTGAATATGGACTCAGTAGCAGTAGACCGACCTCCAAAGCTACCTAAGCCATTGTGATAATAATGAAAGTTATTGAGGATTTATCATACCGATATACCTAGGTGTTCTGAAAAGAAACTGTAAAAGCTATACTATTATTTAAATTAATAAAATGACAAACAAGTACTTACCTAGCGTCTCAATGTCAACATGCCGCACAAAGACGGTTATGAAAGTTTCCCAGAAGCGAGGGGAACAATATTTGGGCTCGAACTACTAATGGTTTTACCTTTTTTTTCAAAGTCCCCGACGCTTGTTTATCCGTATTGTTTAATTTTGCTTCTTCACGCTCATTGTCATTTGTCTGGCTGACTTAACAGTTTGTGAGTTGCGCGCTGGCGAGTCTACTTACACAAATTCTAAAATGTCGGCGGCTCCGTTAATGGTATTGGCTCGGGAGGCGTAGGTGAAACGGGACTCCCAAGTATCCGAACTTTATGATTGCTATCAAACTTTACGTCCCCTTTTCATTAAGGTATGGTGTACATGCTAAGGAGGTATTCCGTAATAAGGTATTTTATTGTTATGGCAGTAATGACCTTTAACGAATAACAAGTTTGTGTATATAGAAATTTACAATTTATATTATTCTGGTTAGTTAAGCTAGTCTAAATCAAACTGTGTATTTCATGGAAAATTATGCATTTACAAGCCAATTAAATATGAAATATATAACTAATATAATTTAATAACTGCAGTTGCCTCAAACTGTATATTTATAAGTAATTATGATCAAGTGCACTAGCTACAATTTGAAAAATGATTTCATTATCTATGCAGATATTTAACTCGTTATATGCATGCCCATTGGGTGGAAACTGGAAATACAACACGCATTTATCCAGAAGTTATTAAATGATACTTTATTTACTTTTAACATTACCTCCATATTCGGCCTCGAGAGAATTTAAACATATCACCACCATGACCCTATCTATGGCTTGCCAATGTTTCTCCCCGTACGTACAAGCTATAAAGCGCACATCAATATTTCATGGTCCCATGAAACCTAATTCGGGAGGTGCGACCACCGAAGTGGGATGGCTATCCATGCGTGTCATGTAAGAGCCACCTGACCGAATTATTAATTTATCACACAGTCTGTTACAATCACTTATCTACTGAGTTTATTTAGGACCAAATTAAATATTTGTAATGATGTAGATAGATAGTCAATATTTAATTTTAGTACTCCATTCATCACACACGACGCACGCAATCAAATACATAAAAACCATAACAGCAGAAATAAATTTAAAAATCATGATAAGACTCAAAAATACTGTCAGATAATTTTACGTAAAACGGAACGCATTTAAACACAATTAATTTTAAAATTGTGAACTTTTCGGTCTTCGTGTAACCACATGGCATCTAGCAGAATGTTAAATTAAAAGGTCAAATTACAATAATATGGTCAAAATAAACTCGAGTAGATCCGTGTAAAGTGTTTAATTCCTGTATCGATATCGTGGCTACCATCGAATAATGATAAATCGCCAGTGCGACAGCGGCGCGCGCCTCTCTTGACCGGATTTATTAAATTCCACGATTAAATACCCGCCGGTTACGTTAAACGGAACCCATCGATATTATCGCGATGTCTCGACACCTTTGCTCAGTCGCCCACTTTATAATCACGAGCTCGCCGACCGCTCCATTTTTATATGTAACTGCAGAATCCAATTATTCTAATTTTATTACAACCTTTGGTACTAAAAAATATTCTGGGTAACAAATTCAGGTGTTTTTATTTTGATTTAAGAAATATTGTAGAACATAATAGGTAGGTATAACCTTATAGATAGAAATAAGAACAGACTAAAAATTGTACAAGAATTTAGTTTTAGTTTTATTGTTGCTTTATTTCTGTCTGTTGTTGTTTAAGCATAATAACCTATACAAACGTATTTAAATACAATTTTAGAAAAAAAAGTCCTTTAGCTTTATAGTATTCCATCGTAAACGAATTCACTTTCACGTGTAGGTACAATAAAACGATTGCTTATAAAAACACGAAACCGTTTACCGATGTAACTCTAGCACTTGTCAGTTTTTAACCGACTTCAAAAAAAGGAAGAGGTTATCAATTCGACTGTATTTTTTTTTTTTTTTTTTATGTTTGTTACCTCAGAACTTTTTCAAAATAAATTGCATGGCTCGTTCCCCATAAAGCCGAAGGTGAGCACAAACGGAGTCACCCCTCATAAGGAATTCTGTCCCCTCGGTCTCTAGGCAGGTGTACCAGCCGGTTTAGGAAGCCACCAGTGTCCCCAATGGCCGTGGAAAGTGAAGACCTGTTCCATTAATAGCACCCGTTGCTAAGAGTTTACGGACGTAGACTACCAAGGAACAAATACTTGTTGATATTATTACATGCATCACGGAAGACTCGCAAAAGCAGGTCAAGTCTAAAGAAAAGTTTGATAGTGTGTTTGTTGCAGATTCAGCAGCAAGGAGCTGATCACTTTAGGACTTTGTGTAAACAATTAAATCTAACAGGTTTTTGTCAAATACCTATGTATTAAGATTAATAAAAAATAAAAAAAATTGTTTCCCACACTCACACCTATAGGCCCAAGAAAAGCTTCCTTAAGAAACTCGAGAAATGGTTAACTAGATAACGGATAAACATACTTATACTTAATACATACTTATTAATACATAGGAAACACCCAGACCCGAAACAATTTAGAAAAACCGGTATTTCTAAATTGATCCGACCGGGGATCGAACCTGGGACCGCAGAGATGGCGACACCATGAAAACCGGTGTGCAAGCCACTCGACCAAGGAGATCGTCATTAAGATTTACATTAATTTTATATCTTTGTAGGTAGTACTAATTTCTCACTCGTTTTGGGGTACGGCTTAAACAGATTTAAATGTTATGCAATTTACACTAGTGCTCACCATTTTCTAACGCATTAAACTTGCCGCGTTTTAAAATATAAAAGCGATTTTCAAAGTTGTTTTATGCAGCTCATAAAAAGCTAGGCGTTGACAGGCAGCGTTGGTGCGCGCACGCCACCTCAACTAAAAATACGTACTTAAATAACATTGTAGTGCACATGTGCGAGCAGGGCACGCGACAGAGCATAGAAAGGTCTAACGTCATCGACCTATGCCACCTGCTGCTTTACATAAACTTGTGCCCAGAAAAAATGCGCATCTACGAAGAAACGATGAAGCCGGCAGATAGAGCCTAATGAACCTTTGAATCTATAAATTCTTTGAGTTCTTATCATCTGCTGTTTTTCTGTGACGTTAAATTTTATCATCACTAACTTGTAAGTAAATGCTTTATCAATAATCTTTCAAAGAATTATGTTGCGGTGGTGTTGTTATCTTAAAATTGATAGTTGGTAACACTCAACTACGCATTGGGCCTACTCATCATTGCAGCATTAGTTTGATCGAAAGTGTCTAATAGTGCTCGATCCTCATCGACAATCGCTTAAGCCCATGGCACCGTACGAACAAGAGTACGAAATACAAATTCAAATTCAAAATCATTTATTCAGTTTAGGCTACAAGTAGCTCTTGTGAATGTCATCGGTTCGTAAGTCTTCTCTGGGCGGGAGGTCTTGTACTGAGAAGCACCGGCAAGAAACTCAGCGAGTGTCCAGCTCTTTTCTCCTTCACAGCGTCAAAAATATTGGAAAATGCCCTAACATAGCAGGACACTTTCCATTACAAATAAAAACAAAAAATATAAAAGACAACCACAACATGTAAATAAACAAAATAAAAAATCTAAGTTATCAAATTTACATCAGGTAAAAGTTTCAATATCCACAATGTCATACAGTACCACTATAAAAGTAGTATAGTACTCTAATAAAAATCAAAAATTGTTAAAGAAAAACAAAGTCAAACTAAAGTGAATAACATTAAAAATAAGATAAGTATGTAAGAGCAGACCAGCCTTCAAAACTCGGTTACCAGGTACAGACATGTACAGTCACTACCATTGACATGTATACACTTTAGACTAGTTTTGACCCTTATTTCATTGTATTAAGAGTTACATTGTTTACATGCTCGTGACTGTAGGTACAGTTAGGTGCATGAGCACTGCTCTCTCCTTCCTCTCACTGGGTCATAGGGTAAAGTTAGTGGGTAGAGTTGCCCTCGGGTTATTCCGCTCTTGATCCGATCCATACGCCTCGGAGAATCTAGTTAGTAACAGGGACACGCTTACGTGGTGCCTCTCCATCTAGAAGACCTCTGACAATGCTTTGATCACACGGCTAATAAAACCTTTTTTCTAGCCGCCCCCAAACAAACCGGTGACGCTGAAAGACCGTTGGAGGCCGTCAGAAAATACTCCAAAAACAAATGATTTTGGTTATTCAACAGAAGAATGGCATGTACTTACCTTTGTTGGGTTGAAAGCACATATCCAACAATCTAAATTTAGAGATACCTACTTACATAACTCTATAGTAAACATAAAACCACGTCATAGCGTAACAAGCAACATTTAAGAAAGAAAGGTTACTTTGTTACCCAACAAAGGTTTTACTCATAATTACAATTCTAAAAAAAAAATCTTAAACTCTTTCCGAATTAGCCGTCAGAAAATACTCCAAAGACAAATGATTTTGGTTATTCAACAGAAGAATGGCATGTACCTTTGTTGGGTTGAAAGCACATATCCAACAATCTAAATTTAGAGATACCTACTTACATAACTCTACAGTAAACATAAAACCACGTCATAGCGTAACAAGCAACATTTAAGAAAGAAAGGTTACTTTGTTACCCAACAAAGGTTTTACTCACAATTACAATTCTAAAAAAAATTTCTTTAACTCTTTCCGAATTAGCCGTCAGAAAATACTCCAAAGACAAATGATTTTGGTTATTCAACAGAAGAATGGCATGTACCTTTGTTGGATTGAAAGCACATATCCAACAATCTAAATTTAGAGATACCTACTTACATAACTACAGTAAATATAAAACCACGTCATAGCGTAACAAGCAACATTTAAGAAAGAAAGGTTACTTTGTTACCCAACAAAGGTTTTACTCATAATTACAATTCTAAAAAAAAAATCTGTAACTCTTTTTCCGAATTGCACTTCCATTTTACACACTGTCTTGTGTAATCATCAGGAACGATTGTTTAACGTAATTGTTATTCGTGCTGTAAAGTACCACTGGCGGATCGGTTACTTCCAACCCCCATTGAGTGCTCCCGGTTATCGAGTTAATATCCATTAGCAATCTATGATTATCGTGTACAGTCACGAGCATTAACATGTAAACAATGTAACTCTTAATACAATGAAATAGGGGTCAAAACTAGTCTAAAGTATATACAGGTCGTGACTGTACGTGGCTGGATCGGATGTTTCTCGAATTTCATGTAAAAGTGCTATTTTATTAAGTACATCAAACCTCGCAACAACTAGCACAAAAAAATGTTCTCATACTATCCATATTGAAGTTTTGTTTTGTCACGCTACTTTCTACCCTACAAATACCTATTGAATACAAAAATTGCAAAAATAATGTTTAATTTGCTAAGCTTAGATGTTGTAACTCCAGTTTTTATTCGACATGCTATGATGATAAGGGCAGCTGTGCTGTTGCACAGCAGGAAATAAATGTCACGGCTCTAGTTATTCTTTAACGACACAAAAGAATTCCCACCACGGCCAAGGTGAGGTAACTTGGCCTATCCTTTTATTATTGTGAGATAGTCTAATTATTATAGACAAATCTGTCATATCTCCTAACACGCTGCATAATCATTCCCGCAGAAAAATAAACGCTAGTAAATCTTCTGTTGTATTTGGTAGCCTAATTGGTACAATCAATTTCTTTGATTAAGTTATACATATAGTGTAAGTAATTATTTTATGTCATCATCCACTTTGGCGGTTTAATACAACAAAATTATCTTTTGAGCATAATCTCCATGATAATATATTTTTATTTTATCAATAAAATTATGAACAACCACGCTGTCTACAAAGACATTTTATATTATAAAAACTTGGATCACGACGGGTGGCAATGGCTACAAACAAAATAACACAGTCGATTATAATAACCTGAGCTTGGTTCATGCAGTGCGCATTCGACAATTGCATAATTGAGGCATCTGCGCCAAAACTGGTTCGATATTTCATCGTAACATTTTCGATTTTATTCGCGTTTTTGCTGTCGTGGGTGCGACATTAATATGCATGCGCAGCGCGTGCGCGGTTCAGCTGTTTCTTCTATGCGGCCACAAGCTGCGCGCTCCGTAAAAGGAAACCAGCCTCGTGGATGGATTACGGCCGATTACATCGCAATTATCCGTGTGAGCCGCGCGAGTCTACGTAACGACGATGGACCACTCTCGCGATCTTTGTTCCGCGCGACATTGACCTTGCCGCGGGAGTTTATGTAACGAATTTCGGCGTCCGTGTCATTGCCACGACGATGTGCGTATTTTCTGTACAAACACTCGTAGATACAGAGCTTGCGTCAGTGATTACCATCCTGACGCGAGGGTTTGTTATCACGTTTATCACCGGCGCGTATCGGCTCACATATCTAATGCGGCCGTATAAGCATACTGTGTAAGTGGATCCCCATTGCCATCGGTATGACTTGTCGTAACACGATATTCGCATGCGCGATGCGATCGTTTTTATCGCTCCCCCATGCCATGACGAGCTCTACATATGGTATTCACGACGCAGGCTTGAACTTTTTACACTCGGACATTTCTACGTACTTTGCCAGTTATTTCACTTGCTCTTAGCTTTAAGATTGTTTATGCGCATGCGCTTACATATTACATGAGATTTCTTGTGTTCCGGTTTGTCGCCATATTATCACCTTCGACGTTGTCATGTTTAATTACTTAGTTACTCATTTTAGACTTTACAGATTACAGATGGCACGTTCGGGAGGCCCTAATTCTGGGAACATTAATTATGAAGCAGGGTAACACTGGTAGCATCGACACTCGAGACGTCTCGCCGCATCACAAGATTTGCCTGCGGCGATGCTCTCGCTCGGTACTTGATCTACGTTCCAATGAGTACCTGCTGACTTGCACAAGGTATTCATTAAGTGGCAAACGTTTACAGTTTCAAGGGTTGTGTTGCTATTAGTAGGTTCTGTTATTTTGATTAATGATTAATATATAACGTGGACGTATGTAGAGTTATTTATGAAGTAAGATACAATTTTTACCCGACTGCGTCAGAAGGAGGGTTGTGTTTTTCGAGTGAATGTATGTATGTATGTGTGTTTGTATGTATGTATGTACGTATGTATGTATGTATGTATGTATGTCTGTATGTCTGTATGTCTGTCTGTCTGTCTGTTTCTTTGGCACGCCCTACAGCCCAAACGGTATGGTGGATTTTAACATATGAGGTGTCGTTAGATTTGTTTTGACTGTGAAAGTGACATAAGCTATAAAAAAATTAAAAAAAACATTGGCCGGATTTACTAATTCGGGAATATTAGCAGATTTTATTCCCATGTTTAAAAAAACTCAGAGAACTTGTCAGTCAAAAGTACTAGACGTCAAGAGTTTCGTTTTTAAGCCAATTGGTGTATGCGCTATGACTTTGCTATTTAAAAGAGTAAGGCGTTTTAATATATGTAGTTATTTTATGTAGGTTTTGAAATGCTTGGTTATTTACTTTACAAAACTAAAAAGTTAGAAATAAACCAAATTATTAAAATAAATCAAAAACCTGACTGCTAAAACAACTAGGTACTTATATCAAAAATAAAAGTGGCCGTGGCTAGCTCAATTAAATCCACACTCTCTTTGGTTGGTGATTGTCCCCGCCTGCAGACAACTATCAATATTCAATGTACCTATTTATAAATATTTCACGTTGCATTCAACATTGCTCAAATTGAATTCTGGAATCTTAGAGCTTGTTTTTTTCTTTTCAGTTTTTTCTCTTTGCAGTTATTTTTGATATAAGTAGATGTTTTAGCAGTCGGGTTTTTTGTTTTATTTTAATAATTAAACATCAATTAAGCACTTTAATAGTATGCGCCTTCTAAATGTTGCAATTAGAAAATTGTATCAAAAGTATGTACCATTCATTCCATTGACGACCTCCTTGATCGAGTGGTTTGTACACCGGTTTTCATGGTGTCGCCATCTCTGAGGTCCCGGGTTCGATCCCCGGTCGGGTCAATTTAGAAATTATTGATTTTCTAAATTGTCTCGAGTCTGGGTGTTTTCTATGTATATTAAGTATGTAAGTATTTAAGTATGTTAATCCGTTGTCTAGTAACCATTTAACGAGTTTCATAACGAAGCTTCTCTTGGGCTAGATAATTGGTGTAAGTGTAGGAAAGTTTATTTATTTAGTTTATTATTATTTATTCGTATATACGTATACGAACTTCCAATTATTGACAGCGCCAAATAAAATATCGAGGATTTCGTTGTTTAAAAATCGCCTATTGCTGGTTTGTGATCAGTAAATTTAGCATATTTATGCACTAAAATAAATACATTCTGTCATAATTGATCATCATTCTAATGTATAAAATATAATGTGATACTAATGATATCCAATAGTAAAAATTTGTTAGGTCAATCAATAAAATTGTACCCATTATCTCAGTGGAGAACCACTTAGCAGCATTTTAGTATCAATATATTTATTTGCCAACAATAAAAGTTAATCAGCAATAAAACTTTAAATAGGTTGTATATTTTATTGAAATGTTTGATCGAAGTTAACATACCATTGCTTTTAACTTTTAAGTTTAATTGCCCATTCACCCGAGGCGAGATAAGAATTCACAAACGGAATGAATGACAGACAGTAGAATAAAATGTAAAATCGCTTTTTAATTATTTATAAATATTCGAAGCGGGAACGAGCGCTCGTTGTATTAACGATGATCATAACAATGTGGCTCTCCTCACACCTGCTCAATATCGTGGCCTCAGATCATAGCCACAAAACAGAAAATTGCAGAAAGCAAGTTTCGTACAAGGAGCTCGGCGGCGGCGGCGCAGTGGTTAACGCGCCCGGTCTGCGAGTGCTGGGGTTAAGCAACTTTCGCTAAGGCCGGTCATCGGATGGGTGACCAAAAATGTATCATCTCGAGCTCCTCCGTGCTTCGGAAGGCACGTAAAGCCGTTGATCCCGGCTGCATCAGCAGTCGTTAACAATCACCAATCCGCACTGGGCCCGCGTGGTGGTTTATGGCCCGTTCCCCCTAGGCTCGTGCCCCAGCAGTGGGGCATAAAATGAGCTGATGATTATGATGATGAAGTTTCGTACAAACGTGCTCGAGCCTCGCACACATAGACAGCCTCTCACGGCCACGGAATCACGCAGCAGCAGCGCTTGGACTGTTCCGAGCTGACCCGAACTCCTTGTCAATGCAAGCAAGTGTCGGTTTGGTTGGTGGTAGGGCTTGTTAGTCCGCCTGGCTAGCTACCACCATCTTATCTGAATATGTCGCCATAACATCAATGTTTGTAGCATTGTTGTGTTCCGGCAGCTAGAGATAAGATAGCCAGTGCCTCACTAGTTGAGGTTCCCGGGTAAAGTGCGCTTCCATCATTGGCCTTATCATCACTTTACAACAGGTGAGATCAAGGCACTGTACTCACCCTTAAATAATAAAAATAATTAAAAAAGCAGGGACTGCATATCGGTATAAAATATCTGTATAGTACTAGTAAAAATATGAGTACATAA
This sequence comes from Eudonia lacustrata, assembly GCA_947562085.1. Lineage (NCBI taxonomy): Eukaryota > Metazoa > Arthropoda > Insecta > Lepidoptera > Crambidae > Eudonia > Eudonia lacustrata. The sequence goes on from OX387316.1 coordinate 3,841,382, forward strand.
ATTCGGTACCGGACGAATTTCTGTATTTACTCATATTTCTCTTCGCTACAGTTATTTTAATGTTTTATTAAATTTCTGTTAACTGATATTATGACGAACGGTGCGTGAGTGCGGGACGCGGGGTATGAATTAATTATACTAGGAAAGCTTTCATTTCATACGTCACTTGCCACTTCACATCACAACAAGCAAAGAAGCACTGTAATGAAAATGGCGGGGGCTTACAATCTATTTTATAAAACAAACTCAATACACACCCAAGATAACCCAGAGAAAGTTTCGTAATAAATAACTAAATATAAATAACTGTATAAAACATATCTGTATTAAAATTTTACTTTCTCTATACAGAAAAAAGTATCTGTACTAGAATTTAATGCTATATACCCAAATATAAATGTATGACGTTATAAAAAAAATACTCTTATTCATACCGGTATACAGCCCCTGAATGCAAGTTAGTTAAGTGAGTTGCTCGAGCGCGCTTTCTGGGTCCTCTTTATTTTGTGACATAGCTGTCTCCATGTGATTGGTCAATATAAATCCCGAAAGGTGTCAACGTTATATTCAACTTTAAACTCGTATGCATAAAGTATTGACTACCGTGATAAGTGAAACATTCCCAAGCACAAAAAATGCGCACCGATCCCGATAACGTGCAGATTAATTAGTCGATAATGAAGAGCCTCCATTTGAAATCGTCCGCTCTGTTGGTTCACGTGAAATCCTTTTGTTAGGTATTGAGTGACATTCTTCATTTACGGAATAAATCGCTGTCATTACCTATATTATGTAGAGTAGAGTGTATCCGAATTAGAAGAACACCATGTTTAAGTAAAAGCAAAAGTGTTTGTTTATATCATTAGTGTGTAGTTCTCTGCCTCCTATTTCGAATTTGTAGCATAGTTAATAGTTATTTATTCCATAAAACAATTACATTGTATTGGAAATTACATAAAAATAAAATGATACAGATTACAATAAGAAAATGACAAATTATTATAAATATATTAGCAAATATACAATAATAATGAAAATTAACTTAATAAGTAATATAAAAATGCAGTACCTAAGACAAATATTAAAACTTATTAGGATTATTTAGGATCACTTAGAAATTTATCAACTGAGTAATAGCACTTTTTTAACAAGAACGGCTTGAGTTTATTTTGAAATTTATACACATCATATATGGATTTAAGGCCTATAGGCAGAACATTATACAGCTTGATGGACTGGAATCTTACGCAGTGACCAGCAACGTTCAATTTAGGTATGAAATCACATTTCAGATCCTTTCGACGCGTTAATTCTCTCTTTTTCCTTTCTGCATTACATTCAATTTTATTAAAATTTTTAATTAAATGAGTAAGCAAAACTAAAACGTACAAAGAAGGGACTGTTAAAATTATTATTTTTTCAATAAGTGGCCTACATGACTCAATCTGGGAAATACGCATCATGGTACGGATTGCTCGCTTTTGTAGGACGAATGCGGCCACAATATTATACTTATAACTATTACCTCAAAACATAATACTATAGCGAAATTTGGACTCAACCAGAGCAAAATAAACCAGCTTATGCTGTTTCAAGGTGATTTGATCTCTTAGGCTTCTTATAGCATAGCACGCCGAACTTATGCTAGATTCTAATGCCTTAATTTCCTTTGTCCAATTCAAATCAATATCAATGTGCTCAATCAATAGCTTTCAAATTAGTAAAAATTATGGCACTAGTTTTCTTTGAAGGCATTGTAAGACTAATTACTTTTATCATCATCCCGATCTACATTATGATGGTGCTAACCAACATTGGAAATGTTCAGTTATTAATTAAAACCTTTGCGATGAACGAAATTTATCAAAATGTAATGAACAACAATACATCAAGTTTGCGGGAGCATTTGCTTGTCATAGAGTTTCCATCTACAACGCACGCGAGGGTGCCATGTTGATTTGGCGATGCCTAGGGTTGGCCTCTTATTGTAAAATGTTGCTCATTAAAATACAATACTGTTTTGTTATGTTGCAACATAGTTATAGAATATATCTAACCTCTTTTTCACGTATTAAAAACTGTACCTATTACATCTCTAAAGTTTTACGACTTCTCTCATAATTAGCATAATTTATTCTTCATCTTATACCTGTTAGTCTATGAGAAGCAAAAGCTGATGGTGCTGGAATTACTGTCTCCGTACTGTCCTAGTGTCGGTGGCTGAAAAGCAGCGTTTTGTTCCCGGGCAGATGTATCGCTGAGCCACGACCTTTTTGCACTGCTGCAGCAGACACATAAAAATAGGTTTCGCTTATATCCATTGTATTATGTCTGTCTGTGGTTTTGGAAATAAATGTTTTAATTATCTAGCTATCTATGAAAGGGTTGACTATTATGTCGAGTGGCGTTACGCTTTACACACTTAGCAATTCATTTCCAAATCAAACAAAACGGTTTGACCCTGCACCGACCCGGGTAGCCCGGCCAGGAGCGCCTCCCGACGGGCAACATTTAAACGGAATTAAGTGTACTTAATCGCGGCGCAGGCGCTTCGCCTCGGGGAGGCTCAATTTGAACCCCGCATTTATAATGCAGTTTTTGTGATGGCCTCCTCCTCGCTAAATTTCTGTTAGGAAGTCTTACCGCAACACGCTCCGACTCAGTTAATGCAGTTTTGATGCCGGATGCATTGCAGAGTACCTAGGGAAATTATAAAATTTACGTTCGCTCGTTTTGCTCACTTTTTCGTGATTCAGATATTACAATACCCATGCAAAACATTTATTTAAATTTGAGTTTGCCTTATGGTTATATTGTATTTAATAACAGGTGTCAATAATGTCAACATTATAGCATGTAGCGTTCATGAGAATAAGACTTAATCGCCACCTTTATATTAATCTGTAACCTTGCTTTGTATCCTACCTAAGTTCTTAACATTTCTTGCATGTACCTAAATATATTCAATCAAGCATATGGTGACGGCATACAATTACATAACAGCACAGCTGTGGTGTTTATTTACCTCACCATAATTAAAATAACCGAAGGAAAACAAAACATTGACGAGATACTCACAATGTAAGTAATAATCTTGCGGTAACATACAGCAGTCGTGCCAACGGCAGTCCTCGATACCAGCCAAATGTTCTGTAACGTGAACTTATAGTAATTACGACGTAAAAACATGAACACTTTGCAATAACCCGACAACCTTCTTTATTACAAACTGTACAAACTGCAACATATATTTACCACAGACTCTTTGAAATATTATTATTTCATTCATCAAGGCAAAATTATAAATAATTGTGTATATTTTTTTGTATCACACAGTTTTATTTACGGACTTTGTTAAAGCACGCACGTTGATGTTTATTTTGAAAAACGTTTAACGCACCGCGTATGTCATAACAGTTGCATCGACTTTCTCATTTCCGAGTGGGTCTACGCCCACCTTTTAGGCGGTAAAAAATACAACCTCCATGTTCGTGTTCTTTTGTAGATATTTTCCTCACAATGGGCCGGTTTCATTATGCAAGGCGAGCCAAAAGGAACTAAACAGATGTAAGTACGGTGGTGGTGCATTCGCGGCCCGAACAATAGTCACGAACGGCCGATCGATCGCTGTCTTTTGTGGAGCCCGAAGTCGCTCGCAGCACCCTCACCAGCTGCCGTGTAATTACATTAGTTGCGTCGCCTGCTCCAATCTACCTTGACGCGACAAAAATTAATGGCGCCTCCATGATTTGCCTTTCCACCACACTTGGGAAAACTTTACTTATCCATGATTAACTCCGTGGAGGAAATCGTGATTTACAAAGCCGTTTCCTTGTAGATGCTTTTAACGCAGTTAATGGGTAGTGACGATAAGGCCGAAGATGAAAGTGCACTTCAAGCAAACCCTCAGCTATTGAGTGAATTAAATTGAAATTCTTAAAATAACAATCGAACACGCTAAACTACCAAGGAGATAAAAATTCACACCTCAAAATTATTCGAAAAACTCGTGATGACGTACTTACGTGTGTACCGTCACAGAGTAGATAAAATGTATTGTACCGTTTTATTACATTCGTAACGTAAAACTGTGAAATAATACATATAATTTTCATCTCATCTTGTGTGACAAGAATGGTCAGATGCGATCGTTGCAATTACGTATCGACAATGGCGAACTCGGAAGCAGCTCCATAACATAACGGTGGAGAAATTAGTGAGCACAAAGAAGACCGTCTGTCCGTAGTTATTTACCCCGGACTTGTGATAGTTGTTTTGAAGCTTTTGCTTGATGATTTTAAAGGTTGGTTTTGTTTGGGTTTGGTTGATAAAAACGTTAGCCTCGAAGCGGCGCGGCGCGGCGGCGGGCAGCGCAAGTCGCGTGCGTGCGCGCCCGCAGCTAAGCGGACGCCGCGGAATTACGTGCATTTATCTGCCCACCGGTCATTAGGCTGTTTCGTTTAGTTATGGATGGGAGATTCTGTTTTGATGCACAACACACACTTTAATGTATGAGCAAAGATTGCTGTTCCAGTTTTTGTTTTGATTACAATTGATTATAGAGACATGCAACGTATTGACACTTTATTAAAGCTTTTGCTTGTCCTTTATTTTGAGAGACGCGCACTTTCAGGAGCGGCTAAAATTATGATCGTCTTTTAACGATTTCTGACGTCTATATGCAACAAACCAGTGTCGGCGAAATAAATTTGATGAGATCCTTATTTGCGGTGTCTTGATACGTAACCCGCTGCGCTCCCAAATTATTAACGAATCTTTGATTAATATTGAGTGCACTTGAAACTTGAAAGTCCGCTTCATTTAATATAAATTGCAAACCGCAACTACCGTTACGCAGACGCCTTACAGCTACAGTCGACTTTCTGCCGATATTTTAATTAAAACATTCTCCGTCGAGAGGATTCCGCCTGGCATCGAAAGAAAAAGACCAACGGCAACCGATTGAAAGGAAAAAATCAGTACCCCTCCTTTTCATCCCTAATCTGGTAATTGTCGGTAGATTTTTTGTGCTATGAATGAAAAAAGGAACCCTTTGTGGACTTATACCCCCGCACGTGTTCACCGATTCCAACGAATCTGTTTAACCAATCACAAACAACTGAATGTCAGGGCTGTGAATTGCATTTAACAATTGCAGTAATAAGAAGCCGCATAAAATGCTGGATCGAATTATATGATAATAGATTTCAATCTCGACGACAAATCAACAAGGTTTGCGTTGTTGTTTTGGGGAGAAGTTGAGCGATTAAAGATTAATTGTTCGAACCCTTCATATCAAACGGTCAAAGGAGAGCGATGAGACAATTTTGTTAATAGGATTGTTACTAAGCCGCTCCGGTAAGAAGTGCCAATGTTATAGAGAGAGCGGGGCAGGTGCAAGCAGGATAAGGGCGTAGCGTAACCTTTATTCACAACAGCTGTTCGAGACTATCAAGGAAATGGCTACACGCCCAATCAGCTTGATGAGGAATGAGAGCAGTGTGCTATTAATCTATTTCTAAGTTACAAATTGACTCGAGGCTACAGATAGGTGGCTTTTTAATAGAAACAACTTTTCTTACGACCAACTATTTTAACTTTCATTAAAATATTGGTACTAATTATAAAAATGTCGGCAGCTGCGTGTTGTAATTGAAAGCGATGCGAATTTATTATTTAGTCAAGTGACCAGAGCATGGTGTTTGCGGACTCACAATGGGCGTGTTCGTTACGTTGTTGTGGTTACTATGTATCGTGTAATGCAATTCTAAAGTCGCTAATACCACTGGGACCCCGTGCACCGGTCGCCTAAAGGCCATTTGAATATTAATACACAATGCATTATTTGCTTAGGCCCGTTGCATCGTGCATATATTATTTACGCTTCTCTTCATCTAATAGCATGATGATTAGTTTAATATTAACTTTTTACTATCATAAGTACCTATATAAAAATGAAGGTTATCACTTTTATCCGTAAACAAAAGAAAACTGCAACTCCAGATAAAGAAAACCCATTATTCAGTTTCGATCCTCCAGTGGCGAAATCCTTTGATAAATTACTATTTCATCTTTGGATTTGGAGTTTCGAAAGACTTTCACCCTTCTTTTTGGGGTTTTCGTACCCCTTGACGCCGTGGGAGCGGTAATCCAGGGCCGTAGCTAGGGCCGGACAGTGCGCCAAGGGTTTTTAATTTGAAGGCCGCCCGCTGCGGCCGGATTATCGGGCGGGCCCGGGCGTCGCAATTAGTCCTCGCGTTAAGGTTGCTCGCCGTCACCCGGGTACGTAAGGCTTTACGAGCAGTTGTGTGCTAAGCTTTTGATGATTTATTCAGCGGCCCGTCGCACCGGTCGGAACTTGGAGAATGGAAAGTTTTCAACTGTTTGTTGGCTAGCGTTAATTTCTCTTTTTACTGCAGCATTCATACCTTTTTTTGGCTTCTTGTATTGTTGTATCTTTTTTTCTGTAAGGGGCAAAAAGAAAAAGTTTAACAATTCAATTAGCGTTGTGATTTGTGATTGTTTATTTTTTCTTTTCTAACGTATTGATGTTGTCTGATTATAGGTTTAATCATTTTTATACCACATAACGTCAAATAGCGTTAAGAATGAATCACCTTCACTGATCTCTAAAACGAACGAACGAAGAAGCTTTAGCTTTGGACGCGTCGGGGACCAAACGTATAATGCTAATAAAAAATAACAGGTTAGGTCCCCGAACGCTTACGCAGTTAAATTAATTTAAATAACATTTTTATGTAAGATGTTTTCTAAGTTAATATATTTTTTATTTTAATCCGATGTCTTAAAGTTAACTGTACAAGAACTGCGTTTGGTAATAAAGATCTTGAATTAAATTAAAAGTTCTAGGTTTCCTACTTCCCTTACTCTAAACTGGTCATCACGAGACGCTTGTTTTTAGGAAAAACTATTCTTATCTTAATAGACGGAAGGTGCAGGTTTAAACACCGCTCGTGGAAATGCTCTCAACAATTTTCTGAATAAAAATATTATGTTTGATGCTGTCCCGTATTTAATTGATCATACCCCCCCCCCCCCCCCCGCCTCGTGGGAAAGTCGCGCAGCCATCAACTCGTTTGTTATTTCGTCGGTCGGATTACGGGATTATTGTTGCACTCAAGGTTATCGAATTATCGACTAGCCAGCTCGGGTGGTCGCTTTGTTTCGTTTTAATTAGTACGCTTAGGGGTGGATGTTTTCATTTGTTTTTTTAATGGTATATTTATGTAGATGTATGATAGGTATGAATTGAGCAACGTTCATACTACAAAGATTTTTTTTCTATTATAAGTAGCCAAGTTTTTGATTGGAAGAGATTGGGTAAGATTGAATCTGTTTATATGGGGTTTGACTTGTTTATTTAAACGTTAGAATTTAACAGTTTTGCGTTTAGTTATCGATTTACTCATCGAATAAAACTGAAAGTTTTATTTCTGTCGTTATTATTAAGTTTAATTTAACAAGTCACTGCAAATAAAACAAATGTTTACAATGAATCGTTAAGAAATTTCTCATATTGAAATAAACACTTTATACAGATCTATTTCCCTAACTCGCGCTGCTCGCGTCTCTTACACCAATATAGCTACTAGCCAGCCATTTTGAACCCTTTGCAAGGTCCGTGGTCACACAGACCTTGAACTGACAAAACAAAAGATGTCTGATGTCAATAAAAATATATGACCGGTTTCACCGCGCTGCCTGAGATAGTGTGAGATAAGATTTCAATTTTAAAGCTTTCGCATAAATAAAATACACATATATAAAAACGCTACTCGATAGTCCGTCTAACACTTGCCAGAAACAGGTGAAACCACAGATTACTTAATAGTTCGTGAAACTGGCCCACAGCTTAAAAACTTAACAAAGCATTATTTATATTTTTTGCCAATGCCATTCATTCATAGTAATAACATAACATGTGTAGAGTAGTGCACACTACAATGGATATGCTAATCGTCAATCTGAATTAACTATAATAATAGCGGCGGCGGCCGGCGGCTGGGGCGAGGGCTATCACTTCAAAGTTCAAACTAAATCTCAAATCCATAAAATGGTAAACAAGATTGTTACATTCTATAGTAAATTTTTACATTATTATAATATTACGTTTAAAAAGACATCGGTTTACTGTCATTTATAATAAAATGTTTATTGCATTAAAAAAGTGACAGCCCTAATGGGCGTGGGTCGATGCCAAGCCATCTGGCCAGCTCTCGCGATCGGGATATCATAATTGTAGCATAATATAATTTAAAAAAATGATACCTAAAAGATATTTGTTCTCACTCTTGTTTACAAATGAATACAATATTAAACTGCGGTAAATTAAAAGAGTGAGAGTTGGAATCAAATCAGTTTTAAGACTGAAAAAGACTGAATAAAATTTCTTCTAGGACGATTATTTATTTTTGAAGAATTCATTGTAGTTAACTTATATGTAAAATAATAAAACGTACGATATATTTCTTGTAACAAATACGTACTTTATTAGTTGGAGACTTGTGAGGTTTTGTTACCTCATCAATCAAAATCTGCTAAAGCAACCTTGAGGGTCGGCGGGACTAAGGGTGCGGGTTCCCATGGTTCAGACCTTTCTACACTAGGCGACACCCTACTGTTTCTTAAAAAACATTTCATTTGAGTCTGTGTTTTTTTGCTTTGTTCGTCTCAGATAGCGAAATTACTGTGTTTTGGCGGGTTAGTAGCATTATCCTCCAGTTGCAGTTTCACCCGAAAAATAAGTATTAAATATTAGTGCTTAGTGACGCGTTCAAAACTCTTTCGAAAGATTTTATTATTTATAATCAGACTGACAACATTTTTATTATATTTTTATACAGTTTTCAAGCAGAATCGGTTGAAAAGTTCAATGGTTATTTTGTAGAGCAGTAGCTTGAACCTTCTGAAGTGATAGAACTTTGGTGTTGCTTTAAAGAGCACCATAGAAATACCAACCTACCATAGTTGAATTATGGAATGGAAGATTTAAGCAATATGCAGGAATCAACCCAAGTCTATTGCTGTTCCTTCAAACTCTGGCTAAGGATATTTCTGCTCACAATATTGTTCGAGAAGTATAATAATTTAATATTCATTATTGAGTTATATGTATATGAATAAACGCCTGAATAGTTAACAAGCTTTCCTGTATTACTTAGTTGTATTAAAAAAGACCAATTACGGAATTAGGAGACCTTTTGACTTTTTGCAGGTTGCAAGTCAATGGAGTATCCGTGCATACAAGAAAAACAAAAAGTATAGAAAACGATATATATAATACTGATTGATCATCTCTCACAGCAGTACGAAATACAAAGAAATTTTAATTTCCGATTTCTTACAAAAAGTTACGTGATTAGAATTCACTTTTAAATTATCTTCCAGATTATGCAATTATATTTATGTTCCCTGTGTGGTGCCGGGGATAAAGAATTGCACCACCCCATCTCTTCCCGTGGGTGTCGTAAAAGCCGACTAAGGGACCATTCCCGAGGATGGGCAGCAGCATCTCTCTGAGGTTACCCTCAACCTACTGCGATCGCCAACCCGCCTGCCAAGCGTGGCGATTACGGCAAATACCCCTCATACCCTTGGGGGAGGCCTTTGTCCAGCAGTGGACGTTTTTTGGCTGAGATGATGATGATGATGATGATGATTTATGTTCTCATCATCATCATCATCATCATCGGCCTATATTAGTCCACTGCTGGACATAGGCCTCCCCTAATGAGCGCCATAGCGCCCTGTCCTCGGCTTGACGATTATGTTTTATTTATTGTTGTATTTATGTTCTATTTTTGTTTAATTTTATTTTGTGTACTTATGTAGGTAATAACTTGCCTTTTGAGATTATACAAGTCCCAATTGTTGATTAGTACGTATTGTACACATAATAATTTGTAACATGTGGTTGTTCTTTTAAATCTAATTGTAATATGGTGAATAGGTATATTACGTTATATTTAGCATATATTTTTGCTTTTGTTACATAAGTAGTCTTTTTATTTTTGATTGTTTACGTAAACTAATAGTACATCAAAATTATTACTATATGTGTTACTTAACGTGTGATTTTGACTCTTTAAAACAAACTGTGATTCATTGGCTTAATTCTGTGATATAGTGTATTAAAAAAAACCTTAAATAGTAGTAGCTGTAGCTCTCGTTTCTTTAGGATGCGCAACTACGTTTAATATTTATTTTTCGGGTGAAACTGCAACAGGGTTCGAAAAATAAACAAGCGTAAAATAAAAGTAGCGTTAACACGCTACTAAATCGTTTTGGCGACCAAAATAAATAAAATAATGTTATCAAGACTTACTATATTAAACAAGTGTTTCCAAAACTCACACAAATCACCTAAACCGAAGCTAACCATTTGATTGTGAAGCGTAAAGTGAAACCATGTAAAAGTGTTTTAGTTTATTTAAGGATACTGTCCAATTGCGATCTTTATTTTTTAATTAAACAGACACTACATTTGACCAACTCTGCAGAATATCAACTACCCATCTACAGCCTCTCGCAAATTAGGTTAACCAATTTTATTTTATTGTAAAAGAATAACAACAGCCAACTTAATACTATTACAAATGATCTTAGAGCTAGACTAAATTAGGCCAATTATGCTATTGATATTTGAGTATTATAATGATGAAACAAACTAAACTAAAACAATAGAAAAAATTACGCAAATTTTGTTGCGAACAAATTACAAAAACACAAATGTTGAAAAAATTTCCACGAGCAGTGTTTGAACCTGCACCCTTCTGACATACCGGGTCAGGTGCTCTTCCAATTGAAATATTATGATCGGATGTTAATGACGGTAGTTGTTAACATTGAATGGGCGCCTTTGGCTTTCAAAGTAAAAAGTAAATAGTGTTGAATAATTTCGGCGGGTTGGTTAGAACCACGATAACTCAATTGGAAGAGCACCTGACCCTGTATGTCAGAAGGGTGCAGGTTCAAACCCTGCTCGTGGAAATTTTTTCAACATTTGTGTTTTTGTAATTTGTTCGCAACAAAATTTGCGTTAAAAATTATATAAACATTTATAAATAGCTTGCCTACTTCTTAACTGGTCTTTAGTATTTGTAAAAATATTATGATCGGATGTTAATGACGGTAGTTGTTAACATTGAATGGGCGCCTTTGGCTTTCAAAGTAAAAAGTAAATAGTGTTGAATAATTTCGGCGGGTTGGTTAGAACCACGATAGCTCAATTGGAAGAGCACCTGACCCGGTATGTCAGAAGGGTGCAGGTTCAAACCCTGCTCGTGGAAATTTTTTCAACATTTGTGTTTTTGTAATTTGTTCGCAACAAAATTTGCGTTAAAAATTATATAAACATTTAAAACAGTAGAAATAAAAATATTGGGATTCTAAAACTAAAAAGTATGTTATAATTTAAATAAACCTATTTTGTCACCATTCGTTAAGACAATCATCAATTAATTAAATTTTCATCATAATAATTTTCTCTATGCTTAGACCCATATCGTCGTATTTAACCTCTATATCTCGAATAAACGACAGTCAATATAATATGTACTATATCATCGTAGCTATAACGTAATCGATATACACATACATAAATACAAGGCATCAAAAGCTCGTCGCGTCGTAAACACAATCGATATAAATCTCATCAAATTATCGATCGCAACCGGCCATTATAACGTGCCGCTGAGTCGACGAGTCGTCTCGTCACATTGTAACGTTTTTTCGTACTCGATAAATTTTGCACACAATAAATTCCACCCTACAATCCCATCGTGTCGCTTGCGAGCTCAATATTGCATTAATGAGGGCTCTGAACAATGATATTTAATTTTGAACTAAAAGATTCGAGTATTCTCCTTTGCCGCTTAACTTTGCTCTTACATACACCATATTTATTAGCCTATAGAGTCGAAGTCGCCGTTTTTGAATGTAATTAAATAGTGGCAATTACAGGGTACCACACTGGGGGCGGCACATGCGTCTGCATTTTGTGTGTTAGGTATCTAAATAAATATTGTACATGTTAGCTCATTTCTGTTTTGTTTCGTGGTTCTCACGAATTTGCTAAGCTTAAAAGCTGTATTGTGCGCGCTTGCGGCTATGTTTTAGTAGCATTTTTGCTATTCATTTACATATCAACGCATCCTTACTACGGCGTCCGTCAGGGAGAAGTTAAAACATAAACCTATATAATTAAAAAAAAACCATTTATTATCTAACATTGACTAACTGAGCCCTATTGGATTTTGCATAAATTAGCATAATCCGAGATACAGAGCGCACGTGCGCGCGCGCCACGCGTCTCATTCAAACAACCCTTTGGGCTCGCAGTAACAGCAGCATTGTGTGACGTCACTGAATTAGAATTGCTGAATGGATGCTGTTGACGAACTGTGAGGGATGTTAATGTCAACTGTACCATCTGTGAGCTCAAATTAAGAGAAAACTCCAAACGATTAAAAGAGGTTTTACATTTTAAACATCTTGTATACATTGTACTGTACACATTAATTTTTACAGTCATACTTATAATAAAACCTTTTTTCAACACACTAAAAGCTCCGCAATGTCAAAACTATCACGCTAATTAACGGTTATCTTCATAAACGTCTGACTGACGTCTCTAAAAGCATTTTAACTTCGAAATTGAAAGAAATCTATACTAATATTATAAAAGCTGAAGAGTTTGTTTGTTTGATTGAACGCGCTTATCTCAGGAGCTACTGGTTCGAATTGAAAAAATATTTTTGTGTTGAATAGTCCATTTATTGAGGAAGGCTATACTTAGGCTATGTTACATCACGCTATCACTAATAGAACGCGGGTGAAACCGCGGGGCACAGCTATTATTTCAATATACAGAGACGATAAAAAGTAGTTTTAAAGACAAAGACATAAATCTAACCCTGATAATATATTAAAGTCCTGATTTTTTTTCTTTTCTATGAATAACAGGGTAAGTATTTTCATTTCGATCATCTTTAATAAAGTGTTTTGGTAATTGTTTGTCACGATCTCGATAGTTCCTTTAGCGTCTATATATACTGTATTAATTAGAAAGCCCAGACCCTATATCAAATGATGTGCATGAGTAGGTACTCCTTCCATGCGGTTATTAATAACGATTAGTGTTTAGCCGCTATCCTAATATGATCAACGCTCGAATTGATTCAACAATGCGCAAGTAATTTAATGATGTAAGAGTTACAAGATATTAGTATTATTACTCGGTATTCCCCTCTACAATAATGACGAAATAAATATGATTACATACGATATATTTATTGCTATAATTCGATATGCTACATTTAATACGGATTAGGCAGATAATAATCTTATCATTTTCCTGGTATTTCGAAATAAAATTGACTTCTTATTATTTTAATAGTTTGTAAATAGAATGGATACAATAATACATATGGCTCTTTCAATTCGACTTTCCGCGCGACCGTTCTGGTTTTATTATGGAACGCACTGCAATCGTGCGTTAGCCGTCCGACAACAAACGTCTAAATTGAAAGAGCCCTTCAAATTAGGCGTTTAGTGTCGGATCGCTGTCGTGCGTTTACACTGCGTTCCATTTTATAACAAGCGTGCGGCTGGCGTTTAATATGAAAACGCACAGCAGCGAACCCTCAGAACAATAACTAAAGCTATAGAAGGATAGCTAAAATAAAAATCGTGCAACTATGTTTAGTTCCGTTCTATCTTATGGCTAGAAAAGGAGGTTGGAGTGCAACAAATGGTTGACACTTAGTTTTTATTTTTTGTATTGTTATGTCAAACGGTCATCAGATAATCGGTGATCAAAAAAAATCTTGAGTCCTTTATAAAGTCACTCACTACATTACCTCAAATATGACGTCACAAATCTAGTGACACCTTTGCTATTTTAGTCCGGTTTCTATAGCTTTAGTTATAATTCTGAGAGCGAACCAACACGAAACGTCTAAATTGAAAGATTACTCTGAATACTTGAATAAGCTGACCTCCGTAGATTCTTTTTACCGATGCTACAGGACAGGTCTCGATTTCGCGATTTATCAGCTTAGACACAATAAGTAAGTACTGTGGCTTAATCGTTAGCTATCTAGCTCTCGTAATCTTATCACAATGATGCAAACGTCTACCGGCAAGTGTAGTTTACCTGTTAGTCGTTTCGACGGATTTTAGGCTCTGTTGTAAGTTTGGAGTTAACCTAGTTTTTGTGACGTATTATCATAAGGACAAAAATGAATAGATCTCACTGTAAATTACATAAAGTATTCAATTATAAATTTCGAACTATCAACAAAGTACCTAAACATTCTCTTGATTATTAAAAAGAGTCATTAATTGTACCGGAATTCTTCCTTGCCTACAAATATTTTAAAAATATTTATAAAATATATAGTAGGTATTGAAAAGAGAAACTTAAGTTATGCCACAGAATAAGTAATACTCGTAATATTTTTTTTAAAGTGGCACTTTTTATTGGAGTATACAATGACTTTGACAAACGGTAAAATACTTTAAGCCAATATCGTTCACAAAAAATATTTAAAAGATTAATAATAAGTTGACATTTTTAATTTTCCGCTTTCCCGAATAGCTAGCCCTTAAAGTTAGCTCTAGAACTAAAGAAGGGCATGTCAGCATAATGTGAGCGAGCAAATGCTCACGAGCTACGACTGTCGACTCCACCCGGCCTGTTCACACACCCTTGCCCCTATTCCCGTGCCCTTGTCATATAGCGTAGCCGACTGGATGTGCCACACGCCTCAGGCAGGAATATGGATAGCAGCTTTGTTGTTATCGAAGCTACCACTTTAATTTTAGAACAAAGTTAAAAAAAAAATATCGTACGTATCCGCGTTTAGCTTTAGTAACTTTTTTGCTTTAGATAAGATAAAGATATAGATACTCGTGTAGAATTAATATTCGATACTGTTTTGGATTTCGTGGTATTCCAGAAAAGCTTGGACTAATTTACGGTTTATTTTGATTACAAGGTAGATAGATACAACAATATAATAGTTTGGTATATAACAGGTGTTATAATTATATTAAGCAAAAAATAAAAATTATCACGGATCTTTTTATAACTGGTTGTCTCTCTCAAACTATATTTAATCCTTTATTGCACAAATAAATTACATTAAAACACACGTTACACAAAAATTCACAAGGCATATACAAAGGTGAGCTTATCTCTAGAAGAGATCTCTTCCAGCCAACGCTAGCTGTGGTATAGTAAGCAAATCTGCGGTACTAATAAATCTATTCGTGCTTCTTATTTCTGTTCAGTTCGTTATGTAAAATAAGTGTACAACTACACACAACGAAAAACGTTAAATTCTTTTTGATTTTTCTTAAATTGCGTATTTTTTTAAACTACTACAATAAAAGCTTTTTAAATTAATGTCTCATCTAGTCATATGTCGCCAATGTTTGCGGTGCAACCCTGGTAGTTCTCGTACTTATTGGGTTACCAGGGCCGAGTCGAGGGAGGGCGCGGCTCACTATCGACTTCGCAGGATTATTGATTATTCGTTGTACCTCTACTATAAGTAAGCTATTAGGTTCAATTAGTTTGTGGCAACCATCGGTCACATGTTGCAACTCTTGATGAACGAAATGTTGGTTTCTAAACTTAACGCGAATACGTAAATGATATTAAGTATATTTTATACGAAACTATAGTACTCGCATTTATTTCGGATCCTTGGCAGTGCACGGACTTAATTATAATTATAAATATAAAGTAACGCAAAAAGGTAATGTTCTTAATCAATACAAAAAATAAGTCTCATTTCTCCGAAAATAAATTAACAGTTCCGACAACAGATCATGCTTCGCAACATTCCCACAGAATGGAAATTGGTTTTCGGAAATTTGTAGTGACACAGCAATTGCCATGTAAATGGTTCACAAAAACGGAAGCTGGAACGGCGAATCGATACAAATTCCGCATACGAATTATGCAAATGTGTCGACAAACCGAGCGGGCCTACGCGGCATCACTGGCCGCTACCCACCCCACCCGCTGTAATACCACGTTGTCAGGTTTCCCTTGATTGCTGATGTGTTACGTACGTTTCATTACACATCAAATTATGGAAAAGCTCGACAAAAGATGGTTATCAACTCTAAAAACAGACACTATATTTTTAGTTCATTTTTTTTCACCTGATGTTAAGTGGAAATGGAGTCCGACGCGAAGACAACTGGTGCAGCGTGAAAACATCGCAGCATCATAATTTAATAATTGAACAGGAAATGAGTAAGCTAAATTACAAATTAGCTAAGTCACTACTTTAGAGCACTACCAATAAAAGAACGTAATATTGTCTTGATTATGGATTTCTACAAATATTAATAAAGGCTAGAGTTACGTTACGCTACCTACCCCAGAAATGAATGCTCAATCCTAAACTTTACGGTCCATCAGACAACGTCTATGCAGAGGGTGCTCCCTAATCATAAAGACAGCTGATTGCAATTTATTATTTTGTAGTACACATAGAAGTTGGTTTATGTCTGTTATCGGTACTTTATATAAGTTTTCTTTGAGTACATGACTAAATTATTTAAGTACGTGGGAGATTATTTAAAAATAATTATAAAGAAATTAATATACTTGTTTACAATTTTGATACCTGATACTCGTTCCTAACTCTAATTGGCTTTGCATTAAGAGTTACCGACTGTTAAATGTGTACACATTTAATCATACGGGACAGATTGGCTGCCTGACTTAAAGCGCAAAGGCATGATGTCGATCTGCTCACTTGCGTATGTATTTTTAATTAACTTTTATATTTTATGTATACTCAACCAAAATTGCCGGCGGCTGCGCTTTTATTCATCATAAAAATGTGTTAATGACTACATTGATGTGCAAATATGTGTTATATATTATACCAACGAAAGTATTATTCCACAGAAGTTGAAACCATATATATTTTTTATGTTCTCATCAGAAAAGCAGGTGAAATATTCAATGTATACTTGAGAAACAAAATTAAGCATAAAAGCAAAACTTAGTTCTATTATTCTTTTTATATCGAATTTAGAACTATGATCACAACACAAGCAATCGAAAGAAGTTCTGTATATTTTCGAAAACCATTATTCAAATAAATTGTTTTGGAAGTTGAACGTATAACGTGATGTTTCTGGGCTCAGCTGTTGGGATCCTATTAAAATTGGTATTAAGTACGAGGGCAGAGAGAACCAAATTTTACTGGGCTTATTCATAAGGATTACGACAGAGTTGGGAGGTTCTGGGCATTTAATTTTACGTATGTCCCTTGTGTTCTTCTTCGGTCTAAGTTATAAAGCTTATCGTATCGTGATCTGCTCATGCCGGTTATATTTTTTTCCTCAAAAGGCTATAATAATATGGATCTCGTGCGCCGACCCTACAGGCACGGTCTGATTGCTCATTAATCAATTGCAATATAATTACAACCCCACCGCCCGGATAATTTGATTTTAGGATTTGAGAATGATGTGGGTTCGTAGACATCGCTGTTGGTAATACCTATACAAGTAACTGCACTGCATACCACACCTACTTAGGTGTATTATTTTTTAAATTATCAAACTACATTAAATGTGCAAGTTTTTGCACATTGAATGTAGTAAACTTAGTATTTGGAGATGTTAAAAAAAGGGACCGAATCCTTCAACCTGATTCTAGATCTATTTAAAATTAAAAAATATAATTAAAATAATTAAGATAAATAGTTATTTCTTTTTTGTAACGGGCAAGCGGTTTTTTTTTCACTTCATAGTAAAATAGAACTGGAAGCGACCTAATATCCTTAAGAGCTGTGTTTTTGATTGGTGACGGAACGCAAACATGCTATTAAGTAACATAGTTTTGATATTTATTTAAATTTCAGTTTTTAATTCACTCGGAAAAAGAGAAAAAATATGGTTCCGTCTAAAGTTAAGCGATCACCTATTGAAACCTGACGCTCTGTGATGAAACCCTAACCCACCTGATAAACCTTTGAATTGAACCTTTGCGTAGCGTAGTTATCTTAGTAAGATTTAAATATGACCTGTATGTGTTAATTGTACAACGAGTATGGGATTTGCTATTTATTTATTAGCAAGCTTTATAAAATTAATTTAAATGTCGCTTATCTCAGTGGTGTCTGTTGAGGTGTCCCTTTCCTGGGGTGCTACTGGTAGCACTTCGAACCATAGATCTTTTGTGCAACTCCATGCTTTCACTCTTCCGCTGTATAGATGAATGCAATGAGTTTGGCAACTTCTTTGAGAGTGAAGATGTCTTCTGGTTGCGGATAGGCCGATCCCAGGAGTCCCATTCTTTAATTTAAAATTAAATTAACTAATAATACTTGGTCTTAAATATTTTCATTGTTATTTAGATTTATAGTTTTCGTTGCCAAAAGTGATAAGTGCATATTCAGATGTAACTTCTGTTTCGTTAGATTTATTTTCCCGTCGGTAACTGTCGTCGTAAATAACTTACAGCGAATAAGTACGGTCCTTCGGTACTATATTATGTGAATTTAATTGTCACTTAACTCAACAAGATTGCATCGCCCACTTATGGCAAATGCTCATGAACTACCATTAGTCTATCATCATCATCCTTGCTACTTGATTTGAACAATTTTAATCGTACTAGTACCGTAGACCGTAATTTTTATAAAAAGCTGCTCGGATTGCATCCTATGCAATGAAAAATTATATAAGATAAAATGTGATTTTGGATTGGCATTGACAGATATCGCCCTCTCGGCGCTCCTCTTCCATTTTTTAAATTTTTGAAAAATGTATGAAACAATGTTTATTTAATTTAATGTATTTTTTTATGCATAATGTAAAAAAAAATATATTAGCATTCTGCACTCTTTCTCTATATTATAAACAATAACCCCCGTATTAATAAACAAAGTGTAAGCTTGAAGTAGTTACTCCGTGTTTTGTTCCCGTCATGTAAACTTCATTTTATATTAGAGTAAAAAAGACAAAACACGGAATAACTACTCCAAGGGGTAGTAGTCGTAAAAAGGGGTACACATTTTTTGCTTAACGTATTAATATATAGATGTAAAAGTGGATGACCTTCATCATCATGTAGATGCTAATAAAATATTCAATTATGATGATGCAATTATGATTATTAACATCATACCATAACAAGTCCTTATTATTTTAAAGTGACTGCATAGTAAGTATTATTCTTCGATTATTTTAAATTACTACCAGAAAGTTAAGCCGTGATCTTTTAACCTGTTGTAGGTTTTGAAAATAAATTCAATACGTATGACCATTTTTATAAGAGATTTAGTGTAAATCCATAATTTTATGTTGCTCCGCCGCGCCGCGTGCTTCCTACGTATTGAAGCGGGTATCTAACTTTATAGACCCAGATGAACTGATAAAAGCAACACGATGAAGATTATTAATTTATCCATTATTTTCAGCTATCAGTTTTGTAACCAAAAACTGATATCATGTAACCAATTTAACTGCAAGTTCTTTAATATTACTAGTTAAAAGCAGGTCTGTCTATTAATATTCATTCTTGCTAGAAGAACACAGTATCAGTATCAGTGTAATTATTAGTCACGCTTGTGCTTACACTTGAGATAACAATAACGAGTTATATGATACCGCTCCGATGTGTCCAGAGATTGATGGGGTAAGGGCTGAATCTCCACACCTTGTTGCGACCCTGGCACCACCTGCCCCTGTAACCGGATGCTATAAATTATAAGAAAACAAAACGTGACCCTTCAGGGTAGGGGAAATGTCTCGTGCCAATAGAATTTTCAATAACGACATTAGATAATTAATGGAATCAGGCGTTATTTTGCGGAAATCCATAGTACAAAAAAATGTAATTTAAATTACATTTTTTTGAACGACATTAGAATTTTAATACTGCTGGATGTATTCTTTATTCACACATTTTTGGTAAATACAATAACTACAAGAAATCCTTTAGAGATAAGGTGTTGGTTGGATGATGCCACATGCATAGGACACTTGGTAGATTAGCCTATGAATTAACAGAAATAAGATTTGTCAATTTGTATTGAAACTACTCTGCGCAACGAGCTAACTTGAAAGTCTAATGTTTTATCACATTGAAAATGGTTATCAGATGCAAATCGCCTGAGACGTATTTTTGGCCATAGCTCAGAGGATTTTGGGAGGATCTAGATGGGAATAGTACCAAGAGTTGAGGAATTTATCGAGACACGTTTGAATTTTAAAAATCGGCTGGTAACTTTTATTGGAATTTTGAAAATGTAAAAAAAGTCGGGATTTTTGGGGGGTGTTTGTTTACTAAATTGTAAATATTTCGAAAAAAAAAACGACTTAAGAAAAAATTAAAAAAGGGTCCTAGAGTATCAGTTTAGCTACAAAATGGCGAAAATTTTTTTAAAATCTGTTAATAACTGTGACCTGTAGAGAGTCTCTTTAGATTTGGTATTCTAGAAAAACGGATATAAAAAGTGATGTAGCTTCTATGATTATTGACCGATCGTCATGGTAATGGTGTCAAATGTCAATGGTGACTTGGCGGGGCCGGGGGCACTGCCGTGCTCCCAGATTCTTTGAATTCGATCTTGCCGCCAAGGATAGTGACGATAACGACGATGATACCAGTCGAGAGAGTGAGAATGAATCCGCCAAAAGAAGGCGCCCGATGAATTTCACTTTCACAAAAGAAAAGAAAATGTTATTCTGTGTTGTGCAGTGTTATACATTCGTATGTTATAATTAGACTTGTGAGGAATGTAGTTGTGTAAGTTTTTTTCGTAAATGTTTGTATTCATTTTAAATGCTACGATTCTTGCGGGGACTGACAATTCACAGATTTCGCAGTCTGTCAGTCTTGCGGGGACTGACAGACTGCGAAATCTGTGAATTTTTATTTACTTTTTATCCGAAATAATATAACTGGACTATCAAGAACCAAGTTCCGAATAATTTAAAAATTTTAAAAATTCTTGTCTGAATTATTTATAAGATGAAATATCTCTAAACATCTGTCAATTTATATTATAATGGCGGCATATGAAATATATCTTTCTTCAAAAAACATAACCAAACCGTGTCTCTTTCGGTTCAAAGATACTTTCGTCCTGTGTTCTTAGATCGGCTAATGAAGTTGTCGGCGGGATATATTGGGGTTCTGTATTTGATCGCACACGCCCAGGAAGGCCATAAATAGATGTCTACAAAGACATCGGACAAGACAAATGCGTGATGTTCGTGGTATCTCGCCACAGGAAACGTCGTGAACACTGTCTACAGCTAGTTTTTCATTTAACAAATAAACCAAAAGCAGATCCTTACAAAAGTACAAACAAGAACACTATGTTTCCAGTTTTATTACGTAGACGAAAAAGGTCATCCAAAAATTTCGTAATAACGGTGGCTGCTTTTTTAAATCTTATGCTATTTTGAGTCACATATTTGAAATATTATATTATATTTGTAGATAGATCTCTTTGTCTGAAACAGTCTGCCAGCTGGCTTTCGTTTCTGACTTAACTAGTAGTTCGAGTGAAACAGCTTTAGTACCCTCTAGTTTATTTTTTTAAAGCGATCTGTTTTTGTATTTGGTTTATTATTAATTTATGCGGATGTGTGTCCTGGTCCTGGAATATTGATCCTCGGCTCTTTATTGCCCCTCCAATCAGTGTGACCAGGACATACATATTAAATGTTTTCCGTATGTCCGGTCAACTCGATTAGTGTTACGTTTATTAAACCTATTTCCAGTGTATAATTTTGTGGTTCTTTCATTGTTTGAAGATTGCACTTGAGTATATTGTCTTTTTTATTATTGTTTATTTACATTTATTTACCACTATTAGGTACAAGTGAAATTTCACACGCGTACTAAACATTGTAAAGGATATCCAAATACTCTGCTCCAAAACTTAATGTGCCACAGATTACAAAAGTTTTAGTGTAATCAAAGACTCCATCAGAGATAATAGAGGAACAGGAAGCGACGCCAAGGGACGTGCCGCTACGGCGACAGAATGTTAAACAGACAGCACAACAACCCCAGGCATAGCTATAAATACAACCAACACGAACAACTTATTCTTCTGACGAGAATTCGAATGTTACTTGTGTCACAAATGTTGATTTTCTTTTATTGTTTCAGGTAATGGAGACTTTTTAAAGGATGAAAACTTTCGTAAGTGAACTAGACCTAATAGGTACCACAAAAAACTAACATTTAAATGCTCACAAAATTAATTGGTTAAAACGTAAAAGCTGACTTACAGTAGCGTACCGACACAGAGTTAACGGAAATTAATGAGCCTTACCATAATTCTAAATTCTATTTTAAAGCAGCGAAATGATAAATTACATTTAATTTGAGGCAAATTTGTATGTATTAATTTACAGTCTTTAAAGACAAGTGGAAAAAAAGGCCACGGAAAAATACTTTGGGATTAGTCGCGTTGCACCGATGCATTACATAGCGGGGCTAATCGCAGTGAGGTCAACGGCAGCGCAGGTACCGTCCCAGAGTTTTTTTGTGGCCTCCGCCCCCCTCCCGCACCAGCATTCCTCCCATACCCCCCTCTAACCCTCTGACGGCTACCGAATTTAATGTCGAACTTCCTTTTGAGAAGCTCAAATTGATTTTGTTCGTAATCAAGTAATGGCCGATAACTTCGAAATGATAGTACCTACCCATTGCATGATTAGATCAAGGTTAGTTGATATCTCAGTAACGTTGTGCATAAACCTTTCTATATTTCTTTGCATACCTAACAATCAGATGCAGACATGCATTCGCCATGACTAATCTAAAACTGTTTATGCAGTGATAAGTTTTACGTTCACTGACTTAGCTTTCATTATTATTTTTTTGATATTTTTTTGCCACACGCGACCATATTTAATTTCTGTGCTCGTTTTTTTTTACAAAATCTTATTTCGCCATTGACGGTAACTACTAAGAATTAAGGTTTACATTCTTACTCATGTAGATTCAAAGCAGATGTCTTGAACTCTCTGAACTCTCGGTATTATAAAAGTCAAGGTCTAGTTTTTGCGACACGTGTTTATAGGTCTTCGCGGTATTGTTTATTTATGAAAATATCGAAAACAGACTTGCTTTTAACGTAACTTACTCATTTTAAAACAGGAAATAATATTACTCACGTTGATAAGTTGCAAGCGCTAGCATCTCCTATATGGTTCAATAAGTTTCATCGGTCTCTGGTAAAATTTTAAATACATATTTATTAGTACTATCGTTATTGTTTATCCTTGTTACACAATGATAACCAAACATTAGTACTTTTTAGTTATAGTACATCAAGAAAAGCTTTTTAAGCTTTTTTTTTAGCTTTTTCATTCAATTTTAAGCTTTTTTTCGACTTTGAATTCTACGAAAAAGTGTTGAATTTCTGTTTACAGCACATACTACATGTTGATTTCTATTCTGTGGGAAATTATTGTCAAGTGTAATTTCATTGCATAACTACTGTTTTATGTTCTTTTCATTAATCACAATCGTTCCTCCTTTATTATGATCACAAGTAGGTATAGCATTTCAAAATTTTCTTACTAATTGCATCTTTAGAGGTATGTAAGAAACAATAATTGGGTAGTTGACTTGACTGGTTAGTAATTTTTTTTATATAGAAATTGTATGGGTATGGTGAACTGTCTGTCACTATTTTGTTCCGCCAATTCAGTGTTTAATTAATAGCTTTTAGGTAACAGAAATTAATGGGTCAAATAAAAATAGGTTAACGTTTTCAGTGAATTGTGTGATTTCATGTTGCTATCAACATCCCTATTACAACATCATTATGCTGTATATCTTACTTAAAATTGACTATATAATAAATCAATAAATCGTATAAATCAACCGTCAAATGGTCCCACCGTTCAATTGTTTACAAATGCTCCGTTGCGTCACAATCGTCACAAATCGTAACAGCCAAGTAAAGAGGGCATGGAACTAGATCCCGCCCACGCGCCGCGGTTCACACCGGACGGAAATAGTGCTCATAGCCGATTCAATACGATTACTCACGAAGTTCCGTGTGAATTGACCGGAGCCATTCACGAAAATTTTTGCCGGTACTTGGAGTTAGATTCACAGCAGGTGTTAGTGCACACGATGACGTGCCTATTCTACTTTACAATATTAAAATTCTTGTCAATGAAGTGATGGGTTTTTTGTTTAGCTTTTATTTTGTTGGCAATTTTCTTTCTTATTTCTAAAAGCTACTCGATCACAGTCGTTTCATTATAAAATAAATAAAATGTTACGTAAATCTAAATATTATTTATTTGTACACTCCAGCGCAGAACAAGCATTATTCTCATGCATAACAAACAGTTTAAAAGGTTTTGATTTAACATTTTCAATAAAACCTACAATACTTATACATATTCAAATTGTATTAAGTGTTATCTTTTTTCTCATCTTTGACCAACCGGTTGATTATGAGTATTGTTAAAAGCCCAGCAAGGGGTTATGATGAGCGATCAGCAAAAAAATATTTAAAAAAAAACGCCAGGCACATGCTCGTATGGATTGCGAATAGGCTTATTGTGTCGGATATATTGTCTGATCATCACGCCCAAAGAAATCTTGAACAATGCAATGCGATATGAAATGAATCATCCGCTTTTAATAAGGAGTCTCTAAATAGTTACCGATGATTTGATAGCACACTATTGAAGATTGCTGATAGTCATTCAGATTCTTATCAAAGCTTAAATTAAAGAATCTGTCGCCTTCTTGGAAATACCCTCTGAATTCTCATGAAGCCGAACGGAAGAAGGAAAATAGTTAACGAATAATTCAAGGCTCGAATTTTAGCGTTGCTCTGCAGTATTTCCACTTTAGCGTCTGTTACATATTGGTGGAAGATCCAAAATTTACTTTTCCAATATCCGACGCTTGTAGTTTGCCTGCTCGGGAGCGGTGCACCGTGGCGTTGACCCTAACTTTGTTTGCCGTCCGGTTCCCGCCTGCCTACTATTGCAATGGCAGTTATCTACGCAGCTCTTAAATCATACCCTTTGATAATCAACTCGAACTACATCGATTTATTATACAAGTAGTATATAAATAAAAATGGAGGAGGCCTTCACTCTATAGAGAGGTCCTTAATAAATAAAGAAAATTAATAACTCAAATATTGTAAATGAATTCAGACACATTTTTATATGAAATATTTAATTCAATTTTATTTAATTTATTAATACTTAAATTGCATGCTTTATTTATTTTTATTATAATATTTTTATTTTATTAAGGAAATAAAAAGGCTTAATAATAATAATAATATAAATAAAACCAAATACGCCTGCACGTCAACCTATCCAATACTATTCAATAAATGTTCAACCTAAAGCCATATACGTAAACTTCAAAGTCTATTGAAAGTTTATTAACCAAAGCGAATGACTTATCTTCGCTTCGACAACGACAATGTCAAATTGACATAATGATAGTGTTGCCATTTGAGTAATTTCTAATAAAAATATGATCGATTATCGTTTGTAGTTAAAATAATAACTATTTTTTAAACTAAAAATAAAGAACAATTGTGTTTATTTATTAATAATAGTTATTTATGCAATTATCGATTGTAGTTAAAATAATAACTATTTTTTAAACTAAAAATAAAGAACAATTGTGTTAATTTATTAATAATAGTTATTTATGCAATAAATATACACTATTTCTTTGATACACATTATTAAGAACATGAAATATAAAAATAGAAACAACTGTGAAATCGATAAACAATATTGATTCGATTATGGAATCTGTAATAAAATAATATTGGCAACTCTTTATTACAGAAATCTTTTAAAATCATTAAAGATACTATCTTATCAATCAATCTTAATAAACGATTGTGATTACTGGCATACTTTTAAGAATTGCCAAAAATGTATATCATAATTGAAATAATTTAATATATGGCTTATTTAAATTTAGTTGTGCTGTTTAAGGGTGGGCCCGAATATGGGCATTGTTCTTTGTCAGTTTATGGTAATCTAATGTGCAATCGTGTGTACATCGATCACCTTACGTTAGTATACATATTTTTGGCTCTTGTTTTAAATATTAGAGTACGATAATTAGAAGTGAATAACAGCTCACCGTAAAACAGTACCAAGCTTGTATTGACGTGGCGTTTCATCAGTCACGCACTTCAAACGCACGTATGGGAGAACAAACAACTGTACGGTACGACACGAGGTTGTTCCGTCCGTGCCTTCAAAATGAGCGAAGAAGGTAGGTGGTGCTTCAAAGTGGATGATTACGGTTGTTCGACCGTCAATTAGCATGTAGTTGTTGTTTAATACAGGTGTATCATATATCACGATTTTATTTCGTTTTAAGAAGACAATTTGGACTCGTCTTGGAGGTTGGTTATTCGATCACAACGCCGCCGCGCCGTTCATTATTTGAGTCGTTTCTTGATGTTTGTTTTAAATGTAACATCTCATAAAATTTTACGTTGAATATTGTTTGTACTCACTTTGAAAATCACTTAACCAACCAAGCCAGATCAAGTAACCTGATCGAGTTTCCTAACGCAGATCGCGTGTACTTTGATGGAGTGTTTTATGAAGTGCTCGGCTCGCTTCTGCGGCATTCGCAGCATTATTTAAATAATATTAAGGTAATAATTACTAACAATTGCGTTGAGTAGAACCGTGTGACTTAATGCTTAGTTTGAAATCTATACGCCTCAATCCGAATGCGTTTAACGTTGCAGATGCCGCATCGTTACGTGATACACCTCACATTTACTTGAGTTTCATTCATTCCAAAAAAGTTGCCTTGTATATTCATAGTAGCATATTCTAACAATTCGTTAAGTTGTTTTTCATAATTTGCTCTGAAAGCACTACTATGGTTAGTACCAAGAGACGTACTCATTAAGTTTCTTAAGTTTAATATCTACTTACCAAGAATGTTTAAAAATACAAGGAACAGTTACTATTTAGGAGGTTAGTCGGTATAAACCCAGCATGTCGAAGTGGCACTAAAACGCAGTTTATGTAAGTAGTACCAACCAAGGTTTCTTTGCAAGGTCTATACATCTACTGAAAGAAAACTGTAAAAAACATTATTTCAAATGCTCAATTTAGTTCCAATTTCTAAACTTCCTCAAGGTAATTGTAAATATTTCCTTTGCTATTTATAAATCCATCGCTTTCCCGACTTAGAAATTTTCAGGTACAGCATTATACCGGTTCGCCTTGCATTTTATTATTCGGCTACATTGATTTACACCCCTTGGATGTCCCTATTTCCAACGAAAACGTCTTTTTGTTCCAAGCGACAAAGTTTTTCTAAAGAGCTTTGTCTTAACGTTTCTATTGTCAGGATTTTGTTGGCCCGTAAAAATAAACATTTTGACTTGGCCGCCCCTATTACCATTGTTGTTTGAAGGTTTGAAAATCTGTTATGTTTGGAAACCATAATTTGGAGTTGTTCGACGGTATGACAAACGAATGTGTAATTTGGTTTTGTTTTTCTGTTTCGACAAGACATCTAAGTAATAAATACTTATAAGTTAGCTAGTTCTTTCAAGTGCAAAGTTAATTTGTAGTCTAGGTTACTTAAATGTAGCGTCAACAGAAATCTTTACTTTTTTTTAGTTATACAAATACAAATACAAAATACAAATAAATTTATTTGATAAATGCTTACAAACTTAAAAATACAGTGGAATATAGTGTTGCGTAAATATAAGCATTATTTTCAAGGAGGCTGAGATTTTCTATGACTCCACACTAGGCACTGCCTGACCTGTGGCGGTCAAGTAAGACGTTTAATGTAGTTGAAGTTATTGATCTAACTAGCCTCGTTTGCCTTTTCTAGTATAATCATTCTTCAGCGCTGCAGTAAAGCAATAAGCGATAGCTATCTAATTCAGATTGTGTTCCATGTGGAGCATAATAACGATATTCCCACACCGCCTTACTTCAGCATAATCACCTATTTCATGGTCACTAATTTTCGCTTGCGTGCAGCTATGAGTTTCTAACAGTTCCCGTTATTCAAGATTGATGGAATCATATTACACTATTTTTATTAATAAATATTTCTTCTTTACATATTTGGTAGCTTATTCCGAAGTAGTCTTAAGTAATATTTTTCTGCTTATATGTAACATAGCCTTTCTTCTAAAAAAGTTAATGGAAAGAGTTGTTGTAAACACGGCGTCAGATCAACCTACCGAAAACTGTCAAATTTCTACAATCAATTTTGAACTTTAATGTTGTAAGGATCAATATTCATTGGATAAATTTGACAGGTTTGGGTAGGTTGATCTGCCGCCGTGTGTACACGCCTGCCACATCAGACTACCACAACAAACTGTCGAATTTTCTCAATAGACTTTAAACCTTATTGTTTAGATATATGGTTGAAAATTTATTGAAGAATGTTTACAGTTAGGGTGATGTGCAGGCATCTGTCTGTATGTTGTCGGTACGTTTACTCGTGGCATGTCCAATATCGTCCAGCGTCCACAGGAACTTAGCAGAAAAGCACACCGACCGACCGGAGCCATGTTTACTTTTGGCTCACATCGTCGTCACTGTTCGAAACCAATATGGCCAATTTGTTACGTTGCGTTCGTCTCATGGGTAAACGGAATCACCGGTTTGCGAAGTTAAGCTAAAGCTGTTGAGTACATAGGTTGTATAGTTACTGACTATTCTGAATATGACTATTACTCAGGATTGTTTAACTAGTTCTGTGGTTTCTGTGAATGTTCCAGACAATTTTCATTACAATTAGGTAGGTATCACGCATGTAATCTTAGAACTCGAGCGAGTTGCTGTCATAGGACACTGATTCGCAATCGCTATAAAGTTCAAGGGAAACAGACTGTAGTTCTCTTGAATCTTGATGACATTTTGCATAGTCTCTATTCCACACTAAGCTCCAATTTAAGATCCTTTTGACGCAGCCATATTGGGCATGGATATTTATAATATTGTCGCACTGGAGAGCCTTGTTCAGCTGAAGCAACACCCGCAAGCAGGCGAACGCAAACAGTCTGACGCTACAATATTTACAGCTGGGATAGCCACTCCGCCCTCCTTGGAACGAATAGACAAGTTATGAGATGCCTAGAATACTTGCCAGTAAAATAATAATAAAATATAATAAATAATGCAAACGCCGAAACAGGTTATACCTACTCCTAGTGACATAACTAACTATAACCACAAAAGAAATAACTATAGCTTATTTACATTAAAATTTTAAGCAAATTTTTTTTGTTAATAGTTTTATAAAGGAATTTTAGCTAGTTGTAGCCATAGGGCTACAACTAGCTAACGACAGCATAATATTCATCATTCATCATCATCAGCCATACGTCCACTGCTGGACATAGGCCTCTCCAAGTGCACGCCATTGAGCACGATCCGCGGCTACTCTCATCCAGCTCATGTCAGCCACCTTGCGAAGATCGTCGTTCCACCTAGTCTGAGGGCACAAAGTAAATGAGGGCGTACGTTAGCCGATACGCATAATATTCACTTTTAGGTAAAAGTCTTCTTTTTCCTCATAATCCACGTCTTGTTACATAAGAACTTTCTACAGTTCGATACTCACAGATTTGTGGGAACATGTAAGTCTTGATCAACTTCTAAATGTAGCAAGCACATTCTCTATATTACCGAACCAATGAGCTCGTTATTAATACGAGTAATACATAAATCATACATGTTCATCTATGTACCTAGGTCTTATTATTCTGACACCTAGGTACTTACTTATACTTGTTTATGATTAAAACAACAATACATAGTGCTGAAATATTTTATAAAGCCAAAAGTATTTGAAACTCTCAATACCCGTGTCACCAAATGTTGAACTTTTACGGATTCTCACTATCGATTGAGAGAGAACCTTACATATTGCGGCGACAACGTAATAAAACGGGCCGTGTCCCAGTCCAGTCGTCGGAGGTGCGCTTGCGCCATCTTCCCCGCAGTAAACAACTCGGGCAAATCACGCTCCGACCGAGAAACCACAATCGCTAGATCGGGTACATTGGCTGGCACCCAGCTCTCGAATTGGATAGATTATCTTATATCGACTGTTATGGTGTTGTGTGGGCCTAATCTTGTTACTGCCATCGTTACAATCGTAACCGACACCTCTGGTGCTTGTTTACTGAGCTCGTGCTCTTCGTTTTACTTATGGAAACGAGAATATTAAAAGTTTAGGTTACAAACGTACTTTTTATGAAACGTTTTACTAACTGTACTGTTCATTGTTTAAACGTAAGTTTAAAAGTTAAATAGGTATACTAATATTAGGGTTTACACTAATGTAGGGAATTATGTATGCCTTTTCCAGTAAAATAGTTACTGGAGAAACCCTGTTTTTTCAGAACGTGAATTAAAGACAATCCTGGACTATGTTTCCCGGACGCTGTCTTTATTAGCTACAATGAGAAAGCATTCGTTTAAATTATTATTTTTCTTTTGGAATGAAAGAGGACGTGTAAAATGTGATAACCAGAACGACACACGTATCACTTAAATCTAAGGTGACGGGTGGTGAAAGGTAGGTACAGCTTTATTCTTATTACTACCGTGTAGTACAAGTAGGTGCACAGTTCTCAGACTAAACAAACCCGGTTTCAACTGTCTATGCGAGTGTACAGGGTTTAGTACGTGAAAGCGGGTATTTTGGTCCATGGCCAGCGCCGTGGGTCGGCGAATGCAAGGCCCCTCGCTGTTGCAACAACCGCAGTTGCACTAATGCAACCGAGTACCTACGCGGAACGCTCTGGAACCAGTACGGCCGCGATTTATATGCCCGCCTCATTTGCATACATAGCGTTTGCAACTAAAAAGGTTTCAAATTCAAAACTTTCCTTTTGTAGGGCGTTAACGGAATGATTAACAATCTTCCGAAACGGCTACATCTCCCAAGTAATTGGATCGGCTACAGGTGTTGCTAAAATTCAGGAATGACGCTATTTTGTTTTCTTGTTTTTAGAACATTGGGTTGGGAGCATATTTCTAAACGACCAAATACTTAGACATGTAAGAAAAGTATTTTCACTCAATCTCTCACAAAGCTCCGATGGTGAAACCACGGGTGGTCACGTTTGTAATGTTTCTTACGGTACGATGGCTTTTATGTTTCATCGAGTTGTTATTTTAATGTTGTTAACGATAACTTTATGACTGAAACTAATATAGGAAAATAATGCCCGATATGCATTAGCTCTATGTTCGAAGAGCTCGTTAACGTGACTGTGTTTATTGGTAATCCTATCACGTTTACGTTTTCTAATAAACGTCTGTTGACGAACCTTTTCAATTTTACATACCCTCACAGTGTCGACGAAAAACGCTCTTTACGACGAAGGGCCAATGCGCTCCAATCCTTGAAGGTTAATTTACATTCTAATGCCTTTTGGTCATAAGCTATTTTCAAGTTAAGTCGCAATAGAAGTACAATCAGAATATACTTACAGGTGTAACACTTTCTTCATTATCATTCTGGTATCGCTTCATTATTTAATGATATTTAAATGAATTATGTAATGATTAGAATGCATTTGGATGCTAGAGTGATATAGATGAATAGAGTGAATTAGATTTTTGAGGAAGTTGTACCAATCCTTACTTACCCGTAAATGCTCCACAACTGATCTTAGGCTTTATTTTACATTATATTACTTATTATTGTATAATCTCCCTGTCCATCCATATAGAAGGCTCGTGCCCCAACAGTAGAGACATGAAATGAGCTGATGATGATGAAGTATTACTTCGTATGAAACCATTTGGCAAAGTCGTAACTCTCAATCGCCGGTTTTTACATATTTTAAATTATTTATGTGCAAGTACATTCTTCATAATGTGGTTGGGAGTAGGTGCACTCTCGATTATGATTTTGAAACATGTCGTAAAACCGACAAGCTTGAAGTTTCGAGTCGTAAGCACCGACAGAAAGCACTTGCAACACAATAGTCCCATGCCCTTATGGGTCCAAGGTGCCCAACGTGGGCGAGACGCGTTAGTATTTATGAACCACTCTTAACCGAACTCATCTAAAATATTTCTCCATACACGTCCCAAACTGTTGTTAACGTTACATTGTAAGGTGTCTGAAGCTCACAAATTAGTGCACGCTGCAAACAACCTTTACTTTAGTGATAGTTAAAAGTGATATAAGGCTTTGCGAGGTAGGTAACACCGAGCTGAAACAAAGTATCTTTAAACTGGCTCTAGCGGTTTGCGAAACGACAATTTAACCATCAACTATATCTCATGAGTTGTTATGTTTTTCAACACCAGCTACCGAGAAAGAAGTTCTCTTGTTGCATGTGTTGTCCTTTCGGCAAGTAAAAACGGGGTGACGGATCGAGGTAATTTTTTGCTCGGATATAAGTTAGAGGGCCCGAAAGTGATAGTCTGCTTATATCTCCTCCAAATACGAACCACATATGAATATGATGTAGTTCATATATTTCAGACATTGCTTTGTTCACGACAGCTTGTCGTTTTTTGTTCACAATCGGTAATCTGCTTCTTCGAAATCTAGTTCTCGACTGTTAAGTTCTGTTCTGTTCTGTTAAATTGTTACTGTTAAAATCATGTTAAGAATATTATGATATTCGTATTTTAGCAAACAATGACAATGATCCCTAACGATTGGGTTTTTATTAAAAACTATGAATAAATATTACTAGCTTCTTAAAGTGCTTATACCTTAATAATCGAGAAAGAAAATCTCAATCTCAATTTCACAGCAAATGAACGAAGAGAATGCATTTAGGGCGCGGTCATCGTACTGTACCGCGCCTCGGCGTGTAGGTGTCGCGCTCCGATGACGGCGATGCTTATCGGCCAACAATTAAAACGTTGTTTCGCGACCTGTTGCTTCCCCTCCTCCCCCTCTAGTGCCACTCGACCGGACCGGCCGACCCTTTTAAGTTACCATTCAACTCGGAAAGGATTTATTGGGTAACAAATCCCCGGCAGAGTGGCCTCTTGATTAGGGGCATTTGAAAATGTGTTTAAGCTTATTAGCGCTCCGACTACAGAGATCCTAAATAAAATTCTCTGGCTTGAACTCCTTTGATTTGCGTACGCTCCGCATAGCTACATCAGTTACACAACAGTACGATATTGTTTACAACACACGATCATGATACCGGCACGTGCTTTCCAATAAAAACTTTGGAGGTCAAGTGTAGTAGGCGTATTTATATCGAAACGAGGCTATGTGCCGCGTCTGCAGGGGGGCGGTCATTAACTAGGTCGCGCGGGGACAAAGACCCCAGCCCCCACTGAGGGGGAAAACTGAGGGTGGTTTCGCTTTCCTCGTGGCTCGGCCGCCCTCGGTCCCCGCCGGCTGCGCTCGTCCGCGATCGGTTTCGCGAAACACCCCGATCTTTACCCGAACTCAGCGTCTCAGTAAGTGGGCGTCCACCTCAAGGGGATTAATTTGAAAGTTCACAGGCGAGCGCTAATTCGCGTCCGGAACAGTTTTTCCTTTTTGCGGCTGAATAAGGAAACGACCTGAGATTGAACTGTTATTGCGGTTACGTTGGGATTTTGTCTTTTGTTATATTGTTTTTATTTACCGTATAAATAAATCGTGTTGAGCGCTTTGTTTTGGCAGCGAGTCGCAGGGGTGACCTGAATGAATGTATGCGTAATGTTATTTAATTATGCAAATGGGCGACACAATGACGCTTACGCGACATCGACCTGCAGCGCGCAGGAAATCGGTGTCATGTTCCGAGCATGTAGAGGGCATTGATGATCTTCGAAGAAGGCGGTGCGAGTACATAATAAGCGGTTCGAATAATGATACCTTGTTTTTATTATAAAGCTTGTAAGTTTCGAATAACACACTTGTATGCAACAAAATAAAGTTGTTCTTGTCTTACAAAGCATCAAATATGTAGTTGCAAATAAATCGTTGTCTGTATTGTGACATGTTAAATTAATTATGTGATTGGAAATATGCAAAACTGAAGCCCTTGCCTTGATACAACATCATATGCTATCATCCCATGCTTCAGTGAACTTCACGTGCTATTTGGCATATGCGGACGCGCGGGTGTGATCTGCGCCGGCCACTCGCGCCCATCTGTGTGTAAAGTAATCGTACGCCACTTTAATGGATGCGTCACTGCGAACGCGTAATTTGTTACTATTAAACTAGCAACACAGTACGACGGCCGCGATTCTTTATGAATGAAAGGTAACACCATTGTTTTGTTTTAGTGAGAATTCATTTAGATACAGCTTTACTACCTACTCCCAACTGGCGTACTACTCGACGATGGCAGACTCGAAAAATGTAATATAAGTGCATTTTCGAGTTACGTCAGAAAAAATGCCAAGTTTATGAGGATAAATGGCACAGTATATGCGTACAGTAGATCAAAAGTTCTTGCGCGTGGCTAAACACTTTTTGCGGACGTCTAAAACAGTTGTTCATTCAACAGAGATTGATCGTTTATTTAGTTTTTTGTTGGTATTCTTGTCCAAATTACTCTTCTAGCTGTTCTACGTAGTGGATGACGCGAATAGTGGCTGGCGAGTTGCGATAGGTCAGTGTTCGCGAAGCGTAGATTGTACGCGTCACACGTATACTATACGCAGTTAGTAATACCCATGAATATCTATGTAAAAATGAGATTGTAGCGATGTTGCACCGTGTTATAATCAAACCTCGTAATTTATATCAGCTACAATAATATGGGCTACGAATTTTAATTGAAATGTCGAGCAATGCGTGTAAAAGCAATTCACACATTTAAACTTCTTTCATAGGTTTTTCTAACCCCAATTGTAGTGGAAAATATTCTTTAAAGTTTTATATGACAGCAAACTATAATGTCGTTTACTAATATCACTACTACGAGTTTTTGGCAAATGGTCTGCCAAAGTGCCAACCATATTCCTGTTTTCGCCGCGTCCGTGCTTTGTCGTCACAAAATTAACGGACACTTTGTTTCGCCAACAATGAGTCGTCATGTTCTCGCTAGTCTCTTAGTTTATTTACCATTCTTTCAGTTTTCTATTGAAGTTAGCTTTCATTTTTATTATCGTTGCACTGTTCTCACAAATTTTACAATGGTTAAAAAAATTTCTAAAGGTCGATATATTGACATTCTTATATACCAAATCATAAATACACCAATTTCTGTTTGTAAAAAACATTTAACTATAAATCAATTAATATTTATTATTTTAATTATATACTTGATGATTATTTATATATTTTTTGCTATGTTACGGTTCATTTATATGAATTTCTATAAATAAAGAGCTACTATTGTAAGTCTAGCGTATATTTTATCTGCGTACTACCTATGTGAACCAAGTATCATATTACTACTTGTCTGTAGCATTTAACTCTCTAAGACAAACGTGTTGGCTATAATTAAGTAAAGTAGTGTGCATTGTTTACTCTTATACTTACCTAAATAAATAATCTTCGAAGCAATACTTCTTACTTTGTCATTACAAATAAACATAGGCCCTGTATTAAAAGCACAAAGGCTATTTATCAATAGAAATTACTACTTGAAAAGCTTTAATTTATGGTATAACGTTGTTGACTTCAAGTGTATACTAATGCGCGTACATTTAGAGTATTTACGAGCGTAGGGCCAAAGGGCTAATAAGATATAGCGGGTCGTAAGGCGTCCACTCGCGTCGTTTGAGATTGCCACTCTTCCCGCACTTTGAAATATGTGAGTGTTTTTAATTAGCCACTTATTGCAGTGTTTGCGCCAATATGCGATGTGAAGAAAGCTATTACCGATTTAAATCAAGTTCAGAGAACTACGTGAAAGATTCTCTCAAACTGGATACGACATATCCCATACAACACCAGATGAAGATGATAAAACCAGAGAAAAAACGTAACGACTTCTAGGTAGGTTGGTTTATTGCGTTTTTATGGTTTTATTGTGGACCCCAGCCGTGGTATTATTTTCCAAAACCATTTCAGATGATGTCTCATAAAAACACAAAAGGTAGGTATGCCTATGATATCTGTAAGTAAGTATTTTGAGTTAGACCTCGTAAAAAAGATGTACTTAACTAATATTTACTTTAGTTTACAGTCCTGGAAAAAGTGTCTTCAGTGCGCACATCACTGTGGTGTGGTGTGTGAATCATTGAGAATATCATAAAATACTACCATTCTGAGTGTAGGCATAAATAAATAAAATACAACAACCCAGACAACAAAATATTTTGTTGAGCGTTGGTGTTGGAAATATAAACTATTTGGTAGTTTTTATACTTTTTTATTGTAATTTTGACAGACTTTTTTTTCCCTTTTCATTATCTATACTATTTAAGAGGTAAAGTTTGTTTGTTTGTTTGCTGAGGGTAATCCTCAGAACAATAACTAAAGCTATAGAAGGATGGCTAAAATAAAAATCGTGCAACTATGTTTAGTTCCGTTCTATCTTATGGCTAGAAAAGGAGGTTGGAGTGCGACAAATGGTTGACACTTAGTTTTTTTTTTGTATTGTTATGTCAAACGGTCATCAAATAATCGAGGATCAAAAAAAATCTTGAGTCCCTTTTAAAGTCACTCACTACATTACCTCAAATATGACGTCACAAATCTGGTGACACCTTTGCTATTTTAGTCCGGTTTCTATAGCTTTAGTTATTATTCTGAGGGGTAATCTCTAGAACTACTGGTCCAATTCCAAAAATTCTTTTAAAGATAGAATGCTACATGCCTTGTGGATAACATAGGCTACATTTTATTTTGATAAATAGTAGTTATCAATACGAAATCGCAAAATTTGTAAATGAAGTCGGAAGAAAAAGTGCCGCTTTGCTGCTTTATCGGCGTACCTACGCCACAAAGTAAAGAAACGGAACAGAGGCAAAATTTCTAAGGAGCATACAAAATTCTTACTTATTTTAGTAGGGTTGGCAAAAGAGAATATAATAAAATAAACAAACTTTTATGAGCTTTTTATTAGGTTACCATGGGCGATATTTAGGTGATATTTTAACAAAAGTGTAAAGATTGTGTGTACTTGACTGTTAATTTATGCTGACGCGCGAATTTTGAAATGAGATAACTTTTTTTTGAAATACAAATATTTACAATTATTACTGCATAATTAATAACATCGATAATAGTGTGAAATTGGTGAATCTCCAAAATTTATGCAATTGCTTTTTCGACGCTGTCCGCTTCCTTACACGAATTGCATCATTAGATCATTACCAGCCGTACGTATGCAATCGAATATTAAACTACATTGAGAAACACTTGACTATAATACCTACTATTTTTTCACTGTATTTTGTAAATTTTATAAATATTTAATTTAGCTTCAGTGAAGCAATTAGCACTTGAAAATAAAAAGTAAAAAATTATAATACCTACTTCATTATTTCACATAACAATTTCAAGCTTGTAAATGCAAACTATTTTAACGACAGTCGGTGATAAGGGTAAGGTAATGACGATTCGGAATCAAAATAGCAAAATATTTGTAGATTCACCCAATTAGTAATGTAATAAAAATAACAATTACCTACGTAACATACATACCTACATGACATAAAGGTTTGTGCGACCTACTTAAACATATCTAATTTTAAATAGGTATAATCTGATTTTCATTTACTTACCTAATAGACTCCTTGGGATAATTGAAATATGAAATATCTTTTTTTTTTCTAGTATTATTCATACAAACGGTACGGTAAACAACCATTTTACAAGTCCAGAACTAATTATTTACACTTTTATAACTTTTTACAGTTTATTCCACTTAAAACAATTTCGTAAGAAATATATAAATAAATATATAAGCAGCGGCTAGTTGACACGCACACATGCGCCGTATGCTTGTAGTAGTTTACCTACGACGCGACGGCGCGGTTGTATGAAGCTTTGTCTCTGTTCCGTTTCTTTACTTTGTGCCTACGCTGACCAAACGGGTATACATAAAAATAATGTACTACAAAAATATTAGTCATCCAATGATGAAAAAAAAGTCAGCGACGATATACCTACTTAACTTTTATAGTAAAGCCACAATAACGTTATTTATCACACTTATATTATGAAGAGGTAAAATTTATTAAGGAGATTGCCACTTAAGTTGGGTCCCTGTGGAAAATTGTCGTGCCCTAAAGATTTTTGCTTGATATTATAGTCAAAACATAGTATATTCATAACTAAAATCAATTTTTCAAATATTCACCCTGGTTCAAGAGATATCAATTTTTTTCTGTTAAAGAGATTAAGGTTATTAACTGACATTGACATGATAGATACCACCTACAGCCCATCTATCTATTAAACATCACCATTTGGGGATTAAATTAAATATCTCTTATAGGTCCCACTTATTTATTTATATTTACTTTATTTATAAATCATTTAGTTAGATTATTATTCAAATCAGGCACACGATACAAAAGGGACCTGCTCCATGGCAATCTCCTTTGTTATTGGGAGGCAATCACCAAAAGTACCTACTCCAACCTTATTTTTGGGTAACCCATCCTCCCGTACCATCCGTACCATCTTGAGGAGAGGAAGTCCCACATAACGCGGTGTTACGCGGTATGCAAGCAAAAGAAATAGTTTCTTTATTGATTGTATCTATTGATTTGGGAAACGTAGTATTTGTTTTTGTACGAAATAATACGAAATGCACGTGGAGAAAGTCGCAGGCAAACTGCTAGTTTTATTATATTCTTCTTCTTTTGACATTGCATTTGAACGCTGCGTTTCATTTCTGAACCTATATTTTACCTTATATTTTAATACGGTCCACAACAGTTGGGTCTAAACTCTTTTAACTCTTTTTCATGAATGTCTGATAAACTGCGGAATGCAAGGCGTTGTAAAATTCTGAGAATAACTTATAAAATAACTTATAACCCGTACAAAGATATTATCTCATTTCAGGATTATACCGTACCGTGTTATTGTACTGACGTTTCCTTATTTCCTAAATACCCTTTTGTTAAAAAGACACTGCCGCGAGAACAATACTCATGTTTTACACATTTCTTCAAAACATTTAACAGCTGTCGCATCGGGTTTACTCTATCTTACAATCTCGTTATTTTCTCGTGCACGCCCTTTTAGATCTTAAGGAACGTGCATTAAGATTTATTATTTCTCAAATCCAATAAAGGCCGAAGGTTGGCCTACAGCGTGATGCATCAAGTTACTGCAACAAAAGCGATTGATTCGCCTCCTCGGGATCAAATGGGGCGAATTTCGGGTGCAGGGAGCTTGGAGGGGCGAAGAGATGCGGGGGGAGGGTAACAATGCGGCCGGGGTATCGATCCGCCCCCGCCCGCCGCCGTCTGCCGACGCAGTGCCTATTCTACGCGGGCTATGCAAGCCTGGTACTTTTGCTTTCGCATGCTAACGCTACTATTTCTATTATGTTGGAACACAAAGATACTCCACTTAAATTGATCAGCTGCTATAAACAAATGGCAATCGTTGTTATGGCAGTCTAGAAGTGTATTTTTTTTGGGTTATCAATTATCATCATTGGCACTATTTGGCACTGAAGTTTTAAATTGAAAGAAGAAATGGCAACCGTTTCTTTTTTTGTCCATTATTTGAATGTGATTCTGACCATTGCGTCGGGCGAATACCAAAACGCTTGTGCGCTTCGAACATACATTTTAGACTTTAGCTTGAATATCTAAAAGTATTTGATTTTCTAAAGTTTACACACGTGATCATTACTTCACTTAAAATTACATCTACCTACTCTAATTATCTAACAATATTATTTTAGCCTGACGATGACGTTTAGAATTTTATGTAAGTAGGTATATCTAAATAAATATTAAGTTATTTAAAAGTACCTATTGCAGAATTTTAATTCCTTGTGAGACGGCAAAACAACATTGATTTAAACTTTCCCCACTCAATTTCAAATTTCAACATTATCTAGTTGCAATTAAGATGTTCATCTGAGAGGACACCTTACCTCCCTTCAGGGATCAAGGGGAAGTCAGAGCTTAGAACTGAACCGAACCGCGATAACCGATCCCTCGAGGCTGGCTCAATACAATCAGCTAATATTTGTGTTTGAGGACACTACCCTCGCTTTGTTTGGGATATCACTTTGGTAACCTGTTATTAACTTCCCGCTAACTACAACGTGTAATTTTAACTTTCTTGGCGTCAATTCTAGTGTTTTAAAACTGTGGCCTGATACTGACATTTTCTCCATAAGTAGTCCTTATGTAAAAACTCAGGCCACTAAGGCACGATATTGTACGTTTTAAAATAGCATAGTGAGTGTCTTGTTGTTTCTCTTAAAAGCTTGCCAATGCACATGTTTAATATTGAGTAATTTTTCTGTCATCAGTCGTAAAAATTTCGCTAAGACATTTCCCTTAAACTTACAATAATGTACGTATTAGGCATGGGTAAAGCATTTGGGAAATAATAGCCACGGACAATAACAATAAGCGATCATGTTGTTGAAACTCGCTCGAAGAAGCGTGGCGAAGCGAACTCACAAATTGAATGGATGTTCTCTCTTATTTTTATTAACGCTCCATTTGCCCTAAGCTATACTTTCTGCGCTTGTAAAACTAGACAAAATCTGACCCGGGAAACGAAGTGGGCGACGTGCAACTCAGGGTTGTCACCCGCAGATTACATATCCGTATTGGACACTAAACAAACTTTTACATATTAATAGTCAATATGAAGGAAGAAAAGCTTTAGATATACCTAGTTGAAGTGTTTTTTTATGATTTTATGATGTGAAGTAATTTTATGACTTTTGTAATGTGGCATTTATTCCACCTGTCAAGCTGGATGCTTAAGATGTTATTGAAACGTAATGGCTACGGTTAATTATTATTCTGCTAAATTACGTGGTTCTTGTCCAGATTCTGCATTCGGGGATAAAAAGCTAAAACTGTGTAAGTTTTGCGGCAGCCTTATCAATAAGGGGCCGCCGCGCCGGCCGTTCAGATGCGCCGTAGCGTACGTCCGACTCAGGGCGCGCCAGTGAAACCTAATAAAACCAGTTATGGGCCCTACGTGACGCGTGCTACGGTTATGAGTTTCTGAGAAAGCTATGGTGTACTCGCTGCGGTCTACGGATGAACATTTCGTTCTGCTGGTCAAAATGGACGAATATTGGGCGTTCAAGTAAAAAGTATAAAGATTCTGGAATATAACTTCTCGTCAATTATGTTGAAATGACACAGACAGTAGATTTAGTGTATATCCCAAGCTGTTTTGGTGGATAATGTTAGAGGAATAAGGAAGGAAGAAGCTAAAATACGTAATAAAGTTATTATTTATAATATGCGGCGCTATTCTCCGTCTCAGAGTAACACAATTCGTTAGTTGCTGACGCGGCAATATTCAGTGGTCGACTTGTAGCGGGTGATTTATCAACAATCCGTCCGTCACCGCACGCAGCATTCCACAC
The DNA here is from genome assembly GCA_947562085.1 of Eudonia lacustrata. Lineage (NCBI taxonomy): Eukaryota > Metazoa > Arthropoda > Insecta > Lepidoptera > Crambidae > Eudonia > Eudonia lacustrata. The sequence continues at coordinate 3,882,889 of OX387316.1, forward strand.
GTAACCAACGGACACTATGTGGCTCTCATTTATTACTTTTTGTTCCCAGGTTCTAAGTAAGTAAGAACACGTCTGTCTGTCCTCTCGAACATTGCTTGGAAATTTGTCATCGCTTTACAATGTTTGTCGATTTTGACCTGCTTCTTGTTTGTCTTTTTGGAAATAGGAATCTATAAGAAAACATTTCACGTTAAGACGCAGGTGTGTGACGTTATCGGATGTTCTATAAGTAGTAACATTAATCAGTCTTCTTATAACGGAAGGCATTACAGTATGTTAGTGCGAATAAGATAATCTGGTTATCCTGTATTGGATTGCGTTGCGATATGATTGTATCTACTTTAATTGTATTTTATGTTTCATGCATTCAGATTTCAATAGCATGCTTTAAAGGTATGTGTCCGTCATATTCACCAAAGGTATTCATAGGAAAACGAATTACTACAACGACGGGCGACGCGCTGCAGCCTCTGTTTGTCGTTTTAATTTTAAAAGGCACTTTGAACCCTTTGATGCGGCCAAACTTAACATTCCCCGCGTTCCTCGGACGCGTGACGACGTACAATATCTGCCCTCTCTTTCTGTCGCCTGCTTCACCCTTTTCATGTGTGATCAGAAACCAAGGGATAGGTTGAAGCGGGAATCGACGAACTAGTCAAGAATGTTCACCCACAGGACAATTATTTTACAATATTTTTTGACAAAATAGGCTACAACTGTCACCTCAATTTTTTATGTACCGTTCTTGTTAGTAATGTATATTTTCATTGCCAGGATGAATGATTGACATGCTATGAGTCTGACATAATTGTCGAATAATTGTATTGTTTGTACCACAATGAGTTGTGCCAATGTTAACCGCTGTCGCCTATATCATCGAGCATTGGCAAATGGGTGCGTTAGCCACCCATGGCTATTCCGCTCAATTAGCCGCACAGACCGGGTTGCTCCGCATATGTGAGAGCCGAGAACAGTTGTCGGCTGCTTTGATTAAAGTTTGATTGCGAGCTGTCACTCAGCCGCGCGGAATCGCCGCGCCCGCTGTATTCATGTCAAATGCGCACGGTGGCCACTCTCGATACAAGTTTTATTATACGTTTTTAAGCGTTTAAACTTGTCGTTTTCTTCCGACTTGTTCCCTCTCTCGCCCAACAAACAATTTGGTCGTGTGTCATCATTAAATTGGGGAGCGGATTATGTTGTTTGCTGGAAACATAGTAGGTTAATATTCCAGAGCGGCGCGCACGGAGCGACGTTGATTGACGCTCACTGTAAACCACGACTGAGTAATTCAATCGACATGACTTAATTGTGACTGATTCTGGACTGCAGGCATTCGATGCATAAAAAACGTAAGCGATTCCCGTCGACGAATAAGGTAAAAAGAAAATAAATTATTACCTAATTTTCGTAACACGGCAACAGTTTCGAAACTTCCTCCCTGACGACGGCGAGGGGAGAAGGAAACTTGGTATTACGGCATTTCTCGCCGACTTTTATTACTCACAGTTATGCGTTGTGACGAGACATTTGCCCTATATTACTTAACTTACGTAATGGTAACAGTTACCTATTAACGAAACTCCACAAATGCAGAAAAGATCAACAACTCAAATTACGTCATCGATTCCACGGTTTCAGTGTTATGTTTATGTTGGCTCTTACAGTCCATAAAGTATATTTGGTAGAGGACATAAAGTATGGTAATTAATGCTATAAAGCTGCATCAATAAAAATTTACGTCTTGGAAATAAAACATGGTAAAATAGCGGCGCCCTTTAGCTACCAAATATCAATTATGTTTGTACGGAATGACAGCCGGCCGGTGGCGCTACGTAAAACGAGTTAAGTCAGCTTTATTTTTTATACGCACCACTACTCTTTATTTCTCGAGATATCTCAATCCTTTGCTTTTAAAGCCCCATAAAGTTGTGCATCATGGGGAAACTTAATTAAGTCCCGTCCGTTTATTGTTTTTGTTTCCCGTGCTCGATGTTTTGACAGATGACATTGGTTCACTACCGCCGGGCCTTCGTGATCGGGCTCGAAATATTCAAAAGGATTCACAGTTTTAAAAAAGCTCACATTTGGAATGGAAAAATAGAATGACATCAATGTTTGGTGCTCGACTTGCTGATAGATGTACGGATAAAGTGTAACACCGTGACATAGAGATAGAGATGTAGAGATTACATAGTACATACACACACATTTACTCATTTAGCTACAAAAGTCATCGATACTAGACAAGTTGTCTAGATAGTGTATGCAGCGTAAAAAAAGCTTCCTTAAAGTCTACGAGCGTGCACGGTACGATTAAATTAAGGATGCTAGAAATGTTTGAATATTCATTTTTACATTCAGAAAATGTTATATAAGTACATTTTATTAAATGCCTTTTTTATTAACTAAGAAAACATAACAACAGATCAAGTTATATAATAATGGATTGGAATGGAGGATGTTTCTGCCTTTAGACGATTTCTTAGGCCGTATCTCGTATGTAAATCCTATTGTACTACTATATAATTCCTGCGCCAAGAATCGCTGGCTAGTGTCTGTGGGTTCTTTTTTACCATATAAAAATTGAATTGACGGACGGAATTAAACTTTTAAGCTACTGGGTCGTATTATAGTATTGCGAGCTGCATGCACAATATTCGCGTCGCTCGATGCGAATGCTAATGAAACTGCGAATGTTTAAATAATGCGAAAGTGAACACACGTAGCAACCCTAATAAAGACTACATACATACAGCTTCACAGATTCTAATACAATTCCTTTGGTTGCGTTGCGACTCCCATCTTCCCACGCAGCAACTTCAATAATATATTTAGCCAATTGCGTATTTTATTATAATAGACTGAGTACTTAGGCTCTTGCACATCGAGCAAACCTTAACTTGGGTTTCGATCACGGTTCGAAGTTATCAAGATAATATTAATATAGGATAATATTGATATTTGACGACCTCCTTGGTCGAGTGGTTGTACACCGGTTTTCATGGTGTCGCTCTCTCATCTCTGAGGTCCCGGGGTTGATCCCCGGTCCGGTCAATTTAGAAATTATTGTTTTTCTAAATTGTCTCGGGTTTGGGTGTTTTCTATGTATAATAAGTATGTATTCAAGTATTTTCAGTATGTTTATCCGTTGTCTAGTAACCATTTAACGAGTTTCATAACGAAGCTTCTCTTGGGCTAGAATCGGCTAGATAATGTGTGGGTGTAGGAAAGTTTATTTATTTATTTTATATCAAAAAATATGAATAATAATAATAATATGATAATATCAACATAATAAAAACCATATTTTGTATGTTTGAAGTTTATTACTTTGACAAGCAACTCTAAATCATTAGCCAGGGTGCCTAATAGTGTATGTTTTGTTTACTGTCCGTATCATCGATCGATTCTAAATCGATTATCCGTATACATTCGATTACGTTAACGAAAACGAAAATTGGTATGCATTGAAGCAGCGCCTCCTGGTGACATACGAGAAGAGTTAACATTTTGCCATACAATTTCTCATTTTCGTTAATCGAATGGCGGATGAAACTTGCACTTGGCACCCGGAAGATCGCACACGTGGTTATAAAATTCCATCGTTTGAATACAGTTAACATCAACATGAGTATTTTTTTGTTATTATCAATATCAACTGATTATTATTATTGCAACTGTTATACTCGTATTATCATGATTATTATCGTGATAACTAAGTACCTTTTAAACCATGTTTTTTTTAAAACGACAATTTCTATCTCTAAAGTTGGATGTTAGCAACACAACTCAGTTAATGCCAAATGCGTCCGCCAATCGTTTGGGCATCATAGGCCCCCAGAAGCGTAATCGTAATGGACAATTATTATTTCGGCAGCGGCGGCGGTCACACGCGTGGCTCGTGCGTGCGCGGCGTTATTACGAGGACGAGTACGCGTGTGTCGTAGGAGCGCCGCCGGTAGCGTAAGCCACGGGCGGCTGGCGGCTGCAGACTAATCAATTACTATAGTTTAGAGTACATTATCTTTATCACTTATGTAGCTATGTGATTCTCTTGTCTCAGACCCAGAATTCCTTACTGCAATTGCAAAAACCAGCGAATTGCGCACATTGGCTGACCTGGCTAACTATCGCTATGTTATCTTAGTTATAGTTCGTTAGTAGTTAAGGGCGACTTCACTTTAGACCTTATCGTAGTGACGAAAGTCATGGCCTTGATCTCACTTAATGGTGAGTGCACCATCAAGTGAGATCAAGGCCATGACTTTCTAATTAAATAAGTATCCTGTGGCAAAAGAGGGTGAAAGTCGCGGTGTTATTAAATTGACGATATTCGCTTTCGCTGCAGTTTTCCAAATTGAAATAAAAATATAAGAGGCTAGTGGAGGAGGGAATCTTTTCTTTTGAATAAAAAGTGTCACGGTGTCAAATAATACTGTCCATAAAAAATACCATATATACTAATACTATACTTTATAGGAAACAGTAGGTTTGAAAACAAAGGGTAAACAAACACCTAACTGGTTGACGTACTTTTTTATTTTTCAAATTGCATAGTCGACCCGCTAAGCTCGCAGCGCTTGCGCCGGCCGGCCCCAGGTCGATAAGGCCATGTGTGCAACCTCCGCGGGAGACCGACGACCGACCCCCTCGCCGACTATTTTCATTTATCATTTGCTTGCTCCGAAACAGCTTAAACTTTCCGCGCGATGGCGGTAGTATCGCCAATATCAAATATTTTAAACACTTACGAAACATCTGCGTGTCATGAAAGGCGTAATTTATTAATAATATATTTGTTTATTATTAAAAATGGGGGAGAATTTAAAAGCATTACCTATTCTTTTTTTGGTATTCTGCCAAGAATAAACTTTTTTTGGTATTCTACCAAAAAAAGATTTATTCTTGGCGGAGGACAGCCCTCACAGTGTCACTTTCTTTTAGGAACTATTTCGAAAAAAATACCAGTAGGTAAATAAGTAATAATAACTCGATACTCTCTTTTTGAAAATTATACATAAAATATTTCTTTATTTTCAACACTTTGTTTAGATATACATCGGGAACAGGTAGGTAGTATAAATAGACATCAGTCATTAGAGGAACGATTTGTTTTGATGTTTATCAGTTATTTTGTATCACCCTCTCCTGTCCTCTCACAATCTGTCAAATCACAACAGGGCATTTATCGATCGACCGGGGCGACTAGTAAATCTAATAAGAGTTTTTTTTTCTGTCGGACGCGAAACGAATGAGGTATAACGTGTTTGAAATAGACAGGGGATTAAGTATCCCCTCGCGAGCACAGTGGGGTTGGCACACACGCGTGCAATGCGTGCTCCGAGCGCACTCTCGCGGATCGCTAGGATCAGTTTCACACGGATCGATTACTCTCTTTTATCGAAGAAGAAGGCTCGAGACGAGCAAACAGACTCAGCAAATACGCCAGGTACCAAACAGCTGCCCAAGCCCAAGGGCTGTTGTGCGCCTGCGACGCGGGCGGAGCGGCAACGTCGACCTCAATGTTTATTTTATGACCCTACCTACCGCCCGCGCTAATAATAGATAAATGTTTTGACTGCTTTTAATTACTAGACTATTGCGCTTCAATATCACCGGTTTTCAAACACTTTGCGCAGTTTACAGACGAACAAAGCCACAATGATGGCTTTCAGTGGATCCGCGGAATGCGCAACAATAATACGGAGCTAGCGTTTGATGCGATTACAATACCTCACACATGGAAGCTTCGTAGAAATTTGAAAAATTTGAAAGGGGCCCCGTTACCTTCTGTTGTGAATATTTGTGGACGGTAGGTACTGCTCATAGTGATCACATCTAAAATTTTTAGACTCTTTTTGCAATGTAAAAGGTGGGGGGAAAATTCTTCGCATTTTTTAAGAAAATTCAAAACATTTTTTAATATAGTTTATTTACATTTAACTAAAGTATGTAGGTGCCATATTGTTCCATAACTTTTTGCCATCCTCTAGGTAGGGACATGATCCCATTGCTATAAAAATTTTGGGGCTTCTGATCAAAATACCGCGACAAGTGGTTTTGGCAGTCCTCTCGTGATGTTAACCTGACACTGCCTAAAGAATTCTGAAGAGACCGAAACAGGTGGAAATCTGAAGGTGCAAGGTCAGGACTATACGGCGGATGCATTAACACCTCCCAGCCAAACTCTCTTAATTTTTGATGAGTGGCTAAAGATGTGTGAGGTCTAGCGTTATCATGATGAAAAACCACACCCCTTCTGTTGATTAATTCCAGCCGCTTTCTCTCAACTTCTTGCTTGAATCTCATCAGTTGTTCGCAGTAGAGTTCAGAATCGATGGTCCTGCCTGGTGGTAACAGCTCATAATGAATAATGCCCTTTCAATTTCACCACATACACAGTATCACCTTGTTGCGAGTTAACCCGGGTTTCGCCACAGTCTGTGAAGCCTGACCGGCCTTTGACCACGACCTTTTTCGCACGTTCTTGTCGTACGTGATCCACTTTTCATCACCAGTTATCAGCTTCTTCAAAAATGGTTCGATTTCATTACGTCGTAATAAAGAATCACAAATGAGTACACGGTTCATTAGGTTTCTTTCAGTGAACTCGTGAGGTACCCAAATATCGAGTTTTTTTGTGTATCCAGATTTTTTCAAATGCGCCAAAACTGTTTTGTGGCCATTCCCAGTTCTTCAGCTACGTCGTAACTACTGATATGCCGATCTTGCTCCACTCTTTCAAAAATTGCATCCATTTTATCCGTAATAGGGCGACCAGAGCGACGTACATCTTTGACATCAAAATTTCCGGATTGAAAACACTTAAACCAAAATTGTGCTACTCTCATAGACACTGCACTGGTTCATAAACATCGAAATTTTTTTTCGCGGCTTGCGTTGTATTTTACCTTTTTTGTAGTAAAATTTTAAAATCTATCGAATTTCTTTAATAGATTCAATCATCTTGACAGTAAGAAAAACAAATGAAAATCACACATTTTCCTACTTTCAATTTGGAATTATCTTCTTTAAAATTTAAACTTTTAATGATACCAAAACCAGCCAGACGCAAATAGTATAGCCAAAGAGATTTTAATACAAGTTCATACATACCTACTATGCGAAAAGACTTTTTCCCCAACCTAATATGTAATTTGGGTGGCATTGGTGACATATAAGCCTACGAGAATACATAGTTTTGCCATACATATAATTGGTTTTATTAACGTGATCCAATTATTAAATGAAACTCGCACAGGGACTATGATATAATTAAAATTCTGTTGTTTTTTTTAGAATGTTATTTGGAATTTGTTTGGTCTTAATTTAGCTTCAGTGTTTTTTTGCAAATGCTGTGTATGCCTGTCATAAATGTCATACATATCTTATTTCTTTATGTACTAGGTATCTAATTTTAATCAAAACTGTGTGAACATTGTTGGTGTACCTTTCAAAATAAATGCGTTTGAAATTTATGAATCTTGGAAATCACACGATGTGACAATTCATAATAATATGTGTCAAATTTCCTCAAAAGACTTTAAACTTTATGTATTTGGAATTGTGGTTGAACATTAGTTGAAGAAATTTGACAGCTTGGATAGGTTGATGTGCGGTACATACATAAAATCAAATAGAAATTTATACATCGAGTACAAAGCCACGTACACTCGGCACCGGAGTTCACCGGACACGTTAGTCGCTTCCTCATCCGCACAAACGTCCAAACGCTTCCTGCGAAGTCAGCAGCTCTGCCGTGACTTTACGTAGATTATACGCGTTTGTTACAGCTCCGTCATTTTGTCCGACGAGAAACGCACTTAAATTTTTACGTAATGGCGTAAATGGTTGCGGCGGTAGTTAGTTTCAGCCTTAATGTTGAGCTAGTGAAGGATGGAAACAAAACAGTGATCTTGAAATTATGTCATATAGTTACTTCTTAAACATTTGTGTCCGTCTATACCCATCATGATCTTTGGGCCTATATCCAAAATTACAAATAAAATCGCCTATATTGAAACGTTACTTTTACGAGTTCTACGTACTACTAATCTTTAAAACTTAAGAACTGCATCAGAAAGCTTAATTTCAAACCTTTACTTAAAGCTCTGATTTTGTTTAAGAGGTTAGTTTCGAACATCAATTATGTTAGTGTGGGTTAATAAAAAAGAACTCGAACATCAAGTACATAATAAGCCGTTTCGATTTTTTTTTCAAATGAAAAAAAAATGAAAAACAAACTGCATGGACATCCATGCAATTTGTTTTTCATTAGTTTACATTGTACATTAATCACAAACACTTGTCAAAATGCCAAGTGCAGTCCACTTCCAAACAACATAATCTACCGAATACTTAACCGGTCTCCGCACAACAAATCAGTCAGCCTTAACCAGCAACAGTTTATAAATATCGCTGCCCTCTTAAACCCTGATTTATAGGCCGCATCCTCGCGGGCGCGCCGCTTGATGCTCCGCTAACGTTGACAGATATCAACCAGGAAGGAACGAACTTGCGTACTTAACAATACTCAATATATTTAGTTATATAAACTATATATTTTTATATCTAAGTATACTATTTAAAATCAATTGCCACATGTATGCCACTGCATCGCTTGAGAACGGCTCGATCGATTTGGCTGATTTATTTTTTGTTGTGTTCGTTATTGTCAGAACCAGGTTTCTAAAAAATGGTATTCCAGCTGGTAAAACCATCACGGGATACGGGTGTTCATTGATGCGAACGAAGTCGCGAGCAGGCCACTATTAATTTATAATTACTTAATTAAACGAACTTACCTGAAGTAAAGATGCAGACTTGCCAGTATTTTTACTGTTAAAAAAAAAAGTTAAAAGTTGTAATTCGTGGCCACACATTGCGGAGTTTGTTAACTACATAGTGAATTAATTAGAATATCTCAAACTAAGCATGAGTTATAAAATCTCTTTTGATATTAATGTTGTTAGGACGTTTTTTCTGGACATTCTGTATATTTAGCCAAAGGTTATTTTGAATTTTTGGGCGGTACTTACGATGCTCTACAAATGGAAATGTTGTTGATAACAGATGTAAATACACCTACTATTTTTTGAATCATCTAATGTACTTATTATATGATTAATGATTAGGTAAGCCATCGTTTGCATTGATTTTGTTGATGTGCCATAACATAACATAACAAATACTTTGTTTGATAGTCAAGTTACACGGTACTTATCTAGTAGTTATTATAAAGTTTAATATATTAAACATTCCTACACTCACACCAATTTATTATCTAGTCCAAGAGAAGCTTTGTTATGAAACTCGTTAAATGGTTACTAGACAACGGATAAACATACTTAAAATACTTACTTACTACTTTACTATACATAGAAAACACCCAGACCCGAGACAATTTAAAACAATAATTTCTAAATTGACCCGACCGGGGATTGAACCCGGGACCTCAAATATGGCGACACCATGAAAACCGGTAAACAAACCACTCGACCAAGGAGGTCGTCATACATTAATTAGCATTGCTATTTTTTATGGTGTACCTAACAAATCTATTAAGTCCTTTTCCACCATATCCATCAAGTTTAATCTCGTCGCCTGTCATGCAAAAGGTGATACCTAAATCATAAAAATTCTAAACATTTTAAAATAATTAATTATAATTAAAGGACTTCTTATATAAAGTTATCTAGGAATAGTTGCACTGAGCTAATCATGCTATATCAATTATTATAAAACTAAGTAGACGTTTGGACACGTGTTATTATTATAATAAACTGACGCTTAATGCTCATTGTTCTACTCATGCGCTTAGATTATACCTATACCTATATTACGGTTGTACAAAGATGACAGCTGATTTAACAAAGGTATCGTCAGCGCAGAATCCGCCAGAGGGCGCTAATGCAATTTCCATGAGTCGCACATCTGTTACTTTTGTATGGAACATAATTTAGTATCATTAGCGTTCTCCCTCTGTGTGTTTGTTACAATACAGTTTTTTCCTATTAATATGCTATACTAAATTTATCTTCCTTGCAATTTATCGTGTCCATTATAAAAATAACGTATTTGAAACTCTCTTACTCCTCCCACTCCCACTCCTTCTTTCCCTCTCTCTCTATTATCACGACTCTTTTCTATATAATTCTTAACAAAGAAAAATGAATAAAACAATATACCTAGGGTACACTAGTACTTTAGTGATACTCAAAAATGCAGTCGTAACTGATTATTTTTTGGGTAATATTGCTTATTTTCGGCGTATCTGGCTAAAGTTCAAATAACTCGATTAATAACTCTTACGATTTTCATCATTTCATCGATTGTTTCATGCGGTCACTTGACATTTAAATAAATGTTTGTACAAATTTATCAATGGAGAATTTGCTTGTTGTCCACAGGTATGTCCGCATGTCCAGCCGCCTGTCGGCAGCGCGGCGCATGCGCGAGCCCCGTGGGAACGGGCGCGCTTCCTCGAACCTAACCCTGCCCCGACCGCTCGAGTTACACCACCCGCCGCCGTTGCAACAACAACCCTACACCCATACACACAAGACACAAAGCAACTGTTACCTCTCTTTAAAAACACGATTAACTTTTATTACCGTATTCGTAAGGCTTACAATAGCTACGAAAAAGTTTATCTAGCTACATGCGACCCAAATACTTGTGTGTAAAGAGAAATTTAAATGAACCAAAATGCTAAGTAATGGAATGGTCCCTTGAATCGTTAACGTTTGGATACGTTTGCATATTTTGTTTGGGTTCTTAACAGAAAACCGACAATGGTTTGACGCTAAGTGCATTACTTCAGAATGTTATTATTTCAATTCAAGAAAGAGTAATCGAACAAGTGTTCGATGTTGATTAAATAAACAGCAAAACTAATCGATTTTTATCGTAATTTTACAACTATGCAATTATTGTGTAATAATAAGGTGTAAAACGACACGTTCGAGTCATTAGCATGGGCACCATGAAATTTGTATTTGCATACTTATTATTTATTGCTTTCTCGTCGCGGGTCGACAACAAAAATAAACATATTGATATTCAAAACCAGTACAATTACTTAACCAAAGGCACGATTAACGGGAAGCCCTGAGCCTATTCTTCTTAGGGTTGTTACTTTTTGTCCATAGCGCAACTTAATGCAGCTCGTATTATGTTACAGTTAGTTTGAACTTTCAAAGAAAGACGAGCTAATGAATAACAATGCAGTTTAAACGCAACGAAAATATATTAAACACACATATTTTTTTATTAGGTTAGATTTTAATTGCACTTCGAGTGCAGCTACTAATCTATTTAAATGAACGCCACTCGCCACCGTAAACCGGTTAGCGTAGCAATCGTTGAAGCAGCAACCCTATTTTAATTACACAGTAAACTCAGTACGCCGAACTATAAAACTATCGCCGCTAATGCGCGTGCGAAGATCAAAGCAGTATTTATCGTCAACAGGCTGCTATTGGAAATGTGTTGCATTATTTGCACTTCTAGATGCTATCTGATTATTCTCAGTGATGGTATAGATTGCTTTTGTTTCTATTGGACCTCATTCCATCATGTAAGGTTCTTAGCACACTACAGTTCCCGTTTAAATAACAATATAAGTAGTTAAGTGCTGTCTAAAATAAAACTTGACTGTAGAATGCGCGCGTCTCGTTTCTAAAGCTTACTCACACGATGTCAAATCTCAATAGGCCTGTCCCAAACTTGAATATGATTTTAAATAACACTTACCATTTCTCGCCCACTTAGTTTATGTTGAAAAGTTAATTTGTTTATGTATTTGTTGGTAAAATTTTAGCTGTGACGTTGTAAATCACTAATTTTTATTCGTAGTTTTAACATTGGGAAAATATTCAAATTTCAAATTCAAAATAATCATTCGGATTGGTATCTATTTACAATAATGGGTCAATCCTTAACACTGTTTGACTAAATAATTTTAAAACCTTTAATAGTGACCAAAAAGATATAAACTCTACAAAAGTAATTAAACTATTTTATTTGTAACTGTTGTTATACGCTATGATTTTTTTGTATTACTGGGATCATTATTTTATCTGAAATAGTCAATTTATATACATGTTTTTTTTGAATGTTTTAAGGTAGTTCACCGAATCGACTTTGATGACGATACAAATTGATGACTGTTATATATTTTTTTACGCGGCGGCTAATTTTTCAATTTTACATACTTACTTTGACTTATTCAACAGTCTTAATACGACCCATAATGGACCGTCATCTTCTCATTAAGTTATGAATATTCTATTGTACTCTAAATAGTGTTCGAGCAAACATTCATAGTTGTTGTGGATCATTAGCATCATAAACTGTCGATTAACTTAAAATTCTGTGGCACTTATCATGACTATACCCTTTTGACTCATAAGGACCACTTCCTAAAACGTCCACTTTCCATAACGTCCACTTTCCATAAAGTCCACTTCCCAAAACGTCCACTTGTCTATACTTACTGCAGAAGAAGTGGGTGTTCACGCTGCTTTGTACCAACACATATATTTTTAAAATAATTAAAGCAATATATTTAACTAGATTAATTAATATTAATAGCGTTGCAGTAGTTAACGTTACGTTACAATACCGGTCAACTGTGAGGCGAACTTTTGACTAAAGACTTTGACTAAAGTAAGACTACTTATTATTATTGTTTATTGTTTGCTTAGTTAATTTCCTTGTGAAATATGCACAATCTGCTATTAGTAACGGATTTTTTTTCACACATTTAAGGTAAAAGCGCGAAATTATTTACGGAGCCTTAAGATTTTTTTTGTTTCCGCCAGGTAAGCTCCCATTGCATAGCTTTGAACATGAAGGAGCAATGTGTATGAAAACCTTTTGTTAAACGATATTCCAACCATGTGTACAGTCTGATTCAAATCAGAATACAGAAACTAGGTAGTTTCTGTAGTAGTTAGTGCAGGTGCACTTAGAAAAACGTATTATTCACCCATAATCTTTTTTTGGCTTATTTATATAAACCACCACGTCGATTCCGATCTGAACGCCTCAGAAAATATAATAGTATACTGAACCTTTAGCTTATCGCTTTTCACAAAAATCCGTTTAAGCTGTAAAGGCTTTGGCGGCCAACAGTAATCTCTTAAAACAAAAAACTACAGGGCGCAAAAAAAATAGAAAATACAGCACTTGCTTTTTACAAAATTTTATGTCACCTTGGTTAAACCCGATCATCAAGCCTTTTGGGAAGACCTTTATCCAGCAGTGGATATCTTTTGGCTGATATGATGATAATGCCAAATTCAGTATACATATAGGTACTTATACCTACCAAACTGTTGCACGAAACGATCCAGCGACCGCTGACTGGAGTAACCCCACACTCGAAGTCATACTTAATGGATATGTCAATAGGCAACTTGAAACCGACAGAATTAAGTTACCCTGCCCCACTGTTAGACCCTATAAATATTTATAATTGGATATCTCCCAAAGGGTTCTTTACAAATGAAATAGGAAATCTTTCCAATCAATTATTACATTTGTATTTTTTAATGTTATTATTTGTATCAAACTATTTGCTATGCTGCTGAAAGAACACGTTAATATTTATAATGTAATTTGATTTCCAAATGTGCTTTTAATATGTAATAATTATATACGCTTCCTATCACTCCCTAATTCTCTATACGTTTTCGCACTAGCAAAGGTCAGTTATGAATTATTAATTTGCATTATTACCGACATAAAATATTTAATCAAGCACTCAAAATTAAATAAACAATAAATAGGCTTTGAAAAACAACAGTAGCTGGATGATCATAGCAAAGAGCCTTCATCGTTTATAATCTTAACAATCTTAAAAAATAACTAATGTTAATAATAGACAAATAATACGGTTCAAATAATGGGGTACGCGCTACTGGAAAATAAAAAGATTCTCCTTACCTTCTATCTTCACAAAAAAAAAATTAACGTAAAATTTACATGGCATAAATTTCTCTGCCTTTTATGTAACGCATATTTGTTATACATTCTAAATTAACATTGTAATGAATTACCCAAAACGCGAGTTCAACTTATTATTCCTCCGTAAAGATAAGAGCGAAATCACCCTGACTCGAATCTCTGTTACATTTGTATGCCGCACACACCGAACTTATAAATAGGGCACCGAGAACACTTCCTGCGAGGCCGCAGCTTTGGCGGGCCGATCTCCGTTATGTTGCACACTCGCGTATACGTGCGTAGTTGCGTACGTATGTATACGTACAACACGACAACGCACAATTACGGCTAATGAAAGTTTAACCGCCTATGCTGCGTGTACTCGCCTATGTCATTGTTGTTGTGTGATGATAATCATGGAAGATTCTGTTTTGATAATGATATTGAAGTGTTGCTGGGAACTAAATCAAACAGGAAACGCATAGGTATATAGGTATTTTCAGTAAAGCCTTTTCACCTAAACAAAAGCAAATGTACTCTTTACATTGTAGAGATCGGACCATAAAATAGTCTATCTATAGGTAACACAGTGCTGGCCCAAAACGGGAAGCGGCTGCCATTTACGAAAACGATCAGGACCATTAGCTTGACGTGCCTACCAAAGCGCAGTTTGTTAGTATTCATCCGACTAGCTTTGATTTACTATATTGACAAAGATCACTATGAGTATTTTGATCGATAAGTGGTGATTATTTCCATTAAACCTTTGTTATAAAATATTTCGATTTATAACAAAAGGTTTAATGGAAATAATCACCACTTATGAGGCTGGAACTAAAAAATCAACACCCTGTTAAAGGCACAACGCGCATTAAACAAATGAAGTCTTCACGTTTCGCTTGCAACAGCTGTGATAATTACATTATGTTTTTTCTATGTCATTGCTTCACAATGAACCTGACACAAGCACGATATTGTTCAATTCTCCGACACATCATCCATTATTATGTTGTCGATATGATAAAAACTAACAGCCGGCAAGTAAAAAAAGCTGATACGAATTATTATAGGTGTCCGAACCTGTCACCTTTATAATTAAGGATGCAATAAATACTTTTAGAATTATGTTGGAACACATCGGGCCTTTTGTTTGCTAAAAAGCACCTGACACCATCTCAATTTGCATAATGCTCCATAAATATTAAACTTTTTCATTTAAACGCCATTGAGACCGAATTAATTTAGCATTTTTTTAGAGTGAACGAGCGAATGTGGATATCCTTATGATTGTGAAAACAAAAGAATCGCATTCGGGTTCTTTTAATGTTGCAATTTATATTTAGGGACATTTTTGATGTTGTGAATTTCTAAATTACCTACCGACCTACCTACTTTAAAAAAACCAGTCAGGTGAATGTAGAAGTACCTAAGTAAGTCTACACTTTAGTAGCTGTGAATATAGGCAGAATATAATTTCAATTGTTTAGGGGACTGATCTGGCACTAAGCAGTTGAAAGGTTAAGCTAAATTATATCAAAATGTCGTGGTTAATACGGTTTCATTAATTTTCTGTTTCCTGGCATGGCAATAGTATGCTCGTATTGCTCGTATCCATCAAACTCTTCCGTAATGGCGTAGACAAAGTGTACTATCGTTCATTTAAAGTGCTACGCTCGGACCAGTCAGTGGCCGATTGATTGATAAATTGTCACCACAGTATAAGGACACTGCAAAAGGTAAGCTTCATACAGGATGTTTGGTAATGTGTGTATATTCCCGTCAGAAAATGAAAATTGGTAAAAAAAATATTTTCGACTCTCCATACAAAATGACCCATCAGCTGATCGAGTTAGTAAGAAAAGTAGATTTTTTTTTTCTACAATTTCCATTTTCTAACATTGCCTTAGTATTTATATAGACATGTTAACATGGGTACGTTTCGGGAATATACACAATTAACAAAAATCCTGTAAGTATATACATATATGTATAGTATATATATATACCACGCGCTCGGGTAATGCACTTCATAGCTCTCACGGAATCTCTAAACGGCTAGTGTGAGATATTTTCGACATTCGATCACGTTAACGAAAATGAGTATGGCATCGAAGCAGTGCCTCCTGGCGACATACAAGAAAAGTTTTTTTTTTATACGAGAAAAGTTTAAACTTTGCCATACAAAACGTTTCAATCGAATGAATGAATACGAATAGAACTCACACTAGGCACTCTGTTGCGTTCGCGCGGTCAATTCCCAGTGGATCAGGTCCCGTAACTGTCACCTAGTCTTCTACTTATTAGAGTTTGGTCCCCTAGGGGTTAGTGGGTTCCCCCCCCCCCCCCCCCGTCTCGCACTTCCAGCTGGGACTTCTTCGTGGCAGCTGACTTGGGGCTTCTCTCCTTGTCAGGTGGGTGTGGAAAGGCGGACAGGTGAGTCCCGTATAGGCAGGCCTCAAGGGTCGGGTAGTCATATTGGCTTCCTCTGGGTAAAAAAAAGGCACTGTTGCGAGATTATTATTATTATTTTTATTTTATATATTATACGGGTAAGCACAGTGCCTTGATCTCACCTGATGGTAAGTGATGATAAGGCCAATGATGGAAGCGCACTTCACCCGGGATCCTAGTGTGACAACTTGTGAGGCACTGGGTATCTCATCTCTATCTGCCGGAACACAACAATGCTACAAACATTGATGTTATGGCGACATATTTAGATAAGATGGTGGTAGCTAGCCAGGCGGATAAACAAGCCCTTACACCAACCAAACGGAGTACACAAACATGTACCCCCCGCTGGAGTCGAACCCGGGACCTCTGGGTCTAAACCGGCGGTCTTAACCATTAGACCATAGAGGCGGACCGTGCCTTTGAGAGGTTGTCTATGAGTAGGTACGTTGTTAATCGAGCGTGTTTGTCTAAAGCTTACTTACTGCAGTCTACTTACTTATATGTTGTGTTGGCACAGTCGTCGCGTCGCCGCAATATGGTCTCGTCGACTTCCCGCGCCTGCTCTTTTGGCCGTCTCCGTTATTAGATCCGCTCGGCGACAGTGTCTGTCGGGTTCGCTGATGCTATTCCGTTAACAAACCTCTTTACCAATGTTTTTTTCGTAATTAGTAGTCTCGTTTGTCTTCCGATGTCTGGTTGTTCGATACGCTTCATAATCTTGCGACGAAATTTCGTGAATTATTTTAATTCGTTCTGGTTGATAGTGATACACTTTTAATTCCTTTTTTACCATGATTCAGAAAGTTTGCTTAAACTAAAGTAGGCTGAAAAAAAGATATCTACGTGCTAGGCTTTAACGGGTCATATTTTGCTTTATAAACTTTTCAGTTCTATCTATTAGATTTAAGTATTGAAATTGCATAAAACACTGATAACCATATCTGCTTACGTAATTTAATTATGGGTGAAAGGGCGAGAAGTCAACACTGCCTCTACTTTCCTACTTATAGAGGTAAGTAATTAGCATTATCGCCTCGCCTACGTGAAACCGGCTTTGTCTACTACTATACATTGGTAATATTTAAGATACATATATGAGATATATAAACATTAAATAGTATGCCTTATTTTTGAGATCTTATGCATCGTACCTACTTTGTAAAATATTCAAAATCCAATACAAAATGAACGAAGTAAGCTAGTAACGTTCTCAATATTGTAAACAAACGGCATTCTAATCGCGACGCAGGTCCCTATCCCATAAATATTGCATAGAAGGAGTGCGTAACAAAATATTTACGAAGTATGACGAGAGGAGAACGACGAGCGAACGGCGTTTATAGGTCAGATAGAGGCGAGGCGTCTCGAGCTCCAGTTTAATGCCGCCTTCCGTCGCGACGCGCCCCACACCGCCGCCGCCGCGCCGCCGACTTTGAAATTCTGAGATGCCTCGAAAGCAAGACGCCCGCCGGCGTCGCGGGTGATTTTCCACCCTCTCGAATGCTCGAATGCTGACTGCGGACGCGAGCGCCCGTCGACGACATCAAAGTGCAACATTTCATTATTGCGTTACCGAACGGAGGCGAAAAGTACTTCGCTCTCCAATCTTCACTACCGGGGTTTAGCAGAAATTTAATCCTCGCCTATTAAGACGCCGAGAACTGAAGTGCTCGCCTGATTAAAGGAAACTCGAAATGGAATTCGTGTCGCCATGCAAATTATTGAGCACCTCGTCATCCAGATAATGAGTTCGTTTTGAATTTGAAAGGAGCGTCCGCTGGATCAAGTGGAAAACATTGTATACAGATAATTGCCGTTCTTAAACGTAATTATGTGTCATAAACTGTGGGTCATTGGCACGGCAGTGCATCAGTCGCATGACTTGCCACGCGACTCGATACACGCACGCAAAGCAGACATTCGGATATTCTCTGATATCAATGTGAACTTGAATTCGCCACGTCATAACACAAACAAATGAGATACACATCGGAGCATCACTGGCCTTCATTTTTTAATTCCTATGACCACCGTTACCGTTACACAAAGCATTGCGCACCACGCGGCATGGAGTGTTGCATACGAAAATATTTACGCTTATAAAAAGAGTTTATGATCGTCAACAATTTTATAGATCACATTTACTGATTTTTAGGATACATATTCATTTTAGATTTTGTTTATAATGCTTTAAGTATGTATTAAAGATACTTAAGCTACATCCAATTATATTGTAACATTTGGGGATTGTGTTGTATTTGTACGACAAATTTGTCAAAAAGAATGCATCCTGTCTTGTTTCCTAATTCCTGTCACATATTGTAAGGTATTCTTCTGTTATATTTTAAGGCTGCTACAATGTAATGCAAAAAACATTTTGTACTTCGAGTGCATGCGTTGTTGGTTGCAGTATCGATTCGTGAGTATCAGGTGTCGTTGAAAGGACGAGTAAGGACGGCGCGGGCGTCGCACCCTGGCTGCCCGCGCGCCGCGATATGATTGTTTCACACGATATGCGATAGCAGATCGCGGCCCGCCACCGACCGTCGCGTTCGTCGCCGTGTAATGTCCCATTTGCATAACACACCCGCCCTCACGATTACCAAACAACCACATTCATGACTTTAATAGATATTGGGCAATTGAAAGTACACAACACTCTGAATGTCCCTATTCAACGAGTATATCATTATACGCAAATTTTGTTGCGAACCAATAAATTTCAATTTTGGAAAAGTGTTCATTAAATTTATGTGAGCGGAATTCGAACCCGCATCCTCTGACATACCGAATCAGGTGTGCTTCTAATTACGCTCGCTATCGTGGCGGTCCCTGATATATTGAAAACTAAACATCTTTATTTGTAAAATTTGTCTGATTGATGACATTGACGTGATGACTGATGACTGATAAAGACGATAAAAACATTTAAAACCAATATAATCGACAGCTACGAATATATCACAGAATACTAAAACACGACGAAGTGAACGCATAATTATAAGTATCGCAGACTTGGACCGTCATAATAATGCAGATGTAAATGAAACAGAGCACATAGCAGCTCGCACACAGGAACGCACTCAGGGTCCTGCGTCGACCAACTATGATAAATGGTAACTGCCGTGCCGCCATGCCACATCTTCTCTCTAAGCTTCTGCGAGGGGCGTGGGATAAAGTATGACAGTAATAGAATGACGGCCGCGCAAATACAGGGTAATACGAAGCGTTCCAAACATCCAATTTAATATGTGCCTTGTTACAACCTTGGAAGTTCAATGAGCTGTTAGTATCAAAACGAGTCGGGAACTATCTTTAATTCGCTAAAGTGTTTGGTATGTAGATAATTTGTCTCTCTAAATTGATACTTCCTATGTTTTATAGCTTATTATAACTATTTTTGATTAGTGTTGAGTACTTAATAGTAATGCTTTGTGTTGACTGTTTAAATGAGTCATAGTTTTTATTAAATATAATTTTACTTATTTAGTTAGTTACTTTTAAGCATTATTATCCGGTTGTTAGTCTTATATTTGACGATGTTCAGCACTAATACATATTACTAAAAATATTTGATTCTTACGCTACTGCGTAAGATTAAAATTGTACTCAACTACGCACTAACTAAAAAATACCCAGTAGGTGTTCCTACAACAGCCAAATTTTTGTTCTAACATTTTTTTAAATAAAAAATAAACCTTTTTGACCTTTTTTAAAAAAGAAACCTTTACATGAAAGAGATCAAGATGTTTTACTGAAAGAGCAAAATATACTTGCCCTTAATATTGCTGTAGGTATTACAGATTCCTTTGGGAACAAACCAATATGATTTCTATGTGCATGAAAATAAATATCAATATGTTTAGACAAAATCACTTTTCAAAATGTAAAGGATGCTACGGAGACAGTGTTGCCACAATGTGAAGCGAGTGTTGAGAATACGCAAACAGGTGTCGACTCCGAAGCTATATTTGCATATAAATAGAGTTCCTGCTTAACTGTAACACTGCTTCGTCCTTTTCTCTCTTATTTATTGGCGTTGGTCAGAAGAGTGTGGAGTGTTACGCCTCCTTGCACGCACTGTACGCAAGTATTAGCTCCAGGAGAATCTATTTATGAACGGTGATGTAACACGGCGGCCACTAGACTCGTCGCATCGCATGCAGCCAGGACTTCATTGTCTTATTGTCGGCCTATCAATAGGAAGTTAACAAATTTATTTCTTCATTCATTAGCTAGAACTTCCTTAATGGAAAAAAATACTTCCTTGTCACAAGTTTGTAGTTTTGCCACGATTTATTAATAACAGTATTTATGTTACGCAATAAATGAAATGGCATCACGCTTCCCATCTAATGATGGACTAATGTCCATGTTGTACTTTCCATTACTTTTCTATAGATAACTAGCTGACCCGGCAAACGTTGTTTTGCCATATAAATAATTAAAAAAATTTAGGGGTGGACTACCCCTAACATTTAGGGGGATGAAAAATAGATGTTGGCCGATTCTCATAGATACCGGATAAGCACAAAAAATTTCATCAAAATCGGTCAAGCCGTTTCGGAGGAGTATGGCAACGAAAACTGTGACGCGAGAATTTTATATATTAGATTATGAGCTATGAGCAAATTCAAATTCAATTCAAATTCAAAAATCATTTATTCAGGTTAGGCTACAAGTAGCTCTTGTGAATGTCACTATGCCATCGGTTCGTAAGTCTACTCTGGGCGGGGATCTTGTACTGAGAAGAACCGACAAGAAACTCAGCAAGTGTCCAGCTTTTTTCTCCTTTACAGCGTCAAAAATATTGGAAAATGACCTTTTATAGCAAGACACTTTCCATTACAAATAAACACAAAAAATATAGAAGACAACCACAACATGTAAAAAAACAAAATAAAAAAATCTAAGTTATCAAATTTACATCAGGTAAAAGTTTTAATTTCCACTCTTCGCAAATCTTAACGCACAAGAGTTCTAGCATTTTATCGTTACAACTTCATCTTCATTTCAACGAGTAAAAAGTCATGTGTATGACCTTAGAATAACGAATATAAGAAGGATACCATGAATAATAGAAACAGAATACTAGCATTTTAATGGCTAAGAAGATTCTATCGTCTTCGTATTTATAGCTGCGAAAATGTAAAACGGCAGGTGATTAGTGGAGCGTCGTCGCTCGCTAATGCGGCCGGTTCCGCGCCTCTTCCGTTAGCCTTTTTATCGTTCGTCTATTACATCATAGGAACTCGCGCGCTCTCGGTGCGTGACCCGTCTGCGTAGGCGCAGGTGACACGCGAACTGTACATTTCGACAGACATCAGAAAACGACCCAACTAGTTCTGTTACCCGAGGACCGAGACCCCTGTATTAGTATTCTTTTTTGTGATGTACGTTTTGTATTTGTTCCGTCGTCGGGCCCTTTTTTTGCTGAGCTGCACCGCGACCGTCTTTAAAGGTTCGGAGCGTTTTTACTGTGGTCCGGGGGGAATGTGAGTCGCGGGGGGCGAAGCTGTCCCCCCCCTCGCCGGTCGGGCCGTCCTTGGCCCGAGCGTTCACCTTGGCGCGCTGCGCTGCCGCCGCACCACAGGTAACAAAGTTCCGCGAACTACGTGATTTCTATGGCTGTCCGAAAGTGCTTCCCAAAGTAGGCATCTCGAGACCTCTCGGTTGGCGCTAATATTACTGGGAACACTGTAATGAAATACTGCCTCCAACACCCTGTGTCGTGTCGTGCCAGACCTCCATCTGCGTTCTTCGGGTACTCCAGTCTTACTTAACCTCTTAAAAGTATCTAATATCCTATACCTATTACTTTAAGTAAATCATTTCTTTTCCAGACATGCACTGGGTGGGGATCATTTGCGTCGACGTGGTGGTCTCCTGAGACTTCTTTCGGTGGTGCTCTATTTTCGTATCCCTTTATAGTTTAAAATTCTCCCACGTCGAATTTCTTGCCATTCCTAGTTTAAATTATGAAATTACAATTTGTAAATAATTAACTAGGTATGTCCATGAGCTGATTTACAATATGTTACTATTTTTAGGTTGTTCTAAAAGACAAATAGTGTTGCAGAACTAAGATTTCTACTATATCTGCATGGAATTTGTTAATACTTTAACAAATATACATTAGAATCTTACTCTTGGAATAAAACAAATTGTCATTAGAGGCAGTAAAAGTCACATAATTTTAGTGGGACTCGGGCCTACATACGAGAGATTCCATGTCATGTACCTACATTAATTTTATCGCAAAAAAATCTTCTCAGAATGGAGATAAGCTTTGACTTCTTAAGTTATTTTCACGGAAATAAGATAAATGTGATAATCTTGCGTGAGGGGCTCAACCGTGTAGGCTTTTTGTGGTTATGTCGACAGTATCTACATCGACCGCCTCAGACACAAACCCAGTAACTGTTAACATGTAAATACATATCTACTGAACTTATGTAAAGACTACTAAGACTTGGCATTTTATTTCTAACTTTATTTTTACTACATTTTTATGGCCGGTACGTTGATTTACAACTTGAAAAGTGTATTTGTGGCTTACAACAGAATATTACTTCGGATTATAGGCTTTTTAGTGCTCTCAGTACCAGTCGATGCCTGCTTGAGTTCATTTACCTTTATCTTGCATTGCAGTATAAGTATCATCATCATTATCAACACCCTAGCGCATAGCGGTAGTGCATCTCGTGTTTGTATTTTTCTGTTTCAATATTTGTCATTGGTGTTATATAAGTTTATTCTATGATCTAAGAGCTGCGATACCTAGGCTTGTTGTCTCCATGTCTTCATTCTGTTATGATGATGTTCTAATTTTTCATTTATTGTTATCCTACTTAGCAACATATTTAGCTAACATTGTTGACAATAATTTTCGCAGTGGCTCCCAAAGCTCGCATACCGTAATCTTATCGCACTAGAGGCCGGACATAGGAAGGGCATTAAATTTGAACGATCGTCGCCGAGCGGCGGGCAGAACGAACGCGCCTGAAACCGGTCGGCCGTCCGTAAATAATGGATTAGAGGTTGGGTGAGGGGTGCGGGGCGGGCGGCGCGGGGGGCGAGGCGCACGCACCGGCTGCGCGCGCGGTACGGGAAGGGGGGAGTCCCGTCAGCTGTTGCGCCCGGGAGCGCCGCGCACTGCCGCCAATGCATCGGCGGTGATAGCGTACGCCGCCCGTCTCGCGAGTGACACAGTGCAGTGAACCTCGATCGTGCCGTCAGTGTGTGTGATGTTCAGTGTGTGACCCTCACGAGGATGTGCAGTGAGAAACCAGCGAGCTGACCGTGGTGCCGCCGGGCGATGAGATGTTACGCCACCGACCGAGGTGATTATCCCGACCTCGGCCCTAAAAAAACACCATGCATGCGGGTGGGAACGGCGTTTGGAGGATCGAGTGCTTCTTATGCGTTTTGTCGCCATGAGCACTTAGTGAGACCCGGTAAGCTATGCTCAAACGAATTCCTGCGCTTTTTTGAAGAAAGATAGAACAAAAAATATCTTCCCACCGGCTGAATGAATTGTATACCCTACGGTAGAAAACGTGTGGTATTTTTTTTGTCAAACTTTACAATGGCTAACGTTTTTTTGACTCAGGGTATGTATACTCGTATATTGTGTTACCGTAAAGAATGAGGGGACTGCTGTTAAGGGAACCATAGCTAAATCCAAAAACAGGATAGTGTAAGTCGATTTAATAAAATCTGTATAGCCATAATAATTGTTGCAATGATTTTTTGTCACTGACAACTACTTTGATTAAAGACCTGCGATGACAAAATACTAAACATCAATAAAATAAAATTAGGTATATTTTTATAACATTCACAACAATTAATTTACATTAAAAACATAAGCTTATCTCTCAGCAGAGAAAATAGGAATAAGAATTATGTAAAGGAATCCGTAAAAACTCCAACGAAAAAACAATATTTAATTAGTACACTCATGCATAACGTCATTTGGGGATAAGAAATTGTAAATTACCAGTATAATTAGGATGATTTAAAATGCGTCATAAATATATGGAAAATCATGGTGTTTTCCTATGAATAAACAAAATTACAGGAAAACCGTACTATTGAAACCGTAACAATTGAAATGCTCAAAAAGTTTATGTTTGGTAAATACAGTAAAGTTCAAGATTGCGCAAGGTGGGCTTTGATGAAAGTCAAATAATTTTCTTTCTCACCTAAGTTATCGAAGTAAATAAAACAAAGAAACTTCCGACTCGGTACTTTTTGTTACTCGGACAAAAGACTTGTTTATACATTGTTACCTTAATGAACTACGTTACGTATAACCTTTTGATTCCGTGCATCGTGTTATTTTTTGCGAGTTCACTTGTTATCTCTTAAATACTTGGACGCCCAATGTAAACACAGTGCCATAGAACAATTGAATTTCTATTGTGTCTGGTTGAAGAACAACTAAGTCGTTAGATGTAATTTAACCAGGACTCCTTCCTAACCTAAAGGCCAATTCTTATTTTCTAGGTTTCTTTGACCAGCCTAACACAACTTCTACTACATTTCTACACTGCTACTAATTTTGAATTTGACATACTAGAAGCTTTGATATTCGATATTATAAGTTTTTACCATGCTTAACTAAATTCTTGTCAATTTGGTGACATGTGAAAACCTTGCATAAGAAGACCACCAAAAAGAGAAGTTGCTTGTAATTGGCATGTGTTCTGTCATACTAAATATTTTTATGACAGAACACATGCCCATTACATGCAAGATTCTCGCATATTTTGCGCATTTTTTACATGACAAACTAAATAGTTTTACTTCACATCTTTATAGTTGTTAGTTGAATACATTTGCCATTAAAAAGCAAAGGTCTAGGAATTGTTGGCAGGTGCGCCTAGCACCTTGTGCTTAGCCTTCCGGTTTTATGCGTTGAATAATTTATCTATTCTTTATTTAATCTGTAGTGTTAGGTGTACGATCAGTAATGCCTATTGAATAACTCGCAGTCTACAAAAAAACATGCAATGTGCTCTTGAGTAAGGATGAAGTTGACATTCTTGAATTTCTATCGAAAGGCGTGTGGCATTCGACAAGAATGGTATAAATACTTACTAATCTTCAATTCTTACGTCGTAAAAAATATCACCTTACAAAATTTATCTGTCTGGAATTCTTTGTTGCTTACAAATAGTTATATTTTCTTCATCGTCCATTTTATTTAGTTTAGAGTCATAGACATCTACAGTTCAGTGATATATGTTTCTAATATTTAGCTTCCAAATCATTTTGTATGAAGCTTTTTATGACATTCTGGTTATTTGTCTATCAATAATTCTTTAGTAAATCACCACTATTTTTAGACCAGAATTCACAGGTACCCGCTTACATTCGTGCGGGTACGGTCGCTTTAACGGTATTTCATTGTTAGTCTCTTTATCAACGTTCAAGGTTTAAAGTTATTGTAATTATAAATTACCATTATTTTGTCTTAAATATTTTAAAACGAACTAAAACTGATATTTTGTACATTAACAACTCCTCAACGGTACGTTTATGTTTATGCGTTTTGAGAGTTTAGGGCAATCTAAATATTTCAACGGACAACTTTAAACTAGTTTTTTAATTATCTACCTCGCAATCATGACGTGCTGCAGTTAGCAGGGCCGGCGCATTGAGCTCGTAACATGATTTAAAAGCAATCTTGACTTCTCTCACGCCCAATTTCCGCGCCGAATATAGACCGATCCCTGCGAGCCTGCAACCGTGCAACCGAACCTGATGTCACGCTGCAATTTCATAACGCCACATCTTGCTGTCTGTGACTGGGAACTATTTGCCTTGATGCAATAAATCTCGAAGCGGAGCTTGGACGTGCAAGCGATATTAAAATAAAATGCTGATGTAGATATAATAGAAAGGTTTAACTTTCAAACATTTTGATGTGTCCTGATATTTTATGGTATTCAACCAAACTTTTTGGTTTAAAATATTTTTATTTGCCATCTATAGCATTATGTATCTTAAGTTAAGCACTTAACATTATTTCTATAATACTTTCTGGCTGATTTTGAGATATCTTAAGTTTAACTCAACTTGTAAAACGTGTAAATCATAAGCTCGGCCAGCGTTTAATTTGGCTAAATGCTATGTAGAAAGTAAGTCATTTGAGATCCTTCATATTCTACTTAGGTAGGTATTTCATAATACACCTAATAGTTCTAATTATACGTTTAACTAGCTGACCGGCGGACTTCGTACCGTTTTGACAGTTTCCATGATAACAAAACAAATCATTCGTCCGTTTAATAAAACCCGTATCCCATGATGAACCCCTATAGCAGCGCCACCTACCGGGTCCAATTGTAAATCTTAACCATTCTCGAATCCACTTGAACACACACCAAAAATTTCATCCAAATCGGTCCATAGCCGTTTAGAAGGAGTTCAATTTCATACACACGCGCAGAAGATTTATATACCTATATAAAGATTCACAAGTGAAATTATAAACAGGATTATGTTTTTCAATCTGAATACAATATGCTACATCTACTTTTTACTTGTTCAACTCGTATGTTGTGAATGCATCTCGGATAAATTCACCTCTCTGCGATCCGGTTTCGCGGCCATTATAGGTTGTAGTTCTGTGGCCTTTACCTGGATGTAAAACTTGAATATTTCAAGTTCACGTGGTGATTCTTCTCTATATTTAGTTTGGGGACTTCATAAATTAGTTTAAGGATTAATATGTATATTGGCTATATTAAATTGTGTTAAATGCGCAAATCCATTACATAATTTATATATAGGTACATAATTTTTCACTTGACCGTGAAATATTAATAAAGTTATTTAAATTTGTATAATGTCGCTTTGTGTGCCTTATCTTGATAAACGTATAGCTTTATAGTAAGGTCAAGGTGAAGTTCACAGCCACAAAGTTAGGAACCGTTATAATTGCCACTAGCGCCGTATAAATAAATTTTGCTTACTGTCAGATTAGATTTTATATAATGTGGCATATCAATAGGTGATATTTATTTCATTTCCTGTCTTCTCCTTCTCTTCCTATTGTGATGCCCGACAGTCATCTGTACCTACTTTTAATACGTAAAATAAGATCTTTTGTTAATATTATGGTTACAATAAATACACTGGACAGCAAAAATAACGGGTCAATTAGAAAAACCACGATATCTCCCAAAGTTATTTACATATTTCCCTCGTATAAATAATATGTTATAGGCTGATTTGTGACGCTTATTATACATATCATAAGAGGTTGCATTTGAACAAGTTACAGCTAAAAATAAAGAAATTTTGATTTTTGAAAAATATCAAAAATAAAATTTTTGGAATAGAAAATTTTCTCGCTTTGGTTTCAAACCGAGCTGTCATCATAAACAGTTTTTTTGGCTGGTCACAGTATTTTGTGCATCAACCATGCACCAACATGTCGTTATCTACTGAAGAATGTACACGAATTATCACCATGGTACAAGAAGGAAGGAGTCAGCGGAGTACTGCTAGAACAGTAGGTGTATCTTTATCCACGGTCCAAAGAGTACTCCAGCGATTTCAAGAGACCGGCATGAACATCAGGAGACCAGGGAATGGCAGGCCAAGGTGTACAACTACACGAGAAGACCGATTCATCGTGAGCACTATGTTAAGAAATCGACATCTCACGGCTGTTCAGGTCCGAAATAGCCTTCAAGAAATTCACCACAACAATGTAAGCTCTGACACGATCCGGTGGCGACTTCGGGAAGCTGATATAAAGCCTTATAGGCCAGCAAATGGCCCTAAATTGCTCGAGAACACGTCCGATGGACAGATGAAGATTGGTCCAGGGTTATGTTTTCCGATGAGTCAAGATTTTGTTTATTCGCACACGATGGGAGACGAAAAGTATATAGGCGACCAAATGAACGTTATCGTCAAGCGTGTTTTAAGGAAAAGGTGCCATTCGGTGGAGGATCAATAATGGTTTGGGCTGGGATATCTTCAGAGGATCGTACGGAGTTAGTAATTATAGAAAACGGTTCTCTGACAGCTCCCAGATATGTAGAGGAGATTTTTAATGAGCATTCTGGTCCTTTCTTAGTGAATATGGGCGCAAATTCCATTTTTATGGACGATAATGCGCGACCACATACAGCACATTTGGTCAACGCGTATATTCAAGACGTCGGTATCACCCGCATGGAGTGGTCAGCTCGCAGCCCAGACTTAAACCCCATAGAGCATTTATGGGGCGAGCTCGGGAGATGCGTTAAACAACGCTCTCCAGCTGCAGCTAACTTTCGTGACTTAAGAAGTGCGCTAGTAGAAGAATGGTCAAACATAGACCATAACCGTATTAGAAATTTGATTTACAGCATGCTACATCGTCTTAATGAAGCGATACGGGCTCGTGGAGGAAATACAAGATATTAAATTTACAGAAAAGCTTTCATTTTGCAGATTAACTGTGTTGTATATTTTTGTTGTCAAAAGTTAGAAGTGTTTTTTTTTGTATTTTTTAGTATTTATATAAAATTATACAGTTTACAAACGTGTTATGTATTTTTTTTTATGTATAAATCAGTCATCTATAACATACTACAGTTTCACTAGTTTGTGTTGTGTAGTTAAGAAACTATCACACTTTTTATAAGCGACCCGGAATTTTTGCGGCCCAGTGTATTTAGTATTGATTTCTACATTGTATTTTTGAAAGTAAAGAAATTATTTCACTGGTCACATCTGTTGTCTGATTTTACTTTTCTTGAAATAGGAATTATACATAGTACATGAAATTCAGATGACTCAACCTGTGCTGTGACTAAATAGAAACCACATTAAATTGAACATTGTTGTGAACAGTTTAAGACCTTATAAGCATTGGCTTATAAGGTCTTAAACGAATGAAAAAAGAACTACAGTATGCTCTACAATACACTGAACAGATAGAGATAAAAAAGTCGTCATATTACAAAATACAATTTCATCTTTTTTTTAGGTACATTGCTTGAATTCATAAATATTGCAATATTCTGTCCCACTACTGGGTCTTCATCATTAAAATATTTACTTAATCATCACTCTTGTTAAATTGGGTTGGCGTACACAAACCCGAGCTTTAACAATATTTTAAACACTGGGAATTGAATCCAGGAGCTTTACACCGAGCGTTTTGTTACTCGACCACCGAGGCGTTGTTAATAAATGTCTAGATAATATTTAATACCTAGGTATAATTATCTAAAAGTGTAGTACCTAATTCATATGCCCTGTGTATATAATTAGCCTAATCGATGTTACTCTTGCGTATTTCCCGTTGGTTTACCTTGCTTCCACTGGTCGTGAATCGTCATTTAATTCATTACACTAAATACTTCCGAGAGAATTATAGTGTAATTTGTATTTATTATAATATGTGCGTCGTTTTTAGGTAAGAGTAACATTTTTAAGATTCTTTCCATATTTTCTTATGTGCACCGTAACAGAAACCGAATATACTCGTAGCTACTATAATGATGTTCACCCAATATATCCTTTGAAATAAAAGTCCGAGTATTGTAGCAGCTTTTTCATAGATACACAGTGAATCAATTTATCTACTATCCGCGTTAGTCCATTTCTCAGTTGTCCACATTTGTCAATTTAAACTGTTACGACACCCATCTGATAAAGTGATAAGTGGAATAGCATACCTCTTTATCGTGTAAAACCAACATAACCTATTTGTTTCCATAGATATAACTAGGACGTTCACTCATATCACCTACAGGCTAGGTACGTCACTTAACGTTTCTAGAGTTAGCATGCTGAGAAACACGTTTAGATTATTTCGAGACAATTATATGACTTAACATTAATGCCTTTGATTTATACATGTACAGTCGAGTTCAATAATATGTACTTATCCACTTTTGACAGATGTTGATTCTTGTTACTAGGTAAATAAAGGTTACTAACTGTCAAAAGTGTATACATATTATTGAACGTGACTGTACATACTTGTATAATCAAAGCGTACTGCATGCAATGTGTTCTTACCCGCTAAAGCAGAAATATTATTATGTACTAAACAATAGCGTAATAACAACCGTATCGCAAAGGTGTTTGGATTTCAATCAACTGTAAAATGTCACTATTTTATAATCGTGATTACAATTCGATTGTTGACACTTTAAAATGATTGTTCTGTGCTAATATAAAGTTTTATGTTAAATTGTGTTTGGTCGGCTAACACGTGTTGTGCCGACGTTGGTTGAAGCGAAACAATGCTTTTGTTTGTGTAAACATAGAAACCACCTACTTGCATTATTTAGAAAGCTAGTACACTTGCATGTTTATTTGTAATAAACTAAAACGGAATTAGCCGCAAAAGGACCTTTTATTTTATGACACAAACTACAATGGTCACATAATACATTTAGGGAAAAGTTTAAGACATCTTTGATTGGCAAACACGTCATCAGTTGTTCCTTCCAGGCGTAATGCGATCGTAACAAACGAAGAGGTGGTTCATTCACCCCGCGCGACGCTCGCTAAAATTATACGTACAATCAAACGCAGCGCGCATAATAATCACTGACTTTCTGCGCACACGCAACCCACTCCAAAACCACGTGAAATGGGTTAAGGGTGATCTCAATTTTGCATTTTAAGACCAACTTCTGACATAATGGAGCATAAAAGACAGTTCCTAATAATAGATATTATTATAAGAGTTAAGATAATAAAGTGTGACAAAATAAACGTATCTGAGAAACATGTATTGTTTGTTATTGTAATAGCCGCACGTGAATTAAATAAACCGTTTATAGACGCCGAATGAAGCCGGTTTTGTAGCGTAAATAAATTCGTATTGTTAATATTTTTATTCATTTTATTCACCGTACATAACGGAACGGAAACGAGACAGGATCGGCACAATGAATGAATGGATGAACCGATTCCTTAAGATGCAGAAAAAAACGGCGTACGCTTAATAATATGTATCCAAGCATTAGCTAAAAATACAACTGTTCTTGCTTGCCTAATTATTTTTCATTAAAAAACACAAAATTTAGTACATCGCAATATAAAATTTTAGCAAAAGCATGCAAATGTGATTTGAGTAGGTATTTGTGCATGCGACTGACAAAGTAGGGTAAGTAACTAACTCCATTGAGTATTAGAACTTGATTTCAGCTCTATGCATCATCTTCATTTTTTCACGCTATGGTTTTTTGTTACTGTCTTCAATCATCGACTATAAAGTCCCGCTGCTGAGCGCAGACTTTTTATATGTAAGACCATTAACCACACTGAATTCTTTACGAAACAATAGTAAAAAATAATTACACAATGAATGGCTTGCACGCGGCGCGCGCGTTAGATGACGGCCACGCTTCGTTGTTTACGTTTTTATAGCGGCCATCGGAAATGTAAATTGATGTTAATGTGTCGCGATAATAAACCTCCGCGGAGCCTACACAAAAGCGCCGAGAGCTTCGCTGCCAATCCAATCTACATTACTCTTATAAAGAAAACTTTAAGTTGGCTGTATTACTCTAATTAAATTTAGCATTAAGTTTGTCTTGAAATTTTTTTTTTTTAATTATGTAAATAAGGGTTGTATTGTATTGTAACAGTGCTTTGTGTAGTTAATCTTTCAATGTAGGTACCAAAACATTAAGGATTAATAAAAATATGCTTAGGCTTACCTTCAAATCTAGTTTCGAGTCCTAATTCAATATTAGAAACGAGAAATTCTGTTTGTTTATATTGTAATCGAAAAAATGTTTCAGGCGCGGAATGGACATTTAGTCTTATATTATCGTCATCGTCTACAACACATTTTTTTATCATGATAATATATTATCTTCTGAACCTACTAAAACAGTTTTACTATTTAGAGATTTTAATTAAGGGATTGGTTACTTTTTACCTAGGTCAGGCTTAGCAAGCAGTAATACAGCTTGTGTATTTTTTACAGAATTGACGAGCTAAGCTCAAAATAAAAACGCTTACCGTAACATAAATGACGTTGATGATGGAGACATATCAATATAATGCAGTTGAGTATTCTATAATTGGTTCGGTGGAGCCAGCCATGCGTGAGTGGTCCATTTAAATAGCAATTTAGGACGGCTCCGGTAGCCGTTAAGACACTAATGCAGAAGGGCGCACACGTTATGGATGCGCATTGAGGCTAATTTTAAGACCAGCACGGTTTTATTGCAAGGACTGGGCATTAATAACCCAGTACGGTAAGCACGTGGAAGATAGATAGTTATTCGCTTTGCCTTTACTAGCATAGTTTGTTTTAGTGCCATTGAAATTGGAGGAAAATGAGAAAAAGAAAAGAATATGTATATTCTCTACAAAACTCATATTTTTTATTAACCTACTTGTTCATCAGAAATCAATTTTAATCCAAAAATATATTTATAGTAATTGCCCGTTTTTCCAAATATCTCTAGAAGACATCAAGCTCTGTGACAATTTAAAAAAAGTACGAACAATTAAAAATATTCAGATACATACCTAATACAACATAGAATAATAAGTTATCATCATTCGCATCGGTATATTGCTTCTTCAATTATTATTTATTGTTGTCGGTGCGGTGGCATGTCAAGACCGAACGTGTAAATTATCGTGTTATTAACGTGAGTAGCGGAGACGGTATCATCGCACACGATCATGGGGGTAATTTGTGGTGGGGCATCGAACCCTGGACTCTCGGACCCGCATGCCCATTGTCCACAGCAAACTATATATTATAACTGCAGGCGCTGACGTCTGCATCTATAGTTACATTAAACTGAGTTTTAGTACCTGCCATGTACTAATGTATTATTAGGTATTTTTAATATAAAGAGCTTATTCGTAACGCTTTGTTATTTAAATAGGTATTTTTATATTCTGCGAGTAACTTTTTTGGACGCAATAAAATCTTTATCAATTTATCGAGCGCTAACTACTTTGTTTGTACTTATTTAATGATGACACAGAATATTAATATAGCAGCACTGGCAAAGTTTGAAGGGTCAGACTTCTGCACCTGAGACGCAGACAATCGGCTACACAAATTATCATTGCCATCCGAAAACAAATTGACAATCGAAAAACAAAGGAACAGTTGTTTGTTCCGCTGCACCGCGTCACAATGCGCGCGCGCATCTTGTTGCGCAAGTCATTCCTGCCGGCACGTGAAGCGAGACCGCGTTCACTTTCGCCCACCGCGGCTATTTACGTTACGACTTCTGTAGTAACTGGCAGGGTTGCTTCGATAATTACATGAGTGTAACCTATAAGCAAAGAATTCTTTAATATGTGCTTTAGGTAATTTGGCAATGATACAAGTTCATCGGAGAGCAGGATGTCATTTTACCTCAGCGGCTACAGCAAACAGAATGGTTGTTATCAAGCGCAGCATATGCTTCAGGAGTAATACTTATGAAACCGTTTTGTTAATTGAAAGTATTATGTAGTTGCTTTAGTAAATATGATAACAAATGAAGACTAGAGTCGGGCGTTGTTCGATACATTTTAATTGGAGGCAAACTCAAACAAGATCCCTCGGTAAAACAGCTCACAGCCCAGGCCAGGGCAATACGTACTTTAGAAGGGGTATAAAAAAGGTGCAATTAACACCTAATAGATGGCACCTTTGTACTTTTCGTTTGAGAGCATCAATCAATGTTGTCAAGCAGGTAGCCCTAATCACATCCAACACTAGACTACCTGTCTAGCTCAAGATCACGCAAAGGAGACTTTTTAAGCAGTTGGCACCTACCTAGTTGCGTTCCTAGACTGACTCTAAATTTAGGACAATGGAAATAAAAAAGATACGGTATGTGGTATTGTTATCTGTGGCACGCTAAAATAAATGTATCTGTACCAATCTGTTACAAGATTCACAAGTTCAATCTGTTTTGTAATTTGTAGGTTATGCTAGTATTTTTTATGCAATTTAAAAAAAAACATTATTTTTCTGCTTTTATACGTTTTTATCCTTTCTATGAAAACTTTAACAAACTTTTCAAAAAATATAAAGGGTTGTGTTTAAACAATATTAGTTTGACTTCACGCCAGCGACGAAGCATTGTGATGTCATCATTGTGTTCACGGGACCCTTCATTTCAATTTACACACAAACCTTATGGTAATTGCCACAACAAAAAACATAGAATAATTCTAAACAACTGAGCACAGACAATCGCGTTTACTAAACTTTCTTTAGCACCCGTGGTGGACGGTTAGTACAAACTATGACTTAATATTTTTTAACAAATTTATACTTCTACTAAAGTTTTCGGTTCTAGTTAAAATTACTGTTCTCGTCATTAAGCCATCTTAATAGTTCAACAACAAAGGAATGCTTTTGCGGTCTCGTCCTGACCGGCTTAGGATTGGCATAGATAGAATATCGTTCAGTGGTGTTAAATATATTGTATTGTTCACTTGGCTACATCATAACGTTTGGAGAGATGCTAGCACGTGTTCCGACGAGCTCCTAATTAAACACCGGATGCTCACTTCCTCTAATTCGGGTACCGTCTCATTACGGCACCGCGCGTCGGCTCACTCGTCCCGTGTTGCTAACGTTAACATTAAATAAGGAGAGCATCGGAAGGTAAGCTTCAAACAAACGCGCTCGATAAACGCACACATACACAACATGCATCACAAGACAATAGGAACAGCTCGGAACAGACTTAATGCTCCGATCCGATCCGAACCCTTCGGAGAATCTGTAGTAGGGAGGGCACGGGACACGCACTAGTGCGTGATGTCGTTCCCTCTAGAAAACCTCCGAAGGTGATTCGTTTCACACGGCTTGAGGAACCCTTTAAGTTTCTCGCCGCCCCCAAACAAGCCCGGTGAAGCTGTAAATGCCGTCCGAGGCAATCAGCAAATTCTCCAGAAAAAAAAGAAAAAAGTCCGAATGCCGCTGTTGCGAGATTCCGTGTTCTTCTAGAGCGTGGTGTGTATTAAGCGAACCTTCTGTCTTCTCATTTTATCATGTAAAGCTCATATGAGCCAGTATTTTCATACAAAGTAATATGTGCCGGAGTGTCCACTCCACGATATCGAGAAAATAGATTCGAATCGAATGTCCAATTATCGACTATTACATCAGGAGCTTAAAGATCGAACGTTACAAGCTTATATTTAACACAGTTCATTTCGATATTGTTTAGCGGATCAACACTCTGAGTCAGAAAACGGGTACTCACGGTTTACCTTAAAACACAAAGACTTGAACGTTAAATATTGTATTACATAATCCTTGTCCTACGCCGAGAAAAGCGTAGGCGTCGTTGTACCAAATTTCAAACATGAATTTAGTATTGCGGTGTACAATGTAGTCTGTTGGTAACTAAACTTATAAGAAACCGTGGGATTTATAACCCTCATAATGTTGTAGTAGCGTCTTGTAACGTAACTGCATACATCAGTTAGATTATTGCCGTAGTAGCTATTTTCGCAATATTGGAACTGCGTGGTTTATCATTAACACAGAATGTATGCCACGTTGTCCCAACGGAGTCTATAATCACTATGACATTACAACGGAAACCGCATTGCCACTGCAGTATTTCGAATCGGTATGTAAACTACACAGAAACGCAATTAGCAGTATCAGATATCTTCGTATGACTTGTTCCCATAAAACTATGCGGAAAAACTACGGAACTGCATTAAAATGTATATTATTGTATTTTATTGCTCAGTACGAGTGTTTTCGAGTTTGTTGAACCTATTACTTATTAATTAACGTTGCTTAACTCCACGGTTATGTAAATTGTTCACTAGATAACGTTATAAACAATACGAAATGTGGGTTTTAATTAATTTTGAGCGGCGACACGCTGTGTGTAGTAGCCCGCAGAGCGGTGATGTCTGTGTAAAGTCATATTGTATGATAATACGCACAAAATGCAGAAAATGTTGCTTATAATTAGGTATTTCCTGATTTGGATGAAAAGATAAGCACTATACTATTTGCTATCAAGAATTGGCTAACAAAAACCAAGTTTAACGTTCTTAAACAATGCAAAAAAAAATCTTAATTTAGCTGAAGTTTGTCTATAGAAAAACAAGTTTTCTAAAAATAAATAGTCGTTTCCGTTGTGAACTGATCGATGTAAAGTCTCATCGCTAGAAGATATAGATAAGTATCCATTGATCATATAGAGATAATGCGCAAAGGTCCTTGTTCAATTGCAGTGTAAATCCTTTGTCTTAGATGTTAAGCGAAAATGAAAGGCGAGGCCAGCAGCGTCGTCATGCTGCAGCCAAGGCCGATGCAGTTGTTCCTAGGGTTGCCAGTTCTTTGCATGTTCTTAACCAGAGGTAGGACAGCAATTTTATTAACATAACTTTACAATAATTTTTAAACGAAAGTAATGTGAACTCTGCCTATGTGCAAGCAAAAGTAATATACAAGTACAGACAGGATAACAGTTTGTTTCAGCTGCTCTGCAAATAAAATTATGCCATAGATTTTGTTCTTTTTGGGAAATTATTTTCCTTTATCGAATATATTTCAATCTTATCTATGAAAAGCAATAAGTTGGTAAACTTCGTATTTTGATAATCAAGTAACTCTCGAAAACAGGACCCATCTAATAAAGTGTCAGCCCTTGTGGTTTCAGACTGTATGCAGCGCCCTTTATATTGTAACTATTCTAACGGTCTAATACTGCATTAGTATCCAGTCAAATACCATTCGTTGAATGCTACCCTTCTGGGTTAGTATAAGACTAGAAAACGTAAAGCAAGGTTGTCATGTTCTTCCATTTACCTTGCTTCGGTGTAGTGTATGAATCTTTAACCTCTAGCAAACTTGGCACTACAGGAAAAGCGGAAGCGGAGGCCTTTGGCTGTTAATTAATTATATTTCATTGACTTGTATCTAGTTAATCCTTCTTTAATATAATGGTACATTTTATAAATTAATGTACTTAATGTACATATATGTCCAAGATCGAAATTTCACAAATCATTCCTTTCATCGTCTGCCTACCGTCTGATAGTCATGATGACAAATTTTTGTGTTCAGACTCTTTTATGTATTTCACCTTTTTCAAAGTATAATATGAATGATTTGTTCTAATTTCTGCGTTTATTATCGAACAATTTGGTAAATCCTACAGAAAATAGTTAAGAGGGACACTTTTATCTGCATTTTAGGTAGGTACGCTATAAACATTTGCTGAAGCTCCTAATGAAATGAATTAGGTTGTTGATATATAATATGTAAAAGTAACCATAGCTTTTAACTGTTTTAAAATAAGCATCGCTAGCTACGCCTTAGGTACATTCTGTCAGATTAACTTTGGGGCTTCAGTCGTTAACGATTTCCTCTACATGTCCGGTATACACGGTCAGGTGAAATGTCTGTTTTAATATTAATAAGCTAGACTACACGTTACCCTCCTTGGAATAGTACAATTCATATGAAGCTTTTTAACAAAAGTGATGTAACAAATCACCGTCTAGAGATAACAAAATGTGTGTTATGTATGAATGAGCTGACGCCAGAACAGAACTGTACTACAAGAAGTTTCATTATCAAATAGGTACAGCAAGGTACAGGTAGGGAATGTAATCTCGAGTCCAGATCTCGCGAGATCTCGGTATTTTCGAGATCTCGAGTAGTTTTCGAAAAAATATTGTATAATTCGACAAAAAACGCGGTGAAATTATTATGCGGTTAATAAAACACTCCCACTCTGCCTCGACACTGGTTGGCACCAGCGTCAGTAAGCTAATATAAGCGAACTGTAAAAAGCTACCCCTTGTTCCCCCACACTCATACAAATCCATTTCTTCCTTCATCATTTACAGCCTATCTGAACTAGTAGAAACATGCAAAAAGGGCTTTAGATGCTCTCAGAGGCTCTTCTAATAACTCTTGAAAAGTCGTCTAGGTTTGACTACTGATGCCCAATCTTGTCAATCCCGAACGAGATCTAGTCATATTATGCTTCGAGATATCTAAAGTGTCTGTCTCGTACTCATGGTTGCGACTGGACATCTGATGCAACGGCCATGCATTTGCAATACCAAACGTGATTCATTATGATGACATTCATGCACTTGACACACTTCGCAGACAAAGAAATTATATGCATTAGCTGCGCGCGACGTAACTTCGTATGCAGTTGTGATTGTGAGGGTGCGATGATCGATTCTGCTGCTGTTGTGATTGTGAACATCTTAAAAGTTAAATCGTAACCTTCATGAAGCGTGTCTGTACACTATAACAATATAGTAAGTATAGGGATATAATTTGCTAGAAGACCGTCTAAGGAAACCCTGAAATACCGCCTGTTTAACCAATACTTTGTCTGCTGTGCTTGTTCAGCTATGTTGTAACAATCACAATTAGGTTCTTAATAAAGTGTCACTTCACAAATGTTCTGCTGCGGCACATCGTGAAATTCAATACACCAATTAAAATTCAATACTTTGAAATAACACTTGCATCTAAAATGTTCTGAGTTCTTAAAGTTATCAGCTTATCAGTGTACCCCGGTCCCCGTCCCGATTATTGGGTGTACTGCTCGTACGTAAGTGTGGACCTACGTCAAGCTGAGCATAATTATTGTTATGAAACTTAAGATAACTTTGTCCGTTTGGATAGTGTGTCATCGGCACACCATTTTGTTATCCATTTGTCTATATGTAGAATTTTTTCAAGTAAGCGTTTTTTTATGATCTCGAAACATTCCTTATAGTATTTTTCACGTATCAGCCCTGCGTGTATCAATTGTAA
This sequence comes from Eudonia lacustrata, assembly GCA_947562085.1. Taxonomy (NCBI): domain Eukaryota; kingdom Metazoa; phylum Arthropoda; class Insecta; order Lepidoptera; family Crambidae; genus Eudonia; species Eudonia lacustrata. The sequence goes on from OX387316.1 coordinate 3,922,058, forward strand.
ATATTATTGTATGGTGCAATGCGTATGTTTAGTCTTCTCAGGTCGTGTTGAATAATAGCCAGCATTGATGCCTTTTATTTGTAGCGGTTCCGACTCTTTCTTGTGTATTGTTCTTGAAACAGCTTGCCCGTATACTCGTATAAACAATTCCGACGTATTTGGTTTGTGTAAGGGGCTCGGTGGCGTAACGGTTAGCGCATTAGTTGAACGATCGTAAAAGCTGAATAACTTTTGCACGCTTTTATTTTCTTGAAATGTTAAACAGACTGCTATTTTTAAATATTAAAAAGCATTATTTCATTTTTACTTAACTTTTAAGTTTTTTCAATTGCATCAACAAAAATAGGTATATTTTCATACTTTTTCCTGAAATGTATAACTGCTATCTATAAAAACCAAATTAAAAAGTATTATTTAGTTAACTTCTCGGTTGCTTTACTAAAAATAAACTCTCATTGAGTTTCCTGAAATTTTCATGCTAGGTATTTTAAAAACTAAATTAAAAAAGAATTATGTTCAATTTTAGTTTTTTCTGATTTTTTACGCTATAGCATAGTTGGCAGTGCACCTGACCCAGCATGCCATGGGGTGCGTGTTCGAATCCCGTTCGTGGATTTTTTTTCAACACTTTGTTTTTTTTTAAAATTAGTTTTTCTGTTACTCTATCAAATGTAAAGTACAGTAAGTACATTTCCATAAAAATCGGTGTAATGTCAACAGGCTGTCAACTCCACTCAATAAACCGCTGAAAGAGCTTTTCGTCTCATCGGATATTTCCCAAAGTAGCGGCTTGAAACAAAGCATCCTCTGTGGACTTGTGGATGCGCTTATTTCCTGGCCAGACTCGCCGGAAGGAGGCGGCGCGCGGCGCTGTCTTTACGATGCAACATCCAAATGCAACTCCTCTCATCGCCGGCAAGCCACTTTAAACCCTACATATCAAACTTTAGAGATCAAACTCACATAGAAGTAGAAAACGATTGTTTTAGACAAGTAACAATCTTAACTTTGCCGGTGAAAAGAGAAACGGAACCGTTCAAAAGTTCCTTCAAATATGTTTCAATGTTTGGCAGTCAACTAGGATAGGTAGGTATCGCGTTTGTCTATCGGCCGCTGGATTTGAGCAGGAAATTAAGTTTCTGAACGCGCTTGCTCTTGTAGCGTAGCTTTTGTTTTGAGACTGCCGATGTTTACCATAACTCGCTGGCGTTTTCTGATAGTACCTGCCTGTATTTCAACAAACAACTCGTAATACCACGTAGGTATACCTATTCATCTGTATTTATACAAACTGTTTATTTCAAATCCCTTTTAAACATTGTATACCATCCAGATTACTTAAAGTAGGTACCTACATACCTATTATGAAATAGGTACCTACATAACTTACACAAAATCTAATAAAAGGGAGTTGGGGAATAAAAATGGGACCAAACTGTTCCAAACTTCGTTCACTTCATAAAAAATACATACACAACTTAGACAATTTGAAAAAGCACTTTAACAGCAAAATCAATCGCACGACATTTGACAGAAGCGTCACGCGGGGTGCGCCCGATAACTTATTTCCACGACTCCGTTAACAACTACAAACCTTAACGGCTAAGCAAAAGGGTCGAAGTTTCATGTATGATGGCAAAACTAAACGTTGTAACGGCGAGTAATGAAGTGTAAGGTGCGCGGCGCTCGCTAGCAGCGAGTTACGCGGTTACGCGAGCCTATGAATATAAAGCGCGTAAATAAATAGCAGATGCGCGAAAAACTCTCCCCGGCCATAACCAACGGACACTTAGCATAATAATCGCGGGGGTGGAGCTGCGAGCCGGGGGGCGGGGGGGTCGCCACCCTCCCTTTGACACGATTCTCACGCGAGTCGCGACGGACTCCTTTCAACTCGTAATGAATGGGTAACAAAGTAAATACGCCGGTGACATAATCTCGGCAACGTTGCATTACGCCGTTCGTCGTCGTCGGTCGTGCCATTGAAAACTTGTTATGTCTAGAGAGTGTATTGACCACACTAACTTTCGCGCGCTATTTTGTTTTTGCACGGCCATCTGTAAATTACATTACTGGAAACTGGCTGTCGCTTTTCTTAGTTATGCTAAGTTTTTTTACTTCAATGTATCTAAAAATAACATCTCAGACTGAATCTTAACGAAATTGTTTACTCAATAGGTACCAAAATGTTTTGCAACAATAATATTTAGTTAAGATGTATCTACTATAAGTACCTACAAATTAAGGCGTCATGTTAGGGATGCCCTTAAATATCCATCAGGACAAGCGAATAAAGTGATATGAAATGTCCAATACACTGTACAATAGATGCAGAAGCAATAATATAGCAGCTGCACCAACGTATCGCATCCCTTGGACGGCACACGAAAAATGCTCGATTAATCTAGGGTGGAGTAGCCCTCCGATTACCCTCCCAAATTGCAAAAGTAATTTACCCTTGTATTTTCCACCCATTGTAGTCAAACATTATATGAGTTTTATAATCATCAACAACGGTTGACGACAGTAAGTATTCAACTAAACTATATCAATGTTTTACTACAAACTAGTGGTCGCCCAGTGGTCGAAATTCGACCGTAATTTTATTACGGCTGCACGGATTGTATCCTAAGCAATGAAAAATTAAAAAAGATAGAATGTGAGTTTGGATTGGCATTGACAGATTTCGGCCGCTCTTCTTCCATTTTTGAAAAGAGTTTATATAAATGCGTGTGTCACACTACCGTGTGTGTAATGTTTGTTTTATTGATTTAATGTATTTTTTATGCAAGATTTAAAAAAAATATTAACATTCTGTACTTCTTCTCTATAATGTGCAAAATTTCATACTCCTCCGTCCGCGCAATTTTCATAAAAAGTGGTACCAAGTTTTTGTTTCACGTATTAATATCAACGTTATTTTTAGTTTATACGAAATTTGAAAACTGTTTGTTCAGAATCAGTAATATAATTGATTTCAATATTTTTTTATACCATGTTACATTTGACAAAATAATATTTACAAAATCTCAAATAAAGTATACCCTACTAAAAAACACAACGGGACAGCACAAAAAGCTTGTAACTTCGTGAGTTTTCAAGATATTATATATTTTTTTGTACTGATTCTTTAAATGAAAATATTTGACCCGTGTTCCGATTTTCGTATAAACTAAAAATAAGGTTGTATAGAATCATAGGTAGGTAGGTAGGTACATATACATAATTATATAGTACACACGCCTGCATATCAGACTACCACAAACTGTCAAGTTTCGTCAATAGACTATGAACTTTATGTAAATGGTATATGGTTGAACATTTGTTGATTGAATTTGACAGTTTTGGATAGATTGATGTGCAGGCGTTTGTACATCATACATTAGTGTGTAAGGACTTTACATTTATGAATCATACTAGATTTTGTTCGCGGCTTTACTCACGTGGGCAAATTATGTTTGTTCTGTTTCTTCACACGTGTAGGTATCTGTAAGCGCGCGATTTCCATACAAACTTTCCACCCCTTATTTCACCTCTCTAGGGGAGGATTTTCGAAAAATGCTAAAACACATCATTCTTTATTTTGTTGAAAAATCTAAAGATCGATTAAAGTATTCATTTTGATAGTTATTATTACTTTAAGAATAACGATTTCTCCAAACAATTTTTTTCCCTTTTTTACTCATTTAAAGAAAAATAAACAAAATTCCTGACACAAGTCATTCTTTAATTCTTTTCCAGAACCCAAATACCAATTTTCATGTATTTTACTTTAAAACTGACGGACTTTCATACAAACTTCACCCCCTATTTGACCCCCTTAGGGTGTGATTTCCGTAAAATCCTTTTTTAGTGGATGGTTACGTCACTCAATTTAACCTACAGTCCAAATTTTATCTAATTAGCTTCAGCGGTTTAGGCTTGGCGATGATGAGTCAGTCAGGACAGGACAAGTCATTATATTATATTAATAGATTATGATAATTTTGAATGAAATTACTTATAAAGCAAGTTATCGAGGCTTAGGTACCGTCTGTCAGGGTAATTTCTTAGTAATTTCATAATAGATTGCCAAAGCAGTAACCTGATATAACACAATGAAACTGAACTCATTATAAATAAATTTTAAATATTGAAACGCAGAGTTCTAAATTACGTAGGTATGCAAATATTAATTTATTATACTGATTGTTATGGCATTTTTGAAGTTATCAGAATCAATTGCTGATAACTTTAAAAATACCATGAATTTACAAATTAACACGTATATAATGGAAATCCCGCTTAAATCATTAATCTATAACGACAATTAATTATAAAGTTGGATAACCTTTGACTTATTTATTACTCGATTCTGAGTAAACATAGATAAGAAGCTGCACTAATGAAGTTAAACAACTGTTTTATTTACCCTTCGCAAACTGGTGACTAAAATTAGATGATAAAGAAAGTACTGCTCTTTGGTAGGCATATTATTTATTTGAGACGGGACAGCAAGGTCAGCAGTTGCTATTTAGCTACAGGAAAACGGTTAAAAAAATTATTCACAATCTACGGAGATGGAATTTCAACCTTGAAAAAAAAGTTCGCTTGATAAAAGACTAATTTCACATAACTATTTTCATGACCTTTTTACCGTAGTCCACCCCCACCCCAGGGGCAGCCAAGTGCTTAGTGCGAGTTTCAGTCACTATTCGATCACTAACCTTTTTACCGCCCAACTATCCTGCACGCGATGTCCCGCTGTACGCCAACGTATAAATGTATTTTAATAAAGTAGGTACAAAGAAGAACTTCTATAGAAGTGCAGGCGTGGACGGCACGAAAATCTCGAACTTCTATAGAAGTTGTTGGCGGTAAAAAGGTTAACGAAAACGAGAATTTGTATATTGTTTTCTAAAGTTTACGCGAACACTACACATTGAAATGAAACAACTTTTACGGATCTACTCGCGTTAATTTACACATTACTTATATAACTTTTAGGGAGACTGTCCTTGTGACCACGGACCCTGGGGTTCGAAACGTCATAAACATTAAATACGGTAGAACGGGATTACTTTCGAATCAAGTTTAACATTGATCACAGCTCCTGTTCTCTCACAGTTGTTTTCCGCGTGTAGTTTTAAGGTATGAGTCTGGAGGAAAACGTACTAGAGACGCCTAGAACGCTAGGGGTACCCATATTTCCAGCTACTTAAGGATTTATAGCTGCGGTCAATGTTACACTTAGATCAAAAATAACTTAACCCCATTCTACGGTAAGTTATGTGTTAAATAAACGCGAGTAGATACGTAAAAGTTGTTTCATTTCAATGAGAATTTGCATGACATAATTTTAACTCTTCCCCAGGGGGCGCTGCTTCAATGCCATACTAATTTTCGTTTTCGTAAACGTAATCGAAATCTTCAACTATGAGAGTAGTAACATTTCAAATTAAAATGTTCTCATATCACATCAGAACCAAGTACCAATTATCGTAAAAAAATTTATACATCATTGATCCTTTGTATTGGAACGTTGTAGTTATTCCATTAAAATCTCGGAGCGCGGCCGGTGCATAATCATGGCCGCGGGGAGTCGAGGGTGACTCGACTACAACCTAAGTTTTCGTTTTATAACCAAATGCAGGAGTGGTTTCAATTAAAATGTGAGCTTACATTTTTATTTGAAATCTTAATACTATAACAATCTGAAATGGCACTGGAAAAAATCAACCTCTCGCAATAGTCGCAACGATTTGTTAAACATTTGTAAAAAAAATGCCTCGGTGGACGACTGGCGAAGCGTTCGGCCCGATATTCGAAGGTCGCGAGTTCAGTTCCCAAGTCGTGAAAAGTGTGTTTCGGATTTTTCGATGCATAGCCCGGGTTTGTGATCACCAACCCATCATTGTAGTGATGACTTCATTTCAATGATGGAGGCCTTTGTCCAGCAGTGGGGCAGTTATAGGCTATTTACTTTGCAAAAATATTCTTTCGGATATTCAAGGATCTCAAATAAACTTATACATTGTTAAAACAATGCTGGAAAATAATCAAAGATTAAGATGATTGAATGTCTCTTTTAATGTTGGTAGTTTAAAAGTAAAATTGTAAAGTGACAACCGTAGGTCCAGCTGATACATTTTTCTCTTGTTCATAAACCTCATGGTCCAAACGAAACAGAAGTCAAAACATGTCAGGGTTGAATAAAAATAATGTAATAAAATTATGAGTTTTTGTATAAAGTAAATCTTCATGAATATGATTTTGCATGTTTTTACGGTGTTAATTATACTTAGTTGCATGGCTATGTTTTGGGATTATATACATATTACTAAACATCCTGTATAATGGTGTGATTGCGACATGGCATACTGCGTTATGGCAGCCTGCGACATGGACATGGTATACAACAGCCTGCGGCCCATAAACTTACTTTGAACGCGCAAACATTGACTCCCCCAAAAATTATATAATAGCTTTTGCTCGCGGTTTTGCTTACGTGGGCTACCAGACTTGTGATTGTTTTTAATAAAAGCCAAACTTAATAAAGGTAAGTATCAGTGGGATAATCCTAAAACCAGGCCAAATACCGAAACCCATGGATTAACGCCCCCCCCCCTATTTCACCTTTTTAGAGGATGTTTTTCGAAAAATGCTGAAACGTCATTCTTTATTTTTATTAAATAATCTAAATATTGACTTAAATAATACATTTTTATAGTTTAACTTTAATCCAAAAATACCTTTATTTCTTTTTAAAAAATACAAAATTCCTGAGTCACGTCATACTTTATTTTTATGTATTTTACTTCAAACTGACGGACTTTCATACAAACTTTCTCCCCCTATTTGACCCCATTAGGAGAAGATTTCCGTAAAATCCTTTCTTAGTGGCTGGTTACGTACTCAAATAACCTACAGTCCAAATTTCATCTAATTAGCTTCAGTGGTTTTATGCTCGGCAATGATGAATCCAGTCAGTCAGGACAAGTCAATAAATGTATGTAGATTATCATTGCTTACATAGCGAAGGACCAGGACCGGTGTGTTGACTGGTGACCCACGTAATAAGTAATTATAAAGGCAAAATAAACGTAAAATCAACGCGACAAGATTTTTATGTGCATAGTGCACTGTGTTCGCGTAATCTTAAAAAACCATTATCTGGGTCTAAAGTCTGTCAATTCAATAAAGTTACACAAGTGTTTCGGCCGGCACCCTTTTGACATAAGGACCAGGGCTTTGACGTTTGTACCTAGTTAGGTAACGTTACTTCATATCTATTATGCAAAGATAATAATAGCAAAGGTAAAGTTAAGCTTGGTATCGTTACCTGGGTCTGGGTTCTGGGTTTTTTTTACCGGTAAATTAACTAACCACTCTACGCGGATGAACTAAAGCTCGATAAAAGTAACAATACTTTTCTAGATAACGTTACCGGCATTACCGCTGCCAACTTAATTTTGTTGAAATAAATTATAGACTTATAGCACAGTCTATCTAACCCGCTGTGCTTATAGTGTGAAGTTGGTAACGTTATCAAGTTCTGAAAAGGACTATGGAAAATACCTCAAATTCAAGCGATTCGAGACAAAGATCCATGTTTAGCAATCAGGATAATCCGGGATAGCTTTGTGCATTTGTTGTTAGCACACCATGCCCGCGCGCCCCGTGACGTCATGTGCGACCGACGTGTTATTTGCGCTTCTGCACGCCCACTCGTTACTTGCGCGCACTGTGTACGAAGGGTGAACTTAATGCGACCGATGTGTCGCATTAATGTTATTAATTATGTACGGAACAGTGCGTTTAAATAAAAGAAACGGTAACAATAGAAATAATTACACTGATAAATTATAAATAAGTGTTATAAAATAATAAGCACTGCGACGGTAATCACTGATATTTGAATTTCTGGTTTGTGTCGGTAATGTCATTGCTCGTTGTCGTTGTACCTATATATACCTTTTGCAATAGTTTATGTGGTGAAATTGTAAACAGGTGCGTGGCGTTTTATTTAATTGTCTATTCTATGATCTATGATGTTTGATTTAGTGCCGATGACTAGCATAATGTGCAGATCAAAATAAAAAATCTTCGATCAATAATGTACAGACGCCTGCACATCAACCTATCCAAAACTGTCCAATTTATTCAATAAATAATCAACCATATGACATCTACATAAAGTATAAAGTCTATTGAGGAAATTTGACAGTTTGTGGTAGTCTGTTGTGCACGCGTGTGTACTAGATAAAGTATCCAGAACAAAAATGCATCTCGAAAGTTGTCCCGTTTGCTCATACTTATACATTTAAATTTCAAATTATTACAAAATCTGAAAAAAAAAAACATTGGATAGCATCAACAGCTGCAGCTTACTATGAGTCTTAAATCTTAACCATAAAAATTAACTAAGGTTGCAAAATATTTGTACTTTTCTGGACAATTCTACACTCTTGCCAAATTGACCAGTGGACGTTGTGGCGTCTGGACATTATGACGTCCTGGACAATTTAACACTCGGGCCAAATTGACCAGTGGTGTTTATGGCATCTGGACATCTAGACCCCTTGGACATTTTGACACTTGGGCCAATACACCCCGGAGGCATATTTACTGTCATCGCCACAAAAGGACACAAACGTCATATGGCTGCGTGGCCCCGTCGTCGCGTACCGTTTTTCAAGAGCTCATCGGGAATCTAGTTTAAACAAGTAAAAATTGAATAAAACCCAATAATCTAAGTAAAAATTTATTAAAACCCTCAGTGGTAATCTAATTTTTTTTGCCCATTTCTGGAATAATCTTAAATGGTAATTAGTTAATTACTGTGTGTCGTTAATTATCTACTCAGTTGTTCTTAAACCAGATACAATAGAAATTCAATTGTTTTATGGCACTGATCTAATGCAAGTGCTTATGATAAGTACCTAGTTAAAAAGTTACATAAATTTTATTTACGTTAAAGTTAACTTTTAAAGAGAAATGGTTTAGAAACGCATTGCACACATTATACATTTTAATTTAGTGCGGGTGGCGATTAGCGTTTGCCGATAGCGGGGGGGGGGGCCTCATTGTCGTGTTCTGCTAATAGTATCACTTAGTAATTTCCTAGAACAATTAGCGCGACAGTTCGCGGGAACGGACGTTGTTACGCAAACCACCGTACCACCCGTGACCGTACTAGACTAGGTATGTATGCACGTGCAAATTATACCCATATATTTATAAATGTTTTTGTTAGACGATGAAAAACACCCTGCATATCACAATGAATTGCCTACTTTACAAAATTTGTGTTGTGTTTGTGTTCTTTGACATTTGTTTGATGTTTGTTTGTAACTACAAACAAACATCAAACAAATGTCAAAGAAAATTTATTTTTGTAAACAGTTGTTTGTAAGGACTGCCTGTACATAATCATTGAAAATGATTCAGTACTGTTAAGTTATTAAATTACTTCTAAAATACATTTAATTAATTTATGAAACTATGACGATTTGTGATTAAATTGTGGTTAACAAATGACTCGCTTAAGCTACATTTTATAATAATAACAAATAAAACAAGGTTACCTAATCAGTTTGGTAGGCAAATGTCCACAGGTGTTTACTCACCTGTATACCTAACCTACCAACGTTATTGTATTCTCCTGCTCGGGCACCGCTTCCTCCTCCTTGCACATATCACCACATCATTAGCTAATTATTTTTATGTCCCCCACTGTTGGGGCACGAGCCTTCTCTATGGATGGATAGGGAGAACGGGTCATACCTAACGTGACCATTTACATATTTACTCAAAACGGGACTCCGGTTTTTGTATACGTCAATTGGTAGGTTTACAGCAGTGAAAAAAAAACTAATTTCTTGTTAAGTTTTATTTTATTTATCAAAATAGTAGGTAGTAAAAGTAAGTAAAGTAAGTATAAAGCCCATAATTGTCCCACTGCTGGGCAAAGGCCTCCATCATTGAAATCGAGTCATCGATACAATTGATAGTAGGTATTTATTACAAATGAAAAAAGTAATTAAACAAATGCTCAGTTGTTTTTATATTCTTCAGTGATGATTTTGAATAAAGATTAAAATTCTTGGCACGTTTATTTAATGTTTACCTTTGTTTGTCCGCGTTAGAAAACTTATATTTGTGTTTAAACGACTTAGACACGTTGCAAGTAAGGAGCTCTTGCGCACGGTGTACATTGCCTTGGCACAGTCTCTTTTAACATACTGTATACGAACATGGGGTGGAGCTTGCAAATTCTTGATGATTCGTTTAGAGAGAGCTCAGAGGTCGCTGTTGAAAGTTAAGTCCTTTATGCATTTCAGGTTTTCAACTGAAATATTGTACTCTGAACTTCAACTTTTAACAGTAAGACAGCTGTTCATATTGAAATTGGTAGTTGGAAAACATTTAGGCACACAGTTTGACGGGAATACCTATAATAGTAAACGACGAAATTATATTGTATGTCCAACTGTTAAATGTCATTCAGCATATGCACAACGTCAACAGCCGTTTCTATCTGGTCTCTTATATAAAAAAATTAACAAAATTCTTAAAATATACCCTCTTAATTTGAAAAAGTGTAAAGCCGAGATTACCGAGTACCTACTTACGTTGGATTACGGTATGACCGAGTCGCTTTTGCTGACACCAACATAACCAGACTGTCACTATATCGTCTAATGTACCTACTTTTAATGATATTGTTTTTTATTTTTTTTTATTTTTCATAATGTATGCAGTTTGATTTGTACAAAGGAAGGTTTAACTGCCTACGATACAGGTCTTCCTCGTGTAGGTAGTTAAGATTAATTATTGTATCTGCTGTTTTGTGAAAATAAAGAAATTATTAGGTATTATTAAATTATTATTATTATTATTATCAACATTGCCTTAAGGACCGGTTTTGGAAAACGGGACAATTTTGCGTCCCGAAGCTTTTTTCGGGGACACCTGGACGGAGAACCGCGAAAAGGGACGGTCCCGTTCTAAACGGGACGTATGGTCACGTTAGCCATACCACGTGAGCCCAGTGCAGGACTACTAGTGCAGCCGGGACCAACGGCTTTACGTGCCTTCCGAACCACGGAGGAATTTTTGGTGACCCATCCGATGACCTATACGAAAGTTACTTAATTGCAGACCGGGCTCGTTAACCACTGCGCCTGATGGCGCTCTTCAGCTCTGCCCATTACTATTTAATGAAAGCACAGCAATACTGCGGATGCAATTATTCCGCACGGACACAAGAACCTACATCTTATCAGAACCACATCACGTATGGTGTTTTTGCAGGAATCCATTATCGTGCTCTGACGAGCAGTAGATTGGCCGTTCCACACTTGTTTATGTGTGGTTCCACGAATTTTTTAATTTTTCTTTTGACGATTTCTTTGTATTTTGTGATAGAGAATCTCACGTTCTCGCGTCTAAATATTTCACCTATTTTTTATAAGAGGAGGGAGTATAGGGTTGCATGTTGAGAGATAAGTATGTATGTAGGTACTAAGATTGTCCGCAGATAGTTTGTAAGGCGGCGGCGACAGACTGCAGAGGGCGACACGCTAGGCTAGCGACTCGAGACCGGCCGACACATCGCGATATCGTCACGCTCAATTGTCGCGCATTACAGTGTTTAGCGAGATAGCGTCGACAATTATCAACCTCCAAGGACGCGTCATTAAAAACCACAACCGGTGCTTTGTGGTCTGTGGCTGCGATTGCGATTCGAATCACAGTTTTTTTTAATAGAAATATAAATACCTATAAATAAATAAATATAATAATTTTTTTACTCAAAACATATATATATATATATATATATATAGCTGGTCACGACATCGACAATAGTACGAACATACATGTTTTACCAAACTGGCATGCAAATATTAATAATAATTCTAAAAAATCATATTTCTTATCCGTCACCCTGCATTCGGCCAGCGCAGTAGGCCATCATGGCCCAATCCCATCATGTTTTACTCTGTTTCTTTATCGTAAATAACACGTAGTAGGTATGTACAAAATGTAAGAATAAAGTGCCGATGTTCGAAGATACCTACAATGTAACGTCGCTCGAGACGCGGGTCGACGACCGAAATCGGCGCGGGCGCGACCTTGCATCGTTCGCCTCACCTACATACGCCGGTCGCTTTTCGGCACCGGCGACGACGCGACCACTTTTGCTTTCGACATTCGCAAAAAATATTACCGACTCGAACAATGTACGAACAGACCAATATAGGTCCAAGGTGACGTGTCTCGCTCTTCTCTAATATAAGTTATGGGACAGTTTAACACATAAATAGGTGTATTAAAATGAACATTACAGTCGACTTACAGCGAAAGACAACTTGACAAATTAGAGAAGACTCATCTTCGATATTAAGATTCTCTCAAAGATAGGGTAAAATCGTTACCCGATTTTGTAAAGAACATTGTTTAAGAATTGGGTCAATTAGTAGCAAAGCTTTTAGTGAAGTGCGAAAAGAGGGGATCGTACAATTCTAGTTATAAGTCGCGGCTTTACAAAGCATGCACCCTCGACGAGCTTAAGACGCTACCTACACCTAGGGTTGCCAATCATACTTTAAAATAATGTATCCTACGTTATTTTCATCCCCATACTTTATTCTTTTTAATAAAAATAAAGTATGGAAAATAATTTATTTCCTACTAATGCGTGCGTTTGAACGGAATATTCCTGTTGATTTAATTTCTGAACTACTGAATGATTCTCAGATTCAGGTGAAATGAAACGAAACGCAACACTTAAATAAATAAATTTGGAAAATACTTTATTTTTTTTTCAAACTCTTTTTTTTATACTAGTTAGTGAGATTTACTTTAACTTCCTGAAAAATAGTTGGCAACCCTACCTACACGCCACACCGCCTATGATTCTGCCACCCCAAACGAAAGATGTAAAAAAATCATCACACTAAAATAACACAAGCTGTCTTCACCAGAAGGTTCATTATTGTGCAACGAAACCACTGGCTTTTTGTCAAAATTGTGTTACTCAGGGTAACGTTTACCTGTGGATTTTGAAAACAAGACACTGGCTAAATCATAGCGAGAGCCATCTTACAAGAAATTAAATTGAATTGAACAATCGAATGTAAATGTTAAATGTTTAAAGGCCGGCAACGCATCTGCGATTACTCTGGTTTTGCGGGTGTCCATAGGCGGCGGTGATTGCTTCCCATCCTGCTCGTTTGCCTCCTAATATAAAAAAAAATATAAAAAAGGGAGTTACGCGGGCAAACGAATAAATTCCTACCCATATTTTTTTATTAATTTCTATTTATTTATTCTTACCTAAAACCTTTTCCCCCTTACAAATAAACAAAGAATAAGGTGCGAATAGTTATTCCGTGTCTCTTTTACTCTAATTTGAAATGACGTTTACATGACGGGAACAAAACACCTCATTCTTTGTTTATTTGTAAGGCACTACTACGTATGACATGAACGCTGTACTGACTTAGTCACGTCACGTGTCGCGTCAACTCTACGATCGCTGTATGTCACGCATCCGAAAATAATTTCGTATTCGGGCGGTCGGCGGTCGGTCAGCGCAGCGGCGCGTCCGTTGCGTCACTGCACTGGACCGCCAGGGCATTGCACCGTGCACAGCTCACGACACCGGCACGGACGCACATGCCATGCCGTCCTGCTCACGCAACCACTCGTCTATCGTCGTGTACGATCGATCCTTACCATTCAACAGCTGATTGTCATTAAGCGCTATGTATGATTGACCCTAAGGACCACTGACCATTCAAACGAGAATGACCTATGACGCATTTTATAATTGTATTTAAATATGATTTCTTATTGTTCCAGTGGGGTAGCGGTGCTGAGTCCAACAGAAAGTGGAACCTGCAGCAGTAGCGACATAACCGAGCCCGGCTCGCCTCGCAGTCCTGAGTCGCCGTGCAGCACTTCAGAAGACAGTGGTACGGGCGCGGGCGCGCGTATGCCGCCGTGGGCGAGCGACCCGGCGCCGCCGCGACGCCTCGCGGCCCAACCAGCACCCGTGCGCCGGCAGCACCCGCCGATACATCGACGCATCACTGAGTACTTCAACCATAAAATGAAGCCCCAAAATGGTCTCAAACGTGACTCTAATTCGACCAGCAACGAAGACAGCAAGAGAAAGTGCCTTCCCAAAAATGGAGTCACACAAGATTTGGAGAAATATATCTCGTATTTGTCACAGACCCTTAGCCCTAAAGTTTTGATAGACGTGAGTAAACAAGCCGAAGCTTCCGCTAAAAAACAGGCAAACTCCACCCCTAATAGTACAATCGATTGCATGAAACCTACTGACCTGAGCAAAATGTCGCCAAACGTAAACAGCATGCTTGATTTTGGAAGCAAGGAAATCAAAGAAAAGGTCCATACAACTATGGACGGGTTTATGGCGGTTCGTCATGGATCTGAATCTTTTAAAAAGGAGAAGCTGCCGAATGGGCTTCATAACGGGTTGGTCGATGGCAAAAAGCAAAGCCTAGGCATTAAAAAGATGATAGACCCATCCGCCAATTGCTCAGTAAACAGGAATGTAACGTCATCTGGGGCAGCTAAAAGAAAAATACAAATGTCAAATGAAGTGGGTGGTATTAGAATAGCACCCGCAACTTCAGCCAGTCATTCGCCGAAGAAACCGACGTCATTGAGAACTGACACTAGAGTTAACGGTCTTGTTAGCTCTACTACTAAATTGGATAGTAGAATGAATGGGGTTACCTGTGGATCAAATAATTTAAGTTTACATTCTAATAACTTGAAATCTCCAACGACTAAAAAGGAACCAGTTAAGAAACCCCAACCAACTAAAAGAAAAAATCGAAAATCATCAGCGTGTATTGCAAATAGCAAAAACCTTACTTGGTCCAAAGCTAACAACTTAAAAGCTCAGCTTCAACAGCAAAATTGCGTAAACTCTATGCAGAGTTCGGCCCCTTCGAAAAATATTTTGGGGGAAGCAAGTACTGCACCAAAGATGAATATTCCAAATGGTGTACGGCAGGTTTCAATGGCAGTTAATGGAAGTCTTGGTAATTTAAATGTACCTGTTACAAATTTACAGAATTGTCATCAACTCAATATGCCCCAGCCCTGCAATGGAACGGTGCCTTCTAACAACTTAACATCATTCGTAGCGGTCCCTCAGAACGTAATGTTAACTACTTTAAGGATACCTCAAAATGGAATACCGGCACAAACGTTAACGCAGCAAAATAATATGAATACTTTCAATAGACAGAATGTTAACGTGACAAGTCCGTCAAAGTTGAACGGTCAATTCGTATTTCCGCTAATGCAAAATATTAATGGAACTGTAGTTCAAATACCCAACCTAATGGCCAAAATGCCGAACTTTGTTCTTCCTCAATCGCCACAGCTTACGGCACAAAGGCAAGATCATTTACAAAACCAACAGGCGGCGCAGATTCTTATAAATGGTACGCTTTTGAAATTAGCCAATACAATGACGTCTACATATCCCAATATTCCCAATGTTAACAAACCAGCTCCTGTTACAAGTCAATCTATTTCAGGAATGAACAAGAACATCCCTGGAATGCCTCCCGTTGGAATGACGGTTCAGTCTAAACCGAATTACACAGTGAATTTTAGTCATCCTGTCTTGATGCCGCAACCTGGGTATATTGTTACATCTGTGCCAAATATGAACGTCAAGGAAACTTGGAGCTATACAAATACGAACACCGCTTTCATCCTCACAAATTTCATGCTCAAGTCCTATTGTTCATCATCCTTCTTCCATGATGGCAAACTTTTCCTCACAAGCTCTGCATACGAATAGTATGCCCATCGCACCAGTAAAACCTCCAGACAATCCCATTCAAGGAACAGAACCACCTAGTAGCACAGTAAAGGAACCTCATGAACTAAATGAAGTCACGAGTTCGAAATGTGATATACCGTGGCTTTCAAAAACTGTTAATAACAATATTGTTCCCTTAGATACTAAAATATCTTCGAGGCCTTTTGCACAAGTTAGTTTATCAGAAAAGTTTGATACATTTGCTATGGAAAATGTAAAGGAAATTAAAGCAATGAATGACGATAATCTAAATGTTATTATGACAGATCATACAGGTGATGAACTGAGAAAAGTAGAAGAAGTGGCGAGACGGGAGGAGACTATTTTCACACAAATTACTGTTCTAAAAGATGTATCGTCTAATGTTCAGAGTACTGTGATAGAAGCGAATTACTCTAGTGCTACCACGGAGTCATCAGAATCGGGTATTGGTACTGATAAGTCCATCGATTCACCTAGTGATTCTCAGACGAGCAAAGATTGTGACGAGGATTCGTCGTTATCCTTAAGTGTGAGTGTGTGTTCTATGGACGTACCGAGTAGCCAGAAGAGCCCTATTTTGAAGCAACCAAAAACGTTAAGGTTTCCCCCGCGGAATCTTACAAAAACAGACAGTAATCGAAGGACGTCGAGTACAGATATAACATCGACAGTGACACTTTGTCTGTGGGAAGACTGCAAGAGTGAGTTTGAAAGTGACACAGATCTTTTGGAGCACTTACAGGTGAGACATTTATTAGTATTACAAATTTACTAACATTAGCCGTAAACGTCTCTAGCTTACGCTCATGCGGGTTGGTGTGTTTTTAACGACTGCTATATACATCTTATGAAAACAACCGTGACCGGCAATTTAACATGCCTCCTGAAGCACAAAACTAAACGTTGCTTAGATAAACAACTTGTTTAAATTTTCTTTAGCTTGTCGTTGACTTTTCCATACTTATTTGAGAACTGAAATTCCAGTCAGTGCACGTGGAGTCTCAGGCTGGAAAGGAAAACTACGTGTGCCTGTGGCAGCGCTGCAAGGTGCGCGGGAAGCCCTCGTGCTCGCGCCTGTGGCTGGAGCGGCACGCGCTCTCGCACGGTGGGAACAAACCGTTCAAGTGCATCGTCGACTGCTGCGACAGACGTTTCTCCACTCAGGTAATGTTCTTTTTACGAGACGTCTAGAGCCAGCATGCTAGTTTTCAAGTAAACGCATACAAACATATTCGTTCAGATTCTCATATGTCGTTTGAATAGATCGATTTGAAATGCTTAACAAAACTTAGATACAAGTTTTTTTTTCATTTTTGATTCACAAATCGTAAATGTATGGCCGTTTCATGGCTAAAACTCTGCATGTGATTATTTTTATAAATAAAATTGCTATGCGTTCACTTGATCTGCACCTGGCATAAGAAAATACTTAAGATAATAAACTTTATGGAGACCTGTATATTATGAAACCAACACATGAATTCAATGTTCCCATTGGAATTATCTAAATAATAATTACAACTGAAACTATTTCAATTTTATTTATTTTTCAAAAATAAAATAACTTTATAAATTACATAATTTCGTTAGAACATTGAAATTATAAGTGTAGCTAAATAAATAATAAATACTAGAAAGTTGATAAGACGAGTTCTTAATTTTTTGTAAGTGTGTGTTTTTATATGTTCTTGTTTATACAAAAAGACAAACATTAGACAGATTTTCATTTACTCGTATCAATAGCACTATTCTTTATTTATTTAACAGTTTGCTGTTTGGCATATTATTAGGTTGGCATTTTGCGTACTGAGTATTGGTGTTGTTGGCATTTTTGCGTAGGTACTGGATTTTGAGCGTACTTACTATGCGGTAATTTGTTTACATTGCGATTAATATTATAATGCATAATAATACTACATAGCGAAGAGCGTTGTTAAGTATGCGTATGTATTTAACATGCAAAAGCGTAAATATGTTTAACTTTGATGCTGATTTTCTATCCTTCTCCTCATATTATAGTCTATTGATTTCCAGTTATAACAGGAAAAATAGATAGTCTTTGTTTGTACTTTTGTATATTTATTTGTTTTATTTGTTCTATTGGTGGTATCTCAATGATGAAGCTACCTTCAAGTACAATCTTTTAATAGATGTTAATGCTTAGCTGGATAGATATAACATCTCGTAAATTTAAATTTATATGTAGGGTCTTGGATAAGATATGTAAGTTTGTAAGATTTGATTTCAAATCTTATCTCGAATATATTATATTCTTATACTGTCATCAGTGTTAGGTCTCGTTTAAGTACCTAAGGTACCTATTTAAATTTTAGGAATATAGATAACCAGAGGCATATTTGCTTTGGCTTAATCTGATTCATCCCTTTATTTGCATATGACTTTTGGTGAATGGAAAAGTAATAAAGATAAACTAACAATTTTGAACCCTGTCAATTCCATTGACTTACACAGTATTCATTGATGCCTTTGGTCTTCACGTTCAGTCCTAGTATTTGGATCTATATTATATTGTGATTGAAGCTGGGTGTTAAGTTTATCTCTTCATTCATCGAGGCATATTGTGCCATTTGTATCATCCATTGATTTAGTTTTCACTAAGTTTTCAACAAATGGTCTTCTCTAGTCTTCATAGTTAGATTTTCTGTTGATATCGCTACAGCGCACTATCAATTTAATTCGTCGTTACAAAGGGTAACGTGAAGCTTAAAGTCGTCAAACAAATATATTATTATAAGTTTATTTTAATCTTTTTGGGAATTCTTCCCATGCTCTTCTTTCTTCAAATATGACTGGTTTTACGACCTTCTTGAACGTATACATTGGACGATAAATGTGTGTTATATTTTCTTTCCTAAGGTCACGGAGAAGGCGCCCATGCGGTTGTCTTGATGTACGGATCCACTGCCAGTTTTATTATTTCTGTTGCTCAATAAATCATGAATATTATACATATATATTATATATTATTCATAGTATGAATTTATTGCACGACATATTTATTTTCTTTTATCTACATCATACGCGGCGCAGAGGCATTTGCGGACTGGATACAAGTATTGTGCTATAGCTCCTAAGGCTTTTATTTCAGAAATTGTTTGTGAAGCGTAAACACTGCATATTGCGGAAAGGATTCTTTTAAACCGAAAAGCTTTTAACGCAGCAGGGCTTCAACTTCAAGGGCATCAACAGCTGATAGATACGGAATTCCCCTTTAACGTTAATCCTCACACCAGGAAAGGTTTAAATTTGGCTACATATTTACCACAAACTTGTGAATTTGCAGATCTTGCTCGAGAGGCACGTAAACAACCACTTTAACGAGGCGTCGCCCAACACCAGTGGCGGGAAGAAGACTGCCGACAGTGCCGCCAAACTCATACGCAGGAATGGCAAGAAGTTGCGCTACCGGAGGCAACCTTGGTCGGGTAAGTACTCAATACTTACAAGATAAAATACTAGAAAATTTAATTTTACTTGGTGTCAGTAGCTCAGCGATCAGAGCATTTTACCGTTAATCCAAAGGTCGTGGGTTCGATTCTCACTCCTGCTTCCTGCGCCTCATGTCATGAGACTGGTTAAAATTATTATCTTGTAACTTCATATAATAAAAATGGTCACGACTTGGTCGAAAGAAAAGGAACATATTGAAAACAGAACTGTTCCATACACTTTTAAACTTTCGCGTTCCATAGTTAAACAAATTTGAACGGGGATTAACGCAAACTCATTTTTAGTAAAAAGGTATCATTCCTTCTTTATACCTGACGTTACGACCGAGTTACAACGGCAGTGGTCACGGGCTGACTGATACGTTTTTACTGTTTAGTTTGTGTTAATCACCGTTTAAATTTGTAGAACTGTTCCATCTTCAGATGCCTAATTCAAATCAAGCCAATTTGATGACATATTCTACTATACTATACACATTACACACTGCTAATAATACTAATGTGGACATTAAATAGTCATTTGAAAGGACAGTTTAACATTATTTGTTTTTCATTACCTATCAAATAGTTACAGTAACATGATATGATTATATTATTATTACTATGACTGTAGTTGACATGTGAAGTAACGAAATTATCTAGTTTTATCTTACACGTGTTTGCAAAAAGGTGCGTCTGATATAACGACGTGAAATCTGATATTTAACGTTATTTGATAATTAACAAATGCGGCTCACGACTGCCATCTCGCGTCGACAGCAGAAACCAAATGCTAATGTGCTTTTTCCATGACAGCCATATTCCAGTGTTTATTTTCATTCCAATATGCATAATGCATAAAATGTTAATACCTTTTGGTTTCGGATTTTTCAATGCATTGCCCGGGTTTGTGATCGATTTTAACACAGATTTGGCAAGCATGGTCATGAAGTCAATAATCAATGAATGTAGAGATGACTTGATTTCAATGATTTTGACCCAAATGTCTTTGCCCAGCTGATGATGATGAAATATAGACTGTTTACCACTTCACTTTACCACTTTACTTCATATTATAACATTTTGTTGGCCTCTTTTTTTCCATCATTCACATAACACGTTCAATTTGTAATCTTGCCCAGACGTAATATTGTTCTAAATTCCTTGTGCCACCTATATATTAAATGTATACTGTTTCATGTGTTGTTGGTCTTCCATAAACCAATATTTAAAAAAAACAAGGTGCTCCGACCATCTGGTAAAGGTCACGGGTACCCGCTGGATGCACCAAACCTGTCATTATGAAAATCCTTTGGTGGAGGCTTTTGTCGTGGCTGGGGCTATGCTGATGATACGGGCATATCGCCCGCATCATCAGCACTGTCTCAGCCAAGTCATTGCATAATTCCAGCGCGCATGTTCGACTTCTTCGACGCGGGCACCATGGAGGGCCTCGCGTGGCGGTTGTCGCGCGTGACGCGCTGGCGCATCGGCGGCGCGTGCCCGCTGCGCGAGCCGGCCGGCCGCCACACGCTCACGCTGCACGCCGCGCTCGCCGCCACGCGCTACAACGCCGCCGCCGCGCGCACCGAGGCGCTGCTCACATACTACCCGCCACATGTGTAAGTTAAACATACCATCTCAGTGATTGATAGCTTACAACGGGTTTCAACTGTAAAGAAATGAGAAATACCGGTCTAGTGGTAGGATCCTTACTTTGTTTTAGTTAGGGAACCAAATAGATATAAATAGACAGTGGAGATAAAATCGTAAAGCCGTCGCCCGCACGGAGGCGCTGCTCACCTACTACCCCATGTGTAGGTCCACCACTCTAGCATGTCTGTAATTACAACCACTGTCAATCAACAGTGTTATGACAAGTTATAGAGTCATAAGAACTGAAGCGGATACCCTTGCTATCGCAAGCGTCCATGGGCTGTAGGACCGCTTTTCATCATGCGAGGCGTATGCTCGTTTGTTGGCGCTGAAATATAAAAGTTTTGTTTGTTAAGTGCAGTCTAATAAACAGATGGCTGAGCGTGAAAGTTATTTAGTTGGTCTTTATCCTTTAAACTTTATACTGCCTCCGGCAGCTAGCAGTGTTGTCTTCAATTGCTGAAGCCTCAGAGTTGGCTAAAAACCCAATACGCTGCAGTAATAATTTATATAATATACAGGCAAACTGTATACCTACTTGTTTATCAGATTAATTTCTTCTGTGACGAGGACTACTATACTCAGTTATATAATAATATTTTCTCTATTGACTTAATAGTTATTAACAAATTCCTATTTAACAAGCCTCGTAACTAAGCCAATATGTCAGGAGTCAGCGGCTTCTCCCAATTTTTTGCAACAAGAGTATCAAGAAAGCTTAATAAAAAGCTTAAAAATATGCTGTGTCATATGTGTTTCCTTCACTTGTAATCTATTTTTTAATTTGTCTCATAAACGTTATACTTGTATAAGCGATATAACTGACTTTTAAAAGATGTTTTAGAGAATTTGTTCATAGATGAGAAAGTTGAAATATTTTTTTTATAGCTAGCTTATTAAATATTGTATTATACATTTTAACATTAAATAAATTAAAAATTAAAAATTGTAATACATGTAACGTCCTGTAAGGACATGACAAATATTAAGAGGCTGTTACATTATTAAGGGTTACATTTTAGAACTACTCAATTACGTTTTTAAAGCACATCCTCAATATCCAAGCAACGTTAATCAATAGCTATTTAAAGAGGTTTCAATAAGTGTTTATAATGATATTCGAAGCTTAGGTATCTATCTTTTCAGGTAAGCCTTGCTTGGAGTTATTAGTAGTCAAATTTCGCGGTAAACGCACACATAATGGTTGTATCGATTCCTTTTACAAGAATGTGGTTATATGCAAGTCAACAGATTCCTCGACTATTACTCTTCTAATAATAACTAATAATATATTTACTTTACAAATATATTAAATTAAAAATTAATCTTACCTTCGACTTGCCAACAGCTCAGAGCTAACCGTCGGTTTATCTGTGTGTTTGTGTAACCAGGTAAATTCAGGTGGGTCTTGTAAGTCCACTGTAGTTCTGTTACAAACTGCTCATTGTATTCGGCACTTTAAAGAACTAAAGTTATTTATAACATTCTTCAGTGTTAGTGTCTTCTTTTATGTGTTTTTGTTTTCGAAGCTAACATTTTACTTTGCCTTTATCAAATTTCATCTCACACAGTGAAAACTTTTGACACCTTTTTAATAGATCCGTTTTTTATTAATAGCTCATAATTTCAAGTTTTTAATTTGATGTCATAAACTCACTCTTCCCTAATTTCGTTATTTTCAGAATTGAGCATTAGGCTACTGGTCGGTTCTACTACTTCTTGATAAGGGTCAGACAGTGTTATCAGAACTATTGCTATATGCTTTGTTTCCCACACAACATATTAGTTCTTAATAGATTATCTGACACATATTAAGGAGTGGTGAAACTGGACACACTTATTATTTCTAGATCACAAGATCGAAAGGTATTTCATTAATCTTAAATTGTCACTCACTTAAGAATGCAATAATTTAAACAGCATGATTAACTATGCTTACATTTCCTCTTCTTTAGGGATCACTTGCATAATTGTTTCTAAATTGTAAGAACGAAAAGACTTCTGGTATTGTTACACATATTTATGCGCCTTTCATTCAATCGTTCAACTTTCACTTAGTATGACATTTATATCAGTTAAAAGTGATCAGATAAATTGATGATATCAGATCAGATAATTGATAGGACTTCTATCAGTTAAAGGTGATCAAAAAAATCTGGAATATAGTTTTTATGCAGTTGGTCCTTCTAGCTACAATTAAGTTTGGCATGCTCAACGTTGCCACTCCAATGTGCCACACAGAAGTGACCAATCGGTCTCCGAAGTTGCTAGCACACTCAGTTGATATTGTATTAAAACTGATCCTTATATGTCCAATAATAGAGACGTGAATTGCCTGACATCGGACCAATATGGAGAGTTGAGATATAAAAGTTTATGCTAGCAACTCTGTCTATGGGTTGCCAGTCCTTGTCCATATTAAGCTATTGTACTCAATCGCCTCTAGTATTTTCATTTGGTAACGGATTTCGATTCAAAGTAGCGACGACAATTTCCAATGTTTAAATTCAACATTTAAATAATTCACTACATTTTTATTTTAAAAAAATGAACTTTTTTATAAAGTATTTTTTAAACGCCTAATGTTAGCTTAGCTTCGTAAGTTTCACGGTGGAGAACTTAAACGGAATAAAACCACAAGAAACTTGACAATGGCTATTTAAATTAAAATAGTGATCCATTCTGTTAAAACTAAATAAATATTGCATGATGAATAGTGAATCAATTACTATCCATTTTATATAATTTACTAAAGTTAAGTTTGTCGTTGTAGCTTTATATCGGATGTTGTTTACTAATTTTAAAAGCAAAATTTGCACATATTTTTAGTTTCGCAACTTACTGTCATTAAAACTTAGCGCTTTTTAGCTGCATGATATTCATCAGTATTAGCTTGCGTCTAAACGGATAGCAACCCAACGCTGCAAACACACTTCCGAAGATGATAGCGCGTTTCGTGATTTAAAATTATTTTCAGATGGCGAACGCAGAATTTGTACTACTAATATAATATAACATTGATAAATTTGACCCCTTTGCAGAAAACGCCACATTTTATAATATAACAATAAATACACAGCTTTATAGCAAGAGAATAATAAGTTTTTTCTTAGCTAAATTATTCTGTAGGTATGATAAATATTTTATAATTAATAAAATTGTGCTTTTAAAAGTTTGTTATTGAGTAAATAAAAGGTTTAAGAAAACTGATAGTTTTTTCAAAGAATTTCAATGCAAATTTATTGGCCGATATTAATTTGAGTGCCAATTTTGAAACGGGGGATTTATTATTGTTGTTAGTGATCTTGTGATACAAAATGTGGGGTTCATTTAAATAATAATAGTTAACGTTAGTATAATCTATAAACAATTCACAATTTCATTCTATTTTATAAAGTATATATTGAAAATGGAGCGTAAATTCTGTGATGAATTTCAATTTCTATCAAACAACCAAATTCCCAAACCGAGGAGTCGGATTCATCCTTCGGAATCGCACGTTTTTTGCAAAGGGTTTTACGTCGTATCGAATTCACCGAATTTACCTAAACTCAGAGCCCGCGCTGTGTTTGCAGTTGCCTCCGTGTGGCACTTCGCTTCCGTCACTACAGCGCGCTCCCTTTCAACAGGATCGAGGACGAGTGGGTGCCCGAGAAGGACGTGAAGCGCATAAAGCGCGTGGAGCTGGCGCAGCTGGGCGCGCCCACCAAGGTGCTGCTGTACGAGCAGTTCTGCGCCGCGTACCGGCAGGTGCCGCCCGCGCCGCGCCCGCCGCGCCCGCCCGCCTCCGCCTCGCGCGTGCTGGCCAACCTGCTGGCCTCCAACCAGCTGGCCAAGCACCGCGGCCGCGAGTGCCGCAGCGAGTGCACCGTGCCCGTGCCGCTGTACCGCGCCGCGCCACCGCCCGCGCCCGCCATGCGCGTCTCCGGCGCCAAGAAACGCAAGATGGGCCGTCGCCACGGCGGCGACTGCTTCTGGCCCTCCGGCCGGTAGGGCCCCGCCGGCGACAACGCGCACGCGCCGTACCCGCGGCGAGCCGAAGCGACGGTGAAGATGACTTGTACCTACCCTAGTTTTATCTGTATCTAAAGAAATTATAAAACCCCACGGCATTGGACGGTTTCGATGTAATCTGTAAATTACCATATCGCGGGCTAGTTCGCGCCGCCTGCTCTCGTCGGTCGCCGTCGCGTTCGTCGGACGTCCCGCGTCGGAGGAGGGCCGTCGACGCGCCCGCCCGGCCGGCCCGCCGGAGGTCCGTCGACGCCCGCGTTTAAATTTATTCACAAGACTGATGCTAACTTTTTATAATGTTATTGAGCGGCGAAAAATCGAGCTTCACGCGCCATACGGCGCGTCCGAGCGAACGACCTGTACATATTAAGAGTGAATGTAAAAATAGTTAGTGAGCTAGTGCGGAGAGCACGTAGATACTTTTCGTTTCGTGGCGGGCTAGCTAGTAGCCCGCGGAGGAGAATGCCGGGGCGTCGAGCCCCTTAGTACGTAAGTCGTGTGCGACCAGCGATGCGCATCACTGCCAACCTGTAAATAGTAGTTTTAACGAATCGTGATTCGGTTAGCTTAGATTAATTTTGAATAGTCGCTTCGTCAATGTGGTTCGGTTCAGCTGTGGTCCTCGAGGTGGCTAGCGTCGGTCGGTGTCGGTATTCGGACGCGGCGTCGCGACTCCCCAAGTGCCTCGATGTACCTACCGATAGTAACGTAGTGTTCACTTTATATCAGGTGATACCCGCGCGGTCGTATCTGACAAAACTAGCGGTTAACGTTTGTGTGTGTTTAGAGTTCAATTTTGATATTCGATTTTTAACGTCTCCGTGCTTAATACGTCGACCGCGATTTTCGACGACGCGCTGCGTATCGCCGGCTGCGCGTGCGCCCGGCGTCGCACGTCACTGCCATTTACACAAGTTTAGTTGTAACCAGCCGTCGTGTTCCAACATCGATTGTAATTTTAGCAATAAAACTTTTGTGATAAGGAAGTCGACAGTCGCGCACCCGATGCTCGTTTCCACGCACAAATCAGTTCCGTTGGGCGCGGTGGGGTGCCGCCGATATGTTCTAGTATCGGCCGCAGCGGTGGCTGCCACGGAACTACATCATTATAGATATATTCTAAACTATTATCTAATTAACTTGTAAGCTGTAGTCGAGTCCTCCGCTCCGAAGCCCTCGGATCACATTGAAAGTAACATGCCAATGATTTTGATATATCGATAGTGTCAATAGCAGAGTTAGTAGACCGAATTTAGATGTTAAACTTTTTGGAGGCCCCTTATACAGAAGTTGTCAGATTTATGCCTTTTTAGCAATATTCTAGGATTATACAATTGAAATAAGTAAATTGTGTTCTGTGCTCACACGATCTCGCTAGTATTTTTAGTTAGTGCCTGTAGTGATAAGTTAGGACGAATTGTGTGCGGACGCGGTTTATGTGGAATGGAATAAACAGCATTGCGTATTGTTCAGATTTCGCTTGTCGACGACGCGAGGAGTAGTGTAATGCGGCCCCTAGTGATAGCGCGGAGAGGACGGAGTATCGTGGAGGGAGCCTTAGACGTTGAATTAAGATGGTAACGAGTAAGGAGGGACGCCGCAGCGGCGGCGGATCCGAACAAGAGTTTAGGAAAATTTCTCAGTAGACGAGTTGGTGCCTGAGTGTCGGCGTGTTATGGGATCGTATGCTAAATCTACAGTTAGACTTCCTTTGGAACGTTTCCAATGTACTGATTATTATTTTTTAAATAAATTTAATGACTAGAATAATTATTTTCAGCACTGACGGTAGTGCCATATTTTATTGGCTCGCTTTTATAAATTATTTTTTCTAGTGAAATTCGACACCAAAATCGGAAAGACAAAATTTGTTTGTTTATCGGAACAATCTATGGACTTAATTTGATCTCAAATAATCGGCAGCGTGAGCCCGCTCGCCCGGGCTCCTGCCTCGATGATAGGTTTCTGTAATTTTCGAAGTTAAGTTTCGCTCGATTCGAATCGATACCTTTTCTTTTGACGACTGCGGCCTGCTAAAAGTAACGTTGTGGCCTGCTACAAAGCTAGTACAAATTTCGTTTCGCTAATTACTGAAGCGTTTGCGATTGGAAAATAAAAGTTAACCCGACTAATGTAACTTAGCTCCGTTAGATTAGAGTTACGCGTTTCGTGAGTTAGGCAGAGAGATATTTTGTGAAATCGAACCTCGTTCTCTACGAAGTACCAAATTATATCGTAAATTTAATACATAAGTCGTAAGCGCAAAAAGATTTATATTTTTATCACTGCCACCATAGTTGTAGCGCCTCGATCGCTCGCGCCGGCGACCGCTCACAATGTAAACGCCGGCGCGGGCGGCGCAAGAACCGTATTTTGTATGTAACTCGAGTATTGTAACTGGGAACAAAGGTAGTCGCTGCCAGTATTCATTTCGTAGTAGCTCTATGGTAGACACGAGGAACTCCTCGTTCGGTCCGCGTTATTTCCTGATACCCGGGAGAGGGCCTGAAGCTGGAGAGGCGTGAAACACATTACAGCTGCGATGCAGAGCGTCTGGCCGACTCGAACCAGAATGTAAATAGTTAAGTATATTTATTGTTAAGTATTATTCTGCATAGTCTGTAATTTGCTTCGCGTCTGGTGGGAGGCGGTAGTGGAGTCGTCTTGCGACATGTTTCCTATATTATGCGTTTATTATATGAATGTTCTCCTTTATTGTAAATGTTTGACGAGATACAATAGTGACTGCGCGCAGTCCGCGCGTCCCGGATAGTGTGCACTACTTATATTCGATTTGTAGATATTTAATTATATATAGTATAATGTTTAATGCGTTGTCTTATTTGCTTGATCCCTCGATGGTGAATTCCGAAAATTAATTATAATTTGACCCAGAGCGGACGATGGGTGATCTACCTCAATTAATTTATCACACATTTGGGCATAATAATAGTGAATGTTAATTTAATCTCGAACCATGGAATTTGTTCAATGTAGTGATTATTAAGATTTTTTAAATACAATGGTTTGTCCATCTGTCACAAGTACTGTATCTTATATTAAATACATATTGTATGATTGATAAAATGTGTTTAATTTTTATTGTATTCTTAAATACATACATATAGTGTGACATTTTTCTTCTTTTCATAGAAAATGAAGCAATCATCATCATCATCGGCCTATCTTAGTCCACTGCTGGACATAGGCCTCCCCTAATGAGCGCCATAGCGCCCTGTCCTCAAATGAAGCAATACGTGATACAAATACATGAATTAATTAAAACTATACTACTAACAGTAGAAAAAAGATATCACGCTATCACTATTGCAGTATCAACTTCCAATTATTCTTAGAGATTTTAATTAATCAGGTTCGATTCCTGGATGTGTAAGAAGAGAAAATGCCTTGTTCAGCGCACAAACTTAAGCCACAGCTGCGACTCTAGTGCAAAACCCAGAACCATTTTGGAATAGTAGACTGGGTTGCCGATACTGAGGAGGCTGTCAAAAACAAATTAACAATACGTGTGGCTCATCTTGGCGTGGCCACCACCATCACCAACTGGAAATCTGACTATAGATAATTTGTCGTGAAATCTCAGAATTTGTCGGTCCACCGTTCAAAAGTTATAAGGGGTTCAAGGTGGCCCGCCAGCATGAGGCTCATCCTGGCGTGGCCACCTTGTATCTCTGAAACTACGGGTCGTAGCGAAGATCTGATTACACCAATAATTTGTCGGAATCTGATTTTAATTTGTATCGCGCACAATATACCACTAATAAAACTACAAAACAAGTTCAAATACTACACTACTGCGAACTGAGGCAGTTCTCTAACCCGCTATTTGTACTTATCCCGGTCCGTGCCAAACATTCTGTTTTAGATCATAAAGTTTATTTTGGTATTGAAAATAATGAAACTACTATTCAGCGCCATCTGTTATCTTTTTGAAAGACTACAAGTGCATGCAGCGTAGTGCAATGCTGCCGCGCAATTTATGAACGCAGTAAAGAACATGTGACAGTTTCGAGAAAATAGATCGTAATATGCTGACAT
Source organism: Eudonia lacustrata (assembly GCA_947562085.1). Lineage (NCBI taxonomy): Eukaryota > Metazoa > Arthropoda > Insecta > Lepidoptera > Crambidae > Eudonia > Eudonia lacustrata. Next base: position 3,951,077 of record OX387316.1, read on the forward strand.
CAAATATCACAATCGTAAACACAGTAAGTGGTAGGTGCTTACTGCAATCATAAATTGTGCGGCGGAATGTTTTGCCTACTTTCTTGTGTAAGGTATTGTGAACCTTGTAGCGTACGAAATAAAGTCGTTCACACTAATGTAAACATGTCGTTCTCTCTGACATGGATCTCGGAACCCCTATTAGCTCCAAAGTATTTTTCTATAGTCGCCAGTGTTGTTTATTATCGATTTACATAAAGTTGCTTTCTTTTTACTAAAGTACTTACCTATTTTTCTAAACGATAAATAAAAATATAGGCTCATTCAATAAAATATAAATAAGTAAGTACCTACCTAACTATGGTCTTACTAGTTACTTAATATTATAAAATATCCGAATGTTTGGATGTTTGTTAATGAATTACGTTTCAACCACTTAACGGATCGGGGTGAAATTTGGGTTCCGCCCGCGGTTTCACTCGCATGGTTCCCGTGCCCGTGAGAATGCCGAGAGAAAAGTATCCTATGTCCTATTCTGGGTCCAAACCTATTGTACCAAGTTTCATCCCGATTCGTCTAGTGTAATACTAGATATAACGTTTCATAGAAGCATCGACAAATTCTGGCGTTAGTCGACAAATTATCCACAAATTATTTGTGTAATCAGATCTTCGCTACGACCCGTAGTTTCAGAGATACAAAGTGGCCATGCCAGGAAGTGCCCTCATCCTGGCGGGGCCACCTTGAACCCCTTATAACTTTTGAACGGCAGACCTGACAAATTCTGAGATTTCACGACAAATTCCGAAAAATTATCTATAAAGTCAGAGATGGCGATGGTGGCCACGCCAAGATGAACCACACCAACAATAAACAAACCGCACCCAACATCATCACATCACATCACCAGCTCTTCTATGTCCCCACTGCTGGGGCACGAGTATTCCATATGGATGGATAGTGAGAACGGGCCATAACCCACCACGCAGACCCAGTGCGGATTGGGACTCATAATGCAGCCGGGACCAACGACTTTACGTGCCACGGCGGAGCTCGAGATGATATTGGTCACCCATCCGATGACCGGCCTTTGCGAAAGTTTCTTAACCTTAGCAATCGCAGACCCGAGCTCCTCATCCTACTAATACTCGTATTATAAACTCGAAAGTTTGTAAGTATGGATGTTTGTTACTCTTTCACGTAAAAACTACTGAATGGATTTGGATGATATTCGGCATACAGATAGTTTATAACCGGGAATAACACATAGTTATGCCATTTGATTCCCTTCAACGCAACTGATTGGTCCATTGGGAAAGAAAAATACCTATGGCCCAACTGACGAAAACTCGAATCCTTGGTTGTGCCGTGGGTGCTTTTGAGACACAACTGATTGATCGTCGGGCGAAAAACTGTACCTATTAGTTGATTACTTACCTGCTTACTTAACTGCTTTGTGTAGGTATATGTGATGTGACATTATATGTGTACCTCTCTACCTGGTACAGCGCGCGTGTGAACCGTGTTTTCGTACTCTTGATCTACGAAAACTGTCTTGGGTCTGTGTTAGTGTAAGTATCACGGTGTAATATTTTTTTTTAATTTTATTGAAGAAACAGTACTTTTATGACAAATAAGAACTCTGTATGGTTACCTACATATACGCATAGTCGCTACATCACTTCGAGGGTCTTGCCCACTGAGGCAAGTCATCATCAACATCATCATTACCAGCCGCCAATAAAAAACTTTCCACTGCTAAGCTTAGATCTTCCAACATGAACAACATGAGGATGATGATGATGATGCAATCCTGTTATCCCTCATCAGAGACATAGGGCTCGAAGAAGAGATTTCCACTGCTGTCGATCTTGTGCGGCAACCTCCAGGTCCTTCCAGCCGATATCAGCTGATGCAGCCTCTTTTTCAACTGATCGCCTCCAGGTGGTATATACGGGGGCGGCCCGGCCTTCTTTTTCCATACGCTCGCCACGTTAACCCTTGCCTGGATAGATGGTTGTCAGGTCTCCGCAACACATGTCCAATCCAGCGCCATTTCCTTGTCAGGATCTCCTTGTCGATGAGTTGTTGTTCAGTCATCTCCCACAGCCTTACATTAGAGATGATTCGTGGCCAGTAAATCTCCAGTATACGTCGCAGACACTTGTTGACGAACACCTGGAGCCGACTGGTTATTTCGTTTTTGACGAGCCATGTCTCGCATCCGTACAGGAACAACATGAGGAGGTCGGGTTATAAAACTCCATCACGCTGACCTAACGCAGCCGCAGGTTGGTAGGTTTCGTGCCTTCCGAAGCGCGGTGGAGCTCGACATTTTCGACATATAGGTAGATAATTACCTGGGTGCCTAGTGTGAGTTTTGTTTACTATCCGTATTGATTCGATTACGTTTACGAAAACGAAAATTAGTATGGCATTGAAGCAGCGCCTCCTGGCGACATACGTAAAGAGTTAACATTTTGCCATACAAATTCTCGTTTTCGTTTAAAGGTGACCGAATTGCGAATAAAACTCGCACTAGGCACCCTGATAGGAATCCATACAGCGATACAATAAAGAAATTACAAAGTAATGCTTTGCTATTGATTTGTAAGGCCAATTGTAGAATTCCTCGTAGTAACATACAGTACGATATGAATACAATAATATTACCACCTACGACGATTAACGAGTAACTTAGTTACGTATGAGTTATAAATAAGATTCATAAATAAGAGTTGATTTTATATTTATGTTAATGTCTAATTATAATCGCAAAGTGCTTTTATCTGCGGCGTATTTAGCTGCGGCTAACGGGTGGACCGATTTGGATAAAATTTTGTGTGTGTGTTCAAGTGGATTCGAAAATGGTTTAGATTTACAATTGGACCCGGTAAGTGGCGCTGCTATAGGGGTCCACCATGGGATACGGGTGTTCTTAAGCGGACGAGTGATTTGTATGTTTTGTTGTCATGCAAACTGTCAAAGCGGTACGAAGTCCGCCGGTCAGCTAGTACTTACTTTATAATAAAGTACGGGTGTCAACCCTAACACCATTAGCCTGTAACACTAAACTGTTTGCAGTTCAATACACTTGTTATCATTAACATCATCGTCTTATCATCATCCTAAACAGGTCCAACTGTTGGTCTCAAGCATTCAACGGTAGTCATGGAGAGATTGGGCCATAACGCACCAAGCCGGCCCAATGTGGTAGGTTTTAACAATGGCCATCTTACGAAGAAATGATACAAGTAGTAGGGCAAGACAACATGGAAAGACAAGCTGAAGCTCACAGCTAGAGAATAGTTTAGGGGATTTCCGGTAACCCAGAATTGAGATTGTAGCCTAACTTGCAAGATCGCTACGTGAACACAAAAGCCGCTGAGTCATTGCTAATATTTTAAACAGAATTTCATTTAGGTATCATCATCATCATCAGCTCATTTTTTGTCCCCACTGCTGGGGCACGAGATTTCCCTATGGTTAGATAGGGAGAACGGGCCATAAACCACCACGCGGGCCCAGTGCGGATTGGTGGTTGTTAACAACTGATAATGCAGTTGGAACAACGGCTTTACGTGCCTTCCAAAGCACGTAGGAGCTCGAGATGATAAATTATTGGTCACCCATCCGATGACCGGCCTTTGCGAAATTTGCTTAACCTCAGCACTCGCAGACCGAGCGCGTTAACCACTGCGGCAACTAGCTCCTCATTTAGGTATACTTACTAATAAAGGAGGTTTATTTAAAAGTACCTATCTCTCGTTAAAGCAAAAAAAAAAGTTCGAGTAGCATATTTTTTTCTACAGAAAAACTACTCATGATGATAAATTGTATTCATATCATACCACTGTCACCCTGGCTCACCGGCTTAGCGGGCTTGAATACATTGGTTTTCACTGACTGTGTGGTCTAGTGGTAGTATCAGACCCGGAAGGCCTAGCTTCGATTCCCAGCGGGGTTTACAGTTTTGTTAGTTTAGTTGGTAGTTTGTTTAAAGTCAGCTACCATAATTCTATTTAAGTCTGCCGCCATAACAATTATATTAGTATTGTTATGTTTCAACTTAAGATAGCAAGATCTGCAATAGTTAAGGATTTCACCATGTGCCTTATCATCATTTACCATCAGGTGACATTGAAGGCCAAGAGCTACCCGTTAGCCCAGCAGTGGGACAGTCATAGGGAGGGACCATCATATTTACTTAAAATTTTACAACATAAGTACATAATACATAATTTTTTTTTATAACAAGTCCTTGAGTGAGGTGGATATATTCTCAAATTCATTGAATGTTTTTAAAAAAGAAATAGGTGAATTGGTTTTTCATTAATTTAATAGATGTTGTTGTGGTGCTATATGTTTATGGTATTTATGATATTACTAAGTTTTCTTTTGCTTTTAAACTTTTAGACTTTTATTTTTGTAATAATTTTAATTTAGTTAGTTTAATTACTGGTTTTTGTATCCGTCATTTATATGCCTAAGTATTTTCAAAAATTGTTTTAATTTATGGTACTATAAGTCTTTTTGGATTAAGTGTCTCATGTAATTGTTCTTATATGGCTGTTTGTTACCTAAATAAATAAATAAAATAAATACAGCTACTATGATTTTGTCTAACTTCTGTTATTTATTTCATAAAGAGCCCCGGTAACTAAAATTGACGTCAATGAAAAACAATTCAAGGTTGAGTTTCCGATTTCTACATGCGATCATAGCGCATTGTTATTGCAATGCGACATTAGGTAGTTGCAATATAGCTAACTGGTCAAAGGTAGTGCACGGGAACGCTGGCCACCGACGTTTCACAAGGCAACCCGATATTGGGGCAGGGGTTGTCAACTATTTCAATGGCTTATCAATGAGATAAAATTTTACTAGAAAAAGTCATCCAGTCTTAGGAAAAAAAGAGCACCTGACCCGGTATGTCAGAAGGGTGCGGGTTCAAATCCTGCTCGTGGAAATTTTTTCAACATTTGTGTTTTTGTAATTTGTTCGCAACAAAATTTGCGTTAAAAATTATATAAACATTTTCCAGTCTTAGGAAGTTCGAGTGGGAATCGAACCCACGATCTCGGGCCTCGGTAGCTCAGCGGTCAGAGCAATGGACCGGTTATCCAAAGGCTGAGGCTGGTTGATATTTTTTAGTAAAATTTTATCTTGTAACTATACAATAGGTATGTAAAAAAAACCTTGTCCGATCCGTATAGGTGTTATTAGATATCGAGATTCAGTTCTATTTACGTAATTATTTTAAAATAATAAGTGAAAAAAATTTACCCCGATAAAAAAATTGTTAAATAACAAAACTTACATGGCAGTACTTTTGTCGGCACTTCGGCTTTGGCGCCGCCGCCATTGGTGGAAAATGTGGTCACATTTATAAAATTAGAATTATTTTGGGGTAAGCAATTTTGGTACAAAAATCCTGCGTTTTAAATTACGATGACTCTGACGAGGTAGGAAGTGGACGAGATAGGAAGTGGACAAGGTAGGAAGTGAACGAGAGAGGAAAGTGGACGAGTTAGGAAATGGACGAGATAGGAACGTAGACGAGTTAGGAAATAGACGAGATAGGAAAGTGGACGAGTTAGAAAGTGGACGAGATAGGAAAGTGGACGAAGTCGTCCTGAAGGCTTTTATTTTCATGAATAACATTGTTTATAATTTGACCGTGTTTTTTTCCTGTCATATAAACGTCATTTCAAATAAGAGACAAAACACGTAATAACTATTCGAACCTTCATCATCATCATCATCATCATCATCATCATCAGCTCATTTTAAGTCCCTACTGCTGGAGCACGAGCCTTCCCTATGGATGAATAGGGGGAACGGGTCATAAACCACCGCGCGGGCCCAGTGCGGGTTAGTGGTTGTTAACGACTGCTAATGCAGCTTCGGTGTGGTGCGTTGCCAAAGTTTTTTTTTTTAATGTAGCCGAGTCCCAGATTTTGTTGGTGTAATAGACACCAATACCTGGGCCTTGATTCTAATATTTTAAAACATCCACAATCGTGAGTCAGTGGCTATTGACCACTTTGGCATATTCCTAATGTTATTTAATAATAATAACTAGTGGGCGCCCAGTGGTCGAAATTCGACCGTAACTTTATTAAGGCTGCACGGATTGTAAGCTACGAAATATCTTCTCGTCCGATATACGGCGTGTCTCAAGACGAAAGTCTTTGACCAGTGTGTGTTGCCGGTGATGACGTACGGGACTGAGACGTAGTCGCTCACTATGGGCCTCATAAAAAGGCTCAAGGTCACTCAAAGAGCAATGGAGAGGGCTATGCTCGGGGTTTCTCTGCGTGATCGAATCAGAAATGAGATGATCCGCAGAAGAACAAAGGTAACCGATATAGCCAGAAGAGTTGCTAAACTCAAGTGGCAGTGGGCAGGGCACATTGCTCGCAGGATGGCCGCTGGGGCGGGATAGTCCTTGAGTGGCGACCGCGTATCGGAAGGCGTCCAAGGTGGACCGACGACCTGGTAAAGGTCGCGGGAAGCTGCTGGATGCGAGCAGCACAAAACCGGTCGTTGTGGAGATCCTTGGGGGAGGCCTTTGTCCAGCAGTGGACGTCTTTTGGCTGAGATGATGATGTTGATGATGCACGGATTGTATCCTAAGCAATGAAAAATTAAAAAAGATAGAATGTGAGTTTGGATTGGCATTGACAGATATCGGCCGCTCCTCTTCCATTTTTAAAATTTTTGAAAAGAGTATTTAAGCGTGTGTGTCAAATACATATGCGTGTGTATCAAATACATGGTAGTGTGTGTAATGTTTGTTTTATTGATTTCATGTATTTTTATGCATAATTTAAAAAAATAATAACAATAATGTACTCCTCTTCTATATAAACTATAACTGTGCGAAATTTCATACTTCTTCGTCCGCGCAATTTTCGTAAAAAGGGGTACAAAGTGTTTGCTTCACATATTAATATATACATAATAATTTAATATAGGTCTGTGATAATAATAATTTTTTTTAGCGACCACCTAGGATCATTCAATTTTAAATTACCTAATTGTATTTGTCATAAAAAATTAAATTGTTTAGTTAGAAATTAAAATCTAAATTAAAATCAGACTACTGATACGCTATTGAGACATTATTAAATTGGCATAGGTACTTGAGGTTCTGAATCTTTTTATGGGCATACTTTAAGGATAACACAGAGTAAAAAATATTACTTCAAAACCTTCTGCTTTCGCTGAACTTCTAAAAACTTGTTTATTAACATGATATTACGAGAATGATATGAAGTCAGTGAGCTCCGTGGATATTACCGCTAAAATTTCTACTGGCAACCCCCCTAGTATAATATTTCAGGCAATGCATTTTAACGAGTGTGCTGTTGTCTCGCTATAAGGCTTTACATCGATCGTATATATCAGAGCTTTAGTTATTGCTCTAAGTATATTAGCGTAAAGTATAAAGTTGTATGCCTTGTTTCATCATTTTCCAACAAGTATCAGATAGCCTATTCAGATACAGCACTTAAGACAGATAAAAAATACTTAATCAGACTATTTGTTACTTATTGGGTACCTAATCAAATTAGACATTTTATATGAACTCTTTGAGACGTGACATCTACTGTTTCAATTCATTCTATACGAGCGGCCATACCACCACTATGTAAACAAACATTTCAATACTGACAAAGTCTTGCTAGCGATAGTAACTCTACAATGCACCCGTGCTACTCTGTAAAAGTTTATTTCTAAAACTTGCAATAACCCAGGGTTGAGGCTATAATGTAGGCGACATTTAAATGAAATTACATCTCAAGCATCTCAAGTGGCAATCTATTAAAAATATTCTGCTAATCACACTATGAAAGGACATTGGCAGGGTTTGGACCAAGTGCTGCCCAGACGTGGGAGTACTTTCAAGTGGTTGCTTACGTTACTAGTAAATAAAAAAAATAAAAAAAAATCGGTCCGAGGGTTATCGGCTAATTAAATATTTTGTTTTTAAGATTTCTCATGTTATGAAGGCGAAACGATATGAAGAGACGAGACGTTATGAAGGGGAAAACGATTATTTTCTATTTTTTAAATGTTTACGCTGCTTCCATCATGCTCTCTCCATGCTCTCTCCCATGACGAGAACCTGGTAAAAGCTGAGAAAGAGAAACAAATCAAATATCTCGACTTAGCACATGAGGTTGTCGACATGTACTCGGCTGTCATCGTGCCGATTGTTGTTACGGCTAACGGCCTGACGGCCAAGAGCCTCAATCAACATCTCATGAGGCTCTTGTTAGGGGGCTGGATCAAGGGCCTGATTCAGAAGGCAGTTCTCCTCGATACTGCACGCATTGTGAGGAGGTTCCTGTCTCTGGAGCCCTAATCACCGGTAGTTTGGACCCTGGTCCTGATGCCGGCGGACCCCTATTTTTTTATATTTTTAAATGTTTGTTTTGTTTTTAGAAAAAATTTAAAAATGTAAATTGATATGTAAAAAAATAAATAAAGGAAATAATAATAATAAACAACCACCGGTAGCTTGGACCCTAGTCCCGATGCCGGCGGACCACTATTTTTTTATATTTTAAAATGTTTTGTGTTTTGTTTTTAGAAAATATTTAAAAATGTAAATTAATATGTGAAAAAATAAATAAAGGGAATGTATTGTAATAATAATGTAAATCATTGTTTAAAATAATTGCTGTTACAAAAAAATATATTGGAATAAGCTATTATTATAATTATTTTTATTTTACATGAAAATATTTTCAACAAGGAACAATTTTTTTTCTCAAGATCCCTGGGATAGATTTTGAAGCGCTTAGTTTTACAGACTAATGTTAGTATAAGAAACATAATGCACTATGTGTTCATTCTGGGCAGCACTTGGTCCAACTCCCATACAAAGACTGCCAATGTCCTTTCTTAATCGAGTGAGAAAAACCTAATAAAAAAATAAAATAAAATATAAATATTTCTTTATTCACATTTTTTTTTGATTTTTTAATTTTTTACCAAAAAGGTGATAATGTAGATTTAGCAAAGTTATATACAAGTAATTATTGAAATGTGCGGCGGCCTAGTGGCAAAGCGTTCGACCCGATATCCGAAGGTCTTTCATGGGTTCAGTTCCCAGGTCGAGCAGGGTACAACAATGCTATAGATAGCCAGTTCCTCGGCCGTATCGGCACTTAATTACCATCAAGGGACATGACGTCTACGCTTCATACCGTTTCTTTTGTCGGTGCAACAAAAGATACGGTTATTTTTATAATGTAAATTGATAGCACTTACAAAAGACTGAAAAAGACTACTTATGGCAGAACCCTTCGGCAATCTTTTTTTAAGCGCAGTTTTAGGTTTAAAATACCGGCCAATAAAAAATTGTAAAAGCAAATTTGCAATAAGTATAAAATAATATTTATAGAGGCCCTATTAAAACTGCAGCGATGGAGTTCAGCTCCTCTGGCCCGGCGCAGCGTGCTTCGTCAGCAATGTTGCGGGCCGGGCGAGAGCCGCGCGCCGGCCCACTCCTGCGCACCCGGTGGCCGAAGCTTCATGTAAGTACTGCTCGCTACTATTATTATCTTTTTTTTCTCTTTAAAACTGTATATATGTTTACCAACATTTTTCTTATATGCAAAGCGACATATTTTTACTCAATAAATTGTGTTGTTAGATTTTCCTACAAGATGTGCTGTAATTAATCTGTATTCGTTATCGGTGTAGTTGTACTTAAAAATATATATAATCTAACTTTATCAATCGTTTGACTAATTGAAACATATCTTTCGTCTTCTTTTTACTAGTAGTTTGAATTTTTGGTAGAATATTTTCGAAAAGTTTATTTACGGTCACAGTTTTGATAATTAAATAAATTAAACAGTTTTTTTATTTAATATAAGTATATACCTATAATAAATACAATTGAAATATAATATATATAAATAGATAAATGTGTGTGATTGTAATTGTTTAAGTTTCCACAAAGAAAATTTACATTTTTATACGTTAAGATTAATAAAAAATTATTAGTATATTTATAAGCAAAAAGTATAGCAAACAATACATGATTTATTTATATTAGCTATTTGCAAACCAAAATTTCTTTATGTGTGATTTATTTTTTATAGTTTATTGGACAGTCAACTTAAATTCGGAATCCGAAATGACATGGTTAGATTGACTTTAATTTAATAGGCTCTTTAAAAGCTTAAATGTAATAATATTTAATAATAAATAAATAAATAAATAAGATATAATTTGTTTTGTTGACACGTGTTGCAAAAATCGAAATGGCCGACTAAATAAGGTAATCCGCCATTTTGTTCTGTTTTAGGGTAAAGTTACACACCTTTTTTGTAAAATACATTGTTCACTTATTTAGTTTTTATTAGGTATTCAGTATAAGATAGTTTAACTTAAATGTTTTTTTTTCTAGTAATATTTTATCCTTAAATGTTTGATTTTATCTATAAATTCGTGATTCGGGATTCGAACCCGCACTCCATGACATGCCGGGTCAGGTGCACTGCCAACTATGCTATCGTGGCTCAATCCAACTCGCCGAAATTAATCAATACTTTATAAGCCAAAGGACCTCAATATTCGGGTTCAAATCCCGCTCGATGAATTTTTCCAATACTTTGTTTTCTTTTCAAATTGTGATTTGTTTGCAACAATATTTGCGTAAAATCATATGTACTATGTATGTAATCAACAAATAATTTATTCTCTTGAATGTCTAAGCTGTTTTTTAGTTTTTCGAATTAAAGACGCGCTCGGTTTTTCACTCTAATGAACTAGCTCGAACGCCTCAAAGTATTTTAAGTGGAACTTTTTTGTAGTGGCACCAGCTTTCGAGAGAAACCATGTGATCCACCTTTTTTTCCGACATTAAGAATAGGTGTCACCAACCGATTTGACTTTAATTACATGTGAATACAGACTACCCGCTTCCTAGCTAACCCGTAAAATTCAAAGGAAACCTATATTATTTTTGATGAACAAAACTGTGACACTGCCACTGCGATAGTTCGATACTGGGACACGCTAACGTGATGTTGTCACCTTTTACTTTTTATTTTTAAGTGCTGATTGCGGCACTGAAGCTGAATTAAATATTTAAAAATAGAGTGAAAAAATTAAATGCCTAATCGACCCAGTCAGGAATCGAACCGGGTCTTCCGCAATCCGGGCGGCTGCACTGACCATTATCCTACCGGGAAGGCTGACGTAAGCACTGAATTTTTGCACTGCTTTTTAATTTTTGAGTGCTATTGTCACCTCCAGGAATTTTCCGGTAACCACTATAGCGGCCCGTCCCGTCTTGGCACGGGAGGACATTTCTTTTTCAATATAGCCTATGTTACTCAGCGCTAATGTAGCATTCTAATGGTGAAAGAATTTTTTAAATCGGTCCAGTAGTTTTTGAGTTCATTCGTTGCAAACATACAAAAATACAAAGCTTTCCTCTTTATAATATTAGTATGATAAATCTCTAGCTGTTCGTAAACCAAGTTACTGTATAAATATAGTATAGGCCATAAGCGGTTCAGAGCAAAGTTCCTCTTAAAAACAGGCAGACTAAACGCTAGGCTATGATGGTAGCAACGCCACGCAACCTAAACTAGAACAAAAAATATGTGAAACTATTTTGAGTAGAGAAAGGCATAAATACGAATAACTATATAATTTGGAAGAAGGCGTTGTTTGAGGACGAACCCAATTTTATGAAGACATCCCTGCGGGTTAGGGGTCGCGCGCTCACGCGTGACCTTGCGTTAAAGCTTGATGTCAAGGTTGACCTTTTATTTCCAGTACCTAGATGCTGAAAACAAAAGATTCTACCTAAAGGTGGCAAATAGAGACATATTCGCTACCTTTTGGTAGCATCTTCAAAGCTTTCAAGTTTTTGTTAAAGCTAAAGATAAAAGTTTTTGTTTCTTAGCTAAGTCTGCAGGATAGTTGGTGGTGACACTTGATATAAGTCCGCTCGGCAAACAAACACCTCTGTTATAATTTTGTCGCCACAACACAACAATTGTAGCATTGTTGTGTTCCGATAATTAAAAAAAGTTTTTTTTCTCTTTATTTTGTTTAGGAGCTTTGTTTGAACAAATTGACCATGCAGCTCCAACTTATCCTAAATAAAAAATAATAAAATTATAAATGATTTTCGCTGATGTCGATGTTGGATCAGCTAAAAACTTATTAAATAAACCCACATCTTTCCTATTTACATTTGAGGCTTTACACACTATATCTTTTAGGTGACGATTTCGATCACATTTCACTAACAAATGCTGAACATCTTCTAAAACTCCACATACCGCACAATTAGGGGTTTCTGTTAATAGAAAAAGTTAATGAAAACTATGCTAACTATTAACTATAACAATAAAAGTTTCAACCACCTTGTTACTAGAAATTCTCAAACTAGGGAAGGCTCGGCTCTTGGGAACCACCCTTCCATTATGATGTGGCAGTGAGGGTGTGTTTTGAATCTAACATATTAGTTTGGTTCTAATATATATTTTTTTACAAATTCCAGTATCATCGCACCGCGCTGTAATTAAAGCAGTCTCCACATCGCAGTGGATGATTGGTGAGTACCATACTTAACTACACTGGCCTGCAAAAATAAGTACTACACTTTTAATATTTATTTATTTTCTAAACTATAGAAGTTAGAGATTTTTAAATAAAAAACGTTTTGCAGCAATTTTTATCAGCTTTCTTTGAAACTAAAGTAAATTATACATTAGTAACATTTTTCCTTTTTGTTTCGAAAGTATATCTTGTGTACTTAAAAAGTTATTGCAATTTTAAAAGTGTGATACTTAATTTTGCAGGCCAGTGTAGATATGAATTTATATATTTTTTTTCAAATATGTACAGTCTGTTCACTTTGCAACTGATTCCTTTATGGTGTCTTGATGGTAAAAAAGAAGTAGGCAGGCACTTGTTCAAACAATAGGTTCATTGTCAGGTTAGTGAAAAGATAAAGTCTTTAGCTCCTTTTATATCTAACTAGCTGTGCTCGCGACTTCGTCCGCGTGGAATAGTGACTTTCGGCAGCATTTTTAATTTTTTAGGCTCTTTTCCCGTTTTTGCAACATTTTTCACTGATGCTTCGCTCCTATTGGTCGCAGCGTGATGTTATATAGCCTAAAGCCTTTCTCGATAAATGGACTACCCAACACAAAAAGAATTATTCAATTCGAACCAGTAGTTCCTGAGATTAGCGCGTTCAAACAAACAAACAAACAAACAAACTCTTCAGCTTTATAATATTAGTATAGATTTGTTTTCTATAAATTCTATGCAACGTGTACCGGAAAGGTGTGGTAAAAATGAAAAGAGATTCAAACTTTATCCGATCTAGATCCTGTATGTGTTGTAACTAAGATATAATTATTAACTTTAATTTGTCATGCAATTGTGAATTAAATATTTGTATTAAGTAGTGAAGTCATGCGCGTCAGGCGCGCTTAAGCAAGCAGCAGAGGTCACTTGGCGACGCACCGCTTAACAATAAATCTCATACGGAGCATTTGCGCCCCGTACCATAAAAAAACTGTTTTTTTTTTCCTTCAAATTAAAACTACAAAATATTTAAAAAAAAACTACAACATTGAAGTGTGTGTTAAGACACACTAATCTACTAAGAAAATTTAGATGCTTAAATCGGTCTGGTTAGCATTGACAAATCGTGTTTCTGCAATAGCAAAATGAAGCCAATTAAATGAAAAATCATGTCATTACATATCACTTTCATATGTTTTGTAATTGTTGGGAAAAATCAAGATCCCCGCACGTAAATTTCCAATGCGTCGCCTTAAGAGCGTTTACGCCGCACACTAGCGCCGCCAATGAAAAAAAAACATATATCTAGTAATTAGAGATAGAAAATCAAATTATCTGACATGTTATGGTTTAGTTAAATATGGCGTTATAGTTAAAAGTGGCCGTAACGTCTTATTTAACTAAACCATAACATGTGAGGTGTTCATTAGGTGACGTAAAAATGCTAAATTACTTCATTCAAATAGTTTGTTGAGCATAATTTGATTTTCTATCTCTAATTACTAGATATGTTTTTTTTTCATTAGTGGCGCTAGTGTGCGGCGTAAACGCTCTTAATGTAAGAACACAGAGGTTACTAAACCGCTAGGGCTGTGACTTGTTTATTTTAATGTGTATTTTGACAGTGGAACATCAATAAATTGTTTACTTTTTAAATTACGTAAATTGGTGTCATTTCTAAGAACATTATTATGTTATGGTGAACTAGGTAATGTAACTGAAACTGCTTCGTTTTGAATTGGTAGTGCGTAAATATCATAATTTCTCCAAATTATATTTATGTTTCGTTCAGTGCCATTAACAATGTATATGCCAGTAACATGCCGATGCCTACCTTCTATGCAGAACAATATTTTATAATAATACCTATGCCCGTCACTACCGGAACATTGTGGCTACCTGGCTTCCGGTGGCGATAAATGTAGCACGTGTCAGTTTAACTTTTGATTATGCACCTGTTTGGTGTCTGGATTAAATAGTACCATTTTGTATATCACAGCTTCTACTGAATCTGGGACTGTTAATATGACTGTTAATATGTGGTGAGAACCTGTGAATTATGTAATGCTAATATTCTTGGAAACGGATAACCTTTACATTGATAATGTTCTTTAGGATAACATTACAAACTGGGTGAAATAGTACGACTGTGTATGTTAATAAGTAGGATAGACGTATATATAAATTTATAAAACGTACCAATGTCATAATTATTCGAATTTCTTTATCTGTCAATGGTTTATTTAACAATTTGTTATTTACTCTAATCATAGAGAGTCATATTTATTTTGTGTTGTTATTTATGGCACGAATAATTTTACGACCAGTAGGCTTAGCAAAAGCGAAGCTCGAAAAGAATAAAATGTATGGGATTAACATAAGCCGCGCTAAATCACGTGGTCAATCTTATGTCAATCCCATACATTTTATTCTTATCGAACTTCGCTATCGTTTTCTTAATGTAACTTTGGCTAAGCCTACAGGATTATTTTTATCACTAATCAATTACCGCTCAAGTTACTATTTGTACTGTATGTTGCTGGATAGCGGGTTTTGCGTTTAGGTTAGAGACTTGCGATTTGCGGAACTTTAGCAAAGCTCACCGGCTCAGTCACCGGATCGGTAAACATATTAAATGTATCTCGAGCTCCTCCGTGCTTCCGAAGGCACGTTTAGCCCTTGGACCCGGTTGTTGTTGCGTGTAAGCGCCATGGCGGTCACCGGTGACCGACAAACAATTGAAAAGAAATTGTATTGTTTCTAGTTTCAAGTCAGTTAGCTAAAATACTCTTGCTCGCATTGGACTAACGTGGAGAGTTAAGAGGAAACTAAGGTCGACTGAATTGAAAAATATGTATGAAAAGTTGACTGGCAATATTTTAAATTTTATATTTTGTTTAAATTTACTATTATTATACTATAAGAATAGTTATAATTTTGCGATGCCCTAACAGGGTTTGTAACAGGCCATAAATAAATAAATAAATAAATAAATACATAAACAAAATCAACTTTTCGTAGTCCCCTGATTCCTCCTCCAAAAATGGACCGATTTAATAACTTTTTTCTTTAAAATTTAAAAAAAAGGCCTTGGCTGTGTCCTCCTGTGGTTTCCTTTTTTTCATAAATTAATAAATAAAAAAGATATCTTTAAAAACCTTTAAAATTGGCTAGATTTTCCGCTGTTTCCCAAATTTTACGAGATTATATATATATAAAAAAAAGCAAAACTTAACAATTTTTAATGAAAAAAGCAATTAAATCGGTCTAGTTTTGGAGAAGAAATCAGGGGACTACAAAACGTTGATTTTATCTACTTTTCATACATATTTTTCAATTCAGTCGACCTTAGTATTTGCTCTTAATGCGACGCACCGCTAAATAATAAATCTCATACGTTTTGATACGAGCGTTTGCGCCCCGTACCATAAGAAAAACTGTTTTTTTCCTTCAAATTAAAACTACAAATTATTTAAAAAAAATGAACTACAATATTGAAGGGTGTGTTAAGACTAATCTACTAAGAAAATTTAGATGCTGAAATCGGTCTGGTTAGCCTGTAAAATGCAAATCTGTTTTAAAAGAGTTACTTTAATTTTTTTTTCTCTATTATAAAAGTTGACAAATCGTGTTTCTGCAACTAGCAAAATGAAGTCAATTAAATGAAAAATCATGTCATCAAATATCACTTTCATATCGACGACTGAAAGGAAATGTTGACTAAGCGACATTAACAAGTTATACGATTTCATTTCTAAATATACGAAATTTAAACTACTCTTTCGTAAAGTTAGCTCAATGTCGCTTAGTCAATATTTTCTTTCAAGCGTTGATATGTTTTGTAATTGTTGGGAAAAATCAAGATCCCCGCCACGTAAATTTCCAATGCGTCGCCTTAAGGCGATTTATTTATTTATTTCTTACCGGTAAGTCTTGGCGACCATCTCATCTCACCTGATGTTAAGTGACGGTAAGGCCGAAGGTGAAAAGCGCACTTAGCCCGGAACCCTTAACTATTGAGGAACTGTTTATCTTATCTCTATAGTTGCCGGAACACAACAATGCTACAAACGTTGACGTTATGGCGACATATTTAGATAAGATGGTGGTAGCTAGCCAGTCAGGCAAGCAAGCCCTACCACCAACCAAACCGAGTAAGCAAAAATATACCCTCCCGCTAGGAATCGATCCCGGGACCTCCTGAGACCGGTATCTTAACCACAAGCCCATGGAGGTGGTCATGGTGATGATGCTGATGATGTTTTTATAAACTGCTCGATATAACCTAAATCAAAAATTTTAATGTCTTTAAATAATATATTTTTTTTATAGTAGTAGGTATCTTGTATGTTATATTTAGGTAATTAATTGTAGACTCAAAAAAATAAATTACTCTGTATTTGATGTTATATTTTTATTTAAGAAATATATATTTTATAAAGTAAGTATGTATTTAACGTAGTTATCTCAATTATAAATGGAAACTGCTTTGGTAAATGTGAAACATAGATTAAGTTATTACCTCTGTAATCTATAATGCTGTTTATTTTCCAATAAATAAATAAATAATTAATGTTTAACGAATTCATCGTCAAAATAAACAGTGCAACATCACAGAGATAAGCGTAGAAGACAGAAGCGTGAAGAGATAGAGTTGCGCAGAAGAGAGAAGAAGTTCAGGGTTGAAATGGCCATTACCTCACAGTCACGTGGTCATCGCGGTACAACGTGTGATGTGACGTAGTGGAAGTCTCGACCTGGACCGTTCAGCATGCGCCAGACAAGATCTGATGAAGATGAAGAATATATCTACAATGAATGAAGATATACTGTTGGCGATGATACATCTGGGGCGGTAGCCTAAGTAACATTAAGAAAACGATAGCGAAGTTCGAAAAGAATAAAATGTATGGGATTGACATAAGATTGACCACGTGTTTTAGCGCGGCTTATGTCAATCCCATACATTTTATTCTTTTCGAACTTCGCTGTCGTTTTCTTAATGTTACTTTGGCTGGTAGACTTTTTGTTATTATTACCTATATTTTATATTTTGTTTTTACTTTATATTACGAGAATAGCTTAGCCCGGGTTTGTGTTCACCAATGTAAGCATTTGGCGAGCGTGGTGACCATCGTTTGTAGCGATAACTTGATTTCAATAATGGAAGCTTTTGCCCAGCATTGGGACAGTCTATTACTGCTTAATGTTTACTTTTTTTTACTAGGTATGTTTTAATACTGCTGATGTTTGTATTTTTGTACTTTTTATTGTCGTAGATAATAATCAATGCAAAACTATTCTGCCTCTGTTGTCTAGGCCAGAGGCTTGGCTCTACTGTCAGCGGAGGGTAGCGACATATTCGGTTAGATTGCTAGAAGGAGCTTGTTTTAAGAGCCCGCTTGGCTAGCCATCTCATCTAAGCCGGTCGCCACAACAACATTTTTAGTAGTATCATTGTTCCATCCGAGAGTTAGTTATGACTGTGGTTATGAGAAAAGTTCTTAAGAGTAAATAACTCGACTGAATTGAAAAATATGTATGAAAAAAAACCGACTCCAAAAAATTAGACTGATAAAATTGCACTAAAAAGTAAAAAATAAGCGTTAGACTTTTATATAGACAATAACTTTATTAAGAAAAAATAAAGGTACAATTATTGTTATTTTTGGGGCCGGTGCCAGCCAACGAAGTTTTTGAAGCCGGTGCCAGTCCGCGTTTGTAGTCAAAATTTCATGCATAAGATTGAATGTACTATAATGATTATAATATAGTATGTCGTTAAATGTTTATGTTAAAGTTACCTTGGCTGGCACCGACTCCAAAAGTAACAATAATTGTACCTATATTTTTTCTTAATAAAGTTATTGTCTATATAAAAGTCTAACGCTTATTTTTTACTTTTTAGTGCAATTTTATCAGTCTAATTTTTCGGAGTCGGTTTTTTTTTGTTAAAATTTTTGTTTATTTCTTTCTTTCGCTTTTTAGTGATTCGTTACGATCTATTTATCAAAAGCGTATATTGGTAGACCTACTAAACACGCTGCTCGTATGAGACAGCGCCGTTTAAATGAGACAATCGAAGAAAACGAGAAACGCCTATCCCGTCGTTACATAAACCCCTCGCCGTAAAACTAAACGCTGTGTAAACAATCGCTTTACGACCCACCCGCACGCGCTAACATTTTATCCAATTTCTTGAACGTCGCGTACATAAATGTACGTCGTCGGCACCAATTAAAACGCCTATCTCAAAGTAGGAAATCATAAACTTAGTTCCGGTGCCTGTCTTCTTTTGCTTCGTCATAATCGCTTAACTATCTTAATCGAGATATTTTATCGCCATCCGTGAAATACTTATCATTGAGGAGTTCCGATGGCAATCTGTGGTCTTTTTCATCAGTTACACTTCATCAAATGATACTTTCTGAATGCAAATGCTTGATTTACTTCTGAAAATACCAAAATCGCGATAGGTATGCCTACAATATTCGAGGAGTTCCCTCAATTCCTTGAGGATCCCATCATCAGAACTGGACCAAATTAAAATGGGACTACACGGAAAGCACCAACTTTCAAATAAAGAAAGAATCATCAAAATCGGTTCACTCCGTCAAAAGTTCTGAGATAACAAACATAAAAAAAAAAAAAAAACAGTCGAATTGATAACCTCCTCCTTTTTTTGAAGTCGGTTAAAAAGTAGACAAAAACAACGTTTCGTAGTTTCGTATCTCCTCCAAAACTGGACCGATATAATTACTTTTTTCATTAAAAATTAAAGACAGGCTTCGGCTGTGTCCCTATGTTTTGCTTTTTTACATAATCTCGTCAAATTTCGTAAAAACAGCGGAAAATCTGGGCAATTTTTAAAGTTTTCAAAAGTTTATAATTTTTTTAATAATTAATTTATGAAAAAAAGAAAAACAGGGACACAGCCAAAGCTTTTCTTAATTTTTTTAATGAAAAAAGTAATTAAATCGGTCCAAGTTTTGAGGAGGAATCAGGGGACTACGACACGTTGATTTTGTCTACTTTTCATACATATTTTTCAATTCAGTCGACCTTAGTGTTTCCTCTTAACATGTTCATTATATTTGAATATGCGATTATATTATGGTGTACATGTCGGTACATTGTTACTGTAATACCTACCTTTATTTGATACAATGGTACATGTGTGTGTCCTGTTATATGGTTAAGATTCACCTACTGTTTTAGATAAAAAAAATAAAATAATTAAAGCATTTATTTATTGTCACACAAAGAAAAACTATTGTAATTATTCTCATCTGTCCTTGTAATTCTACTTACTTACTTACTTACTGCGCTGGCTCAGGGACCCGAAGTGGATCTTGGCCTCCGACACGAGATTTCGCCACTCTCCTCTGTAATTCTACTGTTAGTCTAATATTTATTTTGTTCTTAAATGGTAGGTATATATAATGTTCGACATATTTATATGGTTGTATGTGTATATGTATGTGTGTATATGTGTATTTATGTTTATGTAATACATTGTTACTGTACACTTTTTTTTCAACGCCTCCATCTTATTTTTATACATACTCTCCATCCCTAGGTTGCCTGGAAGATATCGCTTTTAGAGATAAGGCCGCCCTTTGTACGACTCCATTTTTTTTTAAATTTCTTTGTTAACATGTATGTTTTTTATGTGCACAATAAAGTATTTTATTATATTATTCTATTCTATTCTAAGTACATAGATGCATAATAAAGAAAAACTTAAATCTAGTGGCCCTGAAATGGCTCCCACTCAGCATATATCGAGGTACCGAATTGGCACCACGACGCTGGTCTTCCGTGAGTACTAGAAGAATTATTATACTATGTATAATATATTACAACATTTACTTTAAAACATTATTCTCAAACATAACATTAAAATATTTTTTTTCTTAGTAAATAATTAATAATAATTAGATTTGCGTCGTTTACCTGTAATTGGTTATGCAATTAAGTTTATAAATAACAACTTGTGCTAATTACCATAAGTAAATATTAACATTATAATAGTCGTACGTAACATTATTCAATAAATAAATAAAAAGCAGGCTGCTCTCTCCGTTTTCGTCTATTTTGCTTTGATTTATAAATTCTAAACAGCATTTAAATTATGTTAAAGGTGTTTTTATTGGCGAGAGTTTGTTGTTGGCCGATTTAATTTAAAGGTGTACCTATGCAACTATATCTAATTTAATCCTTTATTGCACATTTAAAACACATTAAAACAGACGTTATACAAGACATATACAAAGGTGAGCTTATCTCTAGAAGAGATCTCTGCTATCCAACTCTAGTTGTGGTGTGGAACGGAAGTTTGCGGGACTATGAAAATCTGCCATCTTAAAAGTATGCCATTGGGAATTCGGACATATAAACCAATTCGACAAAATAATAATGTTCTACGAGCCATTGGTGACTTTGTTACCAAATTATTAAAAATCCAACGCGTAAAGGAAGGACCAAAAAAATAAAGACACATTTAAAATTAACATCACAATTTTACAGAAGTTGACTTATGTTTTATGTTTTTGAACTCGTGTAATTAATTTAATAATTGTGTATCGTAGTGGTGGGTCATGGTCTGTCTATGTGCCAGGTTTCATCCAAATCCGTTCAGCCTTTTTCACGTGATGCGCGGTCGAATAAACAGACAAACAGATATAAATTCTAAAATATGTTGGTGTATAACGTGTTCTGTATCGATTTGAAGTATTCCCAGCCAACTTTTTTTCAAATATCTTCCATGTCTTTCAAGACTTTCGACCCTCTTTAGCTTTATTATATGTACCTATAGATGATTAAAGGAAAAAAAATGTCGAATGTCGTCACTGGCTCCCGTCAAACACTGGTGCCACAACTCTACCATGCTTATTTGTTATTTGATAGTCTTCAGTAGTTTTATATTTCTACAAGATTTTTTTTACTAGTGCACACAGAATGCACATCTCAACAAATCGTTTATGTAGGGCATGTGGAGAGGAAACGGAGTCAATGCAGCACCTACTGTGTGACTGCGACTCTCTGGCTAGGAAAAGAATGGGACTCCTGGGGTCGGCCTATCCGAAACCGGAGGACATCAGGCTCTTTGCTCTTAAGGACGTTGCCAAACTTATGACATCTATCTTTACAGACGAGGAAGAGTGAAAGGATGGGGTTGCACAAAATATCCCGATGGGTCGAGTGTTACTGATAGAGGGAAACCTCAGCAGGCCCCACTAAGATAAGATAAGATACTAGTGCACAAGTTTTCTGGAGCGACTCAGAATCGGTACGTAAACAACTTTCTCATAGAAACATGGGTTGAAATATGTCAAAAACTTTGAGACTCTTCAAACAAATCAGGCTAATCAAGTGTTCGCTAAAGTATGGGAAGTCCAAAAATTTTTGTTTTATTTCGACCTCGGCACAATGCTCGGTGACCTCAACAGAGTCTCTCAACAAGTGGGTCTTAAAATGAACATGGAGAAGACGAAAGTTATGTCGAACTCACGTGTTGTACCCACTCCTCTGAAAGTTGGGGACTCTGCCCTTGAAGTTGTGGACGATTATGTTTACCTGGGACAAACGGTCCAGCTAGGTAGGTCCAACTTCAGCAAAGAGGTCAATCGTCGAATCCAATTAGGCTGGGCAGCGTTCGGTAAGCTACGAAATATCTTTACGTCCAATATACCGCAGTGTCTCAAGACGAAAGTCTTTGACCAGTTTGTGTTGCCAGTGATGACATACGGGACTGAGACGTGGTCGCTCACTATGGGCCTCATAAAAAAGCTCAAGGTCACTCAAAGAGCAATAGAGAGGGCTATGTTCGGGGTTTCTCTGCGTGATCGAATCAGAAATGAGGAGATCCGCAGAAGAACTAAGGTAACCGACATAGCCCGAAGAGTTGCAAAGCTTAAGTGGCAGTGGGCAGGGCACATTGCTCGCAGGACTGATGGCCGCTGGGGCGGGATAGTCCTGGAGTGGCGACCGCGTACCGGAAAGCGCAGTGTGGGCAGGCCTCCAACAAGGTGGACCGACGATCTGGTGAAGGTCGCGGGAAGCCGCTGGATGCGAGCAGCACAAAACCGGTCGTTGTGGAGATCCTTGGGGGAGGCTTTTGTCCAGCAGTGGACGTCTTTTGACTGAGATGATGATTTCGACCCATATGTCACTATGACAAAGTTGTTTACTTACCGATTCTGAGTCGCTTGGTGCACTTGTAAAAAAAATCCTGTATTGTGTCAATGCGTTTAAATAAGAATTTTACAAACCTAAAACATCAAAACTAAAACACAAAATAGAATTGATTTGAAAGAACAGATTATACCCAATTACAAATAATGACAAGTAGTTTAACGATTCCTCTTCACGGCTGTACCGGAATCTTGGGTTTCTGCCTGCGCCTGAGCATCTCACTACTACTACTACCAGCCGCTATTTTCTGAACAACTGCGCCTGTCTCCTGCTTTTAACCATACTCTCACTCACTACAAGGCCGTGCTACAATTTTATTTCACGTTGAAAAAGACTTTATTGCTTTGTAATAGGTGTTGGTTAAGCCAAAAAAGTAAACTTGTGCATCGCGAGATATAATAAAGCGTGAAAAGTTGAATTAAGCACGTCGGGAGATTGCATCGCGCGTCTGCTCGCGGCAGCGGACGGCCACTGAGTGATGCTAAGGGCTTCTTTCATTAAAATATTAAATACTTTTTTGATATAAAATTGTGGAGATATAGGAAGCCTCTTGACTATTGTATCACTTACAAGTTCCTTTACTTTGTTTTATTATTGTTTTAACACAAACAATTACAGTAAAATTCTTGATGTATATTTTAAAATACTTGAACGCTTAAGTAAAGCTATCTCAAAATTAAGAGAAGTAGGTTAATGTTTGCATTATAGGTACTCGAACTATGTATATGAAAATTAAATATTCATTTGATGAATATTTTGTTTTCCTAATGAACTTTTTAAATTAATGTGAACTTTCATAAAGTAATTACATTGATTGCTCGGACAGGTCATCGCAAAACAATCGCAACACGGTAATAGAATAAAATTAATAGAGTCGCATTATGTACAGAATTATTTAATTATATTTTACAATTACATTTATAACGGTAACCCAAAATTCACCATTATGTTTGTGAAGGTAATTCCATTAACATTTATTTAATGCTGATAGTTGTATTGAACATAATTATGCAACCATCAACTACTGCATTTTCTGGAACAAACTAATGTTTTTGTTTAATTATTTGTCACTTACGTCAGCTCCATATTCTTGCTTCTGAATTATTTTGATTCTTTTAAATCTTCTTCGTATAGCTGTAGAAAAAGAGACAAAACATATAACGATTGACAGATCAAAGTATTCCATTGAAAATACTGATTGTTTAAAAGCATTGGAGACTGTGCCAGTATCGAGTCACTTCTCAATAATAATTCGTAACACGAGACATATAATTATGTATGAGTTATCAAAGTTACCGGGGCGCCGAAGGGAGATCCCGGAGCCCGAAAGTTTCGGGATAATCGGCTTATTTCTTGATTGATGATTGTTGGGCTTCAAGGCGGCGCTGGCGGCGGCGCCTGACTGACCTTTATTTGTTATTTTAAATTAATAATACCTTATTTTCTTCGGTCGGTGGTAGGGCTTGTTTTAAGTCTTACTGGGTAGGCTACCAATAGGGTTGCCAACTATTTTTCAGGAAATTAAAGTAAATCTATCACTAACTAGTATAAAAAAAAGGATTTGAAGAAAAAATAAATTAAGTATTTTCCAAATTTGTTTATTTAAATGTTTAAAAACATATTTCTTTGTACTCTTGGCACTATCTAATAATTTTTTATTGTTTTATAGCGCGTTCAGAAATTAACGTTGCGTTTCGTTTCACTTCACCTGAGTCTGAGTATCATTCAGTAGTTCAGAAATTAAGCCAACAGGAATGTTCCGTTCAAACGCACGCATTAGTCGGAAATAAAGTATTTTCCATACTTTTTTTTTAATAAAAAGAAAAAAGTATGGGGATGGAAAATAACGTAGGATACGTTATTTTGAAGTATGGTTGGCAACCCTAGCTACCACTACCTTATCTAAATATGTTCCGTTATAGATAGTTCACGATTCCGATTCCTAGATGACAATTCCAGCCGAAATGCGCTTCCATCTTTAATATCGTCACTTACCATGAGGTCAGAATAATGACATATATACATATTTTATTCTATTAAAAATTTGCGTCGACGACGATTTGCTTTTAATGTTGGAGGCCCTTTCATAGCAGTGGGACTGTATAGTATGAGCTAATTCAAAGTCAAAGTCAAAGTCAAAGTCAAATATTCTTTATTCAAATAAACTTTAGAAAAGTGCTTTTGAAGTCCATAATTTTTTACCTACTACCCATTCAGGACGTCTATATTTTAGCTGTGGAGAAGAATGGGCGCAAGAACCTCCACAGCTTTAATTCAATATGTAACGACATTTACAAAATTATATGCCGTTACGTTACCAAGTTATACAAGTTTAAAAAAAAAAAAACCTTAACAATATTTTGGATTAGAAATAGATTGGAGCATTTTAAACCCATGCTGTTTTATCTTCAATGTAATCAGACACTTTATAATAAGCTTTTTTATAAAGCTTTTCTTTAATAGCGATTTTAAATTTATTAATATCTAGTTTTTGGATATTACTTGGAACTTTATTGTAAAAACGTACACACAGGCCTCTAAATGAATTATTTACTTTGTGGAGCCTTGTATTAGGTACTGCTAGTTTGTTTTTATTTCTAGTGTTTACACTGTGAATATCACTGTTTTTAGAAAAAGTTTCAATATTTTTATATACATACATTAGGTTCTCGTAAATATATTGTGATGCAACTGTCATTATATTAATATCTTTAAATCTCTCCCTAAGAGAATTACCAGCTTTTAGATTATAAATTGCTCGAATAGCCCGCTTCTGCAGCACAAAGATAGTTTGAATATCGGCAGCATTGCCCCACAGTAAAATGCCGTACGACATTACGCTATGGAAATAACTAAAGTAAACAAGTCTAGCTGTTTCAATGTCAGTAATCTGACGGATTTTCATTACTGCATAAGCCGCAGAGCTCAGTCTACTCGACAATTTGTCTATATGTGGGCCCCACTGTAGCTTTGCATCCAACGTAATGCCTAGAAACACTGTGGTGTCGACAAGGTCCACATTCTTATCTTTAATTTTTACACTGGTTTTTACCTCCTTAACGTTGGGTAATACAAATCTTATACATTTGGTTTTTTGTTCATTTAATAGCAAATTGTTAACACTAAACCAATGAACTATCTTTGGGACAGCATTGTTCACATCGTCATCAATCGGCTGTCGTCGTTTCACTTTGAATAAAAGTGCGGTATCATCTGCAAACAATACTATCTCATGTTTGTCTTTTACAAAGTAAGGCAAGTCGTTAATATAAATTAAAAATAAGAAAGGACCAAGAATTGAACCCTGTGGAACTCCCATTGTAACCACCGATCCCGGAGATCTTTTACCGTTAACATCAACCCTCTGAACCCTATCACTCAAATATGAGATAAGAAGATTCAGTGATGCATCTCTAATTCCATAGTGGTAGAGCTTCCTGACCAGGGTTTCATGTAAAACACAATCAAAGGCCTTGGATAGATCACAAAAAACCCCTACGGCATCGTGTGAATCCTCCCAGGCATTAAATATTTGAAGTAAAAGCTCAACACCAGCGTCAGTAGTCGAGCGACCCCTAGTGAAACCATATTGTCTAGAATGTAAAAGTTTATTTCTATAAAAATGAACTTGAATTTGGTCTAGAATTATCTTTTCAAATATTTTACTAAATGTGGGTAACACAGAAATTGGTCTAAAGTTAGAGGGGTCAATTAGGTTTCTACTACCACTTCTACTTATACTACGGGAGGTAACAGACAACCAACAGAGTAAAAAGTGTTTCACCATCTTTGCCCGGTTCGGTGGACCGAGCTGCGTTCCTTTGTTTTGACAGGTAGAAATTTACCGACAGGCGAGGCAGCCACGCGACGTTTCGCCTAAACGACCATATTTATTTTTTAATCCCTTTTTAGTTTTGTTAGTTTTTTTTTATACATAGCTCGGCAAATGACTCCACTCCACCTGATGTTAAGTGGAAACGAAGTCCAGACGCAAGGACAACTGGTGCAGCGTGAAAACAACGCAGCATCAGTCACCCTCACCCTGCCGGCCCACAAGGTGCCTTCACGCCTCGTTTGAAGGACCCCATGTCATAGGAAGGAGGGAAAAACGTGTGCTGGTAGACTATTCCATCCAGTTATAAGGGAAATTTAAATGTTTACCTTACCTATTCATCATAAAGGGAAGCTTTTAAAATCACTTTTGTTGAAATTACAACAAAATTACTTAATTTATATGTTTGGAAACTACTCAAATATATTGATAACATCAATATTCGTAATTTGTTGCTGCATATTTTGATAACTAAAATCAATATAAAAAAAAAAAATTCTTTAGTTTAACTGTTAAGTTGCGGTCTATATTGTCGCAGGTGCTACGTATTATCGACCTTATGCCAGCATTTGTAAGGATCAGCCTTTTTGAATGTTCACAAATCGAGGTGTCGTCTTAACATTTAGTTGCGTACCATGGAAACCTTTGATTATTTCGGAAACCTTGTAAGGGCTGTTTGTTTAGTGTACACGCGTGTGACACGATATTACGTTGACTGACATGATAGGACGGGTGATATGATAAGTAGGGCAGCATTTTAAGTGATGCATTACATACACGGAGTAATTTTATTTAACGTATATTTGTTTCCGTGCTTCGGAAGGCAGGAAAAGCTGTTGGTCCCGGCTGTATCAGCTCATTTTTTTGTCCCCACTGCTGGACAACGAGCCTTCCCTATGGATGGATAGGGAGAACGGGCCATAAACCGCCACAGTGGGCCCGCCACTGCGGGTTGGTGGTTGTTAACGACTGCTAATGCAGCAACTCCGAGATGATACATTTTGGTCACCCATCCGATAATCGGCCTTTGCAAAAGTTTTCATACAGCAGGAGGAGCTCGATGGCGCAGTGGTTAACGCGCCCGGTTTGCGAGTGCTGAGGTTAAGCAACTTTCGCGAAAAAACGAACTTTTCTATATTGTGTCGGGTCTGGGTGGTTGTGGTACCGTCGTTGTTTCTGATTTCCATAAAACGAGTGCTTTAGCTAGGTATACCTTGGGATCAGAACAATGTATGTGGTTGTGGTCTAATATTTAATATATTAATAATATTTAATTTAATATATTAATAATAATACTTAACTTATTTCTTAACTGCCTCTGTGGTAAGATTTCACAGTCCCTGGTGTCCTGGAGTCTGCTTGGTGGCTTGGTGGTAGGCTTGGCTTAGCTTGGTCTAAGTCCGCTTGGCTAGCCACCACCATTTTATCTAATTCGTCACCCAAGCAGTATTGTCGTGTTCAACAGTAAATTATATTGCCGTTCGGCAGAAAGCTAAGCGTGACTTTCATTTACTTTTGATTAGGCGTTGGCTTTTATTTACAAAAACAAGGATGGGTATCAGCACTCTTTTTTATCGGTGACTGTACCTCCGTAATTGAAATTTATCAAGTTCATAAATTCATAAGTGCCGAATTGGGAAGGTTCCGAAACGAAACTAACCCGAGGTACAGTGTCGGCTCGAGACAGATATCATCCTCAAATACAATTGACTTGAAGGTGTTGGAGAACCCTGTAGGGTACAGGAAATCTTCTAGAAAAGCTCCAAAGGTTGATCGGTCACTACGGTTTAAGGACCCAAGAAGAATTTACTCGCAACCCTAGTCTTACACTACTGTAAAGATTAAAGTGATCTACAGCAACACCTTTCTTAAAAACGTAGCTCGTTCTACATTGCTTTAGGATTTCCTATGAAAGTGCTTTCATCTGCGAACATCGGCTTTTTTTATAAAAGAAGGAGCCAAACGAGCAGGCGGGTCAGCTGATGGAGAGTAATCACCGCCGCCAAGGACACCCACCCGCAAAACCAGAAGAATCGCAGACGCGTTGCCGGCCTTTAAGGAAGGAACAGGCTCGTTTCTTGAAGATCCCAAGGTCGTAACGGTCCGGAAATACCGCCGCTGAGAGCTGGTTTCACAACACTGTAGTTCGAGGCAAGAAATTTCGTGAAAAACGCACAGTAGTAGACCACCATCTACTTTATCGTCACCTATAAATTTTACCAATCCGCACTGGGCCCTGGTGGTTTATGGCCCGTTCTCCTATCCATCCATAGGGAACGTTCGTGCCTCAACAGTGGGCACATAAAATGAGCTAATAATGATGATAAATTTTGATGAGAATTTGGAAACAATACTTAGATAGCATAGCTTACAAGTGCACTTGCTTCGGTCGAAATCCCAAATCTTCTTTTTTTGATTAAGTCCTTTCTTTATCCAAAACTTACATCATACTCGTAACATACATATATTTTACAACACTAACGACCCCACCTTGTGTAGCTTAAGTACCCTAGCACGGGCGTACCTGCCTACTCAGTAATCCTTTTGCATTCAACATACAATCCTTCTTAGAAGTCTGTTGAGCTGCATACATCACTAGCAAGTCTAACAAATAAATAAATAAAAAACCATAAGTTGAACATTGTTGTGAAGTCGTCACGGCATTCTCGCCCTAACGGCTGTCGCATTAAGAGCGGTTGACGGAACCTGCGTTGATCTGTGCGGATAATAAATGATGGTGTAAGAATGTGCCGCCCGAATGCGCAATATTAGCGGTTGATTGGGGCCATCAATTGCTATACTCTGCCTCCGGGATCGTACGCAACTAATAGGTTTGTTTGCTATGTGAGCCACGAGATGCCGCGTTTGCCTATGGAAAGCTAAAGCAAGGCTTGATACCGTTACCAAATTCCCTCTATAAGTATCGTTAGGTAACGTTATAATTCCATTAAGTTAAATTGGTAATACATACAGGTTACGTTATCTAGAAAAGTATCGTTACTTTTTTCGTTACAATGAGCTGAGTTAATTTAGCGGTAAAAATGCCACTCTTGTAACATAACGTTACCAAAATTTTAACGGTATTTTAAACCATGAGCTAAAGTTTAGCTATAGCTGTATAACAAACTGAGAACTAACCCGCTTTTATCACTTTCATATTTAACGTTTTGCAGGAGACAAAGTATTATCTTAAAATATACAATGTTATTTTTAGTTTATACGAAACCTGAAAACTGTTTGTTCAGAATCAGTAATAGAATCGATTTCAATATTTTTTATACCATGTTAAATTTTGACCAAATAATATTTACAAAATCTCAAATAAAGTATACCCTACTAAAAACACAACGGGACAGCACAAAAAGCTTGTAACTTCGTGAGTTTTCAAGATATTATTTAATTTTTTTTGTATTGATTCTTTAAATTAAAATATTTGACCCGTGTTTCGATTTTCGTATAAACTAAAAATAAGGTTGTATAGGCAGTACATGCGAACTTACCGCTGCACTTACGACGGGAGCAAATTAATTTAAAACACAATTATGAAGTGACTATCGGCCTGCTAAGAACTCCGGTAGTCTAATGTACGTAATTATGACACTACTATACGCTTTTCTGCCATCTTCATAACAACAGTGATTGTTCAATTACTATATCAATCAAAGGTTGTCTGGAAGATATCGCTTGTGCCTTACACCACGCCCGGAAGATTGGTGTGCCGCGGATGTATTTCGAGCTGACTTAAAAAGATCCTTTAACATCGAGCAGACTGACTCGCGAGCTGATATTATTACAGTGATCAAGCATTTTCACATTGTCTTCTACTTTGTTGCACCTCATATTAATGGCGGACATCCATTCTTAAACGAATAACGAATGTAAAAATATTAAACAGTTCGAGATAATGTTATGAATCTTATTATTGCATTAAAGTTTTGCCGAAGGGTCTATGGCTTTATCAATGTCAGCGAATCGTGTGCATTAACGAAGTTACTTTGTAACTACAAAGTAATAAAGTGGTAAGTATAAGAACTCTTCTTTAATCTGTGGTATAAGTAATAGTTTAATGTTCCTGTTTGCCTACTGTGAGTTTTTTTAACAGACTTCAAAAAAGGAGGAGGTAACTCAATTCGACTCGTATATATATATATTTTTTTATGTATGTTCGCGGATAACTTCGTCGTTTATGAACCGATTTTGATGATTCTTTTTTTGTTGGAAAGGAGATATCCTAAGGGTGGTACCATGGTAAGGAAACCAGGATCTGATGACGGCATCCCAGAGAAATCGAGGAGAACTTTTGAAAATCGTAGTGGCGACTTGTGCGTTTGTTAATGTTTCCATTATAGTAGTTTATGCAACTGTCATATAATGAAGGATATTAAAACACGAGTGTGAGTTTATGAAACGAGCGCAGCGAGTTTCATAATAGTAACGAGTGTTTTAATACCCGTGTTATATGCAGTTGCATACACTACTTTATCTTCACTAATGCAATTAGTCAAACAACAAGAGTAAAAGCTGACAATAGTTTTTTTTTTTTTTTCTTTTAATTGATGGCTTCGTGCGATTAGCACATTTAGCCAGTGTCAAAGTAAATTATCTTACAAGTACATACCTAATACATAAATAAACAATATTTCCATATATATGATGATGATGAATGATATTAGAAATGGGAAGTGAGAAATGATATACCCCCCAACCCCTCGAGTATCTCAGTAAAGATGTGGGGCTTTACTAAGTCCCCATGCGAGCTTCTTGAGAGAATTTGAAAAGTGACGTTGCACTGTTTTGTTTCATTTGCCAACACTTATGCACACTCACGAACACTTAACGGTTAATAATCCACCATTATTTCACATTAATATTCGACATAACACAAATTTTGGAAAATAAGACAAAACCGCAGACATGACGCTTCACTTTCCCGCCAAGAAGTCCGACAATAGTTTATTTATAATAATTGTTCAAATTTCCGCCATTAAAATCTAACCAATGGGAGCGCAGCTGCGCGCGCAGGGCCAATCAGGAGCGAGCGCGCGCTGTTCTTTTTTTTATTTAATTGGCACAAGATCTTACCAAAGAGTTTTGTGTATGTAAGTTTAGTAGTTTCGACGAAGTTTTCACGTATAACCCAACTGTTTTCAAAAGCCAGCCTAATATCAAAATTTTATACAACTTGTATGAGGATTTTGACATAAGGCTCGCCAGGTTAATTGGTCGCGTTTTATTGATGTTATAATGAGATTTTACGATATCGATGTGGATATTATACCATCATGTGAAATTGCTTAAATTGAGTGTTTTGTTGTCTGCGCTATAACAGTAGTAATTATAAGTCAAGTATTGGAAACATAAGTAGAATGTTACAACATTAGTGTAGATAAAGTATTTTAAAGCACCACTACTTAATGAAGGTCTGGAGTCGATCTGATGATGGAGCTGAAAGACAGTCGAGAGAACTCCTCAACGATTTACAGCAATTTCATGGTGTTTGGGCTTGATTAATTAGTATTGATGAGAACTTTACACCTAGATGGGTTGTGACTGTCATCAGGGGTCTGATGATGAAGACGAAGGACAGTCAAGGGAACTCCTCAACGTTTTACAGTAGCTACCTTGTGTTTGGTCTTAATTCATTTGTATTGATAAGAACTTTGCACTATGGGTTAAAAGTGCCATTACAGGTCTGATGATGGAGACCATAGACAGTCGAGGGTATTCCTCAACGATTTACAGCAGTTACCTTTTGTTGGGCTTACTTCATACGGTTCAATATGCCAAAATGTTTAGTTTGTACAAAAATAATACCTAATTAAGATTGAAGTTTTACATAGGAATACCACTACCTACTAGGCCGCCGGTTCCTCATCCGAGAAGCATCCTTGTTAGGTCTACGGCTACACATCACTAAAAATCGTAAAATAAAATAATTTTTAACAAAAAAAACCGACTTCAATAAACAGGATACTTAAAAAAGTAAAAACAGATCTAAAAAGCAAGAAATAATATTGAAATCATATTATTAAATACCTAGATACGCATGTCAGTTTAAAAAAATGTCGACTGAAGTCGGGTCTTTTACAATAAAAAAGTGGAGATAATGGAACAACTATAAAAGTTTAAATGAAACAAAATTGTCCCCCAGTCGACCACCAACCATCCGACTTCAATAGACATTTTTTTAAATTGACATGTGTATCCTAGGTAAATAATATGATTTCAATATTTTTTCTTGCTTTTTAGATCTGTTTTTGCTTTTTTAAGTTTCCTGTTTTTTGAAGTCGGTTTTGTTTACTATCCGTATTCATTCGATTACGTTTACGAAAACGAAAATTAGTATGGCACTGAAGCAGCGCCTCCTGGCGACATACGAGAGGAGTTAAAATTTTGCCATAAAAATTCTCGTTCTCTCTTCTTTTGAAGGACCCCATATCATAGGAAGGAGGGAAATCGTGTACTGGTAGACTATTCCATCTTTTAGTGGTGCAACAAAGAAACGAGTCACTAAATTTCTTTGTGAGTGCTGAGATATTTGAGACAGTGAAGCGGTTAATCCGAAGAGCAGCACGTGTACTCCTATGAAGGAAGGGAGAAAGTGGGATGAGGTCAAAGAGCTCTTCAGAGCACTCACCATGGTATAAGCGGTAAAACACGCTGAGTGACGCAACATCTATATTGTGGTTCGGGGATTGCTCGGTATCACGAAGGAATCACCGAGTTTACATAATTTACCCTTACCCACACCACAGAAGACCCATTGGTAGGGACCAACCGTCAGGTTACAAAGTAGGTGTCCGACAACATTGCGCAAGCACAAGGGACCATCTGCGTCAGGTCATAACGCCAGGTCAGGACGCGCCGATTCATCCGGTACTTTTAAGACTATCTCGAGCGAGTTGCCCCGGTGGACACGTATAGTCCACTACCTTACATCCAGATAGGTTACCGGAGCTGTAAGCTCGCTCACTTCTAGTTGCACTAAGAAACGTCAACTCTAAAGTTGACTACCAAATGTCCTCTTTGGTGGCGGAGTTGTAAGCCCACTCACTTTCTCAGTACCCATCCAGGCACCTCGTCAGTTCTACAATCCTACGCGGCGGCTGACTCACGTGCCCCGCACATTTTTCACCTCGGGCCCCACCAAGACCGCTACTCAGACCTGCTCGCTGCGCACGTGATGGAAGCCTGGCCAGACCTCAACCAGACAAACGAACGTTCCCGCCTCTACAGCTAAACACATAGCCACCACGAGTCCAACCCAGGTTCGGGCCCTGCCAGAGACGCCCGCTAAAGCATAACCGGCAGGGGGCTGAGATCTGAACTCCCGTGGTATCCTTGAACATTTAAAACGTAATATACCTTATTACATCTTATTTTTAACAGGTAATATCGGATAAGTGTGTGTTTGTAAACTGCTGCTAATGGTAATTGACGCTATTCGGGATGACTCCAACTTAGACCAGCTTGAAAGAACAGGCTTACCTTGAGATGGCTGACCCCAATATGCTAGAGGCGAGCCCGGGTATGTGTGACTCTCCTCCTCTTCCCACGTCCAGCAACTAAAAACTCGGCGAGGGTAGACCCTTGAAAGAACAGCCGAACCAGTAGTTCTTGTTTGATAGAATCATGGCAGAATCATCTCAATAACGTCCTTTTAAAATTATGTATTTTATGTATGTTTATTTATTGTAGTTTACGTATTTACAATACACATATATGTTTATGTACATATAATATTTATGCATGTATTATATACTTACATTTAAATTATTTATAATATATCTTGATTGCACCTACCAATGTTATCTCAGCACTACCCTATGATTGACTGGTAGAGAATGCCTCAGGCATTAAGTCCGCCATGTAATATTTATGTTGCTAAAGTTTAAATAAATAAAATAAATAAATAAATATAGTAGTAGTGAGTATATACTTCCCCTACCCTCACCGAGTTTTTAGTTGCTGGACGTGGGAAGAGGAGGAGAGTCACACATACCCGGGGTCGCCTCTAGCATATTGGAGTCAGCCATCTCAAGGTAAGCCTGTTCTTCCAAGCTGGTCTAAGTTCGAGTCATCCCGAATTGCGTTAATTACCAATAGCAGCAGTTCGCAAACACACCTTATACGATATTACCTGTTAAAAATAAGGTGTAATATGGTATATTACGTTTTAAATGTTTGACCTTATTGTTTGTTACTATAATATAATCAAACTTAAAATCTTTTTATTTGGTTTATATAATTTTTAACGCAAATTTTACTACGAACAAATTACAAAAACACAGGTGCAGGTTCAAATCCTGCTCGTGGAAATTCTTCAACCTTTGTGTTTTTATAACCAAACTTGTTCCAATAGTCACCTAATATATGTAGCCACCTAATACTTCTCCGCATCAGATTTTTGTGATTGCTTAACCATCTGCAGTCTGCGTCTTCCCGGGCGCAGTGGGATGCCTATGATGATGCCTGCATTTTCTGTTGAATTAAAAATACATTTATGTTGCTTATTAGCATTTTTTAAACTATTGATTAATATTCGCCGGCATTTACTTAGTCAGAAAGACAGTTTTGATATAAAAAATCTTTTTTGGTACAATGCATCACACATATAAATACTACATCTCATAATAGTATGTCGCCAAGACCATCAACCTTCTGCTCTAGGTCATATTTTACCTTACTACATATTTATTTTGTACTTAGCTATTCTATAGAAGCACAACACGCCTCTGTGGTCTAGTGGCTAAGACCACCGGTTTAGACCCAGGTGTGAGGACCCGGGTTCGATTCCCAGCGGGGGGTACATGATGTGTACTCGATTTGGTTGGTGGTAGGACTTGTTTGTCCGCCTGGCTAGCTACCATCTATCTAAATATGTCGCCATAACATCAATGTTTGTAGCATTGTTGTGTTCCGACAATTAGAGATAAGATAGCCAGTGCCTCACTAGTTGAGGATTCCGGGTAAAATTGCGCTTCCACCAATTGTCCTTATCATCATCAGGGGAGATCAAGGCACTGTCACAAGCACTGTGCTAAACAGTAAATATAAAAAAAACACGCACTTACAAAGTATCAACAAAGTACTGCGTCTTCTACAATGCCCAACATTGTTCGATTCCCAGCGGAGGTACAGTCACAAGCATCAACATGTTAACAATGTAAATCTTAATACAACGGTATAAGATTTATGTATATGTATGTCTATGGTTAAATGGTACTTTTTCTATTATTTGTCTTTGTGGATGTTGACGGTGTTGATTGTCCGATTATTTACCTGTTAATGTACCTATTCACTTTGTAATATATATTGGTCAATTGTTTGTTGTCCCAAATAAAAAAAATAAAAAATAAAAAGGAGTTAAAATTGTGTACAAGTTAACGCTCGTGACTGTACATATTGTGCTCAGTACCGTTGCTAGAGCTAGCTCTTATTTAAGTCTGTCGCCATTTAACAACAATGTCGACAACATTGTAAACAACATTCTTCTGTCAGATGTAATCATAATAATCTTTGTTAAGTTATCACAAAGGGGTTATCACAAAGGGGGTTATCAAAAAAAATCTCACACACTTCTAGTGCAAAGTATGAGTTTATTCCATTAAATAACGTAGTTAATTCAAAAATATATATTACAAAAACACAAATGTTGAAAAAATTTCCACGAGCAGGGTTTGAACCCGCACCCTTCTGACATACCGGGTCAGGTGCTCTTCCAATTGAGCTATCGTGGTTCTAACCAGCCCGCCGAAATTATTCAACACTATTTACTTTTTTACTTTGAAAGCCAAAGGCGCCCATTCAATGTTAACAACTACCGTCATTAACATCCGATCATAATATTTTTACAAATACTAAAGATCAGTTAAGAAGTAGGCAAGCTATTTATAAATGTTTATATAATTTTTAACGCAAATTTTGTTGCGAACAAATTACAAAAACACAAATGTTGAAAAAAAAAAGAAAAAAAAAATCGTGGAAATTTTTTCGTGAAATCGTGAATCGTGAAACACAGGTGCAGGTTCAAACCCTGCTCGTGGAAATTTTTTCAACATTTGTGTTTTTGTAATTTGTTCGCAACAAAATTTGCGTTAAAAATTATATAAACATTTATAATATATATTATCTAATTATAAGGAGGATTGCCAAATACTTTACTTTAGTTACATAGTTTTTTTACCTCCAATACCAATAAAGATTTCAGTAAATGCTGAAATTACACGTTCGCTACCTAATGAAATGTACTTTATGTTTAAAAACGGAAGCCTTACTATTAGAAAACACAGTAATAATACACAATTTGTGTTAAGCATCTTCTAGTGGTCGCCCAGTGGTCGAAATGCGACCGTAATTTTTATAAAAAGCTGTTTACTAAACAATATTTTATTAAGGCTGCACGGATTGTATTCTAAGCAATGAAAAATTAAAAAAGAGAATGTGAGTTTGGATTGGCATTGACAGATTTCGGCCGCTCCTCTTCCATTTTTGAAAAATGTATGAAACATATAACAAATTTTATTAAATTTATTGTATTTTTATGTATGATTTAAAAAAAATATTAGCATTCTGCACTCCTTCTCTATATAAAGTATAAGTGTGCGAAATTTCATATTCCTCCGTCAGCGCAATTTTCGTGAAAAGGGGTACACAGTTTTTGCTTTCACGTATTAATATATATATATATATATATATAGATATTTTATTATAATATACTTACTGTAAGATTTTAAATGTCTTTCAGACTTTATATTACACTTTAGTACTAGTTGCAACGCTGTAAATCAATAACTAAACTTTACCGACCAAATGCACGATTAAAACCCTGGAAAGTATTACATTGAAAGCTTTAAGTGCCAGACTGATAATTTTTCTATTGAAACAGGGGTGGAGAACTCTGGGGAAGGCTGAGATAAACCTCCAGCCTCCGCCAAATGCGTTTATAGCCCATAAAGGTCGGCGAAACCCCAGTGGCTGCACGATAAGTAGCCATTTGTCAATTTAAACTGCAGTTTGAATTAAGTTTGTCCAGTTTTATTGATTTTAAGTCTTCGTTAAGAGTGAGAGATATTTCTTATACATATTGAAGATGGTTTAACATTGTATACTTTTTGTTTCCTAAAGTTTACGCGATCACTACAGACCGTGGGCCCAAGTGGGACCAGTGGGACAAGACAAAGTTTAAGATAAAATAATGGGACTTCATCTTAGGCTGACAGTTCACAAGAGACGGAATGCTTTTTTTACAACCGGAAAGCGATTGTTTTCTCAAATAATGGTAAGAAACGATAAGGCATAGATAGGTTATATATAACCAGAATCATAAATTAATATTAAGAAAGATATAAATAAAATAAAAATCATTTATTTCAGACTTAGTTCCATAGTGTTAGTAACATTATTCAACTTAAAAACCTATGTTAGTGCATATTATTTATTGTAAAATTCAAAAAAATTCAATTCAAAATAATTTATTCAGTTTAGGCTTCAAGTAGCTCTTGTGAATGTCACTATGCCATCGGTTCGTAAGTCTACTCTGGGCGGGAGATCTTGTACTGAGAAGAACCGGCAAGAAACTCAGCAAGTGTCCAGCTCTTTTCTCCCTTACAGCGTCAAAAATATTGGAAAATGCCCTATCATAGTAGGACACTTTCCATTACAAATAAACACAAAAAATATATAGAAGACAACCACAACATGTAAAAAAAAAATCTAAGTTAACTTTACATCAGATAATGATGTAAAAGTTTCAATTTCCACTATGTCATACAGTACCACTACAGTACTCTAGTAAAAGTCATAAACTGTTTAAGTACAACAAAGTCAAACTATAGTTAAATATACTAAAAATAATATAAGTATGCAAGAGCAGACCAGCCTCCACAGGCGGCACCCGTTCACGAGCATGACATATGAATCAGCCATCGCTTCGCTCAAACAAAGTTATTATAATTAATTTTGGTGTCTTTGATGAGGTGGACGCAGGTCCAGTGCCGCATAATGGTAGTGTCCACGTCCAGTCTCGTCGCGACTGTCCTCAATGTCAATATAACTTGATATTAGCGACTTACTCAGGTACGATTGGAACCCACGGCTTTTTATTTCAAAAACAGTCTATAACTAGTGTCCTAAAAATATTTTCAGAATTAAGGAGTTTCTGATAATTTTTTGGTATTTTATACAAAGTGACTACTCATGTGGTGGACTATATACAAAAAATAAATAAGTCTCTTACCATAATTTGAAAAAACAATATCATATTACGCAAATGTTAAAAATGTAAAAAATGTTGCGCACAAAATACAACTTCAAAAAAGACAATTAACTTTTTATACGTATGGAAAAAAATAAATAATTAACGTTTCTGTGGCAATTATTTTTTTAGCATACAAAGCCGATACGTAACTTTACCTACTGAAACTAAATGGTAGCATATCTAGCATACCTTGGGGTGATTAGCAGCACAGACGGGATGCGAGCGCACCCCGGTTGCCGGGCGACGCGCTGCAGCGATCGATACGGCGCCATTCATGCCAGAGACGTATCCCGCTGCGCAAGGGTGATCATATCCTTAAGGAAATACTGTTTGTTGACAAACATTGTACGGGAATTTTAGCCTTTTGACCACCACAGTCGGCTTTAATCGACAAGCGATAGCGTGTCCTGTACGCCAGCGACGGCAATGATTTATAATAATAATAATAATAATAAATAATATTAATATACACACACACCCTCACCCTCTTACACACACCCTCACACACACAAATGTAACACCTAAGAAATTAGAGTAAAATAAAAAAACCGGAAAAGTGCGAGTCGGCCTCGCCCACCTTCCGTACAAAATGGGTACATATTATATAGTTCAGGGATTGAGTCCCGAACTTTTCCTGAAATTCAGTTTCCAAAACCTATAATTACTTATAATTTATTATTTTCTATTATTTTTATTTTTGACTAATAAATCATTAATTGTATTTGTATTTCTTTATTATTATTATAAAGACGGAAGATTTGTTTTTTGTTTCTAATGATTTAACTCTAAAAATATAGATCATCATCATCATCATCATCAGCCTATACACGTCCACTGCTGGACATAGGCCAAAATAAAATATAGATACTCAACCGATTTTAAATATTTACTGCTAGTGCTACTGCTAGTGTATAATGTACCTAGCCTACCTATGTACTAATTTGTAATTTATTGTTAGCTGCTTAACATTCAAAGTAATTGAATCTAGGGCTGTATTAACGTTTATTTGTCCGCTTTCTACGTGAACTGAATGTGACCTATGTTTGTTTAATTTCCTATTAAAATATAATATTATGTATAATACTACTAGGTACAAGACACTTAAGTAGGTAGATACCTATTTACGATTGTGTTTAATTACAAAATTTAAAAAAAGGACTAAGTACGCATAACAGTGGAAATAGGTATTTCTTTTTTCATTCATCGTCATAAATCGGAAACTATCATAAAAATAATTAAAAATCTGTTTAAGCTTGTGCAAATGAAGCCCTTTCATAGAATACCCCCCATGACACGGTAAACTTACTTCAAAATTTGAACCACCATTCCTTGCATAAAGACCTTGTTTTTTGCGATTTAATTAATTATGTATAGTTTTCAGATTTTTCCCTGTACTTGTAGTATAAGACGATATTACTTGCCGAACTTCATAGTTGTAGGTCAACGGCAAGTATTCTATGAATTTTGATTCCCTTGAGAGTGTCGAAAAATACGTTTATCTACACTAATGTTGTAACATTCTACTTATGTTTCCAATACTTGACTTATAATTACTACTGTTATAGCGCAGACAACAAAACATTCAATTTAAGCAATTTTACATGATGGTATAATATCCACATCGATATCGTAAAATCTCATTATAACATCAATAAAACGCAACCAATTAACCTGGCGAGCCTTATGTCAAAATCCTCATACAAGTTGTATAAAATTTTGATATTAGGCTGGCTTTTGAAAACAGTTGGGTTATACGTGAAAACTTCGTCGAAACTACTAAACTTACATACACAAAACTCTTTGGTAAGATCTTGTGCCAATTAAATAAAAAAAGAACAGCGCGCGCTCGCTCCTGATTGGCCCTGCGCGCGCAGCTGCGCTCTCATTGGTTAGATTTTAATGGCAGCAAGTTCACTGTGACAATACACGTACGCGTGAATTTAATGTTTCGCAATGTGTTTTGTTTTTAAAATACAAATTAAAAGTTAAAAATGGACAGCGACGATGATATTTGTACGCCTCCGGATATTCTAGAATTGGCAACAAAAGTAACTCACAATCTTTTGCCAGAAAAATCTAGAAAATTATATGAAAAAGAATATAATAACTTTTTGGCATGGAAGATCGAAAAGAAAACTACATCATTTTCTGAAAATGTCATTCTTGTGTATCTCAAAGACCTCTCCGACAAATTCAAGCCATCTTCTATGTGGGCTAAATATTCTATGCTCAAGTCCACACTGAGTATCTACAACAATATTGATATCACGAAGTATTCAAAAGTCATAGCGTTCCTGAAACGCAGTTCAGAAGGACACAAGGAAAAAAAGTCCTTGACGTTTACATCAGGTCAAATAAAGATGTTCCTGAAAGATTCACCAGATATTTTGTATCTTTTTGAAAAGGTAAGTGTATTTTAGTTCTGTTATTTAATCTACCTAGTACTTACGTACTACACACGCAAGTTATCTAGACACTCCGTTTAAGCGCTTTGTGTATAAATTAGGTAGTAGGTACCTACACTTTACTACTTCATAAATCATAGTTTTTACCTCAAGCTTATTATATCGTTTATTGTTACAGGTTGCACTAATCTTCGGCATAATGGGGGCATGCCGAAGGCAAGAGCTATACAACATCCAGTTCGATGAAGTCTCTAACATAGACGACAGTACAATCATGGTGAAAGTTTCGAAAACAAAAACGAAAATAGATCGTTCTTTCGTTGTGACGGGCAACTGCTATGCCGTATGTAAAAAATACATGGAACTTCGACCCACCCCCTGTCGAAACCCTGCCTTTTTCTTGAGCTATAGATCGAGGAAGTGCGTCGATCAAACAACTGGTATTAATAAATTTGGTGCTCTGGGAAAAACTATCGCAAGTTTTTTGAATCTGCCTAACCCAGCGTTGTACACGGGGCATTGCTTCCGGCGCACCTCGGCGACCCTTCTCATAGATAGCGGTGGTGATTTGACCGCACTGAAACGACACGGGGGGTGGAAGTCTTCTACTGTGGCTGAAAGCTACATTGATGAGTCTAATGAATAAAGTTCAAGTCTCAAATACGATCTTGAACAGTATAGAAAACAAGACGAATGAAGTAATTATAAATATTCCAACTCCGTCTACGAGCTCTACTGCTTGCCCCGCGACCGCTACAGCTGCTGGATCAATAATTAACATTAACTTTCAAAATTGTACCATCCAAAATTTGAACAATTATTATAAATAAACTATTGTCAGCTTTTACTCTTGTTGTTTGACTAATTGCATTAGTGAAGATAAAGTAGTGTATGCAACTGCATATAACACGGGTATTAAAACACTCGTTACTATTATGAAACTTGCTGCGCTCGTTTCATAAACTCACACTCGTGTTTTAATACCCTTCATTATATGACAGTTGCATAAACTACTATTATACCATACCTACTCTAAAAAGCTTATTTTATTCACGCAAAACAGTGAATAAAAAGGCCTTTTACTCACTGTTTTGTTTTTATTCACTATTTTGGTGTTTGAATTTGGAACACAAAAATATATCCGGTTTCTATTTCAATGCTTACACAAACTCCTTGCGCTAAGAATCGAAATTCAAAACTCTTTGGTGCAAATAAATTCTCGAGATTTGATTGGTCGATATTTGCGACAAGGAGTTTGGCATTAGATTAATAAATATTGTTTCACAAGTTGACCACTCTAATGATAATAATAAGAAAATTACGCTTAATTTCAGTCATTGCTCTAATTTTAATGTCCATTTCAATTAATGTAACAATTCTTATTTCTTGATTAAATTTTGAAAATATTTTCGCTTAAATTATGTCTTTTCTCGTAGTCATGGTATAAAGTATAGTATGCAACTCCTGAATAAAGTACAAATTTATATCGAGGGCCATGAATCACTCGCGTCGTTCAGGATTCTAACAATCATTAGAATCCTTCACTTGCTCGTGACTCATCTACGGCCCTCGCTTTAAATCCGTCCTTTATTCACTAGTTGCATAATATACTATTTTTTGCGACATAAACGGCCGTATCTTATCTTTTCGTTATCTTAGAAGTTTGATTTTTTTCACAGCTTCAAGG
Organism: Eudonia lacustrata; assembly: GCA_947562085.1. Taxonomy (NCBI): domain Eukaryota; kingdom Metazoa; phylum Arthropoda; class Insecta; order Lepidoptera; family Crambidae; genus Eudonia; species Eudonia lacustrata. Next base: position 3,994,015 of record OX387316.1, read on the forward strand.
GACCGCAGACCTGAGTAGGTATATGGTTTTAATTTCAACTCGATACCTCCCACGCGTTCCCGAGATAAAGGGTCTTGACAGACAGACAGACGGACATCAAAAAACGGAACCCTTATAGGATCACTTATCCTATAAGGGTTCCGTTTTTTGAGGTACGGAACCCTAAAAACTGAAAATAATAATAATAATGATAAGTATTTATTTCAGAATAATTACAAAATATATTATTATTTTTATAAAAACACAAAATAAAAATACCCCCCTATTCCCCTATTCTTTTTGCAAGTTTTTACAATAAATTGAATGCACGGTGACGTATTGATGATGTGGCGGATACGAAACTGTCGGCCAACCTTCAAGATGGAAGAGTTACAAAAGTTGCCAGCTCGCAATGTCTTCAAAATGGTTTTGGTACTGCCCCTCACTCTGTACAGCAATGATCTATTCTTAGATTATGTTAAAAAAAAACATACAAAATAACATTGTATCTATTAAAAAAAATGTAATATAAATAATATGTAGTGTTAACGAGTGAGTTAAATTAACACTACATATTATTTATATTACGTTTTTTTATACCATGGATTTCCGCAAAGTAACGCCTGATTCCAATAATTATTGTATCTATTATTACAGTAGTTAATTTGTAACCGATGTTCACTTAAAAAGGGATGCTAAAGTATTTACTTGAAAAGTAAAAATAACTAATATTTAACGGAAATGATAACTTTTTATTTTACAATATTAAATGTTTAATTTAGGACTAGCTGTGTCCCGCGGTTTACCCGCGTTAATTAGCTCTCAAAAAATATTTTCCCGTTTTTGCAACATTTTTCATTGCTGCTCCACTCCTATTGGTCATAGCGTGATATAATAAATGTACTATTCAACACAAACATAATTTTTCAATTCGAATCAGTAGTTCCTGAGATTAGCGCGTTCAACCAAACAAACAAACAAACTCATCAGCTTTTAGATTTATTATGGAGGCGAAGTTGCGTGCACTTGGAAAGACTTATGTCCAGCAGTGTACTAATGTGATGATGATGCTGATGATGAAGGAGGTGCGTGGTGCATGTCCTCCTCAAATGACAAGGTTTGTTTCTAATCTATGGCATTTTGTCCAAATATATAGTGTACTACTTAATCATAATTTTAAAACATTCAACCTACTTTCTGTTTGAGCGCATTAAAAGTTTTCGTTTACACCGATACCATAACTACGTAAACGTTTTTGCGCAAAATGAGTTTAGAGCACGTAAACAGTAATCTTTAGACATTCAGTAAGATGTTGGGGCTGGAATTCCAGTCAGGTGGTAAATTCCAACCAGCCTTTCTATTTATATTTGGATGCTTGTTAATTTCAAAAACTTCGCGAGTTCTAACGTAATATATTTAGGGATAAGTCAAATCCTATGTGATAGCATGTTTATTTAAAATATAAAAAAATATTTGTTTATAATAAACCAACAAAGCATTCATATCGCTCATCAAGCATCGGCCTCAAGTCATCAAACAACTTAGAAGCCTATCACAAAATGCGCGCGCTCACGCTTTCTCAGTACTACGAGCGGCCGACGCATCGCAAGAGTAGCATTTTGTGCAGTTGTAATCACATTTATTTGAAGTTTAACAATTTTTTATCGTTCAAAAAAGTATATAATTAGAAATCTTATAAACTAACGTTAATTCTGGTGTACATTTTACTTAATAATATTAATGGAATAAGGAGATATTTACAGTTAATTCTGAACGTTTTATGGCTTTGAATGGGATTTTTTTCGTAAAAATCCATTCATATTTCGAAATTCCGAGGCCGCTACGAACTTAACCAGTATTTGAGAGATATTATTATATATTTTTAATTTCGTTTGCTTAGTAAAGTAGTTGTTCAATCCATGAGCTTGAAAACTGCCGTCAGCGTATTTAATTGAAAACTATCATCGGAATTTTAGCTTTATATAAATAGATAAGGGAAAATTGCAGAAAGCGAGGCCGCTACGAATTATACTAATAACTATTCTCCACCATACAATAAGTCAAAATTGTCTAAGGGTTTCAGTTTCTCTGAACAAGAACGCCGAAGTTGGGCATTTTATGCAAAAATCACGGTCAAAATGTAATAGGCCTCTTAACGCATTTTTGCATAAGAACCAGATTTAGACATTTTTAATATGAAATTTTATTGACTTGTTAATTGTAGTATTTGTTTTTTAAGTAGTTTTTAAGTTTTATTTTATATTTTTTGCAAAACTTGGCTTTGTTGAGCAGCAGGGATTTTTTATTTTTATTTTGTTTTTTTTAATTTTTATTTCAAACAAATAAATAATGAATGTCGGTGTGAGCGGGTGCGGTTTGCAGTACGGTTCCTATGCCAACATGGTGATAGCGGCCAGGTAATTCCATTATCTCGTAATCCTTTTAAGCAGGTCACTATACTGTTGGTCGTTGCACAGCGTGTTAGCATTGCTGGCATCACGTGCAGTACTTTTCAAGTAACAATTTTTGAAAGCAGGGAAGGATTGGAGAAGGTATGAGGTACCACGTCACTGCAGCCGGTGCCACTGTTGCGAGGGAGAACCGAGGCAAGTCCCGTAACAAAAATACTTGATTGGTTGGTTTACAGCAAGCAGCAGGGAGCAGCAAGAAGCGTAGAAGAGCAGTGGGGAACAATATGGCACTGTCTTCACTTCTTCACTACGATATAAAAATTTGTAAACTTTCGTACTTCATAGGACATTTTGGGAGTTGCAAAGGAAAGCGGGAAAAACAGGCTTTGCTAATATAGCCTTAAAAATGGATTACGTATTTTGAACGTTAATATAAATTGTTACGAGAAGTTAGGACGATTTGAAATTGACAATTTCAATGTTGAAATAATAATAAAATGAATTCATATTCGTCTCGAGAGGTTTACCCAAACCAATATTGCCGTCACGCACTTTGTTTATTGTTGAGATGCTATCATTCCAAGATACTTAGAGTTGCTGAGTTTCTGGCTGTCAACAGCTTTCGACATTGGTGGATGACTCCAGTGCCCTTGACCCCTAAACTTTAGTTCGGAGTCACTTCGGAAGTGGGAGCCATGAAGGGTGGGAACGATGCCCCGGGGTAAGTTGAGCAGCATTGTCATTATAATATATGAACAACTTTCGCCATTACCACTTTAAGTGTTTACCAACTAATGATATAGACAATGTTGATATTTCGAATATCCTCGTGTTCACATTGCATGTTTTTTTCCCTGTAGGTAGGCACCTCATTTTATTTTCTGTTTGGACTTTCTTTTCATTAGCGTTGTTTTAATTTGTCAGTTTTTAAAAGTAAAAATAAATAAACTTTATGACTTTAATGACTTTATTTGATGTTATTATTATAATTTAGTTTGTTTTTACTTGCACCCATTTTTATTTTCTCAATTTTATTTTTTTGCTCACGGTTGCCGAAGGAGATTGCTTGTTAGCATTAAGGCCGCCTATTTTGTACTATTTTTTTCATCAATTTGTCTGTATCTGTATTTTTTGTGTGCAAATAAAGTTTATTATTATTGTTATTAAAGTTAAATATAAAAAAAAATGTTTTGCTTTGTAAACATAGCCTCTAACATCAGAGTTATTATTTCTGTGACTAAGACCATGTCTTAAACTTTGTTTTAGACTTTTGGCATTCGATATTTCGGCACAGTATCTACATAGTGATACACGTGCAAAGCCAGTGATGGGCTGATGGCACACGCAAAATAATTACACACGTGATCGTATTGGAAACTTTACAACCGTGCAAGTTGTGCAATGCTTGACACTTGTAGCCTTGATATTGTGTCCAAGCGTTCCTATAGAGCGGAGCTATACTCAGTCCAGTTTGCACTTTGCAGGACAATCACGTGTGGCGAAAGGCTTGTCGGCTAATCCGGCCGTCGGGTGTCACGGGCCGCTGCGGTGTCGGCTAAGGCACCAAATAAGCAGACTGCAGAAGGCAAACTTCATACAAAAGCGCTCGAATCATCATCATCATCATCAGCTCATTTTTATGTCCCCACTGCTGGGGCACGAGTCTTTCCTATGGATGGATAGGGAGAACTGGCCATAAAACACCACGCGGGCTCAGTGCGGATTGGTGGTTGTTAACGACTGTTAATGCAGCCGGACCAACCGCTTTACGTGCCTTCCGAATCACGGAGAAGCTCGAGATGATACATTTTTGGTCACCCGTTCGATGACCGGCCTTTGCGAAAGTTGCTTAACCTCAGCACTCGCAGACCGGGCGCGTTATCCACTGCGCCATCGAGCTCCTCATCGCGATCCTCTAAATGCCACTACACATTTACAGAATACACTAAACATGCACACTAGTTTAGGCCCAAGACACCGTACTCGTAGAACAAGGGTACGACGAACCGGTTCACACGCGCTTTACATCAGGTACAGACATGTACGTGGGCGCTTCTCTCCCCCACCACGACCCGCTCAACACGAGCCGAGGCTGCCTTTAGAGGCGCCTTCGGATTGCTCCGCACCCCGATCCGATCCGAACCCTTCGGAGAATCTAGTAGGGCATGCGGACACGCACCTCCCTTCCCTCCCTTCCCTCTAGAAAACCTCCGAAGGTGATTCGTTTCACACGGTTTGAGGAACCCTTTTAGTTTCTCGCCGCTCCCAAAACAAGCCCGGTGCAGCTGTAAATGCCGTCTGAGGCAATCAGCACACTCTCTCCAAAAAAATAATCCGAGATCCGTGGCCGTGCAAGGGGTCTGAGCTGTTCGAGCGTGGTATGTAAGCTTACCTCCTGGGTTCCCTTATTTTCTGGTCATGGCTAAGCCGCAGTGGTGCCGGTGGCTAGTCGGCGACGGTGGCGCCACCATTCAATGCTAATGAACGAATTAGTGCGACAGCCTTTTGCCACTAGCTGGTTGACCGGCCGGGGTGTTGCTGGCACGGAACACTTCAGAACAGTTTGCTGCATGTTGGTATTGATAAGTGTTTACATTTATACTAGGTTTGCTGGCTTTTCAGATATCTTAGTTGTTTTCTTTTGTCGGGTTATAAGATGTTTGGTAGGAAGGCTAAATATGTTTAATGAAAATAAAAAGATAACTTTTTTATATATTCCACAATAAGGTTTTCCTTCTACCTGATGTAAGCAATAACAGAGGGGTAAATAAGAACTGTCTTCCAGAATCCTCAATTACTGAAGAACTGACTTTTTATCTCTTACTGTGGGAACACAAGAATGCTACTCAAAATGTATGTTATGGCGCCATATTTAGATATGATGGTAGTAAGACAGGCGGACTTATAACGATCCTTACCACGAATCAAACCGAATACAATATGCTAATTGAATCCGGGACCTCTAGGTTTAAGACCCAAGTCACAATACTGAAGAGGCGGTTATAATGATCTACACAATATTTGCAATATTAAATTCAAAATTCAAAATCATTTATTCAGTTTGGGCTACAAATAGCTCTTATGAACGTCATTATGCCATCGGTTCGTAAGTCTATCTACTCTGGGCGGGAGATCTTGTAAACCGGCAAGAAACTCAGCAAGTGTCCGAAAACAAGATTAGATATACCTAGATAGGTAGGCATATAAACAAAGATCTTATGTGAATTACTTTTCGTATTGCACAGTTTCAAAGTAATTATTATATATCAGTAACAATAATTCGTAATTATTTTCAACTATGATCTATTATGTCACGTTTGTTTACAATCGGAAATGGTGACAACAATTGGTGTAGACAATAACTAATTAATTGGCTGACCTGTTGAGACAATTTGTTTTAGATAAGGGTATTAGGTCATACCTACTGTCGTTTCTGTTATCTATTTGTGTTTCTAGAACGAGAGTTGGTTGTGTACATTTCAAGTACCCATAATGTCGATGCCAATTTCTTCTAAATCATAATGCTTGTGCTTCTAAAGCACACTAGTGTTTCTTCGGTTCTGTTCGACATGTCGCCAAGTTGATTTCTTTTTAATTTAATTACTAGCTCTATAAATACCTTAGTTATAAACTATCTTTCCTTTGGTTATAGAACATAATTATAGAGGCACGCTGCCGCTGTTGGCTGTTCTTGGCACATCGCTTTAGCACAGTGTCAGTTTAATTTGTGACCAAATATAGGCAAGTGAAAATAACTGCGAAAACTACTTTAGAAATAAAACTAAATATAATTACTTAATTTTTCTACTTTTATAATGCAATTTCCTAGATGATTCTCAAATCTTGTTTCATATTCTAAAATTGGTCTTCATGATATTGAATTACTTAATAATTTTTCTTTACAAAGTTTTATCGAATTTTATTTAGAATAATTATTGTATAAATAGAAAAAGCAAAATGAAGAAATATGTAGTTGCTTGTTTTACCAAAATTTTTAAGCTATAGGTAAAGCTACGTGTTCCTACATGTATAGTATTTTTTGTTGCGCCTGTGTTTTAAGTCGACTGTGGCCACAGCGGCGAGGGTATGCTTTGCAAAGCTAATTGGTTCCGGGCGACACGAAAATATTCGAATTTTCCCTGCGAGCATACAGGCTAAAAATATTTTTAAATTTTCGCCTTAAAATACTCGCTGCCGCCATTTGGTGGTTAATTTCCGACCCTTTGGTGTTTTGCTATAATGAATTAGGTACGCAGAATTCACAAATATTTTTTTATTTTTTTCTTAGCTATGTGAAAAGAAATCATCAATCAGTTTGCCTTTAGGTATTTTATTTAATAAAATGAAGATTAGGTTAAAGATTGAACATCATTATATTACCGCGGAATCGTCAATTACTAAACCCTCCACAAAACAGAGAAACAAATTATTAAAAGCTAAATATAGATAATCATAATTTTTTGCCTATGAACGTCCCACTGCTGGGCTCAGTCTTCCCACATGAACAATAAGAACATGGAGAGATTTGGCATAAAATGTGCCAGTATCACGGTCACTTCCTGTGTTAGCCTATAATTGGTAAGCAGATGTAGCTTTATATGAATTAGTCTTCTTTTTTGTGTATTACTTGACGTAGCAAGCTGTGACTTACTTAATTACTTACTTACTTATTCCGCTGGCTCAGTGACCGCAAACTGTGGCTAACCATATTAAATAAAAACAACTACGTCACACCTGTTCCATTCCGACCAACGACTTAAGGTGCCTTTCGAAGCACGGTGGAGCTCGAGAAGCCGAGTTTCATTTGTTTTTCGATCACATTGACAACAACGAATATTGATTCTCCTCGTTGGCGGCGTATGAGGGTTTTCTAGAGGGAACGGCATGACGCACTAAGGCGTGTCGTGTCGTAAGTTCGGATCGGATCGGGGGGCGGAACAACCCAAGGGCGCCTCTAAAGGCTCGGACCTCGGCTCGGGTTGACCGGGCCGTGGTGGTGGGGAGAAGTGCCCAGGTACATTTCTGTACCTTGGTATAGAGCGCGTGTAAACCGGCTCGTAGTATCCTTGTTCTACGAGTACGGTGTCTTGGGCCTAAACTAGTGTGCATGTTTAGTGTATTCTGTAAATGTGTAGCATTTAGTGGATTGGGCGGGGTTAGAGGATTGGGCGGGGGCTGAACCCTAACAGTGCTTGACCGACCGCGTCGGTGCGTAAGTACGTTGTTATAGCGTGTGGTTAAAGACTTAATAATGTTTATCTACACTAATGTTGTAACATTCTACTTATGTTTCCAATACTTGACTTATAATTACTACTGTTATAGCGCGGACAACAAAACACTCAATTTAAGCAATTTCACATGATGGTATAATATCCACATCGATATCGTAAAATCTCATTATAACATCAATAAAACGCGACCAATTAACCTGGCGAGCCTTATGTCAAAATCCTCATACAAGTTGTATAAAATTTTGATATTAGGCTGGCTTTTGAAAACAGTTGGGTTATACGTGAAAACTTCGTCGAAACTACTAAACTTACATACACAAAACTCTTTGGTAAGATCTTGTGCCAATTAAATAAAAAAAGAACAGCGCGCGCTCGCTCCTGATTGGCCCTGCGCGCGCAGCTGCGCTCTCATTGGTTAGATTTTAATGGCGGAAATTTGAACAATTATTATAAATAAACTATTGTCAGCTTTTACTCTTGTTGTTTGACTAATTGCATTAGTGAAGATAAAGTAGTGTATGCAACTGCATATAACACGGGTATTAAAACACTCGTTACTATTATGAAACTCGCTGCGCTCGTTTCATAAACTCACACTCGTGTTTTAATACCCTTCATTATATGACAGTTGCATAAACTACTATTATTTAACTACACGCTAGTTATTAAGAAACGCTAAGTTGCTTGTGTAATGACGGTCGGTTGAGCACTGTTTTAGCCCTTAAGGAGATCGAATGGTAAATAAAACTATCCTAGGCACCCTAGGCATTTAATACGTAGTCGCCTTCCTATCGTCAAGCGTGAGGAAATGGAAACGATTTCCGAGTCGCGACGCTCGCCGTTCGTCGCCGGCGCCGCCCCGGCCCGACCCCGCGGATATTGCCGCCAAATGCAACCGGATATGGAATCAGAGACAAATTCGCGCAGTAAAGTTACTTACGGGTGTGCTTTGTTGTCACACGAATTGGATGTGAACGGAGCAAATTGATGCACGGTAAAACGAAAGAAACTGTATTCAAGTTAAATTACTAAAGAAGCGCTTTAATTGCATGTCTTATAATATTTTTCATACCAACAATTGAGGACTTATTTTAGCTGTGCAGAAAACGGACGAAAGAAACTTGACAGTCTTATAGCAAGCATGCAGAAAGGAAGATAGTAAGGTAACGTAGGAAAGAAGAACATCTGAAGTTTTGGAGTAAGTACCTAAATATTTTTTTATCTGTGCACCTTATACCTAACCTGTCAACCGTCTTTTGTTTTATTTTTGTCAGGTCATCTATTATCTCGTCCTCTATCAATAGACTATGTTTGTTTCTCAAAGTGCAAAATAATTGTCGCTAAGTCGACTTCGATTCTAAGCTTTTAGTGCAATACTAGAAAGTGGATGCTACAATCAAATTGTTGCAGTTACACTTAAAACATGTACGTTTTACAGGTTTAAAAGCAAGCTTTGACGTTTACACTTAGCAAAAATTTTACTCAAGTACTCAATCAACATTCTAAATGTTCTGCAATATCTAACTTATTTCTTCCTTCATTAAAACCTAAGAGCTGTTCTTACCAAAGTTTTAACGGAGAGGTCATGGCCTCAGCGTTGTTCCTTGGGGAACTCCCGGGTTATGATATGTTAATGAACGTACTTCTCACCAACAGGGATGAAAGCAGACTAACATTACTTAGGAGTTGTAAATAAAACAGGGTGAAGTTTGTTCAGTATTTATTTGTATAATTTAAGGAGTGTTCTTTGTTTGTTTTGTTATTCTGTGTTTCAGTTTTTGTTTGTCAACAATATGTACCCAAGATAATTTAATGAACAAATAATATTTCTTGAGCTTAAAAATTGTATTGTGTAAAACGCTTTTAAATAAAATAATTATTACGGATCTACTCGCGTTTATTCTACACTTTGACTTATATTTTTTTATCCTTATAGATTGTATTGCCTGGCCCAAAAATGTTGACAATGATTGTCAACAACATAACCATATTTTATTTACTAAACACATGTACAATAATCATTTATTAAAACATAAATGGGTATATAAAAAGTTATGTCAAGCGTGTCAAGAATTTGTTTAATAAATATACCTGATAGACACAGGCAACATAACTTATTGCATAGAAGTAGAAGGACGCAGAAATATTAGGTATATAATAATTTTACTTTCTTTTTTAATCTTATTATTTACTTATAAACAGGCGATGTTTTTAAATTATATGCACGTATATATATACTGTTTTAATTCTTTAATCTAAAAGCGAAAAAGCTCTTCCTAAAAAAACAATCTGAAGTCGATTGAAAAACAATTCCGATAGAACTCTGTTTCCTTTTTTAAAAGCATTTTCTTTTCAGTTGACCTATGGGCGGTCGAGCTGAAACATCTTAGATAAAACAATGCTGTGAGCAGTCCGTGCCGGAAGTCACCGGAGGAGGCTGCGACGCGACACTACGCTACGCTCATATGTCGGGGGCACAGGCAAGTGAAGTTAACAGTTGGTTTGATAAACTATTCAAAAAATGAAAAAGTATGGGGTATATTTTTTATTGTTTCAACTGATAGGTATCAATAAGTTTTGTCTTTTTACAAGATTTTTATAACTTATGATCGAGGTAACCTGACGCATTGTAGGATAAACAGGCATGTATTGCTCACGCAAATAAGAAAAGCAGTTACCTAACAAAAATACTTTTAAAAAAATATGAAAAAAATAGGATGAGGAATGATTTGAATTTGATACCAATGAATTTAATACCAATTGCAGCTCAGTGGGATAAAAAAAAATCCTTTAGGACCATAACGTCTACTTCTTAAAATGACCACTTCCCAAAAGGACCACATCCCACAATGACCATTCCCAGATCTTCCACTTCCCGTAATGACTATTCCCTTAACGACCACTTCCCTATATATATAAAAAAAGATCCGGATCCTTAGAGCTTGTTTTAATAGTAACAAATAAACACCACTAATATCGGTATAGTTTACAATATTGTTGTTGTATCACATAACACCTATTAATAATAGAATAGAAATCAAATAGAATGATTATTGTACAGGATTGACATAAATCAACGAAATGTATAAATGACGTTTATGTCAATAACTATTTTATTTGATTTCTCTACTCTATTAGCGTTTTGCCACTTGTCTAGGGGGGCTGATGTTTTATTTTGATAAATTAAATGGCCCTGTTTCCTAATCTGTGGTTTAAGTTTGCTCAGCGACCGGCTGCAGTGATATACATTTCGCTCGCTTTCTACTGAATTTCAGGAGGAAAATAAATTTTAATGTTGCCTCCAGCTAACATTTCGTAAGGAGAATTTGAATTTTTTAAGGCATTTAATGTTTTTTCCCACATTTCCCGTTTGGCCTTCACCTCACCTGGATGCGGAGTGATGATATATATATATATTTTTTTATATTAGAAGGAGGCAAACGAGCAGGCAGGTCACCTGATGGGAAGCAATCACCGCCGCCCATGGACATCCGCAAAACCAAAGGAATCACAGATGCGTTGCCGGCCTTTAAGCTTCGGCTTGATAAAGCCGAGGGAAGAAACACGCTTCACCCGGAATCATCATCTGATGATTTTTTGACGTATTTCCACTCAGTAGATACTGAGAAACTGGCTATCCTATCTCTAATACAGCCAATTTCTTTCTTTCAGTTTTTCTTTAGGTTGGTGCTTAGGTTACAGCTTGTCCTAGGTCCGCCGGATTAGCCTTTTTTTTGTTTTCTTTCTCTTGGAGACCGAGGTCAGGGCGTCGTGTGGGTCGGCCACCCGCTCTCTGTACTGACGATCTTAAGAACGCAGCGGGAAGTGGTTGGACGCGGAAGGCGGAGGACCGGGAGTTACGGCGATCCATTGGGAATGCCTATGTTCAGCAGTGGACCTCTGCAGGCTCTTGGCACTTGTCACCAGATTATTATATACCTATAAGTATATTTGCCTTAAAAAAGTGTACTGTTCGATCCAATGTCTTTAAAGTGCTTTTTGCTCCTCAAATAACAGGCCTTCATGTAGGGTTACAGCAAGGTTAATAAAACAATGAATGAAATACTAACAATCAGCGCATGCCTACGCATGACTTCTTTCAAATAAACCCTGTGAGAATACTAGCACCTTTTATTGTTCTAATTTATTATGTCACCCTAAGTTATGGAGGAGCTCGAGATTTTTTTACTTGGTCACCCATTTGGTCAGCCGATATGGCAAAAGTTGCTTAACATGCAATATTAAACACATTTTGAGGTAAAGGCCAAGTGCTACTTAACCCGTAAGATATTTAAAAAAATGTTGCTGGCATAAGACATTGGGCATCTTTTTTTTTTTTTTTTTTTTTTTAATTTAAACTTTTATTTTTTGTTGTTTATAATATTGTTTAATAATCTTAGTATTCCTGTAATTACTAAATAAATACTATTTCATTAAATAAGAAATTGGTCTCCTAGGTTAGAGGTACTTACCACTAAGGCCATCACACGTTGTTAATAGAAGAGAAAAGGTTTCTAATCCTAGGCTAAAGGCCAGGCCAGCAACGCATTTGCGATCCTGGTCTTGGTGCATCCTTTGGTGTTACGGGTGTCCGTCCACTATCCACAGGCGAAGAAGAGATAGTGCGTGGTAGCGTTGATTGATTACCTACTAGGTGATCCGCTATGTTCCTTGCCATACATAAAAAATGCTTCCTTTTTGAAGAGTGTTATTATTTCGTGCGATTGTTTACGCACTATAAACCCAAAAGGCTCTCTGGCACGTTTCCCTTTAATCCACGCAGGATAAAGGTTGGATAACGTTTTATTACCGTAAGTCTATAAAGAAGTTTCTCAATGCCAAACTTGCGGAGAGTACGTGACGAATTGGACGGTGCCCACTGAAAGCCTTCAATTAATGGACTCTGTAAACCAGCACGGAACTCGATGAACAAGGTCGTAATAAAAGATATACGAGCCATATTAAAGTCTGAAAACACAGGGTTTTATTATGTTCTGGTAAGCTCGATGGCGCTTTAGTTACGCACCCAGTCTGTACATTTCATAAATGCTGGTTATTAGATGGGTGACCAAAAATGTATCATCTCGAGCTCCTTCGTGGCTCGGAAGGCATGTCGAGCCGTTGGTCCCGGCTGTATTAGCAGTCGTTAAAAATTCAAAAAATTCAAAATTCAAAATCATTTATTCAGTTTAGGCTACAAATAGCTCTTATGAACGTCATTATGCCATCGGTTCGTAAGTCTACTCTGGGCGGGAGATCTTGTACTGAGAAGAACCGGCAAGAAACTCAGCAAGGGTCCAGCTCTTTTCTCCCTTACAGCGTCAATCATAAAAGGACACTTTCCATCACAAATAAAAACACAAAATATAAAGGACAATCACACATATTAAAAAAAACAAAAGAGAAAATATAATAATATCTACATTTGCAAAACATCAGTTACCAGTTAAAAATTTTCACAAATTTCAACAAAATTAAACTAAAGTTAATAATAATAAAAATAATAGTATGCAAGAGCAGACCAGCCTCCACAGGCGGCACCCGTTCACGAGTATGACATATGAATCAGCCATCGCTTCACTCAACCATATCTTAGGGAATGTAACGACCCGACGCACATGCCACCACCGCAGAGACAGTAAAGAGAGCATGCCACACTCAAGCTACTCTAAATAAAAACCTAATGAAAAGTTTAACGTAACATAAATATTATTTGTAAACTGTAGGACACTGCTGATAAAGGCTATCATATCAGCGCTAAGATATTTTTAAAGTAATTATTGATCCCAATAAAATAAAATAAAGAGTATTTTTATTTTTTTATTATAACCAAGCTGTTTTGTCATCTAAATATTCTTTGACTGTATCAAGTAATGTATGTAAGTAATGTAAATAGTGTTTGTAATTTCTTAATTAAAGAAGATTTTAGATAGATAGATAGATAATACTTTTATTGCAACACTATAAAACATAATCATGAACAGAAAAAAAAAATTAAAAATTACAAAGTTACAATTTGGCGGTCTTATCGCTTTTAAGCGATTTCTTCCAGACAACCAGTCGGATGGAGAGAGCTAATAAACTGTAAGATCAGAGGTGAAACTATTAAAACATACTAGAATAATGTCTATTTTATAAATGAAGCAAAATAATAATAATAATAATGATGATAAATCTATAATCATAATGATGATAATAATAAATATGTATATAAATACCATAATAAATATAAAAATAAACCTACTTATACATAATAGTAGTCTCAGGTAGGAAAGTAGCGGATATGGCAGTATTGCAGCAGGACAGGGTTAATCGGAAAGGTAGAATTTTACATGTTTTTTAAACTTATCTAAAGGTAAATCTTGTACAGTACTAGGTATTTTATTATAGTAGTGTATATACCTTGCCCCAGGAAAGAGCCAAGAACCTTTTGCAACCTGAACAGTGGCATTACAAGTTTTTTCTTATTTCTAGTATTGAAATTGTGTACATCACCGTGTTTAGTAAAAGAGTTGATGTTGCAACGCACAAAAACTATGCAATTATAAATAAACTGAGATGCAACTGTAAGAACACCAATTTCTTTAAAAATATTTCTTAAAGTAGTTCGGGAACCTAGTCTATAAATGGTTCTTATTGCTCGTTTCTGCAAAATAAATATAGATTCAACATCAGCTGCTGTTGCTGCCCACAGTAAGACACCATATGACATGACACTATGAAAATAGCTAAAGTAAACTGTTCTAGCAATTTCAACGTCTGTTAATTGTCTAATTTTTCTGATAGCATAAGCAGCAGAACTGAGTTTACCGGACAATTTCGATATATGAGGATTCCATTGAAGTTTTGAGTCAAGTGTTATACCTAAGAAGACTGTTGAGTCTACCAAATCTAATTTATCACCGTTTATTCTAATATCAGTTGGTTCAGTTTTAACATTAGGTAGAGTAAATTTAATACATTTTGTTTTTTTTGCATTAAGCTGTAGATTATTAACAGTAAACCAACTGAGTACTTTTGCTAGAGCATTGTTTACATCATCATAATTATTCTTACACCTAGTAACATTAAAAATGAGTGAAGTATCATCTGCAAATAAAACAATTTCAATTTTAAATTAAAAATAGGAAGGGCCCGAGGATTGACCCTTGCGGAACTCCCATTTTTACAAGAGATCCAGATGATTTAGTTCCATTGATATCGACAGTTTGTGTCCTAGAACTGAGATACGACTCTATCAATTTAAGTGCAAAATCATTAAGACCATAGTAGTGTAACTTCATCACCAGAGTCCTGTGCTCAACGCAATCGAAAGCCTTGGATAAGTCGCAAAAAACTCCAAGAGCGTTCTGGGACTTCTCCCAGGCATCGAATATATGTTTTATTAAAGCAACACCTGCGTCAGTAGTGGAACGACCCTTTGTAAAACCATATTGTTTCTTATGTAGAAGCTTGTTTGAGTTAAAGTATGCCATTAATTGTTCGAGTATAAGTTTTTCATAAATTTTACTTAGTACTGGTAATATTGAAATTGGCCTATAGTTACTAGGGTCTTCTTTGTTTCCTGATTTAAATAAAGGTATAACCTTACTGAATTTCATAAGTGCTGTTAACAACCACCAATCCGCACTGGGCCCGCGTGGTGGTTTATGGCCCGTTTTCCCTATACAGCCATAGGGAAGGCTGGTGCCCCAGCAGTGGGGACATAAAATGAGGTGGTGATGAAGTAAGTGTGAATAGCACAGGATCGAGAAGGGCTGAAAACGATGATGATGACCACGTGGCAGCACGCTCTTTGTTTATTATGTTTTCGTCCTTGGTCCTTCCTCTATTGGAGAATACTTAAGAGGAAAAAGCAAATGGAAAGAAAGAAAGATATTATCATTCTGTTGCGATTCATTGTTTTACATGCAGAGGATATTTTGAAAGTACTTACTAAAATAATAAAAAATAAGTTGTGTATTCTGTGACCCTCCAAAAATGTATAAAAGCGGTTTTGTTTTATCTCCACAGCGCACGCACGTACGCCACGTCTAGTTCAGTCGACAGATTTTAGAAGACAGAAATGGGAAAATATCGTTTCAAAACAACGCATTGCCAAAGGGTTTTAGAAACTGTGCGCTTATAGTGTAGGTGACCAAAAATTTATCA
This sequence comes from Eudonia lacustrata, assembly GCA_947562085.1. Taxonomy (NCBI): domain Eukaryota; kingdom Metazoa; phylum Arthropoda; class Insecta; order Lepidoptera; family Crambidae; genus Eudonia; species Eudonia lacustrata. The sequence goes on from OX387316.1 coordinate 4,009,790, forward strand.
TCTCGAGCTCCTCCGTGCTTCGGAAGGCACGTAAAGCCGTTGGTCCCGGTGGCATTAGCAGACGTTAACAACCACCAATCCGCACTGGGCCCGCGTGGTGGTTTATGGCCCGTTCACCGTGTCCATCCATAGGGAAGGTTTCGTGCTCCAGCAGTGGGGAAAAGAATGAGCTGATGATGATGATTATGACACATATTAAAAAAATATATTGATATTATTATTATTTTATCTTGATCAGATAACAGAACCTGTATAGGATTCTAAACGCCAGAACAAATAAATAGAGAATAAGTTACTAATAATTATTCCGTGTTTTGTCTTCTTTATATGACGGTAACAAACACGACACGGAATAACTATTTGAAGCTCATTCTGTGTTTTTTGTAAGGCAAAAACTATATAAGCATTATTTAGTAAAATCATTGTTTTGTCTCTTTTCTCAAATTCAAAATGACGTTTGTGTGACGTTGACAAACAATATTTAACTAAATAATGCTCAAATAGTTTTTATGAATACATGGGGGTTAATGTTTAATTAAGTTCGAGTATAAATTCGTAAAAAGTGCATCAATGTGTGTTCGCGTACACTTTATAAAACAATAGAATTACATTATGCAGCATGGGCTATACGACGCCATCGAACCGCGCTCGCATCATCTTATGCTTTCCACTTGAGCGGGAACCCTCGGTGGCAATTACTACGCGGGGCGCAAGTGTGCAGGAACCCCTTATGTGCTCAGTAGATTGTTAGGTGTAAGCACATACCTAAAAATAGGCAGGCCCTTCCATCGAGAGAGGCTACAAGTTTTTCTTTGATATTGACATGACGGAATAGGATACACGGATTCTAAAAAGGTTTATTCTGTAAATACGAGTACAATGGCATTGAATCAGTATTTGTGTACACCTACTTGTAAAGGCGTAAATTTATAACACCTGATTTAAAAATTATCCTAAAAAAGTTCTATTTACTCGCTAGCTTTTTTTGAAAAATTAATAACTACATTACATTATATATTTATTATTATTATTTACATACTAGTTACCGTAATACAGTAAAACATAAAACTCGTACTGTGCTAGCTGATTATAATGCCACAGTTTATGTTTCAAACCTTTGTGTAGGAACATACTATGCCGAAATTACGCGACTGAAGTTCGGCATGATTACGCCTGCAATGCTATTTGAATTACTGACGGCACATGATACCGAAATTACGTTGCGTTATAGCATACGCCTTTAACCTCTGAGACCGAAAACGCCGAACTTCGGTCGCGTAATTTCGGCATGATTACGCCTGCAATGCTATTTGAATTACTGACGACACATAATACTGTAATTGCGTTGCGATATAGTGTACGCCTTTAACCTCTGAGGCCGAAAACGCCGAACTTCGGTCGCGTAATTTCGGCATAGTATGTTCCTACACTTAGTGTCTAATTTGAGCAAAATTTACTTTCAACGCTAATGATACAGATGTTATTTATTTATTTATTAAACAACAAACACAATACCATGACAGGATATGTCGTAATTCAATAAACTGATACCTACTGCTTATAATATATTTTTAAGAAAAAAAATGATGCTTTTAACTCTTAAACCCTTTAACCCTTTAATACTTGGCGAAGTTTCGTTATTGTGGAATTAGACATATTTTTTGTTTAAAATGTGTTCTTTTTTCACTACTCGAAATTCTTTGTAAGTTCAGTGTCTCAAATAATCCACTATGCCAAGAATAGCGTTAAAGCCTAAAGGCCGGCAACACATCTGCGCTTCTTCTGGTTTTGCGGGTGTCTATGTGCGGCGGTGATTGCTTCTCATCAGGTGACCCGCCTGCTCGTTTGCCTCCTTCTAATATTCGAGTCAAGCGCGTTTGTCTGAAGCGTACCTTCTGGATCCTTTGATCCTTTTTATCTTGTGACGCCCCACAGTGATCAATTATTGAGTTTTAGCTGTACGGAATTTAATTTTGTCAAAATGTAGGTAGTCCGAAAAAATATTAGCTACGTGCTTATGACTATTGTGTACACTTCGTGCTACAATATTATTTCGATACGTTGATTGTGTCATCAGATGTTAATGCTCAAAGATATCGACTGCGGTAACGACTGTGGTATTTTAAAAAAATGGTGCATATTCTGAAAGGTATTTATGATTAATTCTAAGTATATGTTCATGCTAGATTGTTATAATTGATTAGAAAAAAAAAATATTTGTATACAACATTTTACCCTATTTTTTGTTTCTGAGACTAATCTTTAGATAAACCTAAAGAAACATGATTTTTTTTAATTTGTTATGATTTGAGATCAAACCCTCGGCAATTATATTCAACTAGCGGCCGCTCGCGGTTTCACCCGCGTGATTCCCGTTCCCGTGGGAATATAGGGATAAAAAGTATCCTTAGTTTCAATCCAGGCTATAAACTATCTGTATGCCGAATTTCATCCAAATCCATCCATCCGTTAAAGCAAGATAAATATTAAATTGAAGCTTATACATTTATTTTATATTGAAAATAATACATAACCGGCTTTTAATATTTTCGTCCATCTAAAAGTTGAAAATTGATCTGATCACTCGCGCCCTGTGAGCGTTGCTTGATCGCGTTTGTTTGAAGTTTACCTTCTTCTTATTTCGTGGTGAGGCGTAGAGCACCCTCTTGTACTCGCACTTGGTATTATTACCTTACCTCACCCGCGGCCTATGACTGCGATGTCTGTGCGATCAATAATTACGTCAAACGTGCGTTAAGCCCGTCTCTGCTGTTGATTGAAATGAAACTACGTATAAGATCACTTTTTATCAACTGCAAATATTTTGACAAAACGTCTACCTAATTATATTAGAGAAATAAGGCCCTAGTAATATTTTTAAGTGAGGCCTCTTTGTCGGCTCCTTTGAATGATGCCAATGAAACTACGGGCACATGTAAGCGGTGAAGGCATTGCGGCCTCTCTGTTTCGGCTCCTTTGAATTGAAACTACCGAAAGTGCTTTATTTTACTATTTAATCGAAATGTCCTTTGGCGTTTTTCTTGAAAGCTAGCGTATAATAAAAAAAGTTTATACATGTTGTTGAATTTATCCTCCAAAAAATTTGCAGATATTTGCAGTTGATAAAATGTGATATTTGCAGTTGATAAAATGTGATATTTGCAGTTGATAAAATGTGATATTTGCAGTTGATAAAATGTGATATTTGCAGTTGATAAAATGTGATATTTGCAGTTGATAAAATGTGATATTTGCAGTTGATAAAATGTGATATGGTGATCTACTCGCGTTTGTTTTACATATTATTTTATGAAGTATACTTAGCTATTATAAAAGTAAAAGCCTATATGCTGGGCAAATGCTTCCACCATTGAAATAAAACACTTTATAAACATATCGATGGCCGCGTCGCATCGCGGTCACACGATATCCGGAGATCCTGGGATCAATTTACATTTTAAACTTGTTTTCATTTTTTTTATTCGACTGTACTTTGTACGTATGTACGAGTTGACGATACAAATAATTGGTAAAATCAAAAGGTGCCTCGCACATCTGTGCGAGTTTAAAGTGTGCGAGTTGACGAATAACTCCACAAAACGTGTATCGGATTACCGATGCTTAGCTCGAGTTTGTAATCATTATCCATCTATACATTACCTATCAATTGTATCGATGACTTGATTGCAATGATAGAGGATTTTGCCCAGTTATTATATACAGTCCTAGGCTATTAGGTAGGTACCTTACTTATTTATGATTATTAACATATAATTTTACGCAAATATTGTTGCGAACAAATTACAAATTGGATTGGAAAATTGCGAACAAATTACAAATTGAAAAAAGACAAAGTGTTGAAAACATTCCACGAGCGGGATTAGAGCCCGCACCCTATGACATGCCGGGTCAGGTGCACTACCAACTATGCTATCGTGGCTCAATCCAACTCGCGAAATTAATCATCAACATCCGATCTTAATATTTTTACTAATATTGAAATATCAGTTAAGAATAAGGCAAGCTATATTTATGATTATTTACATATAATTTTACGCAAATATTGTTGCGAACAAATTATAAATTTTTACTTTTTATTTTACAGTGCTAATTGCTGCACTGAAGCTAAATAAAAAATATTTATAAAATACAGGGACAAAATTATACGCCCACCCGACCCAGCTTGGAATCGAACCTGGGTCTTCCGCAACCCGGGCGGTTGCACTGACCGCTATGCTAACATGTAGGTATATTTATCAAATCTAATATTCTGCCAATCTGTAGCACAGTTTGTAGGCATTGTCAATAGTTAATTTAGCCTTAAAATGGTCTAGCCTAAAATAGCTGCATCAGATATCCACGCCGTCCGTGAACCCAGTACCAGTCACCACAACACAATAAAGTCAAAGGAGCGAGCGGTGTGAAAAAGAAATGTCCGTTCTCGGAATGTGTAAGGCCGCAGGATATCTACCCGGGGATCAAACTCACGCAATGGTTTATTCATGCCACCTTATTGAATTATTTAAATGAACTCCTTCACGCGCTGTTTTAAGAAAGGACGGATTATCTAAGCTGCCTACCAGGGTTGTTGGGAGTACTCTCGTTTGAGTGAAATGTTAATGGAATTACCTATGCTTAAAACGTTAATGAGAGAAATGTTTCAATTTATAAGAAGAATAATAAGTTGTGATTCCAATTAGAGTTTTCATTCGCACTTATACCTAGCTCTTTTATTATGTTTTATTTTCTACTATAAGGTAATGAAATTAACAATTTGCTGACTTATATTAACTTTTATGTGATTTACCAATTTGTCCAATTCTTTGTATAGAAATCATTGTGATGGTCTCATCTCGACATGTGCTATAGTTTATTGTTAGGGCCTGGGCCCAGCAGAGAGCCCGATGATGATTTATGATATCATGTGCATTTTTTCGTAGTAAGTACCTATATTTTGTACACTCTTAATTTGCCTTCATTAATATACAGATGTAAATATAATTAAAACATTTAATCAGCATTCAATTTTTTCGTGTTTATTTTATAGTCTTATATAATTATTAAATTTATGTTACATTAACGTATGTTCAATGTATGTATTATACTATCACCATTTAACGAAGTTTCTATCTCAATGAAAGAATTTCTTCGGCTTCCCTTGAGTGCCCTTAGTGGCTTTATTGTAATGCTTTTTGAGTTAAACTTGATTTGTAGTACCGATATTAATCGAAGAGAAGCACACTCAAATTTGATACCTATTGTAGTGGAGTATGAGTTAGAATGGCATGCGCTCTACGATCGATAGGAGTACAGTGCAGTGCAGGGGATGTGCGCTCTCAATTATTCATGTGTTTGCACCTTCGACGGTGCGCAGGCGATGATGGACCCTTGATAGCGGCAAAGAGTATTTAATGAATAGTCTTGGCTTTGAATTTTATGTTCTTGATATTACGATCGACGAGGCCATGAATAGGATCAAGCCTAATACCACTTACAAATAGATAATCTTACCAAGGTACTGCAGGAAATATAGAAATATATGTATACATTTTTTATTTATAATTTGCAGCTACTAATTTTTAGTATGTTTCTACACATAATGGAAGTGTGATAACATGTTTAAAACTCGTAATAAATTAATCCAAATAAATAAATACTTATTAAAAAATATATAAAAATATGCCTACATGCAAAAAAAAAAAACTACATTTTAACAATAATCTCAGCACAGCTTTGGTTAAATCATTAAAACAACGATCATATTTTTGTCCTCGGAAGTAGGTTGTCAACAGGGTGATCCCCTTGGGCCTGCAATTTTTAGTTTGGCTATAAATCCGTTAATCAAAAATTTAAATTCTAAATTCAACGTTTGGTATTTGGACGACGGAACCCTAGGAGGTGATGTGGATACTGTTCTTTCGGACCTTTTTTTAATCAAAAATAAATTTGAAGCCATTGGTTTGGAGCTTAATTTTAGCAAATGCGAACTTTTTATAAATAACTGCGACTTAAATTTAAATGACGTAAAACTAAAATTTAATATGTTGGCTCCAAATATTAAAATAGTTAACAGTAATTCCCTTTACCTTTTAGGTTCTCCAATTTTTGATGAATCTATTTCTGAATATATTAATAAATCAATTACTAAATTTCAAAATTCTGCTGAACGTCTCCTTGAAATTAGTCCACATTATGCACTTTGCATCTTAAAATTCTGTCTTTTCGTCCCAAAATTTACGTATGTGCTCCGTTGCTGCTCCTTTTGGAATCACTCAGATCTTTTGTCACAAGTAGACGACTTAATCAAAATTAGCTTAGAATCGATTCTTAATATGCAGCTGAACGAGCAATCTTGGGCCCAAGCATCCCTACCCATCCGTTATGGTGGTTTAGGGATTCGCAAAATTTCCAGTGTCGCTTTACCAGCCTTCCTATCTTCTGTCCATAGTTCAGCAAATCTCATAAGTAAGATTTTAAGGGCATCCCCTTCAAACTTTGAGATTGCAGGCTTGGAAGAAGCAAGAAACGCTTTCTTAATTGCATGCCCAGGTCAAAATTTTTCAGATTCTCCAAATTCACAGAGGAGCTGGGACGATATAATCTGCAAATTGTTTTATGACAATCTTTTGAGCTGTAGTACAGGTTCGGCGCGTGCTAGGCTTTTGGTTTTGGGTACGCATGAGGCCGGCTACTGGCTTCACGCGTACCCATCGTCAAATACAGGAACATTTCTTGAGCCTGACGCGCTCCGAATCGCAACCTGTCTACGGCTTGGGGTTCCGGTCTGCGCTACTCATAAATGTCCCTGTGGCAGTGATGTCGACAAGCTAGGACTTCACGGACTGTCATGCCAAAAAAGTGCAGGCCGCTTCTCGAGACATGCCGCACTTAACGATATCATACGCCGGTCCCTTGCCACCGTCAACGTGCCAAGTCTACTTGAGCCGACTGGTATTGCAAGAGACGATGGCAAGAGACCGGACGGTATGAGTTTGATTCCATGGAAGATGGGCCGGGTGCTGGTATGGGATGCAACCTGTTCTGACACGCTGGCCCCTTCCCATCTACATGGAACCAATAACAGAGCTGGTGCGGCTTGTGAAGCGGCTGAAAAAGCTAAAGCATGCAAATACAGGGGTCTAGGCTCCGAATATGATTTTGTCCCATTCGGTGTCGAGACCCTTGGTCCGTGGGGTCCTAGCGCTTTAAGGCTTTTTAAGGAAATAGCGAAAAGGTTAGTCGACATCACAGGAGACCGAAGAGCTGGCAGCTACCTCGGACAAAGAATTAGTCTAGCTATTCAAAGGGGGAACGCTGCCAGTATTTTCGGAACCTTGCCTAAAGGGACTCCTTTTAATAATATATTTTAATTATTATATTATATATATTTTTTTAAGGTTTTTAGTTATAGGTTCTTTGTACATAATAATTTGTTCATATGTCATTGTAGACTTAATAAACGTTTTCACTGATATCATTAAATACTAAACATTTTAGGGTTTGACAATTGCTCTATTATTTTGATACAAAAGCAAAACTAATTAGGATTGGTCCAATTCTGTCTAAGCGCGCGATATTTACAATATAATATTTTTAATATTGTTACATCTGTACCATACCAACATGATGCAATAAATAATTATGACTATGACAACAATACACTATTGTACATCTATTCCAGCCATTGTATTTAATCCACACGAACTTAATTAAAATCTATTTTATATACACCGTCACTTTTTGAACGTTCTAATCCTGCAGGTGGGTTGATCAGACAATGAAACTGAACACCTTTTCCAAGGAAACAAAAAAAACAAAAACATAAGTCAAAAAACGAGATTTTTTAAACTTTTGACCGAGCATGGTTTGTATGGGAAAGTTAAAAAACTCTCGTTTATAGTTGATCTATGGCTAGCAAGACAAAACCATACAGGTAGAAATTTAATAATGAAAACCCTTTGAAACAAATTGGCGTGTTTCTTCGATTAGCAAAAAGAAGAAACGCAGTCTTTTCTTTGACACCGTGATGACCAGTATCAAATATGGTATCAGCCTAAAAAGCATCTCGGATTTTTGTATAGATCAGCTAGCGACTTGTATCTTTTATGTAGTTGAGTGCCGATGTTGTTTTTGCTAAGCACTTGCCACGCATTGATAGCTAGGTAGCATTGCAAATATTTTCTTCTGGATAAAATCGTTGACAACTAGTGATGAAAGAAACTCAGTCTTCTAAGGTTTATTAGAAGGACTAGACTCATTTTCAAAACCTCGCGACTAAACTAGTCTTTTAACACTCATGGCTTGTAGCTTTTGACTACTACTGATAAAACTGAGGCTTATTTGAGTCGTCCTTTAACGTCAAGTCTTATAAGTCATACCTTAAAGGCTTCGGAGTCTCATAAGGCATGTGCGTTGAATAGTATTTTAATTTTACAGGTAATTAAAACATTGATAAATATAACTGTAATAGGTACAAGCCCGATTAAATACTTTCTTGTTTTAATTTACAGTCTAACACAGGATTTATAAGATACAAAGCACACTCAACAATACATCCATCGCATTTTAACATAAGAGCTGTATTGAATATCGAGCACGACTCAGGCGCTAGTCCTTTTAAAAATAGCTCGAGTCGTTAAAACTTTTAGTCTAAGTTTAGTGTAACGACTGAGTCTTATTACTAAAGACTGGAAACTTTAGTTTTCTTTTTAGACTTGATGAAGTCGATTCCTTTTTAAATGCATTGAAGGACTGGTCTCTTGCATCATAATGTCTCTAATCTCTATTGACAACTGAGATATCACGGCGTGCTATTAGTGGCTATCACAGATATAGGTCTTTGGTGGCTATGATAGGATTTGAAGTATGACAGATGTCAATGAGATGCGCAGTGCCTTTGTTTGATGAGGTGTGCAGAAGCAACTTGAGGATCGACAATGTGATTACGGCTAGTGAGCACAATACTGTTCTATTAGCTGTCTTTGCATCTGGGACTCTGCTTCTGCCTTTAACATCAGATAGAGTGGACTCATTAAGAAATCTTTCTTACGAGAACAGGAAATTTAGTTTAGAGTTACTTTGCAATTTGCTTTTTTTTATATTAAAAGGAGGCAAACGAGCAGGCAGGTCACCTGGTGGAAAGTAATCACCGCCGCCCATGGACACCCGCAAAACCAAAGTAATCGCAGATGCGTTGCCAGCCTTGAGGAATGAGTTGGATCTTGAGGAGGGAGTAGGAATTGGGAGGGGGGAGGGGGCGGACGAAACACAACAGCAACGAGTGCCATTGTTTTACGCCGATATTCTGTGAGAGGGTGGTATTACACCGGGAGAGGCGGCCCATTTCGTGCTGCAACGCAGCGTGGCTCTACCACTCAGACAGTGTCACTCATTTAGCACCACCCAGGGGTCACGTGTTGGGTCTCAAAGGTAAACCTACGGACGCGAGTAACTTTAACCCCCAAAAGAAAACGAACTAGAGTACCTATAACCACGTTTAAATAACATCTTTAAGTAAAGACTAAATATACAATGGTTATCAAGTCCTTTCTCACTTTCATTATTAATATTGACCTGGTTTTTGTGAGTGATGAAGAGGGTAAAGTTAGAATAGCACTTCACCCAAAATCCTCAATCACTGAGGAACAGGTTATTTTATTTCCATTATTGTTATAGCTATAGATAGACTTTGATAAGACGATGGTAGCCAGGTGGATTCAACATACAAAAAGTGTTCTTAATAAGCATGATAGCTAAGTAAGGAATTGGGTTAAAAGAGAGACACAGGATTAGATACCAAGAACCTCGCATTGCGGTGTCAGTGTTCGAAGCCTTACAGTTACGTAGTATTAGTAGTAGGTATTTAAATAAAGTTATGTCATGGACGCTATTGACACGTAGTATAAACTTATCACTCATATTTCTCTTACTATTTTTAAGCAGAAAATAAATATGTTTTAAAATTCTTTTGGAAAGCGTAACTGTAAGTTGAAAACATGTCAATAAAAGAGGTTGTAGAGTTTCATAAAGTACTATTTTCTCCCAATGTTCAGAAATGTTTTATCAAAGGTCAATCGGCATTAGTGTCAATTTTTATCTGTCAATTTTCATAAGATATCTAATCTTTAGGAGCAACAACAAACTCCCGTTTCAAAATTAAGGCCGACGGGCCTGACATCTGTTAACTTATTAATTAGACTGCCTAGCGGAAGGTTCTATAATTCGAGGTCACCCGCCAAGCCTCCTACGAAATATCCAGACACTAATTTCAATTATGAAGAGCAAGAACCGATGAAAATGTACACAATTCGCACCCTTCGCCTTTTTGCAAGAACTAGCGACGTTTTTGCCTCTGCGGCAACCGGCTCCCATTCAAAATTGCGCTTTGTTACGTTGGGAGTAGGGTGCTTATTCCACGTGGGGTGTGTCGTTCGGGGGATGCTGCGTCTCCGTATGTATTATAAATTGGTTTAGAGCGGCGCGGGGAGGCGCCGGCCGCCGCTCGATATACCGGCCAGTCGCGACCCGAGCCGCGAGCGCGCCACGCCGTTTGCGAACCGACGACGCCAAAATAAAAATAACCACCTTATGTGTCTATTTTGATGTTATTTACGCGCGTGTTCGCGTGGTTCGCTTGTGTGGTGTCCACGAAACGCGAGTGCTGTTCAATCCCGTAACAAAAGGTGTTGTATTGGATTGTTTTGCGGCGTTAGAGGGTTAAGGTTCTTCGTGGACAAGGTGAGTGCTTTAATTACCTCCGGTTTGTCGAATTCGTTCGCGAATTAGATTGTTTGGCCCTTTGTTTTGTGGCCCTGGTGTTAGGGTTTACTAATGCTTAGTAAATTTATGCGAATAGTATAACCAGGCCTTAGGTTCACTGGACGTATTATTACTTAGCTATGTTTTCCACAGAACTTGTTACCAACAACATGCTAAGTAATGTTGTCATATCGATATTGAACGATATTAGTTCGTACACGGCCGGCATTGATATGCCGCAATGCCGATCCGATGGTAAACATGCTGTCGCGTGCGGCCGAGGGGTTCCCTCGGGACTTATCTACGCTAAGCAGGGGTTGACTTTGCTTTTCATTTTTATGATTTTCAGTTTCTGTTAGAGTTAGAGAAGGTAGTTGTTCTCAGTTGGATAATTACAAGTTTACTGTTATTATAAAGTTTACGTAGCCTTTTATGGGGAAGTATGGCGAAAAGAGGTTTTAGCTAAAACGTAGCTTTACGTCAGTAGACACCAATAAGTAAGTAGATGTTTAAAACAACAAATCTTAAATTCCAAAGACACTCGAGGCAATAACACCTACCTAAGAACTACAATTCAGTAAACAGTAACATCCTTTTGTATACAACAATAAAGTATGAAATATCAGCTCGCCGATAATTTTCTTTAAACAATATTGGCATTTTATACGTTAAGCAATGACAGCTTCGAAGACGGAATAAAATAAGAAAACACAATTTACGATAGATCTTACGAAACCTAATTATTATTTATTTATTTAGGGGGAGAACACACTAGCAGCTCAATGCGCTGATGCGTGTGCGTCATGTGATTTGGATAATTTATCCAGCCTGTTCTTAAATGCATTTTTCGACGAAGCGCTTACGACTTCTTCTGGAAGTTTATTCCAATCGGCGACAATTCGGTTGGATAAGAAATATTTCTTGGGATCTCGATTTGCCACTGATCGGCACAGCTTCAGCTGATGACCACGGAGATGCTTGTTCTCATTTCGAATGAAGAGCTCTTGTAAATCAGGTACATCATAATGTCCAGTGAGAATTTTGTATGTCTCTATCAAGCTGCCTCTTTGTCTTCTTGTTTCGAGAGTAGTCAGGCCAAGGTCTTTGAGGCGCCGTTCGTATGGTTCATTACGCAGTGAGCGAATCATTTTAGTCGCTCTTCGCTGTACACCCTCTAACAGTGCAATATCCTTTTTAAAGTGAGGACTCCAAACTACATACCCAAATTCCAACAGTGGACGCACATAAGTCTTGTAATTGTCTTGTATGTGAGATATAATTATCTGTTTTCAATAGTAATCAGCGTGTGACGTACACACGGCGGCAGATCAACCTAACAAACCTGTCAAATTTCTCCAATTAATATTGATCCTTATAATAACCTAACAATAAATTTCAAAATTTATTGTAGAAATTTAACATTTTTGGGTAGGTTGATTTGCAGCCGTGTGTACAGCAGATTTATCATCATCATCATCAGCCCCTTCTGGACTCGCCTCAAGCCCACGTGCAACCTACGGTCCGGGTTATATCGTCGACCTATCTCGCCGGGGGACGTCCCCTTTTCCTGTACCGTTGACCACATTCACGGCAGGTTCACATAGATTTTATAAATGTATATAGTGAAGAGATCAAAAGATTGAACTGGGGTCTTACCTTTGCTTTACGAGCCTTTTGCGGTCAAAAGTGTAGAAATTGATGCTCCACATCTAATCCAAAGCATTCCACAAGTTATCACTAGGCATCAAACACAACACTATTATCACGGAATAGATAAATAAGGTTTAACTGTTATGTGACTCTTATCGACTGGAATGGAAATTACTAAGAACTATTATTTCTTCAGTGGTATTGTATGTACAACCTGAAACTGGCAAGAGATCATTACGGACAGGACTATTGTCGCCAATAAGCCTGATATCGTGGTGATCGACCGGCGCCAGGCAATACTGGTTGAAATCACCATACCTCATGATGAGAACCTCATGAAAGCCGAGAAGGACAAGCTCAGTAAGTACCTTGACTTGGCTCACGAGGTTACCGCCATGTGGGATGTGGATTCAACCATTATTGTACCGATAGTCGTTTCGGCAAACGGTCTTTTAGCCAAGAAGCCCTCGCTGAAAGGTTGGGTCAAGGGTCAGATGCAAAAGGCAGTACTCCTTGACACGGCACGTATTGTCAGGAGGTTCCTCACTCTGCAGCCCTGACCACCGGTAGCTTGGGCCCTGCCTCGCTGCTGGCGGTACTCTAGGATTAGGTTTTTATAATGTTTTATTGTTTATATATTTAAATATTGTAAAAATTTAGTTTTAAAGAAAAAAAAACAAATAAAGAGTAAAAGAGTTAGAGTAAGTTTAATAATAATAAAAAAAGAGAAATAAAGAGATAATAATAATAAAACTTTTATTCGGCTTTTCAACACATTAAAGACATGAAAAAAAAGTAACACATAAAAGTTAAAAATAACTTAAAATAAAAAAAAGAGTTAAATTTCACAATTTATCAGCAACAAATTAAACAGAAACAAACAGAAATAAATAAATACACTAAAAGCCGAATGGGCTGATCAGCTCAGCTTAATGTTGTGGCTAATGCCTCAACGCTGGTATTCTGCTGGACTAGGTGGTGGGTGTCGGTCCATTTTTGTCCTTTCAGCTTTATTTATAGGTCTACCAACCGCTGGAACACATAATACATTTATAATATAGATATTACTGTAATTAAACAGTCTGTCAATTACAGGTAAACACTACATAAAATAAATGCAGTATTCAAAACTTTATAAAGGTAACGCTATAAAAAACAGGACAAGTGCGAGTTTGACCACCGAGGGTTCCGTACAAATTTTATATATTATATAGTTCAGGAATCGAGTCTCGAACTTTTCCCGAAATTCAGTTTCCAAAACCTACAATTACTTATATTATTGTGTTTTATACCTAAGTGAAATTGTAATTATTTTCATTCTTCGTCATAAATCGAAAACATCATCATAAAAATAATTAAAATCTGTATAAGCTTGTGCAAATGAAGCCCTTTCATACGATACCCCACATGACACGGTTAACTTACTTCAAAATTTGGACCCCCGTTCCTTGCATAAAGACTCTGTTTTTTTTTGTGATTTAATTAAATATGTATAGTTTTCAGTTTTTTCCCTACACTTGTAGTAGGTATAAGACGATATTACTTGCCAAAATTCATAGTTCTAGGTCAACGGCAAGTACCCTATGAATTTTGATTTCCTTGAGAGTGTCGAAATATACGTTACACTTTTTTTTTCGTTAACTTAGAAGTTTGATTTTTTCACAGCTTCAAGGGACCGCAGACCTCAGTATATGGTTTTAATTTCAATTCGATACCTCTACTCGTTCCCGAGATAAAGGGTCTTGACAGATAGACAGACGGACAACCAAGTGATCCTATAAGGGTTCCGTTTTTTCCTTTTGAAGTACGGAACCCTAAAAACATAAAAAAACGAAATCAATACAGACACAAAAAACCAAAACTGAAGTCTGATATAGGTTATTGCATGATTCACTATGAAAATATTTGATGGCTTTGAAGGTGCCTGCACAGTGAGAAAAAGTTGATGTCGTCTACACTGGCTTCACTGGCTTCAAAGTCCTGTATTCTGCAGAAAAGGTAGCTTTTAACCCCAGTAAAGTTGGGCAAAGCCACAAAAGAGCACGTATAAAGAGTGGTTTGATTACTAACTACTAATTAGGTGTAAAGAAGCAATGACGGGTCGGCATGGATGGGATGGCTTGTGAGCCTAGCAACAACCCTGCCTTAATAGCTCTTCCTCATCTGGACCTGCGGAGACATTTGCTATGGACAGTGGACACTATAAAAAGTATATAAAAATACCTGAAATACGAGTATATCGGTTAGCCTTGCCTGACAAACCTGCCAGTTGCCCCGATCCGATTCGAACCCTTCGGAGAATCTAATATGGCACCGATCCGAACCGAACCCTTCGGAGAATCTAGTAGGGCACGGGGACACGCACTTTTGAGTGTGTGATGCCGTTCCCTCTAGAAAACCTTCGAAGGCGATTCGTTACACGGCTTAAGGTACCCTTTACGTACCTCGCCGCTTCCATTAAAAGCCCGGTGACGCTGAAAATGCCGTTTGAGGCAATCAGCAATCTCAAAAAAAAAGGCCAGTTCCTTTAGCTTATTAAGCGTGCATGGAATTAATGAAAATAAAAAATTATTTATTTATTATCACACATATAATGAGGGTGAACCTACGCAACACTTGTTTATTCTATGAATGTGAGTCTGACAATCCTATAGTTACGTATTCTTTAGTGGCATAACCCTTCAGCGAAATGGAATACCAGAGAGGTGTGACTTAAGTTTGCGTTAATACCCGTTTAAATTTGTTCAACTATGGAACGCGAAAGTTTAAAAGTGTAAGTATATAGCGACTTAGTTGTTCTTGTGGCGTGCACTTGGAGAGGCCTATGTCCAGCAGTGGACGTGTGTAGGCTGATGATGATGATGATGATGATGTGACAAAAGTGAAAGTCAAAGTCAATTCAAAACATCACACAGGCACTTATTGGCTTCAAAACTATTTAAAAAGAACTGTTTAAACTAAACTACTGAATCTACCCCCAGTTCGGATTTTGGGAGATTCTTTGACCGAGGAGATCTGTCAAGTAACTCAGAAGCCTTTTCCTTTTCCTCCATATTTTTTACCAAGTTACAATCACGTAAGTAACATTTCATGTAGAGACATGACGTTGTTGTAACTCAATCGAAATCTTTATTATTCTAAGATTATAATAGTTTAAATAGTTATCTCTTTACTTACCTAGTTTAAATTGAATTTTGCATGCCAGCTTCTGGTAAATTGTGTGAAACCTTTTTTATAATAAGACCTTTTGTACCACATTTTATGCAAAATAAATTATATTTCATTTCATTTCATTATTTCATTTCATTATTTCATTTCATTATTTCATTTCATTATTTCATTTCATTATTTCATTTCATTATTTCATTTCATTTCATAAGTACGATGTACAATTTTGTACTGCTTAATTTAAAAGCAATATTCAAGCCACTGCAGAGCCAATTAATTTCCTCTGCTTCTGACTTCGGGAATGCCATCTTCAGCTTAATTATTATATATTTACTAATCAGATACTGCTGACCGATAATCAAGTCAATTAAGGTTATGTAATTCTGTAACAAATGAGGAATACAAGACATTTTTTGTCAGGCATTGTCAGTAAATGTATAAGGAAAATGTGATGTGTAGGGTTGTTAGGGAGCGTCGAGGGCCGCCGACAGAAAATAAGTGAGAAGTGGGCACTTGGAGAAATAGAGACTATCCACTAATGAAACTAGGGTTCCTTCTAATGATGTCAGTAACGATGTGGACGATTCCGTGACAGAAGGAAAATACCAAGTAATCAGTAGGTGATTCCAAAGCCGGGTTATGCTTCGAAAAATACGAAACACACTGTGCCCGATCCGGGAATTGAACCCGCGTCCAGGATATCGGGCCGAGCGCGAGGGCCACCACGGCGTTTCGGAATAAAAGGTAATCTATATTACTCAGGGATAGTATTTAGCTTTCTATTAGCGACTTAGTTAAACAAATTTAAACGGGGATTAACGCAAACTAATTGGTAAAAAGGTATCATACTGACGTGGTCAGTCAGCCCGTGACCACGGCCGTTGTAATTCGGTCGAAACGTCGGGTATAAAGAAGGTATGATACCTTTTTACTAATTAGTTTGCGTTAATCCCCGTTTAAATTTGTTTAACTATGGAACGCGAAAGTTTAAAAATGTATATAGCGACTTAGTTGTTCTTAAACCAGACACAATAGAAATTCAATTGTTCTATGGCACTGTGGTTACATTGGGCGTCCAAGTATTTAGTGAAATAATGTTTTTACATGTTTATAATTTACACTCAAGACGATGCTATTTGAAGCTATTTTGAAGCTAACTTAGTAGATAAATTAAATTGAAATTCTGCCAACATTTCCAACTCCGCAAATATTTGACGTCATACCCAATAGCGTTAAATATTAATATCAAGGCTTACTAATTGGAAAATGTTCACATCAATATCCGAACGCAATACTTGATACATATATACATACCTACATACACACACATAATCATACATACATACATATACATGATTTAAATTAAGAAATATATAATTTTTTACTGAATGACGGGGAAGCATTTGACCTTTATCTTACAGGAGGTATTGATAATAAAATCGAAGGTGGAATCACAATTTTTTAATTTTTTTTTAATTCATAGCTCGGCAAATGACTCCACTCCACCTGATGTTAAGTGGAAACGGAGTCCAGACGCAAGGACAACTGGTGCAGCGTGAAAACAACGCAGCATCAGTCACCCTCACCCTGCCGGCCCACAAAGAGCCTCTTCACGCCTCGTTTGAAGGACCCCATGTCATAGGAAGGATAGAAAACGTGTGTTGGTAGACTATTCCATCTTTTGGAAGTGCGACAAAGAAACGAGTCACTAAATTTCTTTGTGCGCGATGGAATGTTCGAGACAGAACAGCGGTGACTCCGGAGAGCAGCACGCGTACTCCTATGGAGGAAGGGAGAAGGTGGGATAACGTCAAAGAGTTCTTCAGAGCACTCGCCGTGGTATAAGCGGTAGAATACGCTGAGTGACGCTATATCTCTACGCAATTGCGGGGCTCGAGAGCGTTAGTGACCTCTGCATTGCTGATAATGCGTATAGCGCGCCGCTGCAATCTGTCCAAGGCATCGAGAAGGTACTTTGCTTCTGGTACTTCATCCAGAAACCTCACTATTGAGAGATTGCTAGACTAGATTAGATAGCAGGAGCTTACTAGGTGGACTTAGAATCACCGGGTGTGTTTTTTTGTGAGTGATTTCCACTGGGCATTTTCAGCTTCACCGGGTTTTTGGGGGCGGGGAGAAACTTAAAGGGTTCCTCTAGCCGTGTGAAACGAATCACCGTCAGAGGTTTTCTAGAGGGAACGGCATCACGCACTAGTACGTGTCCCCGTGCTCTACTAGATTCTCCGAGTGGTTCGGATCGTCCCCGCCCGATCCTCTAAATGCCACTACACATTTACACTAAACATGCACACTAGTTTAGGCCCAAGACACCGTACTCGTAGAACAAGGGTACGTAGAACCGGTTCACACGCGCTCTATACCAGGTACAGACATGTACCTGGGCGCTTCTCTCCTCCTCCACGGCCCGGTTTACCTAGCTGAGGTCCGTGCCTTTAGAGGCGCCCTCGGGTGGTTCCGCTCCCTGATCCGATCCGAACCCTTCGGAGAATCTAATAGGGCACGGGGACGCGCAGTTTTAAGTGTGCGATGCCGTTCCCTCTAGAAACCCTCCGAAGGTGATTCGTTTCAACACGGCTTGAGGTACCCTTTACGTACCTCGCCGCCTCCAAAAAAGCCCGGTGACGCTGAAAATGCCGTTTGAGGCAATCAGCAATCTCTATCAAAAAAGAAAAAAAAAGGTTCGGATCGTGTGAGGCCGGTGGTTTCACCACAAGACCATTTATGCGATTATGGTTATATTTTTACGCAAGTTTTGTTGCGGATCCTTCCTTTGGCTTATAAAGTAAGCGTAGATAGGGTTGAATAATTTCGCACTATTTCAAACCATTTAGGTTTAAAAAGTTACGTGGTACCTCTTCCCATTATAATGAATGATAAATAAAAAAATTATACCGTAACCAACGCCGACCGTAACGAAATACGAGCAGCGTTGATTTTAAAATACCCGTAATATATTTATCTTGCCCGCCCTACAAAGAAACTTCACACGGATAACTTTTTCCATGAAATGTAATGGAAATCGGAAAAGTAATTAGAGCAAGTTCGGATCAGATATAATGGAGGGATTGAATAGAATGATTTTTCTTATTTATTTACTCTCAATGGCTACTTATATTGCGTTAGTAATATTCTTTAACAATAAAATATATTTTTCATGGAAACTATTATATATGAAATATTCTTTATATTTTAACTTTCTTTATTCGTACGTTTGTTTTCTGTCAGCTTCATTTTCTAGAAAAGATTTAATTAAACTATTTTTTTTGTCCTATGCTGATTCTTCCAATTCATCAATTGAGAAACTTATATAGATGGCTTTTTTATATGTGATAGAGAGTTGGATAAAACGTGTAAAACGTCTATCGTTAACCTTTTCACCGCCCAACTATCCTGCACGCGATGTCCCGCTGTACGCCAACGTATAAATGTATTTTAATAAAGTAGGTACAAAGAAGAACTTCTATAGAAGTGCTGGCGTGGACGGCACGAGAATTTCGAACTTCTATAGAAGTTGTTGGTTGTAAAAAGGTAAAACGTAAAATATCCATACAAAACACGCAGCTAAATATATGATATTATTACAATAAAAAAAAAAGTAAAACTTAAATACACCCGGATGAAACAAAAATAAAAAAGTATAATTTAAAACATTATAAAAGAATGAATATAACATGTACATAAAATATAAAACGCGATACGATACCTACAAAATTTATCGACGATTTAGCTATCTAGAAGGAAACTAAAGCCTGACAGAGAGTAACGACTCTTTTCATAAGGTTCTACACTGATACAAGAAGTCGCGCTATAGAGCCGGCCCTATTGCAAAACCATTAATCAAACCCAGTCTCAAGGGAAAGGCGTGATAATACAAAAAAAAAATTGAAAAAATCTGAGAAGACTAAAATAAATCTTAATCGTTGGATAATGTTAAATCTTAAAACGTATCAAGTTTTTATCCGCTTCTGTAGTCGAAATAGGTCTCAGAGTTAGAAGTCCCGGGATCAATTTCGTACGAGGTAGAGTAGAAGCACCAGGTTTTGACAGAACCAGAGATCGACAACCTTTCTATTAATCATTGAAAAAGGGGGTCAACAACTTTTTTTTTACTTTAACAACATTATTGAAAACAGACCACTTGCTACCTCGTTATCATCATGGCATCCTATAAAATTACGTTTTATATTCTATGTTTTACTATTTTATTTTAAGTGCTAATTGCTGTACTGAAGCTGAATTAAATACAGTGAAAAAATTAAACGCCTACCCGACCCAGCCAGGAATCGAACCTGGGTCTTCCGTAATCCGGGCGGCTGCACTGACCGCTATGCTACCGGGAAGGCTGACGTAAGCGCTAAATTTTGTCACTGCTTTTTAATTTTTTTTTAATGCATTTTTAGCAGCAGATAGATGGCACTGTTGCCTGTGCTGTTGCTAAAAAAGCATTCATATATTATTTTTAAGTATTTATATTCTATGTTATTTTTTGGCGACAAAAACTGTGTCGATAGTTGGGCCTAAAGTGTCAAACACTGGTTCCACTAAGATACCAGTTAGAAGCTAACCAGGCGGTACATAAAACAAGCCCCATTACCAACCAAACTGAGTACAATAAGATGAATCCAAAGATGGAAATCGAACGCGGTACCTCTGGGTCCAGACTCAGAACACAGTTCCTGAACTGGTGGAGACTGTAGACGAGAAGACTCCTACGAGATCTCCTACTCCTTAACAGAATTTCTACAAATAAAGAAGGAGTATTTCAACATAACTTGAAACGGCCTAAACATGCGCGTCCAAAAATAGCAGATCCAATTTCTTGGCGCTCGTCATACGAAATGACGACCTTGTCAGCCATAAGACAAATACACTTCCCTGTCATAACTACACGTACCCTCAGATATACATGCACAGAGGTTAACGAACAGACTGGCTGAGGGTGGCGCGGGCATGCGCACTGCTCAGGGTGCCTATGGAAGTTTCACTCGACATTCGATCATGTTAACGAAAGTGAAAATCTGTATGGCATTGAAGTAGTGCCTGCCATGCCTGGTGGCAAACAAGAATAGAATACCTAGAATAGAATAAAATAATACTTAATAAATAAATAAAATACTTTATTACATACATACATATAATCACGCCTCTTTCCCGTAGGGGTAGGCAGAGATATAATACTTTATTGTACACATAAAAACATATACATGACAAATAATTTAAAATTAAAGTTGGAGTCGTACAAAGGGCGGCCTTATCACTAAAAGCGATATCTTCCAGGCAACCTAGGGATTGATAATAAATAAAATGGAGGCGTTAAAAAAAAAAGTGTACAGTAATACTTACCTTATTATCACTTAAACATAAATAGACATATAAACACACATACATATATACATACATACATACAACCATATTAATATGTAGAACATATATACATACCATTTATGAACAAAAAAATAAATAGTGGACTAAACACTAAACACAGATAGTGACCTTTGACGAGTTTCTTAAAACTTTGCAGAGACTTCGCACGTCTTACAGGCACAGGCAAAGCATTCCACAGGCGAGCAGCATGGACCGTAAAAGATTTGTCATAGAATAGACAAGGAGAGTTCTGAAACCAGAATGGCTCCGGCTGTGACATTAAACTGGGGAGATGCCGTTTTGGCATTTAAATTTTGGTCTCAAATTCTTTATTTCTCTCTAATTCTTTATTTTTTTAAATAAGCAGATTTTTATGAAACTTATGTTTATGGGAATTACGGAAATGTTGACAGTTTAGAGAAAAAATACAATTTAAAACTTTTTATAGTTAACTTTAAGTTACACCCCCGTTATGTTGAGGTTACGCCGCCGCGCTGCCGCCGCCGCCTTCTCCCTTCGCGACAACCCTTCGGATGAAGAAAATCAGAAAAAATTGCTACAAATCTCTTTACACATGGAGAACCGATGGTTTATTGCTCTGTGGAGCATTCCGAATCAGTTTTATTGGCATCGGGAATTCCTGGAGCACTCCCGGGCAAATTGTCTCTGCATTCCTAGGTTGACGAGCTGTAAAATTGAAATAAAAACGTACCTACAGCCGAGCGCGCTTGTGTAACACGTGGCACTGCAAATTGTTTGTAGCACATGTCATTGTTGAATATTTTTCTCTGTTACATAATATTTTGATTACTTATCGCAGGACACATTCGACACAGTTTTTGGCGCCAAAAAATATCATAGGTTTTCATTGAAGTTCTACAGGTGACAGGTAGGAAGCTGGTGGTATTTATTCAATTGTTGCTAAGACTATTTTTAGTGATCGATCACTGCCGCGCTAACGATAAGTACATGAAACCCAGATACTGCGACGGGGCTTTTAAAAGGCCCGAAAAGTATTATACTCGTATAGATACTAGTGGTCGCCCAGTGGTCGAAATTCGTAACCGTAGTTGTGGACCGTAATTTTATTAAGGCTGCACGGATTGTATCCTAAGCAATGAAAAAAAAAAAAAAAAAAATGTGAGTTTGGATGGGTTGTTGTACCTTCGCCACAAAGTTAGTTTGCCACAGAAAAAAATATGTGTAAATTCGCCACAGTTCTATTTTTATAAAGTAAATTCGCCACACTTTTATTTTCGATACAGACAGCAGAAAAATCGAATTATTCCCCAGAGATACACTTTCCCCGTTTGACATTGACAGATTTCGGCCGCACCTCTTCCATTTTTGAAATTTTGAAAAGAGTAATAAGCGTGTGAGTCAAAGACATGGTAGTTTGTGTTTATTTTATTGATTTAATGTATTTTTATGCATAATTAAAAAAAAAATTAACATTCTGTATTTCTTCTCTATATAAACTATATGTGTGCGAAATTTCATACTCCTCCGTCCGCTCAATTTTCGTAGATACAAATACCCTAATATAATTCTTTAGTTTTAGGTACCCTAAGATATTATTTCTATTTAGGTTAACTCGATTTTGGTCAATTTTAAGTTATATATATATATATATATATATATATATATATATATATACATATATATATGGAAATAATATATTAGGGTACCTAAAACTAAAGAATTATATTAGGGTATTTGTATCTACGAAAATTGAGCGGACGGAGGAGTATGAAATTTCGCACACATATATTATTATATTATACATATATATATATATATATTCGGAATCAGGGAATCGAGATCTATAACTCTCTCTCTAAGTCACTTTTCATGAATCCTTCAGGAACCTGATTTTTCAGTAAGTAATAATGCAATAACTAAGACTTCATTACAATTTTACTAATCAATAATACAATTATCATATTTATGGTGTCATCAGTTAAATATTATTTTATTTCATTGGGATTACCGACCAGATTGAAATTATTTATGTAAGTGTTTGCAATATGTAGGTTTGCTAAAGATAAATGCAATTAGTAATGTAGTTAAGTATTGTATTTGTGACTAAGTAGTGATGATAGGTTGATCATTTAAACATTGCTAATTATGAACCCTATTTCCAAGATTTCAGGCCATAAGCTTCATATATTCAATTTAAGTATATTTAGAACTGGCTCTTTATTTGTTCTTCTTTCAATTGGTACAAGTTTCATGTAGATACGTTCAGTAGTTCATGAGATACAAGAAAAATACAGTTCAAAATTTTGAGCGTGTTGTTTTCGCAAGCGGCAAATTCGAGTTGTTGTACTCGTTAGCGCGGCACTGGTTTGGTTCCCGTCGGGCACCGGTGCTAATACCCTTACCCTATATCTTTAATGTTAGATACTGAACGTAAATGACTGTTTTTTTTTCACTTATCCTCCAAATCGAATGCCATTAGACTTTGTCCACTGTCCACTTGAAATAAGAGTTGTGTGTGAGCCAGTCTTATACAGTACTAGTGGACCCGGTGGACTTCGTACCGCTTTGACAGTTTCCATCAAGTGATTAAATTCTCTTTGGTTTCCATGACAACAAAACAAACAAATCATTATGTATTGGAAAATTTAATTGTCGTTTTTTGTATATTTATAGTGTGATTCCAGTGGGAATATCAGGATAAAAACTAACTAAATCCTATGTGTTAATCCAGGTTATAATCTATCTGTATGCCGAATTTCATTCAAATCCATCCATCCGTTGCAGCGTGAAGAAGGAACAATATACAGACACAAATAAACAAAAACTTTCGCATTTACAACCTTATTTTTAGTTTATACGAAAATCGAAACACGGGTAAAATATTTTCATTTAAAGAATCAGTACAAAAACAATTAAAATAATATCTTGAAAACTCACGAAGTTACAAGCTTTTTGTGCTGTCCCGTTGTGTGTTTTTAGTAGGGTATACTTTATTTGAAATTTTGTAAATATTATTTGGTCAAAATATGACATGGTATAAAAAATATTTAAATCGATTCTATTACTGATTCTGAACAAACAGTTTTCAGGTTTCGTATAAACTAAAAATAACATTGTATAATATTAGTGTGATTCTGTGTAGAGATAGTAGGTATTCTGTGTTACAAATGAAACACTCTTCATATATATATAGGCATCTAAGGTCAAGAGTCTTTAATTTTTCAGTCTTTAATTTTAATTTTCGTATTAAGTACCTACGAGTAATTACGTGGTACCTAAACAGTTTCTAATTTACAAGTTAGTATACGTATCAGGCTAATGGAAAGCGGCAACACCAAGGAAAGAAGAAGATGATATCTGCATTGAGTACACAAGTAGTAGAGTATTACACAGTGACTTCGTAGAAAGTGCAATTCATCAGAATTACATTTCATTGTAGACTCAGCGATGTGGAAAGCAGAATAAGCTCACTGAGTCAACGTAGAAATACAAATTGCTTTTCATTCAAATGAAAATATTGCACACATTTTTGTATCAACATCGAGAGGATTCCAATCCAGTACTGCCATGAGTTTAAGCACAAGGCGTGTAAATGTGTTGCACAGCAAAATGAACCTTCCCCTCTAGTGACCATCAGAGCGTGCTTCTAATTTCCGCGTAAACAAAAATCTACCTAGACAGCAGAATATTATGCACGGAAATGTAGACCTTGTGCTCTAGTGATTGTAAAACAGCGATGTTTATTTTTGTGTGTACAACATAAGACGTGGATGAGGTGAAGATTAATTCGGTGTATTGACGTCATACCACCTATACAACGATTGTCATTAATCACAAGTTCATTGCATTATTTGTTTACAATGTAAATTAGTAAATGATTCCCGTACCCGTCCGTGGACTTTAAAGAATGTCGTGCTTTTTATTAACGCTAACGCTGTGCAGATTTCTTTCTGGATTTCGTTTGTTTTAATGATAATGAAACATCTCACTCGTTAATTTTTTCATTAGCAAAATTTCCTATATCAAAACTATGGTGGAGTACGACACAAAAATTGCTCTTGATTAATAAATAACTTTGATAAAATATTACCGTTCTCTAGATGCTTTAAGCTAACGTTTTATTTGCAAGTTATTACATTAAATTGCAAAAAAACAACATAAGCCTATTGAAAAGAAATCATCGCTTTTACAGATACGATGCCTCAGACGTACAAATAAATACATTAAGACATAGACAGACAGACAAAAGCTTTGAACTAATACTATCTCTATTACCCGCCCGCCGCGGGGTAAAAAGAAGGAATGTTAAACAAGATTTAAGTTATAGCCGAATTAAGCTAATCTACCTGCTAAGTTAATAATTAAGCTACCTTATTCTTAACTGTTCGCCGCAGTTCACAATCCTAACCAGCATAATCGTTTCACGGAACCAAACCTGCCACAATGTGTTAAAATATTTAAAAAGTTCGCTTTAAAAATGCC
Source organism: Eudonia lacustrata (assembly GCA_947562085.1). Classification (NCBI taxonomy): domain Eukaryota; kingdom Metazoa; phylum Arthropoda; class Insecta; order Lepidoptera; family Crambidae; genus Eudonia; species Eudonia lacustrata. The sequence goes on from OX387316.1 coordinate 4,035,215, forward strand.
AAATAATAGATATTTAGTATAAAGGATAAGTGGAAAACAATCGTCTTTAAAATAAGAGTATGTGTTATTCCATTATAAGTAGCACCGAACCGTTGAAATAACACATTTGCACAAATATTTTATAATAAACATCGTCGGCAATCATCAAGATCTGCTTGTGGATCACCTTGTACTAAATATTGATTGATTTATATCGAAATCGGTAACACATGTCGACAATTTAACTAAAGCCTCGGGCAGTTAACCACTGAATGATTTAACTGAAGATAAAAAAGGTACGCAGACGAGGAAGGCTGTACGAATGGAATTGGTGATTGAATACGCTAACAAAATTGGTTCATAAAATTAATAGTGATTTTTGCTGTTGCATGGAATTGAACTGTATCAACATGAGACTCCCGAACTATACAAAACTTACTAACTTCAACCTTGTAGTTAATAAGTTTTGTATAGAAAATGTAATAGGAAGTATATATAAGAAGTATTTATTTACAAACAAAGACAAAAACAAGATAATAATAAAACTACTTAAAATTAAACTTACAAAAAACTATAAACTATATCTACTATTAACTATAAATAAAAAATTTGCCCCAAACCATCCCCATCAGGCAGAGTGCCCAGTTAAAAAAAGTTAACAAGAAAGTTAAGGAAGTTGTATACATAAAATTGTGAATACATAAGCTTTATAAATTTGTTCTTACCTAAAACCCTTTTAGCACGTCTGCGAGCAGCCTGATCGTGACCTGTAGGCTTAGCCAAAGTAACATTAAGAAAACGATAGCGAAGTTCGAAAAGAATAAAATGTATGGGATTGACATAAGATTGACCACGTGATTTAGCGCGGCTTATGTCAATCCCATACATTTTATTCTTTTCGAACTTCGCTATCGTTTTCTTAATGTTACTCTGGCTACGCCTACTGATTGGATTGGCGTTGAGAAGTGCCTTTGAGTACCTATGGGTTTGGTTTTGGTTTTGGTAAAAGCAAGGACCTCGGCTCGGTTCGATCGGGTTGTGGGGGTGGAGATAGGCGCCCAGGAACATGACTGTCTGTACCTGGTATAGAGCGCGTGTGAACCGGCTCGTCGTACCCTTGTTCTACGAGTACGGTGTCTTGGGCCTAAACTAGTGTGCATGTTCATTGTATTCTGTAAATATGTAGTGGCATTTAGTGGATCGGGCGAAGACAATCAATTGAAGGCTCCTAGCCATGTCTAATCCATCGTTCGCACGAAATCCTCAGTTCGAGTATCGCGTTAATCTTGAACGATGGTGGGGTCTGTCTGAACCGGGAATATAAATGGAGTAGAGTGGTCTAGCAATTGGAAAGGCAAGTCGAAGCGAACTTACTCCCAATGCAATAAATTAGAATAGAAAACGATTCCCCGGTTTTGTCATTACGTATAATGGTTTTATGCATAGTTTACGAATGCATTTTAGTTTACACATAAGTACCTACCTTTGTTTATTTATTTATTTATTTTATTATTTATTTTATTAAGGACTTCCAACAAAACTTGTATATTGATACAGCTTCTTTTAAGTAAGATTTGTGTTTAGCTCAAATCTTACTTAAAAGAAGCCACAACATGTACCATAAAGCTAATAAAAGCTAATAAATCCAATAACCTAATATATGTATGAAAACAAATTAAATTTAAATACAATTGAAAAATAAAAAAATTATCATTGAGAATAAATTAAAAATTAAAATCATTGAAAAATAAATTAAAAAAACATTGAAAATTGAATTTAAAACTTAATTAAAAAACATATTGAGATTAAATCTAAATTAAAATACAATAAAACATATAAATACAATATTAAACATTACTATATAATAACATTACTGTGTAAAAAAAAATAACAATATTAATAATAATAATGATTGATGATAATTGTTTTAATAACATTCAAAATCACTGTAAGCACTCAGTCGTTAGAAGAAAATTGTTTTAGGACTTAAAGACCGTGTTCAACTGTTCAGTGGCGTGCACTTGGAGAGGCCTATGTCCAGCAGTGGACTAGTGTAGTCTGATGATGAGGACTTACAGCAAGCCCAGCCTCCAATAAAATCAAGTACAATAATATTATGTCCATACTATAAATTGATCTTGGGACTTCTGGTTCTAAAAAACTGGTGTTTTCACCACTAGACTTCAGAGGCGTTTTTACATAAACAAAACGACGCTTATTATACAACCTTATTTTTAGTTAATACGAAAATCGAAACACGGGTCAAATATTTTCATTTAAAGAATCAGTACAATAAAAATTAAAATAATATCTTGAAATAATATCTTGTATACTTTATTTGAGATTTTGTAAATATTATTTGGTCAAAATGTAACATGGTAAAAAAAATATTGAAATCGATTCTATTACTGATTCTGAACAAACAGTTTTCAGGTTTCGTATAAACTATAAATAACATTGTATACAAATCCTAGTGAAAAGTTATTAAAGATAATTTCTCATAAATCAAACTGTGAGCAACAAAAGCAACAATTTCTCATAGATATATGTATTAATAGTCGTCTAGACAGAAAAGAGTCCAGGGTTATTTAAGCCAATTTATCTGGAGGTTATCTCTGAGGGCGCACGCTTATGATGCCGCGATATTGTTGCCATAAATTGCGGGGATCGAGTCGAGAAATTGTCGGCACCAAATAAGGAGACCAGAAAGTAAGCTTAATACATATCGCGTTCCAGCAATGCCCACAAACATCCTCTCACGGACACGGTCCCCTCCGCCCGATCCTCTAAATGCCACTACACATTTACTAAATACACTAAACAAGCACACTAATTTAGGCCCAAGACACCGTACTCGTAGAACAAGGGTACGACGAACCGGTTCACACGCGCTCTATACCAGGTACAGACATGTAGGTACCTGGGAGCCTTTAGAGGCGCCCTCGGGTTGTTCCGCTCCCCGATCCGATCCAATCCGAACCCTTCGGAGAATCTAGTAGGGCACGGGGACACGCACTTTTAAGTGTGTGATGACATTCGTTCCCTCTAGAGAACCTCCTCGCCGCCCCCCAAAAAAGCCCGGTGAAGCTGAAAATGCCGTTCGAGGCAATCAGCCTTCTCTCTCCAAAAAATTATCTAACAATCGGCTAATCAAAAAAGGATTTTTCCGGTCCCTGGTGTGAACCGGCTCGGCGTACCCTTTGTTCTACGAGTACGGTGTCTTGGGCCTAAACTAGTGTGTATGTTTAGCGTATTCTGTAAATGTGTAGTGGCCTTCAGAGGATCGGGCGGGGCAAGTAAACGTACATCCACGCCGTAAGTAGTTACTTTTTACGAAGCAACATAATGCAACAGGACAGCATTCGGTGACATTCTTAAACTTTTATGATCACTTGTTGCTAATTGCATACAGCTATAAACATACATTAACAAATTAAAACAAAATGTAACTTTTAGCAACAAGTGACTAAGCATGTTGCACGGCATAATGTTCACAAACATCTGCAAGCAACGGACGTGTATCGTAATTTCATCGATTGTTACCACATATTGATTGTTTTCAGTAGTTAAACAACATTACCTAACACAGCTACATATACTAACAACAAATTCCTTTCTGTTATCAGATATTGCCCACTGACACTTGGAAACGTGGCTCAACCAAAAGTAACTCAACGGTGTGGAATTGTGGCACCCTCAAGACGTTGTAGCTGGCTACAACGCTGGCAACGTCTTAAGAGTTTAATGATTCAAATATTCTAAAGTGGAGATTTCTCATTTTCTTTATTAAGTTTTCCAACAAACATTTGTTAGAGTTCGGCGAACGCTGAACAGTCTCCATCTTTCATGGCCTTCATGTTTATAGAATCTTATAAGAGCATTTCAGTACCGGACCAAATAGCCATAACACTAGTGGTCGCCCAGTGGTCGAAATTCGACCGTAATTTTATTAAGGCTACACTGATTGTATCCTAAGCAATGAAAAATTAAAAAAATAGAATGTGAGTTTGGATTGGCATTGACAGATATCGGCCGCTCCTCTTCCATTTTAAAAATTTTTGAAAAGAGTAAATAAATACATGGTAGTGTGTGTAATGTTTGTTTTATTGATTTAATGTATTTTTATGCAATATAAACTATAAGTGTGCAAAATTTCATACTCCTCCATCAGCGCAATTTTCGTTACAAAGGGGTACCTACAAAGTTTTTGCTTCACGTATACTTTCTTTGATTGAAGAAAATACAGATCTTAATAGTTTTGTTATTTGCGTACAATTTTATACCTAATAACAATAATCATAGATTCTCAACTTCTTTATTTGGCTTGATATTTGTTTTTAGGGCTTCGTCCAACGCCTTATAAGTAAATGGCATGTCATAAATCATGTATAAGTATTAAGTAAGCTTCAGGCCGTTCAGGGAATCTTATTAGAATCATGGATTTGTGAAATTGGCGTAATGAACACTTTATATACGGAAATCCGGTCCGAGGTCACTCACACAAATCAACAAAGGAATGACTGAATTTGAACATGAAGAAAACCATATGTTTAAAGCAAATAATATTTGAAATTGAAAGATATTCAAAAACAAATAAAATTAACACATTGAAATATCCAATCCAAAACATCGTTCTTTACAAAATTATTTATATTGAAGTTTATTACAAATACAAAAATATTTATTGCATATTAAGAGTGCGCCGTCCGTAAGTGACAAGTGTCATATGTTTTATTTGAAATGTCGTCGTCCATATTTATTTGATGCCGCGCGGCCATACTAATTTTGTATGGGGAATTTAAGGTGCTTAATAAAAAATAATTATTGAAATAACCACTTGATGAATCGAAAATGTAGTCTAGCAATTTTAAGTTCAAGTTTATCCATTGATGATTGTTTAGACAAAATCAGAGGTACAATATTGTAGAAAAAACTATAGCGTGTTATGACATTATGGTTCTGACGAATTGTAAACACGTTCCCTATGATACTAAATATATATTTTGTTCATTTAATACGATAGTATTTTCAATTATATTTACTTATCCGTAACTGCATTTTTTTGCATTTTTTGGTCGGCGCACCTTTAAGTATATAGGTACATAAAGATCTAATTCTAGGTAAAATATAGGTGTCTTATAAACTTAATTACCCTTTTCAGGTATTGCAATTACTCCAATTATGAAAAGTCTAAACATCACGTGAAATATGGGTCAAACTATACTGTCAAATTATAGAAGGCTTTTCCCATCAACCAGGTTTTTAATTTGATTTTAAACAATTTGGAGTTTAATCCTTTCAGTTCTTAGGGTAGATGATTAAAATCTTTTATTCCTTTAACAAATGCACTTTTGTAATACATATTGTTATTGATCATTGGTATACATGAGTTATGTCTATATCTGCTACGAACGTTTGGACGATCAGACACCTTATTTTTAAAATACTCCTTATTTTTTTTTTAAGTTATAAAAAATATATATATATAAACTAGCCAACAATTTATTTATTGTTCTATTAGCCCCCTCGAACACTTGTAGCTTTTCTAGCTTCAGCGTACGGTGTGAGAAATTTGGTCACTAAAATACTCGCTTCAGAAGGTGACAATTTCCAAATTCCGTATATGGCTGAGGCTCTGTCAGCTTGGTCGGTCCTCCATCCAACTCAAGTTTTGCCCGATAAGCGAGAGGTTCAAAGAAAGTGGGACGATATGCAGTGTGAACTCATTTATGAGGGTGTCGAGACAAATGCTACTGGGGTCGACTTGGCTCGTATTAAGGCGGCTTCTAGGCCTGAGTCTGGTGCATGGTTACACGCATTACCGTCTCCGCAATTAGGAACGCTTCTTGATGATAATACACTGAGAATAGCGGCAGCGTTAAGATTAGGCTGTAACGTATGCGAGCCTCATCGTTGTGTTTGTGGCGCATGGGTCGAAGCAAATGGTCACCACAGTTTAAGTTGCGTAAGGTGTGCTGGTAGAATTCCGCGACATTACGAGCTCAACGAGATTATTCGACGGGCCTTGATCTCAATAAACATGCCTTGTGTTTTAGAGCCGCCTGGTCAAATTATTTATTTCGGAGCTGGGTCGGCGTTGCAGGGACAAGGGCTACGACCCCCGCTCCGGAGCGTACCTGGTCCAAAGAGTTTCCTTAGCCATACAGCGGGGTAACGCTGCAAGCGTGATGGGAACTTTTGGGCCGAGTACGGTTCGAGGGGGCTAATAGAACAATAAATAAATTGTTGGCTTATCTTATCTTATCTTATCTTAGTGGGGCCTGCCGAGGTTTCCACCTCCCAGTAACACTTCGACCCATTGGGATCTTTTGTGCAACCCCATCCTTTCACTCTTCCTCCTCTGTAAAGATAGATGCCATAAGTCTGGCAACGTCCTTAAGAGCGAAGAGCCTGAAGTCCTCCGGTTTCGGATAGGCCGACCCCAGGAGTCCCATTCTTTTCCTAGCCAGAGAGTCGCAGTCACACAGTAGGTGCTGCATTGACTCGGATTGCTCTCCACATGCCCTACACAAACTATTTGTTGAAAGGTGCATTCTGTGAAGCATTTGTTTTGTGGCATAGTGCCCTGTCAAGGCACCAATGGTTAATCGGGCCTGCCTTCTGCTGCCTCCGCATATGAACTTACTCCGTCCTAAGGCGTTTTCGCCTAGGAATGATTTGGAGTGTTTCATACCCGGCTGCTCTTTCCATTCGATGCCGTGCCTGTTTTTGATGTAATCTTTTAAGGCCTTGTTGATGGTACTTTGTGCAAGTGCCACGAACGGCTCAGGACCAATAAGCTGGGTCTCTGAGCCCTCCCTGGCAAGTGTATCCGCCATCTCGTTGCCGTGGATTCCCATATGGCCTGGGACCCAGATCAATCGCACCTTGTTATGTCCACCTAGCTTGTTTAGAGCTTTTGTGGTTTCCAGAACAAGGCCAGAGTCGATTCGGGGCGATATGAGTGACTTGAGCGCGGCTTGGCTGTCACTCAGGATGAATATATTGCGCTTTTTAATAGCTAACTCTATATTCTGCTTTGCGCACAGGAGAATTGCGAAAGTTTCTGCTTGGTAAACAGTAGCAAATTTTCCCATGCTTTGACTATGCTTGAAGTCGTTATTATAGACGCCTGCCCCTGTGCCCGACTTCATTTTTGATCCGTCGGTGTACCAGATTAGGCTGTCTTTTTCCGGAGACGGTGGCCCTCGTTTCCATTCGTCCCTGGTTGGAACATAAACTTTAAATTTCTTTTCGAACACGAATATGGGGGATATTTTATCGCACCCCATTTCCATGATCGTATCAGGAATGTCACTTGGTTCCCATTTTGTGTGTCTGGTCAGAGGTTTAGATGCGTCCCATAATCCGGCCACCTTTAGTCTATGTAACGCTTTCTTTGCCTCTGTTTCTATTACAATGTGCAGGGGTGGAAGGTCTGTGAGGACCTCCAGCGCTGCCGTTGGAGTGGTTCTAAAGGCACCAGTGATTGCTAGACAAGCTGTTCTCTGAAGTTTGCTAAGAGCATTCTTACAGATTTTCAGCCTAGTTCTGGGCCACCAGACGATGCTGCCATATGTGAGGATCGGTCTCACCATTGTCATGTAGATCCACCTGATAATTTTGGGGTTGAGTCCCCAAGTCTTGCCGTATGTAGACCGACACATGCCAAAGACTCTGTAAGCCTTGGCTACGGTTGTGTCCACATGCTGTTTCCAAGTAAGTTGCCTATCCAGCGTTAAGCCTAGATATTTCACTTCTTTGGACCAAGAGAGCTGGGTGCCATAGAGTGTTAGGTTACCCAGTCCCGTAATGTTCCTCATTCTTGTAAAGGGGATAGCTGTTGTTTTCCCCGGGTTTACAGAGAGGTGATGGGCATTGCACCATTCCTCCAGCAGACCTAGGGCACGTTGCATTAACCCCGATACCGTAGAGGGAAATTTCCCACTGACTGAGATGACCAAATCATCCGCATAACCCACCGTATGGAATGGTCCTTTATTCAGCCTTACTACAATTGAATCAACTACAAGGCTCCACAGAAGAGGCGAGAGAACCCCTCCTTGTGGGCATCCTCTAGTTGTTCGCGCAATTAGACTGTCACCTAGCAGTTCAGAGTTAATAATTCTACCCTTTAACATGCATTCAATCCAATTACAGATCGGTTGTGGCACACCATGGTTCTTGGCTGCAACCTTGATGGATTCAAAGGTAGTGCGATCAAATGCACCTTCGATATCTACGAAAGTGCAGACGCAAATCTCCTTGTTTTCCAGCGCAGATTCCGCTCGACTCACCACATGATGAAGAGCAGTTTCGGTTGACTTCCCCGCCTGATATGCACACTGAAGTCCATGGAGTGGGAATCTTTTCAGAGGTCCCGCTCTGATATATTTGTCTACCATCTTCTCCAGGGTCTTCAGGAGAAAAGATTGTAGACTTATAGGCCTAAAGGCTTTGGGTTCTTCGTAATCTGGTTTTCCTGTTTTGGGTATGAAGATTACCTTAACACGCCTCCATGTTCTGGGAATATGTCCGAAAGCTATGCATGCTTTATACAGCCTGCAGAGATGGGGTCACTACCCTTTTCGCTGTTATCCAGTCATATTTGGAAGTTCTCCTCTGCTGTTCCTTCCAGCTGATTGGATCATGATCGTCCTGGATGACTTCTGATCCAGGGAAATGAGTGTCAAACATGGCCTTCAATGTGTCACTCCCTGTCTCTGTACGTACTCCATCTTCCTTCCTTAACGTGGTAAATGGAATCGCCTTTGTTGTAGAGATAGCCTTGGATAATCTCATTGCTTCCGGAACAGATTGTATCTGGTAACAATGTTTCCTCCAGGCAGATCTCTTTGCCTTACGTACCGCACTACTGTACCGTGTTAAGGCCTCCTTGTAGTCGCTGAAGTCGTTCCTCGCTTTCGCTTCGTTGAACGCCTGTCGTGTAGCTCTTCTAATGCGAGCCAGTTCCGGGTTCCACCATGGTACCCTCCTTGTCACTGATTTCGTCTCTGGACAGTTATTTTGCCATGCCGTCATCAGTGCTTCTGTAATTCTGTCAGCTTCAAACTCTATGTCCAAGGCTGAGTTTAATTTACAGCTGGGACCATCCAGCTCCATTTTGAGGTCCTTTTTGAAGCCCTCCCAGTTAGTGTTCCTGGGGTTCTTCCTACGCACAGTTTCTATGGTTTCACCTAGTCTGTACCTAAAGCATATGTAGTTATGATCGGAAAGGGAGACCTCATCCGACACATGCCAGTTTGTGATGTTCCTTACCGCTCTATTGTTAGCAATGGTTACGTCGATCACCTGTGCCCTGCGGGCGTTGAAAAAAGTAGGCTTGCTACCTTTGTTAAGTAATTGCATGGGTGAACTTACCAGATATTCCAGAAGCTTCTCCCCCCTTTCATTGGTGTCTGAGCTGCCCCAGACGACATGATGCGCGTTCGCGTCGCAGCCGATGACGACATCTAAGTTTTCTCGGTTGCCGTAGGTTACCAGTTCCCGTATCTGTGGTGATACTGGATCTGCCTTCTCGTAAGGGAGATAAGCTGACGATAAGATTACCGTTCGCTTTGTCCCCCCCTCCCCTGTGTGGATCCTGACAACTGTCAGGTCCCTGCAACAGAACTTGATTAAAGGCATTGCATGTATGTCATTTCTGACATAAATGCAAGTCCTCATGTTATTAGTGGAACAGTTATGAAAAAGAGTACCAGGAGCTCCACCTAAGCCCTTTATCATTCCCCCATATAGGTAGGGTTCCTGAATTAGGGCAATATCAAACTTGTTCATTTTAAGCTCGCGTGCCAGAAGGGCAGTCGCGGCCTTACAGTGGTGCAAATTAATCTGTACACACCTTAGTCCCGCCATTTCCTCGTCTATTGGCCGTCTTCCGAGCTACGTTCCCCATCCGTTGTCGCCTGCGCGCCCTACGGGGAGGACCCCCCCAGAAGCAGCTCGTCTATGTCGAGCTCTCCCACGATGTCTTCAGATCTTGGGGAGGAGATCCCACCACATTCCATTGGTGTCATCTCCTCTCCAACATCCCCTACCGCAGCGACTAGAACACCCGGTCCTGGCTGCACCTTTGCCACTAGTGCGCTTTGAGAGCACTCACCCTCAGTCGCTCCCGCTACGCTCACTCCTTCACTATTGCCTTGGGCCTCGACAGGCTCGCCCGTAAGCTTCTCCTCTAGAAGCTTAAAGACGCTCCTGTCGATGCCCGTGTAAAGGCAATAGCCCTCCGCTTTGATGAATGCTGCAGAGGCACCATCCATCAGTATGACCCTCCGTACTGTCAGACCCTCGACCTTGGTGTCGACGATCTTCCAGCCCGAGGTCTTCAAACCGGGATGACACCTCTGCAGCATTCTCAAAACCCTGCCCGTGTCAAGGCGGCTGACGTTTCGGGACTTCCATGCCATCTTTACAGGCTTTGGAAGGTCCTTGGCATCGACCACCCTGAGCAATACTCCTTCGACAGTTAGGCCGTCCTGTGCTCGAAGCCATTCCGCCGACCCACTCCCTTCACAAGTGAAGAGGATGGCTCCCGCCGAAATGCCTCCCATACTGACTACTGGGATGGGGTCAGGTGTGGCCTCCAACAGGTCCCAAATGGTTCCTTGGATGGCCACATAGTGACTCTCCCCCAGCATGGTTGCCGGGTAGTCATCAGCAACGATGGCCATCTTAAAGGCACTTACTGCTCCCGCGTAAGACCCGTGAGTCTTAACGCGTTTAGCATCAAGCGCCGCCTGGCTCTCGTTGCTGACCTCCCTCTGCCGCTTAGAGCGTTCCACCGCAGCCTGCTCACCTTCGGCTTGCTGCCTAACCAGCTTCGCTTTACGCTTGTGGTGGCCCGACCTATGACCTGACGCCCTGCCTTCGCTCACCTTCTCTACATCAGGCCGAGGACCAACAGGCAGGATCCCATCAGGACCCAGTACCTGCAGCCCCGATGGTCCGGCGGTGACGACGGGATGGATCCCATCAGGACCCCGTTCCCGTAGCCCCACCATTCCACGGCCCTCCATAGGGGATTGCTGGGCTGGTGCTGTAGCCCCCCCACCATGCAACGAGCTACCACCTGCTTGGTCCCCTCGCACAAAGGTCGACGGGTTCGGCTCCCTAAGGTACCCAAATCCACCTGACCCTGGCATGGAGCCCGACTGCAGTGGATGCCGTGCCGGAGCACCGGACGGCACGCCCTTCCCTCTACGGTTTCTGCCTCGTCCGCTAGGCAGATTCGGTCCCCGAAGGTGTCCGTCTCCACTTTGCTTCGGAGTAGTCCCGTCCTTTGACGCGCCTGCCCCCGTAGGGGCGCGGTGCGCTTTCGTCCCTTGCGGGACCTTAGTTTCGCCGCGCATAGCGGCACTAAATTTTGGCAAATTTTTTGCCGCCCCCAGATACAAGGGGCAGCCTGAGCCCGAAGGCCCAGGGAGGGGTTCTCCGGCTCCGCCGGTACCCTCCTGGGGTAATTTTGTGTTTGAAAATGTGCCATATTTATTTTTGTTTAACAATTTTGAAGTCGAGGTTGTCATTTCTCCGGGAAAGGGTAGGAAATAAGGAATGCGGTAAGGAGTGAAATTATGTGGATAGGATCATGGGAAAAAGGGTAGGGTATTGGCCCGCCGTGCAGGATATCACTGGCGGGTTAGCCCTCCACTCTTCGCTACTGAGGTCGCAAGGTAGATTAGTAAGTGTGCGATGCTTGTTTGGTGACCACAGCATTGCCCGGGGCGGACGACTTACCGCAGGGTGGGTTCGCCGCCTGCCTGTACAGGTGGTCGACAGGACAAGCGGCGACGAGGACGTGCGTGATAGGACTTGACGGCAGACGCATATAGCTCAATATCGCACACTTGAGCATACATCAAACCGCCCAACCTCCCCAAAAAAATTGTTGGCTAGTTTATATATATATATTTTTTATAAAATACTCCTTATTATTCTTAATAAAGCTAGATATTTCCAGAATATAAATACTGACTAAAGTAAGATAACCTTTTTCTCTAAAAAATATTTCGAACAGTTTCATCAGAAAACAAGCTATATATGTATAATGCGCAAACATCTTTTCTGCAAAATAAATGCTGACTTAACATCTACAGAGTTACCCCAAAAAATTATACCGTATGTCAGGAGTGGGTAAACATGACCAAAATACGAAGCTCTTGCTACTTGTACTGAAGTGGTGTCAACGAGTATAGATAAAGCATAGCAGCAACTAGACATTTTATTTTTTATTTTAGTTATATGGGATTTCCAATTTAGATGGGCATCTATTGTAACACCAAATAATTTATTTCATTGACTTCGTTTATTTAAGTGCTTGATTCACAGATATTTAAATTAAATGAATTTGTTTTTTAATTTCTGAATTGAATAATTTTGTTTTTTTACGATTTACATTTAAGTCAATGGATTTTAACCAATTAACAGTTTTTTTTAAGTTTTGTTAATTTCACTTTCAAAAGCAGCTCTGCCACTGTAATTGTCCGAAATAAAAATTGTTGCATCATCAGCAAACATTATACATTAAATAATCCAAGTATTCTGGAAGTTCATTAACGTAAATAAGAAAAAGAAGAGGACCCAGTATACTCCCTTGAGGTACACCTAGAGTAATTTTATTTGAAAGGTTTTATTAGTTTTATTAAACGTGTCAACAGCAGTATATTGTTCTCTGTTCTTGAAGTAGTTTTCTAATAGTTTTAGTGCTATGCCGCATATACCTAAATTTTCCAGCTAAATCAAAAGTGTGTCATATACGACGCAGTCGAATGCCCTTGACATATCAAGAAACACGCCAATGTGCGGTATCTTATTATTTGAATCTTCCCATATTTGCTTCAGCACTTTAAATATGGCAAGTGTCGAAGACTTTTCCTTCTGAAAACCAAAGAGACTATTTAAAATAATGGTTTGATTTTTGCTTTTTTTAGTTTTACATGTGTACAAGGGGTTCATTTAAATATTGCAGGGAATGCTTGATTACTTGAAGCATATTATCAAAACCACAGTTCTTTTTGTTATTCAAGCTCATTACAGTTTTGTATAACTCATATGGATCAACAGGTGACAAAAATATACTTTTTGAATTCGAAGTAGTACTTGCGTGATAGCTGTTTTTAGGTAAGTTACATGTGGTTATGGTCAGAAAGTGGTTATTAAGAGCTTCAGCAATAGTATTAGCATCTGTAATAGTATTTCCATCAACATAAATGTTAACTATTGTTTCCTTAGATGTATTTGAAGGGGTGGTTTGTTTTTTTATTAAGTTCCAAGTAGCTTTGCTTTTGTTAGTGTTTTGGTTTATATAAGTAATATTTGTTTTTTTCTTTGCTAAACGTGTTACTGTCTTTTTAAATTTTACAATATTTTTTATAATATGAAATAAGATAAGTTTTTCTATTTCTAATATTTGTTGATGTAATGTTCTTTTTACTTTGCTTGCTTGATGTACCCGTAGTTTGCCAATTGCTTTTTCTCTTATGTAACTCTTATTTTCTCTAATGGTACACATATATCATACAACACTCTAAATAAATTTATAAACTCTGAATAAGCTAAGTCAACAGTATTTTGTAAGAAAACTTCGGAAATGCTCAACTGGGATAGGTAATATAGGAATATATCTATATATTTATCTACATTTCTTTTATACGTATATGTACCAATATTTCTCATTAAAACGTAGACTGCATGGTACTTCAATAGTTTGACCTGAATGATCTGACAAACCAAGATGTACTTCTTTTGATTTATAACTTTTAAAATTAACCAAAATATCATCTATGCATGTTTTTGAATGAAGGGTAATTCTACAAGTTTATTTAAACTGTATAAAAATTTAAATTAAATAAACAAACTTAGATGAATATTATTTATGAATGCCCCCCTAGACAAGTGGCATAACGCTAATAGAATAGAAATTAAATAGAATGATTATTGCATGGGATTGACATTCTATTCAGTTAGCGTAATGCTACTTGTATAGCCTCCCCTAGACAGGACAGGACATTACATCGCTTGAAATGTAAATAAACAGTGTAACCTAACACAAAAAAAAGAAAACTTTAATTAGTTGAATCAGCTTAATCGTGGATGATTTCTTAATCAGTTGGCACAAACAGGATTTCCTTCAGATATAACTCTGCATTCCCATAAATATAAAACAAACCAATATGGAAATTAATAAAGACAAAACAGTTATCGATCTCGTGAATTGACCGTCATAAAGACTTCGCCACACTCGTATAGAACGCTGCGTAGCGTTAAGGAATAATGATAAATAGAAAGAAAGAAATAAAATACATCTATTGGCACACACTTCAGCAAAATTAATTACATGTAAAATAAAAACAAAAGTACATATTTACAATATAATAAAAAAACAAAACAAAAAACAATATAAATAAATAATATTCGATATTGCGAGAACTTTTTTTACTATTCGAAAGAGTTTAATTGACTACAATATTATGCACAATAGGTATGCATATACTTTAAAGTAATATGGCCTGCATATACAATATTGGCACTTTCGCCGCGACTTCGTCCCGTCCACGTAGATTTCGTATTTTTACGTACAAAAATTGATACTTACTACGTTTTTCAAATCAAAAAATAGAATCATTATAGAAATTGTTTCTTTTGCATGTACTCCGCATACCACCACGTTGGCGAAAACATGCCCAGTTATGGCCCTTACGTTAGGGTGCGACGTTGCTGCTTCCAAGTCGTGCACTCTTGCAGGCAATGCTGAGCAGTACCTGTGGCAGTATCTTCCGGTATAATGGTGGCACAATAGGGTTGCCTCTCTCTTTAAGCGATCTAAAGCAAGTACTTCAAAAAACATCAGTGTTCTGACAGTACCTGCACCAGACGAAATGCGCTCCATGTTTGCGCTTGGTCCAGGAGTTAAGGACTGGACGCACCGCGTTTGATTCTAATAACCTTAACAGCTATTGATGTTATTTGTCTGTTATTATTCCTAGAAATAAATAAATAAAATAAATAATATTATAGTAAATCATTAAATGATAGTGATCATTTATTGATTTACTTCATTTCATATCTTACCTATTACTGTTTACTAGCTAAACTATTGTTAAATAAGAAAATTTTAAAAAATATTTAGGAAAACCTAAGCCACACAAGCTATCCAAAACTTCGTAATATCCTTGCAATACGCGACAATTATAACAATACATTGAACCACAACAATTTAAGGCAAGCTCTACTTCATCTTCAATAAATACCTAATGGTAACATTGAAAGAGTCCTTAAACCTAACATAATAATATGTATGTTCATTATAGCAGTAGTAGCTATCGAGAAGATAATTATTATCGCGCTTATACTGCTTAGCGTTTTGTGTGGCGAAGACTTAAAAGTTTAGCCAACTATAGCAAACTGCTATCCAGTTCGCAACATACACGTGCGGCTATTAAAGAATCAATTAAAATCTCACTACAGAGTACAGCGAGACACTGCATATGGACTTATGTACGCTCGCGAACATAAATCTAGTGAAATACGACACTTTTAATGTGATTGGTTTGAGATTGTCTCGGGTTTAACTTTAAACTTTAAAGCGATTGCAGACGGAGATTGATGAATTGCGAGGGCTATTCTTTTTTTCTCCACTACAGGAAGCGCTGGGGACTTTGACTTGCCTGATAGTATAATGATACTGATGGTTTAATGACATTCCCAAAAGCTCGATTATTGTAGTCTAAACTGAATAAAACATTTTAGATTTTGAAAGTAAGTGACGATAAGGTCGAAGATGGAAGCGCAGTTCCCCCACAAGCTTCATCTTAGCACAACAACTACTAACATTGATGTTATGACGACAGACTAAGATATATTGTGGTAGCTAGCCAGACGGGTCTACACCCAGCTTAACCAGTTACCACTAACCAAACCGAGTACCGAAAATCGAACCGACTTACAGAACTGATCGATAACTGATGTTGTTATCTGTAAACGTAATTTTACATCACATCACATCACATCACATCACCAACTTATTATACGTCCCACTGCTAGGGCACGAGCCTTCCCTGTGGTTGGGTACAGAGAACGGGCCATAAACCAACACGCGGGCCAAGTGTGGATTGGTGGTTGTTAACGCCTGCTAATGCACCGGGATCAACGGCTTTTCGTGCCATCCGAAGCACGGAGGAGCTTGAGATGATAGGTACATTTTTGGTCACCTATCCGATGACCGGCATTGACGAAAGTTGCTTAACATTAGCAATCGCAGACCGGGCGCGTTAACCGCTGCGCCATCGAGCTCCACGCAATTTTACATAACCTAGTTAAATCTGCGCTGTTTTTTGTAAATTCAAACATTCTTATAAGTATTGTAACATAATTACAAGAAGTTTCCCACAGCATTTACAAATTTAAAGTACACTTAGCTTATTAGAAACTTAGCGCGTAAAGTGCTGGGCAACAGCTGCGCTGAAAACTTTTGATGGAGTATGTTGCAACTTGTTACAGAGCGTCGTGATAATGCGGCTATATAAAATGTATGATCATGTTGTGCCGCATCTATTTAGCGGTATGTTGTTTGAACGGGTATCATAACAGCGCGAAAAAAGTTTTAGTGTTCTTATAATATGCCGGACTCAGACACGTAAATTAACATTAATTAAGACTTTTACACTTATTTATAAAAAAAATCAAAGTAAAAAGTCTCTAATAATGACTTTGGTATTTTGTTGGAATACCTATTTTCATCAAAAAATCTCTAACGTCACCGGCGCCATTATTATTCGTCATTTTATATTTACTCATATACAGGGTGGAAAGATCAAATTCCACATGGATGGCAACTACCTTATATATTGGAAATAGCACATTCTGTGTAAAGGAAACTTTCCTTTAGTTTTAAAAACAATATATTCTCCATTTATGGATTTTTGAAAAATCGTTTGTCTTAGGCGGGACTCGAACCAGTTAAATGCGACAAAACAATAACATGCCGTATTTTATGATGGAGATCGAAAGGGTTACTGATAAGGTTCATTTTTCTCTAAATAGCAAACACAATAAAAATAACGGAAGGCCATGAAAACTAACAACTACCTTTTAATTTTGTTTACACCCTTCACGTGAAATGCTCCGCAACTACTTTAATTATTGGAAATAGCAAATTGGAATGCAATTGCAATGGAGACTTACTTTTATTTTAGAGAATAATAAATACTGCATACTGTTTTATTACCTGCTTAAGACTTCCCTTAACAAAGACGGTGCATTATTGTCTCGACAACGACGTAAATTTAGCGCAATAAAAAATATAGTTCTGTGAATGCATATAAACAGGCTAATGACTTGTGCAGATGACTGTACGTATAACAATGTAGGCGGAATAATTTGTCAGTACAAGCGCTGTCCTCAGGCAAATCCTTGTCAGGCTACAAGTGGCATAGGATTGCTCGGTTCTTTTTGTCGATCACCGTGAACAGTAATTAGTTGAGAGACAGCATTCCGCTGGTGTTGAGAAAAGCTTTTTTAAAAAAAAAAAAAAATGCTGCTCGTGGAAATTTTTTCAACATATGTGTTTTTGTAATTTGTTCGCAACAAAATTTACGTTAAAAATTATATAAACATTTTATAAATAGCTTGCCTACTTCTTAACTGATCTTTAGTATTTGTAAAAATATTATGATCAGATGTTAATGACGGTAGTTGTTGACATTGAATGGGCGCCTTTGGCTTTCAAAGTAAAAGTAAATAGTGTTGAATAATTTCGGCGGGCTGGTTAGAACCACGATAGCTCAATTGGAAGAGCACCTGACCCGGTATGTCAGAAGGGTGCGGGTTCAAATCCTGCTCGTGGAAATTTTTTCAACATTTGTGTTTTTGTAATTTGTTCGCAACAAAATTTGCGTTAAAAATTATATAAACATTTTTAAAAGCTTTTTAATTTAGAACGTTACAAGCTGGTACGAACGGCTCCCCCCAATATCCGAATTGGTGGTAGTTGCTTTCTTGATAAAAAAAATTGCTATTTGTTAGATAACTTGTTTAGTTTTTTATTAATAACTATTTATAGTATGAGGAGCTCGGTGGCGTAGTGGTTAACGCGCCCGGTCTGCGAGTGCTGAGGTTAAGCAACTTTCGCAATGGCCGGTCATCGGATAGGTGACCAAAAGTGTTTCATCTCGAGCTTCTCCGTGCTTCGGAAGGCACGTAAAGCCGTTGGTCCCGGTTGCATTAGCAGTCGTTAACAACCACCAATCCGCACTGGGCCCGCGTGGTGGTTTATGGCCCGTTCTCCCTATCCATCCATATCGAAGGCTCGTGCCCCAGCAGTGGGGACATAAAAAATGAGCTGATGATGATAATTTATAGTATATTGTTATGTTAACACGACTTACTTAGTACCTATTTATTGATTAAAATGATGCAAATTTCTAATGCAGGAAAAGCGTGTTCTATGCCATAATCACGTCTTCTCGAATCTAACTGATTGTCATTCAGTATAGCGGCTACTTATACAAGGCGATATCCAATCAGACCGGTGCCGAGCAATGTATGGGCTCCCACGTCTCGGTGCGTTGCACTGTCCGTTGATATGCGGGTCGGCAATCGGCATCGATGCGCCGTTTGTTTATGTAGAGTTATCCCCAGACGGACTTTACAGTGTTACTGGACGTTTTTGGAGGCTTTAAGTGTTCCTCAAGCTTTTAGAGAGTGTTAGCTGATTGCGGCTGGGCATCTTCATCGTCACAGGACTTTTTTGGGGCGAGAAACCTAAAGAGTTCCTCGAGCCGTCGCTTGCTGCCATTGTAACCGCCTATGTGGTCTAGTAGTGTTTCATTTCACATGGCTTTTTTTTGTTATGTCGTGTGGGTAAGCACAGTGCCTTGATCTCACCTGATGTAAAGTGATGATAAGGCCAATGATGGAAGCGCACTTCACCCGGGAACTTTAACTAGTGAGGCACTGGCTATCTTATCTCTAGCTACCGGAAAACAATAATGCTACAAACATTGATGTTATGGCGACATATTTAGATAAGATGGTGGTAGCTAGCCAGGCGGACTAATAAGCCCTACCACCAACCAAACCGAGTACACAAACATGTATATACCCCCCGCTTGGAAACGAACCCGAGACCTCTGGGTCTAAACCGGTGGTCTTAGCCACTAGACCACAGAGGCGGTTAAATTTTATGCTACCTGGGTTTGTTTTGGTTTCTAGAGGGTTTCTACAGGCAATAGCCATCACGCACTGGTGCGTGTCCCAGTTCTCCTCAATCCTGTTCTTCGAGGGGTTCGGGTCGGTTTAGGAGCGGAACAACCCGAGGGCTAAAAACTAGGACCTCAGCTCGAGTTGAAAGTTCCTCAAGCCATGTGACCGAAACACCGGCAGAGGGTTTCTGTAGGGAATGGCACATCACGCAAACATGACCTCGATCAAATACAGACTCTCCGAGGCGTTTGGATCTGGAGCGGAAAAACCAGAGGGCGCCTTGAAAGGCTAGTGTTCTCTGGTTGACTGGGTCGTGGGGGTAGGGCGAAGCGCCCGGGTTGGTACATGTCTGTACCTGGTAAAGAGCGCGCGTGTGAACCGCCTCTTCGTACTCTTATTCTGCGAGTACGGGGTACGGTATGGATCGGGCGGGAACAATGCGCCGTGCGTCGGATGTGTCGTTGATTAGCCGCTGAGCAACCGCCGAGCTGCCGCTGAGACGCCGCCGAGCCGCCGCCGGCACCCGAAGGCGCCGCTCTGCTCGCCGCCGTACTGCTCGCATATTGATCGCGAGGGAAGGATGATGACATCTTCGACGGATTTGTTGGTGGGAGAAGAATTATTGGCACAGTCTGGAGCTGAAGTAGCTGACCAATTCAGTTCAGTCAGAAAGGAAATGTTTATAAACGAAGTAGCGACCGGCGACTTGTGAAGCAAGATTAGTTTTATTCCATTTTATATTTATTAAATTGCAATAGTTAAAATTAAAAATGAGACAAAACGTCCAGTTTAAAAAATATCATTATCATCAGCCGAAAACCATCTCATTGCTAAGGCCAGGCTTACCCACTTGAGAAGACCGATCTACAATCCACCAAACACCAAACCAGCCAAAAGCGGGTTGGTGGATTTTAAGGCGACGCATTGGAAATTTACGTGGTGGGGATCTTGATTTTTCCCAACAATTACAAAACATATTAAAGTGATATTTGATGACATGATTTTTCATTTAATTGACTTCATTTTGCTAGTTGCAGAAACACGATTTGTCAACTTTTATAACAGAGAAAAAAATATCAAAGTAACCTCTTTTAAAACATAGATTTGCATTTTACAGGCTAACCAGACCGATTTAACATCTAAATTTTCTTAGTAGATTAGTCTTAACACACACTTCAAAATAATGTAGTTCATTTTTTTTAAATAATTTGAAGTTTTAATTTGAAGGAAAAAAAACAGTTTACCTTATGGTACGGGGTGCGCAAACACTCGTATCAAAACGTATAAGATTTATTGTTTAGCGGTGCGTCGCCTTAACGACTGACATTAAGTAGAGGTGTTATCTGATAATAAAGACAGGAACCAACAGCTTAATGGCACGGAGTAGCGAAAGTTAACTGAAGCACAGAGGGGTTATTTTAAATTGGTCACCCATCCGATATCCCAGCACTATAAAAGGTACCTTACTTGCAAGATCGCAACCCGAAGATAAGCCGCTGCGCCATCAGGGCCGAAACACATAAACACGACACGACACGTCGCGTCGTACTACGATGCGGCGTCGTACTACCACAGTTTAGCAAGCATACAGTTGCGCATCGAAGGTACTTTCGCAGAGCAAGGGAGGGGAACCCGAGGGGAAGCGGGCGCTGCGGCGAGTGTACCATAAACAAGCGCAGTTTGTGGTAGCTTTCGTGAAGTGCAGCTACGTGCGCCAATATATTCACCTATTTTTTAGGGTTTATATTTAAGATTTAGCTTATTTTGGCTTGTTTCTTTTTTTTCATTTTTTAAGCAATCCGAATGCGAATTCAATATATTGTTTTGATAATATAAATTTGAAATCTTAAATTAAACCTTCACGTTAATTTAGCAGTGCAACATTTGAAAATATGTAAATAGTTTATTCTTGATAATAAATTATTATGTTATAAAAATATTAACGATTATTTGATTTCGAATTTTGTGACAACCATTGCATATCGGCGAACGATTGCGTAGATACCTACGCGGGCGGCGGCATCGCCCCACGTCAAAAGCGATGCCCTACTGTATGAAATGGTAATACTGTGGTACTACGATGCGGCGTCTGTCTAGTATTTGACAAGCAATAAGGTATATACCTACTAGCCTGGCGCAACGCTTATTTTTGCGGTGCGACGTCGTATCGTATTTATGTGTTTCGGCCCTTACGCTCCTTTTCATCGTGTAATTATGGTCAAACCTATCAGAATTACTATTGATAAGCTAATCTTCGCAAGGCAATAAAAAAAAGTACAACAAAGCAATAAACAACACCGCGATCGGACACCGTCTGTCCGGTGTCCGGTGTCCGGTGTCCGGTGGCCAGGTCATCGGACAATCGCCGCGCGTCTGTTATGACACCGGGACGGCACAATGGCGTCGACGACAGACGCTTCTGAAAACAAGCGTGTTTGTTTGTTTGGTGGTGTGACTTACTGGCGGTAAACATACGCGCGTATTGCATGGGTCTGATATCAACGGTTATTTCACAATATTTTTTTTAAAGGCCTACTCACGTGCAATTATGAATTATATTTTTTTTCTTTTGGCTTTAAGGCGAAGCATCGCTAAACAATTAATCTAATACGGAGCGTTTGCGCCCAAAAGAAAAACTGTTTTTTTTCTTTCCAATTAAAACTACAAATAAATTTAAAAAAATGAACTAGCATTTATAGTATGTAGTTGACGACCTCCTTGGTCGAGTGGTTTGTACACTGGTTTTCATAGTGTCGCCATCTCTGAGGTCTCGGGTTCGATCCCCGGTCGGGTCAATTTAGAAATTATTGTTTTTTTAAATTGTCTCGAGTCTGGGTGTTTTCTATGTATAATAAGTATGTATTTAAGTATTTTAAGTATATTTTTCCGTTGTCTAGTCACCATTTAATGAGTTTCATAACAAAGCTTCTCTTGGGCTAGATAATTGGTGTGAGTGTAGGAAAGTTTATTTGTTTATTTATTTATATTGAAGTGTGTGTTAAGACTAATCTACTAAGAAAATTTAGATGTTATGTCCGCTATTGTTCCGTTCAATTGTACTGAGCATCAAAACATATTACCACAGAGCTACGCAACAAATAGAGGCAATTACATAAGTTATCGCAACATTACGATATGCTCAGACAGTGGTGCGTGCCCAATCGATGCGGAGGGTCGCGTGGCTATGGCGACAGTGAGGGCTCAACACAGCGACCGACGTCGAGGGCCGGGGGTGGCCCACTGGGCCGAACACATTTGATAACTTTAAGGAAAAATCTTTTCCATTCACTCAATTCAAATATAGAATTAAGCTTTCATTTGATTTACGTTCTATTTAAGTTTTCTTTTTCCGTTTGATGTAAGGGCAAAGAGATCTAGTGAGCTTAAGGTTTACTATTATCTTTTTTATGTCCAGCAATGTCTTTTCTTTAGTATGTCTAGTGATTAGTGTGATGAATAATCCATAACAAATAAGTGGATAATCCTCGCCTTCTTCCTGCCATGTTATTTGGGGTCGGTGCGAAATGTCGGTTTTGCCAAAATATTTATGACCGGACAAAAAACACAGTATACAATTAAGGATGATGTTCCCCCGAAACTCTTGAGTTTCAGTACTGACTGAGACCACGCGAAGTTCTTAGGGGAGTTTGAAAGGTACTCAATGCACTGTTTATTTTATTTGACGACACCAACGCACGTCCGTGAAAAACATAGCTATATGTATTTATGTCTTTTAAGGAAGAAATTATTCAATAAGAAACAAGTCACATTATTATACTGTCTTTCATGAGCTAATTTTTTAACAGCATTCGCTTTTGTCCATTTCGCCTCTAAGTCGATTAATGCCAACTTTAGCAAGAACATGGATCAATGTAATAAACAAAGTGACTATATTGCAACATTCCACATAATGGTGGAGGCTGACCGAAGCGTATCATCGTAACGTAACATGTTCGATGCGAGCATTCGCATGTTCAGTACAGTGAGCCGCGCCGCTTGCTGCGAGCTCCGCCCTGTTATCGGTCAGTCAGCAAAGACGTATTGTTTTCTAAAGATTACGCGAACGCTTTAAAATTAAATAAACATGCTAATTTAAATAGGGAAGATAGTTGGATTTCTTAAATCCTAGCCCCAACAACATACAAAATATACAATAAGCTCTTTTAGCGTGAAACGAAACGAACCTAATTAAAATAAAATGAGGGAATGCAAACTACCAACTAATTATGAGACGACCTGTTGGTCGACACCTCAGTCTCCCTGTGACCACGGACCCTGCAAAGGGTTCGGAACGACACGATAAACATTAAATCAAATTACTTAAAGTGTAAAATAAACGCGAGTAGATCCGTAAAAGTAGTTTCATTTCGGCAATGACGTATCAAGCTCGCCGCGTACGGGACGGTGCGGTGACGTTACGATGTTCGCTCCGGTCAGACGCCGGCTTAATAGGAACGATGTGTTGCATATTCAAGGCGTGTACGTATATTTGCGATTGCCTTTTGTCACTATTCCCAGGTATACGCGACACGACCCGCGGCCCGTGCGTCCGCATAATGACGCGGAGTAATAAACGGTAATAACCATAGCATAGAATACTTATATTGAAGTATCTGTGGTAATAACGTTAGTTGGAAGACAACGTCTGCGATTGCGGTGATACTTCTTAGTGTTCTTTATATAATATGTATTTCATAATTTTATGTAAAGTCGCCTGTACATCTACCTATCCTACTGTCAAATTTCTTCATAAATGTTCAACCATATGCCATACACATAGGAGCTTATTAACAATGATGCTTATTAATAAACAAAGTGTTTTGTCTCTTTTACTCTAATATTAAATGAAGTTTACATGACGGGAACAAAACACGGGGTAACTACTCCAAGCTTATACATTTTGTTTATTAATACGGGGAATAGAGTTCTTCTTCGTCTTCTTCTTTTATCTATGGCATGTTTTGTGTCTACAGCCGAACACAATTCCGCCAATATCACGTAGGTAGCCAATACACGGAACGATTCGTATGGAATAAATAATAATTTGCGTTTTTAAGCAAATATACCAAGAACAAGGACAACACAACATGCTTCAGATTAGTTAATTATTAAATATATTACACACACACACACACACAAGAGTTATTTATAACTTGATATTGTTTACTGACAAAAACTAAGACATTATTTTTTTTAAAAGGTGGAGAATTTACCATACTTTTAATGCATTTAAAATTAGTGGGACGGGGAACATTTTGGACAGTTAAAAAATAATAGTCTATTGAGGTAAATTTACAGTATGTGGTATTCAGATGTGCAAGCGTGATACAAGGAAAAGATGTAAAGAAAGAAAACGAAAATGTGTACATAAAAAGCTTCATTACTGCTCATTCAATATTCATACTGCTGTTTCTTTCAGCAAAAATTTAGATCAGCAGCGAAAGTAAACAAATTGAAGGTTTAGATATTATTTCCATACATGTATTTTTGGATAGGTGTATGGTATCGAACCGATCCTGACGCCTCGGAGAATCAAGTTACCTTTCACAAAACAAAAAAGGTGTATGGTAGTAGTTTATATTGTAGTATAAAAAATAACCTATCGAAGAAGAAGAAAAACACACACATAATAGAAAAATAAAATAAAAAAATTAAGTAATAAAAAAACACAAGACAAATCAAGAAAATAAAAAAAAACAATTAACGATTCTAAGCAATGAACATGAATGTGTGTCCCAAAATGAATGATTGATGTGTTTATTCCATTCCTTCGTAACAACGAAGATGGATCGGTAACCACTGAGTTCTTCTTGTAATTGTTGTTCTGAGAAATGAGACCACTTACTGGTTTGTATATATTTTTCGCTTTATTTGTCTTCATAGTAAAATGAAGATAAGTTCGAAGGTGAAACCGCACTTCACCGGGAATCCTCAAGCCGAGGAATTTGCTATAATATCTCGAAACTGTTCGGAGCACAACAATGCTATCAATATTGTTCTTATCTATACTAATCTATACTAATATATAAAGCTGAAGAGTTTGTTTGTTTGTTTGTTTGTTTGTTTGTTTGAACGCGCTAATCTCAGGAACTACTGGTTCGAATTGAATAATTCTTTTTGTGTTGGATAGTCCATTTATCGAGGAAGGCTTTAGGCTATATAACATCACGCTGCGACCAATAGGAGCGAAGCATCAGTGAAAAATGTTGCAAAAACGGGAAAAGAGCCTAAAAAATTAAAAATGCTGCCGAAAGTCACTATTCCACGCGGACGAAGTCGCGAGCACAGCTAGTTTTACATAAGATTGTGGTGGTAGTTCATCATCATCATCATCATCTCAGCCAAAAAACGTTGACTGCTGGACAAAGGCCTCCCCCAAATCATCATGGGGTGTATTTGCCGTAATCGCCACGCTTGGCAGGCGGGTTGGCGATCGCAGTAGGTTGAGGCTAACCTCAGAGAGATGCTGCTGCCCATCCTCTGGAATGGTCCCTTAGTCGGCTTTTACGACACCCACGGGAAGAGATGGGGTGGTGCAGTTCTTAATCCCCGGCACCACACAGGGCAAGGCATGTGGTAGTTAGTCAGATGCATTTAAGAGCGTTTACGCCGCACACTAGCGCCGCCAATGAAAAAATAAACATATCTAGTAATTAGTGATAGAAAATCAAATTATGCTTATAGTTAAAAGTGGCCGTAACGTCTTATTTAACTAAACCATAACATGTCAGGTGTTCATTAGGTGACGTAAAAATACTAAATTACTTCATTCAAATAGTTTATTGAGCATAATTTGATTTTCTATCTCTAATTGTTAGATATGTTTTTTTTTTTCATTAGTGGCTCTAGTGTGCGGCGTAAACGCTCTTAAAGCAAGCTATATACAGATCAAACCGTGTACAATAACATATATTTCCGCTATGATCGAACCCGAGATCTCAGTCAGAAAATGATAGTTTACTTACTAGACCACAGATGCGGTTAAAATTGGTTGTAATGTATACCTACGATGAAAAGCCTACTAACTAGAATAGTTGAATGAAACCCTTTTGAGGTGTAATAACTAAGTTTTAATTTTAACCCCAATTAGTAAGCGATTTGATACGGTATTATATTCAGTGGCTTCTAAGTTTAATAATTGTATTAGCTTAAAAGATTTAATTACTGCAAAATCGTCAAAATATTCGGTCGTAAGTATAAATTAGTTTTTTTTAAACGGTTCATCATTGCCCGCAAGCTTTGACTATATACATGTCTAGACGGAGCGTCGCGGTACAAACGCTTCGCTCAAAGCGGCCAGTTTTTGTTTCGAAGTGTGCGTGACAGCCGCGCATGACACTAGCGCTGAACGGGTGTCAGTGTGCGCGAAAGGTTGCCAGTAAATACGTAATTCCCGATAAAGTAGGGAAAAAATATTTATGCACAATCACAGAACAACTAATGGCACAATACAATTTTAAAATGAAAATAGTAGTTTTAAAATGGTTTCGTTGATAGACTTTATTTGTATTTATGGTGTATGGCGACAACTACTAGGAAAGTATGTACCAACTCAACTCAGCAAACTATTCATCATAATTCATGACATAACATAACTTTTAAATTAGGTATTCGTATATGTAGGTATAACGCATCAAAGTAGCTGGTGTGTTTAGAATTGATGGATGCTTGAAAGCGAGAGCGAGTACAATAAAATTATGCGTTAAGGCGACGCATCGCTAAACAATTATTCTAGTACGGAGAGTTTGCGCCCCGTACCATAAGTAAAACGTTTTTTTTCTATAACTTTCGTTTTGATGTTACATCATTTTCCATGTTTTTTAATTTCATAATATTTTATAAATATTTTTCCACCACCAGCCTTATTAGGTGCACTTGATGTAGAAGACCGCATTCATGATCAGCTGGTACCTGGGATTGGAAGTAGGTCACCCTACAGCCAACAAAATTGCATTACATTACAATAGTAAATTCGTCATAAAATAGTCAAAAAGCACTTTTCCGCTTAAATGCACAAAAAATCAAAATTATTTCTACATGATTTCAACTGTCTTAAA
Source organism: Eudonia lacustrata (assembly GCA_947562085.1). NCBI lineage: Eukaryota > Metazoa > Arthropoda > Insecta > Lepidoptera > Crambidae > Eudonia > Eudonia lacustrata. The sequence continues at coordinate 4,062,472 of OX387316.1, forward strand.
TTTTTGACAAGTTTTTGAACGAAGAATTGTCTCATCTATGTAATCTATAAATGTCAATACGTCAAAATCGTATGTATTGTGATTATTCAAAAATATTTTTTTTAGAAGACTAGAAAACTGTGTTTCCTCACAAAATAAATATATGCTTATTATCATAAAATCTCTGATTTTTTGACAATAACGTAGCCACCTCGTTTTATACACATTCGCGCATAAATACTCTAAATCCAAGCCCACATAATTAAACCTTCTTACATAAATACTTACGTACATTAAATTCAAACAAAATTATTATTTTACTCATTTCGTTTCACAGTTTTTTATATTCTTTTATTTTTATATTCTTTTATATTCTGCCACCAATAATAGGATTAAGGGAATTCTACATTTCGATACTAGCAACACGGCCGCCTTGCTTACGTAATGAAATCGATTATTGTGAAAATTATAATTATCATTAAAATTTATCTATAAGTAGAGATGGAACGTGACTTTCCTTTTCGAAAAGATCTTTTCTTTGTAGTTTCGACAAGATTTCATTGAGCAAACGGTCATTTTGCAAACAAATTCACCAAAAAGCGAGACTTTATCACTGCTTGACAGCACAAATGACACTGACCGCCGGAGGAGCGCGTCAAGCCAATACTGGCCCGTTAATTTTTGTACGTTTTCTGACGGCCAGGCTCTATCTAGACAGGTATATAATCAAAGCCCGCAAACTATAATAATCGACAATGATTCCGTTATTAAAACGTATAAAACTTTTTTTTTTAGACTCCACTTTTTTACTCACTCACTCACTTTTTTAGACGCCATTTTTAATTAGACTTCTACTCTAAATAGATCGCCGTTTTTGAAAGTCAAAATCAAATCAAATGTTAAGAGTGTTTAATTTAAATGTGTATTCTATAGAAGACCATTTAATAAAGAAGAGTTTAGTTGACAGTTTTGGCACAAAATAAGACATCCGGTAACAAAATCACATAATTTAGAATTAGTTTTCTTTAGTTCCAAATAAAAAGCACTATACTAACCGTTTTGTTCGATCTTATTGCTTTATAAAGCCATCCCTTTTACATCATTTGATAATATAATTAAATAAATATTAGTTGAAATTAAAAATGTTTATTTGCTACGTTCAAAATTTCGAAGGATTTTTTACGGTTGTTTTGCATTGCGTACAAGTATAACTTTAATACCGTTAAGTCTCTATACAACATCGGCGTGAACAAAATGTCTGTAGTAAGGAGGTTTAAATGGGCCGCAGCTAAGCATCAAGGCCAAGGGCCGCAGGGTGACCGCAGAACCTCCGCAGGCTGACCGCAAATGTCCGCATCAGTTAAATGTTTTCTCACTCAACTGGGCATGCTCACTGGTCAACTACTGAGTTACAAGTTACTATAGTTATAGTAGTTAGTTCTTCTACATAAACACAACTACACATGTATTAAAGGGGAAAAATGCGTTAAAACAAAAAGTTGCATAGTAAGTAGGCACCTACATGGAAATAACTTCTGTAGCAATAAAAAAAAATTAGTTGTTTAGATCTTAAAACCTGTCAGCGATGCGATATACTTATATGTAGCTTTTGTATTTATAAACGTTTCAGAAAAACAAAAACAAACAAAAAAAAATTATGTCAAACTGAACCTGCGTGCGGTCATGTATTCATGGTAGGTATCTATTTTACAGGGAACGATTTTTGATAATCACCGGTGATTTCGAAATCAAAAGTGTAAAGTGTGAAAAAGACTATGAAATATAACTATTGCATTGCATTATTTACAAGTATATCGTTCGAGAATTTTCGATGTCAAAAATAAGTTACCAGTGAATATGAGAAAATAATATGAGACTTTGAATATGAGAAAAAAGAGCACTCTTAATCTATATATTAATACGTGAAGCACAAACTTTGTACCTACCCCTTTTTTACGAAAATTGCGCGGACGGAAGAGTATGAAATTTCGCACATTTATAGTTTATATGGAGAAGATTATCCGAATGTTAATTTCATAAAACATATCAATAAAACAAACATTACACACACTACCATGTATTTGACACACACGCATATTATACTCATTTCAAAAATGCAAGAGGAGCAGCCGAAATCTGTCAATGCCAATCCAAACTCACATTCTATCTTTTTTAATTTTTCATAATAAAATTACGGTCGAATTTCGACCGCTGGGCGATCACTAGTCGATATCATAGCGTGAGAATTAGTCACTGATTCAAAAATCGCCCCTGATACCTGTTTTCACAATAGTTTAATGTACTTATAAATATTTTTTAATTACGCTTGAATGTGTATACAAAGGTGTTTATCATAACTTTTCCGATCAGGTAATGACATACAGTTCATTGTGCGGCCGTTCCCAGCCCGGCTCCCACGGGAAAGCCTCGTTTTCATCCCGCGTGCTTTTTCCCGGTACGCTTTTTAGGTACCACTTTTGTTGTTATAGAGTTCATAATAACAATAACACCGGACAATGATGCATTTTCATTAGGTCACAGCTATTTCATAATGGTACAGTCAACAGCATAAGTAGATGATGTTTACTACATTTCAAAATTAAGTTTCGGTTTGTAGGTCGGTATTTTCTATATAACAGTCAAAGTCTGTAGGTACTAGTAGACACTCGAAGGTTTTTCGATATGCGTCTAAAAAGTTTTTTAGAAAGATTTCATATTTTGAAACTTGACCATCGCAATCATTAGTTACCTTTGCTGTTGACTGTTCTGCATTTTATTCTGTAGTAAACATTTTGCAGCTATTTCGCGTTTTTTGAAATATCTTTTTTCGAATGCTGAGTACTGTGAGTCTGACTACATGCTCGAATCAAAATGAACACTGCTAAGCTAAATGGTAGCGGTGGTTTTGTGGAAATAGATAGTTGTTGGCTATAGCTTGATTAAAAATGATGATGAAAGGAAATAAGTCCAATTGATGATGTCACTGTACTTACTTTTAAATAATGTTATGTACAGCGCGACGCCGCGCACATTCACACAAAACTGGGGTCTCCACGAAAGATCAGCGTTGTAGTTTTTGTCCACTACTGCAATAAATGCCGAGTGAGTCCTTTTAGAACACACTTTTAATTATATTTTGTTTGTTTTGTTTTAAGTACTTAAGTTTGTACTGTGCTCTATGAATATATTTAATTTTATTTATATTTATTTAATTTCAATGTTTTCATTATCATTATCAGTCGGCTTTATTTTTACTTTTTTCACAGCGAAATCGGTGCGTTTATATCGTTACGTTAAATTAATTCATGTTTGCACTAGACGTAGCCGATTATTATATTTTTTTTTATAGTACAATATACCAGCTCTAATTGGAACAATTTAGGAGACTAGTTTTGGATAACGTTCGGTAAAGTGTATTTAGTGTAAGTGTTTTTATTGTTATTTTTAATTTTATTGTAATTTGATTCATTTTGTTTTATACAAATTTTATTATTTTATTGTTATTCATCATTTAATTTTAATAAGTTATTTTATAGAATTTCTATTTTAAATTATTATTTTGTTTTTTTATTTGTTTAACTTAATGCAAACTTTTATATATAACTCACCAATTATTAAAATAAACTACTAAAGTTATTTCGAACACAAGGTTAAGAATTGTAGTCCTGTTGTTTATCGCGTGCTATAATATTTCATAGTAATTATGACTGTAATTCGTTTTGTGTACCTAATTATAAATAAATAAATATAATGTGATCCTTTTATGGCATCTACCTGTCAAGAACATACATTGAAAACCAGCGTCAGCAGTGCTATTCTCTAAGCAAATCAGCGTCGAACTCGACGTTGAACTCGCTCATAACTTGCATACGAATTTCAACCTACTTTTAATTAGTAATAAAGTCTACATTCGTTTGCAAGTTATGAGTGAGTTCAATGTCGAGATCGACGCTGTTTTGCTTAGAGAATAGCGCTGCAGATTTCATAAACCTGACGTATACGCTCAATTGGCATCCTATGTATATTTGACGCAGCCGTGAGACACTTAAATAATTCTTTAGTTTTTTGTTAACTTCTTCGATTTCCTATCGTCTATTGTCTGTGTTCAAATAAATATTTTTTCTTCTTTTTCATCATCATTTTCTACGGTTCTTTAACAGCGACATAATATTGATAAATGTACTCACGCAGCTAGATATTATTAATAAGATTATACAAAAAAAAACATCTGTTGAATTCGACGACTGTTATATTATTCTTAGCTACTACCAATATCAGTATGAGATACTAGAGGGGCAATATGAGTTTGTAGCAAATTAGACATTGTCCTTATATGGGGACAAGCCGGGACAGGCCGACGATCATGTTTGCTGAGTAAACGGCTCGTTAGCTGCGTGTCCCGGCATACGTGTGTAACTTGCTAATGCGTTCGGCTGGCAGTGTTGCCAACTATAAGTTCAAATATCCGCTCAATATAGAGAAAAATTCAGCCAGAATGACGTCCACTACAAAATAACGACGTCACACAATTTTTTTTCAAAATAGCGCCTACTTTTACTTTTAGGTCTAAAACTGAACATAGTATATACACTTTTATTGTAAGTAACTAGATGGCGCTACATAAATTTTACACAAAATCGTCTAAGTTGTCTGAAAAAGTACCTAACACAATATTATTTAACATTCAGTCAAATAGTTCAGTCCTTTAGTCATTGGACGAATAAATTGTCCGTATTTACCTCATCCCGATCCGCTAGATATGACGGGAAATCCGTCAAGTTGGCAACACTGTTGGCTGGTCCGGTGGACACCGCCACAGGCAAAGTTACGCTAACCTATGTTCTATGTCTATTAGAATAGCGTCGATATCAGGGCAGCTGCTATTTAAATTAAATTGTTGGAATTGTTAGCCAACAGTGTGTGAGTTATAATCCGCATAAATCGAGTTATGCGAATTGAAATTAAAAGGTGTATGAAACTGCGTCTTTATCTGGATAAGTGGCACTCATTTCCGTACGTGATACCTATAAATAATTTTGTGATGGAAAGTGATGGGGATGTTGTGAAAAACGCCGTTGCCAAGATAAAAAAGACTAATAATTACGATATTGAAGAAAAATACGGTAAGTACCTATACTTCTTTACACAAATATCCATTTATCTTTCAGTTGTCGACTGTCCTATCAGTGACAGGTTTAAGCACGACCTAGAGCACAGATTGGACAAGAAAATTGACGCAAATGTATAGTTTATAAGAAAATGTATAGTGTGTGTTAGTTATGGTGGTTTAAGATGTATACCTATAGGTTAAGTTAGTTTTAACATTGCAAAGGATAAAAAATGTCAAGGGGGAAAAAGGCGATAAGAAAAGTTCAAAAAACTTTTTTTATTTTCGTTTCTAGAAAGAAGTCCCTCGTTTGCGTACTATTCTGGACAGTTGATCTAAACATTCACGAATATATTGAATTGAAAACCTTGATGCATTAGATTTAGTATCACCCCGTAATAGTTTCGCCATCAAAAACGAAATTGTCTTGTAAAAAAAAGTGTCGCAACTCAGTTTTTCTACCGTAAAAAATTGTGAGGTCCACGTAATACAAAGTCGGTTAATTTATTCAGTCCCTACTCAAGGGACCTTCTGTCTTAAGTTATTACGTAATTAGCTAACCTAACAACATCTTTTTGACCATATCAATATCAAAAATCTTTTATGTTTTAAATAAATAGATTGACTTGGCCATCGCATGAAAACACAGTGTCAATCTCACAAGTAATACATATATTATATTAAATTAGATTGTTTAGTGCATTTTGAAATATACCGTGTTTACACAATGCCTGTTTGGTTACTGAAAATTCAGACTTCTAGTTTTATCTACAACGAAGTTTTATGGGTCGACAGAACTGCCCCCCGACCGCCTAACCGATCGCTTTGACTACGCGTATAGTTTATGACGTCATCTTGCCATCTCGCACCGCCTATGAAAGCAATATCAAAAGCTAAAGGCTAAAGCTTTCGATATTGCTTTCATAGGCGGCACGAAACGACAAGATGACGTCATAAACCAAACACGAAGTCAAAGCGATCGGTTAGGCGGTCGGGCCCCTGTTTTGAGAAAAGAATGGTACAGCCCGGCCGTGCCGCGCTTGTCTTTATATTTTGGATGCTAATGTCAATGCAAACGACTGTATTAAAAATTTTGTGAAATTAATTTTTACACGTAGATATGTCTATTCTTGATGATGATGAGTCTTGACAGACTACAAACATACTTCACTGCTCTTTGTGCGAGCTCAGCGCTTGATTTAAGGTCAAAAAGTTGCATTTAGTGACGTGCAGAGTGGCATAGCTCTAACGGTGGTTGACAAGTCAACGGGGACAGTTTAATGGTTAACGTTATGACGTTAACTCTTAATTGAACGATGGGCACGTAAACCACGAAGCTTAGAATGTGAGTAGATGAACACAAAATCAACGGAGAATGTTGGAATTTCAGTTATTTCGCGGCGTAGAGCTTGGGAGTCTTTGGGAAATCACAAAATGCGAATAACATTTCTAAAGGCTTATCAACGGAAGACAGAATTTGATGGTGTTTGAAATAACAAACCGTTCACTGTTCGTTGTTGGTGACTAGTTTCTAAAAAAAAAAAAATTTACTTAAATATTTTATTTAGTTATTTTTTATTTTTTTGTGTTTTTTTTACATGTTGTGATTGTCCTTTACATTTTGTGTTTTTATTTGTGATGGAAAGTGTCCTTTTAGGGCATTTTCCAATATTTATGACGCTGTAAGGGAGAAAAGAGCTGGACACTTGCTGAGTTTCTTGCCGGTTCTTCTCAGTACAAGATCTCCCGCCCAGAGTAGATAGACTTACGAACCGATGGCATAAAATGACGTTCATAAGAGCTATTTGTAGCCTAAACTGAATAAATGATTTTGAATTTTGAAATTTTAATTCTATTTATTTCTTTAGTTGCTTTGTTAAAGTACAGACGACAGCAGATCAACCTACCAAAATTTCTTTAATCCATTTTGAGCCTTAAAGTTTTGGCATAAGGATGAATATCGATTAGAGAAATTTGATAGTTTTGGAAAGCAAAAATCTTACCTCACTTAACTACCTGTCTCTGAGTTTTACCGTTAATTATTTGGATTTGCTTTTGGGGTGGTAGTGTTACTGTCTTTATAGCTACCACCTATTTCTGCGACAAAGACAAGTCTTCCTTAAGTCCCTTCAAAGTTGTATTTGCATGTTGCTTGACAAATTATGTAAATCTCGATAGAGACTGTCCAAATCATCTCATCATCTTTTCCTTGTTCTACCCCTTTGATGATGTCCACTTGCAAGTAGCTATTGGATTATTTGTTAATTGGATATAAATAATTAATGGAATCAGGCGTTACTTTGCAGAAATCCATAGTACAAAAAATGTAATTAAGATAAATGTAGTGTTAATTCCGCTAACTCACTCGTTTATACAGTTACAGGTCGATACGTGCCTCGCCCCCCCACGGGGCACCCCCAGGAGCCGCCGACCGGTTATCGGTTATCGGTGTTGGTGTGGATTTTCGTTTGCACCCATTGTTTCTTCTGCATGTGCAAACTTTCTGCGGGCGGTAGGGCGGTGCGTGCGTACTGCATCCAAGCTGTATAAACGAGTGAGTTAGCGGGATTAACACTACATATTATTTTTATTACATTTTATTGGATATAAAGTGCTAAAATTCTGCCTATAACTTCTGTGACCATCTACTTCTGCCACTAATCAGTCTTGTTTTACATTGTTGTGTTCCGTTTTGAAGGGCAAGTCCAGTAAAATCACATCGAGTTAATTGTTACCCTATCGCAAACGTCCATTACCGCGACGACCGCATTCCATCAGGCGAGCTGATGATACTGATACTGAGCTTTAGCCCACTTTTCTTCCAAAGTAAATTATTAATAATCTATAAGTCCACAGCTTTAGCTGGTAGCTTAGAATCTCAGCGCTGACCGTGTTACTTGGCACATCCGTCACCCCAGAGTATACCGTAATTGGGTTATTACAATGTAATAAGCGGGCTCGCTCATTAGGCTCGTAGCGCTGAGCGTTAAGGTGGACTTGATAGAGCAATTGGGACTTTAATAGCATGTACTAAAGCTGAGAGTATTACATTAATTTTCTCTTGATTGTGAAAACAATCTTGCTCACCATGATCCTAATTTATTGACAACGTGGGTATATTAGTTTGCTTTAAAATGATTTTTATAAACAAAGCTAATACACTTGTGATAAGTACGGGTTCACGTCAAGGGACTAGTCAATGATTAATAAATGGTCTTTGACTATTTTTTGTTAAGAGCCGTGTCAGTTGTGTACTGACAACGACAACACCACTCTGAGATTTCTTATTCGATTCCCATCATTCAGGAGGTACACACGGCGGCAAATCAACCTACCAAAAACTGACAAATTTCTACAATTAATTTTGAACTTTATTGTTTGGTTATAAGGATCAATATTCATTGGAGAAATTTGACAGATTTGGGTTGATCTGCCGCCGACTGTACATATTGAACTCGATTTGGTTGGACGTAGGGCTTACTGTTTGTCTGCCTGGCTAAGTACCACCATCTTATGATGCTGATATTAACGAAAGTATTAGTATTAGTGATTGTTCACATTCAAATATAAAAGTTGGGGCCGGCAGGTTTTATACCTGAGACAAAACGATAGAAGGAACACTTCAAAAGAAAAATCCACTACAATAGATCAATAAAGCTTAAGATATTTCAGGATTAATCAGCTCGAACCGCCAAAACCCACATAGATCAAATGTCTAACTCGTTAAAACCACTTACAAGCAGTTTCCGACCCAAAATTACTGCTCTTAAAGTCGGGATTTGATCCCTTTATCCAGATAAAAGGAAAAACTGCCACTAAAGAACGCTTTCAACCTGGTTTTTTCTTTTATTTTTGGCAGACACGATTCTTTTATAACCGTTTTGAACTGAAACTGAAAAATAAAAGTAATGAGTGCTGCAGTAAGGTACTATACAATAGAGTCTTACAGTTCCTCCATCATTGAAATCAAGTCATATCTTGTCAACATAATGCGGGTTGGTTGGTGCCTGTGTTCACCATAGAATTGGATAATCTAAAACACGCTAGCCTGACCAGAGACTTGAACTCAGAGACGTCAGACATCGGCCCTTATTGGGCTTTGCAACTCGGCATTCAGACACTTAATGTTTTCAATCACTAGTTTAATAAATTATAAATACACTACTTAAACAACTACTCCATTCTCTTAACTCAAAATAACTGCATCGATATCGATAAAAAATAATCACAGTGAAATACTATTTTAATTTACTCGTATATCATAGGAACAGGTATCGTAGAATGTGGTAGCTTATTTTTTCTCTGTAGCTATATTTTTGATGCAAATGATACAAAGAGATAACTTTGTCACTGGCCGCATAGTTCACGGGACATGTCCAGAGACATTAAGTATAAAAGAAAAAAATAAAACGAAACGGGCGGGCAGCGTCTCTTTTACAGCAACAGTGTCGACGCATAATGCATCAGCGACGTTACCCAATCTGTTTTCATCCATGGGCTTTTAGAAATAAAGTCCATATTCCAAACTTTACTGCAAAATAAATTTTACATAGGTTTTGCGCATGGAATAATTTTATTACTATGCACGGTTATTATGATACGATGAAGCTATTTTAGGTCAGGATGGGACCGCAACAATGAGGTCTAATAGCTTATTGCTTTCCAAGCGCTTATTATCTGAAATATCGCATTTTTTCAAGGATAATGGGGTAGTGGGAAAAATTGAAACGACTAAAAAGGACCTATTTTTATTGACCACCTTTATGGTACTATGTAATTTGTAAAGTTTAAAGGATAGACGTGTACTGACGATTTTGTATTGCTTTGTTCATAACATAATCATTTTTTTTACAGCTTCGGTACTTTATTGTATGATGAAGCACAAAAATCTATTTACAATACGGATTCACTGTAAAAGATATGAGTCGTGCGCTTTAATATATTTAAATATAGTTAAGTAGGTATAGAACTTTAAATAGTTAAGGAAAACTCTTCGTAACGTACAAAACGTTCAAAACGTAGTACGCTTGAAAAATATGTCAGAGAAATCAATGTTTCAGTAGCTCATTGAAAGCTTTCAGCCGGATTGGGAAAGGTGGGTTTTGAGTCTCTTCTAAAGGCTAGTTATTTCCGTTGCGACCAACATTTAATAAAGTACAACGACAAAAGTTTTCTGCTCAAAGCCTCCATGCTTCTAAGACGCGAAGTTAAACAAATGTGAAATTGGTTTTCTTCAGTGTGTTCTATGCAAAGTTGACGAGCAACGCACTATTACAACAAAGTTTCGAGCCAAATCCGACCTTCGGCGTAAGGTGAAAGAGTTTAATTCAAGCACGCTCGGGTAAAGGTTATTCGATCGTAAGGCTTTAGTTGTGGCCTCACAGAAGCCGTATGTAGTAAGCCGAGGTTACGTGCCGGCCCACTGTGGGGATTCTATGCCTCAACGCCGCATTGGCTAAGCGACGTTTATACCAACTATATGGAACAACAGGATGGCTACCGCAAAATTAGGTGTGTGGAATACATATCCCATTGTCCATTAAAGGGTTAAGGGCGTTTACGCCGCACACTAGCGCCGCCAATGAAAAAAAAACATATCTAGTAATTAGAGATAGAAAATCAAATTATGCTCAACAAACTATCTGAATGAAGTAATTTAGTTAAATAAGGCGTTATAGTTAAAAGTGGCCGTAACGTCTTATTTAACTAAACCATAACATGTGAGGTGTTAATTAGGTGACGTAAAAATGGTAAATTACTTCATTCAGATAGTTTGTTGAGCATAATTTGATTTTCTATCTCTAATTACTAGATATGTTTATTTTTTCATTAGTGGCGCTAGTGTGCGGCGTAAACGCTCTTAAGCGTCTGTGGGCTGCGATAGAAACCGGACTATAATAGCAACACAAATTTATCAGTTCGCACTATTTTAACTAATGAACCTACGTGATGTATTGCAAAGAGATCGATTGTCCCTTTTCTTTCGTTATTTCGAAGGTGTCATCAGATTTGTGAAACGAACTGTCAGCTTTTAAATCAATGTACTTCTGATTTTGGCCGGGCAAAAGGACTCGAGATTTTATTTTTCTGATGACCGAATGACATAACAATACAAAAAATAAAAACTTAGTGTCAACCATTTGTCGCACTCCAATCTCCTTTTCTGGCCATAAGATAGAACGGAACTAAACATAGTTGCACGTTTTTTATTTAAGCCATCCTTCTATAGCTTTAGTTATTGTTCTGAGGCTGCACCCTCAGAATAATAACTAAAGCTATAGAAACCGGACTAAAATAGCAAAGGTGTCACCAGATTTGTGACGTCATATTCGAGGTAATGTAGTGAGTGACTTTATAAAGGACTCAAGATTTTTTTTGATCACCGATTATCTGATGACCGTTTGACATAACAATACAAAAAATAAAAACTTAGTGTCAACCATTTGTCGCACTCCAACCTCCTTTTCTAGCCATAAGATAGAACGGAACTAAACATAGTTGCACGTTTTTTATTTAAGCCATCCTTCTATAGCTTTAGTTATTGTTCTGAGGCTGCACCGGCCACTATCTATCAGTATAATATGGCGGATCAGTGACAAAACGAAAAACAACTGTTGTTGATACGTTGTTGATGTTCGTTTTATGTATTTTTCCAATATTAACTTATATTTTAATTTAATTCTAATTGATGTTTGTTTTTATCGTATTTGTTAATTTAAATTTCATATTTATATATTATAGTTTTTAATATTGTATTCTAAGAATGTTGTGCACACCTTTAATTGGCAAATGTACCAGATCTGTAACTATTCCACCTATATTTATATATAATGTACATATTGCTGTTGGTGTTCCAATAAATGAATTAAAAAAAAAATAGATAGATAAACACTTTATTTCTTACACAAAATTAATAAATAACAGGAAATTAGAATATAATAGAAAACATTTTATTTTTAACTAATAAATCACACACATAAAAAAATAAAATAAAAATAAAAAACTATTAATAAAAAATAAAAAAATAACAATAAAAATAGAGATTTTATATGTGTGCTGCAAAAGCACAAAAGGGCGATAGCTCATTGGCTGATTTTGCTTATACACAAAAATACAAAAGTGTTTATGTAAGCAAAGCACTGGTATTCTGCTATTGCCCAGAAGAGGGTAGACATACACAACAAAAGAAAAATGTAGGTAAACATTTTAAAATAATAGTAGGCAAAGGCGGTCTTATCGCGTAAAGCGATCTCTTCCAGACAACCTTTGTGGCATAGAATAGATTAGGAGAAAAGTGAGAGGTACCGGCCACTAGCAAATATAGTAAAAAAATTAACTATATATTATAATATGATAAAGATGATCTTTTTAAAAGTTACGTAAATCACAAAGTACTAGAAAAATTCAACGGAGTCTTCTGGTGTCTCGGTAGCTCAGCGGTCAGAGTATTGGAACGGTAATACAGAACGTGGGTTCGATTGCCACTCGAGCTTCTTAATTCTTGCAAAATAAGAAAAACGCACCGTGATATTCATTGGCCCAAATAAAACTGTTTGTTATCATATCATATGCTTTGGCTCCTTCCTCAGAAATAATTGCCTTCAGAGTTTATCTTTCTAAAAATCTAAGATACAAGTGATTAAGGAATGGTAACATATTTGTGCCATATACAAATTAGTACTGTTACATTACATGCCATTATACAGCGTTCAAGCACGACCTGTTAAAAGGTTTAGATCCTCCGATTAATAAAATTGAACAATAGTTTAATTTGTTATCGCGGACCCGACTTGTATCTGGCGCATAGCAAATTAATGACATCATTAAAAGGTTCGTGGTTGTGGTGGGCACGATCTGGCCGTATAAGGGTAGCTGAATATGCGGCCCGGATGCTGACGGTAGCATAACGGTTGCTGTATTAATTACTTATATCACTCTTATAGTCGTTAGTCTATAAGGGCAAGTATGATAACGCTCAAAGACTTATTTAAAATTATTTAATTAATCGAATTGTATGTTAAAGTCAAAGTGAAATATTTTTATTCAAATAAACTTTAGAAAACTTTAGAAACTTCTTTTGCTTTTGAATCGCCCAACATTTTTTTAGCTACTACCCATTCAGGACGTCCGTTTTTAGCTGTGGAGAAGAATCGCAAGAATTTCCACAGCTTTAATATAAGTAACGACATTTACAAAATTATATGCCGTTACCAAGTTATACAAATTTAAAATAACTTAACAATATTTTAAATTAGAAATACCTGTTGGAGTGATTGGAGCATTTTAAACCCATGCTTATTTGTCTTCAATGTAATCAGACACTTTATAATAAGCTTCTTTATTGGTGATTTTAAATTTATTAATATCAAGTTTTTGAATATTACTTGGAATTTTATTGTAAAAACGTACATACAGGCCTCTAAATGGATTATTTACTTTGTGGAGCCTAGTTTATGGTACTGCTAGTTTGTTTTTATTTCTAGTGTTTACATCTTAGAGCATTAAGTTGGTTTAATGCTCTAAGATTTACATTGTGAATATTACTGTTTTTAGAAAAAGTTTCATTATTTTTATAAACATACATTAGGTTCTCGTAAATTTATTGCGATGAAACTGTCATTATATTAATATCTTTAAATCTCTCCCTGAGAGCATTACCAGCTTTTAGTTTAAAAGTTGCTCGAATGGCCCGCTTCTGCAGCACAAAGACAGTTTGAAAGTCGGCAGCATTGCCCCACAGTAAAATGCCGTACGACATCACGCTATGGAAATAACTAAAGTAAACAAGTCTAGCTGTTTCAATGTCAGTGATATGACGAATTTTCATTACTGCATAAGCCGCAGAGCTCAGTCTACTCGACAATTTATCTATATGTGGGCCCCACTGTAGCTTTGCATCCAATGTAATGTCTAGAAACACTGTGGTGTCCACGAGGTCCACATTCTAATCTTTAATTTTTACACTGGTTTTTACCTTCTTAATGTTGGGTAATACAAATCTTATACATTTGGTTTTTCGTTCATTTAATAGCAAATAGTTAACACTAAACCAATGAACTATCTTTGAGATATCATTGTTCACATCGTCAACAATCGGCTGTCGTCGAACTTTCACTTTGAATAAAAGTGAGGTATCATCTGCAAACAATACTGTCTCATGGTTGTCTTTTACAAAGTAAGGCAAGTCGTTAATATAAATTAAAAATAAGAAAGGACCAAGAGTTGGACCATGTGGAACTCCCATTATAACCACCAATCCCGGAGATCTTTTACCGTTAACATCAATCCTTTGAACCCTATCTCATGATAAGAAGATTTAGTGATGCATCTCTAATTCTGCTAAGCTAAAGCTTCCTGACCAGGGTTTCATGTAAAACACACACACACAACACAAGGCCCTGGATAAATCACAAAAAACCCCTAGGGCATCGTGTTAATCCTCCCAGGCATTAAATATTTGAAGTAAAAACACCAGCGTCAGTAGTCGAGCGACCCCTAGTGAAACTATATTGTCTAGAATGTAAAAGCTTATTTCTATAAAAATTAACTTGAATTTGGTCTAGAATTATCTTTTCAAATATGTTATTAAATGTGGGTAGCACAGAAATTGGTCTAAAGTTAGTGTCAGACGTGCTACCTGATTTAAATAATGGAATAACTTTACAGTGCTTCATTAGGTCAGGAAAAACAAATACAGTGAATGCATTCGTTATATATGCAAGCTAAAACTGAAACTATTGTCTCAATAACGAATTTAGTGACGTAGACGGAATTACCCCACAGATCAGCAGTAACAGATGTTAACCGTAGTATACGTCACACTATGTATGGTACATTTTTTTATATTTTTATTTTTTTATGTTATAAGGAGGCAAACGAGCAGGCGGGTCACCTGCAAAACCAAAGTTATCGCAGATGCGTTGCCAACCTTGGAAAGGAGTTGGATCTTGAGGAGGGAGTAGGAATTGGGAGGGGGGAGGGGTGAGAGATGGGCCTCCGGTACTTTCACTCACCGAACGAAACACAACAGCAACGAGTGCCGTTGTTTCACGCCGATATTCTGTGAGAGGGTGGTGTTACGCCGGGCGAGCCGGCCCATTTCGTGCTGCAACGCAGCGTGGCTCTACCACTCAGACAATTTATCAACAATTTATGAAAATATTGCTTAATATTTGGACAGTATACCTATTTAAGTTTAAAAGGGACGTCCACCGGCGAGATGGGTCGACGATATAACCAAGACCGTGGGTTGCATGCACGTGGCCCAGACTAGCAAAGGATCGAGGCGAATAAGCAAAGAGAGCCCTATGCCCAGCAGTGGGTCGAGAGCTGATGATGATGATGATACTTGTTAATAAATGTCTCAGTTTATTTATACGTTCAGGGCGCGACCTTGCATGTTTATTAACTTGCCATATTAAATCGTCTGCCAACATCATGAGCTTTTTAAAATGATTAAGAAGTATGGAGATACGAGGGATTTTAGTTTTCCTACTATTCGAGTGACTTGCCTGCCAAATTGCAGGATACAATCTTAAAGGTGTCAGCCGCTGCGCCATATCATATGGCTTTTCATACATATTATTCTGGATCACAGACACTTTCATTTATGAATTGAAATTAATTTGTAATTTTATATTCATCAGCTCTTCCTGCTATAAATGAGTGAGTGGTGTGAGTGTCCACACTGTGTGTCACACTCGAAGTTTAGATGCAATGAGAAATGGGTACAGGCGGTGACACACGCTTTATGATAAAATATTAACACATGCGATTTTTGAACCGGTGACAAATGTTTCACCGGTGACACTTCTCCAGGCCACTCTCGTGTGACTATTTTAAAACTGAAAACTTCCGAAATTGCAAATGATGCAGAAAAAATACTATAATAGGTCCGTACCTATGAAATTGGAGTTTTGTATGAAGATCAAGTCCCTTCAAAGCTACAATGAAACAAAAGGACAATTCCGCGAACAAAAAAGTTAATCAATTAAAAAAAAATTGGGTGATAAATCCACAAAATTAATAATCATTGTTATTACTGAAGCCTAAGTAACATAGTCCTTATTAAAGGTGTATAATAATATAAACAACCGGTATTGACTTTTAGGAATAATACTAATAATATTTTATTAATAAGTGAGAAAAAAACTCCAATTTCATAGGTAAGGACCTATTATTACATAATTCATTATTTGCGATTTTTTATTTTAATACCACTGGTGAGATTAAAAAATCAACAAATAAATCAACAGAGTATAATATGGATAGCTGCTTTAGTGCTGTTGACATGAACAGTATAGCATACCTAGCCTGAATATTCCATGTCATTGCGAGGAGCAGCGTCGCACCGTGCACCACATCCCACAGAGGCTATAAAAAATTAAATAATAATAACTTAAACACGATACATAAATACATTTATGAGAGCCAACTTATATGGTACTAAGCTTTTATATAGGTATAAGTACTCATATCAATTATGTTGTCTTTTGATATGACTTATATTAGGTAAGGGCCTATTAATAATACATTGGGTAGTTTCTGTTTGAATTAGTGGTTTTATCACCTCTAAACTTGCTTTTCACCTCACCTGTACGAGTACTACACTTGCGCCCATTCTTCTCCACAGCTAAAAAATAGACGTCCTGAATGGGTAGTAGGTAAAAAAATTATGGACGATTCAAAAGCACTTTTCTAAAGTTTATTTGAATAAAGAATATTTGACTTTGACTTTGACTTTGAATGTCATTTGTTATATGGACGCTAATAGCGACCGATGCTACGTTGGAAATGGATAATTCGTATTTATTGCGCCGACGACGACGCAAGTCCACACGCTGTTGCATAGCATGCATGTTCTGTTAACCATAACTTACATTCCTGGAGAATATTTAAACAGAGTGTTTGGTAATACTTGTACAATCCCGAATATGGCAAATAAGGTACAGTGCATAGAACCCCTTTTTCGCTGTCTAGCCTGTGTGTGGGTTTTTTAATTATGATTTGATTTATATAAGCTAACGCTATCTTTTGTCATTTGTATAATAATAATTAATTAAGTAGGATCTATAAGTTAAGATTCTTTTTTTTTCTTTTATTTATACGCTATTGTCAAAAATTGCATGCCGTGGCAGCTTATAATTGAGACAGCACTCAGCTTTAGAGGTTAATGTATGATTAATTTTACTCATGAAGTGTATGTTTTGTTAGCTGTCCTTTTCAAAATAAATAAATAAATAAATAACCCCAGAAAAGTATGAACATGTCTGAAAAGCGCCAAATGACCGTGATACTGGGGTTGTTATTTACTACGTAAAATTGTAAAGAGTCAACCCTAGGTCCAGCTGATACATTTAGTCGTCAACCTCAAGTTCTAACAAAACAAAAGTTAAAAAAAATAAAAATGAAAAATAATGGAATAAAATAAATTTGAGTTTTTTAATGGAAAAGTAATTCTACGTAAGTATGATTTTGCATATTATCACGGCGGCGTTCTTTATCAGTATAAACCCATGACCCAGTGGTCATGGCCATGTTTCGGGATTATACACCCTAGTAGGTAGATACACATGTTACTCAAAACATACACATACAAAAGTGAAAATAAAAGTGATCTCTCCCATACAAACATAGATGTGGTGTGGATTCTGCGGGATTCACATTGACGAAGTTGTAAAATACATTTATTTCCAATTCGACCTAATTTACCCCAATACCGGGCAAAAGGTTGGCTCCTCAACAGGAATCTCTCTCGCACACCATGTCACCAAGCATAGAGTAGTAAGTAACAAGTGAACCTGGCAAGCAGGAGCGCCCGTTGTGTGCCCGCGACACAGACAATGACGAAGATATATCCCACCTCATTTTTGAAAGTGTGACACATGAATGGAAAAGGTGTTCAGAAACAGCCTCAGAATAATAATTGTTCTGAGGAAACAGCAGTGCGTTCATATTGAATAGGAAATACAGATAATAAGTGACAAAAAGAAGCTAAGCTACAAAATAAATGTATAGTAATATATAGATCTAAGCGTACGTAAAAAATATAGTAAAAAGAGTAAAGCTTAAGTTAAGAATAGAAAGAAAATCATAAGAAAAAAAAAGAAATATAGCAAAATAGTTGTTAACGACTGCTAATGCAGCCGGGACCAACGGCTTTACGTGCCTTCCGAAGCACGGAGGAGCTCGAGAAGATAAATTTTTGGTCACCCATCCGATGATCGGCCTTTGCGAAAGTTGCTTAACCTCAGCACTCGCAGACCGGGCGCGTTAACCACTGCGCCATCGAGCTCCTCAAATCCGAATTTTGTAAATGTCGTTACATATTAATTTAAAGCTGTGGAGTTTCTTGCGCCCATTCTTCTCCACAGCTAAAAAATAGACGTCCTGAATGGGTAGTTAGGTAAAAAAATTTTTGAACGATTCAAAAGCACTTTTCCAAAGTTTATTTGAATAAAAAATATTTGACTTTGACATTAATAAAGAGTTAACGTTTGTGACTTTGTTTGTTTTTAATAAAGGTGAATAAAGCGGTATAATACTCGTACAATACTAGTGCTCGCCCAGCGGTAAAAATTCGACCTTATTTCGGAAATTATACAATTTTTGTAAAATATAATGCAACACTTAAACATACATAAATTTTATATTTCGGGACTCCTTCTCCATATAAACTTTAACTATACCAAATCTCATTAGAGAGGGCTATGCTCGGGGTTTCTCTGCGTGATCGAATCAGAAATGAGGAGATCCGCAGAAGAACAAAAGTCACCGACATAGCCCGAAGAGTTGCTAAGCTCAAGTGGCAGTGGGCAGGGCCCTTTGCTCGCAGGACTGATGGCTGCTGGGGCGGAACAGTCCTTGAGTGGCGACCGCGTATCGGAAAGCGCAGTGTGGGCAGACCTCCAACAAGGTGGACCGACGCCGACGATCTGGTGACGGTCGCGGGAAGCCGCTGGATGCGAGCAGCACAAAACCGGTCGTTGTAGAGATCCTTGGGGGAGGCCTTTGCTCAGCAGTGGACGTCATTTGGCTGAGACGATGATGATGATGATACCAAATCTCACACTTAAAGGATACGAAGTGTTCGCTTAACGTATTAAATATATCGATATAAAAAGAATCACTTGACAGAGACAATTAGGTACATGTAATCATAGGAGCGTGTCAGCGCGGTGTAGACTGTAGGCGCAAGCGCAATCCGTTTCCGTCCATTCGTGCGTTTGCTTTACGATGTCCGTTCATTTCAAATTAACCGCTTGAACTTGCCGGTTTTATTCATTGGCTATCGGTGTATTAATTACGGGCTCCTGGGCGTAACAAGGTATGTCCCTGATTTATGGCTAATAAGGAAGTTTTCAATTAGTGGAAGATCTCGCGCGCCGTGCTTTTTGAAGTATATAATTGGGTCTCTGATTAAATATTCACGCGATTGCATTGGCATTTGAATTATAGTTTTAGTTAGCTAACTGAAAATAACTAAGGGAACTATCAGAAAATACCTGTGTACCGTTAGGATTGCAACACCTTCGAAATTAATAGTGTTACGAGTTATTTTAAGTTATTTGGTTTGACAGTTTACAGTTTTGAGTAAAGTCTGATCGTCATTAGAGTCCAAATGGTAAACCGCTTATTCGAGTTTTCTGTCGACACATAAATTACACACGCCTGCACATCACTACTAGCACTAAATTTCCACAATAGACTTTAAACTTTACATATATGGTATATAACCATATGCCATATATGTAGTTTTATAGTTTTTCAATAAATGTTCAAACGAACATTTATTGAAAAACTAGCGGCCGCTCGCGGTTTCACCCGCGTGGTACTTGTTCCCGTGGGAATATCGGGATAAAGTATTTTATTTGTTAATCCAGGTTATAAACTATCTGTATGCCGAATTTCATCCAAATCCATTCAGTAGTTTTTACGTGAAAGAGTAACAAACATCCATCCATACTTACAAACTTTCGCGTTTATAATATTAGTAGGATATATTCAGTTTTGAATAAGTTTATGAGCAGACGTTCGTAAATATACACATCTTAGCCAAAATTAAAGATCTTTAACGAATCTTTAAAAAGATTTTTCTTCATTCGAATGGTTATTAAGTCAACTCCAAATATTTATTTACACAACTAATTGAAACATACAATGGGAATATAATTTTGGCAAGCTTTTGTAGGTGTTGCATTTAGTTTTTATAATTTTGATTTTCACCATTTTATATTGTGCACGGTTCATATTCATGTGTAACATTATACGTTTATAACCAATCAAACAATAAAGCATTTTAATTTTGGATTTATTATCCCTCATGTTCTTCTAAATCTCATTCGATTTTCATAATACTAACTTTTCTATTTAAATAATTGACTTTAGGAATGTGGTCAATCATTCACTGTTATGGCATCGCTTGATTACCTCATTGTCATAACAGTTCAATTTGCATAACTTAGCTCTGAACTTTAACACCGGTCGGTCACACTTTCGCACGATTCGTTCTGCTGTCGCTGCATCGTTTTTATACCTTGCCTTTATAAAAACTTTACGTGGAACCCTCGATCAATTATTAACTAGATTCCCGATGAACGCTAAAAAACGGTACGCGACTTTGGTGCCACGGAGCCACAATGAAGTTTGTGGCGATGAGTATGACAGTAAATATTTAGTACAAATATTTGCAACCTTAATTTAATCTTTATTTTTAAGATGTAAGGTTCATAGTTAGCTGAAGTTGTTGATGCTATCCAATGATTTTTCAGATTTTGTTATTCGAAATTTAAATGTATCGAGAAGCATTTTTGTTCCGGATCCTTCAAAACGTGGAACATACAAAAGGATGATGAGTCAAAATGGGCGTAAGTCCAACAGGGTTAGCTTTGCTTTCAAAAGAAAGCTTATTATTAATACATAAAATAATATTATGAAAATAAGTGTCAAAGTCACCGGAGAATTGAGATATTGGTAATCGAAAAATCTGTAATATTTCGACGATTATTCAACGTTTTTTAAGTTAAAAAAATGTAATATTGTTAATACATGCAGATAAAATGTATGCTTTTGTTTATCGACTAATTCACGTCACGAACCATTAGCCGGGTAGTCACAAAATACGTTCAGGGTGGGGGTAGGTGTATTTTTCTCGAAACTGCGTCAGCGCCGGTACGCTTCCCTCCTTTGTTCGTTGCTCACTTGTTGTTTCGCGTACGAAATCTTCATTTTTCGCTATCATCAGTTCTTTTTGACCCCTGCTAACGTTTATGGACTACCGTGTGCATGTCATTGGATTGGATTGTTTGTTGATATTAATAATTGTGATGGAAGAACGTCGTTGTGTTATGTGTCCACGATCTGTCTATCGACAAAGGCGACACGTATTGGAGGAAAACATTCCTAAGCATCGACCTGAATTGGCAGCATATATTTAGACGGGAACATGCTTTGCTTTTTTTTTGCTTTAAGTCACATTTACTGTATGTGCCTGACAGGAAGAAGGATTGTTGGAACCTGTGCTCATGTCATTTCCGTGATATGGTGCCTCGGCTTAGGACGACATGAGCCTTTTATTGCCCACGCACATCATTTATTAGAAGTGATAATAGACGAAGAGGTCCGTTAACAATAAAACGATTTGAATTGTATTTTTTGGGTTTTATTCCACTACACTTGAAAAACACATGCCAACCCAGGGGAAATTGATTGTATTATTATTGAAAATATAATAACTATATCATGTCCTAACCACTGGCCCTAGTTACATTACTGTTGGTCTTACGCCCAGGTTTCATAGATATTTGCCCGTCATCCTTTTTCAAGTAAAATGGCCGAACTAGGAGTTCACGTAGAGGTCACTCGAAGAAAATTTCCTAAGTAGGATTTTGTGCAAAACTTTTGTGCCCACTGTGCAAACACAGTGGTCTTTCGGGGAAGTGGCCGAAGCGGGAATTTGCATAGTGGTCTTTCAGGGAAGTGGCCGAAGTGGGAATTTGCATAGAGGTCTATCAGGGAAATGGCTGAAGTAGGAAAATCCCTAACAAGGAAATGGCCGATGTAGGAATTTACAAAGTGGTCGTTCAGGGAATTGGCCGTAAGTGACCGGATTCACTTAATTATAGATAACATAGATAACTTAATTATATAGTTTCTTGATTTACCATGAAAATGGTATCATTGCTTTAAGCGAGTTTTATGCAGCATTCGATCACGTCCACGAAAGCGAGACTTTGTATGGCGTTGAAGTAGTCTAGTGACAAACGAAAAGCGTAAAAATTTTGCCCTACAAATATCGTTTTTGTCAACGTGATCGGACTGTAAATAAAACTCGTACTAGGCACCCCGCATCAAACTTTGCTCATATGAATAAAAAACTAGAAACAAAATTGTAATTGCTGAAACATTCCGAGTTGCCCGATCCGTTCCTAAACCCTCGGATAATCTAGTAGGGAAAGACGACGCGTTTGTGTGATGCCATATTCCCTCTAGAAATCCATCTGTCGGTATTTCGATCACACGGCTTGACCGATCCGATCCGAACCCTTCGGAGAATCTAGTAGGGCACGGGGACGCGCACTTTTAAGTGTGCGATGCCGTTCCCTCTAGAAAACCTCTGAAGGTGATTCGTTTCAACACGGCTTAAGGTACCCTTTATGTACCTCGCCGCCCCCAAAAAAGCCCGGTGACTCTGAAAATGCCGTTTGAGGCAATCAGCAATCTCTCTCAAAAAAACACGGCTTGAGGAACCCTTTAAGTTTCTCTAAAATGTCCAGTGTATTCAAAAAAGACGCTTGAGGCCATCAGCAAACTCTGAAAAAAATTTCTGAGATCAGTCAGTTCCTATCAATGTTTTTATTACTCATTAAAATTACATAACAATATTAAACAGCCTACTGGTTGTTATCGAATTATGTGAATAGTTTACTTAATAATAACAAATTCTTACAGGGTGACATCATTCACCATGTTTAAGTTAAGAAACGTCAACTCTTGTCTTAGGGAAATCTATCAGACAATAAATCTATCTTTTAAACATACTTCTTCAATCTGTTACCTATGTTTGTCTGTTTTGAATAATTGAAAAAGTATTACCGGGTGCCCTTCGGTTCGCCTAAAATTTTTAGTCCTAATGTTACATGGCCAAACCGTATTGGCCTAAACTTAAAACGAACAATTATTGTTTCGCCTAACAATTGTTTTGCCACCATTATAATTTGGTCTAAGAATTGAAAGCCCTAATTTTAGGATCTATAATGTGAAATACCCTAATATGTTGGCATAACATTATTTTGGCATTACGACGATTTCGCTTAATATAAAGCTCGAATTTCAGCATATTTAATATTAATTATTATTGTTCAGTTTCAAAAATACTAGCTGCTCTACTCCTGTAGGTCACGAGATAGGTTAGAAATGTAAGACCTTTTAGAAATTTAAGAAGTTTTTAGACAATCGCGAAGCGCAGCGTAGCGATTGTCTTTAATTTCGAGGTTATTTTTTTATTATTAGACTACAGAAATCTAGCTCCATACAGAAATATATTTTTTTATAGCTCTTATACTTTGTGATTTTTAAATTTGTGTGAATTAATATTTAGTAATTGCCAACTTTAGGGATTACGAATTGTTCCGCCAAATGTCGCATTTGGTAAATAACAATAATGGCGATAAAATGTTAGGCGAAGTGAAATTAGACCAAACACGATTAAGAAGTTATACCAAATAAAGATTTTTTCTATTCTATTCTATTTTCTAAGAATGAAATTATTGGAAAAAAAATTAGGCTAACAGTTTGTGTGCTATTGCCAATTAGAAGTACAAAATATATACCCGGAATTACCACCACCTACCACTGCCTCAGTAGTTGAGGATTCCGGGTGAAGTGCGCTTCCAACTTCGGCCTTACATCACTTAACATCAGGTGAGACGAAGGCCAAATGATGATGATGATGATGATAAAAAAACCGGCTAAGTGCGAGTCGGACTCGCGCACGAAGGGTTCCGTACTATTATCTATAAAAACGGCAAAAAAATCATGTCTGTTGTATGGGAACCCCACTTAAATATATAATAAATAATAAATAATATTTTAATTTAATTATTTATTTTTAAAGTGAATATATAACTAAATATTCTGTAAATATTCCAAGCGTCTACATACCTGTTGCCGTTATCAATATCAAGCAAAAACGAGTATAAAAATCACGTTGTATGGGGCCCCTTAAATATTTATTTTATTCTGTTTTTTAGTATTTTTTGTTATAGCGGCAACAGAAATGCATCATCTGTGAAAATTTCAACTAACTATCTCGGTGAGATACAGCCTGGTGACAGATGGACAGACAGACAGACGGACGGACAGCGGAGTCTTAGTATAGGGTCCCGTTTTACCCTTTGGGTACGGAACTCTAAAAAAACTAGCAATAATATTATTTAGAAATATATTGCGTTTTTACTGTTAATGTGGCCTTTAAAACAAACAAAGAAATATACAAATAAATCTTAAAGTTGTAAAAATTGTTTATCCTGTATTATAAATGTTGTTTAATGTCTGTCTCTTCAATTATATTTGTAGTCTGTCTTCAAAGTTAGTTGTCAAGTAAGTTGCTGACGACGATGTTGCCCTATAAATTAACTTTACCATAATTAGTTTCACGAAACTTATTAAGTATAACGCGTTCATAACATTCGATGGAAGTTCCCTTATATCCGAGTAAAGGGTGAGATCAGACGGGTGCCGTCATTGCCGATCTCTGTTTGCTCTCAGTCGAGTGGCTTTTGTGATAAGGATTTTGTCATTTCGACGCTTTCCCTGCCAGCTTGCGTTAGTTTGGTAATGCGACATTGACATGTCATTGTATCGTTTAAAGTTAAACAGTTTGCAAAGCCTGATTTTGTTCTACCGCTGTATATAACATATATATGTAATATTTATTTGTTATATTCTAAATCAAAATAGAAGTACACTTTAGAAATAAAATACTGTTGTTGTTACAGATAAAAATAATATCATTTTCCTGCCCTATTTCCAATATTGTTTGGGTTGACCAATGCAGGCTTAACGAGATCTACCACCACCAATACAACACCGACAATGGCCTAAGGTGCCTTCTGAAGCACAAAACTAAATACATGTAAAATCAACTGTGACAAAGTCTCAAGCGGTTCTACGTCCCCATTGATATTTTGTCCTTCTTATTACCTTATCTTCCTAATTGTGGCTACGAGCCGTGGTCAGTGGCTCCTATCATAATGTACATTGTGGCTGGCCTAAACCCGCACGTAAAATATCGGTATATTGCAAAATCCTTCAATAAAGGTGCGTGGAGTAAGAGACAAGGTCCATTAATAGTATTAAGTCTTGTTACTCTTTATTACATGTCTTAGTAATAAACACTAGAACATATTATTAACGTCCTCAGTAAAAACAGAGTTTTGTTCAGGATCATTAACACATAAACACATAATTATAATTAAAAAATTTCCAAAATTTAAATTTGGTAATTAAAACTATTGGAAAATTTCGCCTGAAAAGTGTTGGTCCCAAGATAACTGTTTTCTTGAAATAAAGTTTTATTAGAGGGTATTGTAATATTCACAGAAAGAAATTCATGATTAGAATATTAAAATATAAATATTCTAATGTAATATATTAATATATAAAAATATATTATATTAGAATATTTATTAACAGGATTATACTTATCCATGTTTTTTTATCTTTGAAAATTTGGGTTTGTTTTAAACTTAACTAAAGCTTGAGTGGAGTGTGGAGTACAGAACGTCAGTAATCATGGCGCATACATGCATGCAACATGCAACTGTCCTGAAATATCGGAGACCCAAAGACAACAAAAGACTTGGTAATAATCCCTTTTAAAAGTAATTATTATAATAATTTTAAGCATATGGTTTGGTCAAAAACGGATATAGATAATCTACCGGACCAACCCATTAGCTAAACTATGAACTTAATTTATACGTCGTAGAAAGCGTGATAACATTTTAAGCGCTCCAACAATACCGTTGGTCCTAAACCAACAAAATAGATCAGGAATCCTGCTTTTAAGCGTTACACAAATCTTGTAACTTGATCCGTTTCAGGATCAGTTACAATCACAACACGGCCAATAAATTAGCTAATACCATTAATGATTGGCTAATAATGACCGGAAAGAACGCGTTGTTGAGACACAGTCGCACAAATTACCTCGGCCCTGCTAAGTTACGACCCTGTAATACCAAAATGTCTAGAGGGAGCTGATACGATAACAAATTGTAGGGGCGACTTAGATTTCTATGCTTGATTTATGAGCCGATCATTTGTTAAGTATTTCTGCATTAATGCCGGCGCAGTTTGTCCTATCAGTAGACGATAATCTTGTAATTATGGGTAGTAATGTTACGTTTTCTGGGATATTAGTATGATGGCTTTTTGTTGAAAGCTTTGTCTTATCCAAACGATTTCATTAGGTTACGAGGCTAAAGGTTTCGTGATTAGCAGTATTAGTGGTTTACATGTATAATCATAATTGATCTGGCCGCTTCATTTTAATGTGTAGATATATGCCGAGTCACCGTACTTAGTACGTCCAAATCATAATCTATCTCCGTGCTTCATTTAGCACTTGATTCGTTTATGTCGCACTTCCAAAATATGGAATACGCACGTTTTCAGATGGAGTGGCGTCACTTGTCGTGTTAGAATTAGAACTGATATTATGTATGGGAACGATTGAACCCCGCGATTCGCGCTTGTAACTACAGTTGAAACCTACTGATTGTATGATAAATGTTTTTGTTGAATGCCCAATAATAATAACAATGAAGGACAAGGCCTTGACTTGACTCACGAGGTAACCGCCATGTGGGATATTGACTCGACAATCATTGTGCCGATAGTCGTGTCTGCGAACGGTCTGGTAGCGAAGAGTCTCGACCAACACCTTAAGAAACTTTCGCTCAATGGTTGGATCAAGGGTCAGATACAAAAGGCGGTACTCTTGGACACGGCGCGGATAGTCCGAAGGTTCCTGTCTCTGCAGCCCTAACCACCGGCAGCTTGAGCCCTGCCCCGTTGCCGGCGGCACCCTAGGCTAGGTTTTTTATACTATTTTTATGTTTAGTATGTGCTTTTGTATTTTACTTTTATACTAATATTATAACAAACCTAGGCTAAGAAAAAAGATAAATAAAGTGAATAATAATAAATTAATAAATAAAAAATGACGATGTGCGTATAAACTGAAAATAAACAACAAACTGAACCGTATGTTATTTCAGTAGATGAAATGAAATGAAATGAAATGAAATTTCATTTCATTTCGTTATTTCAGTAGATATTCATTTTACACATTGGTTTATATTATTTTATCCGTTTTGAACTCCTGACTTGCTGACGTTTCAGTCTCCCCCCTGTGCCCATTGATCCTGTTCAAAAAGGGTTCAAAACGTCAGGATAATAAAATAAAATAAATCCAATGTGTAAAATAAACGCAAGTAGATCCGTAACAGTTGTTTAATTTAAATATTGTAACTTATTGTGATAAATCCTTTTGAAATTGCCCAAGCCCGGTTGGTGAAAGCAATTTAATGCGGCCTTTGTTAGCGCAATGGTTCCCAGAGGAACACAACATAACTATTAGGCCGTAGGTATTATTGTTAGTGCGCAAATGATAATGTGGAAACCTTAACAATATTGCATACATTAAGCTCGGCTCGCACCGAATTTACATGGTCTATAGTTCCGCAGACATAATTTTCTAGACCAATTAGTCAACACTGTTTATGTTTGGTTAATTTGGGGTTTTTATCCTAAAGTTATTATAATTAAACGCAACACTGTTTGGATAATTTGTGGTTCCTATCCTAAAATTATTATAATTAAACGCATATTCTGCTTATGGCTTTTAAGTAGGGCTGCCATCCGTCCGGGTTTCCCCGGATTTGTCCTAGTTTGGAGGGCGTCCGGGGAGCGTCCGGGCGGGGTTTCTAAAAAGTGTCCGGCTGAAACCTGGGCACTTTTTATGTCAGGGGAAATCTGATTAACTTGACAGAATGGAATGATTAGCAATAAATTACATCATTTCATAGTTAAAAATTCGGTGCGGCAAATATATCCGTGCGAGTGCACGGATATCACTCACGAGTGTGAGTCTCGTGACGTGATGTGACGTGACCCCCCCCCCAGTCGATTAAGTTGATTTTCTATAAATATATATAAAAAATAATGATAACTAGAAATGTTTTTATTTTATTGTAATTTTTTTTTCGAGGGTGTCCGGGGAAAAAAAAAAATCCCAAATGTCCTGGATTTTTGAAGTTTTTGTCCTGGGTCCGTAATTTAGCTGATGGCAGCCCTACCTTTAAGCGATTATGGATGAGTGGGCAACATTGTGGAAACAATAAATGTTAATCAAATTAAAATAATTTATTTGTCGTGGTTGTTAATTGATCTTAAATATAAGACAAAAGAGGTACTAACAAGAACCCTGCTTTTATTTTTTTATAGATTTTTTTTATTACTTATGTATAAGCACTTAGCCTTCGTCTCACCTTATGTGACCTGGAATCCTCAACTAGTGAGACCCTGGCTATCTTATCTCTAGCTGCCGGAACACAACAATGCTACAAACATTGATGTTATGGCGATTAGAGCCCTACCACCAATCAAACCGAGTACACAAACATGTACTCCCTGCTGGGAATCGAACCCGGGACCTCTGGGTCTAAAAGGGTGGTCTTAACCACTAGACCACAGAGGCGTTTTCATTCCTCAACCATCCATTCGAAGACTAAAACTCAAACCGCGAACAGCAAATTTTTTTTAAAAAAAGCTCGTTTACTATGGCATAGTAAGTATTCCCCAAATTACTACACGCAGACTAGGAATCAAACAGTCAACATCAAAACCATCTAATAAAAGCTTCTTTAACCGTCAAGACGTTATCATTCTTCAACTAACTTCTTAAACTAGGACTCAAACACATTCTGAGCAAATGACTGCGAATGCGGCGGCTCACTTTATGACGGCCGATATAACTGGACCATTTGATGGGTGCAATTTGCCTGCTTTCCGCATTTGCAGTTTGCATTCCTACCCGCAATTTGAGCCTCGATGTGTGGTAATAACATTGAGTTAGGATAACCTTAAACAGTGTGCGGGGAAATTACTAATTTGTTAGATCCAAGTTGAAGATTGTTTGGATTGTTTGCGGTTGTGTGATTATTGGTGCTTTGAGCAGCTCGTTGGCGGAATGCTTAGGAAGGCTAAGATTGTAAAAGCTGAGCTTTCGTAACGCTCGCTTGGTTGCCGCATGGGTGACTTCATTTAAGTTTATTAAACTCCTCCGTGCTATGCAAGGTGTTACAATAAAATGGCTAACATTAACACCTACAATAATTTGAGCCAGTGTGGTCATACGATCCGTATTGGAGCCCAGCGGAAATTAAATTAAATTAAAATGATGAACAAATAAAATAAACTCACTATGGGCCTTATCAGAAGGCTCAAGGTCACTCCGAGCAATGGAGAGAGCTATGTTTGGAGTCTCTCTGCTTGATCGAATCAGAAATGAGGAGATCCGCAGAAGAACAAAGGTTACCGACATAGCCCGAAGAGTTGCTAAGCTCAAGTGGCAGTGGGCAGGGCACATTGCTCGCAGGACTGATAGCTACTGGGGCGGAACAGCCCTTGAGTGGCGACCGCGTACCGGAAAGCGCAGTATGGGCAGGCCTCCAACAAGGTGGATCGACGATCTGGAGAAGGTCGCGGGAAGCCGCTGGATGCGAGCTGCACAAAACCGGTCGTTGTGGAGATCCTTGGGGGATACCTTTGTGCAGCAGTGGACGTCTTTTGGCTGAGATGATGATGATGATGATGATGATGATGAAAATGATGAAAGTCGGTGGATAATTTCTTTGCTGCTTCAATAAAAATAAAATGAACAGCAAATAATTGAATTGAATTGAATTGATTTGAATTAAAAATATAAGGCTCTCTAATAAGGGTCCTTTAAACGAGGTTTGAGGTAACTTGGGTCGGCAAGGACAGCTAACTAGTGAGGCACAATCCTGCTCCGCTGGTAAACAGCCTACAACTGTCCCACGGCTGGGCAATCCATCATTGAAATCAAGTCATCGCTACAATTGATGGGTAATGGCTTAATCACCACGCTTGCCAAATGCGAGTTGGTGATCACAAACCCGGGCTATATGCATCGAAAAATCCGAAATACATTATGCCCGACCTGGGAATTGAACCCGGGACCTTCGGGTATCAGGCCGAGCGCTCTGCCACTTGGCCACCGAAGCGTTCCGCTAGCTGTCTTCAAATCTGAACTCCGCTTCTCTTCAACATCAGGTGTGGTGGAGTTATTTGCCTAAACATTTTGTAAAAGTAAATTTTTTTGCATTTAAAATGAAGAATCATTGTACTGTACTGTACCGTAAAATCATCATATACTTAACACTCAAAATTATAAAATAAGTTTTAATTTAATTTATCCGACTCATCACCGTCATCATCAGCCTATAAAGCTCCTGCGGACTTCATGAGAAAAATGCTTTGAAGTGCGTTGGCAAATTGAGAGATGGGCTATAACGAATGCTTGTGTGCTACGAGTATTACCATCCAACAGTATCCCGTGACATATTTCATAAGATTATTTACATTTTAACGAGGTATTATGTTTATTTCAGATAACAGTGTAGCGAGAGAGAAAACTGGAGCGGACGGTGTGTTAAGGTGAGTTAATTTTCCAATTTTTTTTTTTCTTGTTCTTGTTAATGTTATATTATTATCATAGATCGAATTAGGTAGAGTTTTTTGACATACCTTTGCAATGTTAGCATATCATGGATAATCTTAAGCAAACTTAGTTTTTTCCAAAATTTGGATAAAACAAAGTATAAGATTTTTGAAAATAATCTCCAGTAACGATCACCTAAATCACACCTTGATAGTCTGACGTGCAAAAAAGTTAAAAGTGTATTTTCTCTTATTATTTTATCGGGTTATCCATACTATTGATAACGTTATGACGCAATTCACAGAAAAAACTCTACATATTCCGATCTATGGTTATTATAGACTAGCTGACCCGGCGGACTTCGTTTGACAGTTTGACAGTTTATATGACAACTAAACAAACAAATCGCCCTTCTATTTATTTATCATTATCAGTGTTTCTCTACTATATTAAGCATGTATTTATGCATATATACCTTCCTCTTGAATCACTCTATCTATTAAAAAACACCGCTTCAAAATCCGTTGCGTAGTTTTAAAGATCTAAGCATACAGTCGCTTCCCGCTATATTATTTAAATGTATGTAGTGATAACAGGCGTAAAGGGTAATCAAATTAAGAGGATGATTTATTTATAATATACACCGAGACTTATTAGTGGTGGTTTTCCCGCAGGTGGGTAGATCAGACCATGAAACTGAACCACTTTCCCCAAGAAACATAGGTCAAAAAACGAGATCATTTTTTAACTTTCCCATACAAACCATGCTCGGTCAATAGAGGCTTTGTCATTTGTCTCGGTGTATCATTTAGTTTCTGAAATTGAGATTCAAAGATATATAGACTTTTAATTTTCTTTACTTAGGTGCATAAACCCATATTTACCTAAGTAATTACTTTACGTGCGCTCAGTGCGTACGTCAGTTTACTAAGGAGATCGGCTTTGTTAGTTATCATTATCAGCACCAGCGCCATTTCGACTAGAGGTCAAAGTAGTCGGTCCGAAGTCGGTCGGACCAATCATCATCATCACCGTCATCTATTACCTAATGAGGATCTTTGACTGATGATTTCGATCAATTGAATGTTGCCATACAATCATCTGTATGATCATCGTCTTAAGGAGCATAAAGTCGGAATATCAAAACCGATTCTTTGATTTGATTTTTTTGAATATCTTTTTACTGTTAATTTCTACTTAACTCAAATTCAACGGACATTCTTAAACGTATATATTATGTAATGTTGTTTTTACGAGATATCTTTTTCTTCTTCTTTTATTAATGGCATGTTTTGTGTCTAAGTAATAAATAATACATGGTGACAGATTATGTTCATGTGTCAGTGGTTGCCAATTATCTCTGATTTCTGTTCATAGCATATTTTTTATTGGTTTATGTTATGATGAGGATAATTTACATGGAACATATCACGTCTAATAAATTGTTAATTGAAATATATTGTTTCTATGACTGCATATTTGTTTTAGCCGCCATGATGTTTAAATAACAAACTATTATGTCCCTTATCCTTTATACTTTCAGTGGTCACAGTAGGAGATAGCTACATGTGTCTAAGTACCTACTGAAACTCATTTCTCAAGACCTACGTTTAAAATTATGAGTCGGTACAAACTTTCCTTATTTCAGGCGAGTAAATGCAAATGAGATAGGAGCCATAATCTCGACGTTTTAATGGGCTTTCATTTTTATATAGCACTGGTAATATTTTCTGTTGTCGAAATTTGGTGCGAAGACAATGTTTACAAGACAGGTTAAATAAACATTATGATAGGATTCATATTTCAATTAATTATCGCTCTATGTGCATGTGTGAGGATACTATTTGAATTATTTCTTGGATAAGGTTATTTACTTAACAAGTTCTTTGTTTTGTAGCGTAGATATTGCGATGTTTATGGTGGTACAGCTCAGCCCAGAATTGAGTATCGATAGTGGTTGGAATGTCTATTGGCTATACTGGCTGCTTTCCACCTGAAAAAAATAAAAATAAATATACTTCAAAAACAAATGAAGATAGATCACCTACCGTTTCCACCAAGTATATAAACAATCGGCCACTCACATGCACGGGGGTAGCGTAGATATTGCGATGTTCATAGTTTGTACAACTCAGCCCAGAATTGAGTATCAATAGTTGTTGGAATGTCTATTGGTTATACTGGCTGCTTTCCACCTGAAAAAAATAAAAATAACTGCAAAAACAAATGAAGATAGATCACCTACCGTTTTTCCACCAAGTATAATATAAACAATCGGCCACTCACATGCACCGGGGGGTCACTCGTGGCGGCATCGGCAGGCATAGCCCGGCTGACTGGAATCGAGTTATGCAGATGTTTATCTCAAACAGTAGCGGCTTAGCGGTCCCATACTTGGCACATCCTTCTCGATAGTATACGTACAATCTTACATATCTGCAATATTTTTAGCTCACAGAATACTGTTAGATATAATATCTGCAGCTTTGTTTCTGTGGTTCTAGTTATCTTCATATTTAATCACAATGCAACATGCATTTATTCGTCAAAGTAACTTTTGCCTGAGACGGTTAGATTTTGAAAAATTGTGAAGCTCTACAGATTCGTTCTGTAATCGATTAGCCTACTTTGTTATCGCTGTTGAAATGTAAATTAAGTTCAATGGGAATACACGTAAAAACTGCTTTTACAAATAAAAAATAAAACAAAATTTAATAACACACATACACAGGTACATCTACCTTGTCACACCCCTGACCCTATTCCAGTGGATGGCTCCCTACAGCACCGTAGGTAATTTAGGTACCTCATTAACATTTTATTATCATTTCAAAGTCCAGATTTATCATCGTCTACAGGCAGATTACAACCCTACCCCCATTGTCATAAAGTTCGTCAAGGCTCGCAATAAACGGTGACATTGTATACCCTGCCTAGGAGGCTCATCTCGGTCCGCAACGAGCAGGGCCATCACTCGCGGCCACAAAATAAAGACACTACAAAAGGTTAAGCTTGATAGTTTTTTTTCTTTTAATTGATGGCTTCGTGCGATTATCACATTTAGCCAGTGTCAAAGTAATTTATCTTACAAGTAATACATAAATAAACAATATTTCCTTATATGATGATGATGAATGATATTAAAAATGAGAAGTGAGAAATGATATACCCCCAAACCCCTCGAGTATCTCAGTAAAGATGTGGGGCTTTACTAAGTCCTCACGCGAGCTTCTTGAGAGAATTTAAAAAGTGACGTTGCACTGTTTTGTTTCATTTGCCAACACTTATGCACACTCACGAACACTTTACGGTTATTAATCCACCATTATTTCACATTAATATTCGACATAACACAAATTTTGGAAAATAAAACAAAACCGCAAACATGACGCTTCACTTTCCCGCCAAAAAGTCCCCAGCTTGATAGTTTCATACAAACGCGCTCGAGCGACGCTTGTAACCGCTTGTAACCGCCTCTGTGGTCTAAATTTAAAAAAAAACAAAATTCAAAACCAATTATTCAGTTTAGGCTACAAATAGCTTTTATGAACGTCATTATACCATCGGTTCGTAAGTCTACTCTGGGCGGGAGATACTTCTAGTGGTTAAGACCACCGGTTTAGACCCAGAGGTCTTGGGTTCGATTCCCAGCGATACATGTTTGTGGAAATAAAGGAAAACTTAGGGACACAGACAAAGACTTTCTTTAATATCTAATGAAAAAGTAATTAAATCGGTTCAGTTTTGGAGGAGAAATCAGGTGACTGCGAAACGTTGATTTTGTATACTTTTCATACATATTTTTCAATTCAGTCGACCTTAGTATTGCCTCTTAAGCTTGCCTTCTGGTACTCCTAACTTTGCGATGTGGCGCGGCGGTCCCATAGCTCGCAGCTGATAAACGGCAATAAAACGACCATTAAGTTCCTATTAAGATATTCTGGCGCGGCGCACATATAAAATCTGTCGCAGCGTGACGCCTGGCATCGACTCTTGCCTGAACCGAACGGATCTAACGTATCTAGAAATGGTACGAACACACATCTAAGCCTTTGGTTGTCCTGAAGATTAAGTAGCTTGATTTAATTTACTGCTTCTGCTGCTGTATGTTTCTACAATGCTGTATCTATATACTTAGAATGTGAAAACAGTACTTACTTGAAAAAGTACCTGACCACTTACTTTAGGTGGGACTTAAACTACGGCCTTTTGCATTACTGAGATTTTTCAATTTGGAAATTAGGGACACACTTCTTCTCTTGTTACATACTTAGCATTACGCAGCTACTTACTTCTGAATTATCTTTAATTAGTCATACAGTGATGTAATATAGCCTATAGCCTTCCTCAATAAATGGACTATTCAACACAAAAATACTTTTTCAATTCGAACCAGTAGTTCTTGAGATTAGCGCGTTCAACCTAACAAACAAACAAACAAACAAACACACAAACTCTTCAGCTTTATAATATTAGTATAGAGTATAGATATGCGCAGTTTGATTAAACGAGACACATCCAGCACATTCCTATCCTAGATCCTCCTTTAAGCCCTTTCATTAATGATGGTATGTAAGTGCATTGTATATTATTTAATTTATGCAACGGGACGTACGCGCTTGATAGAATCGCTGGCATGCTTGAGACGTACTTCAATCAAAGTATCTAGACTTAAGTGGAAAATTTAAAAAAAAGTATATTAGGCACAAAATTTGCGTTAAAATTATATAAACATAACAAAAACATTTTATAAATAGCTAGCCTACTTCTTAACTGATCTTTAGTATTTGTAAAAGTATTATGATCGGATGTTAATGACGGCTTTCAAAGTAAAAAAGAAAATAGTGTTGAATAATTTCAGCGGGCTGGTTAGAACCGATAGCTCAATTGGGAGAGCACTTGATCCGGTATGTCAGAAGGGTGCAGGTTCAAATCCTGCTCGTGGAATTTTTTTCAACATTTGTGTTTTTGTAATATTAGGTACCAACTTACATTTTAATATTACTTCATTTCATTGATGGAGGCCTTTGCCCAGCAGTGGGACAGTTATAGGCTATTTACTACTATTTACTATACTAACTACTATTACTTACATTTTGTATTGTTCATCATAATTATTTTAAATTTGATAATAGTTGTAGTATTGATAAATTTAAGAAAAATTTATCAAAACAACATTGCTATGTGACTTCGGAAATCTTTTAGAAGCGATATTAATTATAACAACTTCTTAGTAGAAACTGTTGTTTTTAAATGCAGTCAGCTTTTATCTAGTTCGGGGTATATTGAAGAATACACTTCCACCCCCACTTGCAGAATTGGAACGAACTAGCTGAGGATAGAGATAGGTGAAAGGAGGGAGGGGAGGCTTTGCCCTGCAGTGGGAAAGTAATCGCTGATATGATGATGATGATGATGATGATGGTGATGATGATGATGATGATGGTGATGATGATGATGATGATGATGATGATGATATAAATATTAGTATCCAAAGGAAACAAAGAGTTCTAATGCTTTTCAAAATCAACTCAAAGTTCTACAATCTATTTTCATCCTAACCCAATATGTATACTGTAGTGTAGACAATCTAGATATTGGAATAAATTATGTACAGTGTCAGACAAGTTGTTACTGTTCACGAAAACAGCTAGGTCAAGTTCGGGTCTAAAATAAAACGTCTGACAACTCGATCAAATGTATACTTGGAGCATCTTACATAACGAGTACCTCGATTGATCGACATTTGAGTAATTTCTGATAAAACGTGATATAAATAGGAGGTCTCCGGCGTGAATGTCAAATCAAGCGAAAGATCTTCTCTTTGCGAGATAATGTGGAGGAACCAAAATAAATTATACTAGTGGTCGACTAGTGGTTGAAATTCGACCGTAATTTTATTAAGGCTGCACGGATTCTGTACTAAGCAATGAAAAATTTAAAAAGATAGAATGTGAGTTTAGATTGGCATCATTGACAGATTTCTTTCTTTTTTTTTTTTTTTTGGAGAGAGACTGCTGGTTGCCGAGGGGCATTTCCAGCTTCACCGGGCTTGTTTTAGGGGCGGCGAGGTACGTAAAGGGTACCTCAAGCCGTGTTGAAACGAATCACCTTCGGAGGATTTCTAGAGGGGTACGGCATCGCACACTTAAAAGTGCGCGTCCCCGTGCCCTTCCAGAGTCTCCGAAGGGTTCGGATCGGATCGGTGACAGATTTCGGCAGCTCCTCTTCCATTTTTAATTTTTTTTATAAGCGTGTATGTATATAATATGCGTGTGTGTCAAACACATGGTAGTGTGTGTAATGTTTGTTTTATTGATATATTGTATTTTTATGCATAATTTAAAAAAGAATATTAACATTTTGCAGTCCTGCTCTATATAAACTATAAGTGTGCGAAATTTCATACTCCTCCGTCCGCGCAATTTTCGTAAAAAGGTGTACAAAGTTTTTGCTTCATATATTAATATATAGGTATTAGAAGTATTATTGTGTGTATTAATATCATTTTTTAATATATTTTTGTTTTTTTATGTAACTACTTGACGTTCATAAGTGCAATTTATATGCCTAAATTGAATAAAGGAATTTCATTTCATTTCATTTCATATTCTGAAAAAAATGGGTCAGGTCACATAATTTTATAACTATAAAATAAATAATGATAAAGTCTATTACACACGAAAGGGTTGAAATCAATATTACAATAGAAAATATAATACATATAGAATTAACAATGACGTATATTTTTTTACAAATCATAAAAGTAATGCAGTCAATACTCATTAATCTTACTTCCCATATAGAAGACATTTGACATATCAAAATGAAATGTTGAAAAATTTTTTTTTATATCAAAATGACCTTTGATAGTCAAATGACACAATATGCCACCTATAATAATAATATGTTCTTCATAATATCGATAACAGAATTTACTAAATGGCGCGCGCTTGCGCGCTTCCCCGACTTCCTGTTACACTGTTGGACACTTCCGTCCCATTTCAAGAAATCACTCTTACAAATTGCTAGAAAGCTAGAGGAAAGATGTTACACATCAAAAAGGTTTAAGCTTAAACCTCGTGGCAGCATTCATCAACCAGATTAGCCGGCTGATAGGCATGATGAGCCGGCAGTAATATGAGCTTCCAGGTAATTTGGTTCTAATTGAATGTCGACAGCGGCCGGGGGACGCCGCGTCGCAGTATTTTACTAGACTAATGAATCTAAAGCTATTCAGCACTTAGTTTTGTTACAAAATTACCATTTCCAGGGGCAGTAGGCTGTTACATTTAGAATAAGCTATAGCCGCAACCTATGTTACGATAAGATTTGGTCAATTTGTGAATATTATTATTTATTTAAACATAATCCAAAGATTTTTGTTAACCACTTTAAAGTAGCAATTATGAGTACTAGTGTAATCTAGGTTAAGATCAGTCATTTGAATAGGTTTTAATGTCTTAAACATTACTGTTTACCACAGACTTATTTCTCACAAGTAAATATTAATTGGCACTTTGAACGTCCCAATACTAGGCTATGGAAAGATCAAATCATAATCCATAAAGACAGCAACCGGGACCAACGGCTTTTCGAAGTACGGAGGAGCTCGAGATATTTTAATTAAGTTGCCCATCCAGTGATTCGCCATTGCAAAAGTTGGTAACTTACAAGATCACAAGCCGAATGATAGAACGCTGTGCTGTGCCATCGAGTTTCGAAATGTAACTTCATCGACTGGTTGTTTTATAGCCAAATTCGAATCAATGTAAGCAGTTCTTGCCACAACTGAAACTCTTTGTACTCCTCTCAATCTGCAGAACTGTTTAAAAGTGTCAATTACTATTTATGCGCTATGAAGATTGATGGTTTGGGATTTGGGATGGTTTGAGATTCATGGGGTGCGCCGACCAAAAATTTACAAAAATGCAGTCACGGTTAAGATGATACAATTGAAAATACTATCGTATTAAATAAACAAAATGTATATTTAGTATCAAAGGGAACGTGTTTACAATTAGTCCGATCCATAAATTCATAACACACTATAGTTTTTTCTACAATACTTATCATTTAAAGTTGGGTAAAAATCATGAAAAAACGAGCGGCGGCGGGCGGCGTTTAGTTGATATCTTATAGTTTATCTAAATTATTGTACCTCTGATTTTGTCTAAACAATCACCAATGGTCTAAACTACAAATCGTCCGTCTCACATAATTTCGATTTCCATAACGAGTGGTTTTTTAAATTATTATTTTTCAAAATTAACACGTTAAATTACCCATACAAAATTAGTATGGCCGCGCGGCATCAAATAAATATGGACGAAGACATTTCGAATAAAATATATGACACTTGTCACTTACGGACGGCGCACCCTTATGTATATGGTTAAAATGTATTGAAGAAATTAGACAGTTTGGGATATGTTGATGTGCAACCGTCTGTACTAGTAAAGTTCCCGTCGTTACATAAACCCCTCGCCGTAAAACTAAACGCTGTGTAAACAATCGCTTTACGACCCACCCGCACGCGCTAACATTTTATCCAATTTCTTGAACGTCGCGTACATAAATGTACGTCGTCGGCACCAATTAAAACGCCTATCTCAAAGTAGGAAATCAAAAACTTAGTTCCGGTGCCTGTCTTCTTATGCTTCGTCATAGTCGCTTAACTATCTTAATCGAGATATTTTATCGCCACCCGTGAAATACTTATCATTGAGGAGTTCCGATTGCAATCTGTGGTCTTTTTCATCAGTTACACTTCATCAAATAATACTTTCTGAATGCAAATGCTTGATTTACTTCTGAAAATACCAAAATCGCGATAGGTATGCCTACAATATTCGAGGAATTCCCTCAATTCCTTGAGGATCACATCATCAGAACTGGACCAAATTAAATTGGGACCACACGGGAAGCACCAGCTTTCAAATAAAGAAAGAATCATAAAAATCGGTTCACTCAGTCGAAAGTTCTGAGGTAACAAACATAAAAAAAAAAAAAAAAAAAAAAAAAAAAATACAGTCGAATTGATAACCTCCTCCTTATTTTGAAGTCGGTTAAAAAGACTTACAAAGTTGCCGATGCCTAACCTTAACCTTAGTTTTAACATGTTCATAAGTCGGATGAAGATAATTAAGACATACCTAATATTAAGGTTCTGCGCTCTAACACTAAGTTTCAGGACGTCTTGCAGAAATCTGCCCAACTAAAGTGGGATTTGGTTGGCCACGTCCATTACATCTCAAATGAGTGTTGGGCCAAAGCCACCTCCACCATTATGGGTTTACCCAACGCAAGAAGACAGTATCGTAATATCGGTTGTACCAGCGATTAAGAAAAATTGCGTATTTAAATTCGCTATGAGGCAATAGGTCATCTAGATTCATCTTTTAAAAACCTTACACATCGTTACGTCATCATACATCATCGCCAGCTCATTTTAAGTCCCCACTGTTGTTGCACGAGCCTTCTATATGGATGGATAGGCAGAATGGGCCATAAACCACCACGCGGATCCAGTGCGGAATGATGGTTGTTAATGAGACCAACGGCTTTACGTGCCTTCCGAAGCACGGAGGAGCTATAGATGAATATTGTTAGTTACCCATCCGATGGCCGGCCTTTGCGAAAGTTGCTTAGCCTTAGCAATCGCAAACCGGGCCCTTTAACCACTGCGCCACCGAGCTCCTCATCATTACGTATCCCAAGTGAATGTACGGAGTAAGGAAAGGCTCATATGTTTCCCGCATTTCCATGTTATTAGCTCAGGCCCCTCCCACGATCCACCTGTACTGCTTACAGCTTGATGTTGCAGCTGCCTGTGCTTTTAGAACAGTTATTTAACTTTAATGATTAATTCCAATACACATGGGTTAAGGTTAGAAGGTCGTGACTAGTGACATATAAAATAATTATTTTCATTGAAAATACATTTAATGTTCTGATCTTTATAAATGGCTGTCTTTTTACTTACGTTAAGTGCTATAAATGTAATTGAAAAATCTCAAACGAATGCCGCATTGCTAGTATTGCTACACAGCAACTTGAAATAAGTGACCTGAGAGTTATACTCGTAGTAGAGAAAGTAGGAGGTATTCCTCCTTTTTTAGGTAGCATACAGAAAGTAAGATTTTTAATAAATTGAACCCCAAGCAAGACTTATATTTCAAAGAGTTGAATGTCTCTGGAAACCTTCCTATTACCGGTCATAAGGGAACGCAATAAATTTCATGTGAGTCACATGAAATTGGATGAAGTTGAATGTCGTGAATCATGACAGCTCGAAATTCACAAAAATGTGCAAGCTGTTGTTTCTGCATTTTCTAGTACCTATAACAATACTCGAATCGAAATTAGTTCTACAGAGTTTGTAATTTTTCAAACACTGCACAATTAATTTCGAAAACATAAATGCTTATTATACCCTTTCTAAGCATAAACCTAATTAAAGTGTACTAGTCTGCAGATCTATTAAAGCTCTTACCTGACACTTGTTGATATGTATTGATTGACTATCGTGTCGATAGTATCTACTCGTTCAATCAGGCGAGCCTGAGGGTCCGCTACACAATTTCCTGATAAGCCCTTGATAGGTAATCTAGCGCGACACATTTTATATGCTCCGACTGCCAATCTATTAGCCGTATCAGAACTGTTAGGACTGAACCTGTACATTTCCATCAGAGTAGCTTTTGAAAAGTTATTTTTAGTTGGATTTACGAAGTAAGAAAATATTATTTTGTAAAAGCATATTTTTTAAAATTTTATATCACCTGTCAGCTGTCTTTGTTTTTGTTTGCCAACGTTGCTACTGTTTGATTTATTGTTTTTTTTTATATTTTACTTTTTCTAATAAGTAATGTTAATATACGTTTTCCTTTGTTTTCCTCCTTCCTAACAGTACACCTTTATTGACTTTACGTCACTGGCAAACAGAAACAAAAGAAAGTCGACAGGTGATAGAAAAATAAAAAGTATATTTTACCAAAGGAGTATTAACTTCGTAACAGCTGGAATAAAATAGTCGTTTTTTTGTCGGCGTGCCATGAACTTTGATTGAAATCGTAACGTGATGTACCCTAATCTCAGAAATATATTTTGCCGTAAACATAATGGTTTCATAATATGAAAAATAAAATGTATTGTAACTTTTGATATGCCTTGATAGCCATCTATCTCTAGCTGCCGCAACACAACAATGCTGCAAACATTGATGTTATGGCGACATACTTAGATAAGATGGTGGTTGCTAGCCAGGCCGACAAACAAGTCCTACCACCAACCAAACCGAGTACACAAACATGTCCCCCCACTGGGAATCGAACCCGGGACCTCTGGGTCTAAACCGGTGGTCTTAATCACTAGACCACAGAGGCGGCAAAATCAAATTGCGAATCTCCCGAAACGTCGGTACCTAAAAATGCCTGGGATGCCTATACTAACCACTTACGTTAAACCCCGTAAAACGACATTCCTATCTAACTATCTTCACCTATCTCAATATCTGCAATAAGATATGGCAAATTACACGTTGCAATATTCCATAATAAGTGTGGTGTTTAATCGTGCTTAAATCATCTGCTACCGCGGGAACTATCCCATAGTGGCTCGCGGCGCCCCTCACTGGTGGGATAATACCCCACAGTTATGGATATCATATAGATAGGGTTGCCCAAATGAGGGTTGGTCATAAATCTTTTGATAATATTTATGCTGATATACCAACCAAATGAAACTAATGGCCATTAGTTTAATTTGGTTGGTTAACAAACAAATGGTCAAACA
The DNA here is from genome assembly GCA_947562085.1 of Eudonia lacustrata. Lineage (NCBI taxonomy): Eukaryota > Metazoa > Arthropoda > Insecta > Lepidoptera > Crambidae > Eudonia > Eudonia lacustrata. The sequence continues at coordinate 4,105,104 of OX387316.1, forward strand.
AACTCGTATTTGAAAAAAGAGTTGAAAAATCTCAGCCAATAAAGGTAGCGCATCACCTAACCCAGTATGTCATAGTGTGGGTTCGAAACCAGCTCGTATTTTTTTTCAATTTTAATTTGTTCGCAACAAAAATTTGCGTAAAATTATATATCATAGTCATGCATGGCTACCTGTATATCAAAGCAAGGGATCAGAGCGATCGCATATTTATGATTCGTAACGCGAGCACTACATGTGCTACACGTTGAGTGAGAGTATAATGTTTCTGATTGTGTCCTACGTGACCAGAATAAGGTGAAAAAAATACAAAGGAAAATAAAACCTAACATAAGGTGTTTTCACCTAACATAAGGCCTTACAATAAAGTTATGTCATCTAGCGGCCATTAGAATAAGACTGACCTCACACTAGACTGATGGTAAAACTGAGGTACAAGTGCTACTTCTAACTTAGGGCAGAGGCATCAGCGTTCGAGTCGGACTCGCGCACGAAGGGTTCCGTACCATTATCGAATGGTACGTCCGACTCCACTTAGCCGGTTTTTTGCCAATGAAAGTTGTGTCGAGACTAGGCTTAAGGCGAGGGTTTCCAAAAAAACGGTGTTTTTAAATGAGTTTTATTCGAAATGTATAAGGATTTTAAATCCAAAAAAAAATGTTATTCATTGGCCTTTTATCTAGTAATTTCAGCTGGTTTTTTCACGATATTTTACAATTTCCTGCATCGAATATAATATCAAACATACCTACGTCTTATTAATAAACTAAATATCATTACATTCAGGCTATAGGTACACCGTTTTAGACAATGAAAAATATACAAAACCAATTGTCTTCGAATATGTAATAGTTATAATTTGAATAATAAGTAAACGTTCAATAAAATCCACATTATTGCCTAATTCGACGCTCGCGCCATCATTCAGTCCCCAGCGGAACGCCTTGGAAATCTTACAGTCGGAAACGCTCGCCTTAAAGTGTCGAACATTGGAACTCGCCCGCGCCGCGACCGCGCAAGTGCTTTGACGACGTATCAAGAGGATGCCCGCGCCGCACAAGTGCATCGACGTCTGAAAGAGACGGCCGCTTTCATTCGCGCTAAGAAGAAAATATTCGCGTCACGGAGTGTTACACCTGTGAGGGACCACGCGCTGCTGTTCCAAGTCCGTACTCCAGCAAAGTGCATCTGCCGGCCACCAACCTCATGCCGGTTATGACTGCTCGCCCGCCTGCCGCCCACGCGACCTCGGCCGCTGTCACTGTTCAAAGCTATGTTCCTTACCCACCTCATTTGAACTGATCAAATTATCTCAGCCAAAAGACGTCCACTGCTGGACAAAGGATCTCCACATCGACCGGTTTTGTGCTGCTCGCATCCAGCGGCTTCCTGTGACCTTCACCAGATCGTCCGTCCACCTTGTCGGAGGTCTGCCCACACTGCGCTTAAAACTTTGATGAGTAAAGGGCTGATTTTTCAATCGTCAGATAAAGTTTATACGTTTATACGATTATGTTTACTAGCGTCCCGTCCCGGCTATGCACGGGTGGACGTTTCTTTTTTAATATAGCCTATTTTACTCAGCGCTAATGTAGCATTTTAATGGTAAAATATTTTTTTAAATCGGTCCAGTACATATTGAGTTTATTCGTTTCAAACATACAAAAATACAAAGCTTTCCTCTTTATAATATTAGTACAGATGTCACAATGACAATATTATTCTTTTCATAAAACTTATCTGAGGATTAAAAAATCAGGCCTTAAGGAACATAATGTGATCACTGTTTCCGTACCCTTACTTCAGAATTATTAACTTTTATTTATGACCTTAAATCTATGTTTTCGACAACCCTTGCTCATAAGCACAAAACTGGGGCCGACGCGCGCGCAGCGCTAAATGCTACGTCGATAAGCTCTCCAGTTAGTCCAGCTTTTAAAATGGAGGTGTTTTATGAGACCCTGGAGATTCCTGCTTTTGGAATTATCAAGGCTTTTCTTAGTTATTGGAAATTTAAAGTGCTCCAGTAAATAAATGATTAGGATTTGAAACGTGATTTTGTGTTGGTAGAAATAAAATGAACTTAATTATAATTTTCTGATAAGGAAACGTTGATAAGGAACAGGTGTCAAATGTTGAGTAGTGGTCAGCTGCCTTATTCTATTATCCAGTTGTATTCGCGTCGCAACTCCATTTCCACTTAAAATCAGGTGCAGTGTAGTCATTTGGCCGAGCTAAGTATTTTGAAAAAAAAAATTTTTTTTTTTAAATGGCATTTTTGATGTGTAACATCTTTTTGCTCGCTTTCTATATAAGCAATTTGTGGGAGTGATTTCGTGAAATGGGACGGAAGTATGTGTAACAGTGTAACAGGAAGTCGGGGAAGAACGCAAGCGTGCGACATTTTGTAAATTTAAAGTCGATATTATGAACATGACATATTGTTATTATATGTGACATATTGTCTTTTAATGAGTATTTACTGCATTTATTTTATAGTTATAAAATAATGTAATACCTGACCAATTGTTTTCAGAATATAATGTTAAAATAGCTTATTACAAAGATGAGATGTCAGATGTTACACATCATATGCGACTACTGTTAGGTTTGCTCGTTTTTTTTAACTCAAGTACCTACAGCCTGATGGTAAGTTGGTAACCCAACTATCTGCGCTACAAATCAGTCGTTACTCAGCATCAACGATTTCGTTGACGTGAACCTTGTAATCTAAACTGTGAAGGAGTTGCTCGCCACCGATACTTTATAGCATGTCTGTATGCCAGCGTCTGTCATCGCAGTGCACAATACGCGTTGGATATTGTGTAGAAATGCTTCGTTTTCTGGTTTGTCCATATTATTCTACAGGTTTTAAATCGCCTATGAGGACTAGTGGTTAAGACCACCTCAAACCCAAAGGTTTTGAATTAATTTCCCAGTGAGAACGGGCCCAGCGTGGATTGGTGGTTGTTAACGAATACTAATGCAGCTGAGACCAACGGCTTTACGTGCCTTCATATTCAAATTCAAATTCATATTATTTATTGCATGCCACATTGGTGTATATAGTAATTAAATAAATAGGCTGTACAAAAGGTAATAGGTTAAAATAAATAATGTAGCGCTCCGTAAGGGCATAGCAAACAGAGGGAGTATAGCTTAGCTTAGCCTTTTCACCGCCAACAACTTCTATAGAAGTTCGAGATTCTCGTGCCATCCACGCCAGCACTTCTATAGAAGTTCTTCTTTGTACCTACTTTATTAAAATACATTTATACGTTGGCGTGCAGCGGGACATCGAGTTGGGCGGTGAAAAGGTTAAGTACTGTATTATTTTAATTATTATACATTTTAACATTAAATATATTAATAATTAAAAATTGTAATACATGTAACGCTCTGTAAGGACATGGCCAATTTTAAGAGGCTGTTACATTATTATGAATTACTTCCGAAGCACGGAGGAGCTCGTGACGAGATGATAGACTTTTAGTCACCCATCCGACGACCGGCCTCGAAAATTGCGGTCTGATCCTTCAAGCTCCTCGATGCAAGCATTTCATCATCATCATCATCATTATCAGCCTATACTAGTCCACTGCTGGACATAGGCCTCTCCAAGTGCACGCCACCGAGCACGATCCGCGGCTACGCTCATCCAGCTCAGCAAGCATTTATTTTACAAATATTATTTTCGCCTGCTATCTCGTTCCCTTGCAGGATCCGTGGTTTAACATACCTACATAAAGGCTGCACACATTCCATGGTATCTCTACAGAGCTGTTCGTGATACACTGACCCCAATACCGGTCAATTCATCCGACTAGTCACGCAACTTAATCGTCAAACAACGGCGAGTTAACGTCATAAAGGTTTAATTAAAAGGCCGCTCGTAAATAAAGATGCTCCGTTACTTTTACCACTTTAGTGGGCAAGTACTACTGTGTACCTACTACCACAAAATATGGAGACTGTAGAAGGTAAACTTCATATACAAATGCGCACGCGCAATGCACACAGACAACCACAGACAAAACAGCGTCTACCTCGACATTGAACTCGCTCATAACTTGCAAACGAATGTAGAGTTTATTACTATTTAATAGTAGATTGAAAATCGTTTGCAAGTTATGAGCAAGTTCAACGTCGAGTTCAACGCTGTTTTGCTTAGAGAATAGCGCTGCTGCGCTTCGACTGTTCAGGGTACCAAGTGCGAGTTTCATTCGCCATTACATCGCGTTAAGAGGGGGTATAAAGGTAAATCGCCAATCGTTGATTTGATTTTAACACTAGAAGATAAACTACGATTTACCCGAAAAAAATATCATAGATACTACCTACAGCATACTTGAAAGGGACTGGACTAAGTGAAAGCATAATATAATTAAATTTTATCGATAAAAAAAAATCACGAACTTACGTCTACTTTTCAACTATTATCAATTTATTTTCAATTTGATGCACATTACTGAGCCAATATTTTAACACATAATATCAAGTTATATTACCACGCGACCCTATTAGCGATTTGAAAAAATAATGTATATTTTACGAGTAATTAAACTAAAACTTGTTCGGCGCTTACGACATTTTTATTCCGCGCAGAACGCTCCAGTCTGTCGCACCTGACCCGAGGTAACAGGTATGTTTTGTTTCATCGAATGTCGTGGTTTACTCACACAGTTTTAGAATAGAATAAAATAGAAATATTTTTATTGACACTCACACAATAAAAAAACATAAGACAAACAAAGACATATAAAAATAGAAAAAAAAACATGAACAAGTGAAATAAAAAACAAATAGGGTGTGTGAAGCCAACAAGGACCCTGTCTCAGCATACCTAATACTCCCACGTCACTCGCAGTTGGGCTAAGTGGCGTAGGAGCGCTGTTATTCTGGCAGGGCCTTAGAGAGACGACGACAGACGTAGACTTTACGTAGACAAAAAAATATAATAAATACTATACACATACATACGCTTTCATCATCATCATCATCATCTGCCTATATTAGTCCACTGCTGGACATAGGCCTCCCCTAATGAGCGTCATAGCGCCCTGTCCTCGGCTTGACGCATCCAGCATCTGCCTGCAGTCTTTCGCAGGTCATCATCCCACCTGGCCGGAGGGCGTCCTACACTACGTTTACCGAGTCGTGGTCACCACTCAAGAACACGTTTACCCCAGCGGTTGTCGGTTCTTCGCCAGATATGGCCGGCTCACTGCCACTTCAACTTGCTAATTCTTAGAGCTATGTCGATGACTTTGGTTCTCTGTCGAATGTATTCGTTACGAATCCTACGCTTTATAAATTTCAAAATAATTTAAAAAAAATGGAAAAATTATATAAATGAGGCGTAACTTAAAAAAGTTTTGTTTATCTGTAGCTGGCAATATGTTAACTTTTCTCGTATGTCGCCAATAGGCGCTGCTTCAATGTCATACTGATTTTTGTTTTCGTTTTTATCACCGTCCAAAACTTCTGAGATGACTCCCGTGATACAAACGAACAACACGAAAAACTTTACTATTGGACCATCTCCCTAACTCGAAAATAAAATTCAGCTGTTCCATACATTTTGGTCGAATGAATATTGATGTTTTGTATGGAACAGCTGAATTTTATTTTCGAGTTAAACTTACATTCTGGGTTCTCTCTACTTTGTGCTACAACTGGCTGCATAAGTTCCACTATGAGCCACAGCAGAGTCGTAAGTAGTAACTAGTTTGTTGGTTGCAGTATGTTGTTGATTGAATTAGTGTAAACAATATTGATAGTGTTTATTAATGTTTGCTTTTACTCGCATCATTATTGTAATCAGTTTTGTTTTTATATAAAATACTTCACGGCATCTATTAGGTATTATATTATCACAACTATATTATTGCGTCGTGTTTACTTTTGTATATTTTCTGTTTGTAGTAATAATGACGTTATAAAAATACTTACAGTTTATTTAACATCGAGTCAAATGGCATTACTACACTTTTTATAAATAAAGTAACAAACGTTAAAATTTTCAATTGCATGAAATACCTTGTAGGTATGTTTGATTTGATACCAAATTTACGGTACGTTTTATGTAATTTTTTTAATGTATGAATTAATTTCATCCTGTTAATATCAAACGAAAAGAGATCTAAAAACTTATACAATAGGAATCAATATAATTCATACAGACTTACTGCTCGACCTCACTTAGCTACACAAAACCGGGAACATGACGTAACCGGTTATCAGTTACCGTTATTGTGACGAAAGTCTCGTTTAAATAACGTAACGATAACGATAAAGCCGACCGGGTGGAACCGCATTGTCTCAGGTAGCTCCAGGTGCAGTGAGGCTGTGTGTCGCTGACCTCTTTACGGCGACCGATAACATTATTTTTTATCTGTTCCCTCATTTCTGTGAGAGTTTGAGGCCTATTTAATGTGGAGCAGAGACTTGTTAGTACGTAGTGGACGCGTAAAATGTTTAATGTAGAATAATTATGAATAGTTTAGTAGCTTGTTTGAATGATTTTACCTTGTAAAATATTATTCAAGAAGTATCTCACTCAAAATATCGTTATAAATTTAATAATATTACTTAAATTTATTATTAAGTATAACGCATGCGCGAGGATATAATTGGCGAGCGCCAAAATAAGCATAACAAGAAGGAACTCATTTTTTCAACCTATCTTTCAAATTATCATTAAAAAATAGGTTGCTGAAATGAGTTCAAAAACATAAAGATACTATGCAGGTCAGTTAGAAACAAAATAGGTTTTGTAGGAGAAATTCTTCCTGTCCATCCATAGTAACAAAGGAGGGTGTTAATTTATGTAAAAATAATTATTAAATAATGATTTATGCACGAAAGGACAGAACTGAAATAAATGACAAAATAAAAAAAAACAGAAGAAGTAACAAAAGCAACCTTAATATTTTTATTAAGGTTGCTTTTGTTACTTCTTTTGATAAAAACCAAACAAAACAAAACGTGAAAACCAAATTGTCAGTTGTATCCTCTTTATTACCTACAATCTGGGCATGTTCGCGGAAGTTATCATGCGATGCTGAAATGGCGAGTGGCCGCGGACCACAACGGCCACGAATACAGCCCCAGGCCCGCTGGTCGGCTCGCCAATCATATTAATTTATTGTTGCTGAAACAACAATAATTGGACGCATGGGTATTAGTTGGCTGCTCTATTGTTTATGGTAAAATCTATCTAGTACCACATTCTGTTGTAGTAGGTACATAAAGGGCCTAGTATGTCTTCTAACCTTTATAACATATTTTGTTTAATCCCACCTAACCTTCTTATGTTAAGACGACGCATTGGTAATTTACGTGGCGGGGATCTTGATTTTTCTCAACAATTACAAAACATATGAAAGTGATATTTGATGACATGATTTTTCATTTAATTGACTTCATTTTGTTAGTTGCAGAAACACGATTTTTCAACTTTTATAACAGAGAAAAAAATATCAAAGTAACCTCTTTTAAAACATAGATTCACATTTTGCAGGCTAACCAGACCGATTTAAGCATCAAAATTTTCTTAGTAGATTAGTCTTAACACACATTTCAAAACTGTAGTTCATTTTTTTAAAATAATTTGTAGTTTTAATTTGAAGGAAAAAAAACAGTTTTTCTTATGGTACGGGGTGCAAACGCTCGTATCAAAACGTATGAGATTTATTGTTTAGCGATGCGTCGCCTTAAGGAACATTTCAGTTTTCTTAATTGTTCAGGTTCGCGCTTCTTACGGTCATCAGAATACTTAAGCCTTAAAACACCCCCACACAGCACCACCTTTTATGATTGTTCTTTTACTGTCAAAGCTGTTCGACTCTGGAATTCGCTACCAGTTGCTATCAGGCGTGCGAAAACCATTCACACATTTAATCCTATGTCCTGCTACAAAAATGCCATATCCGCTACTTTCCTACCTGAGACTAATATTATGTTTAAGTAGGTTTATTTATAAGTATGGTATTTAAATATATATTTATCATTATCATCATTATCATATATATTTATCATTATTATTATTATTTTGCTTCATTTATAAAATACACATTATTCTAGTATGTTTTAATAGTTTCACCTCTGATCTTACAGTTTATTAGCTCTCTCCATTCGACTGGTTGGTTGTCTGTTGTCAAGTTGTAACTTTGTAAATTTTTTTTTGTTCATGTTTTAATTTATAGTGTTGCAATAAAAGTATTATATCTATCTATCGATAACTAAAAACTAATCCTATAACGACGATGATGATGATGATGATAATGATGATATAAAAATCTCACTGCTGGGCTCAAGCCGTCCCAAATGACCGTTAGCTCCAAACTCCAGAGGTGAGATTGAACCATAACCCTACACCGAAGGTGTAAGGAGGTTTGATGGATTTTAACAACTTCCATCTTACATTCTTCTTCATATCTCAAAAATAAACGTCCTGAATTAGTAGGCAAAAAATTATGGACGAAATAACTTTTCTTAGGTTTATTTGAATAAAAAAAATGTATTTTGACTTTACGACAACAACCGGGACCAATGGTATAACGTGCCTTTTCGCGCACGGAAAAGGTCGAGGTATTTTAATTTGTCACCCATCCCACCGGTTCACCAACCGGCATAGCGGAAGTTGCTTAACTTGTAAGATCACAAACTGCTGCGCCATCGAGCTCCTCGTGAGTAAAATGTGATATTGTAACAACATAAATATAGATTAGGTATAAAGCTACGAAGTTTAACATTAGACGAGAAAATAATTTTATAGCTTTTCGTGATGTTATTATTTTTAACAACATATTTCTTTCAACTACCTACGCAATAAGACATGTTTATGTTAAGTAGGTATATCTATTTTTTATCTGAAATTAGGTAAAAAAATTGTTACATATAATCAGGTTAACTTTTCTGCCATTGGGTAAACCTAGAACCAAAAAAACTGGCACGAACGAAATAGAAAGACTAATGTTTTGATTAATTTAACATTAAGTTACAAAAAATTCCAAGAATTTATTTAACTGCTTTAAAATAAAAAGGTAGCGAGAAAATTGAGACAGTAAGGCAGTCTCTCTCGTTTCTCACGAAAGTACTTTTTAGATGTTTAATTATAACATTCTTAAAAAACTCTCGAATACAAATGTAACAAAAATCAAATAACGTAAGATACATTGTCTTGAGATATTCTTGACATTTATAGCATATTCTTTGTCTTTGACCTTGTAGCTTGAGATATATCATGTGCCTAATTTTATATTAATGTCTGTTTTTTTTTTTAATTTTTTTTAGTTGATGGCTTCGTGCGATTAGCACATTTAGCCAGTGTCAAAGTAATTTTTCTTACAAGTAATACTTAAATAAACAATATTTCCATATATGATGATGATGAATGATATTAGAAATGGGAAGTGATAAATGATATACCCCCCAACCCCTCGAGTATCTCAGTAAAGATGTGGGGCTTTACTAAGTCCTCACGCGAGCTTCTTGAGAGAATTTGAAAAGTAACGTTGCACTGTTTTGTTTCATTTGCCAACACTTATGCACACTCACGAATACTTAACGGTAAATAATCCACCATTATTTCACATTAATATTCGACATAACAAAATTTTTTGAAAATAAAAAAAACCGCAGACATGACTTTTCACTTTCCCGCCAAGAAGTCTTCTAATGTCTGTTTATCTCTTCATTACAATCGCTTTTTTTTAATAAAACAAAAACACTCTACTTTTATGATTTGACAACAAAAACATTCAGTAGAGCAAAAACCGTACGGATTACACGAAGCAGGTACTTACGAATTCATTGTAGAACAAAACGTTGATATCAATCACATACACTGGTACTTATATATCATCGCAAGACAGTCGCGTACATACAATATAATAAATGGCTCCCCTTTTTATGATACATCGTATAGGCACAGCATTATATTGCTAGTATAGCGCTTTGTCAGACAGTGGCGAAATGGAAGCCACGACAGAGTGAACCGTATTCACCCTTAATACGATTGAAAATCAATAACAAACTACAAAAAGATCTCTTTGAAGGTAAAAAGAGTTTAGTGTTAATTTTTGTTTTTAAAACAAATGAGTAGCAAGGGCATAAATAAGGCTCGTCGGAATAGGTAAGTAGCTAACACCCTCATTCTTTTATTAACTTAAAACGCATCTTCAAATTACTTTTTCTACCGAAAAGCAAGCAGTATATACATTGCTGTGTCAATTTGAAGACATAACATTAATATGGATATATTTATGTATAAATTTTACGCTATTAATCTTGTTGTGAACATATTCGAAGAAGTGTTAGAAAAAATACCGGTCGTACAAATTATTCAGCATTTTTCACAAATATACATACATGTTTGTCTGAGAGGTAGGAATCTGGTCTCCTGCACTTCTTGCTTAGCTAAAGCACTAGTCTCCTACAGAGTTGACAAAATATGAACCTATACTTTTTAAAAGCTGTACCTAACTAGAAATAAAAATATGCTATGACGATTTTTTTTTGTATATTTTATATACCCTTGGTGTTACAAGAAGGTGATCGCTTACCATCCACCGCAAAATAAAATCAACTATACGACCATTAATCAGCCAAACCAAAACAGATCTCATTTTATTCAATGCACTCAATTAGCACTTTGATGGAAGTATTCATCTTAAAAGCATTACATACCTGTTTATTTTCTTTAATAAAATAAAAATAACAATATTATCCATTATACATGTCTGTGTTGAAATCGATTAAAATTATATATTCATATTTAAGCTAACAACGCCTCGGTGGCCGAATGGTAAAGCGCTCGGCCCGATACCCGAAGGTCCCAGGTTCAATTCCCAGATCGGGCAAAGTGTGTGTAGGATTTTTCCATGCATAGCCCTGGTTTGTGATCCTGATCACTGGTGATCACTCACATTTGGCCAATACCCATCAATTGTAGCGATGACTTGCTTTTAATAATGGAGGCTATGCCCAGCATTGGGATAAGTATATAGGCTTAGATAAGTTATTGGTCCCGCGCGCTCGACTAGATACCGCCGGCGTACTTGTTAAATGCGGCAAAAAATACTACGCCCGAAGTCGGCGTACCCGAGTCAGTCGCCTTCGCCTGCTGTCAGTCGCGTTGCAACCTGTGTGTGAGGTGCGCGTACCGAATGTTTTGTTGATTTTTTACCATAAACCGATGTGAAATGCCAGTTTGCGTAGTTAAACTGTGTAAAAATAATACTACAAGAAATAAGAAGGACACCGTTCTTACACACACTACAATTTTGAGTTGCCGCATTTACGGAGCTACTGTTTTTAGGTAGCGCGGTATCTAGTCGAGGCGTAACACTAATCATTTATCTAAGTATATAGGCTATTCACCTACCTACTACTAGTATAAATTCATAGTGATATAATAAATTACTGCGTCGTGACTCTTCATTGTCAGATCACAATGCGAGTCGACACATTACCCACCAGTGGCGACAAAAAAGTAATACGCGCGAACCACTATCGTCGGATATCTGACTGTCATGTCGTCCGCGTCGCGTTGCCGCAAAAACAATGCTCCTTGATGTGGCTCCATAGTCCATAGTGTTTTTGCGTTTTTGCTTTTAGACCCCTCATTGTGATGGCTCAGCAATCGTGAGATCGAACCGAGAATGTAGTCGCGTTTAAGTAGGATTTAGTAGGATATACCAAATAAATACCTTACACTGTAATTGTAATTTATTGATTACCTTATGATTGTTATTTACGAAATAGTTTAATAAGCCTGCGCTGACATTGCTATGCGTCACATGTATACCGTTACTATGAACCATCTAAAATTTGTAATGCATGAATGAATGAATGAATGAAAGGATGCTATAAAACTTCATGAATTCTGATGACTCGTAATTTCGTAATTCTAAGATTGAACTGAGAGTTTCTAATAATCCTTTATTGTACATATATACACACATTGAAATACACGTTACACAAGATATATACAAAGGTGAGCTTATCTCTAAAAGAGATCTTTTCCAGACAACTCTAGCTGTAATGTGGAAAGGAAGTCTGCGGGACTAATTCTATAATGCTTTTAGAATACTTACTTATTTTATACATACATATACATACTTAAACTTATATTTCATTTTAAGTATGTTTATGTTATATTATTTTTTTAGGTATTGTACTGTTCAAAGGAGGTAGACATTTAAAACTTCATGTCATCCGATGACTGCTCTTGTAATTGTCAGATCGAACCGGGAATCCAGTTGTATGAGTATTCAATGTTTAGATAGCTAAAATTAAAAAAGAAAACGCGAAACGAAACGAATTTTTTTTTTATACATGTCATAACATATAATTAGGTTGACACCTCCTTATATAGCATCTTACTGATGCCAGTACCAAGAAGTCTTGCAATTTACAGGGTTAGGTAGAATACTTTAAAACTTCGTGGTATCTGATGGTGATGCTCTAGTAATTCTGGGAATGGATCGAGAATTAACTTAAAACGTATTCAACTGTTCAAACATGTAAGACACTTTCAAATCTTCATGCAAGTTTGAAAAAGGGATACGAGTAACTATGAGTAATAAGCACTAACCCCCTTATTCATAAAAACTATTTAAGCATTATTTAGTTAATTATTGTTTTGTCACTTTTTCTCAAATATAAAATGACGAATGAATGATGTTTGTGTGATGTTGACAAAACAATATATAAGTAAAAAATGCTTAAATAGTTTTTATGAATAAGGGGGTAAGCGTTCAAAAACTGTGTTGATGTTCAACTGTTTAAAGAGGTAAGATACTTTAAACCTACTTGTAAGTTTGAAAATAGAATTTGAATATCAGAACCTCTATCTACTTCTTGCCCACTTTCATTAACAAGTAGGTACCTACGTAAATAGAGTTCACAAACTGTGTTGATATTTAACTGTTCATAGTGGTACGATACCTCAAAAACTTCAAGCAAGTTCGATAAAAGAAATCGAATATGAGTACCTTTTACTTCTTTACGTTAAACACATTCCAAATACAACGTTCACAAATTGTTGAAATGATACTACCCATAATATTACCCATTTTCCACAAAGTCCCAATACATTACTACTTTGTATTCCGATTTCCAACGATTACGCAAACACTTGTGATATTTTATACCAATATTTCCATCGTTGTGCATTCATAGATTCCTTTTACTGCCATCATATAACATGGCTTCTTTATTGCGATATCTTCGAATGAATTGAAAGAAATATCTGAGGTTTTTATAGTCGTTCGGAATAAAAATGAGCGAGGCAATACGTATTGAATATCCTAGACAGTATTTGTTGAAAGAGCTTTAATGGCAGTGCTGGTTTGTGCTTGAATCCTTATGAATATTGTGGGTGTGTTAAATAGGTACGATCATTTCAACTTGGCTGAGGGGAGAATCTAGTAAAAAACCCTACACGATTAGATTATTTGCCATTCACTCTAGAAAGCTCTGACGGTGTTTCGATCGCACGGGGTTGAGGAACCCTTTAAGTTTCTCGGCGCCTCCGATAATTCCGGTGACGCTGAAAATGCCAACAAAGGCAATTAGCAAACTCTTACCAAAAAAATACACCAATTCCTGCTGCCAAGCAGTTTGTTACTCAAGCGCTGAACCCCAGTGAAATTACGGGCATAGGCGTAAGAACTGCAATTTTTTATTATGGTTATGTAATAAAGTAAAATCTTGTCTTATCTTATCTTCAGGATTAGCAATGCGCGCATGATACCCTTGGTGTTGCAAGAGACAATGAGCAGCGGTGGCCTCAAAAAAATGTAGTTGTTTCTATGTAGACATTCATGCTTTTTATAACCTAACAATATGTTGTTAGTTTGTTGTTTGATATGCTTTGACGCATAAACTATTCAAACGATATTCTATACTAAACTATTCGTTACGTTCCCTAAAATATTGGTTGAGCGAAGCGATGGCTGATTCATATGTCATACTCGTGGACGGGTGCCGCCTGTGGAGTCTGGTCTGCTCTTGCATATTTGTCTTTTTTTTAAATTATGAACTGAAGTTTAACTTTGTTTTTTCTTAGACAGTTTTTGACTTTTATGACATTATGAAAATTTAAACTATAAAAAATTATGTTAATTTGCAAACTTAGATTTTTTTGTATTTGTTTTACATGTTGTGATTGTCCTTTGTATTTTGTGTTTTTATTTGTGATGGAAAGTATCCTTTTATGATAGGGCCTTTTTCAATATTTTTGACGCTGTAAGGGAGAAAAGATCTGGACACTTGCTGAGTTTCTGGCCGGTTCTTCTCAGTACAAGATCTCCCGCCCAGAGTAGACTTACGAACCGATGGCATAATGACGTTCATAAGAGCTACTTGTAGCCTAAACTGAATAAATGAATTTGTATTTTGAATTTTTATCATCATAAAATTTTATACACATACTCTCAAGAGTATAATCCAAAGACATAGGATACTTTTTATTAAAAAAGAAATTGTTTGTTTGTTTGATACGCTTTCGTTTACTATTTAACGATTTGTTTGTGTTGTTGTCATAGAAATTGACAAAGCAGTACACAAAGTCTGCCGGGTCAGCTAGTAATACAAACAAATAATAGCTTTTACTAAAATACTAACACCAATGAAGCAATATCAACTAAATATGAAGAAACATGTAGGCGTTTCGTTCGATTTAATAAGTCTTATTGTTTTCTAAAGTTTACGCGAACACTACACATTGAAATAAAACAACTTTTACGGATCTACTCGCGTTTATTTTACACATTACTTATTTAATGTTTATCCTGACGTTTCGAACCCTTTGCAGGGTCCGTGCTCACAGGGACTCCCTGTGAAATTAAATAAGTAATGTGTAAAATAAACGCGAGTAGATCCGTAAAAGTTGTTTCATTTCAATTAATAAGTCTTAATTATAAAGGTGACAAACGTTTATAAAAAGAAGATAGATTGATAGACACGTACAGACACATAAGCATCACAACCCTTGCCTTCCTATTTGCGTGAAAAATAAAGCAGTTTAAAGCGTCGCATCGGTATTTCTCAAGGGTGCTAAGTAGCGGCTAATTGTTATATATATATTGAAGGTGCTACGGCACGCGGTGTGGCAGCCCTGCCGACAGGGCCGCCACTCCAGCCGTCTGCGAATCACAACGTGAGCGCCGTAATGGCGGGTGGCACTGGCATTTTTCGACTGTAGGGTGACTTAGGTTCAGGCTGTCTAGGGCGATTCAGTGATCATTATTTTTAGTCACCTGTTTAGCTCATTTGCTCTTGCGGTCCTTTTTTTGGATCCAGGTGAACACATTACGTGTACCTGACTTAGGAGAGGCCTAATGGTTATGTTAGACTCGCCTGTCCGTCTTACCACTACCCACTGACGGACGACCTCCTTGGTCGAGTGGTTTATACACCGGTTTTCATGGTGTCGCCATCTCTGAGGTCCCGGGTTCGATCCCCGGTCGGGTCAATTTAGAAATTATTGTTTTTCTAAATTGTCTCGGGTCTGGGTGTTTTCTATGTATAACAAGTATGTATTTAAGTATTTTAAGTATGTTTATCCGTTATCTAGTAACCATTTAACGAGTTCATAACGAAGCTTCTCTTGGGCTAGATAATTGGTCACCGATCCGATCCGAACCCTTCGGAGACTCTGGGAGGGCACGGGGACGCGCACTTTTAAGTGTGCGATGCCGTACCCCTCTAGAAATCCTCCGAAGGTGATTCGTTTCAACACGGCTTGAGGTACCCTTTACGTACCTCGCCGCCCCTAAATCAAGCCCGGTAAAGCTGAAAATGCCCAGCGGCAATCAGGAGTCTCTCTCCAAAAAAAAAAAATTAATAAGATAATTGGTGTGAGTGTAGGAAAGTTTATTTATTTTATTTATTTACTGACAAGAGGAGAAGCCTCAATTCTGCAGTCAAGGATGAGGCGCAAGACCGAGAAGGGTGAGACGGAGGAAGATACTAACATCTGGAGGACATGCAACCCGACAGCAGAAGGCTGGAGTGGTAGTCGCAAAACCTGACCCTATTGGAACTGCCAGCCTATGACGTTAATGATGTAGTCGACCCATCTCGCCGCTGGACATCCAACGCGCCGTTGGTCAGTCCTCAATCACGGCTCTTGCAACGCCGTGCTTCTACTGAGTGCTGTGTGTTGAGGTCATAACCAGGCCTAGCTAGGTATCTCTACCTGCTCCCCTTAAAGATCATCGTCCAATTACTTAAGTCCTAAAGCTTGGTTGGTTTCAGATCTCGCTTTGTCTAATAGCGGCTGATAATTGGAGGTGTACTCCGGATACAGTTTACCAGCTCACTCCTTTCACTAACCGTCGAAGCTTAAGGGTCTGCACGCGTGTGCTATGCTTGGTGTTGCCAGCGTCAATGAACTGCAGTTACTACTTTCAGCAGCATTTTCTTTCATCACAATCAAATTCACAAGCACCAGCTTAGGAAAAATATCGCCTCTAGAAATACATATTATAAAAAAAACTTCGGCTCGAATCCAGGAGATCGAAATCGGTAGCATTTATTTGTTGTAGAAAGTTTTAATCTAGACAGTGCCTTTCGTCAGTTTCATATAAAATTCAATTTGAAGTAAAAAAAATTCAACAAGTTTTTTTTTAAATTGAGTTACCGAAATACTAGTCTTTTGTTTAGTAATTTATTTTATCTATCTTTCTATAATCTAGTATCTTTTTTATAAACAAATACATTTTTCAAGACCGGGTTTCTAGTTCAAGAAGATGGGGTCTTCTTGATATCCAGGACAGTTGCCACACCGTCAGACTATAGTGGTGGTTGTTGATAATTTAGTTGTTGACTAAAAAATGTCCTAGGTACCTCCTTTTCTTTTTACAAGTTCCAAAACTCTCACCAAACTCTCACAACCAAAAAGCTTTTACCAAATGAAATATGGATCACGTACTTTGTTAACGACCTAACTTCCCCATCGCGTCTGTGAGTAAATAGAAAAACGGACGGACCATAAAAACAACAGAATTAGTTACTGCAAATTCCGCTCCTTACGCGGCTAATTTTACAAACAGTGGTATCCATCACCGAGTAAGCGGTTGCGCTAAAATAAATCCGTGGAATCCAATGCTCCACCGTGATGCTTAGTTACCCTCGCTACTTACCTCCGAGTGGGCCCCGGGGGTCTGGGAGTCCGGGGGGACCGGGGACCGGGGGTTGGGGAGGGCTTTGTCTGCGGGGCGTCATTACTTTGTCAAAGGTCCTTTCCGAGCCACCATTACGTATCCTTCGTATGAGGAAGTTCAATTGTGCCATGTTTCTTGGTTTACCTCGCGTTGTTTTTTGTGAAATATTCATGTAAGTACTTGTTGTTGTCAACATTAGCTTTTGAATGTCGCCCACTGACAATGATGGTGCGGTTTCAGAACCGGTGACAATAAATTTCAAAGTATGAATTAAATGAGTTCTTCTTACAGCCCTTTTCGAATTTCTTGCGGCTTCTTCCGGGAACAAGGTCTTCACCGTAGGGTCTACGAGGCGATGGCTTACATTTAATTTAATTTCAATAAATACTTAGTTCATTTTGCATTTGTAAAATTGGTTTATTTATACGCTAAAGAAACGTTCTCAATAGGTAGGGGTACCATGGTTAAACTACAATTTTAAATCACAATATCACCAGTGGGCATCAACATTTTTTCCACACTGTCAGAATGACGAATTCGAAATACCAATAACGTATTGACCGACTGACTATTCACGAAATCTCAGGAGTCATTAAGCCTTCAAACTGAAAATTTGACAGATAGGTTCCACAAAGGGTGTAAAACATCTCACAAAAAAAAAAGATTTCTTCAAAACATCTTTTAGGATCACGGGGTTTCGCGAACAATGTCGCGGTTCTCTAATCTCTCTTAAATCTATTCTTATTTGTAACTTATCTAATGAATTAGTTTGACAGATGTATAGCTTATAAAAGGCGCGAAAATATTGTTAAACTTCATCCCTAATAATAGTTTACTCGATAGTCGATAGTAGGGTAAACTACTTAATTGACTTTCCAAAGTAGTCCAAGTGTTCACTTTACCGGATATTTAATTACTTACTATTCTTTTCTAACTCAACTCACTTTCTCTCCATTAGATATCTACTTTAATGTAATTTCTACTTAATGGCCGTTCATAATAAAATATTTTTATTTCTTTTTAAGATTATAGTTAAAAAAATTATGGTACAATTGAAGGAAAACAGAATTGCCTTTTATGATTAAAATCCATTAGAAAAACCTACAATTATGAATGTGGGTCGTGTGCTATTGATATTGAACCCTACACAATCATGGTTAATAGGTTCCAGTCCCACGTGAGACTTCTGAAATGAAAAACTAAATGAAACATACAGTAAGTACATATCAATATGGACATTCATATTTTGTAGTGTTATTTCATTTAAAAATCAAAGATTCAGATTTCTATTTGTTTTTTGGTTTAGTAAAACAATTCATACGATCAATAAAAAATACGGCTTTATTTTTTCTGTTATAAGTACCTACTAGATTAGGTTTGCTAATGTTCTCACAAAAAATTAGATCTATACTGTTTTACTATATTATTGTATAAAATTTCATAAAGCTGTTGGTTTTCCAAATAAAATAATATAAATAAAAAAAACGAGCGATCCTTACAGTAGTCGCATATGATGTGTAACATTTGACCTCTCACCTTAGTAATAAGCAATTTCAACATTATATTCTGAAAATAAATGCAGTAAATACTCATTAGAAGACATTTGACATATCAAAATGACCTGTGATAGTCACAAATGACACAATATGTCACATATAATAATATTATGTCAAGTTCATAATATCGATTTTAATTTTAATGGCGCGCGCTTGCGCGCTTTCCCGACTTCCTGTTACGCTGTTACACATACTTCCGGCCCATTTCACGAAATCACTCCCGCAAATTGCTTATATAGAAAGCGAGCGGAAAGATGTTACACATCAATAAAATAAAATAAAACAATGAAAATAGAAAATTTCAAACAGCTCGTATCATTATTCAACGATTTGCTACAGTAAGCCCACTCCATTGTTAATTAACAAAGACAATTTGGTTGGCTTTGTTCTCTAATTAACGACATCAGACAGCCTATTAAGCCCTTATGTTTCAAATTCGATTTGAAACCGCTTCATCTTATTTGGGGATATTGGGAAATGTCATAGGGCAAATTAGATTTCGCATTGTCGCATTATGATTCGGTTAAAGGTCGAACGGTGCTCGCGTTGCTACGGAAATGAATTCGGTTATTATCAAGTCGAGTGATATGACCGTTCAATGTGGGCCTTTGTTAACTCATATCGACTGGGAGTCACAATCGAAACCGTAATTGAAGATAGAATTGTTATTACAAGCCTTTTGTGCCCCACTATTTCCATATCTATAACATCGGGGGGTAGTATTTTAAGAAGTCCTTCTCGTCTCATCATTAGCTCATTTTTATGTCCCCATTGTTGGGGCACGAGCTTTCCCTATGGATGAATAGAGAGAACGGGCCATATAAACCACCACGCGTTTCCAGAGCGGATTGGTGGTTGTTAAGGACTGCTAATGCGCCCGGGACCAACGGCTTTACGTGCCTTCCGAAACACGGAGGAGCTCGAGCTGATAGATTTTTGGTCACCCATCCGATGACCGGCCTTTGCGAAAGTTGCTTAACTTAACCTCAGCACTCGCAGACCGGTCGCGTTAATCACTGCGCCATCGAGCTCCTCTATAGAGGATTCGATATATCGAAATAGATACAGTGTAAAGTATATTATTCAGTCAGGAGAGATATATTATATTTTTAGTTTATACGAAATCTGAAAACTGTTTGTTCAGAATCAGTAATAAAATCGATTTCAATAAAAAACACAACGGGACAGCACAAAAAGCTTGTAACTTTGTGAGTTTTTAAGATATAAATATTTTTTTGTACTGATTCTTTAAATGAAAATATTTGACCCGTACTACATACATCCAGAAGTTTTGTATCTATTTTACGATTTAACGTTCAAGGAGATCAAAGTTTTGGATAGCCAATCTGACGCATATTTTGTACCCTTTTACAAATGTTCTTCTTATTCAGGATGTTCATAAGATTGATCGGATTAGCCTATTCCGTTTTGGCGTTGATTTTTCAAATTATTTATTGAAGTGTAAACTTCTTTAGCGGCGTTGTACACTTTTTTTGTAATGGGTAAAAAATGTTAAATTCGCGTCAGGACACGTGACCTGATCGAAAATTCGTAAGACGGATGGAGAGTAGACAGCCGGCGCGGCGTAGGAGAGGAAGTATCCCGCTCTCTTTCTACGGCGCGGCGAAAATGTATGCCTGCTGTTTCGTTTAGGCGGCGCAGGGCGCTTGCGCGAATGTTCGTGTGTGTTTATGTTACAGCGTGCCACGCGCATCCATGGATGGTGACAGCTGATGGCTGTCAATAAATATTGTATTCTACCACATAAATAATAGTACTTTTATACTGATAATTGAAGCAATTCGTGCAAAATTATTCCCTAATCATTCCAAAATATCAAAAATGCACAACGTTAATATTCAAGTTTTCACTTCTGCCGGCACTCCCGGAGTGCAACCCGTCGTTTTTTTGTTTGATATATTCACCTTTCTATACCAAATATTAAAATAGCTCGAAGTACATATTATAGGGTTAGGACAAATTGCAAGTTTGCAGAATAAATCTATAAATAAAATCATTACAATCGAATAAACAAAGCAATGAACAATGTATTTTAGTGTGTACAACAGTATCCCACTTCTGTAATGGTGATGCGGCCCCACAGTCACCCGATTAACTTGACAAAAAAGATATTAACTTTAATTAAAGAGCAGATAAGCGTCAATTGTAACTGTAATGAAGCCGAGCGTCCACTGACTGCTAGCGACTGGTGATCGCTAGATCGCTACGCATGCAGGCACAAAACTGTAAGGAGACGAGAAGTTAAGCTTTATACTCTCACGGACACGTTATCTCGGACTAGGGTTGTCAACTATTTTTCATAAAATTAAAGTAAATCTATCACTAACTATCTTTTAGTAAGAAACTTTAATAAATATCTTTATAACATAGATACGTAAATAGTCTGTAAGTCTGATGTATTTTTTACAGATTTTCTCACTAACTTGTATAAAAAAAGGATTTGAAGAAAAAATAAAGTATTTTCCAAATTTGTTTATTTAAATGTTTAAAAACATATTTCTTTGTACTCTTGGCACTACTTATCTAATAATTTTTAATTGTTTTTCTAATATTTTTTTATTATTTTTAGCGCGTTCAAACATTAGCGTTGCGTTTCGTTTCACTTCACCTGAGTCTGAGTACTGTGAGTATCATTCAGTAGTTCAGAAATTCAGAAATTAAGTCAACAGGAATATTCCGTTCAAACGCACGCATTGTCGGAAATAAAGTATCTTCCATACTTTATTTTTATTAAAAAGAATAAAGTATGGGGATGGAAAATAACGTAGGATACGTTATTTTCCAACCCTACTGTTGGCAACCCTATCTCGGACAATCTCGAACCAGTCCGAGGACAGCTGTTGATTCCGTTGTGTATGTGTGCGTTGCTCGGCCGCGTTTGTATATTATCTTCTGCAAGCTTCTTATTTTGTGATGCAGGCGTCAATCAGTGGAGGCGGCCATTACTGGATTACCCTAGCCCGCAAAAAGTTGAGCCACATTAATGGGGGACGCAATTCACAGGCGACAGCGATTCATCTCTGAGGTCCCCGGTTTCGATCCCCGCTCGGGTCAATTTAGAAATTATTGTTTTTCTAAATTGTCTCGGGTCTGGATCTTTTCTATCTATACATATAATAAGAACGTAGGGATAAAAAAATCTGTAAATGCAATATATAAAAAAAAAAATTACACAGGTTGCCTTAAAATCACTTACGGAACATGATAGAATAGTTTTAAAAAAAATTGTTTGTTTGTTTGTTTGTTTGTTTGTTTGAAGTCGATAAACTCGAGAACTACTGAACGGATTTTGATCCGGTTTTCACCAAGATACTAAGAAAAATCCGGAGAAACATATAGGCTACATAAATACTCGAAAATACAGGGTGTCTCATTTAAATCGGTCAGTATGGGAAAGTCTGAAACTATAAGACATACGAAGATCTGTTCTTAGGAACCATGTCATCGATTTTAATAAGAAGAAAAACTGCATTCATACATTTAAAGAAAACCTGTACTCAGCTCGGGAATCGAACCCGGTTGTTTTAAAAAAAATAAACTTATAGTATTTCTATTTAGATATCGATTGTGTAGGTCTTAAGCAGTAAATAGCTCTCTGAAACATGATGTCTAAAATGAATAAAATGCATTGTTTTCACGTACTTTAGTTTATTTTAGTAGGTGTTCGAATTGACCACCGTTACATTCAACAAGTTCAGGCATGTAAAATTGTCTCTATGGTTGTTTGTACCTCTTTGCTGGTTTTGTAATTGTAAAATCGTTACCTAAACGTGTTGAATATTGTATTGAAAAAAACGGTGGTCACTTCGAACACCTTCTAAAATAAATAAAAGTATGTGAAAACAATGCATTCTATTCATTTTAGACATTATGTTTCAAAGAGCAATTTACTGCTTAAGACCTACACAATCGATATCTAAATAGAAATAGTGTAAGTTTATTTTTTTCAAAACAACCGGGTTCGATTCCCGAGCTGAGTACAGGTTTTTTTTAAATGTATGAATGCAGTTTTTCTTCTTATTAAAATCGATGACATGGTTCCTAAGAACAGATCTTCGTATGTCTTATAGTTTCAGACTTTCCCATACTGACCGATTTAAATGAGACACCCTGTATAATAAGAACGTAGGGATAAAAAAATCTGTAATTGCAAGATATAAAAAAAAATACTTTAAAATCACTTACGGAACACAATAGAATAGTTTAAAAAGAAATTGTTTGTTTGTTTGTTTATTTATTTGTTTGTTTGAACACGATAAACTCGAGAACTACTGAACGGATTTTGATCCGGTTTTACCGAAATGCTAAGAAAATTCCGGAGAATAACATAGGCTACATAAATACTCGAAAATTGTTATATTTTGATTTGGTCTAAACCGGGATTTAATCCTTGGTGGCTTGGCAACTGTTGTTTATTATGTCATCATCATCATCATCATCATCATCATCAGCCTATATTAGTCCACACTATTTTTTTTTTTTTTTTTCTTTTATTTGATGGCTTCGTGCGATTAGCATATTTAGCCAGTGTCAAAGTAATTTTTCGTACAAGTAATACATAAATAAACAATATTTCCATAAATGATGATGAATGATAATAGAAATGAGAAGTGAGAATGATATACCCCCCAACCCCTCGAGTATCTTAGTAAAGATGTGGGGCTTTACTAAGTCCTCACGCGGAATTCTTGAGAGAATTTGAAAAGTGCCGTTGCACTATTTTGTTTCATTTGCCAACACTCATGCACACTCACGAACACTTAACGGTTAATAATCCACCATTATTTCACATTAATGTTCGAATTAACACAAATTTTAGAAAATAAAACAGAATTGCAGACATTACTCTTCACTTTCCCGCCAAGACTCCGTCCACACTGTTTATTATGTAACATAGGGGAATTTTTTTTAATGAGTTTTACGGCTTTGGCATTTGAGGCTCTGGCTCTCTATTGCTATCGTGTTTTACGGCTCTGGGTTCTTTGCCTTTTTGAGCCTGTCATTGATAGTTGTTGCCATGAGAATACCGATATTGATGCGGTTATCACCAAAATGCTTAGAAAATTTCGGAGAATAACATACAAATCGAAAAATGTTAAACAAATTTTGATATACCTATTTACGCGACTAACTGTTAGATACGTTCGTTGAGTTATTATTTCAGAAAAGTTTTGTTACTCTCTAAGGTTACCTACCCTTTATAAATCTGTGAGGCACCTAAGCGAACATTAGCACCGCAGTAGTAAAGCGACGGAAAATAAATACAAGCTCGAAATCACGCACATCATTAAACTTGGCTGTACATAGGTACACCTTTTGTTTCATTTTCCGAAATAACCAATAATAATATGGCTATTTAGTCGCGCCTGCGCGCAGCGCTTATTGCAGTTTTCTAATACACAGAAATGTTAAAAGTTAAAACATTACCTATATTTGGCGGTTTAAACCTCTGTGTCGTTGCCCAAAATAATGTCTCTTTTTTAGTTAAGCATAGAAATGTTACCTAGGTACCTACTCATTAAATTTGGCTGTATAAAACTTTGTATCATTGCCCAAAATCATGTCTCTATTTTTTTAAATATTGCACATAGAAGATATCTTGAATTACATAGCTTGGCTGTATAAACCTTTGGGTCGTTGCCCAAAATACTTAATATTATTTTTTTAAATCTATTTGGTAAAAAAACGCGAGAACAGGAAAATTTAAATAAAAATTGGCGCTCAAATTTTGAAACGAACAGAAGGAAATTTTGATATTTTGCAATGCATTTAGTACCTATTTTTATTTTGTTAATAATTTTCAAATTATATTAATTATTCATTGTGTAAAAGTTTTTTAAAACATTTTATGCAGGTACGTTAAATATTTCAGTACTTATTCAGTTCTTATTAATTTTCAAATATGATTTATTCAATGTGTAAAAGTTTTATGAAACATTTGATGCAGGTAAGTTAAACACTTATTTCAGTACTTATTTTACATGTAAGCGGTTTCTTACTTTGGTTTCTTAACATGTTTATAGGATAAATCTGTGTTCAATGATACAATATAAGTAAGTAAGTATCATAACAATTTTAATATCATAAAACCTATAAAGAATGAATTTTGTACATACTTCTAGATTACAGAAAAATGGTTTTTCCATTCTTCTATCGCATAAGACGATGGCTACCTCTGTTATCAGAGTTGCAAAAATGTTTAAGTTTGCAGGGTACAACTGTATTAGAGGCACGGACTTCAGATTTTTTTTTTATTAGAGGTAACTTCTTTCTGTGTCCTGTGATCTACCTCTAAAGAGCTACCTACCTAACAAGATGCCACGAAGAAGTTCAAATTTATCGCAAGTTTGTAACATAAAATACTATACTGTATTACTTATTAGACAATAATATAATTCATTACAGTTCTCAATTTATTGATATTTTGTATCTACGAATAAGAACATAGTTGGTAAATAGTTTTTTGTGCCTTATGGCCGACAACCAATAATCCTGGACCGCTACCTGCTAGGTACTCGATATCCAGCTTCGGTGGACTAGGCAAAAAAAATTTTGAAGTCCGTGGTTGGACAGTATAACAGTAGACACATCTTAGCTAAGATACACCAGTGCCTAGGACGACTCCGGACGAGTACCTGAGCTGTAAAATACCAATTTTATTACATATAATTGAGCGTCAGTAAACCCATTTCAGGTTTGTATGACGTAGCAAATACGCGCAACCCACCGAGAAACGGTGTTGTATACTGATGTATGTGGAGGGATAATTGAAACAGGAAACTGAGTGAGAATCTGTATGAACGGGACGATTCTGGGCTTCAAACTGAATATATGTATGTACATGGCAGAGATGATAGTCGAAAGAATAAGAGATAATGTATGAAAAATAATGATGGACGTAAAGGAGACACAGGAAGTATGCCAGAACCAAACTAAATGGAGATCGATTGTCTTTGTCTATCTCAGCATTCCCAGCTGAAAGGATATTAAGAGTGAGTAGATGTACATATGTCGGTAAATACAATGTCAATTTTCTAAATTTCCGATGCATATAATTTTATTATACCCTAATAAGCTTAAATAGATACCTACTTAAAAATTAAACTGTACAGACTACAGCCTTTAGCTCACGCGGACGAAGTCGCGGGCAACAGCTAGTGTATAATAAGTATGTACTAGTGGTCGCCCAATGGTCGAAATTCGACCGTAATTTTATTAAGGCTGCACGGATTGTATCTTAAGCAATGAAAAATTTAAAAAGATAGAATGTGTGTTTGGATTGGCATTGATTTCCATTTTTGAAATTTTTGATAAGAGTATATATGCGTGTGTGTCAAATACATGGTAGTGTGTGTAATGTTTGTTTTATTGATTTAATGTATTTTGTATGCATCATTTAAAAAAAATATTAACATTCTGTACTCCTTCTCTATAGTATAAACTATAAGTGTGCGAAATTTCATACTACTCCGTCCGCGCAATTTTCGTAAAAAGGGGTACAAAGTTTTTGCTTCACGTATTAATATAAAGATTTAAGTATTTTAGGTATGTTTATTCGTTGTCTAGTAACCATTTAACGAGTTTCATAACGAAGCTTCTCTTGGGCTAGATAATAGGTATGGGTGTAGGAAAGTTTATTTTTTTGTTATTCTCGACTAAATATAAGCTGTGTGGTAGCGATTTATCAGAGAAGTCAAGTTATATGCGTCCTATTCTGAGCTCGGGGACTGGTCTGTATTCTTACACGGCATGTAATAATTAGGTTAAGTTTTATACTGAGCAGAGTCTGAACATTAAACCTGAAGCTATGGCCCCAAGGCTTCTCGTCGACAATAATAAATAACACATGGTGGAGGTCGGGCAATAACGAAGGACATCTTACGATAATATTAACCGGGGCCAACGGCTTAACGTGCCTTCTGAATCACGGAGGAGCTCGAGATATTTTGAATTTGGTCAACCATTAAGGGACCCGTAATTGCGAAAGCTGTATAACTTACACTATTACTCCGAAGACACTAACCTCTGGTCTAACGAGCTTTTGTAGGATGGGTGATGCACTCTACTGTTCACAGTTGTCGTGACCACATCTCCAAGAGGTGACAAGTACACTACCTATGATCATTATAATCATAATCTCCCCTATCAAGCCACTGCTAGAGATATGCCCCTCCCAATGCATTCCACTGAGCCCCTATCTTCAGCTCCTCTCATCCAACTCATATACTCCTTCTTCTCATTACCTAATGGAGCACTTGAAGAAGAGTCGTTGTAAGTACGTATGATTATATAAACTAGTGGTCGCCCAGTGGTTGAAATTCGACCATAATTTTATTAAGGCTGCACGGATTGTATCCGCAATGAAAAATTAAAAAAGATAGAATGTGAGTTTGGATCACAGAACAATAACTAAAGCTATTAGTTATTATTCTGAGGTTTGGATTGGCATTGACAGATTTCGGCCGCTTCTCTGCCATTTTTGAAATATTTGAAAAGAGTATAATATGCGTGTGTGTGAAATACATAGTAGTGTGTTTAATGTTTGTTTTATTGATTTAATGTACTTTAATGTATAATTAAAAAAATATATTAACATTCGGATAGCCTTCTCTATTTAGATAAGTATGGAAAATTTCATACACCTCCATCCGCGCAATGTTCGTAAAAAAGGGGTACAAAGGTTTTGCTTCACGTATTAATATATAGATAACGTTGGAGTATACAAATCCATCCTTCATGCTTTAAAGCTTTCGGTAATCAAACGTCTGTTAGTCATCAATTGGAACGGTAATGAAGCTAATGCTCCGCAAAACCACGACGGGTAGTGATGGATGACCGTTACGCGATATGACAATCAATGGAGCGTCCAATGGATCGTATTTGTAACTAGTAATCACTTACTCGGCTACGGAATTTTGCACATTATGCAGGTAAAACTACCACCAAAATAGGTATGTTATTTGAAAATCTGTCGATTGTTGTTGATTTAATTTAATTATTATATTATAACGACATACAGGAAGTTAAAGTCCCTCTAAAGCTCTATTATACGTCTATTACTAAAAGAGGCGATAATTCGTAGTCAAAGCATAAAAACAATTTTTTTTTTTCTACAGATTTGAGTAATTCCTTAGCGACTTATTCCGTGTTTTCTCGACTGTACAGGGAATTAAGCATACACTAAATCAAGTATAACTATAACAATTTTATTTTAAGTAAATCACAGACTTACGACTGTGTCTTAGACCACACAAATTATGAGAAACAGCTAGCAAGAAGCGTCCGACATGTCGAGTGTCGGTCAAGGGGGCAGGCGACAGTTAGCTCGCACGATGCGCTTACTGCGATCCGCGCTTATGGTACATGTTTGTGTACTCGGTCTGGTTGGTGGTAGGGCTTGTTTGTCCGCCTGGCTAGCTACCACCATCTTATCTAAAATACATACATAAATGTTTGTAGCATTGTTGTGTTCCGGCAGCTGATAAGATAGCCAGTGCCTCACTAGTTGAGGTTCCCGGGTGAAGTGCAGCCATCATTGGCCTTATCATCGCTTAACATCAGGTGAGAGAGAGTAAAATATTAAAAAAAACATTTTGGCCGGCTGGGTGAGGGTGACTGATGCTGCGTTGTTTTGTCACGCTGCACCAGTTGCCTTCGCGTTTGGACATCAAAAAGCCATTTGCCGCGCTAACTAATCAAATAACATACTATACAATCTTAAGAGATAAGATAGCCAGTTTCTAATCTAAGTTTCTAGTTAAGGTTCAGCTTCCACTTTCGGCCTTTAATCGTCAATCGAATGTTGTATAAAACTACCACTTCATAGAAACACGATACACGGAAAATGTGTTTCAATGATTTATTTATTAGAAAAATATGTGATTTAAACAAAACCAAAAAACCTCTATCAAGTTAAAAAGTAATGTGCGGGGCACGTAAGCCAAATGTATCCGGAGAGATCAAAACTTTGCCTTCGCTCTAGATACCTGAGCCCAGGCTGGCCCAGGCGTTGGAGGGACGATTTTGACGTTTACAAGAGATTTACGTTTAGAGATTGATTAAATGGGTGACCGCCAGAAATAGAGACGCACGGATGAATCAATATCTTACGGTACTTTTTAACCGACTTCAAAAAAAGGAGGAGGTTTGTTACCTCAGAACTTTCGACTGAGTGAACCGATTTTGATGATTTTTTCTTTATTTGAAAGCTGGTGCTTCCCGTGTGGTCCCATTTTAATTTGGTCCAGTTCTGATGATGGGATCCTCGAGGAATTGAGGGAACTCCTCGAATATTGTAGGCATACCTATCGCGATTTTGGTATTTTCAGAAATAAGTCAAGCATTTGCATTCAGAAAGTATCATTTGATGAAGTGTAACTGATGAAAAAGACCATAGATTGCCATCGGAACTCCTCAATGATAAGTATTTCACGGGTGGCGATAAAATATCTCGATTAAGATAGTTAAGCGACTATGACGAAGCAAAAGAAGACAGGCACCGGAACTCAGTTTTTGATTTCCTACTTTGAGATAGGCTTTTCTCGTTTTCTTCGCTTGTCTCATTTAAACGGCGCTGTCTCATACGAGCAGCGTGTTTAGTAGGTCTACCCATATTCGCTTTTGATAAATAGATCGAAACAAATCACTAAAAAGCGAAAAATAAACAAAAATTTTAACAAAAAAAAAAACCGACCCCAAAAAATTTGACTGATAAAATTGCACTAAAAAGTAAAAAATAAGCTTTTTAGTGCAATTTTATCAGTCAATTTTTTTGGAGTCGGTTTTTTTTTTGTTAAAATTTTAAACACTTAGCAATCATAGATACTGAAATATTAGGTCCTTACCTATGAAATTGACGTTTCGTATGAAGATTTTTTATAAAAGTTTATTTTTCATACTAACGGTTTTTAATTTTCTTAGCATCTAATTATGTTAACACTATAAAAATTGTTGAGTAGTGTGTTTGTTTCACTAGCTAAATATAGCAGACATTAAAAAGAAAAATAATCAAGACCCTTCAAAGCTACAATAAAACAAAAGGGCAATTCCGCGAAAAAATAAAGAAGTCAATTAAAAAAAAAGGGCGATAAATATACAAAATTAATAATCATTGTTATTACTGAAGCCTAAGTAACATAGTCCTTATTAAAGGTGTATAATAATATTAACAACCGGTATTGACTTTTAGAAGTAATACACCTATTGATAAGTGAGAAAAAACGTCAATTTCATAGGTAAGGACCAATCTATACTAATATTATAAAGCTGAAGAGTTTGTTTGTTTGTTTGTTTGTTTGAACGCGCTAATCTCAGGAACTACTGGTTCGAATTGAATAATTCTTTTTGTGTTGGATAGTCCATTTATCGAGGAAGGCTTTAGGCTATATAACATCACGCTGCGACCAATAGGAGCGAAGCATCAGTGAAAAATGTTGCAAAAACGGGAAAAGAGCCTAAAAAATTAAAAATGCTGCCGAAAGTCACTATTCCACGCGGACGAAGTCGCGAGCACAGCTAGTATATAAATATTTGATTGCATTTGCTATGTTGTAAGTGGTTGTGACGGCTATGTCAAAGCATTTGGCTAACAGAAATGGATGATTTTAAAATTTGTGTCTGGGCGTTACGAACTATGTCATCAACATCATCATCATCATTATCAGCTCATTTTATGTCCCCACTGCTGGAGCACGAAGTCTTATCTATGGATGGGTAGGGAGAACGGGCCATAAACCACCACGCGGGCATACTGCGGATTGGTGGTTGTTAACGACTACTAATGCAGCCGGGACCAACGGCTTTACGTGCCTTCCGAAGCACGGAGACAAAGATGACAAATTTTTGGTCACCCATCCGTTGAGCGGCCTATGCGAAACTTGCTTAATAACCTTAGCAATCGCAGACTGAGCGCGTTAACCACTGCGCCATCGAGCTCCTCTTATACGAACTATGCAATTACTCCCAAAAGTTATGACTATTTATGAAGATGCAGCATCAACATAATAATAAACGTAGTATAGCTAGGCTCCGTAAAGTACAAAATTCATAGGAACCTGTACAAGAGGCAATAAAATAAACAGTCTTCATTAAATATGGAGGTGTAATGTCCCTTTATCTGGCAGCGGCCGCGGGTCCCGCTACAGCCGTTGGTTTTTATGGAGCCATCCAGGAAGGCCTACGCGCCTTGTTACGAAACAATGGCATTCGCAACATTTACATTACGTTGCACATTTGTCTAAGATGGATAGCAACAAGAAGCTCTTATTAAATAAAGAGCATTTATGTAGCAATGACTCGGAGGCCGAGTGGCAGAGCGCTCGGCCCGATACCCGAAGATTCCGGGTTCAATTCCCAGGTCGGGCAAAGTGTGTTTCAGATTGCTCGATGCATAAGCCCGGGTTTGTGATCACCAACCCGCATTTGGCAAGCGTGGTGATTAAGCCATTACCCATCAATTGTAGCGATGACTTGATTTCAATGATGGAGGCCTTCGCCCAGCTGTGGGACAGTATATAGGCTATTTACTTTACTTTATTTTAAGTAGCAACTGTGAAAACCTAGCAACTTTTGCTAAAACCTATCTGTATTTACCGTTCATACATAGGATGCCATGGCAGGGATCATTTTAGTACCTACATATTATTTTAAAATCTGTTGGAAACCGATTACAGGGTTGGTGGACTTCGAGAAGCACTGGTTTTATAAACTTCCAAATAAAATTAAAATCATTAAATAAACGCTGTAATTCCATATAGGTAAATGGTGTTCAAATTTAAAATGTGTATTGAGTGGTACCTATCAGCGTAAAACTTTAGAAAACAGGACAGTTTGAAGATCGCTTGGAAGCTTTGAGCTTCCACAGTCCAAAAAAAAGTCCGGTGATGCTGAAAATGTCGCCTGAGTATCAGAAAACTCTCTCAAAAAATTAAAAAGGCGCGTGTGTTCGTTTGCAGGCTCAGTATACAAAAAACACCATGAAAAAAAGCTTCCCTGTTTAGAAAAATTGGTATAACCACCGAATTTATGACTAAAATTTGGTATCCGGTTCAGTTATGTTCACCTTCTGATTTGTAATGTAATAAATAGTATAAATTAAATTTGTAATTAATTAATTATTCTATTAGGTATTATTATTTGTAATTAATTATGTTATTTATGTTTAAACTTCAAAGGTAATATTATTATGTATCATGACATGCCAAATGTAACGTTCTATATTATAATATGGTCAATAAATTATTTGTATTTTGTATTTGTATTTGTATCTCTGTTTTCATGGTGTTTTTTGTATACTAAGCCTGCAAACGAACACACGCCCCTGTTTTATTTTTTGAAAAGAGTTTTCTGATTGCCTCAGGCGACATTTTCAGCATCACCGGACGTTTTTTGAGGGCGGCGAGAAACTTAAAGGGAGGGAATGTTATCACGAACTAGAGTGTGTTCCCGTTCGCTACTAGATTCTCCGAGGGGTTTGAATCGGGAGCACACGGCCGAGGCACTGATAGAAAGCCGCTACTGCAGCCTAGATGCTAGCAACGTCAAGGGTATCAAGCACGTTGCTGTCCCAGAAGCTTCAGTTCTTTTACCTCTGTGCCCTGTATTTTTACTGCATCTGGTAGAGGCGCCCGCTAGATGCAAAAGCCTTCGGTTGAATCAGCCGCGTAGGACTTTGGAATTGATCAGGTGCCTATGGGTACCGAGAAGTGTGCTTACAACTCCGTCACCAAAGAGGACATTTGGTATTCGACTTTAGAATTGACGGCCCGAGCAGTGGTACACTGCGAGTTGTGCTCTTCTTAGTGCAACGAGAAGTGAGCGAGCTTACAGCTCCGGTAACCTATCTGGATATTAGGTAGTGGACTATACCGTGTCCACGGGGCAACTAGCTCGAGACACTAGTCTTAAAAGTACCGGATGAAGGATGCGTAACCGGCGTGTCCTGATCTGGCGTTATGACCTGACGTAGATGGTCTCTTGTGCTTGCGTAAGGATGTCTGACACCTAACTTTATAACCGTGAGGTTGGTGGGGGGTCAGTATAAACTTTAAAGTAGTGTGTAGCTGGGTGCATCTAGTACCTTTCAGAGCGAACTAAACACCAATCTGGGTTCTAGAAAGCGTATAAGCTCTAGTGCTCGCAGCTTTAGCGAGCCTTCAGTACAGGGTAATAGATCACTACTCGTGGGATGTATTCACACGGCGTGACTTGAGATTGCGTGTAATTTAATGGCTTCAGGCTTAACGTGTCCTGTAATTTGAATTTACGTACTTACGCTCTCGAGACGAGAAAAGTGCTGGCTTTAAAAATATGAGAGGGAAATCAGTTGCTTTATCATAATATTTTACTATTGCTAAAATATCATAATTCATAAAAAATATTGATGAAAACCCGTTCAGGAGCACTAGTATAGTTTTTTTTATGTTTGTCAGTCCAACTCGTGGAAAAGTTTTTCCACACTTTTCGAATCACCATGTGTTCGGAACAAAATTTTAAACATTTACAACAATAAATGAATGGCTTAAAAGCCATAATTTGGAAATAAATTCGAAAAAGACTAAAACAACCAATAAACCTAACAACAATAAAAAATAACCTGAAAATAGATGAAGTACCACAATTTAAATTACTAGGCATTACTATTGATTCACACCTAAATTGGAAAAGTCACCTAACTGAAATAAAACGTAAGCTGTCCAAGTTCACTTATGCCCTATGTGTTCTAAAAGCTAACACCAGTGAACAGTGTGCTTTAAATGCATATTTCGCGTACGCATACGCATGGTTGTGCTATGGAACCATCTTGTGGGGGCACAGCATTGACGCACATGACCTATTTGTCCAGCAGAAAAAATGTATTCGTATTATCGCCAACATCCATCAACCAGAGTCCTGCAGGCCCCATTTTATTAAACTCAACCTTCTAACTCTCCCGTGCATTTACATTTTAGAAACAGCCTTTTTTGTAAAGAAAAATCCCTCATATTTCGAATACAATAAAAACCCCCGTCATCAAAATAAACTTATTCTTCCTGAACACAAATTAGAAATGTATAAAAATAGTCCCTACTATAGATCGATCCTTATCTTTAACAAAATACCAAAAAATATTAAAGCCGAAAAAATTGAAATCTTATTTAAAAAAAAATTAAAGCAGTATTTAGCACAAAAATGCTACTACTCAATACTAGAGTTTATGTCAGACAAAGACAATAAATAAGTTCTTATACATGTCCACGGAAAGCTCACACGCTGGCAATATTTTTAATTTTATATTTTGTAAATTTACTATTCATCATCATCATCATCATCATCATTATCTCAGCCAAAAGACGTCCACTGCTGGACAAAGGCCTCCCCCAAGGATCTCCATAACGACCGGTTTTGTGCTGCTCGCATCCAGCGGCTTCCCGCGACCTTCACCAGATCGTCGGTCCACCTTGTTGGAGGCCTGCCCACACTGCGCTTTCCGGTACGCGGAATTCACTATTATTATATAAGAATAGTTATAATTTTGCGATGCCCTAACAGGGTTTGTAACAGGCCATCATATACTATTTTATTACTTTATTACTGTATGAAAGTGATACTGTATACATAAGTGCAATAAATAAATAAATAAATTTTCGTATAATTTGATATCACATAAGTAGGTAATTAATATTTTTATGCTAACAAATAACTATGTCTTTGATGTACTGTGTCATGTAAAAATTCTCATAATTAATTTTGTTAAATTACAGCGATGTTTCCAAGAAAAGCTAATCCTATAAAATTAATGGTCGACGGAGCGCGCTTTATTCAATTTAGCGCTGCGCGGGCGCACATATTGTGTTTAATTCACTAAATATTGCACTTGCCATGTCCTGGTTGATCCGATAAAGCTATAAGTAATAAATTGTATTTATTAATATGAAATTTGTCGACATATTTGTTGAATAGTATCTGTTATCATAAAGGCCCATTGCCGATATGCATACAAGTCCACTCCACGTTCGTAAAGCATTGTATGCATATATCCTGTGTATTGTATGCCTTGCATAAACAAAAGAAACGCATGAATGTAGGCATACATTTTACATCAAGCTTCATGTATGGTCCAAATACAAATGTCAAAGTTCCAATTTCAACTGCACCTTGCAAAAACAAAAGAAAGCTATCAAAACACACAACGTAACAAATCCTCAGTTATCACGTACTCTACACCCTTAGAGCATGCCGATATGCATTCAAGTCCACTACATTCATAAAGCATGGAAGCCATAAACAATGAGTAACAGCCGCGTACTGTTTTAAATGTATGTGTATATATCTTGCACAAAAAAAGAAAGCTTGATATAAATTTAGGCATACACTCTCATGTATAGGCTAAACTTAAATGTCAAAGTTCCAATTCCAACTGCACCTTGCCAAAACAAAAGAATAGCTAGCTATCAAGTCTGACGTAACAAATCCTCGGCTATCACGTACCCAATGCCGATATGCATTCAAGTCCACCCCACATTCATAAAGCAGCCATAAGTAATGGGTAGCAGCCGCGTTACGCTGCCCGAGCGCACGTCCCGTTGCCGAGGGCCGCAAATGTAACTTGTGAGCTTGAGGCTTGTATATTTGCTTGTTTATAGCTTGCAAAGTGCATCCGGAGTACTAGTTGATTTTACAGAGCTGTACATTTAAATGAGTTGCTATTTTTCAGATTAGTTAGCTCTGTCTATCATAGCACATTTTAATAACGCGTGTGTTTATTGTTCACCCTGTGTTCATGAGCAGAGAAAGATTTCGAAACAATAGAACATTGAAACTGCTTAAAGTTATTTCGTGTTAAATAAAACAACCCTCTTAAAAAGCTGGCTAAAAGTTTGGAGAACTGAATGATTTGAAAAAACAATGTTACTGTTTTTATTCATGTAAATTCCTATATTTTGTGCAGCCATTCCTTACTTACTTACTTTTTTATCAGCACATCACGTTTATAAAGACGTCGGCACTTTGTAAGTTGAAGAATACGATAAGGCTACCGCCATTTTGAGTTCAAATATTTTAAAAGCTACGAGTATACGTCGACAAAGACACGAACACAATCACGAATAAAGCTAATGTGATGTAGCTATATTCTGTTATGTCCAGCAGTGGACTAGTATAGGCTGATGATGATGATGATGATGATACTGAATTAATTTCCATCGCATACGTATTCCTGAATATTCAACAACTAGGTTTATAGTGTGCATGCTAGTCATGCTAGAGGCAAGGGGTAGAGTGTCGGAGGCATCCCGCTGGGGCGTTTCATTTACAGAATCTAATCATACTTTAATCTGTTTGTTCCCGTTGAACTATTTGATAAGTAGCAACAATATACCTACCGTTTTCAAAGGAAATACATCAACTAAGATTAATTTCAAAATAGATAGATCTTTTATTTATCTTTTCTTTTTTTTTTCTTTTTTTTTTATCTTTTATCTTCTTTGTTGTCAAAACATCTCTAAAAATCCGAATTATAGATATAGCTTTTAAACTTTTACCGTCACTTACAATTTAATTAGAGTAATTAATTAGCACGTTACAATTAAGATTTGTCTTACCATGTCCACGTGTACTTGCAGTACAAAGCAACTGTGCAGAAATATCGGATAAGTCATATACAACTAAAATATGGTAAATACGACCAGAAGACATGTTACATGTTATTTTGGGCCGGGTATCGTCATCATTTTTTTTATAGATAGCTCGGTAAATTAGTCCATCTCACCTCTTTTGAAGGACCCCATATCATAGGAAGGAGGGAAAACGTGTGCTGGTAGACTATTCCGTCTTTTGGAGGTGGGGCAAAGAAACGAGTCACCAAATTTCTCTTTCTGTTTCTTCTTTTCTACTGTAGTACTAGTAATCTGCAGTAACAAAATTCAAAAAGGAATAAAAAGAAATCCTTACTTCCAAATATTCTGTATACCTATACCTTCTTTCTATGCATGACAAACAAGTAACATCAACTACTTAAATAAAGACACGTGTAATATCAATATTATCTTCCTCGCATGTTTGTAATCGCTATATATATAGTTCGATATAGTACAAAGATCATAAGATATTACAAAAACAATGCGAAGAAAGTGATAGTCGGACTTGCGCAGTAAAGGGCAGGGTTCTTTCAATAAAAATAGATTCGTTTGTTGTTTTTTTACGAACTATGATGTAATATTTTACCTTAATGTATCATAACGATATGTATTTTAAAATATGATGCAACTATAAACTAAGAAAGTTAATAGTAAATTAAACTATTTAGAACTAAACTCATAAAAACTACTATACAAATAAAAAATAGCCCCAGATCATTCTCATAACTCATATGTCATCATAAGGCAGAGTAATCAGCAAGCTAGCAACATTATATTTATATTACTTTTTAGGAGACATATACCACCATACATTATATCGGTGAACTCGTACGGTTTTGGCAGCGTACGCCAAAATAGCTCGCAGATGGTAGATTTTATATGATAATAAAATATCTTTATAAATTATAGCCTATATAAATACTTTTAAAATACAGTGAAAAAATTAAACGCCTATACCCGACCCAGGAACCGAACCTGGGTCTTCCGCAATCCGGGCGGCTGCACTGACCGCTATGCTACCGGGAAGGCTGACGTAAGCACTGAATTTTGTCTCTGTTTTTTTTATGCTTTTTTAGCAGCAGAGTGCCATCTATGTAACGGTCATTGCAACATAAAGCACTTTAAAAAAAAAAGTAAAATATAGTATATATGTTAATCTGGTGTATGAGCAATATTATTCCATTGAGTAGTCTTTGCGTCAAAGAGTAACAAACATCCATCTTCACAAACTTTCTTTTTAATAATATTAGTAGGGACTATATTAGTAAGAATTATTTCAGATTTTTGTCCTTGGAAAGCTCGTATAGAAAATGTAGGAGATTTTTAGATATTACCTGTATCGTTTCATTACCTATAATCATAGTGAGATATATAGCAATGAAAGGCAGCGAGTAAAATAGCTGTACCAAAAATACAAACTATATATGGGTTGCTAGTTTCCAACGAAACCCTGAAAATCGTAGAAAGGAAAGTTTATTACGGCCATTGCGTGCCAAAGGAATGATATGTAATATACAAAGAGTAGTTATTTGTACCACCAAACAAAAGATATAACTTATCGCGTGATATATGACACCAAATTCCTAATATATCGAGGTCAAACAACTGGTAATAAACCGTTATTAAATTATAATTAGACTATGTTTAGCATGCAGCTTCCCCCGCGTGACATCCCACAAAGTCTCTTATCTTAAAAGTTGTATATCAAATAGCTTACTTTTATCTTTTCATTTTCCTTCTTACTATGAGGGACAGTACTAGCAGGAACAAATCTTATCACAGCCAAGTGCACAGTATCAGCGCATATTGTTTACGGTCATCAATTTAGGCTCATCGTTCGCTTACCAACGATCGAAAAGTTTTCGCATCATTACCCCCGACCCACTGAAAGCTCCCTCGCTTTATTTCAGCGCGTTTCTAAAAGCAGCGTAATGCGATATGGCTACCGAAGCGCTAATTGAGCTGAATCATGCTCATCATTATCGGCAGAAGCACGCAAGCACAGCGTCGCTGAATGAGAATTATGTTGCTGTATCGCGTAACGATCAAAGCCGTACACATTGTCTTCTAAAGAGTTGTAAGTTGTTGATTAAGCAATATCAAAGATGAATTGTATTGCTGAAATAAGTTGAAACTCAATTTTAAATAATTATAAGGTCAGCGCGGACTAAGGATAGTCCCCAGCCTACTTTAGCCGATGAAATAGGTCACAGGTACTTACCTAAACTTTTTTTCATTCCTAAGTAGTGCTTACGATCTCAATAAAAGATACTTTTTACAATTAAAATCATAGGAGTCTTCAATATAAAGCAGTTTAGTGCGATATGGCAACCGAAGCGCTAATTGAGCTGAATCATGCGCATCATGGAAAAAAATCAAACCGAGGAGCTCGATGTCGCAGTCGTTAACGCGCCCAGTCTTCGAGTGCTGAGGTTAAGCAACTTTCGCTAAGGCCGGTCATCAGATGGGTGACCAAAAATTTATCATCTCAAGCTCCTCCGTGCTTTGGAAGGTTCGTAAAGCCGTTGGTCCCGGCGGCATTAGCAGTTGTTAACAACCACCAACCCGCACTGGGTCGGCGTGGTGGTTTATGGACCGTTCTCGCCATCCATCCATAGGGAAGGCTCGTGCCCCAGCAGTGGGGACATAAAAGTGAGCTGATGATGATGCTCATCATTATCGGCAGAAGCACGCAAGCACAGCGTCGTAGAATAGGTATGAGAATTATGTTTCTGTATCGCGTAACGATCAAAGCCGAACACATTGTGTTTAAAAAGTTGTAAAGATTACGGCTTTCGATAATATTGCTGATGAGGTAATATATTCATAGTACGAGATGAGGCTATATTGAAGATGGATTTAATAGACATGATCAAAGACCGTTTCGCTGAAAGAAGTATTAAAGATATATTTATTAGGATAAGGATAAAGGCCAGTGCTGACAAGGTGTAGTCCTTGGCCTACTTTCGCCGTCAAAATAGATCACTAACTGTCTCGATTAGTGACGTACATTAAACGCCAATGATTATTCGTCCCTAAAATTTGTCATTTCATGAGATAGGCTCAGGATGAGTGGAATTTCACAGTGAAAAATTGTGCTAAGTAATGATTAGTTTAATTGTATCCGGCACACTTGTTATAATAACTAGAAATTTAATTTAAATATGAAACAGCAAAGTTTAGGTTTTATTGTGGGGCAGCATTCCAGCTTTGCTGACAAACCTCAAGCCAGAAGCCATCAGAAGGTGGTTGTCGTTCCTGTCAAAATAACGGGAAAAGAGATACCTACACCTTATAGGGTTTCTTGCTGGTTTTGCTGGAGCCTTAGATCAAACTAGAATAGAACACGTCAGAACAGTCAGGGCTGGTGCTCTGAAGCCCAGGTCTTCCGCTGTAGACTTGACTTGTATTGTTTTATAAGAGCTCAAACTGTAGCCTAAAGAAGTAAATTAGGTTTTTTTGCATACACCTACGTATCTCTTTATCTTGCCTGGACATATTTATTACTATTCCATAAATAAATTGTATCATTTTATTGTAACTACATTTATCTTTTTTATAGCAGGATATTATATTATCTGATAACGTTGAAGGCTTATGAAACTATGTTTATTTTAGCCTTGTTATATTTTATTGTCAACAGTAAACAGTGGCCAGTATGACGTAATAGTTTTTCCTTGAAACGACTTAGCGTATAGAAAAATTACGTTGTCTCTAAAATTAGAATGAAAAGGGATGAGAAAATTAGAGCATGTCGTTGCATAGCTATTTCAATGAAATAATTTCCTTAAACTTTATAGCACTTTTAAATAGAAGAATTTGTTTTTATTTGGTCACGCTCGCTTGATCGATGAACATACCTATAGCAAATTATACCGGAAAATAGACTTTTCCATGTGAATCATATCTACATTTTGAATTGGAAATGAAATGTGTACGAGTAGGTAAATAGGACTTAAGGCGACGCATTGGATATTTACGTGGCGGGGATCTTGATTTTTCCCAACAATTACAAAACATGTGAAAGTGATATTTGATGACATGATTTTTCATTTAATTGACTTCATTTTGCTAAACACGATTTGTCAACTTTTATAACTGAGAAAAAAATATCAAAGTAACCTCTTTTAAAACATAGATTTGCATTTTACAGGCAAATCAGGCCGATTTAAGCATCTATTTTTTTTAGTAGATTAGTCTTAACACACACTTCAATATGCTAGTTAAAAAATGATTTAAAAAAATAATTTGTAGTTTTAATTTGAAGGAAAAAAAACAGATTTTCTATGATAAACGCTCCGTATTAGATTAATTGTTTAGCGGTACATCGCCTTAAAACGGAAACATGATGACACACGAAGAATCATTATACATATTCATAATTAGTCCCTCATCAATGCTTCTCGTAGTTAGTGGTTCGCTTAGTAACCTAGTGCCTCCCTAGGCAGGGTACTAGCACCACTAATCGTCACTTTAATCAAATCAAATCAAATCAAATCTAATCATTTATTCGTATTCGTATTAAATGCGGTACATTATAGTGATGGTAAGTGTGAGGTTGAGAATCGCACAGTAAGCTAACATACAAATATTAAATTAAATTAAATATAATTAAAATGAATTAGTATAAATTAAGTACCTATACATGTCACAAGATTGTATATCAAGCGTCAGATTTATTTATTATTTATTTATTTATGTAAGTAATGGAATTATAACGTAATTTTAATAATATAATGTAATTTTTAATTTTTAATTTTATTGTTTCTGAATTTTTTGGTAATTGTGAATATGGACCATGGTCTGAAATAAAAGTGTTTTTTTTTATATTTTTTATTTTTTTTTATTTTATTATTTATAAATTCACCAATAGTAAGTATAAAAAGGTATTTTGTATTAACCATTTTCGCAATGACAACTTAAATCTGACACAGGTGCGATCTTGCTCGCACCTCTGGGACGGTTCCGCAAAGTATCTTCTCGATGCCTT
The DNA here is from genome assembly GCA_947562085.1 of Eudonia lacustrata. Taxonomy (NCBI): domain Eukaryota; kingdom Metazoa; phylum Arthropoda; class Insecta; order Lepidoptera; family Crambidae; genus Eudonia; species Eudonia lacustrata. The sequence goes on from OX387316.1 coordinate 4,146,460, forward strand.
GGACAGATTGCAGCGGCGCGCTTTTCGCATTATCAGCAATGCAGAGGTCACTAATGCTCTCGAGCCCCTGCAATTGCGTAGAGATATAGCGGTAGAAGACGCTGAGTGCAGCGTCTTCTACCGCTTATACCACGGCGAGTGCTCTGAAGAGCTCTTTGACCTCATCCCACCTTCTCCCTCCCTCCATAGGAATACGCGTGCTGCTCTCCGGAGTCACCGCTGTACTGTCTCGAACATTCCATCGCGCATAAAAAAATTTGGTGACTCGTTTCTTTGTCGCACCTCCAAAAGATGGAATAGTCTACCAGCACACGTTTTCCCTCCTTCCTATGACATGGGGTCCTTCAAACGAGGCGTGAAGAGGCACCTTGTGGACCGGCAGGGTGAGGGTTACTGATGCTGCGTTGTTTTCACGCTGCACCACTTAACATCAGGTGGAGTGGAGTCATTTGCCGAGCTATAAATAAAAAATTAAAAAATCTAGTATGTGAGGTTTTTTATATGTGCTTACTAAATTAAATCTATAATTAAAATTAAATCAAACCGAGGAGCTCGATGGCGCAGTCGTTAACGCGCCCAGTCTTCGAGTGCTGAGGTTAAGCAACTTTCGCTAAGGCCGGTCATCAGATGGGTGACCAAAAATTTATCATCTCAAGCTCCTCCGTGCTTTGGAAGGTTCGTAAAGCCGTTGGTCCCGGCGGCATTAGCAGTCGTTAACAACCACCAACCCGCACTGGGTCGGCGTGGTGGTTTATGGACCGTTCTCCCCATCCATCCATAGGGAAGGCTCGTGCCCCAGCAGTGGGGACATAAAAGTGAGCTGATGATGATGCTCATCATTATCGGCAGAAGCACGCAAGCACAGCGTCGTAGAATAGGTATGAGAATTATGTTTCTGTATCGCGTAACGATCAAAGCCGAACACATTGTGTTTAAAAAGTTGTAAAGATTACGGCTTTCGATAATATTGCTGATGAGGTAATATATTCATAGTACGAGATGAGGCTATATTGAAGATGGATTTAATAGACATGATCAAAGACCGTTTCGCTGAAAGAAGTATTAAAGATATATTTATTAGGATAAGGATAAAGGCCAGTGCTGACAAGGTGTAGTCCTTGGCCTACTTTCGCCGTCAAAATAGATCACTAACTGTCTCGATTAGTGACGTACATTAAACGCCAATGATTATTCGTCCCTAAAATTTGTCATTTCATGAGATAGGCTCAGGATGAGTGGAATTTCACAGTGAAAAATTGTGCTAAGTAATGATTAGTTTAATTGTATCCGGCACACTTGTTATAATAACTAGAAATTTAATTTAAATATGAAACAGCAAAGTTTAGGTTTTATTGTGGGGCAGCATTCCAGCTTTGCTGACAAACCTCAAGCCAGAAGCCATCAGAAGGTGGTTGTCGTTCCTGTCAAAATAACGGGAAAAGAGATACCTACACCTTATAGGGTTTCTTGCTGGTTTTGCTGGAGCCTTAGATCAAACTAGAATAGAACACGTCAGAACAGTCAGGGCTGGTGCTCTGAAGCCCAGGTCTTCCGCTGTAGACTTGACTTGTATTGTTTTATAAGAGCTCAAACTGTAGCCTAAAAAAGTAAATAAGGTTTTTTTGCGTACACCTACGTATCTCTTTATCTTGCCTGGACATATTTATTACTATTCCATAAATAAATTGTATCATTTTATTGTAACTACTTTTATCTTTTTTATAGCAGGATATTATATTATCTGATAACGTTGAAAGCTTATGAAACTATGTTTATTTTAGCCTTGTTATATTTTATTGTCAACAGTAAACAGTGGCCAGTATGACGTAATAGTTTTTCCTTGAAACGACTTAGCGTATAGAAAAATTACGTTGTCTCTAAAATTAGAATGAAAAGCGATGAGAAAATTAGAGCATGTCGTTGCATAGCTATTTCAATGAAATAATTTCCTTAAACTTTATAGCACTTTTAAATAGAAGAATTTGTTTTTATTTGGTCACGCTCGCTTGATCGATGAACATACCTATAGCAAATTATACCGGAAAATAGACTTTTCCATGTGAATCATATCTACATTTTGAATTGGAAATGAAATGTGTACGAGTAGGTAAATAGGACTTAAGGCGACGCATTGGATATTTACGTGGCGGGGATCTTGATTTTTCCCAACAATTACAAAACATGTGAAAGTGATATTTGATGACATGATTTTTCATTTAATTAACTTCATTTTGCTAAACACGATTTGTCAACTTTTATAACTGAGAAAAAAATATCAAAGTAACCTCTTTTAAAACATAGATTTGCATTTTACAGGCAAATCAGGCCGATTTAAGCATCTATTTTTTTTAGTAGATTAGTCTTAACACACACTTCAATATGCTAGTTAAAAAATGATTTAAAAAAATAATTTGTAGTTTTAATTTGAAGGAAAAAAAACAGATTTTCTATGATAAACGCTCCGTATTAGATTAATTGTTTAGCGGTACATCGCCTTAAAACGGAAACATGATGACACACGAAGAATCATTATACATATTCATAATTAGTCCCTCATCAATGCTTCTCGTAGTTAGTGGTTCGCTTAGTAACCTAGTGCCTCCCTAGGCAGGGTACTAGCACCACTAATCGTCACTTTAATCAAATCAAATCAAATCAAATCAAATCAAATCATTTATTCGTATTCGTATTAAATGCGGTACATTATAGTGATGGTAAGTGTGAGGTTGAGAATCGCACAGTAAGCTAACATACAAATATTAAATTAAATTAAATATAATTAAAATGAATTAGTATAAATTAAGTACCTATACATGTCACAAGATTGTATATCAAGCGTCAGATTTATTTATTATTTATTTATTTATGTAAGTAATGGAATTATAACGTAATTTTAATAATATAATGTAATTTTTAATTTTTAATTTTATTGTTTCTGAATTTTTTGGTAATTGTGAATATGGACCATGGTCTGAAATAAAAGTGTTTTTTTTTTATATTTTTTATTTTTTTTTATTTTATTATTTATAAATTCACCAATAGTAAGTATAAAAAGGTATTTTGTATTAACCATTTTCGCAATGACAACTTAAATCTGACACAGGTGCGATCTTGCTCGCACCTCTGGGACGGTTCCGCAAAGTATCTTCTCGATGCCTTGGACAGATTGCAGCGGCGCGCTTTTCGCATTATCAGCAATGCAGAGGTCACTAATGCTCTCGAGCCCCTGCAATTGCGTAGAGATATAGCGGTAGAAGACGCTGAGTGCAGCGTCTTCTACCGCTTATACCACGGCGAGTGCTCTGAAGAGCTCTTTGACCTCATCCCACCTTCTCCCTTCCTCCATAGGAATACGCGTGCTGCTCTCCGGAGTCACCGCTGTACTGTCTCGAACATTCCATCGCGCATAAAAAAATTTGGTGACTCGTTTCTTTGTCGCACCTCCAAAAGATGGAATAGTCTACCAGCACACGTTTTCCCTCCTTCCTATGACATGGGGTCCTTCAAACGAGGCGTGAAGAGGCACCTTGTGGACCGGCAGGGTGAGGGTTACTGATGCTGCGTTGTTTTCACGCTGCACCACTTAACATCAGGTGGAGTGGAGTCATTTGCCGAGCTATAAATAAAAAATTAAAAAATCTAGTATGTGAGGTTTTTTATATGTGCTTACTGGTATTTTATTATATTTTTTATGCACATTGCCTAACAATTATTCTGATGACATTAAACTCAGAATACGACACAATTATCGTCGCCAAAACATAGATTTTTATTTTTATTTTACATTAATAAAATCATTTTTTTTTATCAATCCTACTATTATAAACGCAAAAGTTTGTAAGTTTGTAAGTTTGTTACTCTTTCACGTAAAAACTACTGAATGGATTTGGATGAAATTCGGCATACAGATAGTTTATAACCGGGAATAACACAAAACCAAATTCATAAAAACTACCACTATATAAATAAAAATAGCCCCAGATCCTACTAATATTATAAATGCGAAAGTTTGTGTGTATGTATGTTCGTACATTTGTTGCGTCTTCACGCTGCAACGGATGGATGGATTTGGATGAAATTCAGCATACAGATAGTTTATAACCGGGAATAACACATAGGATACTTTTTATCCAGATATTCCCACGGGAACGGGAACCACGCGGGTGAAACCGCGAGCGGCCACTAGTAGTAAATAAAGTAACTGATGTATTAATGTACCTAAATATCTTTAAAACGATTGTCAGGCTTATTCCCATGCCTCCAAATTTCATCATTTTCAAGTCATACATTGATTCCCTCTCGCCTCCAAAATCAATTTTAAAGAATTATTAACTATTAAATCAATTCCCACCGCCTCCAAAACTTATCAAGTACGGTCACCATATTAAAACATATTGCCAAACGTTTTTAGACCTATACCTACTAACGTAGAGAGGTAGGGTAAATGAAAAAATAAGGTTATTGTAAGTTTGTTTATTTGGGTTTACCTGTGTTTCGAGCGAGATGGCCTTAAACTTGTTTAATATAAAGCAGTTAATTGGTTAAAACAAACTTTAATACAGACACTGTAAATATACTTAAAGACACACAGTACCTACGACTACACACTAGAGACTACATAAATATGTATACGCTAGATTACATTATAAGTATAAAAGAAAAGACAAATCGCTCATTATGAGATTTTATAACTTTGAATTTCCTTTTCAACAAATTATAATTTTAGCTGACGGCACCCAAGGCCGCCGTGAAGTGTCAGAGCTGATCTCAGCATCCTCAAGTGTTGAGAGGGTCCATTAAGGCGTCCCTTCAAATTAACCTTGAAGTGGAAGAATTAATCGTTTGCCGTTAAGTCTATAATTATTAAAATATCTTCGAAGTGGAACGTTATCAGTAATCTTTTCTTATCTTAGTCTTAGGGTCTGACGATGCTTTATTTTATAGAAGGTTAGGCAAATGAGTTAGACTCTGCTCTGCCTGAAGAAGAAGAAGAAAAATTGTTTGTTTACCCAAATAAATGAAAAAAAAAGAAGTACTTAAAACATTAAAATTTATTGGCACACATTAAGTACAACAAAAATTAATTACATTAAGTTAAGGTAGGTACCGTTTCCGTGCTTCGGAAGGCATGTAAGGTCGTTGGTTCCGGCTGCATTAGCAGTCGTTTACAACCACTAACCCGCACTGGGCCTGCGTGGTGATTTATGGCCTGTTCTCTCTATCCATCCATAGGGAAGGCTCGTGCCCCAGCAGTGGGGACATAAAATGAGCTGATGATGATGAGGTACCAGTTGGTAGCTGACTCTACGCAGCAGCAGCAGACGACGTGTCGTCGCGTTATTCACGAATTTCACAGAAATACATAGAAAACAGTAGTGTCCAGTCGCGCTCGCGCCGACACGTCGTCTGCTGCTTCTGCGTGGAGTCGGCTACCAACTGATACCTTTAAGAAGTACAGCCCCCCAATTCTGCTATTTATTTTAATCTGAAACGAAAACGAACGTTTCAGATGAAAATAAATAGCAGAATTGGGAGGCTGGTACCTTTAAGCAGAAGTAATGTCCAGATGCAAGAACAGCTATTAGAGCAGGATGGCAGAATCCTGCCACTAGCCATACTCACCTTGCCTACTCGCAAAACTATGATTATCCCTAACAGCAAAACTTTAAAAATAAATTAATAAACGTATGCTCTTTTTTGACAAAACCTTGGTAGAATCATCTCAGTAACCTCCTATTTATAAATTATGTATTATATGTTTATTTTTGTTTTATATTTGTAAAAGTAGTTTATGTAATAATATACATTATATTGGTGTATATAAATATATTTATTTAAATTGTATATATGTAGGTATATACTGTGCGTTTTCTAATATATTATTTTTATTTCTAAATAGTTGTCTTCACCCAATTGCACCTACTTTATTATTTCTGCACCACCCTATGGTTGACTGGTAGAGAATGCCTCAGGCATTACGTCCGCCATGTAATATATGTTGCAAAAGTTTTAAAATAAAATAAATAAATAAATAAAATAAACTTTCCTACACTCACACCAATTACCTAGCCCAAGAGAAGCTTCGTTATGAAACTCGTTAAATGGTTACTAGACAACGGATAAACATACTTAAAATCATACTTATTATACTAAACATAATTATTATAGTAAACACCCGAGACAATTTAGAAAAACAATAGTTTCTAAATTGACCCGACCGGCAATCGAACCCGAGACCTTAGAGATGGCGACACCATGAGAACCTGTGTACAAACCACTCGACCAAGGAGGTCGTCAAAACATAGAAACTAAAAAGCAACATAAATACGTTACTTTGATCCATAGGGATGTTTTGTTCAACCTAATCCTTTGCAGGATCAATTTCAGCAATGTCTTTGAGGCCGAAGGGCCTGAAGCCTTCGATTTTCGAAGAGGCCGATTCCAGGAGTCCCATTCCTTCGCGTAATCGGAGAGTCACAGTCGGCACTGTAAGTGCTCCATTGACTTTGTTTTCTCTCCACATGTCAAATAGTTGAATGATTGATTATTGATTATCAATCATCATCACCGTCGTCTTATTAAACGTCCCATTAATGGGCTCAGAACTTCCCACATGAACAATAGCACATAGCTTACCTGTGACATGTTCGCGTGGTAAGGTTTATTCGGGTTATGATCATGCAAGTTTAGTAAATCGCAATGCCAGATTACTGAATGGGTAACATGGAAAAAAAACCTTAATTTAAATAAAACGTTTTCGACGGATCTACACGCCTTTAATTAACATATAATACGGGAGACAGTCCTGCTTGTAACCACGGACCATATAGAGAGTTCAAGACGTAAATTCGTAAAAAGTGATACGTTTCAACGTCCATAGACCACAAGTACCCGTAGAAGGCCCATCATCCAATCAATTTCAAATAAACGAAGCAGCTTATGTCGAAACTGTTCACTTTCGTCCAAAACCCACGCCGGAGAGAGGCGCTGCTGCTAATTCGTCCGACGAGGGCGAGAAATTGTCGTCAAATTGTCGTTTCCTGAACACTGATTGCGTCGCTCCCTCTTTCCGCTGTAGCTGTTTATTCGCTGCCTAGTTGATTAGTTCTGCCACTCTGATCAAATCTGACGATACAAATAAAAACATTGGCTGCAGATTATCATATGTATGAGCGATAAGAAATATTAGTGGAAACAACGTCGTAAAAAGCGTAGCGAATTTGTTCGAGACAGTGTTGACGCGACAAATTCGAATCACGCTAAAATATTACATGTATATTCGTATTACGTCTTATTTTTTATTTATTCAGATTCAGAACCATTTTATGTAAAGATCGTTTCCGAAAAATATTGTTTACATCCTATCCCAGAAACGTTTTAGAAAACAAATAAAACTCCAAAATTGTTATTTGTGAGCTTACCTCCCCATTTACAGACAAAATTGCCTCCTTTATGAATTATGAAACGCGTAGAGCGTCCTTTCTTCTATTTTTAGCCATGACTTAAGGCTTATTTTATGTAAATGTATTGGGTTGGAAGTCAATCATTTCAAGGACTATTTTAAGTTAAGTCGGTACCCGTGGCTCCGGGCAGATGTTCCCTTTGCTCCTTATTTGAATTTTTTTTTAAAAACAGGTATTTAAGAAATATTTTGTTCATCAATTTAATATTATGAACGGACCAATAATATAAATTTATTAAATATACCGGATAATTCTATTAATTTTTAATGAACCTTCTCCAATCTACGAGTTTTTAATAACCGGTTTGCACAAATCGATAGACAATATGTTATGTGGTTCAGAGAGTAAATCAAAAATATATTTTTCTATCTTTCCTACAATGATTTCATAAGAATTCTGGAAACCAGCACGGCACGTGGAACGTGGAGGACATTGAACGCAGCTTTTTGCTTGAAGAAAAGCCTTAATTATGTAGCAAAGTTTAACATATTCAACTTTTCAGAAAATGCGGGTTAAAATAATATTTTGTTATTCTATACACATAATGATGAGGATTTAAAGTCACGAGAGAAGAAGAAGTGCCCAGAAAAATAAGAAGTAACATAGTAAATAAATTATTGATTTATTTATTTTAATTTAAACTTTGGATTATTAATGAAATAAAAAATGTTGTTTTATCTTTTTTTATCATTCTAGTTCAGCATACTGCTTGGCTGATGGGAATAAAATTCGAAACACAATTATTTAAACTAACTGTCTCTTTAAATGGATGAAAGGATGGATGATGAGTCAGCCCGTGACCACGGCCGGTGCAACTCGATCAAAACGTCAAATGTATTCCTAGGATATATACGCTAAGTTTGCATTAACCCCATTAAAAACTTTATTTAAAATGGAATTCGAAAGTTTAGTATATGTTGAGGGTTGTACACACGGCGGCAGATCAACCTTCTCAAAACTGTCAAATTTCTACTATCAATTTTGAACTTTAAAGTTTTGTTATAAGGATCAATATTCATTGGAGAAATTTGACAGATTTGGGTAGGTTGATCTGCTGCCGACTGTACATCACATATTGTGCCTGCACATCAAATTATCCAAAGCTGTCAAATTTCTTCAATAAATGTTCAACCATACTTAATTGTCATATACGTAAAGTTCTAAGTCTATTAAGGCGACGCACCGCTAAACAATAAATCTCATACGGAGCGTTTGCGCCCCGAACCATAAGAAAAACTGTTTTTTTTCCTTCAAATTAAAACTACAAATTATTAAAAAAAATGAACTACAACATTGAAATGTGTGTTAAGACTAATCTACTAAGAAAATTTAGATGCTTAAATCGGTCTGGTTAGCCTGTAAAATGCAAATCTATGTTTTAAAAGAGGTTACTTTAATATTTTTTTTTTCTGTTATAAAAGTTGACAAATAGTGTTTCTGCAACTAGCAAAATGAAGTCAACTAAATGAAAAATCATGTCATCAAATATCACTTTCATATGTTTTGTAATTGTTGGGAAAAATCAAGATCCCGGCCACGTAAATTTCCAATGCGTCGCCTTATGGGACTTTTGCTAATTTGTGGTAGATCTGACGTGCATCCGTGTACGAGTATAACAAAAAAAACTGAATTCATGTTTGAAGAGTCACAAAATTCCCGGCGACCGGCGTCTGCGCCGGCCGGTCACGACAAACATCCGTTGACCGCGCCGCCATTATGTGTAAGCACCGGCGACCTTGCATGATGCTGGTACCGATAATCTACCAATCGCATCGTTGCGGTTCGGAGATCAAAACTAACGGGACCGCTGAACGTGGCCACAGAGCTTGCTTGCAGACGAGAAACTTTAATCACAAAATATAGACTGCACGCATAGGGTTGCCAAACATACTTTAGAAAAACGTATCCTAAGTTATTTTCCATCCCCATACTTTATTCTTTATAATAAAAATAAAGTATGGAAAATACTTTATTTCCGACTAATGCGTGCGTTTGAACGGAATATTCTTGTTGACTTCATTTCTGAACTACTGAATGATACTCAGACTCAGGTGAAGTGAAACGAAACGCAACGCTTAAATAAATAAATTTGGACAATACTTTATTTTTTCTTCAAATCCTTTTTTTATACTAGTTAGGCGCTGCGCAAACGTAGACACTTTTGTGTCTTGTGTGGGATACAAGCTACCAGTGAATATGAAATCAGCCCTATCTCTGCGCAGACGTAGACACTGTTTGTGTCCTGTTACTTCCACCTGACACTGATACAGCAACTCGGTTTCTTTGTATGGTGTGCTGTGTCGGTAACAAAAAGGTGTCCACGTTTGCGCAGCGTCTTAGTGATAGATTTACTTTAGTTTCCTGAAAAATAGTTGGCAACCCTTTGCACGCAGAAGGTAACCTTTATACAAACGCGCTCGAAGAACGCACACATAAACCCCTCACGGCACGGTATCTCGGACCATCTCGAACCAGTCTGAGCACAACAGTTGCGAGATTCCGTATGGTAACTATCTTTGACTCTCTTATATCGGCACAGTTTTTCGCTTTGATCCCGTGATCAACCACCTGAAAAGATCCATGATCTACTCGTATTAAGGCGAGCGTTTCCGACTGTGAGATTTCCAAGACGTTCCGCTCGGGACTGAATGATGGCGCGAGCGTCGAATTAGGCAATAATGTGGATTTTATTGAACGTTTACTTATTATTAAAAATATAATGGCCGACAACTCTTACATATTCAAAGACAATTGATTTGGTATATTTTTCTTTGGCTGAAACGGTTAGCCTGAATAAAGTGATATTTAGTTTATTATTAAGACGTATGTTTGGTATTATATTCGATGCAGGAAATTGTAAAATATCGTGAAATACCAGCCGAATTTACTAGATAAAAGGCCAATGAATACCATATTTTTTTTTTATTTAAAGCCTTATACATTTCGAATAAAACTCATATGAAAACACCGTTTCTTTGGAAACCCTCGCCTTAAAGTATTTCAATGGATTTTCATTTTCCTATTGCTTACTTTATCACTGTAACTGTATTACTTAGAGAATATATCCTGCGTCCGGGAAAACATCCTTATTTCGTGACCCAGAGAAATATATTCCGAGATTTTTTTTATATTTCATTTTAATTTTTAGTTCTTATATTGTACATTGATAGACTATCAGGTTTGTAACAATATACAGTTGAACCATAAGTCACAGCTGAACTGCGTAACATCAACAATTGCAAGCCACTACAACGAATCGCTTACCGTAATCCCAGCGCTTAGATAGGGCTTGATCTATGGCTTAAAGTATACATCGGCTGTATAACTGTACCGTTCGCCTGCAGTGTCATGCCTCCGTGTGATAAGCCAGGCAGACTGGATGTATAGTTGGAGGCAGATTAACAGGGCTCCCGATAAGGCTGCGCGGCTGCCATGTAACTTGTCCAGCTCGCGCCGAAGCGGTAGGGAAATGGGAGGGAGAGGTACTGTTTATATAATTGGCTGGGTTACGCACGGAAACATTCCTTCTTGGTGCAAACGGTAAACTCAACTATTATCTTCTTTTGAATTGGGTTTTCAAATGGCGAAATAAAGGTTGTCTGCAGTAGATGATGAGATCCGGGAATTTTATTTATGTATTTAATCAAAAACACTGTTTACTTATTAAGATTTTTTTATGCAATTATTAGTATGTATGTGTATTATAGTATTTATGTAAGTTTATTTTAAATTTGCAGGAGGTACACATTATTTCTACCATTTCACCTAGCTCCGACTTTCCGGAATGTGACTGTAGCTATGACTGACAGCCTACAGCTCTTAGGTGTTGAGCTCTCGTCCAACCTCAACTTCGGGCAGTACATCGAGTCCAAAGCAAAGACTGCAGCTAAAAAACTGGGGGTTCTCTCTAAGGTCAGGCGGTACTTCACGCCAGAACAGCTGCTCCAACTTTATCAAGCACAAGTTCGATCATGTATGGAGTACTGCTGCCACCTTTGGGATGGATCAGCCAAATACCATCTGGCTGCTTTAGACTCGATTGAAAAACGAGCTAAGAGACTCATTGGTGACCCTGCCCTGATAGACGCCAAGCTGCAAAATCTAGAACATCGGCGTAGGATGGCTCGTCTGTCGGTCTTCTACAGGATTCATTTCGGGGAGTGCGCGAAGGAGTTGCACGACCTAATCCCACCATCCACTTTCCGCTATCGGAGCGCGAGGTGCGAGTTCCATCCCTATGTTGTAGATATGCCACCTTGTCGCACGAGCCGATTCGGTTCAACTTTCTTAGTGCGTACAGCTAGGGAATGGAACGCGCTGCCTGCGAATGTGTTCCCTGAAAGGTATAATCTGGACCTCTTCAAGGCTAGAGTGAATAGGCTATTTCTAGGCAGGCATGTTCCATCCTCGACCGCACCGTCACTTAACATCAGGTGAGGTGTAGTCAAATGCCTGCCTATAAACCAATAAAAAAAAAAAAAAAAACCTCTATTCATAATGTTTCCTTTTGCGGGCCTGCTGGAAGATATTTCAGAACTGAAATAAGCTGCGCCCTTGTACTACATTTACTTTACCTTTATTTTTGTTACCTTTTTATGTGTAAGTATACATAAACTTGTAAACAAATAAGATTTTTAACGAAACATGGTATCTTTGATAGCACTTACCTGCCATTGGGTTATGAATAACATATTTTTGAATCATTTTCAGGTCCGTCATTACCTTCAAATCATGCTAATGAAAATGTTCCCTAACTTCGGAAACGTCAATAAATAGGTATTAACCAAATTTGACCACAATAAAATAAAATATTTAAACATATTTTTGCGTGTTTAACTATCAGGATAGTTAAGCGCACTGCGCGCCTTTTAAAAAAAATTGACGTTCCAGCTATACCTTTCTGAATATTGTGATCAAAACAGCAAATGGATTCTGTCGTAGAGACAAGCTTATTAACAAACTGTAACACGGTCTGTTTATGTCCGCGCTCACTCACGTATATAATTAATCCATTTAACCGTTTAATGAGATTTTCTGCGACTTAAGGATTAGAGTATACGCAATAAACAACGCGCGAAGTGTGTCAGTTTGTGGAATGTGTGCGCTTAAAGTATTCCATTCACGAACTACAAATGACTGCGTGTGTCCGCAGACTTACATTTCAAAGTATTCAATTGAATGAGAATGAATGAAAAATAAAAATTGAATGAACGTGTTGATTGAAAACTTTGCATGAGGAAATAAAATATTATCAATGTTTTTAATTTGACTGAGAAACATGAATTTTATTTCTGTGTAACGATGTAACAAAAAAAAATTATTCCAAAAGCTTTTTTTGTTTTAATTAGGCATAGTGACATTCAGGACTTTTTACTAATTTACTTAAGAATAATGTTGAGACAAAAGTCTCCGTGAGACCACGGACCCTGTAAGAGATTGGAAACGTTAGACAAAAAACAAAAGCCAATAGAAGTTTCATAAAATGTGATATATTTCAACATCAAAGTAGTATTCGCGTTAACTTTTGAAAATAACAGACTTAGATTTAAATCAGCCAAATCACTTAAGATATAGACATTATTTATTTATTTATTTTTATTTTATTTTGTTCAGAACACCAACAGCACTTAAACAATATATGGATACATTTCTATAAATCTACTTAGCTATTAACAGGTATTCGCATATGGAAAATAAGATGTACATGGACCACATAAGTTCTTTACTTCTGTAATAATAGTATATCTGTAATAGTATATAAAAATTATAATAATATAAAAACTAAACAATAATAAAACTAAAATGATATAAAAATATGAAAACTAACTGAAACAAAACATGTTAAGTGACGGCAGCAGCTTTGGAGTGGGAGTTAAAAAACTCTGAAGTAAAACTTAATCCAATTTTTGGGTTTTAGTCCGAAACAATTCCAACTCGCTGCCGCTTCTTGACAGGTCATTGAAGGAATTACTCGCTCGAATGAAGAAAGAGTTACGGCGATAATTAGTATTAACTCTGGGTATTGCTACTGGTTGAGTTTGTCTAACCGGTAGTTTGCGTGGTACCCAAATGTTAACTTGCTCCAATAAAGAAGGGCAATCAATAGTACCACTCGCAATTTTTAACAAAAGTCAATTACTTGTCGTTTTTTCTCTAAAGGTAAGAAATCATATCTCCTACACCGCGTCTCATATCCATGATCCACTATTCTACAAAATTATTATTGCCTTATATTTGCTGGATTACCATATTTATTCAAGTAGGTCCGTTAAAAATAGTTTCATTTGATTATTTTGTGGTTCTGACATTCATTAAAAGATTTTAGGTGAACATCACATACATACTCACGAATAGTGTATTTGTTGCTCTAATCGACAGCCGCTTACCTAATACTCGTGGTACCGTTCGATACCAAAGCTAAGTAAGTACTTATGTTTTAAGTGGCACAGACGGTTGTGGTTTGCCTTTTTTTTCGCTTCGGTACCGTAAAGTCTACAGTCCCACCGCAAAGTCATTTCCCGTGGTTCTATCAAAGCTTTATTAAATTCTTGCTCCATATCTAAAGCTATTTCATAAAGGCAACATGCTGTTTTATACCTCAATACGTGCAATAATAGATATCTTAAAAATATATTAATCAAATAAAATGTTTTTAATTTTTAACGCAAATGTTGCGAACAAATTACAAAAACACAAATGTTGAAAAAATTTCCACGAGCAGGATTTGATCCTGCACCCTTCTGACATACCGGGTCAGGTGCTCTCCCAATTAAGCTATCGTGGTTCTAAACAGCTCGCCGAAGTTATTCAACACTATTTACTTTTTTACTTTGAAAGCCAAAGGCGCCCATTCAATGTCAACAACTACCGTCATTAATATCCGAGAGCACCTGACCCGGTATGTCAGAAGGGTGCAGGTTCAAATCCTGCTCGTGAAAATTTTTCCAACATTTGTGTTTTTGTAATATATTAAACGGTTTTGGCTGCACATAGGTTCATCATCACCATCATCATCACCACACCAGCTCATTTGTATGTCCCCACTATGCATGGAAATACCACAGAGAGAACGGGCCATAAACCACCACGCGCACGGTAAAAACAGATAATTTAAAACAAGACAAATTTATTCCAGTGAAAGCAAGTTTATTAAATTCAACAAAATGATTCACTCATATATACTGAAAATAATATTTTCTCAAATATAAATTTAACATAATCTTGGTTATATTGCTTTAGAATGAGTTTAGTTTTGTTTGTTTCGATTAAATATATTATTTTCTATTAAAATTATTATTTTCTTGAATCCACATATTTACTTTCTTTAATTGAATCCTTGCCTTTGTTGACACAATAGGTGGAAGTATTATTCCGAGATTAGATGCAATTTATAATAAGTTAATAATAATTTGAAATAAGTAAATATATTCTTGGAATGAAAAAATGGTTTTTCTTTATTTAATTCTATAAATTCTCAAACTAAATGAATGTTGTTTTTTTATTAAAGAAAATGTGTTTTTCTTTTAACTACAATAACGCCTTCTCTCAATAACTGTTGTAATTTATATCAAATTAACTCTATTTCTTGTTTTAAGATAATACTACTGTTTTCTCTGAAGACGTTAATGTTTTGAAATAATATGATAAATTCTTCGGTCAAATAGAGAGATGTTGTTCACTCAAAACGTTTTATTTTTGGAAGTTTAGGATGTTTCCGCACCTTCTATTCTTTTTTACATAGCATGGCTAGGGTGACATTATCAGTATCATAGAATAAGATTCTTAAACACTGTTTAAGATTGCATTGCTATGGCACTGGCAAGTAATGTCATACTACCCATGGTATATTAAAAAGACTGAAGGTGCAGGAACACCCTATAAATTTCCATATAAATATGTGTTACTTACAAATTTGATAAAAATCGATAAAAACCTCTTTATACAAAGCTATAAAACGTTTTAAATGGAACACTTACAAATACATAGAATAATTGAAAGTCATTATTACAAATTTACTGTTTATTTATAATTTTACTTATACTTAAATTAATTGCGTTTTGAACTTTTCATGTCATGTAATTAATAAAAAATATCTATTGATATCTCCGGGAACATTATCTGCTGGCTTTTTCAAACTTTTCAATGAAGCCTTTTCTTGCTGTAGTAATGGCAATCATGTCGTCAACGTCACCAGCAGTCTGTAAATATTAACGTATATTATTCACTAGCTAATTTGACTAAGATATATTAGCACGCACTAGTTTTGCCTATGAACTCAGTAGATAATTGTAATTAAATAATAATAATTGTAACAATATTATGGGCACAATATTAACAGCCTGAAGTAAATAGATTTTTTTTTTCTTTTAATAATGTAAAATAAAATAATACAATACACACCTTAGCAGTTTGGCACTGACAAAATATGCTATCGATAGCTTTTTTGTCGAGAATTTAACTTTCTTCGTGAGCCTTCCAGGTACTTGATGTCCCAACTTCCAATACATTTGTGAGGATCATTTACTGAAATAAAAAGATGACCTTCATTTATACCAAATTAACTACGGCAATATTATTAAAGAGTTGATTTTATAAAAATAATAAACCAAAAATATTCTAAGCTAGCTGTGAAGCGAGGCATGTGTATGATATCCACCAATAGGATCGTTTGATTTTATGCTATGCTATGAGAATAATAAAATATACTTACAAACGTCACTTCTTTGGTCAAAGAATATTCGATTCTCCCAGGACATTGTAAAGAGTGTCATAGTCAGTCTTCGTTCTTAAAACAAAGCTCTCCATTTTTGTCCACTTCCTCCCATGGCTCTGTATTGTTTTGCAACCATAGCTGCTTGATTGCTTTCTGCAAAATAGATATTTTTATTATAAAAAATAAAGATTATTAAAATAGATAGGCGCAGCACCAGCTACCAATCCGACTTTTCCGCAAGGGTGACGGGTTCTATTCCTGCATCGGAAAAAAGGTGTCTTTTATTTAAACATGCATTTGTTGCAAGTCGGGGTGGATGTGGTGCCTTCGTTGATTCTAATTTTGATAGCACAAGCGCTTTAGCTACTTACTTTAGATGAGAGCAATGTATTTGATGTTGTCTTTATCTCTATTCATTTAAAATTACATCCTTTACAATACTTTATATGACTGAAGGACATTAATTTAAACAGTCTTTTGCATGACATAATAAAATTAGTTTAGGTTACTTCCATCATTAAAAAACAGCACTAACAATGGCTTAAACCTTGGCACAGGTACAACACACAACAACAAAGGCATATAAACAGCGCATAATCTGATGGATGGATACGAACTGAAATATCAGTAAATATTTTCATTTTAAATACTAGGTTTTGGAAAACAAATTAGGTACCTAGGTACTTACCTATGAAAGTTTTAACAATTCCATCGGGAACTAGTCACGACTCACGATGGTAGCAGCTCCATAAGTTCGTTCATTCTAACGTCCTTAGGTAGGTAAGGTACAAACTACCTATGTAGTACTGACTGACACACTCTTTACACTCGGTGAGTGCATGCGAACAGCGCGCGCGTCGAAAAGCGGCCGGACTGAATGTAAAAGCCTCATAACAATAATAAATAACTAAAGGTAAAAACTAACAGCGCATCAGTGACCAACCAAAATAATGAATCGTTGAACCAATTCAAAGCATTTTAATCTTAACTACAGGCTAATGTTATTTCGTTCTAGTATTGTATAATTTAAGTCAAAAACATGCTTTATTATATCAAGAGAAATATGTTTTGTTAATTTAAGATTTCTATTGTATCAAATCGAATTGATATCCTCTAGGTTTAAATAATTATATGTTAATTGCAATAGTCTGATCTTTTTGTAATCACAAATAAGATGTTGAATTGAAATAACAGGTTAATTCGATTTAACAAAACCATTTTTGCAGATTAAGATATTGTCTTTACTTGAGGTTAAAAAAATATATTCTTGCAGTCCAGAAAACTTGATCGAAAGCAATATTTAGTTGATCCAATAAAATTGCTATTTAGATTCAAGAAAAGAGATTTTTCAGATTGAATTAAATATTTTTATTTGATTTCAGTCTAATAGTTCTGAATGCAAGTAACTTATTTCTTGGTTTTAAAAAGTATTCTTTACTTTGACGAATTTCTGGTTTTGGTTTAAATAAATCGATCACACTTCAATCAAATAAACAAGCAACTCAAATCAAATATATTGGTTTTAAATTTAGAAAATCAAACAAGAAAATATGGGTTTTTGTTTCAAAATATTCAGATTTTTGATATGATGCAAATATGCTCGAATTGAGCTAATATTGCTAAGAAAATCACATTTCTTGACCAGAGAAATCGTTTTTACCCGTGCGGGCCCAGTGCGGGTTGGTGTTTGTTAACTACTGCTACTGCTACTGCCGAGTTATTCGTCAACTCGCACAGGTGTGCGAGATGGCACCTCTTGATTTTACCTATATGCAGCCGGGACGGCTTTGGATTGCGTTGCGATATTGCAATTTAATCCACTTTTGCAATGCCGGGTCGCCGGATGGGTGACCAAATTAAAAAAAACATTAATAGGTACGCACTGTACCGCATTTGTGGGTTATGGACTTTGATCTGTGGTTATGGCCTAATCTTCCCATGTCCTGTTGGACCTTTATTTATAAATTGATGATAATTAGCAACACCTAAGAATTTCCATATGTAGATAGCCTAGATTGTTCGTTCTATTGAACAAAAGGAAATCAGTAGTTAATAAAAAATAATTATTCGAATTCTTGTCGTCTTTTCCGTAGCTTACTATTCATAAATGCATCGTGTTCCGATCATTGCTTTACTTTCCAATGTTTACTATTAGAGCAGTTAATTCACATCCGTAAAACCACAGTTAGTGGGTTAATATTACGTTTTAACAATAAACGTTTTATGAATGAACATCTAAAAGATGTTTATCTTCTAACTAGGCTATACGCCATACGCCCTAACTTAATTGTCAAGGAAAAGTTCTTTAAGCGATTTAGAGCTCTAAACGAGTGTGCTAAGTGTACATATCTAGTTTTCCGGCACATGTTTACCTTTCCCGCGGTAGCGTTTATCATTTCTACAAACAGTAAAGACGCGGGCGAAAGTAGGCGACTTGTAATCGAAATAATACTTTAATTAGTTCAGTGTTCGAACAAACACGAGTCAGAATTCAGTCCTATAATAATTTTCCATATTCCTCATTCATAGAATACGATACGCATTAATACTTACATACAGGTAGAATGGTAAATTAAGTGCCGGTCGTTCGGTAGGCGAGCGCCCCTCGTATCGTGTATCGGTATCATTCGGTCACCGCACCGTCCCGTTCTCCGCTCCATTCGTTCTCTAGTCGAGGTTGATAACTGTCTCGCGTTGGACGTGTGTACGCCGCTTTACCGAGATTCCCGCGTGTGGCGATTCGAACGCGTTAATTGGAAGTTAACGCGATTAAAAATCGCTTAGTTTAGTGTACTGTGTGTAACTGAAGTGGATTTATTGTGTGCAAATCGATTACGATAAGATAGTGTGTGTGAAAGTAGTTCTTTTCATTCCCCTTGTGCCCTGTGGACTTGGATTTTTTTCTGGCGAACTTTGTAGTAAGTGTGAAAACTCTTTTGATATTTTCGAGTTTATGACGAAACAGTTATTTTCTTTTAAATATGTAGGTACATAATGGTGCTAAGCACCGAAGAGAAATGGTTTCTTGTGTTTCCTAATGCTCGCTTGCGGTGAAACGTGATTTCCTTATCACAGGTGTGGAGATTGAGTTTTAATTCGCTGTTACTGCCTACCCGCAACAAATGGCATTATGTTACGAAAACATCCTGCGTTGTACAATTTTATTGCCTAGCAGATTCACGTGCGTAGGAATTGTGGTTTTACGAAAATATTAATCTTATCTTTTACAATTATTATATTATCTCGATTCTGTAACAAATAAGTAATTAAGTAGAAACAGGGCAAATAAAAATACGTAAACTCAGGTAACTAAAAACTCTATGGAAACATAAAAAACTGAAATCATAATAGAATAGGTAAACATTAATTGACCTTCCAATTTTATGCTTTAAATTTCGAATCATTTTTAGAAAAGACTAACACGTTTTGCACTACCAAAAAATAAACAAAATAATTAACTAGGCAGGTATGTACCTACAAAGGTTTATGAGTTTTACCTAGGTACTTAAAATCTGTCCAAAAAAACCTTGGAACGGTTAACGCAAAAACTTTTAAGCTTATGTTAGAAGCTAATTGTGCTAATTCAAAACAACCCTCTTGTTATAAAACTTCACTTTCGATAAGTAAGTACAGCCTAGACCAGGGGTGGGCAAACTACGGCCCGCGGGCCATCTCCAACCACAGAATAAATATTAGTTCCGGCCCGTGAATTGTTGTTTGATGGTCATCAAACAACAATTCAAGTGCGTGTGTGTGTTTCAGAAAGAGCATACCTAACAATATTTTTATTTCACAAAAAAGATATTATTTATTGAAAAAGTACAGCAAAAAATTCAATAGTCTGGCCCGCCATAGATTTTGTTAGTAAATATTGTCACGCGGGGTTTCTCTGCGTGATCGAATCAGAAATGAAGAGATCCGCAGAAGAACTAAGGTGACCGACATAGCCCGAAGAGTTGCTAAGCTCAAGTGGCAGTGGGCAGGGCACATTGCTCGCAGGACTGATGGCCGCTGGGGCGGAATAGTCCTTGAGTGGCGACCGCGTACTGGAAAGCGCAGTGTGGGCAGGCCTCCAACAAGGTGGACCGACGATCTGGTGAAGGTCGCGGGAAGCCGCTGGATGCGAGCAGCACAAAACCGGTCGTTGTGGAGATCCTTGGGGGAGGCCTTTGTCCAGCAGTGGACGTCTTTTGGCTGAGATGATGATGATGATGATGATGAATGAAAAAATTTGCCCATACCTGGCTGAGAAATTACATTTCATTATAGTTCTCTTTCACTAAACCTACAGCCTACAGCCTACAGACCTCTAATTATCACAGCACATCAGTTGATTTAATGCTCGATGTTCGTCACTCCAAGTCATTAGTCACTTTTAAGATTAAACTGCATTATTTACTACTACTACTTTATATTATTTTTACTTACCTTACCTACTTTTATACCTTACCTACCTTTACCTACTTTTATATTATTTTTTATGATATACTATCTGTATACATTAAGTGTGAACAAAACAGTTTTAACTGTCTTTCTAACTTGCCTCAATCTGTTCGGTTCCCGGCAACGGCGACGCCACCGCGCCGCCGCCGCCACAATAAGTGCCCTATCAAGATCGCACCGACCGGCCGTTTCGAGTGGTTACGCTAAGTCGGAACGAATTCATTTACGATACTCCACGTTCGATTCTGCTTCAGTGCATTCCTCGATAATTCTTATGATAACGTTTGTGAGGATAGTTAATGCGTCTTTGGTTATTTTTTTCGCTGAAACACTGTCTAATTATGAATGTACATTTAATGGAGTTTATCGCATACTGCTTTGTATAGATTGGTGGGTATATCTTTTTAGTTAGCAACAATAGCAACATTGTTATGTTCTAACTAACGCCTCGGTGGCCGAGTGGCAGAGCTCTCGGCCCGATACCCGAAGGCCCCGGGTTCAATTCCCAGGTCGGGCAATTTGTATTTCGGATTTTCCGATGCATAGCCCGGGTTTGAGATCAAACAACAAACAACCCGCATTTGGCAAGCGTGGTGATTAAGCCAATATCCATCAATTGTAGTGATGACTTGATTTCAATGATGGAGGCCTTTGCTCAGCAGTGGGACAGAATTTATGATATTTACTTGTTTTAGGTAAGTATATTGTTTTCGTCAGAATAAATTATTTTAATGGGAACATCTCGGGGAAAACTTCTTTCGATCGAAAAATAATCATCCGAATCGCTGCATATTGGAGATGCGCGAAGACAACTACTTATGTACAATACAATGTAGGTACTATATAGGTAGGATAGGAATATAGACGAACTTAGAATCTCCTCCTTTGTTGATATCGGTTGAAAATCAAATATTAATAATACTTATATCGCCTTACAAATAAACAAAGAATAAGGTCCGAATAGTTATTCTGTGTTTTGTTCCTGTCATGTAGGTAAACGTCATTTCAAATTTGTGTAAAAGAGACAGAACTATTCTGAAGAACTATTGGGAACTAATTCTATGTTTATTTGTAAGGCACATAGTGTAAAATTAAGCCCGACTTACATTCGCTTAATGTTTTATCTTAAATATGTAGTTTATATGTGCAGTTAAAGAGATGTGGTTTCCAAATCTTAATGATAATTCATTTAATTCAGATTAAAATCAATAACAATCCAAATTATGTTAGTAACAATTCGCCTTAAAATTATGTTAATACTTTAGTACAAAGTGTAGTAGCAACTAATCGATAATAGATTCCCCACTTTCGACTGTCCAAACATAATTTACATTTGAACAAAATCCTTCAAAAAGTTTTTCGATAAGGGCCCTTCATTTAATTGGAATTCAAGTATCTTCCACTTCTAATAATACTTGTGGAATTTTGTCTAGGTATCTCAAAATTCTTTATCGCGTTTTTACGGGAACCTTTCATTGGAAATTGGATAAAAACCGTCTATTGTTATCAACCTTTAGTTACAAGATAAAATTGTACTAGAAAAAATACACTAGCCTCAGGCAGCTCGAGTGGGAATCGAACCCACGACCTTTGGATAACCGAGCCAATGCTCTCACCGCTGAGCTACCGAGACCCCAGAAGACTCGTTGATTTTTTTCTAGTAGTAGAAGCCAGCGGTATTACGTCACTGTGAAGTTCCTACCCATCGACCCATCACAGTCGAAATAACACTTTGGAAAGTATTTAACAATTGATAAAGACGTAATAGATTTAAATATTTAGGTATATTATTTTGAATTTTGCATTCACAGATATACAGTTACAAGATATTTTTTGATGTGTAACATCTTTCCGCTTGTCTTCTATTTCAACAATTTGTGGGAGTGATTTCAAAGAAAAGGGACGGAAGTAGGGCCGTAACAGTGTGATCCGTAACAGTGAGATCGGCTCGCCTTCTATATTACAAATGTGATCGTAACAGTGTGATACTGCCGCACTATTTATTAACGCAGTAACGAACAACAACAACTCACTGTGTTTGTGACTGTGATATTTGAGGTGCTGACATACGATCATACGATCATACGATCTATCTTCTCGAAACTTGCGCGGCAGGATAGGATAACAGTGTGACATTTAGTATAATAAGTATTTACTGCATTCTCTTTATGATTTGTAAAAAAATATACGCGGTCGGAAGCGCGCGCAAATTTAAAATCGATATTATGAATATGACATATTTTTATTTTAAGTGACATATTGTGTCATTATTTTGATATGGCAAATGCTTATTCTAATGAGTATTTACTGATTTGTCAAAAAATATGTACGTCATTGTTAATTCTATATTCTATTCTAGATTGTAATATAGATTTCAACCATGTCGTATGTGACTTCTAAACTATATTAATAAATATTTACTGATGATATGTCTCAATAAAGTGCAGATCATTGATAATTTTCAGAATATAATGTTAAAATTGCTTATTACTAAGGTGAGATGTCAAATGTTACACATCATATGCGACTACTGTAAGGGTCGTTAATTTTTTTCTTGTAACTATATTATAGTATTGTGAATACAAAATTTAAAATAATATAAACCTTGAGCTACCTTAACTGTCTCCTCCAATTTCTTTTAAAAAATCAAGTCGATATGTTGCGCCTTTTAAACGTGAAGAACTAACAAACAATTCTTTTGTGTTGGAATGTGTACTACTGTGATATGAAAATATCAAAAGAAAATAAAAGGGGGAAAAGAAACAACTTTTCTTGCTTTAACAAGAAGTCAGACAAGGCTTTTCGCCGTAGACATACAGACGCCGACGCCGTAGAAAACGAGGATTTCCATGCCAAAATTTTAACTCTTCTCGTATGTCGCCAGGAGGCGCTGCTTCAATGCCATACTAATTTTCGATTTCGTAAACGTAATCGAATGAATACGAATATTTAACCAAACTCACACTAGGCACCCTGGATACCTTAATAAGATCGAGATATTCGTGAATAAGTAGGTACCTCCTTAATTTTATTTTTGTTTCTTCGAAAGTATTAATGTAAAGTATCTACCAACTATAACCTTCTTAAGAGCCACTCTCTTGACGGTGTACCTTTTTCCATTCTTCTTTACTTACATACTTACTACTTAACTATTCTATTAGCTGTGAATCATTACGTCTTTTGAGACTTATAATCTCACAATCGTTTTTTGATTCAGTTCTCCAATCTATAATCCCTTATTACATAATTCAAATATGAATAATTTACAACGCAAGTAATCGTATGATTTACAGATCGACTAAAAACCCACCTACCATAAATGTCGGGTGTAGGTTTTGGTATAATCCGGGTTCCTTCGACGTTTCCACCGGTTTGCCGCAATATCTCAAGTCTAATATTACCTATGTTATATTCATATACGTGTATATCCCTAAAAAGGTATGCCTAAAACGTAATACTGTGCCTATACTAAGCAGTTTGGTTTGTTTATTCTTAGTTGTGTTTGAAGTCTCGCCAGTGTGATATCCATAGATCGGTATATGTAGAGTTTTTTCTGTGAATTGCGTCATAACGTTATCAATAGTATGGATAACCCGATAAAATAATAACTCTTAATTAAACTCTTTTGCACGTCAGACTATCAAGGTGTGATTTAGGTGATCGTTACTGGAGATTATTTTCAAAAATCTTATACTTTGTTTTATCCAAGTTTTGAAAAAAACTAAGTAAGATTATCCATGATATGCTAACATTGCAAAGGTATGTTAAAAAACTCTACCTAATCCGATCTATGGTGATATCCTTTAGACCATCTATATTTAAGATAGCTTTTAAATATTGATGTGTAGGTAATTCTATTTGCTTTTGATGTAAGGTTGCTTTTATATGGATTCTTTTTAACTCTTGTATTTCATTACAATACTCGTAGGATATTCTAATTTGACCCAAACAAAGGTAGGTATGTAAATCTTGCATATGTCCTAAAGTCATTGTAAATTTGTGTAATTTGGTAACGGCATATAATTTTGTATATGTCGTTACTTCTAAGCTGTGGAGTTTCTTGCGCCCATTCTTCTCCACAGCTATAGTGGTGGTAGCTATAAAAATGGACGTCCTGAATGGGTAGTAGGTAAAATAAAATGTTTGGGCGATTAAAACTACTATTCATAAGTTTATTTGAATAAAAAAAATTGACTTTGACTTTAGCTACGCTTGCTGTGGTCTAAAGGTCTGCAAGAGCCTTGGTTATATTACAGTAGGTAGCGAGTTACCATAAACGGACATCTACAAGCTGGTTTAGATACTATTTTTAAAGATTAAAAGTTAACACAGAGTGTTATTGGCATTGATATAAGATAGCATTATGTACCTTGGTATTATGTACACGCAGACCTTGAATAAATATCATACTAATTAAAATGTTAATGAGATGTCAGAGAAAGTCGTTGTTGAAGTAGATAAATTATTGAAAAATATACATCACCATCATCACCATGCAGCTCATATATTATGTTCCCACTGCTGGGACACGAGCCTTCCTTAAGGATGGATAGGGAGAACGGGCCGTAAACCACCATTCGGGCCCATCAGTGCGGATTGGTTAAAGTTACTCGCGTCCGTAGGTTTACCCTTGAGACCCTACACGTGACCCCTGGGTGGTGCTAAATGAGTAACACTGTCTGAGTGGTAGAGCCACGTTGCGTTGCAGCACGAAATGGGCCGGCTCGCCCAGCGTAACACCACCCTTTCACAGAATATCGGCGTGAAACAACGGCGTTGCTGTTGTGTTTCGTCCGGTGAGTGAAAGTACCGGAGGCCCATCTCTCACCCCGCCCCCCTCCCAATTCCTACTCCCTCCTCAAAATCCAACTCCTTTCCAAGGTTGGCAACGCATCTGCGATAACTTTAGTTTTGCGGGTGTCTATGGGCGGCGGTGACTACTTTCCATCAGGTGACCCGCCTGCTCGTTTGCCTCCTTTTAACATAAAAAAAAAAAAAAAAAAATTGGTCGTTGTTAACAACTGCCAATGCAGCCGGGACCAACGGCTTTACGTGCCTTCCGAAGCACGGAGGAGCTCGAGATGATACATTTTTGGTCACCCATCTGATGTCAGCAACCGCACACCGGGCGCACATCGAAAAATATACATATAAAAATATAATGTAGGTAGATATCATGTAGACTCTTAAAGAAAAGCAGAAAATATATTTAAACTAGCGGCCGCTCGCGGTTTCACCCGCGTGGTTCCCATTCCCGTGGGAATATCGGGATAAAAAGTATCCTATGTGTTAATCCAGGTTATAAACTATCTGTATGCCGAATTTCATCCAAATCCATTCAGTAGTTTTTACGTGAAAGAGTAACAAACATCCATCCATACTTACAAACTTTCGCGTTTATAATATTAGTAGGATTAATTGTCAAATTTAAAAATCATAATCAATCGTGACAACATCCTTTGACTGTCATGCTGTTTTCTTTTACATATTTATTTAAATCGTCGTTTTGCTCACCATATAATAATAATATAATCTGGCATATCCTCGTTTCTTTACCACATTTATGCACAAGAATACAATTCTATATTATATTTAGGGCGGCCATCCGTCCGGGTTTCCCCGGATTTGTCCTAGTTTGGAGGGCGTCCGGAGAGCATCCGGGCGGGGTTTCTAAAAAGTGTCCGGGTGAGACCCGGGCACTTTTTATGTCAGGGGAAATCCGATTAGCTTATAGAATGTAATGATTATCAATAAATTACAGCATTTCATAGTTATTCGGTGCGGCAAATATATCCGCGCCTCGAGTCTCGCGACATGACGTGACCTCCCTAGTCGATTAAGTTGATTTTCTATAAATAAATCAAAATATGATAACTATGTTTTTATTTTATTGTATTTTTTTTTGATGGAGTTCGAGGTAATATCTTTATTCCACCCAAATATCCTGTGTTTTGAAGTTTTTGTCCTGGGTCCGTAATTTATCTGATGGCAGCCGTAATTATATTATACATTATATTATACATTATATTAAACACAAATGACTCTTCGCCAACGTGTAGCGTGCGAGTACTCTCCCGATAAGTAATCAGAGCGTTATCATTAACAATTCTAATTCGCAGTCGATCGCCGATTATTCAAATATTTAAAGACTAGCTGTGCTCGCGACTTCGTCCGCGTGGAATAGTGACTTTCGGCAGCATTTTTAATTTTTTAGGCTCTTTTCCCGTTTTTGCAACATTTTTCACTGATGCTTCGCTCCTATTGGTCGCAGCGTGATGTTATATAGCCTAAAGCCTTCCTCGATAAATGGACTATCCAACACAAAAAGAATTATTCAATTCGAACCAGTAGTTCCTGAGATTAGCGCGTTCAAACAAACAAACAAACAAACTCTTCAGCTTTATAATATTAAGTATAGATAACTTTATCTGGGGGTCTGGGAATAATTTACATTAATTACGTTTTGCAGCTTTATTTCTTGCGATTTATGGTTAAAATGTTGTTAGATAGATGTCGTTGCTACGTTAATATCTAAAAACAATTTTTTTCGTAGCAATAAGTATCAGACAAGTTTTTAGACAAAATACGCACCACGGGTGGCTGCCTAGCTCCTGTAAATTTCTTTCGATCGCCGGATAATTAAATAACAGATAAAATAAACATTTAAATAACAAATAAAACAAACATCATCTTCTTTGTTGTTGGAGACTAGTTATTGATATGATATATATTTCTCGTGTTAATATTAAACGGTGTTTATATATTCCCTGCTGTAAGTGGATGTTCTGCGTCCTTTTTGCTTTCTTACTATAATAAATGGGACCAGCGGCTTAACGTGCCTTCCCAAACACAGAGAAGTTTGGGATGCCTAATTTAAATTTGGTCACCCATCCAATGACTCGCCATCGCGGAAGTTGCTTAACTTGCACGATCACGAATCGAACACTCAAATTGCTGCGCCATCAAGCTCCACTCCTTTTCACTTCATCATCATCATCATCATCAGCTCATTTTTATGTCCCTACTGCTGGGGCACGAGCCTTCCCCATGGATGGATAGGGAGAACGGGCCATAAACCACCACGCGGGCCTAGTTCGGTGCGGTGGTTGTAACGACTGCTAATGCAGCCGGGACCAACGGCTTTACGTGCCTTCCGAAGCACGGAGGAGCTCGAGATGATACATTTTTGGTCACCCATCCGATGACTCGCCATCGCAGAAGTTGCTTAACTTGCACGATCACGAACCGAAGACACAAATTGCTGCGCCATCAAGCTCCACTCCTTTTCACTTCACCTCTAAGAAAATGTAATAAAGATTGAATCTATCAAACCAATAAAAAGTTCTTCCGTTACTATTGGAACTTTATCGCGTCACTTTATCAAAACGCGTACAGTTAACTGTACAAGGTGCTTGGTGCGATTTTTATTTGCCGTTCGAGAAACGAGATTGTGTAGTAAAGTTGTAGCTCGAAGGCGCTGCTTCAATGATACAAATTTTTCGTTTCGTCAACGAGATCGATGGTGATCAAAGTCATTATGGGGCATTTATTTATTTACTAGCGGCCGCTCGCGGTTTCACCCGCGTTGTTCCCGTTCCCGTGGGAATATCGGAATAAAAGTATCCTATGTTTTAATCCAGGTTATAAACTATCTGTATGCCGAATTTCATCCAAATCCATCCACCCGTTGCAGCGTGAAGGAGCAACAAATATACACACAATACATATACAAAATCTTTCGCATTTATAATTATATAGGTATTTATTTATTAATTAGTGTAATTTCAGAAACAAACAGTCAATATACAATAGTGCATGGTTCTATTACGCGTCTAGACCTTTAATTTCTTTAATTAACTTCATGATTAACACGCAAGACTATATTAAGCATAATATTGCAATAACACCAATGTTTTCAGGGATACAACAAGGCTTTCAGGTTCCTTTTAAATTTTTCCAATGAATTTTATTATTTTATGCTATACAGCAGCTAAAGTAATGCTTTAAGAGCTCGGGGTAATCCGCCGATCCGATCCGAAACCCTCGGAGAATCTAGTAGGAAACGGGGTCACGCACTAGTGCGTGATTCAAATTCAAAAATAATTTATTCAGTTTATGTCTCACTATGCCATCGGTTCGTTAGTCTACTCTGGGCGGGAGATCTTGTACTGAGAAAAACCGGCAAGAAACTCAGCAAGTGTCAAGCTCTTTTCTCCCTTACAGCGTCAAAAATATTGGAAAATGCCCTATCATAGCAGGACACTTTCCATTACAAATAAACAAAAAAATTAAAAGACAACCACAACAAATAAAAAAAAACAAAATAAAAAATCTAAGTTAACAAATTTACATGATGCTGCGTTCCCACTAGAAAATCTATGGCGGTGCTTTATTCACATGGCTGACCGCCGCCTTCCTAAGGAACCGCCTCTGTGGTCTAGTGGCTAAGACCACCGGTTTACACCACCAGCCATTGGGGAGTACATGTTGGTGTACTCGGTTTGGTTGATGGTAGGGCTTGTTTGTCCGTCTGGCTAGCTACCTTATCTAAATATGTCACCATAACATCAATGTTTGTAGCATTGTTGTGTTCCGGCAGCTAGAGATAAAATAGCCAGTGCCTCACTAGTTGAGGAACCCGGGTGAAGTGCGCTTCCATCATTGGCCTTAAGACACTGTGCTTACCCGTAAAATCATTTAGCATCATTATCAGCTTTTGACGACCTCCTTGGTCGAGTGGTTTGTACACCGGTTTTCATGGTGTCGTCATCTCTGAGGTCGCGGGTTCGATCCCCGGTCGGACCAATTTAAAAATTATTGTTTTTCTGTGTCTGGGTGTTTTCTATATAATAAGTACCTACGTATTTAAGTATTTTAAGTATGTTTATCCGTTGTCTAGTAACCATTTAACTAGTTTTTATAACGAAACTTCTCGAGGGCTAGATAATTGGTGTGAGTGTAGGAAAGATATATTTTAAAAAAAGGGACTCTTTGAGTTTCTCGCCGCCTCCAAAAAAGTCCGGTGACGTTGTAAATGCCACCTGAGGCAATGAACGAACCTCAGAATAATAACTAAAGCTATAGAAACCGGATTAAAATAGCAAAGGTGTCACCAGATTTGTGACGTCATATTTGAGGTAATGTAGTGAGTGACTTTATGAAGGACTCAAAGATTTTTTTTGATCACCGATTATCTGATGACCGTTTGACATAACAATACAAAAAATAAAAACTAAGTGTCAACCATTTGTCGCACTCCAACCTCCTTTTCTAGCCATAAGATAGAACGGAACTAAACATAGTTGCACGATCTTTATTTTAGCCATCCTTCTATAGCTTTAGTTATTGTTCTAAGGAACGAACTCTCTCAAAAAAAATGGTTACCCACCATGTCGTTCCCGACGAGTTGCGAGTCCAACTAGATAACAATGATGACCGTTCTGGTGTAACACGTCTAATTAGTATCGTTTCAATCAGGCCGACCCCCGACCCGGAGAATGGTTAACCTTTCCCCGCGTTCAAGATTGCCAACCGTTGGCAAACGATGCTTTCATAACATCACTTGTGTGTGATGGATGGTGATAATGGTGCTGCGGAAATATTGATATAAGTTGTGCGAGAATTGGGTTATAGTTTAGCTGGTAGTAGTCGTTAGTAGGCGAAAGAGATTGGTTTAAGATCATCTGTGTTAAAAGTTGGTTATTGGTTGAACAAATTGTTTGCTTAAATAAAAATATTTTTAAAGAATATCAGGTTGGCAGCTTTGGCCTTTACAGCGCAACCGAGTTTATGGACGGGGAGACAATTATGGTTCATCAAGCCGAATGTAAACCACGAGCTTTGTAGGAACAGATCCTCCTCCTCCTGAGTTTGAAAAAAAAAATTTTGAAAAAAAAAATTGAATTACCTAAATACAATAAATAAATACCAAGTTCATTTTCTTCCACAAAACTTGTCTTAATGGCTGTGCTTACAAAAGTGCTTCTTTAATTATAGTTTTGTGGGAGACTGGAGCCTGAAACTAACTATCTCCAGTCTCCAGTCTAAACTGTCTCCAGGCCTCCCCCAGATATTACATGATTATTAGTATGCACTTAATTATCTTAAACATAATAATTAAATACATGTGTTTTATGTGTTAGATAAATGAATAAAAGTATAATATGGTAGTAGGCCAAGCATTGATCATATTAAATTAAAAGAAGTAAAAAAAAAGAGAGACCTCTTAACATCATAATTTTAGTCTATTACGTAGTGTGCTAGGCAGACTGCGTACACAATTTAGCACAGGATGAAATCAATTGGCAAAACCTATTGCGGACTCGTTGACTGAAACTCTAAGTTCACAATGTGTGAAATTAAATGAGCAAATAACGTGCTAGTAACAGTCATCAAATGGCCGCGGTGATGCTGGAAATGTCGTCGGAGACAATAGCAAAGTCTTCCCAAAAAAGTCATCGAATTGTTAAATGAGTTTTTTATCTGTCACCACCATTTGCTTAGAGGATTCTGTCTCAAATCCAAAAAAACGTAATTATACCTCGATGAAGGAGTTGCAAAGCGCTCGCTCAGTCCAATATCCGGCCGGAAGTCCTGTTCAATTCTCAAAACAAGAAAATTTTCGGATTTTTCGATGCATAGATGAGTAGCTATCCGGGTTTTTGACTAAAGCGTAATTGGCTAGCATTTGAGTCAGCTATTGCTGACTACCCATTAATCCGTTACTGCTGTAAATACAGACATTATCTATATATTAATACGTGAAGCAAAAACTTTGTACCCCTTTTTTACGAAAATTACGCGGACGGAGGAGTATGAAATTTCGCACACTCATAATAGTTTATTTAAAGAAGGTTATCCGAATGTTAATATATTTTTTTAAATTATGAATAAAAATACATTAAATCAATAAAACGATCATTACACACAATACCATGTATTTGACACACACGCATATTATGTATTTGACACACGTTTAGAAGCTGCTAGAGAGCTTGCTACGAAGCAATAGCTTTGTGGCAAATTTCCTTCTCGCAAAGCACTAACGCCCCGTATGGTCTCACCCATGAAATTGGTCTCACCTGACATGTGGCTTGTTGTTTTCGTCCCATGACATTTTTCTGACAACCAATAAGTACCCATTAATTCAAGCCATGCCTTTATTTCAATGACCCTTTGCCTATTAGCAGTGGAACAGTATACCTGTAGGTTATTCTTATTACTCACGACTGCTCGTTCGTGTCAAGTGTCGTTTTCGCAAAGCATACCGTAGTCTCACCTGACACGTGGCTCGGTGTGTTCGTCCCACGGCATTGTTTTGACAGGCGGTGTCGGAAACGGCCCGTTTGCTGCAATGAGCCGCGCGGAAGCAGCGCAATTGATACGCGCCGGGTGCCGGCGGCGGCGGGCGGCGCGGCGGCGCGTCGCACGGTCACGGCTCACCCACAACATAAGGGGACTGCAGAAGGTTAACATCATACAAACGAGCCCGAGCAACACACGCATAGACAACCCCACGGAATCTTGCAACCAGGGCTTGGAAACCGGTTAATTTTTGGAACCGGTTTGACTAAACTATATTATAAAGGTTACGTTCCATTGAACCGGTTTTTGAACCGGTTTACAAAAAAATGTTTTTTTTTATTTTATTAACCGGTTAAAATTATGTTCAAAGTAATGATAAATACTTGATTTACGTTTTCGACCCATGTTGATAGGATGCGCGCAACTATCAAAATGAGACTGCGCTTAACAAGTTCAACAAGTTACAACAAGTCGCAGCGTGTCAATGCATCACACTATCCCAGCGATGTCTAGGAATAAACCGGTTTATTTAGGTTCGAAATAGGTATCGCCCCTATTTGGTTCCGCACTGGAACGGTACTTTACAATAGTACATGTTTTACCCTAATGAAACCGGTTAATTTTGAACCGGTTTCAAGCCCTGCTCGCAACAGCTGCGCGCAAATAGTTCCGAAATTCCGTGTCCGTGAGAGTCTATGTGTGCGTTGCCTTTTGCCATTGTAAAAAGCTTACTTTCTGCAGTCAACTTATTTTGTGGTTCAAAACTCCGACACTCGACCGCGAATTAGCGGATATGAGCGATTTGCGGGGCGACGCGCGTTTTCGTGTACCTTGCATTTGCGTCAAACTCGTTACATATCATTACCGGCCCGCCCCGTGGAGTAAGGAGCCTTGAGTTGCATACTCTTTGCCGCTTCGCAAACTGCATGGCAAAGTACAAAGATCATGAATGTCGATCAGAGATCATGATCAAGGCTGTTGCAATTGCAACCGTAGCGGACTAGCGGTAGAGTAGTCTATAATCCTTATTAAAGAGACAAACAAACACACAAACATGCCTAATACTAATGATTATTAGGTCACAACGTATCGTCGACGAGTGGTAAATTTTAACTCATAATTTAAAATTCAGTTTAGGCTACAAATCTGTTCTTATGAATGTCACTGCCAAGGGTTCGCAAGTCTACACAGGGAGGATAACCTTGTACTGAGAGAGAAGAACCGGCAAGCAACTCAGCAAGGCCTGTCACGGAAGCCCTGCTTCGCCGAATATTCTTGTTTTCGTCAACGTGTTCAAATGCCGATTAAAACTACCAGGAACCCGACTCACGCGTCGTCCACGAGACCCGGTAACCGGAGCGTGTGGCACCGTTCATTAGGCACCGTATTAACCTATCCGGTTACTGACAGAAGATATCTGTTTGAGTTACCTGACTGATGAGAAAGTATAACAGCTCTTTGTGTGTTGAATAAGTTTTGTTTAGGTACACACGGCGGCAGATCAACCTACCCAAAACTGTCAAATTTCTACAAATAATTTTGAACTTTTTTTTTTTTTTTTTCTTTTTTTTAAGAAGTTAAGAAGAACGCTGCACTCACACGCTATGAAATGAAACACTTCTTTAATAAAGTCACGAAACAAAACAATGTCGTTTTTCTAACGGACCCCTTATTTTTTCTAGTCAGTATAACTGAAGGTAATATAACCATCCAGTCTATGAAGAAAAGATCACTTGTGAAGATATAACAGCAATGGCACTGACGAAATGCAAATCTCCAGTATCGGCCGGCAACTTCGTTAGCCGCTGTCTTTCGGTCACATCTGCGTCAGGAACGGCTAAGGTACCTATCCTATCGACTGCTATCAAATAACAAGCCCGCAACTAGAAAGTATGCTGACCCACAAATGAACCGCTTATACTTACGACGAAGCAAGTGAGGTGTACGATACGCAGGGTGTCCACGCCTTTAGTTTTGTCTTGGACATTATTATGGCGACAGACATACTCTCTCTGTCTCTATGTTCTTTCCCTTTCCTGCAGAGCTAAACAAATTCCTATTAAACTCTAGCTCGTAGGTCAAACGACATAGATGATTTACAAGCATGGCGTGTATTTACGAATGTACTGCCTATAAAATATTTAACGGGGCTTAACGCAAGCTCCTTTGTACCTATGTATAGTCGACAATGAAATTGCTTTACCACCTTAGAAGTGAATTTTGTTTGCATATAATAAAACAACAAGTTCTATTTTTGTTTAAAAGACCAAGTGACAGATACGTTGTCATCATTGACAATGAGCCTTAGCGAAATTTTATTGTAATAGAAGTTTTTGTCAAAAGTGATAAAGCAATTTCATGGTCGACTATACATGTATCGTTTTTACGAAGGCGAAGTTTACATTATGCCTTATGAGTTTGGGAAACCACGTAAAGCGTTATTTATAATGGAACGGGGAGGGTTAGCGTGTATTTATGTACTGTCTTCTTAATGTTGGTACATTTATGTGAAAACAGGAAATAGTACTATATACCTAATAGTAGAAAGATTTTATGTAACTAAACTAGCATTCCTACGAATGTTGTTATGTATTTAATGTTCTCTTAATAACCCTGTCCAGTCCAGTGTTAAAGTCCCTTATCTAAGAATGCTAATACGATCGGGTACGCGTCAGAGTGCCTAGCGCGAGTTTTCACCAGGGTATTACATAATTGCAATTCACCGCGGTATTCACTAGGAGGCGCAGATCTCATCATCACCCTATCTCAGTCCACTGCTAGACATAGGTATCCCCCAAGGCATGCCACTGAGCCCGATCTTCGGCTCTCCGCATCCAATTTCTGGTTGGGCGGCGTCCCACACTGCGTTTATCCATTCGCGGTCTTAACTCCAGAACTTGTCTATCCTTAGTTCCCAACGCTCATCGGTTCTGCGACAGATGTGACCAACCCACTGCCACTTCAGCCTGCTTATCGCAAGAGCTATGTCGGTCACTTTCGGTCGGTCGGAAAGAGTTATGCTCGGAGTTTCTCTGTACATAAAAAATATTAAACAAAATTAGCATTTATTACTTAATAGTTTAACGTGGTAGTTTAACTATAATACATGGAGATTGAACCATGATTTCTCGCATTCAACCAAAGCATCCTCCCGTTGGTCTTTCGACGGAACCGTTTTAAATAAAAAATACATTGAAGATACTTCAAAATGAGTCTAAGCTTTTTTCTAATTTTAAGTTTTTTTACGATTGTTCTGGACTGGTGACGTTAATTTCGTTTATCTGATTTATGGTCATGTTAAGTTTACCAAGGTAACATATTTATGTTGATTAGAATCGATTTATTACCGCAAACTTTAATATCTTTACCAAGAAAGACACGGTTTAGATAGCACGACGATAAAAATTGTCTAATTGATTTCTTTATTTATACCGAGTGTTGACATAATAATAATCTTTAAATTGCGCTACTGTTATCTATATAATTAGTTATTTTAGTATTATTCTATCATCTTGGTCTGTTGGAAGAAATATCATGAATATATCATATTTTATTTATTATTATAAACTCTTTTAAGTCTATATGTAAGAGCCAGGGAGTATTAGTTTTATATCGGTTGTTTTTTTAATCAAACTACAAGTAGATTTACATGAAGTAGATGTCAATCATATGTAAGTTTTTGGTCACATGTCAATTCTTGAATGACTTAATACCATCTTTAATCCTATTAAAGCGCTGTCGGACATTCCTTTCAAAGTACGTTAAGAGTAGCGAACCTATCGCCACAATTGGTAACTGCTCTCGCGCGCACACACGTGATCGACATTCGACGCGGGCTGTGCTCGGACTGTGTTTACAGTGATAAAGTATCGAGTTAGCGAGCGACTTCGAGTGACGATTGCGATTCTAATCGCTCGCCGCTCCAAGGCCTCTCGAATCCATTTGCATCGAGTACTTGTTACCGCTTCACTTTAAACAGCACGACATCACGCTAGCCTTTTTACGAAACACGAAGGCATCATGGCTTTTCTATTAGATTCACATTAACAACACTGTTTATTAGAACTGTGACCTTCTTGGATTAAGGGAATGAGGTTCTTCAAGATTGATGGCGGTGAAGAGTATCGGATAACGGATCATTCTCGGTGCAGATACTGTTAAGTGTTTGTAAAGAAATTTTATTTTCTAGTAATTTGCAATGTATTACTTAACACTCTTTAATTGTTTTGATGGCACTCAAATCGACGACAATAAAACAAACAAAACGCTTTAACTGTATATTAGACTTAGAGTATAAAAATTATCTTTTCTAAATGTTCACTTAGGTACATATTAAAAGTGGATCTGGGGGCACCCTGAATACTTAAACCCCAAATTGGTAGCTTACAACTATTCCCTTCAAAAAGGTTGTTCAAAATCCTGACTCAATAAGGCTCTGACTGACAATAAAACTCCAATCATAATGAAATAAGCCGGGTAGCACAGAACATACTTCGATTGCTTTCCACGACCATAATAATAGTCACACAGCATTAAATTTTTTGTCGACAACCATTCCGCTTTTTGGTGCCGACAAAAACATGTTAGGACAAGGTTGTGAGAACCGGTATGATATGTCCGAAGCAATAGGTGGGATGAGGAGAAAAAAATCTATAGAAGTTGAAGGGCATGGCATGACTGAACGTGGTATAGTCCATTTCGCGATGCTTTTAATTACCTGGTTCTGGACGTTTACACGGTACTTAAATACATAATTAAAGTTTATTTGCATACTAAGTGGACGTACATGTATGATAAATAAAATATACGCTTAATATATTAGTTACGATTTGGGTATTGCAAACACACTATTTTTATTTCGGTAACCGCACGGATAAATGCTTGGGTTGAATGCGAGAAATTGAGGTTCAATCCCCCATAGCTCCGTAAGACTAATTAAACAATCAAGCGTGCTAGCTTACCAGATGGGTTATGAAAGGCTTTGGCTGTGTTCCTAGGTTTTTTTTATATAATCTCGTCGGAAAATCTGGCCAATTTATAAGGTTTTTAAAGGTTCATATCTTTTTTAATAATTAATTAATAAAAAAAAAGAAAACATAAGGACACAGCCTTAGCCTTTCTTTAATTTTTAATAAAAAAGTAATTAAATCGATCCAGTTTTAGGGGAGGAATCAGGGGACTACGAAACGTTGATTTTGTCTATTTTTCATAGATATTTTTCAATTCAGTGGACCTTAGTGTTTCCTCTTAATCCATACCGCGCTCAAAACACGGAAAAGCTCGGAACTGTCGGAGCGCAGCCTGCTGTAGCGGGATTCCGTGTCCGTAGAGGTTGTCTACGTGTGCTGTGCTCGACCGCGTTTGTACACACGCCTGCACATCAACCTATCCAAAACTGTCAAATTTCTATAATCGATATTGATCTTTATACCCAAACCCTAAGGTTCAAAATTTATTAAAGAAATTTGACATTTTGTGGTAGGTTGATCTGCTGCCGTCTCTACGGATCTTGCTTTCTGTGGGCCTCATTATTTTGTGCTAGATGACCCAGAGGATAAAGTTAAGCTTACTCTACAGGATAATTTTTTGACTAGTTCGCAAATTTTCTGGAGCGACTCAGAATCGGTAAGTAAACAAGTTTCTTATAGTAACACGGGTTGAAATATGTCAAAAATGTTTGGTCTTCCCATACTTTAGCGAACACTTGATTAGCCTGATTTGTATGAAGAGTCTCAAATTTTTTACATATTTCAAGCCATGTTACTATGAGAACGTTGTTTACTTTCCGATTCTGAGTCGCTCCAGAAAATTTGCGCACTAGTAAAAAAGAAATCTGTATATCGTCCTCGCAAGCTATAAGACAAGCTAAGTTAGCCTTTCGAGACGGCAGATACGCGTCAATGCTGCTTCAATACGTCGCAGACGGTGACTCTACTGGTGTAGGAATTCAGAGTTATTACGTTTTAAAAAGTACTGGAAACTTTCATCTAGAGGGAATCCCGTCTTATCTCTTACCGTCGTCGTCATAAAAGTAACTTGCCTCTACAGGGTGTTTGGACTGCTTATAGACAATCATTTTATTAGGAAAATATATCTTAGATACAATTATTGTTATTTTTGAAGGCGGTGCCAGCCAAGGTAAGTTTAACATAAACATTTAACGACATAAGTACTATATAATAATATAATCATAATAATACATTCAATCTTATGCATGAAATTTTGACTACAAACGCGGACTGGCACCGGCTCCAAAAATAACAATAATTGTACCTAAGTATATATATTTTCCTAATAAAATGATTGTCTATACATATAAGCAGTCTAAAAACATATTTTTATATGTTTCTTTAAGTGGATTGCTAGTAAATATTTGGTATTTGCTTGTTTGCCTTATTATGTGTTTTGTTAGATGTGAAGTAAAGTATATGGCAGTCGTATAGTTTTTAAGAATAAAAGATTGAGTATAATAAAGGTTAATTGCAAGTAAATTGAACAAACTAAACTACGCAATTATTTTTTACATTTTAGTGCAATTTTTTTCAGTCTTATTTTTTTGAGTCGGTTTTTTTCATTTACTAAAGTACCCACGTCGATAAAATTAAGAAAAACGGTATTCTTTTTTTTTAACAAAACAATAAGATTTAAAATAAATAGCATTAATAACAAAATAGTAAAAGACACTATCAGCTTTTTGGTCAGACCGTACAACTAGCTTTTTCCTTTATAATTTCGACGTGGGTTGAGTAAGAAATACAAAAGAATAAGAAACAAAAAATAAAAATATAGCTGTGGGATGAGTAAGGAATAGAAATGGGATTAGTAGAGAAAAATTTATTCGTGGGATGAGTTCTCGTGGGATGAATACGGAACAACCAAATTATTTCATGGTAGCCAGCGCCTTATTAAGGGCCACGAAGTTTTTGCTTCACGTGTTAATATTAGATGTCGTAGGATAATCGTACAAGCCGGATCATTGCGAAAACCCTAGGTCGATTAAAGGCAAAGGACCGGATATTTGGAGTTTAATACAGATTTTCGATATCGTCTGAACGAATTTTAGGATCAATGCAATAATTCGACTTATTTTAAATAATCCGTGAATTACCATATATATAGATTGAGGGCGTTAAGTATGGGTGATGGATGATATTCTGTTTGTCAATGTGAAACTGATAATGAAGGAATGTTGTAATCAATAAATATATGTAATCCTAATAATCCTAGTAATCCTAGCACCGCCGCCGATACAGATTGTACTCAGTTTAGCTGGTAATAGCCCAGGGTTTTTTAAAGAATATTGCACCTCAATTCTTTTTACTTTTTCATCAGCTTTAAAAATTCTCGTGTTCGCTAATGTGATCAAATGGCAAATATAATTCGTACTAGGCACACAGCTTAACTTTTCAGTTGAGTAGTTTATAAAAAACAAAACTTGCACGTAACCTTAAGAATGTAAACGGCAAACACGTAATGATAGATTACAGTAATACATATAACGTTGAAAACATATCGATTAGTAAAGTTAATTAGCCGTTAACTGAGCTGCTAACTGCATCGCTTTAACCGCGGAAGCAGACTTCTGCAAAACAGTGTGTCACGCGTCACTAATCTCACGTTCGCTCGGTGTTTTATTAGAGATTAGCTTGCGTCCTTGCGGCTTTGTCTAAAATATAGCCTGTCACAAAGTCAAATACTTTTATTCCCGAAATAAAACTATCCTATGCTTTAAACCAGGACATTTTCTACATGTGTACCAAATTACACTTAACTAGGTACAGGCGTTTTTGCAGGATTGAAGCACAAACAAACATATTTTTAAATAACATTTAACGATGATGCGGTGGAACGTTTACGGAAAATAATGGCTTTACCGGACTTGAGCGGACATTCGCACCGGACACGACAAGTTACCTCTACATCCGGCAGCGACCGTTGATAAGACTAATATTATTAAGTGGAAAAATGTATTTGTATGTAGGGGAAATCTTCTTAACTTCTAAACTGATTCTTAAAAATCTTTCACCAATAAGTGGTTACACTATCCCTCAATAAAGGCTATTATAATTGTTATGAAATTTAGTACGCAATTCATAATGGTGTTTACGCGAAAGAAAGCGCAAGTGTTCGCTTTAAATGACTAAAGTTCATGTTTATGATGTTTAAAGGTAAACTCATAAGATGCAACTACAGCGATTCACAGTGGCCTTGACATGATTGTGAATGTATGCCTTAAGTTCATGTCGTATTTTTGTATAAATTGGTTGAAATATTGTGAAATTTTCTGCAGTATCATTTAATTGGCCCGAAAAGACGTGTTTCGTGGGTTAAATTAATGTATTCATGTAAGTATGTATGTTGTTGTATGTTTTAAAAATTCATCAGCTTATTTTATATAAGAGACTGTAAGCAATTATGCTATAATGTAACTACTTTAATGTAAGAATAGACAAAATAAAGGATGCACATGTGATAACTACTTTTAATCCAATATTATTTTAAAATATGTTATCTGTGGTAATCGGAGCTGGTGGAAATTTCAGTTACCTAAAATATTTTTTTTTAACGACCCCAATTTAATATTAGGTACTCAATGATAAAATTATTGAAAGTTACATATTTTCAGGTGTACTTGTATTTCCCAGTTTGTATTACAAACAGAATCTTATCTGATACCAAATTATCTAACCGCTGACGGGTCAACAACAAAATCGTGAGTTTAAATTGACTTTTTATGTTAAACCATTGTTCATTTGCGATATAGGTTGCGATAATCTACTTCTAATTAAGCGCTGGAACGGGCTATCTCGAATCTGTTTAGTGTTGTGTATCGATAAGATATCATTTTCGTTTCTGATATACTCGTACTCAACAATGACCCAACTGAAATCCCTTTGTCCAGAAAGTGACATTAGTGAATAATAATACACGGTCTCGTAGGTATTTAAAGAGACAAAACAAACGTATAATAAAAAAATATATATCTAGGTATATTTTACCATTTTAGGGTTCCGTACCCAAAGGGTAAAACGGGACCCTATTACTAAGACTCCGCTGTCCGTCCGTCTGTCTGTGTCTGTCCGTCTGTCACCAGGCTGTATCTCATGAACCGTGATAGTTAGACAGTTGAAATTTTCACAGATGATGTGTTTCTTTTGCCGCTATAACAACAAATACTAAAAAACAGAATAAAATAAATACCTATTTAAGTTTTTATTATTTCCCATACAACAAACATGATTATTTTGCCGTTTTTATACTCGTAGCTCTCACTTGGCCGGTTTTTATTTTTAGATCTATACTTCTGTTTTGTTTTTAAATTTATTTGTGAAAAGGAAAAAAAGAAGGAATCAGGGTGAATAATGTAAAATGTAAAAGAGTGTGTGTCATCCTATGTGTTATTCCCGGTTATAAACTATTTGTATGCCGAGTTTCATCCAAATCCATTCAGTAGTTTTTACGTGAAGGAGTAACAAACATCTGTACTTACAAACTTTTATAATATTAGTAGGATAACGATAACAAAACATCTTATTTCAACGCTACTGCTGCAGTTTAAATAAATAGGTACCTCTTGTATGACCGTTTTATCCTCTATACGTTAAAAACAAATCTACAAGCTCATGCAATTACAGCTGAATTAGCCGAGCTAATGGCTTTGCTTACCTTAAAAAAACAACCCTAATTACTGAATCATCCGGGGTGAACCACGATCAAGGTAATAACGATAATTACATATCCATGGTATAAAAAGTTACATAATTATTTCTGTATTACTGTGACTTCTTGTTGAGAATGAGATGTTTTTTAATGTAATGATGCTTCTAAAGAAGAATAATGACAATCTTTAAATGCAGTTATAACATTTATGATTAGCCTTATCATCACTTAACATTAGGTGAGGTCAAGGCTTTGTACTTACCCGTAAAATATTTTAAAAAAACTTGTATAATTTTAGCATTTTATGTATTAAGATATTGACAAAGTATTTTTTTTAAAGTAAAAAAAAAATTCAAAATTTAAAATCATTTATTCAGTTTAGGCTACAAATAGCTCTTATGAACGTCATTATGCCATCGGTTCGTAAGTCTACTCTGGGCGGGAGATCTTGTACTGAGAAGAATCGGCAAGAAACTCAGCAAGTGTCCAGCTCTTTTCTCCCTTACAGCGTCAAAAATATTGGAAAATGCCCTATCATAAAAGGACACTTTCCATCACAAATAAAAACACAAAATATAACGGACAATCACACATATAAAAAAAAAACAAAATAGAAGATATAATAATATCTACATTTGCAAAACATCAGTTACCAGTTAAAATTTTCACAATGTCATACAGCACTAATAAAGGTCAAAAATTGTCTAAGAAAAAAACAAAAAAGAAAACAAAATTAAACTATAGTTAATAATAATAAAAATAATAGTATGCAAGAGCAGACCAGCCTCCACAGGCGGCACCCGTTCACGAGTATGACATATGAATCAGCCATCGCTTCACTCAACCATGTCTTAGGGAATGTAACGACCCGACGCACACGCCACCACCGCAGAGACACTAAAGAGAGCATGACACACTCAAGATACTCTAAATAAAAACCTAATGAAAAGTTTAACGTAACATAAATATTATTTGTAAACTGTAGGACATTGCTGATAAAGGCTATCATATCAGCGCTAAGATATTTTTAAAGTAATTATTGATCCCAATAAAATAAAATAAAGAGTAGATTTATTTTTTATTATAACCAAGCTGTTTTGTCATCTAAATATTCTTTGACTGTATAATAACCTTTCTTAAGTAAAGAAGATTTTACATGTTTACACTTTAAACTTATCTAAAGGTAAATCTTGTACAGTACTAGGTATTTATTTATAGTAGTGTATACCTTGCCCCAAGAAAGAGCCAAGAACCTTTTGCAACCTGAACAGTGGCATTACAAGTTTTTTCTTATTTCTAGTATTGAAATTGTGTACATCACCGTGTTTAGTAAAAGAGTTGATGTTGCAACGCACAAAAACTATGCAATTATAAATAAACTGAGATGCAACTGTAAGAACACCAATTTCTTTAAAAATATTTCTTAAAGTAGTTCGGGAACCTAGTCTATAAATGGTTCTTATTGCTCGTTTCTGCAAAATAAATATAGATTCAACATCAGCTGCTGTAGCCCACAGTAAGACACCATACGACATGACACTATGAAAATAGCTAAAGTAAACTGTTCTAGCAGTTTCAACGTCTGTTAATTGTCTAATTTTTCTGATAGCATAAGCAGCAGAACTGAGTTTACCGGACAATTTCGATATATGAGGATTCCATTGAAGTTTTGAGTCAAGTGTTATACCTAAGAAGACTGTTGAGTCTACCAAATCTAATTTATCACCGTTTATTCTAATATCAGTTGGTTTAGTTTTAACATTAGGTAGTGTAAATTTAATACATTTTGTTTTTTTTGCATTAAGCTGTAGATTATTAACAGTAAACCAACTGAGTACTTTTGCTAGAGCATTATTTACATCATCATAATTATTCTTACACCTATTAACATTAAAAATGAGTGAAGTATCATCTGCAAATAAAACAATTTCACAGAAGTTCTCCACAAAGAATGGCAAGTCGTTAATATAAATTAAAAACAGGAAGGGCCCGAGGATTGACCCTTGCGGAACTCCCATTTTTACAAGAGATCCAGATGATTTAGTTCCATTGATATCGACAGTTTGTGTCCTAGAACTGAGATACGACTCTATCAATTTAAGTGCAAAATCATTAAGACCATAGTAGTGCAACTTCATCACCAGA
This sequence comes from Eudonia lacustrata, assembly GCA_947562085.1. Classification (NCBI taxonomy): domain Eukaryota; kingdom Metazoa; phylum Arthropoda; class Insecta; order Lepidoptera; family Crambidae; genus Eudonia; species Eudonia lacustrata. Next base: position 4,190,188 of record OX387316.1, read on the forward strand.
GTCCTGTGCTCAACGCAATCGAATCGAAAGCCTTGGATAAGTCGCAAAAAACTCCAAGAGCGTTCTGAGACTTCTCCCAGGCATCGAATATATGTTTTATTAAAGCAACACCTGCGTCAGTAGTGGAACGACCCTTTGTAAAACCATATTGTTTCTTATGTAGAAGCTTGTTTGAGTTAAAGTATGCCATTAATTGTTCGAGTATAAGTTTTTCATAAATTTTACTTAGTACTGGTAATATTGAAATTGGCCTATAGTTACTAGGGTCTTCTTCGTTTCCTGATTTAAATAAAGGTATAACCTTACTGAATTTCATAAGTTCTGGAAAGACACCCTTATTGATACAGTAATTAAAAATGTCTGCAAGATAGGGCGCAATAGAAAATATAATATTCTTAATTACCTTAATACTTATGCCCCACAAATCACTAGTGTTTTTCATTTTAAGTGATTTGAATGTTTTTATAATATTCATAGAATCAATGTATTCAAATTGAAAAGACAGATTAGATTTTGGTACATGTTTTTTGAGTAAAGATTGTGCAGCTTCTGGTGATGAATCTAAATTTGAAGTTGTTACCACTGGTATATTTACAAAATAGTCATCAAAAATATTAGCAATATTTAAATCCGAATTGACAAGGGTGTTATTAACTTTCAGAGTGAAAGTATTGTCCCGTGGTTTAAATTTACCTGTTTCACGGTTTATTATGTCCCAAGTGGCTTTAATTTTATTGTTAGAGTTTTTAATTTTGTCTTTAATGAAATTAGATTTTGCTAATATGCACACTTTCTTAAACATTTTAGAATAATTTTTTACATATTCTGTAAAACTAAGGCTATGGTTACATTGCCTCAAATTATATAACTCATACAGTCTATTTCTACTGATATAAATACCTGCTGTAGCCCAATCACAGAACTTAAGTTTTTGGGATTTTTTAATTGTTCTAGTAGTAAAAACTTGGTTGTATTCTGTTTTTATAAAATCAAAAAGATTACTATATAGTACATCTGGGTCATCATGTACAAAGGGTAACGCATCAATTTTACAAACTACATTATTTTTGAAACACTCCATTCGTTTCTTTGTTACTGGTTTACATTTTACTATTTTTGGCTCATCCTTAATATCAAAATCATAGGTCACTTTTAAACCACAATGGTCAGACGTAAGATTATCAAATACTGACTTAGAAACAGGGTCATAGTCTGAAAAAACATTATCAAGACAAGTGGCAGAATGTGAAGTTATTCTAGTAGGTTCGAGAAATAGATTCATAAGATTAAAGCATTTAAATAACGCAACAAGACGAACACTCATTGAGGTAATTTCTAGAATATTTATATTAAAATCTCCACACACTAAAACATATTTCTTTTTTAATTTTAATTTTCTAAGTACATCCTCCATTACTGATTCGAAAATACTGAAGTTGCCCGATGGGGGTCGGTATACACACACTATTACTAAACTATTGAACTCCACACACGATAGTTCAATGTTACGCTCCACTGAAAGGTTTACAATATCGTTGCGATTTTTGTATTTAATATTACTTCTTACTAGTATTAGGGAACCGCCGTGTATGGCTGTGCTTCGCACGTACGCGCTTGCTCTTTGAAAATTGTTAACATGGAATGACGAGTCATGACTTCTTAGCCAATGCTCAGTTATACAATATATATGAATAGTCTGACTTTTTGCAAACAGTTCTAATTCTAAGTCCTTGCCAGCCAAGCCCTGAATGTTCTGATGGACAATATTAATGAATGTGGACTTGGCTTTTGTCTTAGACCTTAGTTTAAACCAGAGGTTGTTACCTTACTACTAGTTTTAAAAGTTTCATTAGTAGAACTACTAATGGTTATGTTATTATGTATAGACTTAGTTATAGCCGCTATAACTGTATCCTGTAAATTATAAGCTAACAAATTAGCTATTTGAGTCCTAGACTTCTTAGAAAGATACATAGTATCTGAAGTCAAACTAAAATTATTAATAAATTTATTAATATCAAAAAATAAAATAGTGTCACTATGACGACAAATCAAATTATATAATAATAAATTTAAGTCAAAAATACGTCTATTTTGTTCCCAGGTTAAATTTGTACAATAGGGAAAAGCGCTAATTATTAGCCTGCAATTTGTTTCAGATTGCAGGTTTAACAAAATATTAATATTATTTATTATGTCACGTTTTTTTACTTGTGAACTGTCACCACATAATAAAATAACATGAGATGCACTATTTAGCGTGTGCTGTGTTAAGTTACGTACTATAGTATTCATTGATTTACCTGGGGTACAAATATTTGTAACTAGTTGATTTTTACTTCCATTTATAAGCAACCCTAATCCCTGACACATTTTATCAGAGAACATAACTGTTTTACTAACTAATTTATTGACATTGTTTTTTTGTATTGGGGCTGGATTAATCTTATTATTACATTTATATGTTTCTGGACAGGCTGATGTACTGGGATAGAAGACAGACAAGTTATTGGAATTTACCTGCAAATTATTGATTAATGACTTTTCATTACTGTTAATTCCATTATTTATTAATGAGTCATACCGATCAGCATTGTACTTGCACATATCAACCAATTCTGTGGCTGATCGAATATGTTCTTCAATCTGTTTTTGTGAAGTAGAGTATTTTTTATTAATTATGTCAAGTGACTCATGTAACCGTTGAATATCAGTCTGTAATTGCTTAGTGTCCCGGTCATACATTTGCCTACTTTCTATCAATTTACTATTATATATTTCTAAAGAATCAATAAGGCTTATACGTTCCTTACGAAGAGCAATGTTTTTGTAAAAACAGTTGTTTTTCTTAATTAATTTCTCAGTTTTTCTTATGAATCTATTTATTTTTACATACTTCTTGATTTTTTTCTTCCCCAGACTATTTGGTTTAAGGTTGTTATGCGGAAGTTGCTGTACAGAAATTCCACCAGGCGATGCCATTAGCTCATCAAATAATGACTGAGTCTGATCCACTTCAAGCTGTTTCTGCGACTCGACAAGTTGAGAAATTTGATGGTTTGCCGCACTAAGGTCCCTTTCCAACTCAGTGATGCGGTCCAGTGCCCTCTCATAGGTGTTGTATTGCTGATCAAAGGTGGAGATCACATCTCGAAGTTGGTCACGCTGGTGAAGCACATCTTGATGTTGAATGTGTAGTTGGCCTAATTCATTTTTGAGCTGTGAGTTTTTGTCAATTATGGATTTTATTTCCATCTCACTCTCATCCCTCTCCCGTAACAGCTGATTGTATGATTCCTGGGATACTTTAAGCTCCTGAAGTGCCTGTCTAAGCTTTAGCTCAGTACTTTGTGTAGCAGCCTTACGGGTCAGCATTTTGTTAAGTATGTGGTTTATTTTCACCTGAAATTTGTAAACAAATGGTTAAAATCTTATTTATTGCAAATTTATTTGTTTATTTACTTTTTGTAAGAAGCTAGTATTTTTAACTAGTGGGGGTAGATGTATCACACACATACAAATAGAAATAAAAGGGGCTAATAGCTTTTGTGTTGTAATTATTAATTAATTCTACTGATCTACAATTAAAACAAATTAGGTTTTAGGTATTATTGGTACAGAAACGGAATGAAAGACAAAATATGAAGAAAAACAAATAGGTAGGCTGCTATGTAGTTGGTACTGATTTTTACAGTACAGTTGCAATTTCTTTATTAGGTTAGTTAGATTATGTACACCGAAATTCCAATGTCACTTTTGCAGTTTAGATGCACATCTATTAATGTTTTTATTATGTTGAAAAATAACAATGAATTGGCCTAATACATTGACACTTAGAAATCGAATGAAGTGGTTACGGAAGTTTTACACATAAGTTACTAGACAGTAGCTATAATAAATAGAATGAAAACAATACTTCCCCGGTTTTAGTTGCTGCAGTCCACAGCAAAAGTTGTTTTTTAACAACTTTAAGCAAACTATTTATCAATCAGTTGGCGATGACAGTTGGGAAATTACATTTACAAATAATTTAAAAATTATACAACTTTTTTCAGAAAAACGCTTGTAGGCGTTATTTGTCACTTAATTTAGTCACGTATTACAAATTTAGTAATAAATATGCAATTAAAATATTTTTTATCTAATTTTTAAAAGGAGCTACTTATTTTGACAACTTAACCGAACAGTGTTGCCAGTCCAATGATCCAAGTGCCAATCGGAACCCATTGACCACCAAGGAACTTAACAGTCGGAATATATATCAATGCTGTTAACATTTTGTCATGACAACAGTCTAATATATTAGAGTATTTAATAACGGGATTCTTAGTTTACCATGCAAATTATTGTTGAGTATACAATATTTCGGCACAAATGCATTCGCCATGATCACGGATGTAGGTACTGAAGTTATAACGGGTGGGTCATCATCATCATCAGATCATTTATGTCCCCACTGCTGGGGCAAAAGCCTTCCCTATGGATGGATTGGGAGAACGGACCATAAACCACCACGCGGGCTCAGTGCCGATTGGTGGTTGTTAACGACTGCTAATGCAGCCGGGACCTACGGCTTTACGTGCCTTTCGAAGCACGGAGGAGCTCAAGATGATAAATTTTTTGGTCACCCATCCGATGACCGGTTTTTGCGAAAGTTGCTTAAACTCAGCACTCGCAGACCGGGCGCGCTGACCACTGCGCCATCGAGCTCCTCACGCCATGGGTGGGTGTATGTATAGACAAATAATAGACATGGTTAGAACCCCATTTATATTTGCTTATATGCAAGTGACCATAAAGTTTAGAAAGTTTTAGTCTAAGATATGCTGGTGGTAGCTAGTATGTCCTACCACCCACCAAACCAAGCAATCATACTATCAACGCTGGGAAGCGAACCCTAAACTAGTCACCTTGTAAGGTCTGTCTTTCCCACTTGTGTAGATAAAGAGGCTCAGAGGCTGTTTATTAAAGCTTTAACTACCAGAAAAGTTTCGTATGACGAGTAGTCTTCTACAATTTCATTATGAAAGTAAATGATGACAACGCGGCAGCATATCAAGTTCTCTTAGTGCCATCTAATGTTTTGTGAAAGTGATAGGTAACTATGTCACATTAAAATAGTTAGAACCGTGATTTAATTACTCATATCCCTAACGATAATCTTTATATTTCGTACCATTAGCATAAAATAAAACTAATAAAATAAACTTTCTTACACTCACACCAATTATCTAGACCAAGAGAAGCTTTATGAAACTCGTTAAATGGTTACTAGACAACGGATAAACATACTTAAAATACTTAAATACATACTTATAATACATAGAAAACACCCAGACCCGAGACAATTTAGAAAAACAATAATTTCTAAATTGACCCGACCGGGGATCGAACCCGGGACCTCAAAGATGGCGACAACATGAAAACCGGTGTACAAACCACTCGACCAAGTAGGTCCAAATCAAATCAAAATTAAAATCTTTATTGCTAACTAAGTGTTTAAAAGGTGTAACATTTTTTAAAGGAACTTAAAACTTAGTCGCCCTTTTCGGACACGGCAATTTAATACAGAGCGAGCTCCCAAATTATTTTTATATAAATCTATAAATATTATCTTAAGTCTAAAAGTTAAAAATTTAATAAAACAATAACAAAATTAAATTTAATTTAATTAAAAAAAATACTATGTAATGGTAGGTATATAAGTATCATGCCATTCACGTATGCTGATTGGTTGACTGACTGAGTAATCTCAAATTCTAAGGAATAACAATGACCACAAACTTGAAATTTAGCAAGTTCCATATAGAGTGTACTGTAGTGTAGACAGACTTCCTTTTTATTATAAATATAGGTAAATAGATTTTTACCCTAATTTTGTTTGTTTCGCCACGATAAATTAATTGGTGAACTGACCCGGATTGTCGGAGGGCGCTTCGATATACGATCCTTTTTTTTCAATAATATTTTTATCACCTAATTATCTAGAATCACGGGACGGATGTGAACACAGACAAAGGTACGGGCGGACTGATAATTAAGCTAATAAGTTATATGTCTTGTACCTCACAAGGAAAATCGAACAAAGACATGTGTATTGTGTAGAACAGAATTGTTATCGAGTGCCCGTGATCTGTTTTGCAATTCCAATTAAGTCAATCAGTAAGAGACTTCATCATTATCATCATCAGCCTATACTAGTCCACTGCTGAACATAGGCCTCTCCAAGTGCACGATCCGCGGCTACTCTCATCCAGTTCTTGCCAGCCACCTTGCGAAGATTCGATCTGAACCCTTCGGAGAATCTAGTAGGGCACAGGGACACGCACTAGTGCGCGATGCCGTTCCCTCTAGAAAACCTCCGAAGGTGATTCGTTTCTCATGGCTTGAGGAACCTTTTAAGTTTCTCGCTTCCCCAAACAAGCCCGGTGAAGCTGAAAATGCCGTTTGAGGCAATCAGCAATCTCTCTCTAAAAACAAAAAACAAAAAACCTTGCGGAGATCGCCGCATGACACTTAATATCAGCTATTGATTTGGCGTAATCGATCCTACATTCGCTTCAAGAAAACTTTCTGGGATGATTCGGGAATAAGACTTGTGAAACCATAAGTTTCTCAAAGCCTGATGGGCGCCAAGTATGTCGATTCAATAACGTCTCGATTGTATGTCAGTTGCACTTTAAAAGCCAGAGACGACCAAATGGTTTTAATTTAAAACGAATTTTTCATTATACTTATTTATTTAAGTTTAATTCCATTATTTTCTAAGATGGTAAAGCAGGATTTCCCGTGATTATTTAGAGATGACTAAGTATGTAAGGAAATACTTCTACCAGATAAATTTATGAGTCGCTATACCTACGCGTGCAAAAGTTAACTTTTTATTATATTATACAACCTTCCTAACACATCGGCCTTCATCTCACTTGATGTAAGTAATGATAAATCCAAAGGCTAAGGAACTGGCTATCTTATCTCCAACTGCCGGTACAAAAAAGTGTTGTTATGTATTTTGCTTAGTTAAGATGATGGTATCTAACCAGGCGTACCTAAAACAAGTCGAACCACCTATCAAATTGAAAATTGAGTACATTAAATCCTCCGCTAATAATCCGCTCAGAATCGAACCAGGGACCTCTTGATATGAGAGTCGGTATTTTATTTTTAAAGCTTTCTTGTTCCTACATCATATACATTCTCCCACATTGGAAAAAGCTCCTTAATTTTTAAAAGTGATAGGGTTATTCAACACCAACGTAAATCTTACGCTACAACTTTGTCCAAGCTATTGCCCACGAACCTCGAAAAATCATCCGTGTGGTCTTTCCATTAGTAGCCTGCCGTTTCGTGTGGGCACACTCAGTTGTTAATTAAGTGGGCACACTTCACTTCCCTTTTGCCGCGCGCCCACTCGCGGGCCGGGACGTCGCCCGTCGAGAACGGTTATGAGTTACGAAACTATTAAACAACGGTTACCTGTGTGACCGCATATTTCCGTTGGTTGGAGAATTACCCGAAATTTTGACGAGTTTCTGTAAACAATCTGTATACACGCACTGCCGGTACACCTACTGATATTTTCCTTTGAAGACTTATTATGAATGTGCACACTACAGGGTATACCCTGTATCGAAGTTAAAACTCTTAATATAGTGCTGCTGTTATTCTTGCTTTCTTTTAGCACAAATTTATGATTATTTACATATTTATAATTTTATGCAAATATTGTTGCGAACAAATTACAATTTAAAAAAGACAAAGTGTTGAAAAAATTTCACGAGCGGGGTTCGAACCCGCACCCCATGACATGCCGGGTCAGGTGCACTGGCAACTATGCTATCGTGGCTCAAAACTCCACGAGCTCATGGGGTGCGGGTTCGAGTCCCGCTCGTGGAATTTATTCAACACTTTGGTCGTTTTTAAATTACAAATTTTGGAATTTATTTAACTTTTAGAAAAATATTGATATAAATAAATAAAATAAATAAAAATAATAAATTTTCCTACACTCACACCAATTATCTAGCCCAAGAGAAGCTTCGTTATGAAACTCGTTATATGGTTACTAGACAACGGATAAACATACTTAAAATACTTAAATACATACTCATACATAGAAGACACCCAGACCCGAGACAATTTAGAAAAACAATAATTTCTAAATTGACCCGACCGGGGATCGAACCCGGGACCTCAGAGATGGCGACACCATGAAAACCGGTGTACAAACCACTCGACCAAGGAGGTCGTCAAATCCAGTAAAATCGTCAATCCAATATAATCCAGTTAACTTCAACAGAAGGCTAATTCGCTTGTTTTAGATATAGGTTAACGAAATTAGTAGCGTGGCTATGAGCATGGCCTATTTAAGTCTATGCTATGGATTGAACCACGACTTGTCGCATTCAACCTGAGTATCTCTTGTCTGTTCAAAGGCAGATTTCCAATATTTAAGAAATTAATTTTAAAAACCAACACACTGTCAAGGAGCTCAATGGCGCAATGGGTAACGCGCCCGGTCTGCGAGTGCTGAGGTTAAGCAACTTTCGCAATGGCTGGTCATCGGATGGGTGACCAAAAATGTATCATCTCGAGCTCTTCCGTGCTTCGGAAGGCACGGAAACCCGGTCCCGGCAGCATTAGCAGTCGTTAACAACCACCAATCCGCACTGGGTCCGCGTGGTGGTTTATGGCCTGTTCTCCGTATCCATCCATAGGGAAGGCTCGTGCCCCAGCAGTGGAGACATAAAATGAGCTGATGATGATGATGATTACACTATCAAATGTTTGACCAAATTGCGAATTATTTAGTGAATTATTAGTATTTTTTCACTAAATATTATTATTAATATTTAGTGAAAAATTTACGTGAATCCCAAGGCTTTTTAAGGAAAACTTAAGTACCTATACAGAATGTTTTTATTTCTCATTTTGTTTACATCAGCGTCGTTCACCGATTTCTGGTTAAATAATTGCTTTTGTCAAGGTAACATGTTTCACTATGTTTTGCAAACATGTTGACACTTAATTTATTTTTGAAAGCTTGTAATGTTGGACAGTTAATCTATAGTTACTGTTCTACTCATGCAAAACGTGCTTTAAAAAATACATTGAAAAAATCTGTCTATGTAGTGCCAAATAATTTAATCTCAATTTATCTTAGTAGTTATATCAATATAAGTACCTAATGAAAAAGTTGTAGGCCCATAAAAACTTCAAGGTTCCTATGGCATACAAAACGTATTTTTTGTTGACATGTAATTTTGATCTGTGACAAGATATTCTATTGAAAAAACAATTTCTGCCAACCTTGAAAAATATCTCAGATTGGCAATACAGTCAATTAAAGTGACTACTCTCGACCTTATTTCATTGACATAAGGCCGTCGATTTCGTTGGTCGATAGCGCAAGCGTTCATCGACCTATGATTGAATCGTCACCAAACTATCCATGTACGAATTCTTGGGCCAACGGACTAGAACTTTTTATCTCCAACTGTACAAATGGCGAGAGCTGTACAGTAGGTATATGTACATAGTTACCCAGTTTTAGAGATCAATAATAATTGAGATTGTTTGTATTTTTAAATTAACTGATAATAAGATTTAAAAATAAATTGTTACAGGCTGTAAAAAGTTTTTATACGTCATTAATTAATTGATGACAAAGAAGTTAGGCAACTTCGATCAATTAGTACATAATTGATTGAAGGCCAGACATTACTTATATTATAAATGATTTCAACAACACAAGAATTCAACAGACATCCCCGCTACACACGACTTTAAAGTTTATACTGACACCCCCCACCAACCGTTAGGTTATAACGTTAGATGTCAGACATCCTTGCGCAAGCACAAGGGACCATCTGCCTCAGGTCATAACGCCAGATCAGGACACGCCGAAGCGCATTCTTCATCCGGTACTCTACAGACTAGTGTCTCAAGCGAGTTGCCCCGTGGACACGTATAGTCCACTAACTAATATCCAGATAGGTTACCGAAGCTGTAAGCTCGCTCACTTCTCGTTGCACTAAGAGTATAACTCGCAGTTTCTACTGCTCGGGTCGTCAAAAGTTGACTACCGAATGTCCTCTCAACAGACAAGATCAGTGTTTTTTTCGTGTTTTTATCTTCTTTTGGAGATGACATATATTCTACCAAAGCTGGGCGATCATCATGGCCGCTTGTACCCAACACAGCTGCTCCGAATTAAAACCAGTACACCACTGGCATATGTTCCTAAACCAGGGTATTCTTGTTTTTCCGGGTAATTTTTCGCAGTATCTTTCCCTGTATACTGAAACATTTCCTATATTGTATTAGATACTTATTATTATATGCCCCAGATAGTCCAGCTCCCTTCTTTTAAAGCCTCGAAGAACTTCTATTTCTTTTTCCCCTTCTTTGCAACGCTACTACAATGTGTATTTGTTTGTTTTGTTATCTTATACTACAATGCGTGTTTGTTTGTGTTGTTATCTTATATATACTATATATACTACTTTGTTTTAATCATTATCATTAACATTAGCAGTCGTAACGTTCACAGGACATGGGCGCGGGTACATAGATGCCTATGTACTTTGACCACCGAAATTCCTAAAACCCTAATTTATTTTATTTGTACTACCTTTATGCTACATGAATGCAATAAATGTTTGGATTTGATTTGATTTGATTATAATGGCTCTTCCGTCCACCTTATAATCACAAGTTATTTGATAGTGAGGATGAGGGTTGTAAGAAATATCTCTTATAAAATATATAATAGATATATAGTGAGATCACCGTGTTCACAATTAAAAAAAATATATACAGTTCATAAAATAAAATTTAAACTCTATAATCAACCGCAGAGACCGCCTTTGCCCAGCAGTGGGACACAAAAAAGGGTAATAGAAAAATAAATAATCAACGTAATTATATGTAATATTATAATGTATGTTGGCATGCTATTATTAAATAAGCTTGATATGTGGTCTTTATACCATGTCGAACAATCAACGACATGTTGATAAGAATAAATCTCTCTATCTCTTATAGTTTCGGACTTTTCCATATTGACCCATTGAGTGTGCTTATCTTGTATAGTCTCTACTCCAGAACTTTCTGCTCCAACGACCAGCTGTTCTTTGCGTTCTACTTCTGCTGCTGTTTCAACTGCCTGCCTTACTTTCCCACTGGGTCTGACTGGGCTAATCGGTGCTTTTATGTTATTAATTATTATCTATCAAGTACCTATCTTTTAATACATCGCTGAGTGGAAATGTCATCAAGTTGTTATAACGTCATTAAAACAGAACGTTTCTCCGTCGAATAAATAGGTAGAATATGTTAATAAAACTAATTACGACAGTTATCTCTTTTAATGGCGGACATTAATTACTATTACACTGTAACCTGTTTAATGCGACGTTGTTAGCAAAACTACTAACGCTACATCATTTACAATTTTAGCACGACATTTAAAATCCACATAGTTACAAAAAAGCTTCGATTTTTTTTAACCATCCGTCAAAGTATCTTGGTGTTCATATTTCTCTTATTCGTTGTAAATACATTAGGCATTACCAATTTGCTCAAATTAAGTTCTCACAATTAATCATTATTACAAAATTTGTTTTGTTAACAGAGTAACTTATAATAATTTTTAGTTTTGCAACAAGTGCACCAGTATTTTATCTAGTGTTAGCGCTCTTCCAAGAATCCGAATGGATTCTACTCTAATACCTATTTCTGCTGCCTATTTGTGTTCTGGGTTTGAAGGGTTCTGGCTCCAGTGCACTTACAGGCCTTAGAGGCGTAAATACTACAAAGTCGGTAACGCGAACTGGGTGCTTGCCATTCGTGATACTGACCCATCCCTGTGTCGAAAGGGTGGTACTAGGTTTTTTAATGGTGGACCTCTCCTTCCCTCGTCGTTAAGTAACTGGACGAAGGAAGAGAATGCTGACATTCTCTTCCTTCGCCCAGTTACTTAACGACGGACTGATCCAAGATAACCCAGGGTTGCTCTTAGCCCTAGTAATACACAAAGCATTTTACCTAGTAAATTAAAGGGTCGGTAACACGCAATTGATATCTTCGATGTTGCAGGCGCCCTTTGTCGAAGGTGGCCGCTTTCCACTAGGGTGCCTATTGCAGGATTAATTTCCATTTTATCTCGTCCACGAATGAATGGCATTTAATGCCATACACATTGATTGTTTTAGCAGCGTCCCCTGGTGAGGTGATGGTGAACGGGGAGAGCTAAAATTTCGCCATACAAATTCTCGCTTTCATTCGAATGCCACAGAAAGCTCGCACTGACACGCTGATGGCACGCTCATTTTCAATTAAGCCGAATATAATATTTCATCCGAATTGAATGTAAAATGTACAGTTTACTTATTTACAATACAATAAGTATTAATATAATAGAATGTACAAATCTGCCGGCGTCCATTCGCCTCTAGCGAATCGGTAATAACGCTCGCCGCCTAACCCAGATAACGGCGTAGTTCCAAACAGTAATTACACCTGCGCCATATTTGTTCTATTGTTGAACCCGCCGCGTGCAAGGTTAAGACCTCTTCTCACGTTTTCAATGTGCCGGCACAACAACTAAACACGTGCATTACTTATAATTAATTCGAGATATTTCCTTGAGCGTAAGTCGATTCGTTATCATCGTATCAACAAGACATTATGCATGTGTGTTTATAAAAATACAACAACACAACTTGTTCAAGACACCGGTAAAGTATTTCAGTCCTGATTGTTGGATGTTATGCTTAATTTCTTATTTTTTTTAATATAATGCCAATTAATCAAGTTACCTACAAGAAAGTATTACGTATTATCATCATCATCAGCTCATTTTATGTCCCCACTGCTGGGGCAAGAGCCTTCCCTGGGAGGGCACCGTGCGGATTGGTGGTTGTTAACGACTGCTAATGCAGCCGAGACCAACGGCTTAATGTGCCTTCCGAAGCACGGAGATACGTATTAGGTACATATTATATCAATAGTTATTACCATTCCAACTTATATAGCTAAAATATTGATAGTTTATCCAATCCCCAACTGTTTTCCAAGCATTTAGTAGACACAGGTGTTTCTAACAGAAACAGACATTCTTTATGAACGCTACTACACCATTCGAACATAGAAGACAAATTGTCTCCCCATGGAATTAGGTTAGGTAGTTAGATATGCTTTAGAAATTACTCCCCGAATCTTGTTCGCAACAACACAAGCTGAGGCGGGGTTCTGATAGACTATTTTACTGTTATGATAGTAATTTTTTTTGTTTGTGTGTTAACAAATAATTCTCTCTCTCTCACTCCTTCCCTACAATTATAATCCTGGTTGTTCGTAAGGGATCGTTTGAAAGCGAAAGGCCGTTATATGGCCCTTATGTATTCACGCTAACTTTTAGCCGTATTTTTAGCTGTAATATAACTAATCATATTTATTTTTATTTTTATTGATTGGTTAGGTATTCAACTATACGCAACTAATAATAAGAACTCATAGAAATAAAATATAAATTTAATTCCCAAAAAAAAAATAACTTTTTTGAAATTTTCAACTTATAATGAAAACGATAAATAAACCAAGAATCTAGCCTTAGATGTTAACCAAAAGATGCTGTGTAGAAAAACGCGATGAATAAAACACATTTCGCAATAAACCTTTTATAACGCTAAACTCCTTACGCGGTAGCTACTGAATTACAAATTCTTCTAATAGCTCACACATTACACGATGCACTTAAACCATGTAAAACGTGCATGTATACCTATTCCAAGTCTCCCCTTCAAACTTACTAGCGTTCTTATTCTCTTGCCCATAAGGTTTATATTATCAAGAAGCTACCCGTGTATGAACTGCACCTTAATGTCTAAATATTTACTTTGGCTGCGGCGGAGTGGTCAAACATGAACCAGACGCGTTTGACGCACATTACCATCACTATTTGCACTCTTCGAAAGTTAGATCTTAAACTGTACAAATCGATTTCCATTAAACAGAAAAACCGCTAGTCTTATAAATCAGCGATTGGAGAAGATTAACTTGAAAAATGAGCCAATCTCTGGATAGAATTTCACCATACGCAAGTCCTCTCCACAGATGGCCACTGGTGTTAAAAAGTGGGGCTTGAAGCGATTCAAATCAAGGAGCATTCTTAATATTAAATCGGGAAGACGCTCACAAACTATCTGCAGCGTAAAATCCAGTATTTGTAAAACGGCCACCGACAAAGCAGCTTGCGTTAAACCCCATTAAAATCTTCGAATAAAATGAAATGCGAAACTTTTAAAGTTTATACAAAAAGGTTGACTTAATAAGTGGTTCCGGTCATCAGCACGCACCCTCAAACCGCACTGAGCCAACGCGGAGGATTTAATCCAAATGCCTCACTACATAGTATAAAACAAAGTCACTTCCCGCTGTCCCTATGTATGTATGTGTGCTTAGATCTTTAAAACTACGCAACGGATTTTGATGCGGTTTTTTTAAATAGATAGTGATTCAAAAGGAAGGTTTATGTGTATAAATACACTGATAATTTAAGAGGTTTCACATTTTTTTGCGCTTACATTGCAAACGCTGGCTGAACCCTACGAGATAGATCAAAATAATGTACTACAATATTGTACACCTTAAAAAGGTCTACAAAAAAGTCCGCGGTGGTATATGTCTATCTCTTAGGGATAACCCACAATAATCATTTTTTATCCTTTACTTTTTACGAGAAATAATGGTTTATTTACGAAAGCGATTTTAAGCAATACAGCATTAATCCATAACCAATTAAGTACCTTAAATAAATTGTGCATTTAATATAGATCAATGTGGCACTTTACAGCATGTAATTTAAATGAATATTTTCGAAGATCTGTAATGATTTTAAATGCAGGGACATAGCGGTTGCGTGTATCAGCATTGCACTCGTGCGAAGCCGGGGCGGGTCGCTAGTAAGATAATAAATGGTCTATGTATTACTTATAAGCTGATTAGATGAGTTGACGAAGGCAGAAGTAGGTAGTTTTTATTTTAGGAGCGCTTTGTCACACTAATATTATAAATGCGAAAGTTTGTGTGTATGTATGTGTATGTATGTGGGATAAAAACTATCCTTTGTGTTCGGCATACAGATAGTTTATAATCCAGGTTATAAACTATCTGTATGCCGAATTTCGTCCAAATCCATCCATCCGCAGCGTGAAGAAGGAACAAATATACAGATATTGGATGGATTTTAAACTATCTGTATGTCGAACACAAAGGATAGTTTTTATCCCGATATTCCCACGGGAATCACACTATACATATACTAACAATGACAATTTAATTTTCCAATACAAAATGATTTGTTTGTTTTGTTGTCATGGAAACCAAAGAGAATTTAACCTTTTCACCGCCCAACTATCCTGCACGCGATGTCCCGCTGTACGCCAACGTATAAATGTATTTGAATAAAGTAGGTACAAAGAAGAACTTAGAAGTGCTGGCGTGGACGGCACGAAAATCTCGAACTTCTATAGAAGTTGTTGGCGGTAAAAAGGTTAATCACTTGATGGAAACTGTCAAAGCGGTACGAAGTCCGCCGGGTCCACTAGTTACTCATATTTCTGGGGCATTCGACCAAAAGCCGAAGCATACAAAGCCGTAACAAACGTAGCACAATCAAACAGAGGTCACTCAGAGGTCCTAGTCCTAGTCTTATTATTCCAACTAATACCTAGTTGAGAATATTAATATATCATATATGTAAATTACGGTTTTGCTGAATACTAATAATAATTAAATATAACGAAACATCATCAAATTAAGTTGATGAACTACCACAGATGCCGGGACAGTAGGTATCGATTTAAGTGATGATAACGCCACCCTTTTTCCGTCTTAATTTTTTTCTAGCACTTTCGGTGTATATTAAAGACTAGCTGTGCTCGCGACTTCGTCCGCGTGGAATAGTGACTTTCGGCAGCATTTTTAATTTTTTAGGCTCTTTTTTGCAACATTTTTCACTGATGCTTCGCTCCTATTGGTCGCAGCGTGATGTTATATAGCCTAAAGCCTTCCTCGATAAATGGACTATCCAACACAAAAAGAATTATTCAATTCGAACCAGTAGTTCCTGAGATT
Organism: Eudonia lacustrata; assembly: GCA_947562085.1. Classification (NCBI taxonomy): domain Eukaryota; kingdom Metazoa; phylum Arthropoda; class Insecta; order Lepidoptera; family Crambidae; genus Eudonia; species Eudonia lacustrata. The sequence goes on from OX387316.1 coordinate 4,206,328, forward strand.
AGCGCGTTCAAACAAACAAACAAACAAACAAACTCTTCAGCTTTATATATTAGTATAGATTATTCAGCCTATTATCTTTTTCTTTTTTTTGTTTGGGTCAAATCTAGTAATTGAAAATCACAAATGTTGAAAGTAAGTCACTTTAGACTAGTAATTGAAATTTGAACTCCATCCTGTTGACGGATTGATCTGAAATTTGGTACACACCTTTAGTTCTGATAACATTACAATTCAATACATTCGGTATCATTGAGAATCCAAGATGGTTGCCGCTACATAATGGCGGGTTACATATTTTATCACTACTACCTCAATTAAGGGTATCAAATGAAAGAGCTTGATTAGTAGAATAGTTCTTTAGGAAATAAAATGAAAAGTTAAAAACTAAAAACTTGAAAATAAAAAAATTAGTAAAATAAATTTTGAACAGGTTAAACGCCGTCGGGCCCAGACACAATATAAATTAAATTGTTTGTCGGTCAAATGGCGTTTAAGGTGTTAAGTTAAACGGTTTTATTGAAAATTGTACTGAAAGCTAAAAAATAATTCTAGTAGGTCCTAGGTACAGGTACAGGTAAAAAATAAAATTGTGGGGCGTGTGAAGTTTCTATGAAGTCAACCGCTATATTATCATAATAAAAAATGTTATTTATATATTTACGCAGGTTACGTGCACCCAACGATTTTATTTTTTACCTGTTCCTGTACTTAGGACCTACCGAATTATTTTTAGCTACAATTTTCAATAAAACCGTAAACTTAAAATTTTCTTTTCACTTAAAGAAAAGAATCAGCAGCATTTTAACAACCTATCAATCAAAGAATCCTAATCATCAATCTAAAAATAGTAATCCTGTGTTTGTAGTTAGACAAATCACTTTACATTAAGCTAACGACGGGTTATCGTATCAGTCACGGTCTATCACAACACTCTGACGACCTACAACAACAGTAAATGTGATTTATAATCTAGATTCTAGCGCGTCGAGTCATATTTCGTCATATTCTATTAAATGATGAAATAACGAACCAACACTTAATATATCTTTGCTGTAGCTTCGCTAACGGACGTCATTTAAATTACATTCGATAGACATCACTTACCCTTAAGGACCATTCCGTTGTTTCCACTTGGAAACCTGATAAGTTTTATCTTAACTTGAGTAATTAACCTGTTTCAAGCTATCTTAATGGTTACCTAACATCTTCTTTAGCGTTGATTGATTCTTTGTAAGCGGTCTTCGCAGCCTATTGGATATTTTAACACCATGAGTATAATAGCCGACTCTGTAGGCTTAATTAGCCTCAAATAGCGCCTATTATACATAAAATGTATCTTTATTGTTGCACTTGTATTTACTACTTTATGAATACTTTTGATCAGATAACCCATCAGTCGTTAGCTTTTGCCTATTACTTTAGATATCAGCGTTATATACAGCTGTAACTATTGCGTTACTCCCAAATTTTATTTAATAAGTTATGCTAATTGTTACACATCAAATCTCTTTTGCGAAACAAAATTTAGTATCCCTTTTAAAACATTTTAAATTGTATGTGTTAAAGTTTGAAATATAGTGAAATAAAATAATGAAATTAAAGTTATATATTTAGAACACACAATTACATTGCCTATCGTACTTATATAGAAAGTAAAAAAAGTACAAAATGTGTCTTAAATAAAAAAGATCTATAAATCTAGAAGATCTATAAATTTTACAAAACTTCTCCAAACAGTTTTTTTTTGTTTTTCATATGACTTTTAGAAGATAAATCCATAGGGAAAGCTCGTGCCCCAGCAGTGGGCACATAAAATGAGCTGATGAGGATGAGGTGTCCTAAAAGGGACTCCACTCAACTGAATTTGTTGAAATCACTACAACGCTGATCTTGAGTTTACTTGTAGTCAAAAATCTACAACCCATAAGGTGTAGCGGTACAACATACGAATGGGAGATTTATCTGCGAAGCCCGATATGAATGGAGCTGTCGCGGCCGGCCAGGGCGATACATCTGCAGGACTTATGGCACGGCGCGCGTAATGTACGGCCGTCACGACGTGGCCCATAGCGGGGTGCTTTGTCCTGTAGTTGATGTTGCTTTTTCGATAGATGGCGCTCTGTCAAAAGTAAAACCTGCATGTCGGTGTTAAAAAAATTAAACTCATAACAATAACTAAAGCCTAGCTGTTGAATGGAGATTGTTTGTTCTGAGGATTTAAGTATTTTGAAGAAAACGTTTCGAAATCGACATGTCAGTATGTCGAGCTGTCATGCTACTTATATTCATGAGACTTCGGACTACCTTTTCATTAAAGATTTAAACTGCACATATTATCAATAATTATGGTAAATGTAATTTTTTTTTTTATATTTATTAAATTAGTAACAATTTAATAAATTTACCTATATTACAATATTGTGTGAGCTGAGCGTGACAGGCATAAAATAGAGTCCTCAGAACAATAATTAAAGATAATAAAGTCCTGGTACAGAGTATGAATTGTCACGTTGCTGACATCAGAATCTAGATGTCAAACTAGAAGATCTATAAATCTTACAAAACTTCTCCAAACAATTTTTTTTGTTTTTCATATCCTTCAATAGGCTTTTAGAAGATCATAAGCTTGGGTATGTAAAATTTCAAGTGTGTTATCTTAGTGTCCGGAAATGACTGGTAACTAATTTAATTTTCGCTTCTTCGACTAAAACAGTGGTCAGTGTTGATGTTTACTTTCAACTTTTACTAGAAACCATATACGTTAAATTTTGCGCCTTTCTAAAGGTTTATGGGTCATCGGTGACGTCATTGTTTCTCGAGCATTATCAACAGTGCAGATGCTAGCTTTATGGCGGGTATGAAGTTAGCTACGCTCGGGTCTCGGACAGGACTGTGCACACTTCGCGGATTGATTGTTGACACCTACGTTTTGTTTCTGCGACGGGGCTTGCACCTTACTTCACGGCCGCCGAGAAGTTTGCATCATTGCATCTCACTAAACACAGGAATGTCTTTCATGGATACTTTTAGTTCTTTGTGTTAAGCAACTGGCTAAAACCCCTCGCAATATTGTTTCATTGTTAACTTTGTGCTAGTTGAAATAATCAAAACTACATACTTACGTTACGACATTTCTTATACATTTCTTTCACTTTCCGTATCTAAGTTGATAACAGTTTATGGAACTGTTAATCAAACCTTTTAACACTTAAGCTGATTAGCACTGCAACTCATTCAATAGTTACCTACCATTATTGCATTTTTTTTATTGTATTGCTCTTTTTTCTCTGTTTAAATTTAAAAGTGGCAGCATTATTTAAAAAAATATGGCGCTAATAAAGTTATAAATAGTTATTATTAGATTGAAATGATTAAATATGAATTATGTTTAATTTATTTTCCGGACCAAATGTTATTACTGGATTTTACGGGATTTCTTAATCCTAGCTATTAATTGTGGCCATTTACATCACCTGCTGTATTTGTGCTTATTTTACGGCCTCATTTAAAGCCCCGTGGGCTCTTTTAATGGTTTCATTCCATCGTAAAAGTCGGCATTGAATTAACGCCTAGCATCTATAAAGTGGATTTGGCTATAAATTTGCAGACACTGTTAGTAGTAAAGTTATTATAGTAAGTATAGTTATTATAGTAAGTATAGTAGATAAAAATTAAGTATTAGTTGTAAAATATGACCCCAATAAATCATCTTCACCATCGTCATTATGAGCCCGTATCAGTCCACTACAGTACATAGGCCATGATTCAAATGCATGCCACAGAGATCCTTGCATCCATCAATGTATCCGATCTTCAGCTTTTCACATACATCTATTACCAGCTACTATGCGGTTAAATAAAAGACAAAAAAAATAAATTTTGGTCAATAAGTTGAGCTAATAGATTGATAGATAGATATACCACAAATTATAAGGGCCAAACCAAAGCACTAGCACTAATTGAAGTAATTAAAATGATCTACATGGTTCCGTATAAAAATTAACCAGCACAGCAAATCAATAAGTCCGTTGATCAACACCAATATACGCGCACAATTAAAAAAGGTTTTTAGTTTTAGGTTCATTGTTCTAGTATATATGTTATGTTATTATGTTGTAATATGTGTAGTATATGTGTAATAATAATTTTTTGTTTAAATAAATACTTAAGTATAAAAAAAGTCACTCGGATCGTACATTCTTTGATGCTTTGTCATTATCGATTCCGTCATCAAAGACAACAGAATAATGTACCTACAACAAAACACCAGCATTTTTCTTGGAAGGCGCGATACACTGGCGCCACCATATCGCTATCGAAACAATATTCCAAGTTCATGGAATCGTAACCGGATAGTCAAGAACCTTGGGCGAGCGTTGGACTGAACAAACAATCTTCTAGCTTTTACAAACGGAGTAACTGCACCATTTTCAGTAAGTATCTACAATTTGACGTCTCAAAAACCACCACGCAGTAAATTAATAGCGTCATTTCTTTCTCGTATTTATATCATTTGTCAATCTCTGTATGTAGCATCCACCGGTTTATCCATCTCAGATGCAGTTAAAAATCTAAGTCAGATCTACGGCAGCTACCGCGTTGAGCCACATCCACTGCTGGATCAAAGAATTTTCACAACGACCGGTCGTGCGCTTCTCTTAGTCAGTGGTCCGACGACCTTAATCAGGTCGTCGTTTGTCTTTAATATACTTACTATCCTGGCGCTGTAGCCCCAAGTGAGCTTTGGCCTCTGATACCAGTCGGCGCTCGGCCCCTGGTCAACTCTGAACCGTTTCCTGCGAATTTTAACTTGTCTTTAATTTGTTTGTCCTTAAATGAGTTCTATCTTTGTCAACAGATGGCGTAGCGTAATGGAGGGCGAGTGCTCGGAGGGCGCCGAGGGCTGGCTGCTGGTGCGCGTGCACGTGCCCGAGTTGAACGTGCAGAAGAGCCTGCAGTTCCCGCGCGACCAGCTCGTGTGGGACGTGAAGCAGCAGTGCCTGGCCGCGCTGCCCAAGGTCAGTAGCTCACTGAAACAATGAAAGAGCGAGCACGCTTTCAAACTGAAAACTTGTTTTGTGTGTTCGTTGTGAATATGCATGTGCTATTTATTGCCTATAAAGCGGAAAAGAAGTTTTATTACCATGTTTTAGTTTAATTAACATTATGAAAAAAATTAAATCCACAATTTTCTGCTTTCGTGGAAACCGGGAATAAATAACTATGCCCACACTTCCAATGTGGAAGAGTTGTAAAGTAGGAATGTAACAACTAGTTAACTGGTTATAAAGTAGTCGGCATCGCAGAGGTCGTCGATGAGTGTCTGGTTCCAAACATGAGAATCGCACCTATGACAACATTGTTTTTTTGTTTCGTATGAGTGAAAGTTTGTACAGCTTTTTTGTGCACGCAAGCTTAAAATGATTTGCTATAAAGACTTGATTTATTACAAATGATTGTTTGAAAACTTGATATTTTAATAACAATTACACTGCATCCCATAATAAATTAATTTCTATTAATATTTTTAAAGTAATCTGAGTCAGAGAAAGACTTATTATCTGCTTTCTATAAAGTTAAAAGCACTTACGAACACGTATATCAGAAAATAACATATTAGCAATATTTATGTTAAATATATTCATTTAATTATACGAAAACAAGATATCGTAATCCAATCACGATCCATAAAAATGTATGGGTTACAAGACTGTAATAAAAGCCAAACAAAATAAAATGTTTGTTTTATATCAATTTGAAGGTTGACTCCATGTCAATTTTGCATTTGTCCTTACTTCGCCTCTTCAGAATAATAAACGTGACATGAGTTAGGTTTGATGAGTGACATTTTTGTCTTGAATAATATACAATGTTTAACATAGCATTGTAATCGGTTGGGAGAAGTTATAATGTATGATAATTTTTAGTAGGTAATATACAACCTTATTTTTAGTTTATACGAAAATCGAAACAGTGATCAAATATTTTCATTTAAAGAATCAGTACAAAAAATATTAAAATAATATCTTGAAAACTAGCGAAGTTACAAGCTTTTTGTGCTGTCCTGTTGTGTTTTTTAGTAGGGTATACTTTATTTGAGATTTTGTAAATATTATTTGGTCAAAATGTAACATGGTATAAAAAATATTGAAATCGATTCTATTACTGATTCTGAACAAACAGTTTTCAGGTTTCGTATAAACTAAATATAGCATTGTATATTCGCGTATATATTCGCGTTTGACTAGCTCGTTCCGGACTCCAATGCCTACATTTGCCTAGGCATTGTAGGTAAATTCAAATTATTATAATGATAATACAAAAAAAGTCAAATAATTTCTTTAAAAATGTTTCTTTGACAATGTTTAACTCCACAATAAATTTCGAAAACATCTTATTTTATTTATAAACAATCTCAGTTCTGATGGTTTACGTTATCAAAATAACAAATGTTGAAGAATAAATTGTTCATAAATGTTTTAAAACACAGAAATTATACCTACTAACGATTTTATCAATATTAGAACAAGTATTTTTCTTATAATAATTTGTGTGTCTGTGTGTGTGTGTGTGCGTGTATATAACGCATGACATACAATACTAATTCTAGTAACAGTCGTAACGTAACCCAACAACCAGCCATTTTTCCTCATTAAAACCGTTTTGTTTTTGTTAAACTGAGGTATCGTTTAACATAATGTGTCTGGCTGTGGAAAATAATGATTATTGTCGGAAACTAGTGAGTAAGTAATTTTATTACAAAACCTCAGGTTTTTCAATAACATTATTTAATATAAGGCTGTACCTACTTTGTCATTGTTTTTTTCACTCCACGACGGGGACGCGTTTATATCTCACCTGATACGTACTTGATAGTCTGTGAAAAAAGGCCGCCCTTTACCCGGAATTCTCAGCTACTATACCTATAACTTGTTACTTGAACAATTTTCCAAACTGATATTGATATTGTTGTTCAATTTGTTTGTTAATTTGTTTGACGTTGTTTAATTTTCTTCTTGGTTTTTCTTTTATCTTTCGCAATGTTGTTTTTGTACAAGTTAGCAGTGGGAACTTAAAATGCTACTGTATTATATATTTTTAATTGTTTATATATAAAATAAAATAAAAATAAATAAACTTATATAAGTGACTGCTGTTTAGATATCTAATGTTTATTGTCGTAATGGGAATGAGTTAGATTTTAATTACCTCTTCAAGGCTAAAGTGAATAAATACTTTCTTGGCAAACGTATACATCTAAGGTCACATCTTATCTTATCTAATCTAATGTAAGATGGTGGTCCCAAAACATAAGCCCTAGTACACGCCATGGACCATTTCAATTTTATTATTATGTCAGATACTTTCGCTTATTCAAATCTGAACGCATTATTCAACGTTTATGCATACATAAGGGACCTTTTTTGTTGGAAACCTGACGCACAGGTTTATCGGCATAAATATACATGGTGATTATTTTGAAGCAAGTTATTTTTTTGTAAAGTGGACATTAACCTTCTGGAGATTGCAACAAATTGGCAATTACTATTACTGTAAACATATATAGTAAGTACTTGCTTTAAACAAAGTAATTTATTCGGTATTATACCAGTATAATACCAGTATAATACCAGTGTATTAAAAGATTATCAAGTTCGAAACAGAAAAGTAGATAACCGTTATAAAACTCCCACTCACGGATAACAGACGATGATCTGAGGATCATGTCATCATTTTAAAATCAATGGTAATTTAATTTATGGAAAGTTAAATAGGTAGGTAAGTTCTCTATAGGTTGAGTTTGGTTCGGTGTGATACCAATCTTTTTTTATATTTAGCTCGGCAAATGACTCCATTCCATCTGATGTTAAGGCGAGCGTTTCCAAAAAAACGGTGTTTTTAAATAAGTTTCATTCGAAATGTATAAGGATTTTAAATCCAAAAAAAATATATGTTATTCATTGGCCTTTTATCTAATAATTTCGGCTGGTATTTTCACGATATTTTACAATTTCCTGCATCGAATATAATATCAAACATACGTCTTATTAATAAACTAAATCTAATCGCTTGAAAGCGATAAGACCGCCAAATTGTAAGTTTGTATTTTTTCTTTTGTTCATGTTTATGTTTATAGTGTTGCAATAAAAGTTTTATCTATCTATCTAAATATCATTTTATTCAGGCTATACACCGTTTCAGACGAAGAAAAATATACCTAACCAGTTGTCTTTCATAAGTAATAGTTGTCGGCCATTACAACTTCAATAATAAGTAAACTCTCAATAAAATCCACATTATTGCCTAATTTGACGCTCGCGCCATCATTCAGTCCCGAGCGGAACCTAATTTGACGCTCGCGCCATCATTCAGTCCCGAGCGGAACGCCTTGGAAATCTCACAGTCGGAAGATGGAGTCCCGACGCGGAGACAACTGGTATCTTCTACGAGAACAAGATGTTTACTATAAAAAGACCTGGGTGCCTAGTGCATGTTTCATTCGCCGATCGATAACGTTAGCGAAAACGAAAATTTGTATGGCAAAATGTTAACTCTTCTCGTATGCCGCCAGGAGGCGCTGCTTCAATGCCATACTAATTTTAGTTTTCGTAAACGTAATCGAATGAATACGGATAGTAAACAAAACTAACAGTAGGTAGTACCTGTCAAATTTCTCCAAAGAATATTGATCCTTATAACCAAACGGTAAAGTTCAAAATTGATTGTAGAAATTTGACAGTTTTGGGTAGATTGATCTGCCGCCGTGTGTACCTATACTACATAGATAGGTACTTAGATTGAACAATATCTAACTTTACTATAGATAGGTAAGCTTACTCCATTAGTAGCAAAGACATCTCATGATGCACGACAAAAGTTGGCGAAAAACTTACAAAGAGCTCAATCACTCTGTACGTTCGAATCTCAAAGTAAATTGTATACGCTTACGAATTGATTCCTTATTGAAATAAAGTTAGATACTTTATATCAAGTCTAACTTAAAGTTATGAAGGTAAATCCGAAATCAAAATAGCAAACTGAGATTTTTTATACATTCTTACCCGAAATTGTAGACATTAAAATGTTTAAACATATTTATTATACAAATGAGATAATAAGAGAAATACAAATAGTAACAGGTACAATATAAAACAGTAAGGTTTATTTTTTTTTAAAGTCTCACTAGTAACTTTGCAAAGATAAACAGCATACACAGCTGGGGCAAGCTTACTCGGAAATAAAATCGAAGGTTATTTTGCCGAGTTATGATAATACTTATATCGTAAGTGCACACGTGGGCAGCGGTGGGCGAGACAGGTCCGACGACAGTCGTAAATTGCAATAAACCCAACAATAAAACATCAGCTATTCATTCAAACGGCGATAAATATGCCCCTTTCGCAATGCGCGTGCAGACGCGCCCTTACGCATTTGTTTTGTCGACATATCGAGAATAAGCGTCATGTTTAAGAAAAACCGTAAGTAAATAGCTATTTGGGCAACAATTCTCTAGCAAATGTGCAAAAGATAAGACTAAAGATGTTTTTCAGTAAAATCATTAACATAATATCTCGCCACCTTAGCAAATGTTTAATAATTTCACGGTTGATATAATATACCCGGTATACCCCTAACTTGTTTAGTAATTCTTGTAATGGGATGATTGATATGCAAGATTGTATCGATTTCAAGATTAACGACATAGTAATACCTTAATTATAAATTAATGTCCTGTTATTTATAAATGTTTCACATATTGAGTTTATCTCCATAGAGAACACATGTTTTTAGTTAGAATCAAAAATAATTAGCCCCTAACTCACTTTAGCCCTGACACAGTATGATGCAATATTCAATACACAATCAAAGTATACCTATAAGGGCAAAACAGACCCCCCTTTTTTGAGGTTTCCAATTGGCAACAACGCTATAATTTTTTTTTTTTTTTTTTTTTTTTTTTTTTTTTTTTTTTTCTCTGGGGGTAGTTGGTGAAAGAAGTAGCTAAATTGAACACTCTGTAATAAAAATCTATATTTGCATAAATAACAATAAATAATTAATATTTATGATAAATAGTAAGTGCTAACACTATTACCCACCCGCACAAGTGTTATCTCCTGGATATTTACAGTAAGAAGAGACTAGATGGATCAGGTTCAACATTCACTTTCCGAACTAATGGCGACGTTTCACAGCAGAATGTCAAGATTTGAGGCTGAATTGCAGAGAACTCCGTCCGCAAGCAACGCAGGTTTGGCCACAGAATTTTCTTCTTTTAAGGCATTCATACTGGAATCAATGAATGGGCTTCAATCTCAAATACATATTCTTGCAAGGACGGTTGATAAGCTCGAAATGCAGGGCCGTAGAAAAATGTTAATGTTTCACGGTGTACCAGAGCAGGAAAGTGAGAACATCACTCAGTTGGTAGCTAAGATTGTTACCAATAACCTCAAAATAGATGGGTTTGTACCAGTCGATATAAAGAGGTGCTATAGGTTGGGGCGTTCAGCGTCCACACAGCAGAAGCCTCGTCCCATTGTTGTAAAATTTCAGCAGGTTGCTACTCGTGACAGGGTTTGGTTTGGGAAAGCTAAACTCAAAGGCACTGGTACAACTTTGTCGGAGTTTCTGACACATTCCCGGCACAGTACATTCATGGCGGCGCGAGAGAAGTTCGGTGTTAACAGATGTTGGACGTGGGAGGGCGTTATTCATGTCCTCGGCCCAAACAACGCTCGCTTTCGGGTTGCTAGCATTAGCGAAGTTCAATCATTGGAGCTCGTGTCGGCAAAGCCTGCTGCCGCGGTTGCAAGGGCTGCTCCGAAGACACGGCGGGCAGCGGCTGCACAGAAGCAATGACTGAACCATCAGATTAGCGTAGTCCGTATGTTAGTTTTCTGAGTTTTACTGAGGTTCTATCTCTTTTTTAAACCATCTTGTTAGGTAGGTACTAAAACAAGTTTATAGGGTACTCAATTTGTTAAATGTAACTAGAGGTAACTTGTATTAATATTCTTGTCCTCATGTCACTGTCAAACATAGAACACAATTCTGTCAAACTCGTTTATCAATGCTGTGTTCCATTTTTTTATTCTATCATGTTTACATCTGACAGGTTTTTGTTGTGTACGTACATAATGCGTACGTGTGCCTCTTAGAGCAATAAAGTGTGCCTACATGTTATTTGCCTGTCTCTGTTTCTTTTCTACTGTACAAACTTGTATATTATTAATTTGTTTGTAGCACTAGCGGGTGGTTAAAATGGTGTTTTATTTTTATTTTATTTATTGTTTATTGCAGATTTCTTGTGTATTATATATATATTTTGTATTATTATTTTATATAGTTAGGTGTTTTATTTATTTATGTAAATGTCTTTTCTGGATGATGTTAGTGACTCTGATAGTTTCATTTCTGCAAGTAGTAACAGTGTCAACGATAGTTTTGTTAGTATTCCTTCGTTGTCTGATTCTCTAGGCTCATGTTTCTCCGATGTTTCGAAAAACTTTAACGTAGTTCATATTAATGCTCAAAGCATTCCGGCTCATTTCTCAGATATGCTGACGAGTTTCGACTGTAAGAATATTCATGCTATCCTTGTCTCCGAGTCATGGCTTAAGCCATGTCTCCCTTCCTCTTCTTATTCTTTGCCAGGCTTTAACCTGATAAGAAATGATCGCGCGGTGGGCGGTGGAGGTGGGGTAGCCATTTATCTCCGTGCACATATCCCGTTCACTGTGGTAGATATGTCATCGCAACCACCGTCGCCAAATGCTGGCGAACATCTCTTCTTGGAGGTTAGCCTGTGTCATTCTAAAATACTTCTTGGTGTATATTACTGTCCGTCCTTACGTATAAATTTCTTTTCTTCCCTTGAAAATATATTAGAACTTCTCTGTCCTTCTTACAGTCATACTATTTTAATGGGAGATTTTAACACTTGCCTCTTCAAAAACGACTCCCGCTCGGCAAATCTTCGTTCTGTCCTACAGTCTTCTAATTTATTCCTACCGCCATTAAATGCCACTCATTTTTTTCCAAATTGTTCACCCTCCCTTCTTGACCTTATTATTGTCTCTTCGCCCCAACATATTGCTAAGCATGGTCAATTCTCGGCTGATGCTTTCTCCTACCATGACTTAGTCTATGTCTCATATAAATCACGTCCACCGAAGGCTAAGCCTAAGGTTTTGTTGCAGCGCAATTTTAGTGGTATTAATCTTGAAAGTCTCCGGGAGGATGCCATTAACACCGATTGGTCCCAGCTTTTAAATTGCGACTTGATAGATGGAAAACTGCAACATTTCGCGTCAACCCTCATCAAGTTGTATGACATTCATTCTCCTGTCCGCTCTGTCAAGATGAAACATCGTCCATCACCATGGCTCACTGAAGAAATCAAGCGGGTATCTGAGTGCAAAAACGTCGCTAAATGTAGGTATAAGTGTCGTCCTACTCCGTTTAATTGGGAGAAGTACGTTAAAGCCCGCAATCAATGCAATAAGGTGTGTAGGAATGCGCAGCGCCAATATATTCATAAGTCAGTTGAAAATGAAGATCCAACTAAAGTTTGGAAATTTCTTAGATCTTTGGGCATTGGAAAGCAACGACAAACTTTTTCTTTGAAAGATATAGATATAAATCTACTGAATAAGCACTTCACCACTTCGCACAGCTTCGATTCAACGAGTAAGCTTGATACATTGAATACTCTTTCATCGCTTCCATGCCCTGATTACTCGTCTTTTTCTCTTCGTCAATTCACCGACTGTGATGTTAAGAAGAGCATTATGTCGATTCCTTCTAATGCTGTTGGTGACGACTGTATTAGCCGTAAGATGATCGTTCTGATACTTGACGAAATCCTTCCCATCATCTCACACATTTTGAATCACTCCATTCATACTGGTGTTTTTCCATCAACCTGGAAGGATGCTCAAGTTACTCCTTTGCCCAAAAACTCCAAACCGTCATCCTTCTCAGACTTTAGGCCTATATCAATTTTACCTTTCCTTTCTAAAGTTCTGGAACGTCTTGTCCATACTCAATTGTCCACCTTCCTTCTAAAGAACCGGCTCCTAAATTCTTTCCAATCCGGGTTTCGTACGGGGCACAGTACCACCACAGCATTAGTGAATGTTACAGATGACATCAGGTCAGGAATGGAACACGGTAAAGTAACGCTTCTCACCTTGCTAGATTTTAGCAATGCATTTAACACCGTCGACTTTGATATCCTACTTGGCATACTCCGCTCTATTAACATATCTCCAGCAGTGATTGACTGGTTTCGTAGTTACCTGTCTGGGCGCCGGCAGCGGATTCGCGTTGATGATACTTTTTCCACTTGGGGCGAAATAACTGCTGGGGTGCCGCAGGGTGGCGTCTTATCTCCTTTGCTTTTCGCTATTTTTATAAATTCCATTTCCTCTCATTTAATTTCATCCTACCACCTTTATGCAGATGACTTGCAAATATATACTCAAGCGCCTGTTGACCAACTTTCTCAAGCTGTCAATATCATAAACACTGACTTAGCAATGATTAGCCATTGGAGCGGGTCATATGGTCTAATAGTTAATCCTTCCAAGACTCAACTCATCGTCATCGGCAGCTCTACGTTTACAAATAGAATTGACTGGTCCCATTTACCTGCTATTTCGTTTGATGGTGTTGCCTTGACTCCCAGTGAAACGGTGAAAAATTTGGGCGTGCTTTTTGATAAAAATCTCAATTGGGGGCCTCAACTACAACAAGTGAGTCGGAAAATGTTTGCTGCAGCCGGATCCATGAAAAGGTTACGCAATTTCCTTCCTATTGCCACTAAGACTGCGCTGGCTCAATCCCTTCTGCTGCCCATCCTGGACTATGCCGATGTCAGCTATCTGGATCTTACTGAGGAGCAACTGAATAAACTTGAGCGTCTTCAAAATTTTAGTATAAGATTTATATTTGGATTACGTAAATATGATCGCGTATCTGAATTCCGTGCTAAGATCAAGTGGTTGCCTATTCGCCTTCGCCGGAATGCACACATTGTTTCCCTTCTTTACAATATTTTGTTTCATCCTCTCTCACCGCCTTATCTTAAGGAACGTTTCCAATTCCTTCATGAGACGCACTCTCGAGTTTTGAGGTCATCGGAGAGCCTGAACTTGGCGATACCAGTGCATTCCACAAAATTCCTTGACAAATCCTTTTCGGTTCACGCTGTCCGTCTGTGGAATGTATTGCCTGAAAAAGTTAAGTGTGCAAAATCCTCGGATACTTTTAAGCAACGAGTTAAAGAGCACTATCTATCTTTGTCGCTATAATGTTATTATAATTAATTACATTGTCCATGTCATATATATTTAGTTTATATGTATGTATTCAATTTATATAGTAGTATTATGTATGTAGATATATTCATTGTATGTATGATAATTAAGTATATTTATATTGTCTGTAAATAAACTTATAATTTGGAAAGCACCATAAACCACCCACTTCTTAGTTTTTTTTGTCCAGTTCAACACATGGTTGCCTGGAAGAAATTGCTTTTTAGCGATAAGGCCGCCATTTGTACTTTTTCTTGTATTGTCCTCTTTTGTATTTTGTATGGTGTACAATAAAGTGTATTTTCATTTCATTTCATTTATAATATGCCTGCAAGTAGGTGTAAATAAGCCCTTACTACCCATCGTGTCTTTATCCAAGTAGATCGGGGAAAAATCGGCGCGTTGGTCGGCAGCGACCGACACACTCGACAATACAAACCAGTTCCCATACCGTTACGTGGAAGTAATTTCTTAAACGTAGACGCCGCCGCCCGCCGGTCACGCCGAACCGAGCGATGCTGCGATACTCACTCCTCGGCTGACATTTGCATACTGCCTGATAGCGGGCGTAAGTAATGGCGCGAAAACGATCGCCACTTTTTGAATTAGGAATTTTTATTTCTTCTTTTTCTCACTCTAGCTTCTCTATCAATTTCATCAGAGTTTCTCAACCTATGTATTTTCTAAAATGTTTGTATCATGCGCAGTAGCCAATTTAGTATGTATTTATTTATGTTTTATAACTGTTATAAACTAATTAACTAACTTTAATAAATGTATTTAATAAAATAATGTTTATGTAATCTGTTTTATGTAATTAAGTTTTCATGTATTTATAATATGTATTGTATATTGTTTTCGGTGGTGATCGGCGCCAACCACAGGTGGCCACTTGGTACAGGGTACGTGAAAATTTTACCAACTTAAAGCCTGCGCAACCTCCCGAATGATTGTTTAAAATGTGCATGAGTCAATATGTGATTCAACAAAAACGTGCAAGAACCGTTTATACTGCATGACGATCCCTAATGTTAATCACTGCATGATAATCCCATACTTTCAATGAACCAACAAATAAGACAGTTGGCTAATTAATATCCTTGCTGCTAATCCTTGTGTAGATAATGATATCATTGACGACTAATTTTCCACTACAATTCAGATGACTCAAAAACGGACAAATATTTTTATCATGACACATTTAGAAATGTGTTTACTCATGGGGATGAGTAAGTTTCTGGTCTTCATGATAAGAAAGATTTTGAGAAAGGTCTATCATGAAGACTAGAAAGAAACAAATGTAAGAATTATATGAGAATGCGTATATATATGTACTGTAAATATTTGGAACAAGAACAAACTATCCTATGATGTAAGAGCATGGGCACATATAAAAATAAAAATGTCATATCAAGGGATATCAACTATCACTTTCGAAAATGGGCGCGTATCTCCGGACTTTTCATCTTTCCCACTCAACCACTCGTGCGGAGATTGGCGTGAAATCTCCTCGCGTGATTGCAGGCCCCGGCCATGCATGCGGCCACGTTCGATGGCCTACTTGCGGGAATGGGCTCATCTTCTGGACACACTTTCTTAACAACAACTCTTTGTTCGCTTTTGGGGAGCTCGCCTGTGTTGCCGGGGTATTGTCGCGCGTTCCCATTTTTACGGGACGCTGGGATCTATGGAACGGGTAAGGCATGAATGCGCCTGTTGTACTCAAACTTTATACTGTATTTTATTATTTTATATTTATACGCGATGTACCTACAAGTTACCTCTTCGGTGACATTACTCTTACTAAAGACGCTTGTAAAAGCCGACTTGTATCATGTGAGAAACCAAGAACTTTTATAAAAGCCTTTAGATTCAAAGAACTATTTTTTTTCTTTCTTCAATGATTTCATTAGAAATGATTGAAAAAGTTTTCTTAGGTATTTTAAATGGATGGGAGCTCGATGGCACGTTGGCTTGCGCGCTTGGGTTTCGATCTTCCTATCTCCGGATGGGTGAACAAATTAAATAATTACGAACATGATGACCATCATCAACCAGCTATCTTACCTGCTATCTTACGAACACCAGGTCGTAAGATATCAGTCGTCAAAATTCACCAACACGCATTGAACCAACTAAATACGGCTATGGCCCGATGTCCCCTTGTGCTAGTGTATTGTAATATAGGAATACTTGAGGTCAGTAGTGGGGACGTAGGATGACGAGTAATGGTACAGTCAGTATTGAAGGTTAGAAAAACTATAGTTGCTTTCTTTTTTTTATATTAATTCGTGTCAGATTTAGAACTTGGCGGAATAACTAACTATAAGGCTTTATTAAGAGTTTTATTAGCGCAGTTTTAAGGTGTATTAGTAGACCCGTGACGCAACGAAAATTTGTATGGTAAAACGTTAACTGTTCTCGTATGCCGCCAGGCGGCGTTGCTTCAATGCCATACTAATTTTTGTTTTCGTAAACGTTATCGAATGAATACGGATAGTAAACAAAACTCACACTACGCCAGAGGATATAGACAATTAACCTAACGCTAATAGAATAGCGAAATTGAATTGAACGAGGAATTGAATGATTATCATTGGCATTGGCATTGGATTGGATTGGATTGGTATAAACCAAAGATACAATACCATGTCAATCCCTTTATTATTTTATTCAATTTTTATTCCTCTAGTGATATGCCACTTGTCTAGGTTCTCTGGTAGGCCACTTGTCTAGGTTCTCTGGTAGGCCTCCTATACAACATCGAATAAAAGAAAGAAACAAAAGGTTATTTACACATTCGAGACGCGACGCGCTCGCGTGTCGTGGTTTGGCCGCGGCCAAAATTACATTATTTATTCAATTGAATAATGTAAATCCATATCCCCAAGACATTTAGAATTTGGCATTTTCGTGTATTTTTGTGGGTACAGAGTAGTTTGATACTATAGTTTTTCTTTTGCTTAGACTTTTTAGAATATGTTATAGTTTTTCTCTTGCTTAGACTTGTTAGAAGATAAGCGCCAAAATAAGGTAAAAATGGACGAAACGGTCGATATAGGTTAAATAAGAATAATTATTATAATAAGCTCTAACAAAATTTATTTTACTAGACAGTGGATCGCCATTTGAAAACCACAAATGCTTTAATATTGGAAAAAGCAAGTTTTTTTTAAAAGGAAGATTAATTTAAAAAAATCAAGTGCATTATTTATGAATTTATTTTTATTTAAAAATTTAACAGAAAATTTAGTTTAACAAACACTAATACCTCATTATATTTAACAATCGCTATACGAACTCTTTCGTAATGTCACAAAAGAAATAATGTTGTACCTACCTGTTTGTATTGTTTTATTTATTAGCGACGTTTTCTGTTATTATTTAAGATTTTTCTTAACAAAAACAAACAATAGAGTAGAGCGTTAGCAGTGGCTTTGTTGATAACTAAATATATAAATAAATAAATAAACAAATAAAATGTTTTTGCAGTGAAAACTTCTTTAGCGGCGTTGTACACTTTTTTTGTAATGGGTAAAAAATGTTAAATTTGCGTCAGGACACGTGACCATCAGGACACGTGGCCTGATCGAAAATTCGTAAGACGGATGACAGCCGGCGCGGCGTAGGAGAGGAAGTATCCCCCTCTCTTTCTACGGCGCGGCGAAAATGTATGCCTGCGGTTTCGTTTAGGCGGCGCAGGGCGCTTGCGCGAATGTTCGAGTGCTTTTTAATGTAATATAAATTGTCATGTTTGTGTACGATAGCGCAATAAATAAATATTGTATTCTACCACATAAATGATAGTACTTTTAATGAATGAATGAAAAAAAATGAATTGAAGCAATTCGTGCAAAATTATTCCCTAACCATTCCAAAATATCAAAAATGCACAACTTAAAAAAAAACTTAACTTAACTTAACTTATTCAAGTTTTCACTTCTGCCGGCACTCCTAGAGTGCAACCCGTCGTTTTTTGTTTTCAAGCGACATACAGACAGTGCAATACACATAAAAATGAAAGCAACTGGAAGTAGCTCAGCTTTTGCTCTCAAGAGATATGATCTCGGCCAGCGCTGATTTTCAACCACACCCACTTCTCTGACGGTCATAAACGAGGGTTGGATCACGAGGGCTAAGGTTCGATAACAATCAACATAAATAGATATTAAAATAATAAAGAAATACATCATCATCATCACAAGCTCATTTTATGTGCCCACTGCTGGGGCACGAGCCTTCCCTATGGATGGATAGGGAGAACAGGCCATAAACCACCACGCGGGCCCATTCCGTTTTAGTGGTTGTTAACAACTGCCAATGCAGCCGGCGCCAACGGCTTTACGTGCCTTCCGAAGCACGGAGGAGCTCAAGATGATGAATATTTAGTCATCCATCCGATGATCACTTTACTGTTCACTGTGTTTAGTCTATTGTAAGACCTGCATGTATTTTTATATTGTTTGTTTCCCAAATAAACTAAAATAAAATTAAAATAAAATGATTGGCCTAACCAGGTACCTAAGTAAAAAAATATTAGTATTACTAAAAGCAGTGTATTGTTTGCATGTTAACAGAATTTTATTTTATTTCGTGATAAGATCTTGGTATAAATTAAGATAAGATTGATATTTTTTATCGAAATGTGCAACGTTAATACGGCAGCTAAATTAGGTCACGCAATCAATTATATCGTGGTATGTATTAACCAGATATTACCATAAAATATTTCTAGATTTGTATTTTTTATTTGTATATCTCTCTCTATGCAGTAAAGGATTTTTATACTAAGTATAAAAATCTAAGTAATTATCATTATCGTTTTTTAAACATTCCAAACTTATTGTAGCTATTTATCGATAATTTATTACACGGTATCCTTATAAACCTAAATTAAACTCCTATCATAACAGTTTTACTATGTGCCTACTTAATTAAATTGGTCCAATCATCATACTCGTTTGAAATGCCAATGCTATAAAAGTAATTAAGTGTTTTAGGAGCAAATTAAATCAGTAAAAAAAATGTTAATGGCAACACTGCGTGGGCGCCGATTACTCACTCCAATTTCATAATCCGTGATGTGCGAGGCATAGGCGCGCAACAACGAATGTACTGGCAGGTAATGTCTCCATAAAACTCATGTTTATAGGTATTGCGAGTGCGCAAGGCCGCCATGCTCGGGCGGCGGTCGACGGAATCGATCAGGAAGACTGTCGTTAATGAAAAGAATTTGTCGACTTTTAACGTAACGTCTTTGTGCCAGTCAGGAATGTGAAGAGCGTTTATACATTTTTTTATCCCATCAAAACTTTTAAGTTTCGGTTTTTGCAAATCAGTAAGCTAATTTTAATAGAACGAAAATATATCTAAATTGTAGAAAACAAAACAAAAAACAGGTTGCATAAATTTAGTTGCACTTTTATTTTAATGTTTTCTACTATTTAGACATCGATTTAGAAAATCGATGTAGGTATTTAGATCTTAATGAGCTATGCCAACTCTAGTTGCTTGAAGTGTCTTGACAAACAATATGCCACTTGACAGGACAGCGCAGTAATCTAGCTGGTCACTGATCATGAAGCTGTAGATCTACAGCTTCATGTCACTGATTGGTCATTTGACAATCCGGCACTTTTGCTTTATTTATAATTCCTCGTAGGAATTTACTTAACACCTTTTCCAATTTGTAATTTGCTCGCAACAAATTAACTGATCCTTGATATTTGTAAAAATGTTAAAGAATGTATGTTGATGACGTAGGTGTTGACATTGAATAAACCTTTTTCGGCTTACAAAGTAAGAGTAGACAGTGTTGATAAATGTGTACGGTCAGACACAGCCGCCATTGCCGAAATGGTAGTGCAACAGTTATTTGTAAAAAAAGTATATTGTACACTTATTTCCAAATTTCCTCGTTGATACCCAACCGACCATTGGAATCCTTGGCGTCGATATTACGAGTGACGTTCAGTTTCGCGATTATTTGAAAGGTAAAGCTAAATTAGCTTCGAAAAAGCTGGGTGTGCTCAATAGAGCGGAACAGTATTTCACGCCGACCCATCGCTTACAGCTTTACAAAGCAAAGGTCAGGCCTCATATGGAATACTGTTCCCATCTTTGGGCTGGAGCGCCCCAGTACCAACTCCTCCCATTTGACCGCATTCAACGCAGAGCTGCTCGAGTTGTCGATGACGACGTGATAACCTCTGGTCGGCTCGATCCACTGGCCCTTAGGAGAGACGTTACGTCTCGCTGTATATTTTATAGCGTTTATCATGAGGAGTGCTCTGAGGAATTGTTCGGTTTGATCCCTGCCGCTGATTTTCTTCACCGCACTACACGCAATCGACTGTCTTTCCATACACACCATCTTGATGGATGGCGGTCTACTACTGTGCGCTTCTCACGTAATTTTTTACCACGAACTACAGTGCTGTGGAACCAGCTCTCAGTGGCGGTATTTCCGGACCATTACGATTAAGGAATCTTCAAGAAACGAGCCTATTCCTTCCTTAAAGGCCGGCAACGCATGTGCGATTCCTCTGGTTTTGCGGGTGATTGCTTCGCATCAGGTGACCCGCCTGCTCGTTTGCCTCCGTCTAATATTACAAAAAATATTGAAACACAAGGGGTTTGAAGGGAATATAATTTACTATTTGGCATCTATCATTAATTACCAAACTATACAAACTTTAGTCCACAGTATCTTCTGCTTACGTTAACTTTAGTTTTTTTGGATGGATGGATTGGATGTGGATTTAGAGTAAAAGCATAAAATGACTTTTCTCCATGATGAGTCGATGTTTGTCGCCAAGATGACATCACAAACTTATTCTTCGCCTACAATAGCTATGCGCTACAGAAACGCAAAATAATTCAAGAAACCCATACCATAACGAGCTACGTCACTCGATTTCATATCGGTACGCAAAAATATGTCATTAATTTCTCAACGCGTCAGCCGGCGTCTGCGCAGCGGTCACTGGAAGCCGCCGCGACCGAAATGGAAATGTCTCCGTGATGTAACAGCTAAAGGTGGCCTCACATCTCGGCTCGAGCCTAAACGGGATTGAGTTATGAGTTGGCGATCAGGATCACTTGACAGGCTCAGGTATTTTAATAACCGGCCTATTCAGGTTCCAGAGTTGCCATAAATACCATAAATCTTTGAAAAGTTATTGTAAAGTAGATTGGTAATCTTTGTCTTGTCACGTCAAGTCTTGTTTGGCTGGGTTATTGGTTATTTTTATTTCATAATAATGATGGATGGAAGGATGGGTGATCAAAATTGATTATCTTGAGCTCCTTCATTGTGCTGAAGGCACTTTCAGGCCTGATTCCGATGGTTATGGTCAGCTTTGGGGCCAGCGTGGTGAGTTATGCATAGACATTTTCTTTTCTTCTACAACTTTTCGGGGCATCACCGGGTTATTTATAGAGTGATGATGATGATAATAGGAAAAACGATACAGCTAAATCATTTGGCATTTATCTTATCCTTTGTAAAACTCCATCACACTAATTCAATAAAACAAAAAAAGTCAAACGTGAAAAACAAGACTATACATTAGAAAATAAAACAAATAACTTCGCTCGTAAACTGCATAATAATATTCGTTTGAGCGCAAAAAAGGTATAAAACATTTTACACCCATGGCTGTGCACATAAAGATCATATTGGCTCCATAAAAAAGAACTCGCGCGCCGCTGTAGCCACAGCATCTATTAGTGGTTCTAATTTTATTATTCCTAGTCTATTATATAGATTAGCTGTTGTTAAGAACTGGTCTTATGACTTTGAAAAATACTCGCAACGAGTTATGAGTTCATCAGTGTTTAAAATAAGGCTGTGATGTATGCGTATGAGCTATATGGTTAATTGGTTTTCTTTTGTACTTGATTACGTATGAATAATAGGCGAAGTAAGTTATAACATAGGAGCTGCTGGTTGCTTCCACACATTTTTTAACGACTGAGAAATGCTCTGGCTTGTCTGTTTTGTATCTCACCCACAGGCATGTTGTCTGTGGTCTTACCTCACGAAAGGTAAGGGCGATAAGGCCAAAGGTGGAAGCGCAAATTAAAAGGAATCCTTAATCGCTGATGAACTGCGTTCTTACCCTTTAATTGTTGGAATTGGAACAACAAATGGCACTAATCTTAAGGAAAGTGAGCTTACTAGCAACGAAACCGAGTTACTAACTCCGCTGGGAATTGAATCGGTGTTCCCCGATAGGGATTGGACAATTTTTAAATTTCCCTAAAGAAATTTCTTTAGAGAAATTAAAACTATACAATACAATACAACATATACAATTATTACAATACATATATACAATTGTATGTTATATAGGTATATTACATACAATTTATTTAAGAAACAAAATATATACTAGAACAATGAACCTAAAACTAAAAACCTTAAATATATATATATATATTATTAAAAGGAGTCCCTTTAGGCAAGGTTCCGAAGATACTGGCAGCGTTCCCCCTTTGAATAGCTAAACTAATTCTTTGTCCGAGGTAGCTGTCAGCTCTTCGGTCTCCTGTACACATACATATAATTGTATGTGACGTGGAAAAGAATCAACAAATATTTTTTTACAGACTTTTGTTACAATCAGAATTTTAGACGGGATTCTAATAAATCATAATTGGGAAGCAGAACATTTAGATTATTTGTTTATAAATGTCTATCCGAACTTTCGGAACGATAGAAACCCGCACGCAACATTTTAAACTACCGTCACTATGATGAACGAAAGCATCAAACGCTCGTCAGTCGTCTGGCACCAAAATTCTTGGAACTACAAATTCCGAAACTTTAGAATTCCCCCGCTAGATTCACTGATTTGGACCGTAAAGTCTTACATTCAAAGCTGACTAGTAGGATCCGGTATCATGCTTTATACCTTTTAAGCGCTGACTAAGGAACGGGTTAGCTTTTTTTCCTGCTCCACCGCGTTCGCCTACGACTTCATCCTGCCCTATGATTAGTTAGCATGCCTCAAACGGGTTTTCAATTACCGCCTAATGCCTGGTATCAGCGTGGAATCGGTGCCTGTTAGCTTTATGATTTAGCTCTAACGGCCGGCATGTGCTGACTGCCGACCTTGCTGTAAAAACTCGACCTTACGTAGTTTGATAATTATTTTATAAAGATAATAAGTTTTATGTGTGTTGAAGATAAAACTCGCGTTAGAATGAATATAATATTTATAAACATTTAAACGAGTAGGTACGATACGATAGCCTAAATAGTTGCGCTTGGCTGCTAAATTCCTGGGACACGTCATTCTTTAACTCTTTCAAGAACCCAATTACCAATTTTCATGTATTTAACTTCAAAACTGACGGACTTTCATACAAACTTTCACCCCCTATTTGACCCCCTTAGGGTGTGATTTCCGTAAAATCCTTCTTACTGGCTGGTTACGTCACTCAATTATTAACCTACAGTCTATATTTTATCTAATTAGCTTCAGCAGTTTAGGCTCGGCGATGATGAGTCAGTCAGTCAGGACAAGTCATTATATTTATATAGATATGTGTTATATAATATATGGTTTATGTACATAATATACCTACTGTACCTCTGGACTTGTTTGGGGAAGAACATTTTTATTAGCGACATGGTTATATCGATACATATATCTTCATAGATATATATGGATATCATTGATATACTTAGTGTATTTTATTTACAAAAAATATTTTTGTTATAATTTATTTGTTATTTATTATCCATGTCAAAGACCTGAACCTTGCAGGAAAACAATTATTATTTGTATAGTTAGGTAACATCTTACGTCACATAATTAGCTTGTCAAGGACTCATTAACCTTTAAAGTGAGTCACTTATGACGACATTGATCAAAAATTTTAATATGTTTACAAATTAGACAAAAGTTTAATTATATCGCCATTACACAAAGTAATTAAAATAATTATATAAATTTCTAAAGTTTACGCAAACATTACATATCGCATCCTTACATATCGCAGTGAAACACTTATTTAATTTGTACTTAATATTATTATTTAAATTTTACCCTGACGTATAAACCCTTTCACAAAAGTTTAAAAGTATATATCATTAGTTTACACTAACTTTGTACCATTTATACGATTAAGTAACAGGAAAAATAAATTATAGCACTCTTACTTGAAGAACTTACTTAATTTGACCCAAAATTTGAATTCCGAACGTGATATCCTTGAATGCTTCGATATGAATATTAGAAGAGGTCTTCTAACGCCACGGTGGAAATAAAAACTCATCGGGAATTCGTTTTAGAGCCTCCAGATGTCACTTAGCCCCGCGCCCAACTCTTGGGATCCGAGATTAACAGTCTGATTGAAGAAATGGGAAGTTATTTAAAATTGGAATTGAATTTTATAGCATTACATTCCGAGTAGAAATGGGTAATTCTTACTTCCCGTTATAATTATTTGGTCCGGCCGGACATTCAATTAAAATAAATAATTTTCAGGACATGGCCGGCTACTTCAAAGATAATAAAGTACACATAAACGTCCTTAGGCTTGAGACAGAGGTATGCGTGGGTGTTTTGGTGGCATAAGAGTTTGTTTGTTTGTTTGGTTGAACGCGCTAATGTCAGGAACGAATGGTTCGAATTGAAAAAATATTTTTGTGTTGAATAGTCCATTTATTACATCACGCTATCTAATAGGAGTGGAGTAGCAATGAAAAATGTAGCAAAAACGGGAAAATATTTTTTTGAGAGCTTTCCTTGCGTGCGCTGCGTAAATGGTGAAGGTTACGCAAAAAACTTCTAAAAAAAAGTCCGCTAGAACATATGTCTAGCTTTTAAGGTTGACTCACTATATCCTTTTTTATGGTAATCAATTAACGCGGATGAAACCGCGGGGCACAGCCAGTTATTTATATGAATATACACTAATATGCATCGTTTCACGGCTATACAACGCGAAAAAAAAGTACTTAAAATTTCTAAAGGTAGAATACCTATAGTATTCTTACCATTACCTGAACAACAACAACAAAACAACGTGAGACGAACTTAATTCTTTCATCATCTCAGCCAAAAGACGTCCACTGCTGGACAAAGGCCTCCCCCAAGGGTATGAGGGGTATTTGCCGTAATCGCCACGCTTGGCAGGCGGGTTGGCGATCACAGTAGGTTGAGAGTAACCTCAGAGAGATGCTGCTGCCCATCCTCTGGAATGGTCCCTTAGTCGGCTTTTACGACACCCACGGGAAGAGATGGGGAGGTGCAATTCTTTATCCCCGGCACCACACAGGTGGTTAATTCTTTACTAATAACAATAACCACGTCTAATATGTTCCACGTACCCTTTAATCTGCCAAGACGCGAATCTAGCGCAGAGCATATGGCTTTGATCTCACTCCCGTGCGATTAGTCTTTTGTCGCGTGTAACGCCTGAAATATCTCGGCGTCGATTGATCAAAGGAACTCCCGTTAGATGGGGGAACCCCTTGTGAGTGCTACAATGATTATTTAAAATTGTAATGTTTGATGAAATTGCATCGTATAAGGTTGAATGTGGAAGCGTTTCAACCGTCATCCTCAACTAGTGATAAACTGACTATTTTATCTCGTAATTTTCAAAACACAACAACGCTACAAACATTAATGTAATGATATTACTAACATTAATACAACGTGTAACAGATTAAACGCACACCCTCTTAAGTGGTGACTCAGTCCATGAAACTGAACAACTTTTGTTCTACGACTTATGGAAAATTGCAAAAAAAAAATTTATCTTTCCATAGATAGATCAAAACTAACCGAGTGAATTTGAAGAAACGATTTTTTTTTGCGAATTTCGAAAAGTCGTAGAACAAATGTTGTTCAGTTTCATGGACACACGTTGTTACACGAGTTACACGTTGTATATTAACTAAGAAAATATGGCTATGATATAATATGATGACTAACCAGGCGGGCTTAAACTGAGCTTTACCGCCAACAAAACCGAGTACAAAATATGTATCCTCCCTTGGAATTGAACGCGAGACCCCTAGGTTCGACACTGGCAGTCTAACCGCTCAACTTCGGAAGCGGTTAAAAGCGAACAAGACCACCGAAGTGAAAATGTCATTAGTTTGATATTTTCGAGACAGCAATGAATCCTTTGATTATTAACATGTTTCAATCAATAGATGAATCATTCTAGGTGTCTAATGCGTTCTAATTAGCATTCGATCACTTTAACAAAAACTAAAATCTGAATGGCATTAAAGCAACATCATCTCTTGATGTCAGACGAGAAGAGTAAAGTTTTTGCCATATTTTGTTTTCGTCAAAATTGTGATCGTGCGACAAATAAAAGTCGCTCTAGTCACACTGATGAGTCCCATTAAGGCTACGTAACTCACCGCTAAGCTTCAAACTTCCTGCACGGAAAGAGGTTAGGCCATAACTTACCAGCTGGCTTAACCACATCACTACTATAGGTAATAAGAGGAATAAGAAGTTTAGTTATAAGTTATAAGGCAAAGCAAGACCACATAAGTGGCAGGATTGTTACTGGGGTAAAGAAATAATAAATGTAAAAATAACATGGAGAAAGAAATGTATTAGATAATAGGAAAGCATATAATAGTTTAAAAGACAATGTAAAAATGTAGAAAGAAATACAAAACAAAAAAGAAGGAAAAGAAAAAAGGAAAAAATATATATAGAAATAAGTAGAGCTCTTATAGCTCAAGTTTAATTAACCCAGTTAAAAGAGAAAAAATAAATAAAAAAGAATAATTAGTCCTGCAAAAAAGCGGGGAGTAAGTAGCTGCAAAAAAAAAACCACATCACTACTGGCTCATTTTATGTCCCCACTGCTGGGGCACGAGTCTTCCCTATGAATGGATAGGGAAAACATCACCACGCGGGCCCTGTGCGGATTGTTGGTTGTTAAAGACTGCTAATGCAGCCGGGACCAACTTTACTTGCCTTCCAAAGCACAGAGGACCTCAAGATGATAAATTTTGGGTCACCCATCCGATGAACAGCCTTTGCGAATGTTGCTTATCCTTAGCAATCGCAGATCAGGCGCATGGTGGCCCAATGCGGTGAGTATAGTGACAAACTGTGATAAATACGAGAGTTTTATTACAATCGTGTAAATTCAAATGAACCCAAGACGTTTTGCAAATGGCATGTAAAATTGATGTAAATTGCTGCCGGCCGTGGGACACTTGACGTAATACATTGATTTTACGGCATCTTATTGTATCTTGTCACATTATATGCATGTAAACCGGTACAACTTGAGATAGGTACTAAACACCAGATTTTTATACAGTTCAGTGTAGCTGCGTTTAGTAAGTTCTAGCCAGCACATCCGTCTGGAACTGGAAGATACATAAAGAAAATTATTATTATAATTATAGACATACTTAACAAAACTTTTTAAATATAACAACTGATAATAGCAGAAGCTTCAGTGTCGGTAACGCGCGTGTAATAGATATATATAAAATATATATATAGATACAGTCTTTATTTGGACATTAATACACCTTTGGTGTTGCAAACGGCATCTGTAGCCGCTTTCTACAATATACCCTTTTTAAAATTACTGCTTCAAACATTGTGCCCATGAATGATTGAACAAGTTACTACTGTTAGCTATCATCCTAAGGTATTGCAATTGATCGAATCTTCTTCCTCATATCTGCAGAATGCGAACCAGTAAGCCGATACAGTTATGCTGCCGATTTACATAGGATGTCTATTAATTGCAATTGCGAAGGCAGGCGACGACACGACGGACGCGCCATCATGGCGGATTATTCAGATCAAAAGTCATGTTGAGATTTATCGGAAACCACAACATTGATTGCCTCGTCAGAACACAGTAACTCACAACTTGTCGATAGAAATAGGTATGAGGGTGGTAGACTGTTTCCATGCAGGAAGGTGGTCCTAAACGGGATACCTATATACCCCCACTTAAAAATACATGGAATGACACTACAAGAATCGCTAAATAACTTGAGCCTCCCTCAGGGGCTCTCGTATTGGGATACAATATACCTTTAAGGAGTATATAATATACCTTTTATTTTTTTTAAAGGTATCAAATGATACATAAATAATATCATTTATTATCATTTATTAAAAAAATGTATTTTTAAAAAAAAAAAAAAATTTAATAAAAAAAAATTATAAATGTTTATATAATTTTTAACGCAAATTTTGTTGCGAACAAATTACAAAAACACAAATGTTGAAAAAATTTTTTGAAAAAATTTTTTTGAAAAAATTTTTGAAAAAATTTCCACGAGCAAGGTTTGAACCTGCACCCTTCTGACATACCGGGTCAGGTGCTCTTCCAATTGAGCTATCGTGGTTCTAACCAGCCCGCCGAAATTATTCAACACTATTTACTTTTTTACTTTGAAAGCCAAAGGCGCCCATTCAATGTTAACAACTACCGTCATTAACATCCGATCATAATATTTTTACAAATACTAAAGATCATTAATGGAATCAGGCGTTATTTTGCGGAAATGTAAAAGGAAAATAACTAAATCCAAGATTTTGATAAACCTATTTTTTCTTGGGAATAAAAACTCAGTTCATTTGCTCAATAAACATTACGAAATCTTTAATGTTGACCCAGACCATTACAGATATTATAACCGTACAAGGAAAACTTGAAAGAGAATTATTTAAAAGGTCAAGACCAAAAGAAAGTAAACTTGCCCAGATAATGGTAAAAGATTACTCTTACGATACGTAAATGGGATCGTTGACCTCACGACGATGGAATTTCCATACTCAATGGAAATGTTAGAAAAAAACACGCGCATATTCCTTAATGTTTGCTTAAAACAAGTGTTAACTTTTTTGTGTTGCCTGCGGCTGTTCAAAAATACACTTTATGTGGACATGATAAAGTACACGGAGGTAACACCGTCTATAAATCGTAGTAATCTTATTTGTTTTGTTCGCAGTCCGTTAGTTCAATAACGCAGGAACACGCTGTAGTTGTAGGAAATAAAGGTGGAATGCATCTATCGCAATACATTGTAAATGATACAAGATTTTTCTTATTTCACAACGAGTAGGAATTTTTCAGCCGGAACCTTAGTACTGAGAAACTTTTATTTTCAGAGCACAACATTCAAACATTATTTTATGTCGACAGGCTTAAAATAATATAAAAACACAATAATATACCTAAACAGAATATGCAAAAAGATTTTATAAAATGTTATAATTTCCTGAAATGGCACAGTTCACCCTTGGTTGACAATTTACAATAACTAGTGGTCGCCCAGTGGTCGTAATTTTATTAAGGCTGCACGGATTGTATCCTAAGCAATGAAAAATTAAAAAGATAGAATGTGTGTTTGGATTGGCATTGACAGATTTCGGTAGGTCCTCTTCCATTTTTGAATTTTTTGAAATGAGTATTTATGCGTGTGTGTCAAATATATGGTAGTGTGTGTAATGTTTGTTTTATTGATTTAATGTATTTTATGCATAATTAAAAAAAAATAACATTCTGTACTCCTTCTTTATATAAACTATAAGTGTGCGAAATTTCAAACTCCTCCGTCCGCGAAATTTTCGTAAAAAGGGGTACAATGTTTTTGCTTCACGTATTAATATATAGGTATATTTAAATTAAAATCATCATCGGTCTTTCTCATCCCACTGCTGGGAATAGGCCTAACCTTGTTGGTGCCATTTGTTTCGGTCCGGCGCTAGTCTGGGCCACGTGCAATGCAAACCACGTTCTTCGTAATATCGTAAAAAGGGGTACAAAGTTTTTGCTTCACGTATTAATACATAGCATATAGCTAACAATGTCACTAATGAAAATGGCAATGGACTTAATATTACGCATTTTATACAAACATCTCATTTTGAATTAAGTAGGTATATTGGTTGGTACTGCAAATCATGAATTTCTTAAATTTCCAGGCGAATGATTATTTAAGATGAAACATTGAGATTATCAATTCAAGTTGTTAGTCCCAATCAGCATCCATCTTTAAATAAGTCCTCCTTCAACAATACAAGAAAAATCCCCTAATCACGCAGACGGAATGGGAGCCAAGCCTATTTCTTCCGAATATGGTAAATGAAGCGGACATTAAAGTAATTTTGTTACAGTAAATTATCCTTATAAAAGCTTCATTGGAATATGAAATATTATCATTATCATATAGGTAGATAATATATTGTATAAGGAGTATTAATAATGTATTTTATATTGAGGAGCTCGATGGCGCAGTGGGTAACGCGTTTGGTGTGCGATTGCTGAAGTTAAAAGCAACTTTCGCAAAGGCCGGTCATCGGATGGGTGACCAAAAATGTATCATCTCGAGCTCCTCCGTGCTTCGGCAGGCACGTTAAGCCGTTGGTCCCGGCTGCATTAGCAGTCGTTAACAACCTCCAATCCGCACAGGGCCCGCGTGGTGGCGGAAGGCTCGTGCCTCAGCAATGGGAACATATAATGAGCTGTTGATGATGATGAAATTTTATAAAATTGGTACTTTAATTATGAACAAACTATCTTTAACCGCATAGTTAGATAGTCCACATGTCTTATATCCAGAGGTCCCGGGATCGATACTTAGCAAAATAATGCTCCTGCAATTACTCCTCTTACATTGTATCCGAATTGGCTTGTTTTGAGTTGTTTGGCTAGCTACCACCATCTTAATTTGTTATCACAACATCAATTTTGACACGTTGTGTTTGAATTTGAACAGTTAGAGCTAAGATAGCCCGTTCTTCAGCAGTAAAAGATTCCGTTTTCACTGGTAAGTGCCATCCGGTGAGAAGACAAGACGTTGTTTAATAAAAAATGGTACTGCAGTAAGCAATCCATTTTGCTACGTAAATATTTACAGAATAAAACGCATCATACGTCTCATACGACAGTAAGCTAATAGTGATCGCGCAGTGGTTGGAATTCGACCGTGTTTCACAAAATATACAATGTTTATACAATGTAATGAAACAAATTATACATCATCAGATCGACTCCAGGCCTTCATTAATTTACATTAATACTTAATGAAAACATTAACAAACGCACTAGTCGTCACTACGATTTTCGAAGGTTCCCCTCGATTTCTCTGGGATGCCATCATCAGATCCTGATTTCCTTATCATGGTACAACCCTTGGGATATCTCCTTTCCAACAAAAAAAACATATCAAAATCGGTTCATAAACGACGAAGTTATCCGCGAACACACATAAAAAAATATATAAACGAGTCGAATTGAGAAACCTCCTCCTTTTTTTAAATCGGTTAAAACTGGTACATCTTCACGTATCAATATATAGATATATGATATAGATACCACAGCCAATCAAGAGTTGAAGTTTCTCGATGTGCGACTACCTTCAGATTAATTAAACCTTCTATCTGAGGTATTCGCACAGCAGACTGTTAATAAGTCTATACGTGACCGCGGTGCTAAAACACACCTGTTTGCAGGTGGAATAGACGAATCTCGTCTTATTTCTATTGAGATAGAGTTAATATTATAAGATTCTTGGCATCATTACGAATTTATTATACTTATTTTTTTATTTACGTCCATAAAACTAAAAAAGGCTAACTTCAAAGTTCAGAAACCTTCGTTGTGAGGCATGTCTGACTGCAATTCTATATCACAAGCCATAATCTTAGTAATTACTAATTGTATAGGATTCATTAAAAAAATTACTACCATGTTTTCGTGATGCATGTATATAATATTAAGGACCTATAGCATGATGGTCCATCAGGTGACCTGCTTGCTCGTTTGCCTCCTTTTACAAAAAAAAAAAAAATGATGGTTTTGTTTCCTAATGTTTACGCGAACAAAATACAAATAAAATAACTTTTACGGATCTACTCGCGTTTATTTTACCTAATTATGTTTCATCATATTTCTTTATATTTTTAACTAGTGCGTGTTACCTACCATTCCCTCTAGAGAACCTCTTTTTTAGAGAGTAGAGAAGAGAATTATCTTAGTGTAGGTACGTTCAATAATTCATCATTATTATTATCATTATAATTCACCCGCGTGGTTCCCGTTCCCGTGGGAATATCGGGATAAAAGTATCCTATGTTTTGATCCAGGTTATAAACTATCTATATGCCATATTTCATCCAAATCCATCCATCCGTTGCAGCGTGAAGAAGCAACAAACATGCGAACATACATACACACAAACTTTCGCATTTATAATATTAGTGTGATAATGCAAACGCAATTTAGTCTGAGAGTTATGTGCAAAATTTATTAAGTGAATTTGTTTAGCAAAATTGACCTCTCACTCCTGGCAACTCGTTTGTTGCCATGAGGCGCTGCAACTGCAGCAAGCTTTAATACACACACTCACTTCACTTCACCTCACCTCACTCACTCACCTCACTTCACTTCACTTTACTTTTCACATTGCCGTTTTTGTTATCGTCAACGAATGGTGAATAGAATTCGCACAGCACCCTGGTACCTTTCGTTTCCTTTTACACATCCTTAGCAGTGTCAATAAAAATTTAGCGCCATGTAAGGAGCTGCTAAAGATTGGAGTATAATATTTGGCCAGTGAAAACGTAAGACCTCTTTCAGTACGTAGCAAGGTGACCTCGTACAGTCTCAGCCAATATTTGCGTCGGACGCTTAATAAAGTTTATTTATCTAGATTATCTGTAACTATAACGTCTATGTTAGCGAACGCCTTAAGTACACTTTCTTGTTATTGGACACGACATAAAGCCATGTGTACAATAATTAAAACCTTGACTGCAAATATTTGATTTGAAATGAGGTTTACTGTCTGCGTTAGATAATAAAAAAGAATTGGCTAAGCTAAAAGCTTCTTCAACTATTGACAATTTATTATGTGTCTTATTTCTTGAATGTTTAAGAATGCGTGTTATTAGCTTAAATTATTTAGATTTTTTTTTCGTCTAATCTCTGCTTCGTCTTTTCATAATATGATCTTCGTTTTTTGTACTTTTTTCTGAGGTCTGATGAATAGTAGACAATGACTGTTTTACCTTACGACTTGACAGAACCTTCAGATATACAGCTAAAGTAGGCAGCACATATTTGGGCGGTGTTATTAGAGTGTTATAACTGTGTTTAAGATGAGAAAGATGAAGTCGATGATATTACAAAGGACGTAGTTTGCATTGCACGTGGCCCAGACTAGCGCTGGACCGAAACAAATGGCACCAACAAGGTTAGCCCTATTCCCAGCTGTGGGATGAGAAAAACTGATGATGATGATGATGATGATGATTATAAATTACTAAGACATCTTGAGAAATTCCTACGTTGCAGCGATTTGCGCGTTCGGGGTGTGATCTTGTATGCTAAGCTAATTTCGGAATGCCGCGACCCCGGATGACGGGATGACTAATCTAATGCCTTGAGCATCTCCGTGCTTCGAGAAACACGTGAAGCTATTGTTCCCGGTTGGACGTAACATAGCAGGACCAGCGGGGTGGGTTCTGGCCCGACCTCCCATGTAGGGATGAATCGATACTACCGAGTACTCATATGGTATCGATACATCAACATTCGATACTGAGTACTGGTATGGAATGAAAACAAAATGGTACCGTTGTCACCCCCGCCCGGACCGGTGCTACTGGTCAATCTCCTCTCCTCAATTGCCTCAGACGGCATGTTCAGCTTCACCGGGCTGTATGGGGGTGGCGATAAACCTAAAGGGTTCCTCAAGCCGTGTGAAACGAATCACCTTTGGAGGTTTTCTAAAGGGAACGGCATCACACATTAGGGTTCGGATCGGATCGGTACAATACAGACGTTTACATTTGAGTTCTCAAACTGCGTACAATGTTTACGAAATAGAAAAAATGCCGCCTCCATTGTCTAAAGTCTACTTTTTTCATTTTGTTCTCCTCTTCTGCTCTATTATGCATATTATCAGACATTATTATGAACTTATTTAATGTTTTTAAAAATTGATTGAGTACTCACAAGTATCGATACTTTAATATGGTATCGAATATGGTATCGATACTACTTTCGAGTACTAGTATCGAATAAATAATGGTATTGTTTCATCCCTACTCCCATGTGCAAGGCCTGATCCCAGCAGTTGAACATTTATAAGCTGATGATGACAATGAACTACGAGATTACCTCAAGAAACTGCAATAACATGAATAATTAGATCGTCTGAACCAGCACCACTCCGCAACTCGGAGCCCCGTAAGTACGGCCATAAAGTGCGAGAGCCTTCTCGGAACCTACTAACAGCCGTTTTAATGGATATTTTTATGTTGGCACCTTAAACACTATCGCCTTTATATTTTAAATAACACTGCGAGTTTTATATCTGTTGAAGCATTACCATCTTGTTTTAGAGGCTTTAGATTTTGTAATTCATTGTCCTGACTGTTCCAGTCATTTGACTCATTATGGTAGTGTATTGTATGTTTGTTCTGTGCACCCCTTCTTTCATTTTTCTGATCTTACTTCTTGTTTTAATGTAATTGGTGTCTTTATTTAATCGTGTTAAATAAATTTAATATTATATAATAGGTACCAAACAAATTTAAATTACAGGGTGCGTTTTGCCTTGCGCAGGTTTTATTTGCCATTCGATCTCGTTAACGAAAATGATATTTTAAATGCATTTTGTGCTGCTTTAACACCATACAAAATCTCCATACAAGTTGTAGTGGTAAAAATAATTCGAATGGTAAATAAAGCTAGCACTAGGCATTTTTAGTTTTACTTTAGCACATTAGGGCATAATATAAGGGATAACAGGACTTTGTTTATGTGTTTCATCATTATTTTTGATTTTTAATTACAAAAATAAGGAGATTGTTTGTAGCTATACTAGTTATGTATTACTAGTGGGTCGCCCGCAAAACTTCGCGTTTATTCACAGATTTTTTAGGAGTTTCCAAACCTATGACAGGTTTCTTTATTTTTCTGCACATCTACGGCTGGAGCTCTTCAAAATGAGACCATAACCGATTTTTTATGTGCAGCTATCGTCCCATAATCACTGGGACAAAAATCGGCTTACGCTATTAATATAATGTATGCATGTCTTATATGCATATCTTTCGTCATTTTAAAAAAAAGTGTATGAATACTTCCTCAAGAGAAAACACAGAAAAAGACATTGTTTATACTCGAAACTCAAAGCTCAATTTTCTTGTAGCAGATTCCCCATAAAGTACAAAAAGTTGTAAACTCTATGCGGCACCAAATTTCTCTCATAGCTTTGGCCGACTGACCGTGGCCAATTTTCACATTGCGTTTAATTACCTTTGTAGCTACAACGGTGGTTTAGATTACAGAAACAATGTAGTACTTTACTTACTTGTTGGTGATTTGACCTTATAGTGCTAAGTAACTAATGCCGGCTTTATCAAAAAGATTCAAATTTTGTTGTGAACAAATTACAAAAACACAAATGTTGAAAAAATGACGGTAAATGACGGTAGTTGTTGACATTGAATGGGCGCCTTTGGCTTTCAAATTAAAAAGTAAATAGTGTTGAATAATTTCGGCGCGCTGCTTAGAACCACGACAGCTCAATTGGGAGAGCACCTGACCCGGTATGTCAGAAGGGTGAAGGTTCAAATCCTGCTCGTGGATTTTTTTTCAATATTTGTGTTTGAGTGTCTCTGAATTTTCTTTTGATATGGTTTTAGATTATTAACTTTGTAGCAGTGTCCTTCTTTGTTCTTTCTCACGTTATTATAATCAAAATGTACAAGGTTATCATGAAGGATATGGGAAAGTTTAAAATGACATTTTATGAGAAAAATAAATCTTTTTTAAAACACCAATACGTTGATTTGTTTAGAGACATTTTTTTTTTAAATCTTTATACACGAATGGAATTTAACGCAGTCAATTATCTAAAAATAATCAAACTCTGTAGCTGGACAAGCGTAATTTGTCCTTAGCAACTGACCCATTTACGTTACCAATACCTTTGTAAAGAAAAAACATAAACGAAAAATAATTTCGAGCACATTTCCCCCAACAGTGGGAGGACCACAAATCACACGAATTCACCACAGAACAAACAGTCTAAATAAGTAGATGCGAACAGCCGTTCGATCAGAATTACATTTTTATTTCGCCCTTACACGCAAACCACACTAAAGGTTTTCACTTTAGCTGTGCGAGATAATGTTTTCTAAAGTTTACGCGAACACTACACATTGAAATGAAACAACTTTTACGGATCTACTCGCGTTACACATTACTTATTTAATGTTTATCCTGACGTTTCGAACCCTTTGCAGGGTCCGTGGTCACAGGGAGACAGAGGTGTTGGTTGTCTCATAATTAGTTGGTAGCTTGTTGTGCGAGATAGCTAAGACGTGCGCGAGAAAAAATATCCAATAATAGAATTGCCGCACTTTACATTGCTTGTTTTTTTATAAACCGATTATATTTTTATTGCAACTCTATTACAAAAGTAAACAATGAAAATAAAATAATTAAAAAAGTTACAATTTGGCGGTCTTATCGCTTCGAAGCGGCAGGCAATCAGTCGGATGGAGAGAACTAATACAATCTAAAATCGGAGGTGCAGACCATTTAAACATACTAGATTTTTTTAAGGGTAACTATTAAGGCGACACATTGGAAATTTAGGTGGTGGGGATCTTGATATTTCCCAACTATTACAAAACATATGAAAGTGATATTTGATGACATGATTTTTCATTTAATTGACTTCATTTTGCTAGTTGCAGAAACATGATTTGTTAACATTTATAACAGAAAAAAATATAACAAAGTAACCTCTTTTAAAACAGAGATTTGCATTTTACAGGCAAACCAGACCGATTTAAGCATCTAAATTTTCTTAGTAGATTAGTCTTAACACAAACTTCAATATGCTAGTTTATTTTATAAAACTTATTTGTAGTTTTTTATTGGAAAGAAAAAAAAACAGTTTTTCTCATGGTACGGGGCGCAAACGCTCCGTATTAGATTAATTGTTTAGCGGTGCGTCGCCTTAATAAAAACTTGTAACTATAATCCACATAGGAGAAAATGCATCGCATACCATGCGATGTGACCTCTCAAGAAGCAAGGATGATATACCCACTAAAAACTCCTGTACTTCTCACGCGGTGATCCGGATTATATTGTACATCACACTGTAATGTAGTTAGTACCTAGAATTCGATGTAATAACAATAAATAATTTATTAATCACTAAGGATCCTTCCGGTGCATAAGGTCCATAGTATCATTTAGTTCATAGTATCATAACGACCAGTATAATTTCGTCTAGTTCACCAAATGGACCATAGTATCAATTTGTTCATAACATCAATTCGTCTAGCTATATGTACCTATATTATAAATTTACTTCAAAATGAACAATAACAAAAAATATTATTCATGAAAATAAAAGAGTTATCGTAATTTAAAACGCAAGTTGATCACTCCATTTATTTTACGCTGCCTAAGCGAGGCAAGGATAATTAAGTCATCCTATTGTTGAACTAAAGAAAGGAAAAGAGGAAAGAAAATTTCCTCGTACAATTCTGGTGGAAACGCACCCTAACCCTAAGACGTCTCAAAGAAAATGTTTAGCATTGTTGAGGGCCCTCGGCGGAAGCTTGTTGTTTTAGAAGCGAGTGAAAACGGCCGCACTTCTCATAATGCGCTGTATCTTTTGAATTCGCGTTACCTTTCTTTATATATTATATTTTTAACGAGCACCAAGTATTTTACTCGTTCTGTTATAAGATTTTGTATTTGATTCTAGTTAATAGTTTTGTAATGCAACATGCAACGATTCAAGTTAAGATACACTTTCAAAGTAAATTATCTTCCAAAATATACACTAGTACTTAAAAATACTAAGGTTGTCAAGGAGTCGTTTTAATCAATGAAAATAAAACTAAGTTACAACATTAATACTGGCAGGCATAACCTTCTTTATTAGCTCTCAAGTCAAGTTCTGGCATTACGATCACGTGGCCCGGGACGACCTACCTACCGAACTTCTTCGGTGTGACTTCATCAGGCCATATCAGTACACAGTGTTAATATAGAGAGGTTTTATTGCAAGAAGTTCTTATAATCCATCAATAATAAAAAAAAAGTTACACATAGGACTCTTTCAATTTAGAAGTGTTATTGTCGGACGGTTAACGCCGCGCCGCCGGGCGGCGCCGTGTCGCGCGCGACTGTTTTAAATGGAACGCACTGCAAACGTGCGTTAGCAGCTAAGGTTAGCAGTCCGACAACAAACGTCTAAATTGAAAGAGCCCTTAACCTTCTTGGATATTTTGTTATTAAAAAATAAGACGATCGTTCCTTTTTTTTATTTTTTAATAGATCGTTAAGTTAACTTACGTTTCTGTGTGCGGCAGTAAAAGAGCGCGCTCGATGTTGTTTATGTATGTTATATGGTTTATGCAAACACTTACCGTTAAAATAAAATATATATTTACCGAAAGGTCAACCTGATCTAAAAGTATTATCCGTAAATAATTGGTTTTCGTTTTAATATTCAAACTTACGTTAAAACACAAAAAGGCTCTATAAACTCAACTATCAGACTGAAAACAGAAGTTGCAATATACAGATTTTTTATACATGTTTTTTTTATATATCTGATAGTTATAGTTACAGAATACAATAAAGTAGTGCTTATGATACTAGATATACACAAACAGGTAAAGGGGATTTTCCACTTCAGGCCATTCGTGAACAGAATTTAATCAGAAAATCAAATTTACCATTATTTTTCTTTCTATTTATTTTATTTATTTTTTTTTTCGATTGTTATTCAAAGTATCTTTGTACCAATCGGCATTGTTAAAATA
The DNA here is from genome assembly GCA_947562085.1 of Eudonia lacustrata. Taxonomy (NCBI): domain Eukaryota; kingdom Metazoa; phylum Arthropoda; class Insecta; order Lepidoptera; family Crambidae; genus Eudonia; species Eudonia lacustrata. Next base: position 4,245,488 of record OX387316.1, read on the forward strand.
TTATTTTTGTTAGTATGTGTGTTGATTTCTGGTGTAGAGCGTAGGTACAGTTTTCAGTGTTATTAGAATACGATTGTAACAAGTTGAAAGTTAAAATCGATAAAAAAATCATAAATTAAACCCTTGTCGTTTATTGGTATATGGCAGTTTTTTACGTGTATTATTATGGAAAATTAATAAAAGATTTTGTTAATAATTGATTATTATTATTATTATTTTCAAATATTTATTACAAAAAAGTGAAAAATGTACCGATGCTTGAAGTCGATGATTTAATTTTTTATCGATAAATAGATTTTCATACTGTCTATTGAATCGTTTTTTAACATGGCAACATTACATCTAAATGTCATGGAAGCTCGTTCCGGCCGGCGTCATTCGCTTTGTTTGTTTTGCATCGTGAGTGTTATTTTGTGTTTTCTTTGCCTACTATTTTGTTTTTTCTCAATGGATCCCGATTCTTCGTTTTCCGACAACCCAAGCACTTCTATGGACACCGTTGATTATTTTTACGTCGACCCTGGCACACACACTACGGATACCAAACCTGCTCATAATGATGACCCAGGCTTGAATGTGGACATGGAACCTGCAGTATCCTAGCGCGATTTATCGAACGGAGGTGATGAGATGTTTGAATTTATTTTATTTCAGTGTTACAGATAGCTGTAACCATGAATAATAATAATACAATAAGGTACAGTACAGTAGGTTGCTGTGCACACATAATGTCTATTATTTGGTATTTGAGCTGGGGACGGTATCAAGAACACTTAAGTCCTCCAGCCTAGTTTCTTGATCAAGTGTTATTGACTTATGAATTTATGATACATAATAATAAAAAAGATATTGTTTAAATTATTGTTTTATTTAATATCTGGCCCCTCTTAGATAATTTGATTATGTCTAAATATGCATTTTGATACAAAATCACTTTTATATTCTTTTTCTTATGAATATTACCTATTAAATATGTCCGATATTATTAGCTGAAGTTTCTGTTCAGGAGTGGCCTGAGCGTCATACAAAGTGGACATTCTCCTTTGAAACCTAATGAAAAAATAATTCTAAACGGACCTAATATATCTACTGGCGGGCGTGATGGCGTGGACTCATATATAACACGAATCCAATCCCTGTCAAGCTATAGCATAGCCTTATTCATATTCTGTATGTGTATATCCAGTGATATATGTCACAAACAACACGGAGCTGCAAACTAAGTGACACCCAAAACAGCACAATATTCAGAATACTATACGAGTATCTATACTAGAGTTTTGCTTCTTATATCTCGTATTAAGCCAGTGAATGTGACTACATTCGGTCGACTTTCATACTATGTTTGACACAGCGTTTAACTTAAAGCTTTAAATAAATAGATATGGGTGAATGGGTGTATTACATGAGTTTTGAGGGAGGACATTGCCTAGCAGAGTAACAAAAAGGCTTATTAAAAATATATATATATTGGGAATTTCATCATCATCATCATCATCTCAGCCAAAAGACGTCCACTGCTGGACAAAGGCCTCCCTTAAGGATATGAGGGATAATTGCCGTAATCGCCACGCTTGGCAGGCGGGTTGGCGATCGCAGTAGGTTAAAGGTAACCTTAGAGAGATGCTGCTGCCCATCCTCTGGAATGGTCCCTTAGTCGGCTTTTACGACACCCATGGGAAGAGATGGCGTGGTGCAATTCTTTAACCCCGGCGCAACACACAGGGGATTGGGAATTTATTTACCATTAATTGTAGTGATGACTTGATTTCAATTATGGAGGCCTTTGCCCAGCAGTGGGACAGTTATAGGCTATTTACAAAAAATATATTGGGAAATCCTTTTTTGTTTGTTTTTGTTTTGCCAATGCTAACTTTATAGATATCAAAGTTAAATAACATTTGATTAAAAAAGCTACTACTTCAAGTAGTAAAAGGCCGCGGGTTTGAATCACATCAGAGACATTTAGTTATCTTTAATATCACAAATGATTGTCCAGTACAACGCAGTTTGTAAGAAATTAAAGACATTTTTAAGACATCTGGGCATAGTGCTCAATCACAAGTACCTATGAATATTTACATATAATTTTACGCAAATATCGTTGCGAGAAAATTACAATTTAAAAAAAGACAAGTACCTACACAAGTATCTAGTCAAAACACTGTGTACAAAAACAAAAAAAAATGTAAAGCACATAAAATAACACGCTTTGGGAAAACAGCCTCTGTTCATGCTCGTAACAAAAAAAGTTGGAATAGTTTGTGTGGACATGGGTGACATCGAGATATATGTATGGCCCCGATTCATAGCTTTCCGTGTTTGATTTAGTTGATGCTATCTATGACAATTCAAACAGAAAAACTAAATCATGTACGCTATGCATTTTCTATGAAGTGTTCGTTTTTGTACAACGTGACTGTTATAACAACTGAAATATTTCACTACCAAATATCAGATGAGCAAGTACCTAGGTACTTGCTCATCTAGGTACTATATTATTATTTAGCTTTTTCAGGCACACAATGTGTCTGAAAAAATCCTTATAATTCCGCTTACTTATAAGTCGTATAACTGACACAACTAAATTGCTACACGAGTGACACTTCACATACTGCTATAGGTACGGCCAGTAAACACACACGCACGAAGGCACGCGTCTGTTTGAGATATTTTAATTTGGTCACCCTTCCAGTCACCCAGCATTGCAGAATTAACTTGAAGGGCACGATTGTATTTTTTTTCTTGCAGTTATTTTTTTTGTTAGTGTCCGGTTTTTACGAGTATATAATTGTTTTTATATAGTTGTTTTAGCAGTCGGGTTTTTTGTTTTATTTTAATAATTTGTTTTTCTTACACTATATTCTGGATAATATTCGTTTAATGTTTTGCTTTAATTATGTTACATTTTAGCTTTCATGGCAAACAGAAAGAAGGAAAAATTACACAGTAGAAATAATAGTAAATAGAAATAATGGTCAAAAATCATTACTTTCATCTTCTTTTGTTTTAAGCTTGCCTCAGTAAAAATGCCAACTTCAAAAACTATTCAATACTCCGCAATCAGATCGCAAAACATCACGAGATACTGCATATTTGTGAGACACACGTTTCGTCACCAGTTGCTTTATCTTGTACTTAAATATAATATGGCTGGGATTATAACAATGGCCGTTTGCAACGCGACTAAAACTTCCTTCTATTATAATAACTAATTAAACGCAATACAGCTAAAGCATTCGGCCATTCATATAGTCTGCGGCAATTCGTCACGTTCTACGTTTGACGCTGAACAATATAAAATATCTAGTGTTGCTACAATCATTACAGTCAGTATGGAAATTACAAATAATTCTAGTATAATATTGCTTCGTCCCGTTTAAAATTCCGGGACCTCCGCCTTTGATAGAATAATTTAGATATGGTCTAAACTATGCCGACTAGGTAGGTAGGTAGGTATATTTTTAAAAGTACAAGTAACTAAATCCAACTACAGTACATATTATAATCATTTCATTCATTTTTCATTTCAATAATTACATATACAGGCCGTTATTCGAGCTGTGGCTGTGGGTACACTCAACAATTGCGAATTGCCAAACCGGGCGGGTACAAAAACGAGGTGGCTTAAATATTTTATCAGGCCAAATGGTCGAGTAGCGAGCTTGGCCTCCGTCGCAAATAAATAGGTACAGAAGGGCGGCTCCGGCCGCTAGCGATTTAATACTGCTATACTATACGCTCTCGGTTGTAGCGCTAGGTCGGTCGGTGAACGTCTTAATATGTTGTGATTTGAAGGTTTAAAAATTTAAAACAAAAGCAAAACTTAGGTACTCTTTACGATTTATTTTCGTATTTGAATCGCAACAGTTTTTTTTGTATTAAACGTCGTCGTCTCATTGTATGCTGAATCTTGCGTAACTGACGTTCTCCCGAGTTTCATTTCATTTTATTAATAAGCATGGAATTAACAGCACTTTATAAATGTAGTAAAATCATTTTCTGCTTACGCTGCTGCTGCTTAGTTACGCCAATCACAGATCTCTACTTTTTAAAATATAATTATTTGAAATTTATTTTTACTCTTTAAAGCTGAGAACAACGAACGAATGCGTCAATGTAAGTACAAGTGCGCCTATATCGCTCGTTTGTATGGAGTCGCCCTTCTGTACCTGTTTATTTGTGCCTCCTTTCGCGCTCGTCAGATCGGCGGATAATGTCAGCGGGCCTTCGATAACACACACTGACGGGTGGAACGGCCAATATTGGATTACCATTAGCTTAGCTTACCTCGAGTGAAGTTGTGCCGGCTAGACAAAGAATGTGAGAACGAAAGATAATGTCATTATAAATAATTACGAAATTATTTTGATATAGATACCTTTCTTTTATAATGTTAATTTGACGACCTCCGTAGCCGAGCGGCTTGCACGCCGGACTTTGGGCGGCGCCAACTCTGAGGTCCCGGGTACGATTCCCGGTCGGGTCAATGTCGAAAACGAACTTTTCGATATTGTGTCGGGTCTGGGTGGTTGTGGTACCGTCGTTGTTTCTGATTTCCATGAAACGAGTGCTTTAGCTACTTACCTTGGGATCAGAACAATGTATGTGATGTTGTCTAAATACATATACAATACATATACAAATAACTGGTTTGGTGGTAGGGCTTGTTTTAAAACCGCTTGGCTAGCCGCCACCGTCTTATATTTAACTTTGTCGCCACAATTTATCAACTAATTTAGTTGTGTTGCGATAGAGATAAGATTGTCAGTACCTAAGTGCTTGTAAGAACTCCGTGCTAAGTGCGCTTAAATCTTTATGCTTAGAGTCACTTACCGTAAGATGAGTAAAGGGTTAAGACTCTAAAGGGTCAAGCTCTTAATATGCTAGCCGATGTTACTTCACTTTATCTTAACCTAACATAGGTATTTAGTGGCTGTAAAAGATTAACAGGAGTTGTGGATTTTCCGCAAACCCGGACACACACCTTTTCGTCCCCTGTTTTCATACTTACTATATTTTACCAGGGCTATGTTTTCGCATGTTATGTTTAAAACACATAACTGCTGATATCATTGCAAGCTTTTTTGAAGTAGCAATGCGCTGGTTTCATGCACACAGGGCCAGCAACTCCCTTGTGTCTAAGTTCTCATTTACATACCGGCAGAATCAGTGATAAAACCGACATTACAGACTACTCATTCTACTACATTCCCCATTCGGACCCCTTAATGAAAACGCTAGTTTATTTGTATGGAAAAATTGTAACTCACCTCGTTTGTCACCAGAGGGTGCTGTTTCAATGCGATACAAATTTTCGTGTTCGTTAACGCTATCGAACTGTAAATATAAAGATTTGTGAAGCGACGATGTAATCCACTTTAGGCACCCGCCTAAATAGCATCTGCACGAATAGCACCTGGCCTAGTACACATTCAGCACCTATTGTTATTTTTGGCAGGTGGTATTAGTAGATTCAAATGTATTTTTACATTTTTGTCCACGAACAGCACTTACAATACAGCAGCCTAGTGCTGACTACTAGTGTTTGACATTTGACAAGACGTTATAAAATGAAAGGTATCGATAAAAATCACTTGGCAACGGTTGACACAAAACCTCGATAATCAGGTTTCTTTACAGACCTTTAGTGCACGCTTTATTTGTCCACTTTTTTCTTCCCGACCCGATCCAAACTCATCGGAGAATTTAGTAGGGAACGGAGACGTGTATTAGTGTGATTAGTGCGTAATGCCATTCCCACTAGAAAACCTGTGACGGTGTTTTGTTTCACACGACTTGAGGAACCCTTTAAGTTTCTCGTCGCCTCAAAAAAGTCTGGTAACGCTGAATACGCCGCCAGACGCAATCAGCATACTCTCCAAAAAACATCTTAGTTGTATTGAAATGAAACCATTTTTACGGATCTACTCGCGTTTATTTTACACATTACTTATTTAATGTTTATCCTGACGTTTCGAACCCTTTGCAGGGTCCGTGGTCACAGGGAGACTAAGGTGTTGGTCGTCTCATAATCAGTTGGTGGCTTAGCTCGCAGGTTCTTTAAAGCGAAATACTGATCACGGGGAAGGTTGGATTTCGGCAACTTGCTCCGGCGCAAGAGAGACGATATGTCTTGACGTATTGCCTCAGCATCAGCCTTCCTAACGTTATTTTTAAATAAGCAATCCTCGACGTTGCTAATGATGCTTTCATACGGTATCCTGCAAGGGGCTACGGCGAAGTTTACCTCCTTTTTTAGTACCTCAATGGTGGGCTTGTCCAGTGTTTGTTTTGATAAATTAACAATTGTGCTATCATCTTTTTGATTTTGACTTTTGTGGCTGTCTATGGTCACGAAACGTCAGGATAAACATTAAATAAGTAATGTGTAAAATAAACACGAGTAGATCCGTAAATTCGTTCCTAATTCCGTTCGTAATTCCGTTGTTTCATTTCAATGTGTAGTGTTCGCGTAAACTTTAGAAAACAATATCTTAGTTGTAGGTAACTAAATACCTAAATAACTCATTTGATAGATAGTCAGTTGTTTCCTCACTTGTGATTACAGGCGTTTATGTCAATAATCTGTCAATTTCCTCGAGTGTTCAGCATAGGTGACTGGATTCGTGAAACCCTCGCACCGTACTGAGGCGACAAAGTCAGGTCCGTGACGCGCACGCACGGTGCGTGGGCGCGCATATTCTAATCTGAAACCCTTTATTTGTAGACTTGCGTCTCGTATATTCATAATCTGCATGATGGTAAACGTTGTGCTGTAGTTTTATTGGATATGTTTTTGTTGTAAACATATTATTGACTAATATTAACGAAATAAATGGAAAAATATTTTTAGATAGAGCCCAGAATTGTTAGTTAATATATTTAAATAAGTTAACGACTTAACTTATGAATGTGTGTGATTGTGATTTGTAGTGATTTCGTGAACGTGATCAAATGGTGAATAAATCTCGAACTCGGCCCACAATGGGCCGAGTTCGAGATATTTCGTTCATACTTAAGTAACTTAATTTAACTTTTTATCACTTTTATTTCCAAAATCTTAGTTACCTACATATTTTTAAACTGCCTAAGCATTCATATATCTACACGTTTTAACTTAAACTTAAACTTAATGCTCGTGACAGCGAATATGTCAGAAAACTACTCAAAGTTCGACGGTCTAAGTAGTTTTTTTATGGGGGCCACAGACGCCCTTTTCATCGTCAAGGAAAGTCCTTGTCCTTGTCCTTTGGGGGCAGCCAGAAACTTAAGGGTTCCTCAAGCCGCGTGGTCGAAACACTGTCAAAGGTTTTCGCAAGCGTATCCCCGTTCCCCTACTAGATTCTCCGAGGGGTTCAGATCGGATCGGGAGCGTACACCCCGAGGACACCTCTAAGGACCTTGGCTCAGGTTGACCAGGTCGTGGGGGTGTTGACGTTAACCAACGGTGTAGTCAAATTAATATTATTCAATTATTGTCAGTATTATTACGCCTCCTTAGTATCGTACTCTCTATCGCTCTTGAGTGAGTTGCAAGGTTAAATCTGGCATTAATCTTTAGTAGCCAGTTCTGTTATTATCAAATTAAACTAATTATATATTCGTCTACAAGCGTTTGCACTTATTGTGGAGGTCAAGTTAAAGTTTAATTAATTGTAGGTATATTTGTAATGGGTACGTATATAAATATAACTTAGTTTACAAGCCTTTTTATTTATTTGTTTTAGGATAGCTAACAGCTTACAAATTGAAAAAATAACAAAAATTATAATTATAAGCTATTGACACGCTACCACATTTACTTAGATACCTGCTTCGAGTTACAGTAAAACTAAACTTAAGATACTTAGTACAATTAATTTTGAACTGCTTTGCCTTTTGAAATCAACATATCGTCAACAACTGTACATACGCGCGTTCTTTATGCTATTAATACTGTCTTAAATAAGTATCAAACTTCATTGAGAAATGTCTTCATATATAAAAGGGCATACATCATCATCATCTCAGCCAAACGACGTCCACTGCTGGACAAAGGCCTCCCCCAAGGATATGAGGGGTATTTGCCGTAATCGCCACGCTTGGCAGGCGGGTTGGCGATCGCAGTAAGTTGAGACTTAACCTCAGAGAGATGCTGCTGCCCATCCTCTGGAATTGTCCCTTAGTCGGCTTTTACGACACCCACGGGAAGAGATGGGGTGGTGCAATTCTTTATCCCCGGCACCACACAGGGAAAAGGAAAGAAAGAAAGGAAAGGAAAAGGGCATACATTAAACTATTATTTTTCTGTAAAAATCACAGTTATCTGCGATTACACATTTACAAATGTATTAAGTCCGAAATGTTCCGAACTGTAATAAAGTCCGTCTTAATATTCGGAATTCGGGTGGAATCTCCAGAAGTGACTTTTTCATATTCAAATAAACCCTTTTATTTATGTGCTGCATGAAACTTATTTGTGAAATATTGTTTGATACAGAATTAATATTGTTGTTTCGTCGAAGCTTGGTCTTAATGTTGGCTTAGCTAAGTTTAGTGCACTTTATTTACTTAAGAGCGTTTACGCCGCACACTAGCGCCACTAATGAAAAAAAAAACATATCTAGTAAAAAAAAAAAAAATTTTTTTTTTATATCTAGTAATTAGAGATAGAAAATCAAATTATGCTCAACAAACTATCTGAATGAAGTAATTTAGCATTTTTACGTCACCTAATGAACACCTCACATGTTATGGTTTAGTTATATAAGACGTTACGGCCCCTTTTAACTATAACGCCATATTTAACTAAACCATAACATGTGAGGTGTTCATTAGGTGACGTAAAAATGCTAAATTACTTCATTCAGATAGTTTGTTGAGCATAATTTGATTTTCTATCTCTAATTACTAGATATGTTTTTTTTTCATTGGCGGCGCTAGTGTGCGGCGTAAACGCTCTTAATATAACTACGCTTGGAATGAATCGTAGCCTTTGCATCTGCGGTAGTTTTATAGTAGATTTCGCACATATTCATTTATAACGTTTTCGATTATCGATTTATTGAAAATTTTGATTTTGTCATACATCATTTTAAAACATGTGATACTTATAAGAATATTTTAAGACACATATATAGGTATGTAACAGTTTTGTTCCTCATTATAATAATAACTATATTGTAACCATTTTTCCTTTCAGGTACGTATTTCTTACATAAAACGGAGTTATTAAGAATAGTAAGAGCACTGTCAGTAAGTAAAACATACTATATTAATCGATACGTATACTAAAAAACTAAGCTTTATTTGCACTTGGCTTCATCTTCATCTAACCTGACGTGATGATAAGCCCGAAGTAGGAAGCGCACTTCACCTGGACACTGGGATCCTCAATTACTGAGGCAATGGCGTGGCTATCATAAATCACCAACTGTCGGAACACAACAATGCTACCAACATTATTGTTATGGAGACATATTTCGATAAGACGGTAATAGCTAGCCAGGTGGACTTAAAAAAGTCCTACCGAGAACCAAGTCCTACCGAGAACCAAGTCCTCCGGAGTCACCGCTGTACTGTCTCGAACATTCCATCGCGCACAAAGAAATTTGGTGACTCGTTTCTTTGTCGCACTTCCAAAAGATGGAATAGTCTACCAGCACACGTTTTCCCTCCCTATGACATGGGGTCCTTCAAACGAGGCGTGAAGAGGCACCTTGTGGGCCGGCAGGGTGAGGGTGACTGATGCTGCGTTGTTTTCACACTGCACCAGTTGTCCTTGCATCTGGACTCCGTTTCCACTTAACATCAGATGGAGTGGAGTCATTTGCCGAGCTATGAATAAAAAACAAAAAAAATATTATAAAACCAAGTACAAACATGTACCCACTGCTGGGAATTGTACCCGGGACCTTTAGTTCTGAAAGCGGTAGTCTTAACCACTAGACCAAAGAAGCGGTGAACTTTCTATCTTACCTCAGTTGTTACTAAACATTAAATATATACATTATACATTTAATACGTAAAAAGAAAACACGCCATCAAATCTCACTAAGGTATTAGTCTTATGCCTGATTTCACCATTGACCCTTAAGTTTTAGGTGACCCCTAAGCCATGTTAGTACAGTTGATGAAGTAAAACCGTCACCTAAAAAGGCTTAAGGGTCACCTAAAAGTGTCAGTGGCGAAAAGTAAACAGAGAATAAGCTTCGAATAGTTATTCCGTGTTTTGTACTCTAATTTGCAATGACGTTTACATGGCAGGAATAAAACATGGAATAACTATTCGGAGAGTGTTGTCCTTGTTCAAATTCAAATTCAAATTCAAATTCAAAATCATTTATTCAGTTTAGGCTACAAATAGCTCTTATGAACGTCATTTTAAGCCATCGGTTCGTAAGTCTATCTACTCTGGGAGATCTTGTACTGAGAAGAACCGGCAAGAAACTCAGCAAGTGTCCAGCTCTTTTCTCCCTTACAGCGTCATAAATATTGGAAAAAGCCCTATCATAAAGGACACTTTCCATCACAAATAAAAACACAAAATGTAAAGGACAATCACAACATGTAAAAAAACACAAAAAATAAAAAATAACTTAATAAAATATTTAAGTCAGCAAAAACATAATTTACCAGTTTAATTTTTTACAATATCATACAGTACTAGTAAAAGTCAAAAAAAAACTATAGTTAATAATAATAAAAATAAAACTAATTGTAATGTTCAATGCAACGCTATTTTGTTATCTGCAGGACACTATTTATAAGTAGTATTATGTATATGTTTTTTATTATAGCCAGGCTGTTTTATCTTCTAAATATTCTTTGACTGTATAATAACCTTTTTTTAATAAAGAAGACTTTACATGTTTTTTAAACTTATCTAAAGGTAAATCTAGTACAGTATTTGGTATTTTATTGTAATAGTGTATACCTTGCCCCAAGAAAGAACCAAGCACCTTCTGTAACCTGAACAGTGGCATTGCAAGTTTTGACTTATTTCTAGTATTAAAATTGTGTACATCACTGTGTTTAACAAATGAATTGATATTACAACGTACAAGAACTATACAATTATAAATAAATTGAGACGCCACTGTCAAGACATCAATTTCTTTAAAAAGATTTCTTAAAGAAGTTCGTGAACCTAGTCTATAGATTGCTCTTACTGCTCGTTTCTGTAAAATGAATATAGTTTCAATATCAGCCGCTGTTCCCCACAGTAAGAGGCCATACGACATGCATGACACTATGAAAATAACTAAAGTAAACTGTTCTAGCAGTTTCAACGTCTGTTAACTGCCTTATTTTTCTAATGGCATAAGCAGCAGAACTGAGTTTGCCGGCCAATTTCGAAATGTGAGGATTCCATTGAAGTTTTGAGTCAAGGGTTATACTTAAGAAAACTGTTGAGTCTACCAAATCTAATCGATCACCGTTTATTCTTATATCAGTTGGTTCATTTTTGACATTTGGTAATTTAAAATTAATACATTTTGTTTTTTTAGCATTAAGCTGCAAATTATTAATAGTAAACCAACTGAGTACATCAGAGAGTGCTTTGTTTACATCGTCGTAATTTTTCTTACACCTACTTACATTAAAAATGAGTGAAGTATTATCTGCAAATAATACGATTTCACAGAAGTTCTCTACAAAGAATGGCAAGTCATTAATATAAATCAAAAACAGAAAAGGACCAAGAATGGACCCTTGTGGAACTCCCATTTTTACATGAGAACCGGATGATTTAGTTCCATTAATATCGACAGTTTGTGTTCGAGAGCTAAGATACGACTGAATTAAATTTAGTGCGAAATCTTTGAGACCGTAGTAATTTAGCTTCATCACCAGAGTTTTGTGCTCAACGCAATCGAAAGCCTTGGACAAGTCGCAAAACACTCCAAGGGCGTTTTGAGACTTCTCCCAGGCATCAAATATATGTTTTAATAGAGCAACACCTGCATCAGTAGTAGAACGACCCTTTGTAAATCCATATTGTTTATTATGTAAAAGGTTGTTTATGTTAAAATACGACATCAACTGTTCCAATATAACTTTTTCATAAATTTTGCTTAGAGTTGGTAGTATTGAAATGGGTCGATAGTTACTGGGGTCTTCTTTGTTTCCCGATTTGAACAAAGGTATGACCTTACTAAACTTCATAACATCGGGAAAGATACCTTTATTCACACAGTTATTAAAAATTTCAGCAAGATATGGTGCAATAGAATGTATAATATTCTTAATTACTTTTATAGAGATGCCCCACAAATCACTTGTGTTTTTCATTTTCAGTGATTTAAATGTTTTTATAATATCCATTGAATCAATATATTTAAATTGAAAAGAAACATTACATTTTGGTACATATTTTTGGAGTAATGCTTGTGCAGCTTCTGGTGATGAATCCAAATTTGAGGTTGTCAGCACAGGTATATTTACAAAAAAATCATCAAAAATATTAGCAATATGTGAATCTGAATTGACTAAGTTGTCGTTTACTTTTAAAGTGAAAGTATTATCCTGTGGTTTAAATTTACCTGTTTCACGGTTTATAATGTCCCAAGTGGCTTTAATTTTATTGTTGGACTTTTTAATTTTTTCTTTAATATAATTAGATTTTGCTACTATACATATTTTCTTAAATATTTTCGAATAATTCTTTACATATTCCGTAAAATTTGAATTTTGGTTATATTGTTTTAGACTATATAAATCATACAATTTATTTCTACTTTTATATATACCAGTCGTGGCCCAGTCACAGAACTTAAGTTTATGAGTTATTTTGATTGTTCTTTGTGTAAACACTTGGTCATATTCGGTCTTTATGAAGTTAAAAAGATTAGTATATAATACATCTGGATCATCTTGTCCAAATGGCAATGCATTAATTTTACTCGATATATTATTTTTAAAACGCTCTACTCGCTCCTTTGTAACTGGTTTACAGTTCACTATTTTTGGCTCATCCTTAACATTAAAATCATAGGTCACCTTTAAACCGCAATGGTCAGACGTAAGCTTACTAATGACTGACTTAGAAACAGGGTCATAGTCTGTAAAAACATTATCAAGACAAGTGGCTAAATGTGAAGTTATTCTAGTGGGTTCGAGAAATAGATTAATGAGATTAAAACATTTAAACAAGGCAACAAGACGAACACTCATTGAAGTGCTTTCTAGAATATTTATATTAAAATCGCCACATACAAAAACAAATTTATTTTTTAATTTTAATTTTCTTAGTACGTCTTCCATTACAGATTCGAAAATACCGAAATTGCCCGATGGGGGTCGGTATACACACACTATTACAAAGCTATTAAACTCCACACATGATAGCTCAATATTACGCTCCACTGATAAGCCTACAATATCGTTGCGATCTTTATATTTTATATTACTTCTTACTAGTATTAAAGAACCACCGTGAATAGCTGAGCTTCGCACGTACGCGCTTGCTAATTGGGAATTATTTACATAGAATGATGTGTCATGACTTCTTAGCCAATGCTCAGTTAAACAAAATATATGAATTGCCTGACTTTTTGCAAATAATTCTAACTCTAAGTCTTTGCCAGCCAAACCTTGAATATTTTGATGTATAATAGTAATTAATGAGGACTTGGCTTTTGTCTTAGACCTCAGTTTAAACATGAGGTTGTTGTTACCTTATTACTAGTTGTAGATGTTGCATTAGTAGAACTACTAATGGTTACGTTGTTATGACGTAAAGACTTAGTTATACCATTTATAACTGTATCCTGTATATTATAAGCTAACAATTTAGCTATTTGGGTCCTACATTTCGTAGAAAGATACATAGTATCTGACGTCAAACTAAAGCTATTAATAAATTTATTTATATCAAAATATAAAATAGTGTCACTATGACGACAAATCAAATTAAACAATAATAAATTTAATTCATAAATGCGCTTATTTTGTTCCCAGGTCAAATTGGTACAATAGGGAAAAGCGCTAATTATTATCCTGCAATTTGTTTCTGATTGCAGTTTTATCAAAATATTAAAACTATTTATGATGTCACGTTTCTTCGTTTGTGAGCTGTCACCACATAACACAATAATATTAGTGGAACTATTCAATGAATCCAGTGATATTTTGTTTACTATAGCATTCAACGACTGACCTGGAGTACAAATATTGGTCATTGAGTGGATAATATTTCTATTTATAGGCAACCCTAAGCCTTGACCCAGTTTATCAGAGTACATAACTGTTTTTTTTACTAATTTTGTAACATTAGGTTTAAGTATTTTTTGAGGAGAGGCCGATGAAGGACCGGGAACCAAAACAGACAAGTTTTGTGTGTTCATCTGAATATTTGAGTCAAGTGATAAAGACTCTTTGTGTAGGTTAATTTCATTATTAATTAATGAGTTGTACCGATCAGCATTGTACTTGCACAGATCAACTAACTCTGTGGCTGATTGGATATGTTCTTCAATCTGTTTCTGTGATATTGAGTATTTTTTAGTCATTATATCAAGAGACTCATGTAACCTTTGGATGTCAGTTTGTAATTGCTTAGTGTCCCGGTCATACATTTGCCTACTTTCCATTAACTTACTATTATATATATCTAAGGAATCCATAAGGCTAATACGCTCCTTTCTGAGAGCAATATTTTTATAAAAACAGTTATTTTTTTTAATCAACTTCTCAGTTTTCTTTATAAACTTATTAATTTTTACATATTTTTTAATTTTAGTTTTGCTGATTTTATTTATTTTGTTGTTGTTTTGAGATTGCTGTAATGAAATTCCACCAGGTGATGCTATAAGTTCTTCAAATAAGGACTGAGTATGATCCACTTCATGCTGCTTCTGCAACTCAACTAATTGGGGTATCTGGTGGTTTGCCGCACTGAGGTCCCTTTCCAACTCGGTGATGCGGTTGAGTGCCCTTTCATAGGTGTTATGCTGCTGCTCAAAATTGGAGATGACATGTTGCAGTTGGTCACGCTGGTGGAGCACATCCTGGTGTTGCATGTGCAGTTGGGCTAACTCATTCTTAAACTGTGAATTTCTGTCTATTATGGATTTTATTTCCATTTCACTGTCATCCCTTTCTTTTAGCAGCTGATTGCAGGATTCCTTGGATACTCGTAGCTCCTCAAGTGCCTTTCTGAGCTTTAGTTCAGTACTTTGAGTAGCAGCCTTACGGGTCAGCATTGTGAAGTTGGTTTTATAAACACCTGAAAATTAAAGAAGTATATATTAAGATATATTAAGACTTAGGTGTTGCAAGTTAGGTTTATCTAACTTCTATTTAATTTCTATGTGCAGCAATTAAGATTATTTAAAAATGAGATTTTAATTATAATAAGTAAGTGGGGGGTAGATGTGTCACACAAAAGTTTGTTGTTTAAAATTAGAGTTTTTTATTGTAATTGCAAGTTATTACTAGATAATCTAGAAATGAAATTAATTAAGTTATAAGCTTCAAATAAGCAGTCACGTTTTGGTTGTAATGTGTCGAAGTGTATGAATGTCTGTGGCAAAACAAAGTCACCATCAACTTCACTTCCACATATAGTCAAGTCAAGAGAGGTTAACCAAGCCAAATCGTATTTGAGGTGTGACGATACTCACAATATGTGAGATTTGTAAAGTAATGAATATGAGTAGTATTGTTGTTAAATACAACAAAAACATGTACCTAGTAACAGTATTTAGAAATAAGTTTTTCTCAATGTCAATGGTAATAATTTAAATTCAAAGTGTCTAATAACAATTATTGTTTTATTCTTACCCTATTCTTGGTATAGTGGAATATTAAATTTTAATACTATAATACTGAAATGCCAAAATTACTTTTGCAGTTTAGATGCAAATCCTTTGATTTGATTACAAAGTAGAAAAATAACAATTCATTGGCCTAGTACATTGACACATACAATTTGAATGAAGTGTTCAGTTAAGATTTACACTTATGTTACTAGTATTTATAATAAATGGAATGAAAACAATACTCCCCCGGTTTATGTTGCAGCAGTCCACGGCAAAAGTAGTTATTTTAACAACTTTTTGTAAAATTTGTTATAACAGTCAGCTGGCGATGACAGTTGGAAAATTACATTAGCACATAATTTAAAAACTACACAATATTAGTCAGAAAAAACACTAGTAGATGATATTTGTCACTTAATTTAATCACTAATTACAAATTTAATCATAAATAAGCATAAAAGACAATTTTTAACAAATTTTTAATAGGAGCTTTATAATTCGACTACTTAACCGGACAATGTTGCCAGTGTAGTGTGTGTGTGTGTGTGTGTTCTTGGTAAATTTGCTTAAAAACGCAAAATTATAATTTATTCCATACGAATCCTTCTGTGTATTGGCTACCTACGTGATATTGGCGGAATTGTGTTCGGCTTTAGACACAAAACATGCCATAGATAAAAGAAGAAGATGAACTATTCGGAGCATATTCTTTGTTACTTGTAAGGCACTTAAGGCGACGCACCGCTAAACAATAAATCTCATACGTTTTGATACGAGCGTTTGCGCCCCGTACCATAAGAAAAACTGGTTTTTTTTTTCCTTCAAATTAAAACTACAAATTATTTTTAAAAAATGAACTACAATTTTGAAGTGTGTGTTAATAAGACTAATCTAGGTACTAAGAAAATTTAGATGCTTAAATCGGTCTGGTTAGCCTGTAAAATGTGAATCTTTGTTTTAAAAGAGGTTACTTTGATATTTTTTTCTCTGTTATAAAAGTTGAAAAATCGTGTTTCTGCAACTAACAAAATGAAGTCAATTAAATGAAAAATCATGTCATCAAATATCACTTTCATAAGTTAATTGTTGGAATAAATCAAGATCCCCGCCACGTAAATTACCAATGCGTCGTCTTAATGTTCGGCAACGTTTCATCATCATCATCATTTTCAGCCCGTATCTACCCGCTGCTGGGCCTCCTCCATGTTACGCCAATCCCTTCTGTTTGAGCTGATCGGCAACGTGTGGTACAGATTAATAATTGTGTCGTTTAACTTTTCGTTTGAACCGTGAACGCGTGGAGGCTTGCGAAATAATTATATACTTAGTATTTTGGGTCAAGTTTAATTGCATTTGACATTTCTATTTAAATCCGGGCGTTTTAACCCTTTTCAGATGGTGAAAGGGGAGGTTCTAACCTCGGCTTGCGTTATGTTCTAAATTCAAGATCAAAAATTATAAATAAGGTCTTGTTTTTTTGTATTTAAGTTCATTATCTATAAAATCATCACACTAATATTATAAATGCGAAAGTTTGTGTGTATGTCTGTATATTTGTTCCTTCTTCACACTGCAACGGATGGATGGATTTGGATGAAATTCGGCATACAGATAGTTTACCTGGATTAACACATAGGATAGTTTTTATCATGATATTCCCACAGGAATCACACTATAAATATACTAAAAACGACAATTAAATTTTCCAATACAAAATGATTTGATTGTTTTGTTGTCATGGAAACCAAACAGAATTTAATCACTTGATGGAAACTGTCAAAGCGGTACGAAGTCCGCCGGGTCCACTAGTTATTCATATTTGTAAAAAATATAAAGATCGGATTGTTGATGCCGTAGTTGTCGACATTGATTAGGGTTTTTGGCTTACAGAGTAAAGAGTAGATATGTGTTGATTAATTTCGGCGAGTTGGATTGAGCCATGATAGCATAGTTGCTAGTGTCCCTGACCCGGCATGTCATGGGGCGCAACCCGCAGGTTTGAATCCCGCTCGTGGAGTCTTTTCAACACTTCGTCTCTTTTTATACAAAAATCATTAAATTATGTAGACTTATGAAATATGACTTTGACGATCTCCTTGGTCGAGTGGTTTGTACACCAGTTTACATGGTGTCGCCATCTCTGAGGTCCCGGGTTCGATTCCCGGTCGGGTCAATTTAGAAATTATTGTTTTTCTAAATTGTCTCGGGTCTGGGTGTTTTCTATGTATAATAAGTATGTATTTAAGTATTTTAAGTATGTTTATCCGTTGTCTAGTAGTAAGTTTTGGGCGCCAAACTGTTATGAAGCAACTTTTTAATTAAAAGAAAGAAAAATAAATGAAATTTAATAATAACAAAATATTTACAAAATATCTATACAAAACAATTTATATACAATAATCTAACAGCTAATATGGGGAGGCCTATGTCCAGCAGTGGACTAAGATAGGCCGATGATGTTGATGATGAGGAATCTATCAGCGCCAGATGGCGCTACCTCAGCAATACTTGGGCGAAGGACTGGCTCAGCAGCACTATACAGGAACTCGGGGTCACACTGGCTCAGTAGCACCACACAGGATCCTGGGGTCAGACCGTTAGTGGTCAGGCCGGCAGAGGCCAGGCCAGCAGAAGTCAGACCGGCAGTGGTCAGACCGTCAGAGGTCAGACTGGCAGAGGTCAGACTGGCAGAGGTCAGACTGGTAGAGGTCAGACCGGTAGAGGTCAGACCGGTAGAGGTCAGGCCAGGTAGAGGTTTCGCAGTCAGACAGTGGTTCCGAAGTCAGTCAGAGGTTCCGCAGACAGCCAGAGGTTCTATAGTCAGCCAGAGGTTCCGTAATTAGGTTCTCCTTGGTCAGAACTCGTAATTCGACTGGCCTTTGACCGCAGGACAGGACGCTTATATACCCTTCCCGTAGAACACAATTTAATTTAAATTTATACAAATTTAGAATTACATAAAAAGTTTACATTGCACTTTTAAAAGAAAATATTGTCTTTGCCATCAAAACATTTGACATGGTTGTCAAGGCTTTGTTTATAAATTTTCATTGAATGGAAGTTATTTTATAATATCTAAAGAAGTATTGTAAGAAAATAAAGACAACATGTAATAATTTTGATAGAAAGATAAAAGGAAACAACTGGACCTAAAAATAATGTGACTACAAGAGATAAAAACATATAAAAACATGCTTAGCAACAATAAAAATCGTAAGTATTTTCGTATTTACACAAACCTTTCCCTATCACCATTTTTTCCCCACAACCGACTTCTGCTGGCCTGGCCTCTGCCGGCCTGACCACTAACGGTCTGACCCCAGGATCCTGTGTGGTGCTGCTGAGCCAGTGTGACCCCGAGTTCCTGTATAGTGCTGCTGAGCCAGTCCTTCGCCCAAGTATTGCTGAGGTAGCGCCATCTGGCGCTGATAGATTCCTCAACATCAACATCATCGGCCTATCTTAGTCCAATTTAACGAGTTTCATAACGAAGCTTCTCTTGGGCTAGAGAATTGGTGTGAGTGTAGGAAAGTTTATTTATTAGTTTGTTTATTTATCCCTCCACGAATTAAAGGAAGGGAACAAAATAAAAGCTATAATGTATCAACGTTTGGAGAACTTTTACTGTCTCTACATAAACTTATTTCGTGGCCGTAGTCTAAGAAAGTGTTTTTTTTTTATGTTTAGGCAAATTCCAAACTTCTCCGGCGTAAACAAAGAGTAAATACTGCCTATAAAGGTCTACAAACTAAGTGAACTAAACTAAAAGTTTGCTTGAAACTGAGCGACAAAGCTTTGGCGCGCTGTCTCCGTCGGTCACAAAATAATGAGACTGAGTAGGTAAGCTAGCTACCCATTTAAACTGACCAGGCGTTTGTGTGTGGTTGCAAATGAAACTTTAAAAGTATCACATTAAGGTACATCTATTACTTTTAGAGGTGTTGTTTATAACACCCAGTAGGACTAAGTGGGTAGCGTTTACGCCGTTATGCTCAAAAAGGTGCTTTTTAAACCTGTTCATATCTATTAATTCTTACTTTACAAACATGTTAAAAACTTATATCTTATATATATACTTATATATTCTAACAAGATAATAATAATAACAGTGCAAGTGCAGCTGTTCCGTGTCCGTGAGCGGTTGTCTACTGGTTGACTTTTTTATTACAAACGAACAACACTTACTATTGGACCAACTCAATAACTCGAAAATAAAATTCAGCTGTTCCATAGGTACATTTTGGTCGAATGAATAAATAAATTAATAAATGTTTCCCTTCCCACACTTACACAAATTATCTAGCCCCAAGAAAAGCTTCGATAAATGGTTAACTAGACAACGGATAAACATACTTAATATACTTATTATACATAGGAAACACCCAGACCCAAAACAATATAGAATAACAGGTATTTCTAAATTGATCCGACCGGGGATCGAACCCGGGACCTCAGAGATGGCGACATCATGAAAACCGTTGTGCAAGCCACTCCACCAAGGAGGTCGTCATTATTGAATCAGTCAATCAGTCAGTCAGTCAATGAATACTGATGTTTTTTATCATGATCATCATCATCATCTCAGCCAAAAGACGTCCACTGCTGGACAAAGGCCTTCCCCAAGGATATGAGGGGTATTTGCTTTAATCGCCACGCTTGGCAGGCGGGTTGGCGATCGCAGTAGGTTGAGGGTAACCTCAGAGAGATGCTGCTGCCCATCCTCTGGAATGGTCCCTTAGTCGGCTTTTACGACACCCACGGGAAGAGATGGGGTGGTGCAATTCTTTATCCCCGGCACCACACAGGGGATGTTTGGTATGGAACAGCTTAATTTTATTTTCGAGTTAGGGAGTTGGCTCGACAGTAAGAGTTGTTCGTTTGTATCACGGGAGTCATCTCAGGAGGTTTGGACAGTGATAAAAAGTGACCCTATATGTGTGTGCTTAAGCACGTTTGTATAAAGCTTAAGTACCTTCTGCAGCTTACCTTCTTGCTTTGTGGTCCGCTCGTGACTGGGATCGAACCTTATCTGCTGAGCCACAGGGACAAAGAGCTTCGCACAACTTGGCATCAAAGAAACCAATTAACCAGTTAATCAGAAAAAGGTTTTTTTGTTGTTGATTTTATCGGAATAGGTATCTGTTGGCATTGTTTTATGGCATCACGCTGATTCAAATATATTTTATCGACGTTTTGAAATCTATTTTTTATTTCTGTTTCATTATTCCGAATTTTTAACACAAACATAAATCACACACCTGCTCAAATTGTTTTAATATATTACTACTTATTAAAAGTTATTAAAAAACAACAGTTTAATTAAACGAATCATTTTATAGAAATCTAACTGCGTTTGTTTTTAGTATTGATATCCTGACGTTACGATACGAACGAATAATGGGTCCGGGTTCTCCCAAAAACGATATAAAAATTAATGCGAGCAGATCCGCATACAGTTTTATTTCAATGCGTAGAGCGTAGGGTTCCCGTTATATTTAAAGAACATTTTTCTCCCTTACATCTTTATACATATACTAGCCGTCACCCGCCCGCTTCGCTGTGCGAAAATTTATGAATAAAATTTAAAAAATATAGGTATATAGCCTATCATTTGCACAATCTCATGTTCTTACTACATACAAATTTTCATCAAGATCGGTCAAGGCGTTCTTGAGTTACAAGAGGACATACAGACAGACAGACAAAAATTTCAATAATCGTAGAATTGGTGTCAGTCAGTCATAAAAAGAATATTATCCCAAAATTTGTCAGAAAAATTGCAAGTACACACAGAACCTACAGATTTATATAGTAATAGTAGTAGATATAGATATAAATCTTCTGTGCGTGTGTATGAAATTGAACTCATTCTAAACGGCTCGACCGATTTGGATGAAATTTTTTTTGTGTGTTCAAGTGGATTCAAGAATGATTTAGATTTACAATTGGACCCGGTAGGTGGCGCAGCTATAGGGGTCTATCATGGGATACGGGTGTTCTTAAGCGGACGAATGATTTGTTTGTGTTGTTGTCATCGAAACTGTCAACGTTTTGTTTGCTTTGTTGTCATGGAAACTGTCAAAGCGGTACGAAGTCCGCCGGTCAACTGGTATTTAGGTAAAAAAGAAATGAGCTGATGATGATGATGGCATATTTAGGTCAAAATGTTACGGTTTAATCAAGTTTTTCTTTGTAATACAAAAACCCATCTTTGCAATTACGTATATTTATCGCTTGCTGCAAACGTTACCACAGTTGAAATAAATAGTACTTTTGCTCGTCAGCTATGCACAGTTATAAAAGATAGCTGTACAAACAAAGAATTAGTTGAGTTTGATAATATTCAATCGACCCAGCGCCGCACTATGATTGAACAATGGATTATAATTCAAGCTATTATAATTCAATTACATCTCACGTCTGCATTGAAACTTTTATTTTAAATTATTAAAAGCCGCCGTCGTTAAACAACGGCAGACAACTTAAAATAAATACACAGTGCATAGATAAGGTACTTATACCTATTTCACAAGATAAAATGACTTTATGAACTATGAACAGGGTACATGGGGCGATCTTGTTAATTTTTTACTCTCATCCATTTCAGCTAGCTATGGCAGCATGCAATAGTACATTTAAAAAAAATACCATCAAATTAATAAGCATAAATAAAAACCACAAAATAAACATAAATATTATAAATTAACATTAACAATAACATAATTATAAATTATTTTGGGGCTGTCTAGTTCAGTTCCTCTACCTTTACTGTACATCTGTCAAAATCTGTCTTGTCTATGGCCACAGAATAAATAATAGTACAGAAGGTGCACTCCGCAAAGTCATTTAAATAAATAGCGACTCTTGCTAGGACACAATAAAGTGCAATTCAGGTCGCACACTGCTCCCTTACCTACAGTTATATTCACCTAGAAGTTGCCTCTCTTTCTATCGCGTAGCTCTTATCTTTTCTAACGACTTCAGGGTTGTTTTCTTTTAAATAATAATTAGTCTTAATACTTAATTTATTACAAGTTATTGTGTTTATTATGTGTACTGCACTTAAATGTGAACAAATTACGTTTCAAATAAACCAAGGCTAGGTACGTATGTAAGTACAGTCAACGCCATATCAGACTACTTATATGTTGACTTTGAGGCTGTCTTTATGCCGCCTTACCGTTGCGTTGCCGTTAAAAAATATATTTTCGTAGGTAGTTCAACTGTTGTTGTCAAGGTCAACAAGTATAAATACATAATCATGTGCCGTCGACTGTACAATTACCAAAAACAGAAATAGGTACACCAACCAACCTGCCTATAAGTACTTATCAAAGCTAAACTTGATCTTGTAAACAGAACTTGTAAGTAAGTAGGTACCTACATATCAAACTAGCTATAAGTACTATAATATTTAATTATCTAACTAGGTACCTAGGTACGTAAATATGCGGGAGGCATAAAGATAACAAAAGTCAACTTTTTGTTTTGGTAGTTACGTAGGAACTAGCAGGAAGGTACCTATCCTAAAGTAAAGATACTAGATAGGTAGGTACCTACTTAGTTGTTTATCCTTAAGTACCTACTTGTCCTATTTAGTAATTTAGTGAACAGTTTCGTAAGTAGGTAAGTAAGTAGGTACCTACTAAATTATTATTTCAATAAGTAAATAGTTGGGTGAAGATTGTTTAGCAAATAAGACAAGTACCTAAGAATAAACGGACCATTAAATACATACCTACCTATAAGCACAGATTAAATAACTTCGAATCTTTCTGTTTATTTCGACAGCCATCCACACAACAATTATTACTGTTGCGTTTCACCATTATTACGGAGCTTGTAGATTTACTGATATCAAAGAGTTAGTTATTTTTAAACAAATCGAAATTGCGATCCACTTCAAACTATGCCTGTGCGGTGCGTGTGCTCGAAAGCGCGCTGGGGCCCTGACTGATTTCCTACAACTTCAAGTTGTCGCGCGCTGTAGGTGCTTATCGCGGTAGGTATGACGGAGTGCAAGATGCCTGCTATGGCGGAAAAGTTCTTACGTGGGTGGGTCCTCAGAATAATAACTGAGCGTGGTTCTTACCTACCACGGACTAATAAATTAGTCTATGTTACTTACCAACTTTCATTCCAAGGTTATAAACAAAACAGTTTTAAAATATCTTTACGAGATGGCTCGTAAACAAGTAGTTCCATAATTAAATTTCAAAGTGTCGATCGCTTATCTTTATACAGGGTATCCCAAAAATGGCACACTGGAGATAGCTTAGCTATAAACCTATCAGCTATAAACCTATAAAGCTAAAAATAACATGACTTTAGTAAAAGTCTCATAGTTTTGGAGAAAATTACACTTTTTTATGTTCTAAAAACTCCACTTTTAGTTCGTTTTAAACCTATCAGATAAAAATAACATGACTATAGTAAAAGTCTCGTAGTTTTGGAGAAAATGCCACTTTTTTCTTTTCTAAAAACTCCACTTTTAGTATGTTTTTTCTTTTAAGTATTTACTTTTTTGTTTTTTTTTTTTGTTTTTTTTTATTTATCTAATAGGTTTATAGCTAAGCTATCTCCAGTGTCAGCCTGGGGTGCCATTTTTGGGACAACCTGTATAAATAAATCTTCTGTGCGTGTGTATGAAATTGAACTCCTTCTAAACGGCTGGACTGATTTGAATGAGATTTTTAATGTGTTCAAGTGGATTCCAGAATGGTTTAGATTTACATTTGGACCCGGTAGGTGGCGCAGCTATAGGGGTTCATCATGGGATACGGGTGTTCTTAAGCGGACGAATGATTTGTTTGTTTTGTTGTCATGGAAACTGTCAACGTTTTGTTTGCTTTGTTGTCATGGACTCATGGAAACTGTCAAAGCGGTACGAAGTCCGCCGGTCAACTAGTATTACTTATACAAATTAAGAGTCGAGTTGTGAATTCATTAAAAAAATACATTCGGTATATAATTTAAAATTAGAAAATAATTATGTCAATTTGATAAAACGAATAGGTATAATGTAGTACAAGGAATTTATAGCATTGTCATCATGAAAAAAGACAATGGATTATGTAATCGTAATTCATAACAGTAAATAAATCAATCAATAGATTAGGTAAGAGCACTTATTAGTTTTCAATGTTATCGGTAGTGAAAAAGACAGTAAGTTAAGTTACTTCATTCATCATCATCATCTCAGCCAAAGACGTTCCACTGCTGGACAAAGGCCTTCCCCAAGGATCTCCACAACGACCGGTTTTGTGCTGCTCGCATCCAGCGGCTTCACGCGACCATTACCAGATCGTCGGTCCACCTTATTGAAGGCCTGCCCACACTGCGCTTTCCGGTACGCGGTCGCCACTCGAGAACTGTGCCGCCCCAGCGGCCGTCAGTCCTGCGAGCGATGTGCCCTGCCCACTACCACTTGAGCTTAGCAACTCTTCGGGCTATGTCGGTAACCTTTGTTCTTCTGCAGATCTCCTCATTTCTGATTCGATCACCCAGAGAAACCCCGAGCATGGCCATCTCCATTGCTCTTTGAGTCAGTGAGAGTTACTTCATTACGCCTAAGACATTGTTATACTCGTATACTGTATGCACGAAATATAATATCAATATATTAATACATAAAGAAAAAGACGGAAGTCCGGTGACGTTGTGAAGGCCGTTTAAGGCCTCCCGCAACCACTCGCAAACGCTCTAAAAAAAGCGCATGATTTCTTTGGTGTTGCAAGCGTCCAAGCTCGTTTACCAGCTCTGTAAAAAGACTCATAAAACTCTAAGTGCCTTACAAATAAACAATGAATAAGGTCCGTATAGTTATTCCGTGTTTTGTTCCTGTCATGTAAACGTCATTTTAAATTAGAGTAAAAGAGACAAAACACGGAATAACTATTCGGAGCTTATTCTTTGCTTATTCCCTAATAGTTTTCAAACATTGAACCACCTCAGTATAGTGCAAACTCCTTAGTTAATAAGCATTTTTTATTGACTGTACAATAACTACTTATATTTCTAAGCACAACAATAGCAGCACTTGCAAGTATCAAACGTTGCGTTGATCGGAATCAAATTCGACTTTTTAATTTATCATCGTGTAATTATCTGAGTTACGAGTGGCCGGTCAACCGCGGGCGTGATCGGTATCTGTAAATGATATAACAGTTCGTATGCAGTGCGCAATGTGTTGTGTTACTTTTGTTCGCGTGCGAATAATGCGCACGCTTGCTATAAAAAAGATTCATCACAATTAGGTCTAATCATTCTTGCACAATCTTACCCAACTGGTGTCTTGATAGAATTTGTACGGTCAATAATGAAAGTCGCTAAACATTGACCATAGAGATATAATTATGTACGTTAGCACATAATAATATAAGATAACAACAAATTACCTTATTCAAATATTTATGAATATATTATAGAATTGATTATATTTATTTTTGTTGTTAGAATACTGAGAGCAAATATTATTGTACCCTTTAGGTATATTTTTGGATTTTTTATGGAAACCATTTTTTCATTCAAAGTTGCTACGCACAATAATAATTCTATTCTGTTTTGGACAAAAGGCACTTTTACAATCAAAAATCTATTCTCAATTGGTACCCGTACCCTAATTAGTGTTTATATGGGTAAGAATATATTCATTGAAATAAATAACCGTCCACAAGTGAATTTTAACTATAAATGTAAAGATAGTTAAACAAGGAAAGCGAAAAAAATACTTTAAATAATTACTTAACTATAAGAAGACCTAGACAAGTAACATTTTCAGACAATATCATGGAACTAACCTGTAAAGATACATATAGATATAAAGATAGATATAGAAGGCTTGCTATCAATTTTATATATGATTCGACAATAACCATGTGCGTCGGTACTTATTATTGAAACGGCCAGCTTTACTGCTTGTTGTGAGCGATATTTGATCTGTATCGCGAATTTTATTTCATAATAAAAAACGTTTCGCGCCATACGGGGCTCTTGTTGTCTCTTGCGGCCATTGTTTCGTTATTATTTCGCAATTTACGGAACTGGCCGGCATAAAGTTATGGACGAAGTTTCGGTTTCCGCCAGTCTTGGTCACTTGGTGTCGAAACTTTGAACACAACACTGCAGATTTAAAAAGCCCACTTTGAACTTCATATAATAATATGTAGGTATCTATTTTTATTCTAGTTGTTGTGGTGTGGATGACCAATTGACCACACATTGATGATAATAATAGTCCATACGAAATTTTTATTACCATTATAATGTCTTGAATTAAATACTAAATTGAATATTTATTAGAGAATTTTCGAAGGATTTGCTTTAAGTACAAATAAGGTTTGCTTTCAAATATTGCCTTTTTATTAAACGGTTTTATTTAGCTTGCCCTGTCTATTTATTTATTTATTTGTTTGGGTCAAATCTAGTAATTGAAATTTGACCTCCTTCCTATTGACGGATTAATCTGAAATTTGGTACACACCTTTAGTTCTGATGACAATATAATTCAATACATTCGGTATAATTGTAAATCCAAGATGGCTGCCGCTACATAATGGCGGGTTACATATATTTTATCACTACTACCTCAATATGGGTATCAAATAAAAGGGCTTGATTGGTAGAATAGATTACACTATGAAAAAAAAATTAAAATCCAATATAGCCACCAACAAAATGGTAGGTGATTTTTTTTGCACTACCTCTTTATTAAGGGCACAGAATAAGTAATATGGGTTTCAAATGAAAGGGCTTGAGTAATAGAATACTGTAATATGCATTGACAAATGTATTGATTTAGTTAGGTTAGTTAGATTGTAACAAATTTGTTACAATCTAACTCCTCAATACATTTCATCACAATTCAATCTCATTACAATTGTAAGGAAAAGGACCTTGTAATAATGAGGCACTGAATTAATTAAAAAGAATGAGAAGTATGTAACAAAATTAAAAACTAAAAAGTTGAAAATAAAAAAATAATAAAAAAATGCGTGTGAAATTTCTATCAAGTCAACCGCTATCTATATCATAATAAAAATGCTATTTACATATTTACGCAGGTTACGTGCGTTCACATATTTGATTTAGAAGCGCAATGTGAAAGCAAACCAAAGAGAAGTTTCTTCCAGTTGGCTATGGTGACAGAATGACATTAAATTAGCTAGTTATAACGCAGCTGCACAGAACTAGACTAGAAACCTTTCTTATATTTTCTTATTTCTTTCTTATCTATTCTAAAAAATATGTGTTCAATAGTAACGTGTGTATTCATCGGATGCAGGCTCCCCTTAACGCAGATCATTGTATAATTTATACCATCTATCGGCGAACCAGACGACTTCCACATAAATCCATCCACCTTTGAAGGGAGCGATATCAATTTGCATTCCATGCATGCTAAATATATCGGGAAACAAGTACTACATACGCACCGCGCCGGCAACCCATTAATCCGAAAGCTACGGGACGGGATTAAACTATGCACAAATGGAGATCATTGAAATGAAACAATATTTCTAATCGAGTGCGTTGTTTTTAAAATAATGAATCGTTTTGCGTAAAACGGAACCTCAGTCTCTCTATGATCACGGGCACTGCAAATGGTTCAAAATATCACGATACTATAATTGTAACATAAAACGCTAGTAACTTCGAAAAAAGTATTTCATTTAAATGTGTAATGATGGCGTAAACTTAACAAAACAATAATGAGATTATTGTTTGTATCACAAAATTCAAAATTCAAATTTATATTTAAAATAATAATAATAATAATAAGGGCCTGATACAGATCCTCGATACGGCACGCATTGTGAGGAGGTTCCTGTCTCTGGAGCCCCTATCACCGGTAGTTTGGACCCTGGTCCCGATCCCGGCGGACCCCTATTTTTTATATTTTTAAATGTTTGTTTTGTTTTTAGAAAAATGTAAATTAATATGTAAAAAATAAATAAAAGGAATAATATTAATAGTAATTTATTTCGAATCATGAAAATTTATTTAATAAACTTTTACAAGTATGTTTTAAACGTCAAATCAAAAACATAAGTTCGTGAACCCGCTTGACACCTTGTAACGAGAAGAAGCCGCAAGAAACTCCGCAACGGCTATTCCTTTTTCCGGTACAGTGTTACAAGCAATTATTTTTTTTCAATAATAATATATCACATCTGTCGTTGTCCTAAAAATCGCCCGCAGTCAAACTTTTGACTGAATGAATGAATGAATACATCGACATATAGCTGTGTCTATAAAAACTCTCATGGAAAAGTATTACTAAATAACATTTGCAAGTCATCAACACTCGTAATACATTCGTGTAACGCAACACTGCCTATTATTTGGGCCTATTACCTAAATGTCTGACGGCTGCCCTCAAACAAAGGACCTTTGAATAAACTAGCAGATTGACAGTTGTGCGGATTCCGACTAGATTTCGCAACTAAACGCGATTATAAGTCCCAATGGTTTGTCCTAAGGCTATTAATGGAAGCTTAGTTGATTCGCGAAGGACGATGACCAATAAAAACTTGTCAAATATTTACATAGCAATTTTTAAATTAACAACATTATTAACAAATGGTTCTTGGTCCTCTCTATAAATTTCTACATCGTTCCCAATTTATTTAGGATCGTTCGTCATACTTAGTTGGCGTCTTTGACTACTTCTTTGTATATCTTCTTCCTTCTTCCGTTCAGACATCAGTTAAACATTTATTCCAACCTTCAAAACACTTCAAAGATCGCCTCTAACCATTTTTGCTTTAGGTATACCCGCATCAAACGCGGCTTCTCCTATATTAGGCACTGGTAAACAAATAACGAACAAACGTTACTTACGAGTTAAATATGAGAAAAACCTAGTTTGTCCTCCTTAATATTGGAGAGAAAGACACATTAAGGAAATGTTAGCGTACATTACTAATCGTTATCATCTCCTAAAGGGAAAGGAAAATTAATTAAACGTAATATTTCGAATCGTTATCTAAAAGACATGCTTATGGAATTGGGGACTAAAACTGATATAATATGGTAATGTCACCAACTTCATGGTATTATTATTATTTAAATATTCTACCAACTTTCGGGCATTATTTTGAGTGAAGGAGAGCAGAAGCGGCCGGGCAGGCGCGAGTTAACCCAGCTTTGGATACACTTGTTGGATTAGTGAAACTATTATATGTCATTGAAAAAACAGTCTTAACCTTAAAATGATTGTAGGACTTTTTTGTACAAGAATCGTTACAAAATTCATGTTAACTCCGAAATGTTTTTGTATTCTTTACATGTGAATTTGGAGTTAGTAGTTTTTTCAACTAAAATTATGTTAATTATTATATTCGGTCCCTTATTTGAATAGAATACGATATTTAAAAATAATGATGTTGGAACCTTTTCAAGACACAAATCACAACAAGAGGCGCGTGCTTTATGTGTTGGCGCGTGCGACTCGCGTTGCATAAGCGCCCTACTTGTCTATCAACACCTGGCTTTACAACTCCTTATAGAGTCACATTGATAAGCTATCTATGGAACCGACGATGGCGACGCACGGTTACGCTATTAAGAATATCAACAAATTTAAATAAGTGAAAGAAATATTTATATAGTTTTTCCCAACACACTGACAGGGTGATCGTTAAATTGCATTTTCTTTTAAATTGAACATTAGATTATTTATATTCAGACAACAAAGATTCATAGGCTACTAAGAAAACTTTGAATTATGTTCCTTAATCAAAAGATAAGCATAATAAATATTTTATATTCGGATATATTTCTTTTAATGTGTAATTAATTAAATATGTCTTTTGGCTTAAAATTAAGCGTGTTGATAAATTTATCCCTCACACCCAATTGGGTGTGAGGGTTCGAGTCTGGGTCGTAAATATTTTTTCGAGGAATTTTCCGAAGTTAAATATGTTTTTCCTATTTTTCCGATTTTTCTGTTGCTTTCTAGTGCGCTGTTAAAGTTACATACGTTTTGCATGTTCCAATAAATAGCGTTGTATAACAGATCGGTCGATTAAGACATTGCCTGTCGGCCGCTCGCTTCGGTTTATGTGGGTGTGTAATCATTTGATTGTAGACTCTTTGTGTCACTTAGGGCATTGTAATTTTGTTATTAGTTTGCCCAATCGCAGTGAGCGGTGCGGGTGACTTACTTACGCCCAAATTGTTGATTGAGACATAAACGTCTTGTTTAGGTATTTTTTTTTTAATTTAAGTACCTACCTTATTTATGTCCACACCTAATTTATTTATGTAATAATAATGAAAGCGAAATACCACTCACATACGTTAGAGTTATTGTCATGAAACAAACACAAACAACTTTTATGCTACGTAAGTATAGATGATTTAGACAATAGGTAACCCCAGAACCGGGCTTGGACATTCCCATTGAAACAATAGCACATGAAATTAAGCCATAATTCACCTCACCACACTCTGTCCCTATCTATGTTTTTCATACAACGACAAAATAAATTTCTTTAAGAAAGATATAATGTTTTTCTTTTTTTTTGATTTCTTTATAGTTATATTCAACTAAGTAAAAAAAATATAATTTTTTTGCCTGACATTAAAATATGGTAAATTTTTAACCTCCAAAAAATAAGGAGGTTCTCAATTCGTCTGTAAGTAAGTAACATGTTTTTATTTTTGTAATACTTACACTATTTTCTCACGTACTCAAAACTTTTTCCGGTCGGAACCCGTTTCGAACCTTTTGGGAGCGAGTAGGCGCTAATTACCCAAGAAACAAACTTATTAATCTCCCATTGTCCCCCATTGCGACCGGTTTTGCGCAAGACAAGAGCCATTCAGCTGGACACACTGTAAGTACCTAATCAAATATTCAAATCCATTGCAACATTATAGAATATGGTAATTTGAAAGAACTTTTTACCGGAGTGTATAAAATATTTTAGTACATTTTAATGTACGAACATGTCTCTTTAATGAGTCTATTATACGCGTAAACTTTTTTGAAATTCGTTGATTAAAATTTTTGTTAATGTTAATTAGTCTAATTAATCTATCGTCACATCCTTTTTTTTACTTAAAGTGACGATATGACGTTGGATTTAAGTTGATTACCGCACGCTGATCTTAGAATAATATAAAATTGGTATAAAAATAACCCTTATCTAAAAGCGCGCAATCCCTTATTTCACTAATTATATTTGTATTGGCATCCACTACTAACCGACCAGTTAAGGTATACAACAAGTACGAGAAGTCCCTTATAAAGCAAAGCAAAAGCACAAAGCATAACTTGCACAGGGGACCATCCACGTCAGTCAGGGTATGCCCTGATTAGAATCCGTCGAAGCGCATTCTTCATCCAGTACGTCATAAGACTATATAGTCTCTTTTAAATTCTTTATAGGCAAGTATTTGACCGCGATCTCGCCTAATGGTAAGCGATGATCCGGCCTAGGATGTAGCATACTTGCCTAAAATTCTTAATTTAAAAGTCTTATAGAAGAGTCGCCCCATGGCCACATAAACCACTAAAAGCACAGTCGCGACTTGTTTTCTGCTATAATATGACCCAAGTCCTACATTCCACATGCAGTTTTTGCCCCACGATACGGTTAACCTCGTCGCCCTCTCCGCTCTCGATACCCGTTGCAAATGCCCGAGAGAATCTATGAGGACATAGATTATGAAGAAGATATGTAGACACTTCTATAGCACATTTGATATCACTTCTAGAAACACTTGCTTATGAATCAACTAATAATCACACCATCTCTTCCGGTTATGAGGTAAGCGCAGCAGGCGGCAAGCAGCAAGTTCTATCTAAAAAACAGCTTTTTTTATTATTGGTACATGTTGATGTCCATTAAATTAATGTTTAATTAAAAGGAAGTCGTGCTGCTTGAAACGGCAGTAGCGTGACGATCGGTATTACCATTTTTCCGATTCTCACAAAAACTAACGGAAAATGGAACAACATTCACAACTAATTACAAAAAGGTATCGCGATAAATTTGGTTCCGTACCGTAGTAATGATTTCCTTTTTCCGTGGATACCTCGTGATGTATTCTTACACGTTTACACGAATTGTAACGTTCATAATATGTATTTTGCTTGTTCTGTTATAACTTTATACAATCATGTGCCTTATTGGTATGAAGACAAAGGTACAAATCGTGTAGGTACAGACAAAACAATACACTCTGTACCTGTTCCGTGCGGTGATTTTCTCAGGGATTTGTTTTCGTTATATTCCAATCTGTTTTAAGTACCGCTCTTACAAAATACCAACGTAACACTTCACAGGCCTTCATACATAACGTAGTGATATTTTATTATAATAAATCATCGTCTCGCAATTTGTTTAATGGCCAAGATGTAGGTACTCAGTTTTAATATAATTTATTTTGTCGTAATGAGCGTGGATGACATAACTTAGCTCACAATGTGATCTAATGGGGAACGCATCTAAATAATGATGAGAATTTATTCGCCATTCAAAAGTTGCTCTATATTAATGAGTTCTTTCTTTCACCCGTCTTCGGGATGTTTTATCGGGTTCCCTCTATCTGGCAGAATTTTGTTGTTCCGAATTTTATTTGGTATAATTTTCTTTAAACTAATATGTTCTATGTATAAAAATAATTTAGTTTATTTATTATTGTATTGTCCGATTTCCCAATGGCATACTTTTAAGATGGCAGATTTTCACTAGGCATAATTACATTTAGCAAAATTTCATTACGCATAATTTTGTTTAGCATAACACTTATTTAGTGCGACGATTACTCGGTATAATTTCACTTGGTATACTACGATGATAGCAGATTTTCGTTTGGAATAATTTTATTTCTAATGAATTTTATGGTACCAACTTATCCCTCATGTTAATATAACAAATGTTTTATTTTGGAAAATATTTTATTCCAAAAAAATATTTGCTCAAATTGTCACTTCACATGCATTTTTTTTAGACAACAGAAATCTAGCTCCATACAAAAATTTTAATAGCTCTTGTTGGGGGGGGGGAGGGTAAAACGAACTACCCACTTAACAAAATATAATAATAAGCTAATTTGTATTCTATGCACCACTCAAATTGTTTTGTAAGTCGTATGCTATGCAATATTTTGGAAAGAGTAAGTTGTGCTAAATTATTTATGCATAAACATGATTCTGAATGTAAACTTTCTGCGATATGATAATTCTGCCTCTTAATTAATGGTTAATAAATATATGTCTAAAGATGATTCTGACTTATAAAAATATGGGTTATGAATGTATGGTTAACGAGTGTGTGCCAAATGAAGTTTATGCTTTCCGCTTTTATGCATAAGAAAATTATGACATAAAAAGTTCTGCGATAAAAGGTAGACCCGTTATTATCATTATCAGCCTGTAAACGAGTGACTCTTTGGGCTTAGACTTTGTGAAGGTCATTGTAGTTGAGGCCACAACCCAACACGCTAACCTGATCTGAGTTATATCGACTCTCGTCTTATCACACATTACACCAGATGGGATCTAACAGATCCGAAGCATCTCACACCATACGTAGGTTACATTGCGAAAGTAAGTAACTTTTTTGCAGGATATCAATACCATGTTTTTGAATGTGTGGCCGACGGCCGTATTAAAGTATCTCGAGCTTTCCTCCAAGCTTCTAATATGAGACGGCCAAAAACCCATTAATCACATTACAGGCCAGTGTAGGTGGGTCAAGGTGCAATCTCCCAATCGGAGCCCGGACGTGGGAGATTTAGCTATATAGGCTGTTAAGGGCTGAAGCATATTCATTGGTTATTAGTAGGTGGAAATAAGGAAGTCGCAGGCGCATATAATGTTGTGTGACCAGTCTGTGTTTCCTATCAAATATAACATTGGGGTCTTCAAACTATCTTTGTGCTGCAGAAGCGGGCTATTCGAGCAATTTATAACCTAAAAGCTTGTAATTCTCTTAGGGTGAGATTTAAAGATATTAATATAATGACAGTTGCATCACAATATATTTACGAGAACCTAATGTATGTTTATATAAATATTGAAACTTTTTCTAAAAACAGTGATATTCACAATGTAAACACTAGAAATAAAAACAAACTAGCAGTACCTTATACTAGGCTCCACAAAGTAAATAATTCATTTAGAAGCCTGTGTGTACGTTTTTACAATAAAGTTCCAAGTAATATCCAAAAACTAAATATTAATAAATTTAAAATCGCCAATAAAGAAAAGCTTTATAAAAAAGCTTATTATAAAGTGTCTGATTACATTGAAGACAAAACAGCATGGGTTTAAAATGCTCCAATCACTCCAACAGGTATTTCTAATTCAAAATATTGTTAAGGTTTTCTAAACTTGTATAACTTGGTAACGTAACGGCATATAATTTTGTAAATGTCGTTACATATTGAATTAAAGCTGTGGAGTTTCTTGCGCCCATTCTTCTCCACAGCTAAATAATAGACGTCCGGAATGGGTAGTAGGTAAAAAAATTATGGACGATTCAAAAGCACTTTTCCAAAGTTTATTTGAATAAAGAATATTTGACTTTGACTTTGACTTCAAATCACGAGTGAATCGGTACCTTCTAGGCAAGTATGTTACATCGTAGGCTACATCATCACTTATCATCAGGTGAGATAGTAGTCAAATGCAAGCCTATCGAATTATATTTAAAAAAAACCATTTAATCATCGCAACAGAATCATATATGATAGATAATCATCCTAACCCATATTCGCCATCATAAAATGCTATAACCTTGTAAAAGAGCAGTGGTTCACAAAAAGCACCACACATTTTGTACCACCTAAGAATGTGCCACTGCAAAATAAACCTTAAGTCTCATCAAAATAAGTAACTTTGCTACGGTCGACGGTTCATTAATATAATGCGATAGATTATCCGCGTAATGCTTGCGCTTTAATAAAACGAATTAACGTATTACCAAATAATATTGTTGAGTAATTACTTCTTGGCATGTCATATAATTTAAACGTCTTGTGATGTGATAATCATTGCGTAAAGTCGAAACTTAAGCAAGCGCCGAAGCTACTATAGAAAAAGCTTAGCAACTCTGTCAATGGCTATTCCCTGATTGGGTGACCAAATATAATTACTTCGAGCGCATGTTTGCTTTAAACACATTTAGTTTTTATGTCGTTCATTTAGCAGCCGCTAACACTAAACTAACCAATAATATGTTAAAAGTCAATAATTCGATAAATAATAACAGTAAGCAAAACTATTAAGTTACTTTTTTGCTTTACAAGTCTATTTTTTTATCTCTTTAACTTTATGGCTAAACTTTGAAATACCTGCATATTGTCAAGAAGATGTTGACTGCTCTTATGTGCTAACGTCCGTCAGAATAATGCTAGCAGCATTATCTTTAACTTTATCAGCATTTACCAAAAACGACGGCAGAGCTCTTCTTTATGTAGAATTAAATATAAAAAATGTAGGGGTTTCCCAAGGAGTAAAGGACCTTACAGGTTTAAACGGACTCCTCGTCCAACGTCTGTTTTAATAATAATTAGGCAGCCACATCCATGTGACAGTTACGACAGCAAAAAAGACGAGCTCATTGTCGGCCGAAGAACTGGGCCATTACAGAATAAAACCGAAACGTGTATTACCCGTTTACTCTCGTATCGAGTGCCCGCGGTCTCGTTTATCCGTCCCTCTCGCTATAAAGCGTTGCAAGCTAGACAGACTATCGGACAGAAATGATTAATTTTCGGAGGGACCGTTGCTCAATTCTGCGATTGTCCAATTTTGGCGCCGACGACGCCGACGCTCGCAATCTAGGCTGCCTTGGAATTGGATGCCTGTCAATTACTGCCAATTTTGAATGCACTGCTGTCAAAATTATATTGAATCCTTTGAGATCACTGGTGCCGTAGGGCTACCCGGACTGGTTAGCTATTGCATGTCCTTCTAAAGCTCAAGCTTGATTTTCATAATACGATTATTATGACACAGTTAATGTGCCCCCGTCCGATCCTCCTAGTGGCATTTAGCCACTACACATATACAGACAATATATTACATGCTATATAAACATGCACAATAGTTTAGGCCCAAGACACCGTAATTGTAGAACAAGGGTACGACGAACCGGTTCACACACGCTCTATACCAGGTACAGACATGTACCTGGGCGCTTCTCTCCACCACCACGGCCCGGTCAACCCGAGCCGAGGTCCGAGCCTTTAGAGGCGCCCTCGGGTTGTTCCGCTCCCCGATGTGATCCGAACCCTCCGGAGAATCTAGTAAGGCACGGGGACACGCAGTAGTGCGTGATGCCGTTCCCTATAGAAAACCTTCGAAAGTGATTCGTTTCACACGGCTTGAGGAACCCTTTAAGTTTCTCGCCGCCCTCAAACAAGCCCGGTGAAGCTGAAAATGCCGTTTGAGGCAATCAGCAATCTCTCTCCAAAAAAGAAAGTTAATGTGCCTACAACGGACGTCACGTGTAATCTTCCGAGTTACTAAGATGTTTTAGTAAATATATAGCGTATAACTGTCCCACAGCTGGAGAAAGGCCTCCCATCATTGAAATTAAGTCTTCACCACAATTGGTTAATCATCACGCTTTCCAAATGCGGGTTAGGGATCACAAACCTGGGCTATGCATCGAAAAATCCGAAACACTTTGCCCGACCTGGGAATTGAACCCAGGACCTTCGAATAAATAAAGGATACGCTCTACCAGTGAACCGGATTCCATTTATTTTCGTTTGGTCGTTGCGGCACGAATGACAAACAAACAACAAAAAAACATCCGTAGGTAAGTAATTTTGATATTATAATATCAAATCCTACTAATATTATAAATGCGAAAGTTTGTGTGTATGTATGTTCGTATATTTGTTGCTTCTTCACGCTGCAACGGATGGATGGATTTGGATGAAATTCGGCATACAGATAGTTTATAACCTGGAATAACACATAGGATACTTTTTATCCAGATATTCCCACGGGAACGGAAACCACGCGGGTGAAACCGCGAGCGGCCGCTAGTTTATTTACTAAAGGCATTCATTAATGGTGTATTAATTAAACTGTGCAAGCAACAAAATCGAGTACAGGCAATCACTGTATATTAGACCTACTCTTAGTAAACAACACATCAAGTTTTATTGCTTTTGTTTAATTATAAAAGTGTTGTGGTATCATGTTATTCTGTTTTACAGAGCATTTCAATGGCGTCAATAGCTGTCACGCGCACTCGAGATGATTTATTTTCTTTAACAACCTAAATGTGGTAGCCATTCAAGGACAACCACGAGACCTACATTTTTCATGTGAGTCTTCTACTTTTTGACGGTTGTAAACCATTGTTGTGATCATGCCCTTGAACGTCCTAACAACGCTGTTAAAGGCATTTCTAAACTGCGGTACAATAACGCAATGGTACTGACTCGTTTTTTGACCATGTTTTTGTATGGTTTCGTCAGAGAATGAATTTAATTGAAAAACGGTTTCGAATTCGGAATATTTGCAACGTTGATTATCTAGAATATAATCCCATATTCTAGTAAATCAACAACAAGTTGACTCGTACAACCCAATAAGAAAACTGACACAGACAAAGATTCCCTACTAAGTATTATTCAAGAATATTGTAAATCCGATAAGAAATCTAAGAGAGGATTGCAAATTGAAATGCTCGAAGGGTAGTAAAACGAAAAACAGCTAATGAACATGGAAATTATGAGATTACTAAGAAATTTTCATTCTTGTGTCATTCTGTTCTAGCAGTAAAAATTCCTACAATGCAATTGAAATATAAGAAATATGGAAACAATGTTATAGATAAGTACATCGAATATTTACTGAGTCCATTTTCAAGAATAATCCATTAAACAGTTCTTAGGGACCTTGCTTCATCAATAATGTTGAGCTTTCCTCGAGTAATGGAGAATCGCTGTCTTGCTCTCATCGCCCGGTGAAGTCAAGAACTGAAACGAAATGAAAATTAATTTCGCAATTCCAGAAGTAAAGCATTTCCTCTTGATTCCTTTGATCGCAAAGAAATCGCTTCATAGAATGCGTTCTATATTCCAGTAGCAATTCCCGTAATTGAAATATTTGTTATTATGTTTATATGGTGCTGTTCAATTAAAATTCAAATCCAACTGCAATATTTCATTACCGAGGTCCGTGGTTGAGAAATTGCATCTAAAAGTGATTACATAACCGCGAACATATATTTAAGCTGCGTTTCCCACACTTCGCTTTAAAATTCTTAAGCCTTGGCGAATGCATATTAGGAATTTCACTTTGTAAATTCTAATTTCGTATTAAATTCTAACTTGAGAAAATTGTTAATGGGATCGAGGACCAGAAACTCATTAGGGATTTCTTTGAGTGAAAATAGGATTTTGAATTATTTGAACACTCAATTTATGCGAAGGGCGGTATTCGCGTGGCATGTGCAAAATGTTATATTGTTAGGGATATACAAAGATTTTCTTTATACACACGAGTGAGTATGTGTTGTGTGACTGTAAGTTATTTCTCTTAATACGCTGTGAGAACGCTATTCTATTTT
The DNA here is from genome assembly GCA_947562085.1 of Eudonia lacustrata. Lineage (NCBI taxonomy): Eukaryota > Metazoa > Arthropoda > Insecta > Lepidoptera > Crambidae > Eudonia > Eudonia lacustrata. The sequence goes on from OX387316.1 coordinate 4,284,786, forward strand.
GAACTGAACATCGTTTTCCATGATCATAATATACGCCGAAATGGTCAAATAAGTACTTTTGAAGAACTTGTGATCAATTTTTGATTAATTATGGGTGGTTCAAATTTTCTCGTCGTTTATCAACCCATTTACCTATCTTAGACCACGCTTAGACTAAGTTGTTCAGTTTCGTGAATGGATAAACAGCAGCTTCTCCAAATTTGGACACTTGAATATAGCAAAATTAAACCCTTTATTATGATGACTGTTTCTAACAATCTTATGTCGAAGGCTATCAGAAGAAGTATCCATTGACTCATTTAATCATCATTCCCTATCACACATGCTCATTACAATTACGAAGTTTGGTACGCAAGAAGATGTTATAGAGGTAATATTATAACAGTATAATCATTGTAAGAAATAAGTAATAGCTTTGATGTTCATTCTTATTACCCTATCATCATTTAATAACCGCCGAAGGCATATAAGTTACCAAGCAGCTGTATTTTAGGGCAACTTCGCGTCAACCTTATCTAAACTGTTTTAGGCGAGTTTCTCCTTAAGTGGATCTATAATTTAAACATGAACTGAATCTTATTTGGTTAGTAATATTATGCTTCTATTTTGACTTTTCTTCTTATATCAAGCCTAATAAAACAAAATAAATCCTCATTGGGAAAGCTTATCGCACCTCCAGTATCGGTAAGTGACGATAAATCTGTATATGGCATTAAGTAAAAGTTTACAAAGATAATTTTGTATGTTTAGCGCATTTAAAACATTTGTGCATTGAATGCGTAGTACAGATATTGTGCAGTTAGTCTTACCCTTGTATTCATAAACGGAGTATAAGTTCTCCGAATAGTTCTGTCTCTTTTAATCGAATTTTAAATGTTAGTTTTTTAGCTTACCTAACTACACGACGGAAACAAAACACGAAATAATTATTACGGGGGTTAGCGTTTAACAAAACGAAATAGCCAGAAAATTGTCTAACACCGTAAAAGTTCACGACATACGAGTATATCACGAAGAGGTCATAACAGAGTCGACATTAAAACGTTAAATGCAGCCATTCCGAGTTGTAACACGAAAACATACTTTCCTCAGGCAAGGTGAAAGTGCTTACGCAAACGATGATACAACTAGCGTAATAGGTCACGAGATTCAGCCTCGGAACCTAGATGCAAGCTAGATTTGCCTCACAATGCACCTTAGTACATAGGCGAGGGAACCACCTCACCTCAATCCACTATACAGTAAATTACAGTTGTTGGCGACCTACAACGTACCAACGTCTTTAGTCTTATTCTTATTATATTTTTACATATAATATCAATTTGTTATGTACATATTGTTAAACAAGAACAAGAAGTAAAAAATTTTGTTCTTTACAAATCCAAAAAATTTGCTTTTTTTTACAATACACACTTTTTCATCATCTGTTCTGTAGTCGTTTGAAATGCGGCGATGTCTGTTTGTTCATATTTCTCTACAAAAGGGAGTAGCTTATTGACATGGTGTTCTAAAAAATGCTTGGTTGGAGGTTCCGTAAGTGCCGTAGGCTACTTCATATCTTGGACACAGTGCCGGCACTTTGTTCCCGGGGGCACGCGATAACACTTTTGTGACAGACCGATTATTAAGCGGCCGACGCCGTGGGCGGGACCTAATAAAAAATATAACCTGAAATGTTGTTATACACTTGTTTTCACCTCTAAATATTAAGAGTGATTTAGTATACATATAATCTGAATCTCGGAAACGGCTCCAACGATTTCCATGAAATTTAGTATGCAGGGGGTTTCAGGGGCGATAAATCGATCTAGCTAGGTTTCATTTTTACATTATAAAAAAAATAACGAGCAAAGCTCTGTCATCCAAGTACTGTTGATAAAGAGTCCATAGTGCGAGTTTAAGTGAACTACAATTTGTATAAAAACAGCGTCGTCCAGTGGCGAACTTAGAGAAACCAAATAGTTGTATGTAGAAGTTACCTTATTGTAGGGCTAAGATCCTACATTTTCAATAGTGTATCTTAAATCTTAGTAATTACCACCAGCTCATGTTATATCCCCACTGCTGGAGCGCGCGCCTTCCTAATGGATGAAAACATCACATCCAGAATGGGCCATAAAACCAACACTCGTGTCCCGTGCGGATTGGTGGTTTCTAACGACTGCTAATGCATCCGGGACCAACGGCTTTACGTGCTTTCCAAATCACGGAGGAGCTCGAGACGATACACTTTTGGTCACCCATCCGATGACCGGCCTTTGCGAAAGTAGCCTTATTTGAGCAATCGCAGACCGGGCGCGATTAGCGCAATCGAGCTCCTCAATGATCAATCTTAATCATTTCAAGTAATTTGCAGATATCTATCATAATCCCACACTGACACTTTACTAATGGACATAGTAATTACTAATTACTGATGGTGATCACTGACCAGCTTCCATGTAAATACCACTTAGTGTAAAATGATAAGAGTAGTTTCGCAACCACGAACCACCTACCTTTGAGCATTTAGACATGTAGAATGTAGATCCACAGATCCCATCCTACTTGTAGACTTCGACACTTTATATTGGAACGCAGATAATCTTTAGTGTAAATTTTTACTGGTCCCTTTTTGCACAACCAAGGACACCTAGATCTTATAATACTCTTCTTCTTGTATAACTTTCACGGCCTATTTGAAGATCTATCTTCCAACCCTTTTAAAAACGTCTGAAATAAAGCTCGAATTTGCATCAGCCAAAGTAGAGCGTACCGTCTCTTCTGCATCTTCAAGATATCCTACAAAGACTTCTACGTATATATCTTATGCTAATTCGGTATTACCAATCGCTTTTGTTTTCCCGATTAAACGGGTAAGGATAGCGTGCATATCGCACGATGTCTATCTCGTGGTATATGCATGCAAATATTGCATTAACATAAACCATTGTGTTGGAGAAAGGGAGTGAAAGCTTAAGGGCTCTGGGCGTTTGTGGACCATTTTTAATCTGTATATATTGTATAGAGCGGTGTCGTATGATTATTATAGTTTTGAAGTGCAACGACGATACTATTGCAATAATAATTAATGGAAATTTTTGTGAGCTCTTAATAAGTAAGTAATAATAAACATTTATATGCTTATATTTGACATTCATGAAAGATGATTTGGTTAGTGACGTAACTGAAATATGTACAGGTGTAGACCAGGTATAGTCGACAATGAAATTGCTTTACCACCTTAGAACTGAATTTTGTTTGCATCTAATAAAACAACAAGTTCTATTTTTGTTTAAAAGACCAAGTGACAGTTACGTTGTCATTATTGACAATGAGCCTTAGCGAAATTTTATTGTAATGGAAGTTTTTGTCAAAAGTGATAAAGCAATTTCATGGTCGACTATATTATAATGTAGATTATAGATAGCCCAATCTTCATAAATATAAAATTCGTGTGTGAAAACATGAGTTAATGATAAATAATAATTATTGTACTTTCAAACTTGTTCGCAATGGCAATAAGCGTCATGATTTAAAATAAGTAGTTTAAAAGATAAAAGAAAATCAGTCTGATCTACGTATCTAGCAGACTTATCAGTCTGCTAGATACGTAGATCAGACTGCACGCTCAAATAATCACTCTTTTATCTTGATGGAGCCCTGGTAGCGTGGAGATTACTAAAGAAAGATATCTCTTTTATTCAGCCATCCTGCACAATGAAATCATACAAAACCAATACAAAAAGTGATCTCCACGCTACCAGGGCTCCATCAAGATAAAAGAGTGATTATTTGAGCGTGCAGTAACTCTGCGGTCTCCGCCTGCAACACAGACGCACGCGCCCTATCCATCGGCCGGCATAACGATCGGCTATCTGGACATAATAAAGGACCCCAATCAATACTATTAACAAGGATTGTGGCGCCAAACGTAAATAATACTCAGCCCTAATTGAGTTGCGTCATTGTTGAACGTAAACAAAAACAAACTTTACTAAAACGTCTTAAATTTCCATTTGGCTTGTGTTGCCGCTTACCAGCACCAAATAAGAGACTTATGAGAGTCGCCTACCGTTGAACGAATGCTAAATTGTTTATGGAAAAGCAGGAATTGTTGATAATATTGTTGTCTAATAAGTAATATTGCGGGCGGAGTGGAAATAACCAGTCCGCAAAGTAGCAATAACGTAATTATTTTAAGTAATTATTAAGACCGGCCGCACAATGTAGAGCGGCCATTTGTTTACTGGCGGTTGCAAATGTGATTCATTTGCCTGGACCGAATGAGAAATTAACATGTCTTCGAAAATCATGTTTGAGTAGGGTTTCGAGAATTTTGTATTATTTTTAAAAATAATGTTTGAAAATGTTGATGCATGTGGTATTTTAAATTATGGTTTAATATCAATTTATTCAACACTAGCGGCCCGTCCGCGTCCCGGCTTCGCACGGGTAAACATTTTTTTGTAATATATCTTATGTTACTCAGCGCTAATGTAGCATTCTAATGGTGAAAGAATTTTTTAAATCGGTCCAGTAGTTTTTGAGTTTACTCGTTGCAAACACACATACATACATGCAAAGGTTTCCTCTTTATAATATTAGTATAGATGCTAACAAAATGAATAATTAACACAATCAGTTTGTAAAATTATAAAATTCATTAGAAAATTAGAAGCAATTGTACACGAGGGAGATTGGACCATAACCCACCATTTTGCTAGGTTTTAACGACTGCCATCTTACGACACCCACTAGGACTATCAGCTTCCTGTATATTCGTTACCCGAATCCGAAATATTTATGAACATAAATATTTTTTTAATATCTTTAAAGTTGGTTACGAAAAGACTGGATTTTCTCTTTTCTCTGTCTTTTTCACCAAATGTCTTCCTACGACATTTGAAGAGACTGTGTAATCGAGACTAGTGCAGCACATACAGAAATTTGCGATTTGGTGAAACTGCCGCGGTTGCGACCATTCTGATTAAATTAAACGCCTCTCAAAGACTCTGCCCGACTCGTATCTTATGCAAATAAAGCTAGACAAGGAAATAATGTACTTGAAATATTTACAGGTGCGAGCTTATGATTATACGAGTTCGGATTACCCAAGAGGAGTTTCGTATTAGTTTCGTACCACGGAGTCACCCATTACCCGGCTTATGCAACCGATCGCCTTTATGTGCTGGTTATTTGTAACCAGTGTTGGTACAAATATTTACATGAGGAGATTATCTTGCGGCACAATTACTACAAACGTTGGTAAGGCAATCACCAATGTTGGCTCCAAGTATCGACGCTGAGAGAATTATATATGATTTTCTAATTTGCAATGTTGGTCAGCGTGGGGTAATAAAAGGTGGTCCATTGATCAAACATACATTGGAGAATTGAAAATTAAGAGGCTAGCGCGCGGTTGTGCAAGCAGGTTGTTGCAACTGTGCCTACACGCAACTTTATACTTCACAGCGTTGTTATAAAACAAATATTGGCTTGTCCGATTATAATTATAAAATAAGTGTATGAGCATGCTCCAGTATTCAATTTTCCGAACTAATTTGTGTCTGTTTCGCACCAGTTTATTGCTATAATTATCTATTATAAGCGCAATTTGTGTTTCGATACCAGCCTCCAGTTTAGTGCTGTTGATATTGTTAACGGAATCTTCATTAGAATCATTGCTGTCAATTTCGACTGTCTTGATTTTCAATTTGATTTTTATGCATTGATTATTTATTATACCCTGGAATTATTTAATGTTTACACTTATAAATAAATAAATAAATAAATAAACTTTCCTACACTAACACCAATTATCTAGCCCAAGAGAAGGTTCGTTATGAAACTAGTTAAATGGTTACTAGACAACGAATAAGCATACTTAAAGTACTTAAATACATACTTATTATACATAGAAAACACCCAGACTCGAGACAATTTAGAAAAACAATAATTTCTTAATTGACCCGACCGGGGATCAAACCCGGGACCTCAGAGATGGCGACACCATTAAAACCGGTGTACAAACCACTCGACCAAGGAGGTCGTCATTATTTTTTAAGTATATTTTAGTTTAGCCTTTTTGACGTGTAAATTTGCTTCTTGTAAGTTTATTATTTAATAGGGTTGACCACCATTTACATTGTAATATTACCTATGTTACAAACAATATAATGTTATGTTAAACAACTCAACATTGTTTAAACTGTTAGAAAACACTAACAAATTGACTAGCTAGCTTAAAGTAGCGATCAGTTTGTAAACTTTCATGGTCGCTTCTAATCGAACCATACATCGTAGGTACAATTTTATAAACAAAATATAAAGTCATCAGTAGTGTATAAACTATTCCATTGTGCCTATTTCAAACAAGCGGCCGGCGAAAACATAAATCCGAACTCTTCGGAAAATCTAGAGTGCATGGGGAACACGCACTAGTGCGTGATGCTGTTCCACATGCTGTTCCCTCTAGAACCCTCCGAAGGTGATTCGTTTCACACGGCTTGAGGACCCTTTAAGTTAAAATAAACACGGAAGGAGTAACGTGCGTTCGGCATTAGCACGTGCGACATATCGCTCAAATTATCTTATCTGACGCCGGGGACGCCTGCCAGCCAGTCCCGGCGCGACGGTATAGGGGACGAATTCATCATTATTGCGTCCTTCCGTAGGGGCGCCCCAGTTCCCTCCCACGTTCCGTTTCTTGCAAATTATGAGAACAAATTAATCCCGCGCTCGCGTAGCTCACACGACACGGTACAACTTTTTCTCAGCCAACTGGGTTACGTGCAGCAAACGGTGCGGTGGTCGGCGGTTTTAATATTTCAAGTTACGAGTGCCGTGTGCTTGCATTTTTTAAAGTTATAAGTACGGCCGCTTTTGTCCGCGTGCCGGGAAATGAAAAGTCGGTTCGTGTATTGCGGGTCATTGAAATGGAAAGCCCGCATCGGACACAGAGTATTATTTGAAAGGGCACTTCAGTATTTCATAGCAAATTGGGAAAGGATCTAGTGGTAGTTATCCCACGAAATATATTTACAGAAAAGAGGTGCATGCGCCCGTCTATATTATTAATGATACCATGTTGTTACCCATGTTCAAGCAATAAATATAATTTGTATAGAGAATGGTGTTAGCACGTAACCATTCGACATCTATCTTTAGAAAGCCGTCGTTATTCAATGATTCCAGGACCGAAACCAGGGTAGCCAATTACAATTGATTTACAATGTGCCGGCGATAGTGCGTTGCGTGTTGTTATTTATTGCACGCACAATAACCGCATAAATCCGCGCAGACAGCACCATTAGCCGGCTCCTTGTGTAAACTGTCACCGCGTACAAAGCTAAAGGTTACCTACGGTGATAGCGGGCTTTTTTTGTTTAACCTCTCGTTTGCAGCCAGCACTGATCAGTGGTCTAAACAATTAAAATTCTGTTGTATCTGTATTCAAAACAGACGACACGTTAACCCTGGATCTGGGACTGGTCACGAATAATTACAATTTATTTTGGTACCAATGGGTCCCGTCATTGGTTCACTTTCGTAAAATAACATAAAAGGATTGTTTACTTTGTTAATACTTACAAGTTTTTAATAGCATGTTCATAATACGAATGATTTTGATTTCTCTATACATTTTCAAGTTTTTCAATAACTTTTAAGTCAGAAACTAAGTTTGGTCTGTTTTTAAGGTGTAAGTAACATACTATAGAAATATCAGATGAATCCGAATTTAAACCTTAATTGATTTACAGTTAAAGGGGCTTTACTTTCTATTATATATGTTGCATTGCATTTCTGAAAACGGCGTGACTTATAAAACAAATTATGAAGATTGACAAATCAGCCACAAGCCACAAGGTATTCTGTCATTACTATACTAAACTCAACTAAATTGTTATTTCCTCATGGAAATAGAAAGAAATGCAACCTTAGCTTAAACTTAGCAACTGAATTTTTTACCAATATATAATACTAACGGTATGTTTCTGAAACTAAATAAACGTTTTTCAAGTTTGGAGTACAGTAAAAATATCCTTGTATATTTTATCGCGTCTATAAGATTTCTCCACCACCACCTTGAGACAGAAAAACCGCAGCTGTTATTCCTTACTGAGACGCAGATCAGATGTCCAGCTGACACGACGTACCTCAGCTACCCTGGGTATTCTCTGGAGCACAGGTTTATATCTCGTGCCGGAGTCTGTGTGTATGCTCGTGATGACATCTGTATCAAGCGTCTCAAGAACCTTGAAACGTCCAGTCTCTCTGTCCTGTGGCTCCTAGTGGACACAGGCCATGAACAAATCCTATATGCCTGTGTATACCGTTCGCATAGTGGAGACCATGAGACAACTCGATTGTGTGACCACCTTAGTCAAGCGGCAGATGCGGGTCGAGAGCGTTATCCATCAGCTCAGTTAGTCATCCTAGGGGACTTTAATGCCCACCATCAAGAGTGGCTGTTCCCATACCAGCTGACCGACCATGCTGGGAGAGAGGTGCGTAAATTAGCATTGTCACTAGATCTCACTCAGCTTGTAAACTGTGCGACGAGAGTGCCAGATGTCGACTCACACACTGCCAATTGCTTGGACCTTCTGCTGACCACAGATCCAGACAGATACTCAGTAACAGTTTCTGCTCCACTGGGTACTTCTGATCATTGTCTGGTTAAATCTGTATCCGTTTATTCCCCACCTGAAAATTGCCCTTGTGGCCCAAGACGGGTGTGGCGATACAGGTCAGCAGATTGGGATGAAATGCGTCACTTTTTCTCGTCCTACCCTTGGCGGAGGGTTTGCTTCAATTCAGGAGATCCGACGAGCTGTGCTGAAGCCGTTACCGCGGTGATACGGCAGGGTATGGAGTATTTTATACCGTACTCGGACGTAACATCACATGGCAAAGCTCGCCCGTGGTTTAATGCTGACTGTCGTAGTGCTGAGGCGCTGAAATTGTCTGCTTATTCCGCATGGGCTGAAGCTCGAGCACGCAAGTCTTCGAATACTCGTTTTCTGAAGAAAGCCTTTAACCAAGCCGCCAAGTCGTGTAAAAGGACACTACGCAGAGCTCGATTCAACCACATAAGCCGGATCGGGGCTAAATTAGCCTCTTACCCCCCAGGTAGTAAGGTTTTTTGGTCCCTGGCAAAAGCGGTGGAATCCAATTTCAGTCGGCCATCCCTACCACCATTGCTGAAGCCTGACGGTTCTCTTGCCCACTCTGCGGAAGAGAAAGCAAATTTATTTGTCTCTCTTTTTGCGGAGAATTCGCGTCTGGACTCTGCTGGGAAAACTCCACCAATCTCATCTCGTGCTGACTGCTATATGGCAGAAGTGCGCATTCACCAGAAAGAGATCCTAAAAATCCTGCAGTCCCTGGACGTGAACAAGGCGAACGGACCTGATGGCATACCTGCAATAGTTCTGCGTTCATGTGCTCCCGAGTTGTCTCCACCCCTCACACGCCTGTACCGCCTCTCACTTGAAACAGGCATTGTACCGGAGTCATGGAAGCTTGCTAACGTGCAACCCGTGCCCAAAAAAGGCAGTCGAGCTGACCCTGCTAATTATCGACCCATCTCAGTCACGTCCATACTCTGTAAGATAATGGAACGTGCACTGAATAATAAACTCCTGGCTCATTTGGAAGGTAACGATCTCCTCAGCGACCGCCAATATGGATTCCGCCGAGGCCGCTCAACTGGGGACCTTCTAATATATGCCACACATCTATGGAGTGAGGCCATTGAGAAATACGGAGAGGCCCTTGCGGTGTCCCTCGATATCTCAAAGGCCTTTGACAGGGTTTGGCACGCGAGCCTTATAAGCAAGCTCCCATCATTTGGTCTTCCTGCAAACTTTTGCGCTTGGATATCTGATTTCCTGAAGGGAAGATCGATACGCGTTGTCCTCGACGGCTACTCATCGGACCAAAAGGCTATCGATGCCGGTGTGCCTCAGGGATCGGTTCTATCCGCAACCCTATTCCTGCTTCATATAAATGTCCTGCTTGTGCCCGGTACCTTTAGGTACGCAGACGATAGCACCGTTGCGGATAGATACATGTCGAGTGCAGGGGCTGGCAGACAAGATGTCGCCTCTTGTCGAGAGGCCATGGTTAGCCGCTTGAACGAAGCCCTCCAAGCAGTATCCGATTGGGGCGATGCCAATTTGGTCACATTCAACGCTGCCAAAACACAGGCTTGTTTGTTCTCAGCTAAGCGGAGCCCATTTCACCTGGCTCCGACTTTCCGGAATGTGACTGTAGCTATGACTGACAGCCTACAGCTCTTAGGTGTTGAGCTCTCGTCCAACCTCAACTTCGGGCAGTACATCGAGTCCAAAGCAAAGACTGCAGCTAAAAAACTGGGGGTTCTCTCTAAGGTCAGGCGGTACTTCACGCCAGAACAGCTGCTCCAACTTTATCAAGCACAAGTTCGATCATGTATGGAGTACTGCTGCCACCTTTGGGATGGATCAGCCAAATACCATCTGGCTGCTTTGGACTCGATTGAAAAACGAGCTAAGTGACCCTGCCCTGATAGACGCCAAGCTGCAAAATCTAGAACATCGGCGTAGGGTGGCTCGTCTGTCGGTCTTCTACAGGATTCATTTCGGGGAGTGCGCGAAGGAGTTGCACGACCTAATCCCACCATCCACTTTCCGCTATCGGAGCGCGAGGCGCGAGTTCCATCCCTATGTTGTAGATATGCCACCTTGTCGCACGAGCCGATTCGGTTCAACTTTCTTAGTGCGTACAGCTAGGGAATGGAACGCGCTGCCTGCGAATGTGTTCCCTGAAAGGTATAATCTGGACCTCTTCAAGGCTAGAGTGAATAGGCTATTTCTAGGCAGGCATGTTCCATCCTCGACCGCACCGTCACTTAACATCAGGTGAGGTGTAGTCAAATGCCTGCCTATAACCAATAAAAAAAAAAAATAAAAAAAAAATAAGAAAAACAATCGCTTTGGCTCATGCCGGCAAAACTTTACCGACCTGACTCGAATAACCTACAATGAACTTTAAAACGAAATTTAAACGCACACATACTTATGTTTGCCGGAAGGACTATAGGCTGCGATGTTTACGAACTTACGAACATAAAGCTAAAGGTTTGATTAAAGGGGTAACTACTCGACCCTCACGCGACCTTCTTGGAGATTGCGATGTGCGTAAACTACTATGCATTCTATGCATTCCGGAGAACAGCAACCAGGGGCCCGACCGTCTAACCGATCGCTTTGACTTCGTGTGTGGTTTATGACGTCATCTTGTCGTTTCGTGCCGCCTATGAAAGCAATATCGAAAACTATAGCCTTTAGCTTTTGATATTGCTTTCATAGGCGGTGCGAGGTGGCAAGATGACGTCATAAACTATACGCGAAGTCAAAGCGATCGGTTAGGCGGTCGGGCCCCTGGTATTGAATGCTGTTGCACGGGGTTATTCTCTTCTCTTTTCAAATTCAAATTCAAAAGATTGATTGCATATCACATTACAATATAATAATAGGTGGAATATTTATTAAGGTGTTCATGTGACATCCTGCAAGGGCACAGCAACAGCATCAGAGGGCTAATTAAAAAATGTACTTACTTAACTAGTTATACAATATATTATTTATTTAAAAGACAGCAAAGTAAGCATACCTACTCTGCTACATGGCAAATATTAGAATAGTTTCTTGGACATAACTTATAAGTGTTATGTTTTAAAGGTAAGTTAATCTAAGTGTAAGAGTTAATGGTATCATCGTTAAACACATCATGAGCCTATAAACGTCCCACTGCTGGGCCTACCCACGTGTACATAAACACAAGCTATTGCTCAATTTCCATTTTTACTAGCATAGGAAAATCGCCCCATAACCCATGACGGTTTAACATAAACAGGAGCAACAGGTTTTTGCAACTTTTGTAAAGCCTCCAGCCACCCATCCAGTGACCTGGCATTGCAGAAGTTGCTTAACTTGCAAAGTCGCAACCCGAATGAACACTCAGAGACAGCAAGAGATAGTGGTTCCTACTTACCTACCTTTTCTTACTTTTTATTTATGGTACTTTCAAGTATGTAGTAGCTTTACTCACGTGGGCAAATTATGTTTGTTCTGTTTCTTCACACGTGTAGGAATCAGTAAACGCGTGAAGTTTTGCGCGCGATTTCCATACAAACTTTCCACCCTTATTTCACCTCTCTAGGGTAGGTTTTTTTTCGAAAAATGATTAAACAAGTCATTGTTTATTTTTTCCCCAAAAAAACCTTTTTCCCTTCTTTACTCCTTTAAAGAAAAATAAACAAAATTCCTGGGACACGTCCTTCTTTAGCTCTTTTCAAGAACCCAAATACCAATTTTCATGTATTTTATTTCAAAACTGACGGACTTTCATACAAACTTTCACCCCCTATTTGACCCCCTTAGGGTCTGATTTCCGTAAAATCCTTTCTTACCTACAGTCCAAATTTTATCTAATTAGCGTCAGCGGTTTAGGCTCGGAGGTGTTGAGTCAGTCAGTCAGGACAAGTCATTATATGTATATAGATTGTGAATAATCACGACTGGTAATATGTATAAATGAAATTCCGTATAGTTTAGATGTCTGCGCTTACTTAGGGTTGGCGCTTCTAAGTTATGATTTTTATCACTCTTTTAAAATCGACAATAAAAATTTGCTTTTTCAGAGTAAAGTTGTATTCTAAAATGAAACTGAACAGCTATCGCCCCAATTGCGAAAGGTCGTGGGTTCGACCATCGGCATCGTTCTACCATACAAGTCGTTTTATTTCAAGTGCAGTTTCACAATTATAGTGTACAATTCCAACTTCAAGAAAAAAATCTGTATCACAAGTCCAGTAAAAACTAGTAAAATCTACGCAGTTTCTTATTTAAATAATCTGCCCGCTCTGTTGTCTCAAAAGATAAGCTAGATAAAGGCTATACAAAACTTTTGCTGTAGGTACAGTCAACATCAAAAATGTGTTAATATTTTGAACACCTCATGCACCTTATTTCCTTATACTATAAGCTACAAACTGACAAAAGAGGATACATATTTTCGAAGCTGGGGCCAGTCCGCGATAGCCCTAGCATTTGTTTGGCACGACGCGGCACCGCATACTTGTCATTTGGATTCGCTCCAACTATCCTTGGGGAGCTTATGTATGCTACAAACATGTATTTTTATATGTATACTAGCTTTTGTTCGCGGATTTGCTCACGTGGGCTACACGACTTGTGTTTATTCGTAACATGTCAAGTTATTTCAACATTAATATTTGAATTTTTTATCAATAAAAAGCCCATTCATGTAAACTAGAATTAATAAAAAGTTTCTAAAGCAAAACAAGGTAATGTATCGCTTTGTATAAGTAATTTTGGTCCGTTTTGGAACCTCCTGTACAAATTGTCATGCTCTACTTAAGGTCTATGGACCTTAACAAAATTTCTAACCAGGCCAAATACCGAAGTTTAAGGAATAACAGATTTCCATACAAACTTTCCATCCTTATTTCACCTCTTTAGGGGAGGTTTTTAAAAAATGCAAAAACACGCCATTCTTTAATTTTATTGAAAAATCAATATATCGAATTAATTATTCATTTTTATATTTATTACTTTAAAAAGAACGATTTCACCAAAAAAATCTTCCCTTTTTTACTCCTGTAAAGGAAAATAAACAAAATTCCTGAGACATGTAATTCTATATTTCTTTTCAAAAAGCCAAATACTAATTTTCATGTATTAATTAAAAACTAACGGACTTTCATACAAACTTTCACCCCCTATTTGACCCTTAGGGTACGATTTCCGTAAAATCCTTTCTTTATGGCTGGTTACGTCACTCAATTAACCTACAGTCCAAATTCTATCTCATTAGCTCCAGCGGTTTCGGCTCGGCGATAATGAATCAATCAGTCAGTCAGGACAAGTCATTATATGTATATAAATAGATAGATAGATAGATAGATGTACTACGATAGATACGTATTCTTATTCCACAATATGGTAGATTAATTAATTTAGAATTGAATTGCAATTAGAGGAAGCGTCAAATGATTTCCCGACATGTAATTTGTAGGATGTTTCTTAAGATATAATTATTTATGATTATGTTTAAAATTTATTTTATGTGGTGAAACGCCGGGGTGTTTAGTCCACCCCAGGTTCAGGTAGAGAAATAAAAGAGTAAAAACTTTACAAGAGTTTATTCCCAGGGGTGGGTAACGTCGGTCGCATACAATTCAGTGGTGTCACTTAGATTAGAGAAGAGGACTTAGCTTCTAGGGGCTTAAGTCTCGTGTGCGCAGTTCGGCTCCTAGGTCAGCCTAGACCCGGGCCGTAGACTGCGCCAGTAGATACCGGAACCAAGGCTGGACCGCAGTAGTAGCTGCCTCCGGAGGTGCAGGCGGGTAGGCGCGTATAGTGAGCTGCCTCCAGAGACGCCGACGGTTATCACCAGACCAGGGTTATGTACCCGGTAGAGGGAACCCCGTAGGTTGGGGTAGTCAAATATGAAAATTCACAATTACAATAACAAAAATCCAAGAACCGACTAATAGCTGCGGTGGTGATCAAAAAAGAGCGTTCACCTCTTTTTCACCCTTTTATATTACTTTTCAAAATCCACCAGTCGTATGTTCTAGAACTTCCCCGAAAATAAAAAAATGTTCCATAGAGCAGACGATTTACAAAAAGAACATAGACACGAATGAACAAACAGCCTAAGGTTTCACTCTACCACAAATACATTTTGAGTAAATGTATTTGTAAATAATCCGAGAGAATCACCGCGTATATGTATGTGCTATCCTAGCAAATGATTTATTTAATTATATAATTGATAATCCCTATATTAAAATTTATCAAAGCAACCTTTGTAAAGAAATTGCTGAACGAAACGTAGACGTTCGGTTCCCGAACGGAATAGCTGTCAAAACGGAACTGTCACCTAGTTGTTTGTTTACAATCATGAGTTAAGGTTATTGTTCATATTTATTTATTGTATTTCATAGTTAATAGTTTAATAAAATGTAGTTCTATTAAATAATTGTTATAAAATTAATGGCAACGGTAAGTACTATGGATTTTAGCAAAACACACGCCGTTTCCAAAGGTAAAATCGGCGAAAGTGTTACATATCCCCCTTTTTAGAGTTGGATTTTTCCTGAGGAAAATCCATCTAAGAAAAAAAAAATAAACCTCCAATAAAACTAAAACTTTGTACTACATCCATCAAATCTCAACAAATTTCCCCCAATCAAATTGCTCCATTTAAATTGCTCCATTCAAATTGCTCCATTTAAATTGCTCCATTCAGAATCTGTTAGCAGAAAACAGTCGTAATACATCAACCTTATGACCGCACCTTACAACTAGGGTGCTTTGTTTTAAGTTACAAAAAACACCCAGATAATTATGACCTTAATGATGCCAAATATTATTCCAGAATAATTGCCCTTCGAACATAAACAACTGCAATAAAAAAAAAACCCCCACAAGGTTGACAATAGGTAGGTATCGCCAACTACCAGAACTTTAGAGGCCCTGGTTGGTACAGAAGTACCTTGTGTTAAAAATCCCCCCAATAATGTTGACAATAGGTAGGTATTGCCAAACACCAGAACTTTAGAGGTCCTGGTTAGTAAGAAATGCACAAAACAAGGCAAAGAGATTCAATTACTAGTAATTGAACAAAAAAAATATTACAGTTGAGAATGACCAGTCTGGTAGATGTTATGTCTTTTTCCATTAATATAATTATTATTTTTTTGTGGAGGAATTAAATTTGGGATAGAACCAACAACAACCATTTTCTTTACTTTAATTTAGGGTCAAAACCCAGCAAAAAAAGAAAATTATTTATTTATTTATTTTTTAAAATCAACAACAACCCACGACTACCGATGTAAATATATGCCATATAAAACAGTAAAATTCCCATGCAGATTTAAAAATCGCACCTAAAGCAGGCACTAAAATTTTATTTACTTGTTCTGTCCTTATTACATTGGACTTCAATTGATGTATTAAAATGTATATAGTAATTTAATTATATTAAACAACATAAGTTTGTTGTAGATAAGAATTGTTTGAATTAAACTCTTGTTTTAATTAAACTATTTTATTATTATAATTTTATTTATACATCATTATTAATTTATCATTGTATATTAAAATTATTATATAGGTTTTTAATTATAGTTGTGTTTCATTTAAGGTTTTGTTTTATTATAAGTTAGGCTGATCTAGATAACCTGTAAGACCATGTTATCCAGAACAGAACAGATCATGAAGTTTTCTGGGTTTATGAAATGGTCAAGAACCTTCCTTAGGATGACCCATAAAACCTAATCTAGAATGATTAACGCGCTTACAAGAATTGCACGCATCACAATTATTGACAAAACTGGCAACATCACTATGTATACCAGGCCAAAAATAATTTAAGGATATACTTTTTAAAGTTTTAAAAATTCCTACATGACCAGAAGAATAACTGGCATGACTTACAGATAAGATATCCAGCCTGGAATCACTAGGAACAACTTCCTTCCATTCGAGCTTCCTAGATAAAGGATTTATGCTCTTACTAAGACGATATAATTTATTATTAATTATTTTATAATTTGAAAAAGATGTAGGAGATGATTTACAACCCTTAAATATTTTTAAGTACCAAGAATCCGTCACAGCAGGTACGGTTTGGTTAACATCGCTTATAACTGCAATAGGTACAGCACGATCCAAGATAGATAGACTAGGCTCTTGAGGTGAGTCTAGAATAAAACAATCCAGCTCCTTGGGAAATAACCCAAAGGATCTCCAAAAATCCATTCCCAAAATAAGATTATTTTGTACTTCAGGTACAATATAAAGTTTAATAACATGAGACTGATTATTAAAAGTCAATGGTAGGTTTAAGAATGATTTAGACAAAAATTCTTGACCGCCAGCTGCAGAAAGCTGTATCGGATCACAAATAGTTGATTTATAATTTAAATCAGAGAAATATTTTTCCATTTTATTTCCTAAAATGCTAATGCCAGAACCACTGTCCAAAAGACCAAAAATACTTTTGTCACCAACATTAACTGAGATAAAAGGACGAGAAGAATTAGTTTTAGATTCTTGAATTGGAGACACATAATGTCCAGTAATGGGCTTGGTTTTTTGATCCTTTTTATTTAGTATTATTTTATTTCCACCCTTATTACAATTTGGACACTCTGGGGAACGAACACCTTCTTTACCACACTTAAAACAAACAATAGTGTGAGGTTTGGTACACTGCCGTAGCGAATGAGAATCCATCCTACATCTGGGACAATACACTTTTCGTGATCCCCCAGAATCATTATTGTGTGTCGATGACATCGAAGCAACCGGATAATTCTTTTTAATAGTATTAGAATAATTGTGATTAGTATAATTAGAATTGTGACTTTTATTATTGTTTGAAATTGTAGTTTTATTTGAATAATTTTGATTAGGGCTGTTACAATTATAGTTTTTATTACAATTTAAATTAGTATTCCTTGAGGTAGACGATAAAGTGCCACGGAAGGCAAACTCCGGTGCAAGTGTATTAGGACCAACACTAGGTGGCTCGTGAAAATGAGACATGCGAGACTGAATACTCTCGTAGTTACGACAGAGTGTTTTAAGATGCTCTATGTCGTTAATGGTATTTGCCGCAGCCAAGGTACTTGCATAACACGGCCTAATATTATGTAGGATAATCTCGAGTTTATCCTCTAGACTCACAGACTTGTCCAATCTAGAGAACATGCCATGCATGATTGAAAGATATATAGTTATATTCTCACCCTCACCCTGAGTGCGAGCACGAATCTCCGCCATGAGGCGATAATCATAGTCGTTTAGACCGAAATCCTCCTTTAGGAGCTTCACCAACTCAGCCCAGGAACTGATGCTGTCCTTTACCCCCCTATACCAATGGAGAGCATCGTCCGTAAAAACATCAAACAAGAAGGACAAAAGCCTATCGTGCTGAATGCCTCTAGCATCAGCAAACTCCTCTACACTTTGTATAAAAGCCCGGACACAAGATTTGCCCGAGTAGTTAATTTTTCTTAAGTCAGACAACAAATTCCGTTCACACATAACACACACCACTTTAGCTTCAACAGCCTGCTCCGATGATGCAGGTATTGTTGCGGATTGCGGCTGTGGTTCCATTGATTTAAGATTTTTATATATAGAGTCAAATAAAGAGGATACTTCCTGAAATTGGGTTTTTAGCTTTTTCGTTGCAGTTATTCGATTTAATCTGTGATAAATGTGATTCACTAAATTATCAGTGCGGAGAAAAAGATTCCTATCAAATGAACTTTTTAATTGTTGTATGCCAATTATAGCTTTATTTAAAGACTCCTTAACGCATTCAATATCCTTCTCCGGATCTAAGAACGACTCCAAAATATCTTCCGCTGGTGAGTCATTAGCAATTTTGACAATTTGCTTCCGCAACTCCTGCACGGAATTCCCAGGTTCTAAACCACGAAGTTCCACTTCGTAAGCCAGCTCGGCCTTTTGTAGGGACAAAAATTTTATTGGGTAAGCCATTTTAAATTTAGTTAATACCTTTTAAAAAAATGATTTATAAAATTTATACTGTATGATTAAAAAGGAGCACACACAAATACACAACAATTCGCGGTAATAAAAGAGTCCAATCACACGACCTACGTATGAGAAATAAATTAAAAATATTTTAAAAATTGTCAGAAGTCAGTTCGAGAACACACTACACTGATGAACCAATAACACTCAGAGAGCCCCACGTTGGGCGCCACTGAAACGCCGGGGTGTTTAGTCCACCCCAGGTTCAGGTAGAGAAATAAAAGAGTAAAAACTTTACAAGAGTTTATTCCCAGGGGTGGGTAACGTCGGTCGCATACAATTCAGTGGTGTCACTTAGATTAGAGAAGAGGACTTAGCTTCTAGGGGCTTAAGTCTCGTGTGCGCAGTTCGGCTCCTAGGTCAGCCTAGACCCGGGCCGTAGACTGCGCCAGTAGATACCGGAACCAAGGCTGGACCGCAGTAGTAGCTGCCTCCGGAGGTGCAGGCGGGTAGGCGCGTATAGTGAGCTGCCTCCAGAGACGCCGACGGTTATCACCAGACCAGGGTTATGTACCCGGTAGAGGGAACCCCGTAGGTTGGGGTAGTCAAATATGAAAATTCACAATTACAATAACAAAAATCCAAGAACCGACTAATAGCTGCGGTGGTGATCAAAAAAGAGCGTTCACCTCTTTTTCACCCTTTTATATTACTTTTCAAAATCCACCAGTCGTATGTTCTAGAACTTCCCCGAAAATAAAAAAATGTTCCATAGAGCAGACGATTTACAAAAAGAACATAGACACGAATGAACAAACAGCCTAAGGTTTCACTCTACCACAAATACATTTTGAGTAAATGTATTTGTAAATAATCCGAGAGAATCACCGCGTATATGTATGTGCTATCCTAGCAAATGATTTATTTAATTATATAATTGATAATCCCTATATTAAAATTTATCAAAGCAACCTTTGTAAAGAAATTGCTGAACGAAACGTAGACGTTCGGTTCCCGAACGGAATAGCTGTCAAAACGGAACTGTCACCTAGTTGTTTGTTTACAATCATGAGTTAAGGTTATTGTTCATATTTATTTATTGTATTTCATAGTTAATAGTTTAATAAAATGTAGTTCTATTAAATAATTGTTATAAAATTAATGGCAACGGTAAGTACTATGGATTTTAGCAAAACACACGCCGTTTCCAAAGGTAAAATCGGCGAAAGTGTTACAGTGGGGTTATATTTAATTGTATAGTTATATTCTAGTTTTATTTAGTTATATTTATAATACACACACAGTCTAAGTAATACAATATACACTTGTAAAAAACAAACACAGTTTGTGTACCATTGCCAACCTGTGTACTGACATTCGTTTGCTGTATAGTTTATGTTAATTAAGTTGAATTTACCTTTACTCAGCTTTAGGACCATAAAATATTGTACAAATAGAAAAAAAAGTTTTAATTTTATTTTAAAACCCTTTTTTTAGAACGAAATAGTTAGGCATAAGACATTATTATCTCCTGTTAAACCGAAACGTGAACTAAAGTCGAGCCTTGCTAAAACTCATTCTATGTTCATCTGAATTTAATAAATGAGACCGAACCAGTTTTAAATTTTAGAACAACAAGGTTTCAAGTAATCCAATTAAAATCTGAATAAACGCAAGCGTTGGTCTATGCCGTTTTACCTGAAGACTGATTGATCTACGGTGCTGCCATCCATTAATTTCTAGACTGTGCAAATAAGAGGTGTCTGCGAAGTGCTTTTATTAGTTTTGGAGTCTCGGGAAGTCGGCCAGACTCTCGGCAACGTTCATTGATTTCGCCGAAGCCACCTTTATTGCTACCACTCATTATTCAAACACTGTTCAATATCCAATTTAAGCCGTTTTCCAAGCTATCTTTATCTCAGATACTTTATTGGGAATTTTACGCAATAATTTCATACGTTGAGGTTTTATGCATTGTATTTTATGTAAAAAAAAAAAAAAATATTTTTGTGATTTATAGACTGCCTCTTCCCTTCAACAGAACTTCCGATCAACGGGATCAATCACCACCTCATACTTATGTCCCTACTGCTTGGGCACGAGTAATCCCTATGGATGGTGGGGAGAACCTTTTACGGGATCTAACAACCATCAAAGCGGAACACAGCAATGCAAAAATATTATTGGCGGCAGAAATAGCTATTGAGGTGGCCGAATTCTTTGCAGAATCCTAATAGGTGTAACCATTCATGTAGGTTATGTGTGGCGCTACCCGGAACCACAGGCATAAGAAAAAGCTGGAACAAAAAATATGAATTTTTGAATGAAGTCCAGTCATCAAGAGTGTAGTCCCAGTTGGCGCAAATGGGTGGTAATTAAATAAGTGGTTGTATCCGCGCCCGCACCGCGGTGTCCGATCCATTAATTAACGGCTGCTTTATAACTCCATTTTTATAGATACTGAAGCCGAAACGTTTGCTCACCTAATTTTACTGGAAATATAGTAAAATAAAAAATTTTAGTACCTATTAACTTATTTGTGGAATTTATAATTTAATTTTGCTAGTTCCTCAGTAAGGATTCCGGGTTAAGTGCGCTTCCAACTTCATCCTTATCGTCATCTATCATCTTCTCATTCCTGCTCCGCTTCAGTGAAGGAAGTGATAGCGAAGTGATAGATAAGAGAAGACGAATTGTATCAAAATGTACGCAGGGAAGTGGAGCGGGGCAAGGTCGAATGCGTTTAGGTTAGTACCTAAGCGCATTCGACCCACTCCGCTCCACTCCTAGTGGAGTGAAGCGGTGCAAAGTAAGAACATACAGAGTGGTGAATTCGCTCTACAGCTCATCTCCGCACCACACACCGATCCGATCCGAACCCCTTAGAGAATTTAATAGGGTACGGGGACACGCACTGGTGCATGATGCTATTCCCTCTAGAAAACATCTGACAGTGTTTCGATCACATGCCTCGAGAAACCTTTAAACTAAATAAATAAATAAACTTTCCTACACTCACACCAATTATCTAGCCCAAGAGAAGCTTCGTTATGAAACTCGTTTAATGGTTACTAGACAACAGATAAACATACTTAAATACATACTTATTATACATAGAAAACACCCAGACCCGAGACAATTTAGAAAAACAATAATTGCTAAATTGACCCGACTGGGGGTCGAACACGGGACCTCAGAGATGACGACACCATGAAAACTGGTGTACAAACCACTCGACCAAGGAGGTCGTCGTTTAAGTTTCTCGCCGCCTCCAAAAAGTCCAGTGACGCTGAAAATGCCGTCTGAGACAATTATCAATAACTATCTCCAGGAAAACCTCCGCACCGCTCACCTCCGCTCTTCCCTCCGCTTCAGGGGCACCACCCATCCTCTTTCACCGCTCATCTCCACTGCGCTCCGCTTCATTGGAAACGCGCCCGACAATCTTGCACTTGTTATAGCGCTCGGGCCAGGCCGGTCCAGCGAGCCCCACAAATCACGGCTAATCTCCGCAACATCACGACCCAGCGACCACTTACTCCCCGCTAATGTCCCGCTCGGAGCCATGTAATTACCCCCCCGCCTTTCGCATACCAAACACATCGCGGATGATAATGCCTGCTGGGTGCAACGTTGTTAGTCTTGAAAAGAAAAGTGATCTGAATTATTTGATTTTTTACCTTAAGATATAGGCAGACACCTTGCGTTCCATAATAAATCCTTATGGGTATCCTAGGCATGCCTATTTAGGTACCCGATGTTTCGCCTGCCTGAGTGACCCAATGGGCTTACTGCGGTTGCGATTACGCCTATATGCCATGCCATCTTGTCAGTTGATTCTGTGCCTACATGGATTGTGTGACACATAAAATACATTATCAATATAAAATACATAGTTAACATCAGCCTAAAAATGTCCCACCCATCAGCCCATTGGGATGGGTGGGACATAGGTGATTTCTTCGTATAGATGGGTGGGCCCATCTATACGAAGAAACTAATTTTGAATTAGCAATTATTAATGTGATTTTATGTAATTAATTTTAAAATAATGTTTTATGCTCGATTCTTTTTGATCTCGATGTGTTTTATGCATGCTGTCTACACATACTTTGGAAGTGCAGTCTACCAATGTTTGCACTAGCTGAAAATTACTTTGTAAACGCTGTAATTCCGTTTTGTGTAGCTAATAAAATAAATAAATAAACCACCTATGTGATTGAGAAATCCCGGTTCGATGCTTGAGTACTATTGTACTCTGTTTGGTTGGTGGTAGGCTTGATTTAAGTTTGTACTGGCTACCTAGTCATATCTTATCTAAGGCTGTCGCCGTAACAATAATGTTAGTAGCATTCCGGCAGTTAGAGATAAAATAACCAGAAGTTAGATAACAGTGAGGATTCGGGATGAAGTGTACTTCCAGCTTCTTTATTTACTCAGATGAGTAGAAGGCCAAGCGATTACTTCTAAAAAAATTAAGTTTCTAAATGAAAATATTTATCTTTATTCACTTCCAAACTTCTTGCAACTTTTAATAAATTCGAAGGCTTAGTATCTAATGTTGACATACTGTATACTTACTTCCGCACAAATAGTACCTATGTAGTAAAATGTTTTTATTATATATCATTATCTCTCGTAATAATAGTAATAATAATTCTGCTTTATTTCATAGAAGTTAAAGGTATGTTTTGGATTTTGGCGTACAATCAGGCGTACAATCAATACACCTCTGCATTAACGCGTTAAAGGAATCCTATTTTGTTTCCAGCTTACCGTTACAACATTCTAAAAGCCATTAGGAGTAGATCTGTAAAGTTTACCCGCACCCCAAGATGGTGTATGGGAATTAGTCGATTAATTAATTATTTACACGACGACGCGAGGTGTCGGAATATCCTCTGAGCCTTCGCGCGGTTCGGTGGAATGTCTTTACTACTACTTTAGGTTTTATGGCCACTCATCCGTGTTTTGTGAGCATGGGAGGCACATCTTCATATTCTTATTCACAATTGGTCTGACAGTTTGCAGTAGACTGATCGGAAAAGGTAACAAATTGTTTACCAACATTATTTTTATCACACTAATATTATAAATGCGAAAGTTTGTGTGTACATTTGTTGCTTCTTCACGCTGCAACGGATGGATGGATTTGGATGAAATTCGGCATACAGATAGTTTATAACCTGGATTAAAACATGGGATACTTTTTATCCCAATATTCCCACGGGAACGGGAACCACGCGGGTGAAACCGCAAGCGGCCGCTAGTTGTTAATAAATCCTAAAGTTTTGATCCCTTTGCAGCGCTTTCAAATAGAGGTTTATGAAGCCGTATTTTATTGTTGCATATCATACTATTATTTCGCATAATTTATATACCGAATAAGTTTTTGAACATAATAATATAATGGCCGGCAATGTCACGAGTAATTTCAATCTATTAGAAATAGCGAAATATTATGTATAACTCAGATGAGATCTAATTAAGAACTTAAAGGTCTTGCAAAGTAAATACGCCCTGTAACAATTTGTCACCTCAATATAATACCAATAAATGTAAACGGCAGGTTACAAAGAACTGAATCTGATACAAATTCAGCGAATGCCTAATAACAATTTGAAATAATGAGATGGCTTATTATCATACTTGTCATACTTTTTAGATGCCAACCGAAGGCAACAGCTAATTTAATCATTATCTAAAAAAACTTGTTAAGCAACTCGCACACGTCATTAAAAACTTCTTTCCAAAAATGGCGACTTTTTTGACCTATGTCAAACAGTTTGATGAACACTTAAGCACGCTCAGTAGATCGTAATTCTTAATCACTCATCATTAATGTTTAATTAATACGTATCTACTCGCGTGTTGACATTCCTCAGCGGTGAAGCCGGACTAAATTAATTACTAATCGACATAGACGCTTAATCAGGCTGCTTGATTTTCTGGGTAAACTGCCGGATTTTAGACAGCCACAGCATGTTGTAAATTTTGTTTAAGTAGTTGTAGCGTTGCCAGGTGTCCCGATTTGAGCAGGACGTCCCGATTTTCAGGGGTCTGGTGACAGGTCCCGATTTACAGGTCATTATATAGGTCCTTGGTCGGGACGCCAAATGTCCCGATTTTTCACTAACCTCCTTAGTGTTGTCTTAAAGTACTTTCGATGATTTTTACAGCAAAAATGTATTCTCTCCCGCGGCGAGAAAGAGAATTCATTCATTCATTCATCAATATGTAGAAGTTTATCTAGTTTTAGTTTCATTGTTTTCATCCAATCATGACGATTCGATATTTTTTTTGCAATAGTAGCTATCCCGATTTGAAATCCCAAATCCCGATTTTTTTACCTTCCATCCCGAAATTTGACACACAGGACCTGGCAACACTAATTTAGTTGTCAAACTCCGTTTTCTGTGTTCTTTAAAACCACGCTACATTAAGCAGATGCTTAGAACACAAAAAGCTACCATTCGAGTTATTCGGAACCGAAATGCACGACTAGCCAGGTCAGCTCTGGTTAAATGTCAGCGTGGTGAATCAAGTTTGGCGGTGATGGGGCTTGTTTATAGTCCTCTTGCCATGACAACAATGTTACTAACATTTTGCTGTGTCTCGATAGCCGTTATCTAGTTCCTAAGAGGTTGAAGATTCTGGGTGAAGCGCGCTTCCACCTTCGGCCTTATTGTAATTGTAATAAGGCCGAAGACACACCAAGCCTTATTGTTACTTGCTAATCGGCACCCTATTGTGGAATAGAAAAGTAAAAGCCAGTGTCTGTCTGTACACTAATGAAAGGAAAACCAACTGTTGTAATTGCTGTCTATAAACAATCCACTTCGCTCTGGCCAGTTGTTTTCTCAGCTGACCTCCGACCTTCATAGCTGGTGTCCACCGGCCGTGGCGCCGGCGCATCGGCGTGCTCGATTTATTATTACCAGCATTCGCATTCGCCGCGCACGTCCGCATAACAAGCGAGTTTGTTAGTGGCGCACAGACACTGGAATGACAATCGAACTGGAACTTTACTAAGTATATACTAAATATTAAACTTTAGCGTTCTAAAATAAAAAGTTATGAAAAGTTTACGGGTTTAAGGCGAACTCTTTAGCATAACTAATAGGTGTACCTTAATGAGTATGAGTAACCGACGTTTTGGCAGAGTTGACCGATCGTGGTTATGGGCTGACTATGCAATTAAGGGTTTGCGATAAACATCGATTAACATGTAATTTCAAATCCAGCTCGTGGAAATTATTCAATACTTTTCCGAATTGTAACAAAACTAGCGTAGAGATATTTAGGAACTTTTCTTGACAACATAGCACAGTATTTGTATAGCTGTAATGTTAACAAACTTGCTTAAAAGATTTTGGTGGTTATAGAAATGTCTTTAGGCATAGGTACCTATCTCAAATAACAATGCATAACACATAACAATATCTTAATAAAGAATACAGCTTCTAACGGATGTTTTTTTTAGAGGTTTGGTTTTTAAATTGGCAACACTGTTTCTGGTGATTGTCAATTTGAAAGTTGGCGGTATATTTGTGGTCAGTACGTTTTGCCATTTATATTTTGAATGGACTTACTTAAGAAAAACGCTTGCAAATTATGCAAATTTATTTTGAAAATCATGGTTCCGTTCGCCAAACTTACCGTGCACTACGTCTATTTTACGGTCGACATAATCGTCCATCTGAGCATGTTATTCGGAAAACCATGGATCGTTTTCGTACCACAAACTCTCTAGTTGATAATATGCATCCACAAAGACGCCAGACAGTGCGCACAGAAGAAGTTATTACTGCTGTGTAGCGTAGTGTTGAAGGGGAGCGAATGAGTCAATTCGCTAGATGAGCGCATAATTTCGCGTAATGGACCTGTAAGCTAGCCTCCACGATTGTCCTCCACACCTTTCTTTGGGGATATGTAAAGTCACACGTCTACGCAGATAAACCACAGACGTTGGACCACTTGAAAGCCAACATTCGCCGCGTTAAGCCGATGTACGGCCCTACTTGCTCGAAAAAGTGGTCGAAAATTGGACTTCCGGATTACGCTTCATTCGAACCAGCCGTGGCGCCCATGTGCCCGAAATCAATTTTAAGCACAAATGGCACAAAAATATATTTTAAATAAAATCAATACCACGATAATTAAATTTATTTTAACGTGTTTTATTTCATTTTAAATTTGTATACCTCTAAAAAAACACCCTTTACTATTGACTGTTTCTGAACAATAACTTTATTTATTCATTTATGACCACACTGCCTCAATCATAATTCTTAATACCGAACGCTATTTCAATCTGTTCGAAAGAGGAAATAATCGTACTCTAATCAATTGGATGCCATCAAACGTGGTATTATAAAAAGCATAGCGAAATTGCTAATACTTGCACCGCCGCCGGTCGCAGCTCTATACTTGGCGTAAGTGCTTAATGCTGTGGTCTGTGGTCCGAGCGTGTGGTCAATTGTACCCGCGTGTACCCTAATGGCCGCCTGGAGGCACCAGCCTCAGTCTGTGGACTTACATGCGCACGTGACATTGAGCTACGAAGAACTTGTGTCACTAGAAACGACAGTGCGAGCAAGAGGTATTTCTTTGTTTACACTTACCTACTCTGTATTTTCGATGATCTTGTCCAATCATCGTGTTCTAATATTCGTTTCCCAGATAATGTTTTCCTGCTAATTTTAAACTTATGAAAATGTAAGGACGTTTACTTGTCCTTCAAAGTCCTTCAAGCTATACCTAAACGTATTTGAATGTACATAATTTGGTACATAGGTAGATTAATTTGCTGTATTAACATAGACGATGGATACTTTCATTTCGATTAAACATTACTTTCTTTACTTAGCTAACATTTGTTGTAAACCAAATTTAATTCATCTGTGAATGATGGTGGTACTGTACCTATATGTTTCAGAAGAAAGCTTGTAAATATTTCAACTCCTAGAAGTAAGAAAAAGTTAAATATGTGAATTGTTACTTATAGGCGAGACTTATATAAGAGTTAGAGTAAATAGTTTTGATAACACCAAGGTCCGTAGTAGAGATAGAGTATAACTCTACTAGATGTCTATTATATTGTAATATTATGTACAATATATAGATATACTAAGCAAGCACACTCATGTGAACCCCGCAAGAGAACAAGGATGAAACTACAAACAACATTATTCACAAGCAACTTCCTCTGGACGAAATAGAAAATTGTGTGTAGGGATGTGACGGTGCCGATATATCGACACTCGGTAACCAACCATAACTTACACGTGGGCAAAGTCATGGGTGTATTTTAATTGAATGGGCAAATATAATTAATAATTTTGTAAACAGTATATACTTACATTTAACTCTTGCATATAACATATAAATAAATGAATTATATCACTAGTTCATAATTTAAAGTCATTGTGCACATGTTCTACCCATTTAATTATATTTAAATAAAGTTTACTTTGTGGCATCATTTTCGTCAATAATTACAGAACAATGATGTTGCCTTAAAGCTTTTAACATTCATATTTGTTGTGGTGTTTTATAACTTTTACAAAATGCTCGGAAATCTAAAAGGTTTTACCGTTGTCACTATTGTCTGTGTGATGGTAATATCAGAAGGTAAGTTACTGCGTATTCGGGTTACGGGAAAGAATTGAAAATATTTATTTCAGTAAAGTATTTATTGGTGTGACTGTACACAAGCGTACAGGAACGCGAGTATAGGAGGACTGAGGCGGCTCGCGCAGGAGCCGTAATTCCAGCTCTGGGGTATGACGCAATACCCATACAATGTTACAATGTGTCGCTACAGTACTTCCCTTCTCGTTTTTTGAAAAAAAAGAAACATTAAAAAATTTTAGAATGTTGAAAGACCAACTTAACAAAATAGGTAACCTATGTCTATGAAAGGTATAACAGAGTAATACAGTCCCTGTTGTTATTACCTACCTAAAGTACTGAGCTGTAACGAATAATGGTTACTATGAATGATTACAATAGACTGGTATTGTTATATTAACAGGAAATTTATAACGATAACAAATCCGACTACAGTCGTAGGTAACAAATTAAAACTTCGTAGTTGTTGCGTCCGAGGCACACAGGAATGCGCTGACACGATACACAGGTGTGCTTGTGCACGATACGTGACACGATAGAAACAGCGTGCCTGTGCACGATACAATGTTGATGCAATAATGTTTAATCGAGAAACGATACACTTCTAAGAGTAAAATATTAGATTTAAACGTTAGCTATGACATTGCTTACATTACCTAATTCAAACACTGAATGTAATAATAACATTAGATAGTTACAAACAACACACTATCTTCCGCAAGGTGATATGAAACATTAATAAACTTGCTGTGGGACTGGCTGTTGTGGTATGGTCTGTACCCTTACCACGGGTGTCTCTAGACCACCGCTTGAAACTACTTGTTTCCTTAGCCACGACTTTGTCGATTTGACACATCTTCGCTTAATAAAACATAAGCCGATGCCCACTAATAGTATCACTGCGATTAAAACAATAATAGATAGGTATTCTATCTTCGTCTCGACTTGAGTGTTGATAGCCACTGCTTGGGCTTGGGCTACAGCCATATTCGCTTGTTTACTTTGAGAGCTGCCCATGATATAAAATAAACTTTATATGAAAAAAAAATAAATGAGATGAATGGAAAGTAGTAACTTGCTCTACCGGTTTACAGTACGTAATGAAAAAGACTTGTAAGAGCATACCATATACATCATTTCATCTGTTCTAGTTAAGTTGTGAAATTAATTCATTTTAAGCGCAAAATAAGCGTAAATGTATGTATAACACTATAACCTACATACATTAGTACGTATAAAGCATTTTTGCAATCGCTAAGTCGCTACGTACCTACTGCGAAATATTTCACAACACGTACAATAATACACATATGAGACGTTACAAAATAAATCAGAACCAGTTGGAAACCAGGTCGGGGTGATGCTGTCGAGTGTGCCGTCGAGTGTGCCGTCTAGTGTGCCGCTAGTATGCCATCTAGTATGCCGCTAGTATGCCGTCTAGTATGCCGTCTAGTATGCCGTCTAGTATGCCATCTAGTATGCCGTCTAGTATGCCGTCTAGTATGCCATCTAGTATGCCTTCTAGTATGCTGCTCCTGTCTGCGGTGAGTCGAGACAGGCGATGATGACGATGTGTCGGAGCTGCAGGTGTGCAGAGCTGCCACGCCGGCCTACATTGATGCACCGGTCGTGGGCTGCGAAAACCAGGTCCGAGCTGCTGGTCGCCATCATGTTGCTGGTGCACGTAGCCACCTACTTCACTGTAGGATACTCCAACGACTACTTCTTTGGACGCGTCGTCTCTGATTGTAGTGTCATGGCTGTTGCTTTGGTAACCCTGCCAACAGCAAAACAGGGGAGTCCTCTTGCACGTGGTCGTACACACGTTGTTGCGGTCACGTTGCTACCGCACTGCGTCGAATGAGTACACGTCACCAAAAACGTCTTTAAAGTTCGTTAAAAAAAAAATCACGTTTGGGTCACCACTTTACCGTTGTCACTGCTGTCTGTGTGATGGTAATATCAGAAGGTAAGTTACTGCGTATTCGGGTTACGGGAAAGAATTGAAAATATTTATTTCAGTAAAGTATTTATTGGTGTGACTGTACACAAGCGTACAGGAACGCGAGTATAGGAGGACTGAGGCGGCTCGCGCAGGAGCCGTAATTCCAGCTCTGGGGTATGACGCAATACCCATACAATGTTACAATGTGTCGCTACAAGGTTATGGTATTATGTTAGTTCGCTATCACTGCTTACAGCAGGACACTATATCATCGATATCTTTCACTACCCTCTTTGTGAATCATATACATATAAAGCAATGCGAGGCACACACTCTTTTCTGTTTGCGTCGCCCGGCGCCCCTTGAAATATTGCTAGTTAACAGATTCCTAGTAAACATTCTTATTTCTACTGGTACGAGTATTTTGTAACGGCACCCTTTTGACTCGACTATAACTAGTGTAACTGCAAAAAACGAATTTCCATGTACTTTACCTAAACAAAGACTTCGTTTTAACTAAATTTGGTTTAATAAATATCTTCAGTGTTTGGTAACATAAACTCGTAATCTCAAAGTTTACAAAAGAGTTATTCTTGATCTGTCCACAATGTTGCAGCACTTAGTTCTACGTGTAGCAGTTCTAGGTGGACGTATATACCATGAGCATGGCAGTCGTTGTCCCCGAGGGATGATTATCGTTCATTGGCATGTACCATGCCACCAGAGGCCACGGTCGCGGGCCGCCCCACGACCGACAACTGACCGACGACGACGATACGATCCGAATGCTAATATTTCGTCGATGTAATCATACCATCTTTATATTTAGGATAGCTTGCACTAAACTAACTTTGAACAACAAAATAAAATTAATAATGAATACTATAATTTAGAACGAAAAACCAAATAAGATTTGGCCCTGTGGCACTGGTGCGAAAGATTCAAAACCGCGAAATAAACAGGCGACACTTTAGTAAACAAATTAAATAAATTTAGTTTAAGACTTTTTATTTCTGTTTGTTGTAATAGAGAAACTGCTGCAGATATAATGGCATTTTAAACCGGATTGTAGTCCGAACATTCTAATAGATGTTATGTGTATTGTATTCTGACACGTTGTATTATGAATCTATAAGTATTTCTATCAATAGCAATAATAACTAATCGCATCGCTGTGACTGACCTTTTTCTCAATAGCCTGTGTTAATAATGTTGAGATCGTCTTATCTAAAACAGCGCGTTCCTACACTAATTAAAAGCAATACTGGAGTTAAAACTATTTTCCGTGGTCCCATAAGCAAACGGGTCTACGGTTAAATGTTTTTTTTCCATCGTCCCATCAATGGGACATACAATGGGACTACGGAAAAGAAGCGTTTCGGTCACACACCCATACAATAAATTTGCGCAAATATGCAATTACGTTTATGGGAAGAATTTGCGCAAAAGACGTAACTTTAAAGCGCAAATATAATAGAATATTTTATTTGTGAAACATAGGTATTACAATGATGGCATGAGTATATAGGTCTCACTACATTTCCACCTTAGTTAAGGTATTCAAATACAGGTTTAAAAAAGAAAAAACTACAGTCCATAACAATGTACCACCTACCTATATTAATCGTGTGTGACAGTAGTGGACGCGCATGTTTAGATTTAACTATGTATACATCTGTCACGTTTTCTTTATTGTCATCGTCATCATCATCATCAGCTTATTAACTTCCCACAGCTGAGCTCAGGCACACATCAACCGTACCTCACGAAGAGATCGAACCAAAACCCTCCACGCTGACTTAATGTACCTAGGTTGGTAAGTTTATTCCTTTATAAAAAAACCCTGTGGAACGCAGGTAAAATGGTTTTATGATGCTCCAAATAGTTTATTTTATATATAAACTGTATATACACGAATGTGATATAGCATGTACGTAGGTACGTATTAAAACATTCCACAGTAAATTAAAATATTCTACGTCTCATTGAAGCCATTTATGACCTAATCAACTGAGACTGTAACAAATCACACATCCACTGCACATAAAACCGGACTGGTGGAAATTGTGCATTTAAAACCTACTACTTTATCGATGAAGAAGGACAATGAT
This sequence comes from Eudonia lacustrata, assembly GCA_947562085.1. Classification (NCBI taxonomy): domain Eukaryota; kingdom Metazoa; phylum Arthropoda; class Insecta; order Lepidoptera; family Crambidae; genus Eudonia; species Eudonia lacustrata. Next base: position 4,317,047 of record OX387316.1, read on the forward strand.
CGCTTTGTGCCATTCATTCGGGACCCTGCTGCTTAATATGCAGTTTGTGAAAAGCAGTGCTAAAGCTTTCCAGACTGAATCAGGCGCCAACTTGAGCATTTCCGGGATGATATTGTCCTGTCCGGGTGACCTTCGGCTTTTAATCTGGTTAAGGGCAATACGTATTTCCTGCTCAGTAACGTCTGGGATTTCTTCAGAGCCAACATTCAAGATAGGAGCCCTGTATGGATGTACGTCCAATGGCGAGGTGTTGATTGGTAGCCTACTTTTGTACAGGTTTTCATAATACGTTCTCGCTACCTCTAACAGCTGCTCTCTATTAGCCACAACGTCTCCATTCTCGTCCATAAGCTGGAAAATCTCCTTTCGCCCATTGGATAATTGAGATCGCAAAATACGTTTACTAGTGTTCGAAAAAAGTGTTCATAAAAAGGGAGATATTCGGAGGCTAGATAATTATCGCCCCATTAGTCTTCTGTCTCAGATCTACAAGCTGTTCACTCGAACTATCCTGAACAGACTAAGGGGTAAATTAGATGCGTACCAACCAAGAGAGCAGGCAGGGTTCCGATCTGGTTATGGGACTAACGATCACATACATACCCTGAAGACAGTAATCGAAAAATGCCACGAATATCGAAAGCCCATTATTATCACCTTCGTCGACTATGAGAAAGCGTTCGATTCAGTAGAAGCCTGGGCAGTAGAGAAGGCCTTGGCGGACAGTAGAGTCGATGAAAGATATATCCAGCTCATTAAACATCTTCAGCTGTCTGGAACATCTTCGATACGCCTTCACAAACTAACAAAGGCTTTTAGACTGGAGAGAGGAGTTCGCCAGGGTGACACCATATCACCTAAATTGTTCAACGCTGCCCTTGAGAACATCTTTAAGGCACTAGACTGGACAACTAAGGGTGTAATAGTCGATGGGGAAAGGCTAAACAATCTGCGATTCGCTGATGATATCGCACTGATCAGCGATGACATCGAAGATATGATTGATATGGTCGATCAATTACAACGGGAATCAGCAAAAGTGGGTTTGAAAATGAATTTGTCAAAAACTAAAACCATGACGAACATCGACAATGTGAAAAATCTCGTCCTACCTGTAGAGTTGGTCGACCATTATATCTATCTAGGCCACAAAATTACTCTCGGGTCCGAAGATCAGATTGCGGAAATAGGTAGGCGCATTGGGCAAGCCTATTAGGATTTGGCAAGCCTATTGGGATTATTGGCGCCAAATGCTGCCCGCATTTGGCGCCAATAATCATATTCTGTGGTCCAAAAAGATACCTCAACACCTAAAGACCAAGGTGTTTAACCAGTGTGTTCTGCCGGTCTTCCTGTATGGGATGGAAACCACGACGTTGACAGAAAGGTCTGCTGAAAGACTCCGAGTTGCACAGCGAGCAATGGAACGACAGATGCTTGGCATTTCTCTCCAAGATCATAGGAGAAACGAGTGGATCAGAGGAAAGACACGGGTCCGCGACGTGGTGGAGGAGATTGAGAGCCGTAAGTGGAGATGGGCGGGACACATTGCACGGATGAACAACGATCGCTGGGTTAGAAGAACTTTAGAGTGGAGACCCCGCAATGACACCCGCGGCAGGGGAAGACCGCCTAAAAGATGGACAGACGACATCCGGCAACAAGCCGGAATTAACTGGATGCAGGTGGCTGGTAATAGAGAACGCTGGAAAGATGAAGAGGAGGCCTATGTTCGAAGACGAACCCAAAGGCTGATATAGATAGATAGATAGACTTTATCGATGACTGCATCGGTCTGTGAAAAACTGAAATGGAAAATAGTACTTATTGTATACAATGTTATTTTTAGTTTATACGAAACCTGAAAACTATTTATTCAGAATCAGTAATAGAATCGATTTCAATATTTTTTATACCATGTTACATTTTGACCAAATAATATTTACAAAATCTCAAATAAAGTACCTACCTACTTATACCCTACTAAAAACACAACGGGACAGCACAAAAAGCTTGTCTTTACCTAACTTCGTGAGTTTTTAAGATATTATAAAAAAAAATTTACTACTGATTCTTTATATGAAAATATTTGACCCGTGTTTCAATTTTCGTATAAACTAAAAATGAGGTTGAATTAAGTAAGATATGTTATCTTGTTTTATAACATGTTACGCGATAGAAGTATTAAGTAGTAAATTATAAACTTAATGCGTGCCGAATATAAATAAAATTAAAATGTATTTTTGTAGCACAATCAAAATGGCACGTTCTCCCAGAACTCGTATTCTCTTCTTCTAACAACATGGGATCTTAGAAGCAACTTGCGGGTCGAGAAGGTGGGGACGGCCATGCCGTGCGGCACAATCTGCTTCACTATAGCTGTCTTCGCATTGAATGCTTCCAATTAAGGGCGCGCCGACCAAAAAATGCCAAAAGTGCAGTCACGGTTAAGTTGATATAATTGAAAATACTATCGTATTACATAAACAAAATATATTTAGTATCAAAGGGAAGGGAAGGGTACAATATCATTTAAAGTTGGACAAAAATCATGAAAACGAGTGGCGGCTCTACTATTTCTCTGATTTTGTCTAAACAATCACCAATGGAACCGAATATCATCGGGGAAATAAAGCTGCCGCACTTCGCTGGCTGGGGCACGTAGAGAGAATGGGTGAAGATCGAGCTGCCAGAAGAGCGTATCTTGGTCAACCATCTGGACGACGCCCAGTTGGTTGTCCAAGATACCGCTGGAAAGATGAAGTTGTCAAAGACCTGAAAGAGCTGGAAGTGCCCGACTGGTCTCACTTGGCACAAAACAGAAAGGAATGGCGCACTTTGATGTCGGAGGCCAAAATCCACTTCGGATCGCTGAGCCAGCGTAGTAAGTAAGTAAGTAATCACCAATGGCTAAACTACAAATCGTCCGTCTCACATTTTCGATTTATCAAGCGGTTATTTCTATTATTATTTTAAATTCCTCATAAAAAAATAGTATGGCCGCGCGGCATCAAATAAATATGGACGAAGACATTTCAAATAAAATATATGACACTTGTCACTTACGGACGGCGCACCCTTAACATTACAGAGAGTGTAATAATTTACCTACTTTACGATTAAAAAAGTACCTATTCCAATAATTTAACTTACTTTTGTTTTTAAATGTTCCATGGAGTTTAAAATCGCTCGTAATAACTTTCTACCACAAAAGTATTCCTAAATATGGTACGGGCACGCTGTCCCACGCTACTAACTGACGTTTTCTTCTTTTATTAAGTAATTATGGTTCTGAGATTAGATGACCGCCATTACTGATGTCGCTTAAGATATATTAAACCCCCGTGCCTTATGGTTTAGTGACAAAATAACCGACTTTCTTTATCTCAACCTATTTGTAAATAAGTGTTAGTGACTCGTCATCTTTACTTTAGATGGATATTCCTAACTATACCTTCTGGCCGATTCTGAACTCAATAATAGGAAAATAGTTTTCACGCAATAAGTCCGTCTCTCTTTTATAAAAATGATTCCGTTGCATACCTCTACTTAATCTATTGATTTATGTGATTATGTTACTGACAAATCCATTAAGAAATGCTACTTAATAAACACTATAGAAATAGGAACAGAAATCTACTGAGATCTCTACAGGCCCAAGTGGCTATAATCAATAATGATAGACTGCGTCTGATAGAAGTCACCATAAGGAAACGGAGGAAAAAATACAAAATCTGTCAGAAATAGGTACAAAGATGTATATACATACATCTTTGTACCTATTTCTGACAGATTTTTATTAAAATTATCCTTCTTATTTGTAAAGCTTGACAAACAGCCGTGTCGAAACTGACACCCACGGCTTCCAAGACATCTCACCAGGGTCTGTAACGCGAGCCGACTGTACCAGTCGTCAGATTGTTAGTTGCTGATACATCAATCAACAAAATTCGCTGGCTTGCGTAATACGGCCACACGCGCTCCGTCCACGAACAAAGCAAAGGGATACCAATTGTTAGCAACGACGGATGTAGGTAGCTATAGTTATTAAAAAAATGTGTTGAAACATTTTTCCGAACAAATACAAAGCTTTCTTCAAATAAGAGTTCTAAACTTTAGAGCTAACATAACACTCACTTACTAATCGAATTTTCTTTAGTTTTATTTGATTTCTTTATTAGGATGACCATACAATGATATTATATTTTTTAACGCCATACCTTTTCTACCTTGCCTACTGCAGTCATCTTACATAACATTGAAAAAAAAAACACCACAAGCATTTGGAGACTTATGTTATGCTTATAGAACTAACTTACACAGTGCCAAAACTTCTCATTTTTAATTTTTTCACATTCTAATAGTAACATCAACAGTTCCAATATTTTTTGAAGTGAAAACTTCTTTAGCGGCGTTGTACACTTTTTTTGTAATGGGTAAATAATGTTAAATTCGCGTCAGGACACGTGACTCGCGTCAGGCGTCAGGACACGTGGCCTGATCGAAAATTCGTAAGACGGATGGAGAGTAGACAGCCGGCGCGGCGTAGGAGAGGAAGTATCCCCCTCTCTTTCTACGGCGCGGCCTGTAAAATGTATGCCTGCTTTTTCGTTTAGGCGGCGCAGGGCGCTTGCGCGAATGTTCGAGTGCTTTTTAATGTAATATAAATTGTCATGTTTGTGTATGATAGCGCAATTAATAAATATTGTATTCTACCACATAAATGATAGTACTTTTATACTGATAATTGAAGCAATTCGTGCAAAATTATTCCCTAACCATTCCAAAATATCAAAAATGCACAACGTTAATTTTCAAGTTTTCACTTCTGCCGGCACTCCCGGAGAGCAACCCGTCGTTTTTTTTTCTTAAATGTCTTTCACCATCATCATCGGCCTATCTTAGTCCACTGCTGGACATAGGCCTCCCCTAATGAGCGCTATAAATATCTTTATGAGTTGAAATCAAAACTGAAATGAAAAATAAAAGCCATAGTGTGCTGTATAAATTATGACATTTTTGAATATGAAATCAACCTACCTACCTACATTTCGATCAAAGAAGGTACCTACACTGTTTCAAGTTAGTAGGTATTCAATCAATTAAATATTAACATTATTTATTAAGGAAACACGAATTGGTAGTTCAAATCCTTAATTTGCATACCAACATCCATCGGAAGAAAGAGTTCATAACGAGGTCCGCCATCAGTGTGGCCCAATCGCTTCGGAGCGCGTACTGGTTGAGCAATGTGTAGATATTTATATGAATAATAATTGTAATTAGCTGTCTTCGCGCAGAAGCCAGCACCGTCCTTTGGGACGTCCTGTCCTGTATCGTCGGTAGTAGTTAAAAGTTTCCGGGCGCAATGCTCTAGGGTAATTAGTTTAGGTGGACGATGAGTAAGCGGAAAGCGATTTTGAAAACTTGAGATTAGAATTAAATTGAACAGCAATAATAAAAGCTATTACCTATTGCACAAAGAAAACACACGTTACACAAATATTCAAAGGTGAGCGTATCTATAGAAAAGATCTCGTCAATCTAACAATAGCTGTGGTGTAGAAAGGTAGTCTACGGGATGGATTCGTGGACTATACTTACATACATATTATACATTTTAACTACTAAACGAGTTACTGGTTCTCATAATATATTACGTTACATATTAACGGTAATGCTCCATTACGTTAACATGATAAAGCACAACTTACTAATGGTTACGTACTTGTACATCCGCTGAGAAAGGATTTTCACAGAGAAAGAATATCACTCGCGCGCTACCTGTTGAAACATTTTTAAACCTCTTATGAAAAACCTCATACTTAGCCCTTCTAAAACTAGCTAGCGGTTATTTAGCCTATTACGTCGTACTGCTGGGCAAATCTTTCCTCCAAACCCTTACACTTTTCTTAACCTTTGCCGGAATATTTCCATCACCAATCTTGAACCTGCTAAAACGCTTGCGCGATAAATGCATTCCATTATATTAGGCATACCACTGTAACAGCTGCGGGCGGGCCGCGAATGTCCACAATGCTCAGGGCCCCGCCCGAGCGATATAGAAGAGTGTAGGTACTGAGTATGGGTTGGCTAGAATATCGGCTAACCCCACACATCTCGCGGAATAGGAGCACCGCGAGATGATTAGGCTAGCGAATATTTTTAGCATAAAAAGGCAGAAGAACATACACGCATAGTAGCATCACTTTGCTCGAGGTGACGCAGACAGTATATGAGGGACTCATCATACGTCAACCTTTACGTAGATTCTCCCAATAGCAAATTACTTCAGAATCGCTCGTCGCTCTTGCCTTAACTGCGTCCTGATACGGGCGCGGCGGGACGCTGCCCGTGCCCGTCCGAGTAGTGACAACTTGGCAAACAAGGATGCGCCGACATGCCCGCACTCCGCACTCCCGACCGTTGGCATACTGGTTTATTTAATTGCACTGTTACAGCTCTTCCACGCATTTCGCGGAGCTTATAATGGAGCCTTAGGGTTCACCTCAGAATAGAAAAGAAGCGAGATCTGTTACTGTAGTAATATTCTGGCTAATCCAACATCTAGGACTTCCAAGGTGTTAAAGAACGTTAAAAAAGGGGAAAAAACAGAGAGGAGATGGGATGTGTTGTAAACACCTATAAAGCGGAGAGGAAATAGACACAATGTGAAATTTCTTTAGAAAAAAAGACCTTTGATAAGTAAATACTTAGGCACTTAAATTTAAAAAAAACATGTTATGTTTCTTTTCCTGAAAAGATAATAATTATATCGCAAATTCGCAATCGGTAATGTCAGCAACCTGAGGTGTTTTATTATTTCGGCTCAGTATCGCGTAATAATGTAACGGCAATGGAAATTTTTGCCCTATGCTATATATATGTTATATATGCAAAAGTGTGTGTTTGTTCTATTTATTTTTATTTATTAATAATAAGTGTTTTACACAGAACATTTTATGTTCTGTGGTGTTTTATCTTAGTCTTAAAATTTAACTCTGTATCCTTTCTGCGGGTGGAGCCTGGTGACCTGTGGTATAGGTTTGTTATATAAACCAATTTCAGGCACCAGTCCTTCCCAATTTTAGGTTACTTGTATTATAACACCCTATGTGTAATGTTTGTGAAGGATTAATAAAGAAATATTTAATTGATTTTAAATTTTTTATCTATCTATCTTTCTGATCAACGCGAGTTTTTTGTAAAGATGTAATCTTTAACACAACGTTTTCCGGGGCACGCGTTCTCTGACAGAAAGAAGAATTCAAGACGAAAGCCAGTTAAAAAAAATTATTATAACATAATGGTAATCTCCAAATCGGGAACTAGGTCAGTGAACCACAAAATATTGTTTTAACCAACCTATTTAGTACAGAATAGTGCCAAAACTTAACTCAAGCACCGAACCGACTGCCTATTAAACGCGGGCCGTACAGCCGCACCAATTGTTCCAGGCCGGGACAGCTGCATTACTCAGCGGCGAGGCTCGTGTTGCACTAAATCAAGCTGTCCGGAGTTATCAGCCGGTATCAGATCCGCGGCCATCGACGGGCCTGCGACTACAGTTACTGCTGTTATTTGCCTCGAGACCACTGTCTGTAGGGCTGGCGAAAGGTTGAATACAAAAAGAATATTCAAAAGAGTTTATATCTCACTAAAAGAATATGCTTTTATAAATTATGGGTAGAGGCTGCATATGTTCTGAGGACTATAAGTTGCATTTACTTTGTCATAACAATATACTGAGAAAAAGAAAAGGATCTATAAATTTTTTCAATATTTGTGTTTTTGTAAAAATATTATGATTGGATGTTAATGACGGTAGTTGTTGACATTGACTGGGCGCCTTTGGTTTTCAAAGTAAAAAAATAAATAGTGTTGAATAGTTTCGGCGGGCTGGTTAGAACTACGATAGCTCAATTAGGAGAGCACCTGACCCGGTATGTCAGAAGGGTGCTGGGTTCAAATCCTGCTCGTGGAATTTTATTTAACATTTGTGTTTTTGAAAAGGAACTAAGTAAATCTCAAACTTGCGCGAATGATGTCGTCTTACCGTAAAAGTATGCGTGAGTGTAAATGGATTACCGCTATACATGCAAAAAGTAGTTTCGTTCATAATATGAACAGACAGAGGGAACCCTAATAAAGCCTTGTTACAATCTGCCGCATTATTGCGGTATCTAGATACGAATCCGACTGCGCTGCGAAATTGATCTGAATTTAATAATGTTTTTAAAATTACATTACAACTCTTGGAAACCCAAAATTCTTGACCTTTGGCTAGATTATGATAGGAAAACATTACAGGACCAATAAAGGAAAAAGTATACGTTAACAACATTTTTTTGTGTAGAAAGTAGACCGGTACAAAGAAATAGTCATACAATAATTTTCGGATACCAATCACCTATCGGTTCCGTATGTCAAATGGGAGCTTTCAATATCTGATTCACCGACACTTTCACCGTGGTCGCGGATGTAGGTGGCGCTCGAAGGTTGAGACATCGTAAGGCAAGTCAATAATCAATTCGGCTAGCCGCGATAGTATAGCTGTACTACTCTGGTTTAGGTACTTTCATCATCATTATCATCAGCCTATAAACGTCCCACTGTTGGGCACAGGCCTCCCACATGCACAACATCACGTGGGAAGATAGGGCCATAACGGGTTGGTGGGTTTTAACGACTGCTACCTTGCGGCAACAACCGGGACCGACGGCTTTACGTGCCTTCCGAAACACGGAGGAGATCGAGATGTTGTTTAATTTGGTCACCCATCCAGTGACACGGCATTGCGAAAGTTGCTTAGCGACGACGATCGCAAGTCGGACGCCTTAACCGTTGCGCCATCGAGCTCCTCCCGCGCTCCTCGCTTAGGTACTTTAATTACTAACTACTATGGCATAATGGCGCTCATTAGGGGAGGCCTATGTCCAGCAGTGGACTAATATAGGCCGATGATGATGATGATGATGATGATGGCATAATTGGAACTCTTCTCATTTGTCACCAGAGTACCTAGTGCGAGTTTCATTGGCTATCCGATCACGTTAAGGCGACGTATCTTAAGAAAAACTGTTTTTTTTCTTTCCAATTAAAACTACAAATACGTTTTAAAAAATGAACTAGCATATTGAAGTGTTAAGACTAATCTACTAAGAAAATTTAGATGCTTAAATCGGTCTGGTTTTACCTGTAAAATGCAAATCTATGTTTTAAAAGAGGTTACTTTGATTTTTTTTTCTTTGTTATAAAAGTTAACAAATCGTGTTTCTGCAACTAGGAAAATGAAGTCAATTAAATGAAAAATCATGTCATCAAATATCACAGATTTTTAATGGCAAACTTTTAACTCTTCTCGTATGTCGCCACTCGCCAGGAGGCGCTGCTTCAATGCTATACTAATTTTCGTTTCCGTAAACACAATCGAATGAGTACGGACAGTAAACAAAAATCACACTAGGCACCCTGGAGACATCGTTTAGATGCCATACAAATTCTCGTTATCATTAACGTGATCGAATAAAAAACAACGCATTCAGCTCTTTGACCACATGACAAGAGAGGTGTGAAGAAGCACCTTGTGGGCCGGCAGAGTGAAGTTGACTGATGCTACGTTTGTTTCCACGCTGCACCAGTTGTCTTCGCGTCTGGACTCCATTTCCACTTAACATCAGGGGCCCGACCGCCTAACCGATCGCTTTGACTTCGAGTGTGGTTTATGACGTCATCTTGTCGTTTCGTGCCGCCTATGAAAGCAATATCGAAAGCTATAGCCTTTAGCTTTCGATATTGCTTTCATAGGCGGTGCGAGGTGGCAAGATGACGTCATAAACTATACGTGTAGTCAAAGCGATCGGTTAGGCGGTCGGGCCCCTGGTGGGATGGAGTCATTTGCCGAGCTAAGTATAAAAAAAAAACATACACACCAAGGCCATACAACTTACTAACAACATACTTTTTATAGAAGATTCGAGGCACTGATCTAGGTACAACTTTGTAAAATTCCATTGGTCAATCAGTAATGTGATCGTTATTTGTTATTACAACATCATACATTTATTTTAGGACGTAGAATTCCGTGTCATTGAACAATGGATTAACATTCATTAACATATACGCATTTCAATGTAACGATAGTGTTAACAAAGATTTAAAGAATCTTATCTATTAAATTTGACGTTACGCACATTCAGATTTAAATATTATTTTTTGTATTGATTAAGTGATGCAAGCAAGGCTTTATAAATACTTGCTAGGTATTTCCATTTACAGATTTTCTAAAAGGCTATCACGAAATTTGTTTATTAAATTCATAGCTGTTACCTACATTCGCATGCCGCCTTTATATTCGGGTGTATATTAATGCTTAGAGACTTGACAATCGAAGGGTGTGAGAATACCTACCCGGAAGTGTATGCACTATGCTTATGCCTATGCACTATGCTTATGCCTATGCACTATGCCTACGCCTATACCTATGCACCTATGCCTATGCCTACTATATGCGAGATTGTTTTGGATTTACGGAACTCTTATCTTATATTGTATACACAAAACCAGAGAAAGAAATAGCCCTTATCAAGTTCCTGGTTACAAACTCTAGCTACAAACTCGATGTTATAGCTTAGGATTTTGACGTCCACAGGATTTTAGTTATACCAAAGATATCCCAAATGTAAGAATTAGTAGTAATATCAGTCCCACATGTAGATAACTCGTAAATTAAGTTATCACGCAAACTGTCGGAGCAAATTGTCCCACAATATGCGGCTTGGGCAATCGGGCCGGAGACGGCCGGGGCGTAGCGGCGGCGGCGGCGGCGGCGCTGTGACAAAACACATCTGTCAAATGACCACTGATCTACTTCGCCGTGCCTCGTTCACTAGGGAGTCGAGTACAGCCAGACAACTTGCACCACCTCGTACTCAGAGGACCTAGTGTGAGTTATTTTTGACATTCAATCAATCATGATAACGAAAAGGTAAAGTTTACATACATACTAATGATGGGCGTTATTCAACTTAGATAGTTACACTAGTTATCCAACGACAAAAAAAAACTATCTATTTTCCACAACGACGCTTTAAACTTCTATAACCGAGCGAATGTACACTTTAATTAAGTAAACGACAAAACGATAGAAAGTTTGGTCACGCGTGAGCGAATGAACTAAACTATATGACGTTTGCTTATGTGTAATTATTCATATTTCACTTGCATTTCATATTCATAGCATTATAGACAGTCCTAAGCCTGGTAAAGTACGAAGGAAAGTTAATTGAAAACGTTAAACCTAACAAAATATTCATACAGTTCGACGACGTTGTACAATAGATCGTATAGTTTTAATAACGTTATTTACTAACGGATAACGTTTTCGTTTCGCGATTTCAAAAAACAATAACGACACATCGCTAATACATACATACCTACTCTAACTATTATAACGTCCTTCTCCCAAAAAGGGCAAACAGAGCATCGAAATCACCAATTTTGAGTGTTCTCGCCATTAGTGACCCACGCCACATTTAGCATAAACAAAGGGTTCCAATCCAAGGTGGAATAGATAAGATCAGTGATGTGTTGGTAGCCGATCGCCTGATGTGCGAGTATGTTGAAACCCTTGTATCTTAGTCGGCTCTTACGACATGCACGGAAAATCCCGCCCGATCCTCTAAATGACAGCACACATTTACAGAATACACTAAACATGCACACTTATTTAGGCCCAAGACACCGTACTCGTTGAACAAGGGTACGAAGAACCTGTTCACACGTGCTCTACACCAGGTACAGACATGTACCTGGGCGCTTCTCTCCTCCTCCACGGCCCGGTCTACCCGAGACGAGGTCCGTGCCTTTAGAGGCGCCCTCGGGTGGTTCCGCTCCCCGATCCGATCAGAACCCTTCGGAGACTCTGGGAGGGCACGGGGACGCGCACTTTTAAGTGTGCGATGCCGTACCCTCTAGATATCCTCCGAAGGTGATTCGTTTCAACACGGCTTGAGGTACCTTTTACGTACCTCGCCGCCCCAAAAAAGCCCGGTGAAGCTGAAAATGCCCCCTGTGGCAATCAGCAGTCCCTCCCCAAAAAGTAAAAAAGTAATTGCACGGAAAATTAAGCAGCCGACGATACATTATTTTCCACCACCAACATGAGGGACATAAAATGTTTTATGATCAAAATTGCGCACATCGTTTCTCACCAGGGCTAGTGCAAGGGTTGCCAACAATTTTTCAGGCAAATAGGAAAAAGAAAATATAAAAAAAGGATTTCGAGAAAAAATGAAGTATTTTCTGAGAGTCTGAGTATCATTCAGTAGTTCAGAAATTAAGTCAACAGGAATATTCCGTTCAAACGCACGCATTAGTCGGAAATAAAGTATTTTCCATACTTTATTTTTAATAAAAATAATAAAGTATGGGGATGGAAAATAACGTGTAGGATACGTTATTTTAAAGTATCGTTGGCAACCCTAAGTGCAACCTGTGCAACTTTGATTTGCCATTGGATGACGTCAACGAAAACGAGCTTTTTTATTACATCGAAGAAACACCTCCTGGTGACGATGAGGAGAATTAAAATTGTATCATGCAAATTCGTTTTCGTTACCTTGATCGTTTCTTTGATGAATGACAAATAAAATTCGCACAAGGCACTTCGGCGACGCTGCTTCAACGCAATTAATACTCGCACTCACGCTGTATCTACAAACTCAGCCGTTCCTCATTTAATGTCGGAATATCAAATCAAGATACAAGTTAACCCATTTGCAATAACATTATCCAACTTTATCGTGTCCGACATTCAAGAGACTAAAGTTTAGGCTTCAGTGACATCATAAGCCATGACAGCGACAGATTTATAACACTTAAAGAATATTTATGTTACGATTAGTGCGGTTTTCGATAACTCCCGTTTCTAGTTTCGTATCAATTTGCTACTATTTTGTAATTTGTTAGGTTTTTCCTATGTTGCGACAAGTACACTTTTGCCAGTTGAAGTGACTGATTTACTGTTAAAGGGAACTTATTTATAGTAATATTTGTCTAAGTAGGTTAAATTGTACTTTACGTGATTTTGTTATTGGCTCAAGCTGCTGCATTGCTTAGTTTAACTTCATCGTTAACATTATTTCTGTTTGGAACAGACTTAAAATAATTTTACTCATAAATGTTCTCAAAATTCAAAATTCAATAATCATTTATTCAGTTTAGGCTACAAATAGCTCTTATGAACGTCATTATGCCATCGGTTCGTAAGTCTACTCTGGGCGGGAGATCTTGTACTGAGAAGAACCGGCAAGAAACTCAGCTAGTGTCCTATTTATTGAAATAAAATTGTAAGTATATAATATGTCTATTTTATCAAATCAACTCAACTTGATTTGGTTTTAGGTACAAGTACATAGAGTGATAAAAAATACTTTATAACTATTTCATTAAGAAAAAAATATTTTTTCTTATGCAATATTTGAACTTACATTTTCTAGCATTCCGGGCAAGGTTCCATTCCAAATGGTGACGATGGACCTCACACTGGAAGTACACTCAACAGCAAAAGTAGATGATCAAAACCTACCATTAGACATGAAACAAATGAGTTATATAAATAACTGTAGATATACCAGCGAATATTCACTTTATTATTATGTTTTGTCTAATATCGTAAAACATACACACTTAGAAATTAATGTTATCTTGGTTTAATGAAACTTTAGTTTGTAGTTGCTGTACAAGAGCGAGTCAATTGGATGGTTCAAACTCACCTCCGAGGTCTGCGGGCCCGCGTACCAATTATCGGGCGACGCGACCCGCTATAAATTGATTGCTTCCCTCCCTCCGCGTCAGTCGCCTGTGCGTGACGTGTAACGTACTAAACACACTAATCAATACATAGGTACTTACTCTCATTAAAACGGTAAATGCAGTCTACTTAGCCAGATACAGTTCTTCACACTTAATCTACGGTACAGTACGATATCTCATACAGGATAAAGTAGACGCTAAATGTGAAATTAAAATTTATAATTCGATTGATAGGTGCTTGAAGTAGTAACCATCAATCGGGCGCAACGCAATTAACTCAATTCGTGGAATACTAAATGCGTTGATTGGTGAGGCCGACATACCGGCCGCGTAACTGGCATCGCAAAAAAGCTGCGCACGTACATATATGGCGTACAGTGTTAACTGTGCTTACGTTTAATTGGGCGAGCCGTCTCACGGGCCACAGAGCCACATCTGGATGTGGTGACAATCAATCCGGTGACCCAGTGACACGCCATTGTATGCAAAGCCACCTTTAATTGTCGCGGGCTTGACAAGCGGAACACGTGGGCCAGTACCCGTTCTGTCTTGTAAACCTGTGTTCATGCTAATTTTATTGCATAAGGCTCTGATCAACGTGGATGTACCTACGCCTATCGGTATATGCTCTAGTTTTTTGTAAGTGTACAAAAAGCAGGCGACATCAAGGTGTAAAGTTGTTCTCGTATGTTAGAGAGTCGAATTGTTGTATTAATTTTTTTTAAGTAAAATTTTTTCAATAGTTCTTTTTCTTTAAGGTTTAACTATCACGATACTGAAAGATCTCAAAATAGAGATCGCTTGGCTGCCATCTACAACCTGCTCGCAGCGAGTAGTGCGGTATTTTGGTCACATCGCTCGCAGAGGAAAAGATAATATGAAACGTCTAATTGTGGCAGGAAACCTTAAAGAGAAAAAATATAGAGGCCAAACTCCCAAACGCTGGTCAGACCACATATCTAGAGAACTCTCAGAGACAGCTATCAGCGACGCACTACACCAAGCGACAAGCGTTGTCAGCAACTGCCAGTGTGAACATGCCATTGTAGCATTCGTTAGCGTCGTCGCGAGTTTGCAGCTCAGCTCTCGTCAGCCAGCCTTAGAAGTCGACACATGGATCCATTAAACATTTGCTCGTAGAGTTACAGACCCGTTGGTTATTAAACCTTAATCTCGACTGACACATTGACTGTGTCGATACTGATGCAGTTGTCAGGAAAAGTAGTACTCGAATGTGGTATTGTTTGTTATTTTGTATGGGAAATCGAAACATTTTTCGCAGTGCCCTTGTCTCTGGATGGGTTAATGTCCGCAGATTCGGAAAACATAAAGGGCGGGGTGGTTTTAAAGCCAGAGTGAATAGGCATTTATAAGATGCCATGCTCCATTTTCGGCCTCATCTTCACTTACTATCAAAGTGTGGGGTGAAATTGAGATGAAATGCGAGATAAAAATATATTAAAAAAAATATAACTCTCCTTCTTGCCTTTGGTGATTGTAAAATGGCAGCTGTAAACACCCACCATACCGCATTGGGCTAGCGCTATCGTGGTTTTATGTGCCCATGCCATTTTCTATGTGGGAAGGCCCGAGCTTTGCAGTGGGACGCTAAAGGCTGATCATGTTACTTATTATTAAGTAGTTCTTGTTGAATAATAAACTGTTTTATTGTAGGTACAGTCAGCGTTGGAAGTAACTGACCACTTTAGTACTATGTCATAGTAGCTTTACTAGAAATTGACTAGCTTTTATTACATGACTAGCGGCCGCTCGCGGTTACACCCGCGTGGTTACCGTTCCCGTGAGAATATCGGGATAAAAACTATTCTATGTGTTAATCCAGGTTACAAACTATCTGTATGCCGAATTTCATCCAAATCCATTTAGTAGTTTTTACGTGAAAGAGTAACAAACATCCATCCATACTTACAAACTTTCGAGTTTATAATATTAGTAGGATGTGCTTTTAGAAATTTTGGCTGTTGACCGTATGTCTACATAGACGACATTACTCTTTCAATGTTGCATGCCGTTTAGAACTAATTAGCAAGTTTCAAACAGTAACCTACGTAATATTTAAGTGAAACTAGCGGCCGCTTGCGGTTTCACCCGCGTGGTTTCCGTCCCCGTGGGAATATCGGGATAAAAAGTATCCTATGTGTAAATCCAGGTTATAAACTATCTGTATGCCGAATTTCATCCAAATCCATTCAGTAGTTTTTATGTGAAAGAGTAACAAACATCCATCCATACTTACAAACTTTCGCGTTTATAATATTAGTAGGATGATGACCTCAGTGGAGCATTTAATCGGAAAATCTAAAAGAAATATCCTGTTGAAGGTTTATAAAAATGCGAAAGTGTGTTTGTTGTTTTCCTTTCTCCTCGTCCAAATGGAGAAATGGATCGACGTGAATTATATCCAGTATAGTCCAGATATAGTCCAGATATAGTCGGAAGCTTTGAAGGCCCGGGAGTGCTGCAAACTACTTTCTATCACAGACGAACACAAAGTTTGTTTAACGTAGCTTAACGCAAATTACATAGGGTATCGCCTCGGTGGCCGAGTGGCAGAGTGCTCGGCCCGATACCCGAAGGTCCCGGGTTCAATTCCCAGAAATTACAACAAAATTACATACCTATTGATAACATCAATATTCGTAACTTAGTAGCTGCATATTTTAATAACTAAAATCATTTATTTTTTTATTTTTTAGGTTTACTGTTAATTTGCGTCTATATTGTCGCAGGCTACAAATTATCGACCTTATACCAGCGTCAGGAAGGATCAGCCTTTTTGAATGTGTATCATAGGCATAATCTGTTTTTTAAATATATTTAATAATATAACAATGAAATTAAATTATAAAGCAAACCATAAATCACGGAGATTTGTCCGGTATGCTACAAATAAGTTGAGCTCAATATCTGCACATAACATCAACAAAATGCAAAAACAATAAAAGTAAACATAGGTTAGGTAGGTACTTTAAATTAACACACTTAACATTAAATAAAATGCGATACCTACAAATGAGTCGCGTCAGCAGGCCACCTGCACTACGTGAGAAAGAGATACAAGCTAGCTAGATCACTATCTACTTCACTAAGTTGGCCAGACCGAGCCTATAGTCAGCCCTTGGCCACTGCTGGTGCAACTCAAGCAAAACGTCGAGTACCTATCCCTGTTTTACCTATACCGAGTAGTTTGAGTTGCAAGTAGCAAGCGTCCATGGACTACGGTGTCAGTGTCGATAAGGCATTTTTCAATATTACGCTGTAAGAGAGAAAAGGAATGCCCTTGCTGAGTCTCTTGTCGTTTCTTCCCAGTACACGGTGTCCCGCCCTATGTAGACTAAAGGTGCTATTCCGAATCGAGCTGCCAACTGCAACTGCCGACAGCACGTGCAGCAGCACTTTGTTGCACTCACTTGCTGCTGCCGCGCTTGGAAGCCATTTCATATAAATACATACATACCAGTAGTGCAGCTGCGGCCGACTTCATGCAGTCGCTGCACGTGCTATCGGCAGTTGCAGTTAGCAGCTCGGTTCGGAATAGCACCTTTACGAACCAATGCCATAGTAGCAAGCCGCATCCACACTTACCATTGCTCAAATACTTACTAGAAAGAATAAAAAAAATCATAAGAGCCATTATTATAGGTAGCCTTAACTGAATAAATAATTTTCGATTTTGCATATTTCTTTTTACCAGAGATATTGTTCATGGGCTAATAATAAAAGAAACACAAAGCGTTATTTAACACAGATGTAAAAGCACCGAATAAAACAAATGACGCTCCCCAAACGAACCTTATTGTTGCCACTTAGATTTTAATTAAAACTGTGAACCTAAAAGCAGTAAGTAACAATTAAGCACTTTATAGAAACAGTGATCGATACAAATGGTTCTCGCGCAGCGGAGTCGCAACTCAATTCATCACAGGACGGATACTTCGTTCAATCTTTTGTGGCGGTTCATATATCAAGAAATACTATTAAGAGATTGCTTCTACAATTTAGCTGTTAGCTACGTTTATAAACTCTGCGAGCTACAAGTTTACCTTAGTTTAATTAAGACTTCACATACCTCACTGTTACCATGGAATATTATTATTAATCCAATAATCCATACTGTTAGGTACTAAAGTAGTACTAAAATGTTTACGACGATGCATGCCTAATGAAGTAAGACACCGTAGAAACAGAAAAATTCCTTTATTCGGATTGAAATACAATTTATAAAATAAGGACGCGCGTACGAGATGAAATCACGTTGAAAGATGTCATTGTCCGGCCGTCGCCGGTATCGCTCGTGTCAATACGTCGTCCTTGCTCCTTCCCCCATTGTCGTCAGTATGTTTAACATACACAAGTTTACTGCACAAAATACCAATGTGAGAAACGTTATATATTATTAATATCCATAGTAACTTCGTCGATTTCGCTATTTAAATGATAGCTGCTTTAGGTAATAGAAAACCCAACGGGTAGCAATATTTCCTCCTTTAATGTAACTTTTCAAAAATGGTATTACGTATTGTCAGGGATTGAGATTACGATTTTAAAAAATTGTACAATACATGGTCTTTTTTTATGTGGCTGAGTCAAATGAGCGTAGATACTGAAACCGCAATCTAAAATTAAAGCATAAAGGTACGTTAAGACTGTATCTTATGCGGTTATTTTATCTCCTTTGATCTGAATACATCCAAATCCAAAATTATACCGTATAAGTCGATCATTCGGAAATAAACTTTTATGAGACTTTCTCGATCGTTTTCTCATATTTAGTTGCAATTCGGAACCGACTATAAAGTACTCGACTTTGCTGCGAACTCTCGCAAGCTAGTCCCATAAATAATAAGTCCAAGCTTTCCACTAAATCACCAATAGGTATATAGTTTGGAGTAAACCGTAGCCAATAAACATACAGGCTGCTAACGATATCTTAAACACGTCCGGGATCCACATAATTTCTTAACACACGTATTATAACCCCGCATTATACTCGTAATCGTAATGTCGGTCAACAAAGTCGTTAGGTCCCGAGCTGTACTTCATGGCAGTAATCTTACAGTTCGGTGTAAATTGAGGGAACAGTGGCTCAGCTTGTTACACTGCTCTTGCAGTAAATCCTTTTTACAGTACAGTCATCGACGACATCTTTTTAAAATAGTTATAGTTTTTGTTGTTTTTGAGTAGGTAGGTACTTATCTAACATTTCGGCGCAACTGTGCATGCTGATTGCTGAACAACATGGCGCTTGTTTACAAAATTATTAAACACTCAGAAACACCCAAAAACATAGAAAATAATAATTATATTATTATTTTAGTGCCTACGATAGTTCAAAAAGTGATATGATATTGTTTTGTTTAGTTTTTGAAGATATTCATAAAATTTTGGCTTCAAGCGGCGCAGAAACTTTGAAGAAGAAAGTTTATAACAGCAAAATGAGCTTTAGTAGCTCCATTCAACGGTACTTTTGTAACGCAATAAAAATGACAATGCAATTATCTTGAGCGTTGCTGCCTCGACAGCGCTGGGGGAAAATCATAAATAACAACAACTGCAGTCATTTGTAAGGCACTATTCCTAACTTGACCCGATGGCCACGATCCCTGCAATCTGTTCTGACGAGTCCCTACCGCCTCCATCAATCGCTGAAGCGCTGTAAATCTATCTTGCTTCGTTAATGCTCCTCGAGATTTAGCCATTTTATCTGTAAAGCAATTTATTAGATCATTCACAATGACTCTACAATCTCGGATCAGCGTAGGTGCTATGTAGTTACAATTCACTGAACTGAGACTATTATTATCTTAAAGCATTTGTTTGTAAACATGTCAGTGTCCTCTTTCAATGATTTTCATTCAGTTAACTGACATTTCAATGCGATGTCTTTAATCGGCAATCATTCATCATTTTGAACTGGTCAGATTAATAATATTTGTTGAATCAATCATCAGATTAGATAGAAGTGATGAATTTTATATAGAATCGGAACGAGGTTGGCGATAAATGGTGATTTTATGAAAGCAAGATATATCCATCGGCAGATAGTTGGAATTGAGTCGGATCATTAGCGGTGCAATTAACCGCCGACAGTAACTAACTGAACCGCACTATAATTCTTCCAAGTAGGTCTTAAACTTTTTTATATTTGCTTTCGTGCACGACTGTACTTAATTGCTTATTGCCAGCGAAGATTTATAGACTTTACTAGACAGTAAAGTAATATGTTAACTTGTTAACACAGTAATTAAGTGATAGATAACCCTTCACACCCAATTAGGTATTATTTATAGTGCGATCACTTTAATAAAAGTGCATGTGAAATAAATTGTCGTAATAAAACCAGATAAGATAATTTGTGGTGCAATTTGCACAAAATCTTTTGATTGTATCAGGATTCAGGAACGATAAACACATTTTGCAGACGTTAATTGAGCTACTGTTTTAATTTTTATTAGCACTCCAATTACCTACCTACTAAAGATACGACTTAGTTACGTTTTTGTCATTATTATGTTATGATTATAAAATAACTCATAATGATTACGGATGATGTGACACGCAATGATATTATATTAGTAAAGTAAGTAAAGTATACAAGTAAAACAAAGTAAAACGTAGATAGGTACCTACTACGTTACTACGTCCCTAACAAGAAGGCAATCGTATCCTTTAAACCTTAGTTGCTCTCGAAGGAGTTACAAACTCTCATTTAAAATTTTGCTTTCGTTAGAATTTCTAATTATAAACAACAGCCTGCTGTCTTTTTCGTTTTTATTGCTTTAATTGCGCCATTCCTTTTACATCATTTGACAATGTATTAAAGTTTAAATTGAATGTTAGTGAAGTAATAAATTACCGTTTTTTACAAGTGAGCTCAAAAAAATAAAATTATGAATTTAAAAAAAAAATATTTTTATTAGCAATATATTTTACAGCTAACGAACGTATGTACGTGTAATTAATGTTGTTAACGTGGTAGTAAAATTAAATAACACAGTTAACATTACACCTATTACTTACATTTTAAGAGAGTTTAAAAGCGTATTCTATAAAAATACTTAATTTTGCAATTGTGTAATGAGAAAATGGTAACTAAACAAAAAGTTTGAACAGCGATTAATCCAAGAGCAGGGTGCTTACACATGCAGCAGTGTTGGTAAAGAACCATAAAGTATAAACTTAAAATAAGAAAAAAAGTCAAAAGTCTATTTGCTAGTTACAAAAACACAAATGTTGAAGAAATTTCCACGAGCAGGATTTGAATCTGCACCCTTCTGACATACCGGGTCAGGTGCTCTCCTAATTGAGCTATCGTGGTTCTAACCAGCCCGCCGAAATTATTCAACACGCGCCCATTCAAATTCAAAAATTCAAATTCAAATTCAAATTCAAACATTTATTTGCACAATATTGTGTACAGTACATTGAGATGAGCGACAATGTTGAGCAGAGTCAACAATATTCTGCCTTAATTTTGTAGGCATGCAAATGTCAATACAGTATAAAATTTTATAAATTACCTAACTACATAAATGCAAATTTTTAGCTTAAATAATTATAAAAAAATAAATGTCAATAGAAATAAAAATTATTAATCTAAGTAGGTACTACAATTTGTCAATTAGTATTGCAATGAAGTAATTAGAAATAAATTGACTACAATTATAATTTTTTATTCATGTACTCACTAATGGAGTAAAAGTCAACAACAACTACCGTTATTAACATCCGATCATAATATTTTTACAAATACTATAAAGATCAGTTAAGAAGTAGGCAATGCTATGCTAGTTTTTACAAATAAATTCTCTATACTTAAACGCATTGACCAACCCATGTTTTCTTTTGTCCCCAGGAGCTGAAGGAGAGCTTCAACTATGGTCTGTTCTGCCCCCCGGTCAACGGCAAAGCGGGCAAGTTCCTTGACGAGGAGCGTCGGCTCGGCGACTACCCCTTCAACGGCCCCATCGGATACCTCGAGGTAAGCACCTTAACATCGCATCATCACATTAAATCACCAACTCATTTTATGTCCCCACTGCTGGGGCGCGCCTTCCCTATGGATGGAAATACCACAGGAAGGACGAGTCATAAACCACCAAACGCGCCCAGTGCTGATTAAATAAGTATATTTTCTAACAATATACTATTGGATATCAAAGGTAAGAGTATCACTAGAAATAATCCTGTTAAATACAGTTTTTTTTAAATCAATTCTATTAGAAGATATACACCGTGCTTTTTATTCGTCTTAGACCAGCTGGTGGGTTGATCAGACAATGAAACTGAACAACTTTCCCTAAGAAATATAGGTCAAAATACGAGATTTTTTTGACTTTCCCATACAAAGCCTCTATTGCCCGAGTATGGTTTGATCAACCCACCTGCGGGTCTGTACATAGGTAGGTAATGAAAGCAACGTCAGTCGTTAAAAAAACAAATCTCCACGATTCCAGCTGAAGTACAAACGGCGAGTGTACAAGATGCTGAAGCTAGACGAGAAGACACTGAAGGCGCTTCACTCGCGCGCAAACCTGCGGCGGTTCCTCGAGCACGTGACGCACGCGCAGCTCGACAAGGTCACCAAAGCCTGCTCCAAGGGGCTTGACCCCAACTTCCACTGCCAAGAAACTGGAGGTGAGTAAATACGTCAGCATGAGTAGACATTGAGGAAACACCAATGTTGACTGCGAGCTTGAGAGTCACGCCAAAACGTGAACCGTGAAACGTGATTTGACTGGAAAGGACTTTTTTAATACCTACGGGTAAGCACTCATCTCACCTGATGTTAAGTGATGATTAGGCCAATGGTGGAAGCACACTTCACCTGGGATCCTCAACTACTGAGGCACTGGCTGTCTTTCGGCAGCAAGAGATACTTGCTGCTGAAACAACAATGCTACAATTATTGATTATTAGCATGATTTTGTGACAGTACTTTGCAGATTTTCTGGCTAAGCAAGATATCGAGATTATCGAGGTTTGATGCACTGATGAATCTGCATAGCCATCGGTTGCAATAACCGTTGGGTAGACGGCACTACTGCCAATAAAAAGGAGTGGAAAAATTCAGTGCTTACGTCAGGCTTCCCGGTAGCATAATGGTCAGTGCAGCCGCCCGGAGTGGGGAAGATCTAGGTTCGATTCCTGGCTGGGTCTGATAGGCATTTAATTTTTCACTGTATTTTATAAATATTTAATACAGCTTAAGTGTAGCAATTAGCACTTAAAAATAAAATGTAAATTTTCTACTTCTTGTTAATACACTTTATTACCCGCATACAAGCATATGATCCGCTGGATAACCTATACCATAGCATATAGATGCTTGCAATAGCAGTAGATATCACTCGTAGCCGTAGCCCTTTGGTTGGAACGCCCTCAGCAGGGAACTACAGAAACTGAACATTCGCGATTGCTCTGTACCGGGTTCTTCACCTAGCTAAACCTAAACCTAAATTTTGGCATACATGTATCGGCGAACGAAGTCATATGCGGTCGCTAGTATCTCGTAATATTTATTTGCCGACACGGTTGGGAAACTTCCAATTAGAATTCGGCAGTAAAGTTTTATTGCGCCTTGTTTTAAAAACACAATGTTATTATTAGCATGTCTCCGTAATCCCTTTCAAAGCAACATTGTTAGTGAAACAGTTTCAGTACTCCATTGACGCACATCTCCAGACCATTTGCATATCGATGTCTTATCAGCCATTGTTGTAAGAGCCGAAAGCGGCTATTGTTATGTCGTATCAATCCGTGGAAAATCCGCGATGTATATCGCACTCGCCTTGAAACCGACTGTGCCTAATACGGGATTTATTTCCTTCTGAGAAGATATCTTTACAAGTCCGTAGTGAGTTTGAGTAATGATTTAGTCGGGATCATAACACAGATTAATGGACGACGCTTTTAGCAAAGTGCTTCGTTATTTAATGTCTCAATTATTAACTTAGATACTTTTGTATATGTTAATGGACACAATGGGAAAATAGATGTCTTTATTAATCATAATTTTTAGGTAAAAAAATTTGTCTTCGTAATTGAAATTTTGCCGAATATATAAATAGACTATGATGTAAGTGCTCAAATGTAGAATATATCTTTACCATTATCCCGTATATGTTTCAGAAACCCCGCTAACGATCGCTGCTAGCCTAAAAACCCCTGGAAAGGTGCTAATCGCGTTGGTGAATGGAGGGGCTCTCTTAGACTACAGAACCAAAGATGGCAGCACCGCCATGCACAGAGCCATTGAGAAGAACTCCTTGGAGGCCGTCAAGACGCTTTTAGAACTCGGTGCCTCGCCCAACTATAAAGACGGGAAAGGGCTGACTCCGCTATACCTCTCTGTAACGAATAAAACGGACCCTTTACTGTGCGAAACTCTGCTGCACGACCACGCTACCATTGGCGCCACAGACTTACAAGGATGGCAAGAAGTGCATCAGGTAAACAACTCCAATTTATTATTTCCTATTTCTCAATTTCTGAGACTAATTGATGCAAGGGCCGTCGCGTTTAGTATCGGGACAGATCAGCAACTTTTATCAGCAAATATCCCGGCTTCTTGCTTCAGAAAACACTTGAGGTTGAGACGTAGACGTTGAGACGAAGACGTTGAGACGAAGACGTTGAGACGAAGACGTTGAGACGAAGACGTTTGTCCCGATTGTTGTCGTAAGATGTCAGTCGCTAACACTTACCAACCTGCGGGGCAACAAAACCCGGCAGCTTAAAATCTAGTCCAACTTTACAAAGTTGCAATAAATGCGGCAAATTCTCTGCAAAAAATAGGCTTTTATCTAATGAGAAAGATAGCAATTGGCCAGTATTTAAAAATAAAATAAAATAAAATAAAATTAGCCTTTATTGCTGATAACGATACTAGTTTACATGGCAAATTAAACCTATACATTTTTTTTTAATACTATTTTTCTAGAAAAAAAAAAAGAAAAAAAAATAGAAAAAATAGGCCAGTATTTAAATGTAGGTAAATTTTGTTTGAGTGAGTTGTAAAAATTGTATGCACCACACTTATAACAGCTATGATAATGCTCAAGGATAAAAATAGCTGTCTTTACGTTGCATCGTTGTCTTTTTCAGGCGTGCCGCAACGGCTTAGTCCAGCACCTGGACCACCTACTATTCTACGGTGCAGATATGAACAGCCGCAACGCGTCCGGCAACACGCCGCTGCACGTGTGCGCCGTCAACGCGCAGGACTCCTGCGCACGACAGCTACTGTTTCGCGGTTGCGACAAGGAGGCGCTCAACTTCGCCAACCAGACTCCTTACCAGGTAGCCTCCGTCATTAAACAAATACAATATGGCAACACGCCTCTGCATGAGTGCGCCGTCAACGCGCAGGACTCCTGCGCACGACAGCTACTGTTTCGCGGTTGCGACAAGGAGGCGCTCAACTTCGCCAACCAGACTCCTTACCAGCCTCATTTTGCAATTTTATATTATTTACAATACTTTCTTTGCGACCTAGTTTTGACATGTGCCCTATGCTAAATCCTAATCTTATTCAGGTAATAGACTACTTACTTGTTTTCGTTTTATTTTTACTACATAACGCGAAAGCTCTTGACGATGCTTGGCTTGACTTCCTCGGTCAGTAAACGCCGACGAAGGCTGATGAAAATGCACTTTACCTGGAGTCCTCAACCGCAGAGGAGCTGACTATAATTTTAGTACCTCTACACTTAATTAAATGAAGTCCATCATAAACTTCATGTTAAGGCTGAAGGTGGAAGGCACTTCACCCGCGAATCTGAGATACTGTCTATCTTATCTCTAGCTGTAATATTTACATTGTTGATGGCGACAGACGTAGATAAGTTGGTGGTAGCTAGTCAGGCGGATTAAAATGAGTTTTTTTAATTTGTTTTGATCAACCAACAATTTCACAAAATAATTTATTATCTAAAAAGTTATCATACTAATTTCGATAGCAACATCGTTAAACACACACTATTAACTTAATAATAATTGCTAAAAATTTAATCTACTTTATTTTAAAAAAATATTTTTAATTCAAGGCATTTCGATTTAAAAAAACCATTGAAGAGTCATCTTGACAGGTATTTTATTGATTATTCCACAGGTTGCCGTTATAGCAGGGAATTTAGAATTAGCAGAAGTAATAAAAAACTACAAGTCCGAAGAAGTTGGTGAGTACACTCGGCCGTTGTTACTGCATGGCTTGTGCGACGCTTCACAAGTTTATAAGTATGTGATTAATATTTTAAGTATATATGTACGTTCATATTAATGTTTTTAGGCAAGGATATTAGAAACAAATATGATCCGTATGCCCGGAATTTAATTTGTTTCATATATCTTTGTTGTTTAGCACTGATAGACAAAAAAGCCGTCCGCTTTTGCATTTCATAACATAAAATGTTATTTACCTATGTGTTATTGAATGTATTTTAATATAGAAATATCATATTATCTGATGTAATACTAACCTTATGCATGTAATCATCCGATCTATTTTATGTATCTTAAAACTTTTCTATTCCATTGCTTATCATAATGGTGATGGTTGTATTTGGCGAATAACGCTGAAATATGAGGCAGAGGTATATTATGTACAATTAATAATTAAATTATATGGGTTATATTCGCATACATTTTATTTATTTACGTTTTATACAGGGTGATTTATTTAATTAATATTTTTATTGTAAGCGTAAATCATTTATTTCTTAATTACTTATCTATATTTTTAATACTTATAATTTATTTTAATTACAATATTTTCGTAGTTAGCCAATTTGATACGTTAAGTTCAGTTTAAAAAGTTTCCGTTGTCGACGGGTTAAGTTAGCGGGTGAGCCGCTCCGTTTTTATTAGTTTCGGTTTGGTAACGGGCCGTCCACAGTGCCGTTCCGGGGCCCGCCTCGGTACAACCCGCGGCGGCGGTCGGCGTGGGGCTGGGGCGTGGCGGGGGACCGCTCGTCGCTGGCCTCCTCCACCCGCATCCCGGCCGAGCTGGACGCGCTGCTGCGGCGAGCGTCGCCCTGCCTCGAGCGGCCCTTCTCCTCCGCCTCGTCCAGCATCAGCGACGCGAGCCACCCCAGCCACGAGGACGATGCCAGCATCCTCACAGGTAAACACCGGTGGCGCGACCACCACGTGCGGCCCGTATGGTAAGACAACCATCACCATGCGCACTCACCGTCTGTCCACCCGATGATTACGTCACGCATGCCTCGCACCCCTGTTAGAATGAAAGCACGGACGCTCGCGCCCGAACGTTCATTGTGAATTTTTATCGCGATTATTAATTTCGAGATAACTGTTAGACACCTGAAACACATCCCCCTATTGTTCACGGAAAACCCTTCTTGTTGCCCCCTACCTTGATTGTTGAGTGACGTAATTTCCGGTTGGCCCCCACTACATCCGATGCATGTTATATGTGCCTTTCGTTAATCAGTAGATGTTCTCACGACCCGCTTTAACCGCTTCGTTATTTTCCAAGAGTCTGATTCACCTTTAGATGTTAGATGATTAGGAATAATTATAAGAAATTTGTTTGTAATTATTTACTTATTGATGATTGACAGGAATAAAACAACCTATTTTAATCACATAAAATAATATCCTTCCACTATATAAAAGAAGATATCTCTTGAATTCACTTGAAAATATAATAAAAATATTCGTGGGTACTCCTGCTGGTGGCCCTACCCATATAGGTATTTTTAGTTTCAATGTTTTTTTTATTTTTTAAAACCGTTATGATTACTCTGTAATGTGTAAAAAGTCAGTAACAGACATCCACGCGTATTTACCTAAGTAATTAAAAGATCTCTGTCACATTTACTAGAAACACTTATGGTCAATTTTACAACTTCTAATTACGTGTCGGTCGGATAGCCTATCAACAAATTGTAAATAAATCTTTCACATTCACATCGTAATATTACAATCAAAGAAACATGTAGTTAACAATATTCCGAAAACAAAAGACAAACTCAGTGGTATCAAGAAAAATCCTTTCCCAAAACACAAAAGTCCGCAACCACAAGGGTGGTCGCACACCCGGCGCGGCCGCCGAGCGTGCTCACCCGCCAGGCCCGCCAATGTCGACAGATAAGAGCGCGGGCGACACCAGCGACATCATCTCGGACTCCAGCGGCGTGGGCACCAGTAACTCGGACACCACCACGTGCTCGCTGCAGCCCACCACCGCGGTGTGCCTGCAGCCCTACGAGCCCACCCAGCATGGACACGTGCGACTCAACCAAGGAGACATCGTCGAAGGTATGTCCATTGTCCCCAGTCAGTAAAGACACTCTGGTGGTGCTGTATCAATGACGTAGATATCTACTCTGACCATACTATAGCTAAAGGGTTTAAAAACGTTACCAAATTTACACTAAAAGCATCGTTAAGTAACATTGTTTTTATAAAGTTAAATTGGTAGCGGTAACACAGGTAACGTTATCTCGTAAAGCACCGATACTCTTTTCGTTACCTAATGTGCTTTGGCTAATCCGTGTAAAGCCATCCAGGCCATCCAGGTAACGATATACCAAGCATAACGTTACCCTTGCTATTAACGTTATCTTCGTATGATAGAGGTAACGTTACCTTAATTAAATTTATGTTTTAACTTTATTCAAAGCCCTGTACTTAAGTAAATAGCCTAATGAATTTCTATCAAAATCGTTCGGTAAACGTTTATCATGCTAATTTAATACATTGTATAAATGATGTCTGTTAATTGTTAGTTCGATTTAAGGAAGTTGTGGAGCACAAATAAAGTAATCAACAGAATTTCTTACAGAATAATATTATGTTAAGGCTTTATCTACTAAAAGTAACGTAAGTAACTACACAATAGTCTCAAGTAGAAATCGTTATTTTGTTTGTTTATTTCGAAGTTAACAACAAAGCTATCTCAATTTTATAAACCCACTCCATATGACTCGACAATGCAATTATCTCTTTTAACACGTGTGTACACTTCACTATTTCATTTTATTATACAATGGCTGTGCACTGAATTATAATATTAATACATTTACAATGTTTATTTGTCAATAAAAATAAACGTTTAGAGTCTACGACTCGAGTGTCGTCTCCACAAAACACAAAATACATTTTTTTTTGTATTTACCAATAGCATAATAAGTTATCACTATTTACATACATTGTATTGACGTAGGTACAGTCGGCGGCAGATCAACCTACCCAAATCTGTCAAATTTCTCCAATGAATATTGATCCTTACAACCTCACAATAAAGTTCAAAATTGATTGTAGAAATTTGACAGTTTTGAATAGGTTGATCTGCCGCCGTGTGTACATGAAATAACACAGTTGTAAGCACTATTACCTGCATTTTAATTGTAATGGGTTACATAAAGTGGTTTTGCACCTTCAACAGGTACCAGGCTAAACTATATTTAAAGTTAGGAAAATTATGTGGGCGAATGCAAAATCTGCAAATTCTGTTGCAACATCACCAAATATATATACAAATACTCTAATATATTTTAATAATATCGTAGCCTGAAATAAATCAATATTATTAGTTTGTTTTGTATGGCATAATACACTTATTGCATTATATTATCATATTAGTTAGATTATAAGTAGGTTCTACCGTGTAGTCAAAGCCGCTTTAAATCAATCGATTCGTCATTTTCTTTCACAAATCTCATTCATATACTAACCAGCAAGTGTTTTTAAACATTAATTTATAAATTTTAATAAATAGCAGAGGAAAACATGTTTGATTCATTCATTACAATATATGACTCATTTCAGTTAATATTTGACTAAACACGATCCCCGTTACAGGTGTGCCCATTATTAAAACTACATTAATTATCATAAACATAACAAACTGTAACAATCATGATAATACAAGCCCGCCTTAGTATTCTCAGTTGTTGAAAAACCATTAAACAATAAAGTTCTGTATCGAGTGAGTAACGTATCTGTAGTTCAAGACCAAATAGTAATAAATAGTAAATTCATTTTAAATTTTAAATTCTTACAATAAATTGCATTGCAATATAATTTATCTTTATCTTTATCTTCATTGATAAATTCTGCCATCATGAAAGGAATAGTCCCGTGGTCCACTTGGCAAGTGGTTCAACTTACTCATGATCTACCAGTTCTATGTACTATGGGTACGTATATACTTCGACAAATTCTTTATATTATATCGAGATATGAAAAATTGTCTGTCAAATACGTAGCGTACGTATCTTATATTTGAACACGAATTTATCGGGTGTGTAATGTATAATATAACAACATATCGTATAATGATCAAAACATATACAATCAAATGATACAGTTTTGTTTAATATAATGCTCATATAATCATGCTTGCCTGCATGCAGACAAGCATGCATGCAGGCAAGCATACAGCATGCAAGCACGCATGCCTAATGCAAGCAAACAAGCAAGCATGCAGCAAACATAGTTTCTGTCACGGCTCCAGCGCCTACGCGGGCTTAAATTACACTCTAGGGGTAGGGCAGACAAGACTATGAAGTTTTTGGTTTCTGTCACTGACACTGTCACACACCAACATAAAATATTATTATGTCAATTGATTGTTATATCAAGTGAAGATTATATCAATCAATAATTATTTGAAACGTTTTATCTTAACTAAACAGGACAGGGCGCTATGGCGCCATAGCGCCCTCATTAGGGGAGGCCTATGTCCAGCAGTGGACTAATATAGGCCGATGATGATGATGATGATGATGATGATCTTAAATAATAGTTATATAAAATGACGCGTATATCAAACAAAATTATATGAAATGAACGATATATTAAATGAGTTTTATTTCAAATGGCATTATTCATTATGAACGTTATACTAAATGGTATATAAAATGAACATTATTTAAAGTAAACGTTATGATAAATAAAATTATACTAAGTGTTGGTATAACAAATGATTATTATGTAAAATGAACGTTATTAAAGTTCAATTATACCAAATGTTGTTATATCAAGTGAGACGCACCGGAATTGATCTAACCTAAAAGGTGGTTAAAAAACACTCAATTGGCGTCATTTTACTGACGTCACAGTTCACTATTCAAATTCTAATTCTAGAAAAGAATATCGTTATAACAGTTGCTAAAAAGTTTCTATATTGACTTTTTTATTTTATTCTAAATAGGAAAGATATGGCTAACCTTGTTATGTGCGTTGTTTGCATTGATATGTTCGTTGCGCAGTGACCGGCGCGACAGATGACGGCTTCCTGGAGGGCACGGTGCGTGGTTCGGGGGCGGCGGGGCTGTTCCCGGCGCAGTGCGTGCAGGAGGTGCGGCTACGGCAGAACAACTCGCACCTACACCAGGTAAGTCGCCGTAGAGTGCACAGTAGACGAGATCATGGAGGGAAGCATATGCCAGGTTTAGGGGCGGTGAGCTTGTTCCCAGCTCAAGTGGATGGTGGTGTAACTGAGACGGAACAACTGGCACCTCACCAGGTACGGCAAATGACCATAGTCATAGTAGTAGTAGTAGTAGTAGTAGAGGGTCATAGTGGAAAACACGTGTCAGGTTTAGGGACGGTGAGCTTTTCTCCAGCGCTGTGGCAGGTTCTGTGACTGAGACGGAACAACTCTCACCTGCATCAGGTAAGGTTGATCGTAATGACTAACAAGATATGCAGTCGCCATGGGTAGACAAGAACCTGCTGTAAAACACTGGGCCTTTGGATCGGCGCAACTCTTCCTAGCATAATGCGTGCAGGTGGTGCTGTTGAGGCAAAGCAATCACATCTGCACACCACCAACTTGCCAAGGAAAACTATTTACTTATCCTTACGCATCGCGCCGGTAAACAACATGGTCTATGGCGTACGTAACGCATTTACAATTATTAACCAACTCAACAGTGACAACGTTAAACCAGTCTTCTTATTCAAAGAGTTATAGTTCATACTTGATTTTTCAAATTACAGGTTCTGGCCTCAGGTCCAGTCCACCATTCCAGAGTGACGGGCAGACGAGAGATGGCTCTCAGCAAGACCTACAGTGCAACCGCGCCTCGGATAAAGAAGACGTAAGTGCGATGAAGTCATGAGGTCATAATGAGGTCAGGTGTGCTGTGGTGCACAATCTAAACAAACAACTCTGTTAATTTGAGTAACAAAAGATTGTTTTGTAAACAATATTAAATTGTGCTCATACCGGTGGATAGCGTTTTAGTTCCTAACTAATGTTCGTTGCTAGTCAGTGTATTGAATTAAGCCGTGTGAAGACATGTGTTTCGAAAATATTTTACGCGTTCAACTTTTTGAGGTAACCAAGCCCTTAACTTTTGTCGTGACCGCCCAGTTGTGCCCAGATGTGTAACCAAATATTAACAATAGAGTTGTTGTCGTTCAAGACGAGTTCAATATGTAAAGAAGTGGTCAACCAACCTTTTTTGAACCGCTTCCGACTGCAGAAGTTGAGTAGTCCGGGTCAAGTGAATTTTCGCTTTCGACCATAACGTTACTTACCTTCAATTCACCTAGGGTTAAAGGTAAAGCGCTTAACCGTTTTGATTGTTTTTTAAACAATTTAAAGGCGATTTGCAGAGGCGGTCAAACCCTTCGTCAGTGCTATTCTAGCTAGGGCAGTGGCGTTTTCTTCCTTTAATCACTAAAAGTCGGGGCCAGTAACTGATTAACTCTTAGCTACTATGAGACTGAAAAACTATTACTCCCGATATTGTGTTAGTTGGATAGACAAATAATACACTTACATTACATTACATTACATACATATATGCCTTTTACATTATTTGATAATTAATAGACCCAAAGTATGGATGTTGTGAAGTGTACTTCTTGATTGGTTTTTTAAATTTTAATTCTTTAGATTGTATTGATGTTATTCTGTTATAATTATATCTACTTAGTTTAATAGTGTCGCAGGTGGGAGCTAGTACTTATAGCACGGGTTTTCCCAGTTTAAGTACTAGCTGCACGAATTAATGTTCATATCCTAGAATAAGTATGATGTATCATAACATATTTTTTTTCATTTTTTTAAATATTAACGGGTAACACAGTGCCTTGATCTCACCTGATGTTAAGTGATGATAAGGCCAATGATGGAAGCGCACTTCACCCGGGATCCTCAACTACTGAGGCACTGGCTATCTTATACTATATATATACAACGTGTAACCGAAAGGTGCGGTCAAAATAAAAAGATCTAAAGTGTATCCGATCTAGATCTTGTATGCAGAGTTACTGAGACATAATTATTAACTTTAGTTTATCATGTAATTGTAAATTAAATACAAACTTATATTAGTGAAATCATGCGCGTCAGCCGCGCATAAGCAAGCAGCAGTGATCATGGATGTAAGTACACAGAGGTTACTAAGCCAGTAGGGATCTAACTTGTTTATTTTAATTGTAACGTCACGATTCAAATGTTTAATTAAAAATAATAATAATATTTAATAGTAATAAATAAGTAAGTAATTATTTAAAGTGAAAATCATTGTTAACAAAATTAGCTGCGCTGCGCCCACAGGAAAATTTATAGTGTATAATGTTATCTCATTTTAAGTGAACTGTATGTAAGTTCTTATGGGAAATAAATGTCTTTAAACTTAAAAATTGCATAACAAATTAAAGTTAATAATTATGTGTAAGTAACTGTTCTGTGACCCTTTCATTTTGACCACACCTTTCTGTTACACGTTGTATATAGGGTCTAACAATATCAAAAAGCGAACGTTTAAGGGGAGCATCTATACATCACACAGAGCATGCTCACCAAATTTGGTCCAAAACTACAGGCTCGTTACCGAGATAATCAACAAAACATTATCATAATTCACCAAAAAATACACCCTTTCCAAACCCCTACAGCTGCACTACACGCACACAAAGATAGCCGAACATGCCAAATGTGTGCGTGTATCTGTACACTATCTTTTTATTGACGCTTGCGTGCGTGTTAGTAAAGATACAGCATGTTTCATGATGTGCATTATTTTAATTCATTTAGTTTGTTAGAAAACATAACTTTGAATAATCACTATAAAACTGGAGCCCATTTTTGTCATTGTATTCAGAATGATGTATAGATACCGCCCTTAAACTTTCGCTTATTGATTTTGTTAGACCCTGTATATATTATCACTTGTTACATGTTTGTAACAAGCATGTTTTAAATAAATTTACTTACTTTACTCACTTACTTAATCTTTAGCAAAAATTGAATAGCGACCACCTTCCTAGCTATCATCCACTAACATTTCAAAGCTGTTCTATGTTATTTATTGAAGAGGAAAACTTGTGTCGAGCAGCAGCGCTATTCTCTAAGCAAAACAGCGTCGACCTCGACATTGAACTTTTGTTTGCAAGTTATGAGCGAGTCGAGTTATGAACGTCAAGTTCGACGCTGTTTTGCTTAGAGAATAGCAATGCTGTGCTTTACTATGTCGAACGCCACTAATCCAATCCGAACTGCTCGGATAATCTAGTAGGGGACGGGGATAGGCTTGAGTGATGCCATTACCTCTAGAAAACAGCTGACGGCGTTTCGATCTCCACCAAAAAAGCCCGGTGACGCTGTAAAGGCTGTCTCGGGGCATCAGCAAAGTCTTTAAGAAAAACGAGCGGCCCTTACAGTAGTCGCATATGATGTGTAGCCTTTGACATCTCACCTTAGTAATAAGCAATTTTAACATTAAATTCTGAAAAAAATGGTATTACAGGTATTACAACATTTTAAAACCATTATAGAAATGCAGTAAATACTCATTAGAAGACATTTGACACATCAAAATGACCTTTGATAGTCAAATGACACAATATGTAGTATAATAATAATATGTCATGCTCATAATATCGATTTTAAATTTACAAAATGCTTCCCCGACTTCTTGTTACACTGTTACACATACTTCCGTCCCATTTCACGAAATCACTTTCACAAATTGCTTATATAGAAAGCGAGCGGAAAGATGTTACACATCAAAAGGTTCCAATAACGTGTGTCGGTGTTCCAGCTATGGCAACATGGAGACGCGCACGGTGGTGCTGCACCGCGCGCGCCGAGGGTTCGGGTTCGTGCTGCGCGGCGCCAAGGCGTCGTCGCCGCTGATGGAGCTGCGCCCGTCCGAGCGCTGCCCCGGCCTGCAGTACCTGGACGATGTCGATGCCGGGGGCGTGGCTGACCGCGCCGGCCTCAGGAAAGGAGACTTCTTAATAGCGGTCAGTACTAAACTATAAGGTACAGCCGGTATAAGACCAGAGGGCAATTTTTTTTAGCGGTGACTAATCCTCATGCTATGATATCAATTACGAGTGCTCCTTTTCCTGTTATTCAAAATCAC
Source organism: Eudonia lacustrata (assembly GCA_947562085.1). Taxonomy (NCBI): domain Eukaryota; kingdom Metazoa; phylum Arthropoda; class Insecta; order Lepidoptera; family Crambidae; genus Eudonia; species Eudonia lacustrata. The sequence goes on from OX387316.1 coordinate 4,352,239, forward strand.
TGGAAATATATTTATGACAACAAAATTTCTCGAACGTATGTATCTTATCAAATTGTGTCTAATTTAATACTGATGTTGTACCTGACTATAGATCTAACCCTAATCAAAGGGCTTTACTCCCCTTGCAGATAAACGGCGAGGATGTGTCGGCGGCGTCGCATGAGCACGTGGTGGAACTCATTCGCAGCTCTGGCGCTCTCGTCTCCATGACCGTCGTCTCCTTGAACAACTCCACGGGTCAGTACCAAACCCCATGCCTCCACCACTCACCCCCACATCACCTCACATACTAGATTCAACTCAATAAAAGATGTACTTACTACCTTCTGTAAATAATTCGCCTCATCCATACAAACGCCGATCATCCCAGTACATCTTTAATATCTCAGCGACCACGCCCCTTAAAACTTGTACAAATAAATCATATGTATATAAACATCCTTTAACAACAAATTAACACTCGGTGCAACGATCTATCCGGATCGAAGGACCATTTTCGAGCTAGTACGAGTATACCCGAGCACGATTCCCAGTTTTGCAAAACACTAAAAATATTGACACTCGTCGTCAGGTCACAACGAGAACAACACGTGCACGGTGCCCACCAGCAAGTCTCAGAATCAGTTGTCGAGCACGGGCCGCCCCTACGCGGCCACTTTGCCTAGAAAAGCTGCTGGCGGTTAGTCCGACTAATCATTCTAATACTGCTTAGATATACAATTAATAGATTTGCTAAAGCGCTTGTAAGAGCTTTGTCCAGCCCAAGCGTAGAACTTCATTTGTTTTCAGCAACTAAAGGATCAGGTAGTCTTCTACAAGCATTAACAATGAACAGTCGACATGGTTGTTTCACTTACATTTTTAATATTACATACAATGATGGCAATAAAGTTACTAAAACCTGTTCAACCGTTAGGCATACGAACTCGAATCACTTCATACTCCATCATCTATCTAACATCACTAACTTAGCATAGGTGCTAGCCGTACTAATTTATTAATTTTTATAACAAATATATTAACTAATTGTGCTAACTCTCGTAATGTTATTATTTAAGGAAAATTACTAACATATTTACAAAAGTTTTACTAAATTGTTTTCGCTAAGTACCGTCTATTTAGTTAAAAGCTTTTGCAGCAGTAGATTAATTTGATAATAATATTTCGGTGTCACCTCTAGTTCTGGTAGGTATGTGAACGGTGGTCGTGCTACGTTTCAGGTCGGAGCCCTGCGCCTGCGCCGCCGCGTCGAGATCCTCGCACGACGCTCAGCGTCGGTCGAGCTCGAGCCAAATCCATGGTAGCAGGACTAGGTGCGTTTATAATAACTCGATCTCCTTCACTCTACAATTTTTTTTGTTTAACAACACTCTGGTGTATAGTTTTCGAATTAGAGCGGTGATCTGAAAGTTAAAAAAAAATTGTCAAATTACACTTTATATCATTTTTGCATTGTTTATTTAGGCCACAATAAATAATTGATGATGATTTTATCAGAAAAAAAGGACCTAGATAATTTTAGTGTGATTTATGTATAGATTTAATCATCTTAATGATGATTAATTGAAAGATATCTTTATATAATATTGAAATCATAATAAAGGACAGTTCATTTTTACTGTTATATCGACGTAACGCCCACTATATAATCTTACAGAAAACGGGGGTGAGAAAGAAGAAAGCTGCGAGCCTCTGAGCGTGGCCGGCAAATCGTCTTCGGCGGAGTCCGTGCAGCTGCATAGTGGAAGCAACAGTGAGTAATATCTTAACATTTACATCCTAAGCCCCTCCCCTAAGGCTGATGACAACTTACAGCTGTCATGTAAACTGGATGGCAGCGGCAGCGCGTTGCGTCGGTTGCGTTGTGTTGTTAAAGCGCCTGCAGCTATACGCTGGCTAATGTCACTAGCGTGAAGAGGCACTAAGAAGATGGGACGCCGCGCTAATTGATATTGAACCCTATGCCTTGCCGTTTCGAATAAGCAATGTATTACCTTTGAAACGGTTAAAATATACTTAGTATTGCAAACTTCAAACATAGATAAATGCAAATGGATGTAAAAAAGTAGAATACCAACTAATGTGCAATAAAGGATTAAATAATAATGAGTAACTCCCCGCGGTTGCAGGCGGCACGCCGATGTCGGGCACGCCGGTGGCGCCGCGCACGGCCTCCATCCGGCAGCGGCCCGCCTCCGGCCGCATCACCGCCGCCGAGCTCGAGGAGCTGTTCCAGCGGCAGGCCGGCGCCGCCCCAGACCTGTCAGTACCACGCATCTACCACACTAAAACATACCAGGGTTACTACCCTGTGTGTACCCAGTGTTACTCGCTTTCGTACAAACAAACAGATGCATAGGAATGATAATTTTATAATTGCGGTAGATATAGTATATGGTCAGCTAAGTGAACAAATAAACAATGTGGTATTCCCTCATTTTCAGAAATTTATTAATGAGCGTAAATATGTATGGACCGCGACCAGTGTGCGGCGGTCCTCGTACGCCGTGCGTAGAAATATACGTGTGCGTACGGTCAGTCTAGCACTGTATGAATATTCATATATATTACAAGCGCGACTGACGTACGCACTGACGGTCGGTGGAACACTGTAACCGGCCTTAGCAACGATTGAATACAGGCCATCTGCTTCCTAGATGTCATCTCGTAAAATTTCAATTAAAATCTACGTTATTTTATGCCGACGAAAATTGTGTTGAACACTGTACTTTTAAGTGTCGATTACTGGTGCTTTACCCTATAATATATGAAATGAAACACTTTATACCACACGAAACCAGTTACAAATGAGTTATGAAACGATCGACACCTCTCAGTCTCTCTGTTACTAAAGACCCTGTATCTTATCTTATCTTAGTGAAGCCTGCTGAGGTTTCCCTCAACAGTAGCACTTTGACCCATCAGGATCTTTTGTGCAACCCCACCCTTTCACTCTTCTTCCTCTGTAAAGGTAGATGCCGTAAGTTTGGCAACGTCTTCGAGAGCGAAGAGGTTGAAGTCTCCTGGTTTCGGATAAGCTCCTTATTTATTTATTTATTTATTTATTTATTTATTTAAAGGACAACCAACAAGACAAACACAAATACAAGCAATAACTAAGTAGAACATTATTGTAGACTTAAAGCTAGGTGCCGTCTCAATTAGAGGCTGCCACGGCATGCATAGTGGATTACATAATAAAAAATAAAAAAATTAATACTTAAAAAAAAAAATTACTATTATTATTTATTTATTTATTTATTAAATTACTAATCCTGTAAAGGGAACAAATCATTCAGGATTATTTTTTAAACTCTTTAGCTCCCTGCTCTAAAACCTGCAGATCTAAAAAGTTCACTATGAACATTTCAAATAATTTTCCTATTCAAATACAAACGAAATCGTAATAAAGCCACTTGTTAAGTCAAAATTATAATTTAAAAACTTCTAACTGTACAATCCTTCTGTTTTACAAGTTTCTATGGAGATTCGTAAAATAGGACTTACCATAACATGACATGTTGTCTTCCCTAGCGGCGGCAACAACGCGATGATGACGCGGTCCGCGTTCCAAGGCGGCACCAACTCACCTCCGTACTCGCCTGCGCGCGCGCCGAACAGGGTCTACGCCTCCGTCGCCGAGATGAAGCGCTCCCGGGGGAAGGTAAGCAAATAACGGTTCTATATTATATGTAAGGAGAGGTGGCAACGGCAAGGAGAAATTAAAAACTTGTAGGGAGCGAAGAGAATAGCGCCATTGGGAAAAAAGAGCCTGGAGGGTGATTTTTGAATCTCACCGGTGCTGCGCTGAAATTAAAATGTGACATGAAATACACTATGAAATATAATAATTTTATTCTAATGATACATATCGTTCGAGAATTTTCGGTGTCAAAAATAAGCTAGCAGTGACTTTAAATAGGAGAAAAAGGGAGCACTCTAGAACCTAAAGTAAATACATATATATCTATTGAACCTACTTACCTATATAGCATGATAATTAGTCACTGGTTCAAAAATCGCGACCCTGTGCAGTGCGTATCCATGTAGGTACGGCATACGGACCGAATCACATACATGCACACATATACTCTCGTGAGATTCAGTCCGTTGCCACTAAAATAATGTCGACTTTTTCTGCAAATTGGCTTCTTCTTCAGCCTATAGTCACCCACTGCTGAGTGTAGGCCTCCACATATGCACGCCATCTTGTCCGGTCTTGGGCTTTTTCCAACTAATTCTTTCCCGCGACCTTTGTGATGTAATCCGCCCATCTAGCCGTCTGGCAATCGGCTTATTGTTTTGAAATTGATTGATGTTTTAATTTGTTGGTTAGTGCGGCGTAAACCCCCCCGCGGCCGTGTTGCAGGTGTGGAGCAAGCCGCCGGAGGGCAGCCTGCGGCGCGAGTTCCACTCCACGCCCGACCTGGCCGCCGCGCCCGCGCCGCACCCGCCGCGCACGCGCTCCAGCGAGGACGTGCACGGTTAGCGATACCTTCAAATGTTTCATGTAACTTAAATATAGATGGGTTGTTTTGTTTCATATTGCTTTCTAAACTTTTTGAACACAACATATTATAAGCGGTTTGCAAGGGTGGCAAGGTTTAAAATGTGATGAATTATCATTTTGAATGGCAATTTGCAATATGTTCCTTAAAGGGGCATCCGCCAGCATTTTGTAGGTTTTTTTATATTAAATTCTAAACTTTCATGGTACTCACCATGGTGCTGAAAATGTTGCCGAAAATGGAGCCCGTAGATTTAGTAAATGCTTTTTCACTGTTGGCCCTACTCTATACTTTTACTTGTTTGGCTTGCATTTTGCGCCCCAAACTCCGCTTACGCTGTGCTTCACACAGGATGCCTAGTGCAAGTTTAATTACAAGTTTTAGTTTCCGTTAACGTAATCTTATGTCGAATGAAAGTTGCACTAAGCACACAGGGCTCGACCTAAAGCCTTTTTTTTATTGGCAAAAAATCTCTTTGCGCGTACCACTGCATCAGAGAAGACACATCACACTAATATTATAAATGCGAAAGTTTGTGTGTATGTTCGTATATTTGTTGCTTCTTCACGCTGCAACGGATGGATGGATTTGGATGAAATTCGGCATACAGCTAGTTTATAACCTGCAATTAACACATAGGATAGTTTTTATCCTGATATTCCTACGGGAATCACACTATAAATATACTAAAAACGACAATTTAATTTTTCAATAAAAAAAATTGTTTGTTTTGTTGTCATGGAAACCAAAGAGAATTTAATCACTTGATGGAAACTGTCAAAGCGGTACGAAGTCCGCCGGGTCCACTAGTATGATTATATGGGACTCTCTTCTCGACCCCTTTCGCCCCTCCCAGTCCATAAGGCCTCGACAAGGCACAGGTAGAAGGGAGGCATACCCACAAAAACTAGTATTTTCCCTCTCCTGCTACTTGGGTCATCCGGGATTGCACAAGGCATTAGGCAATCACCGTAGCAGCGGCCGGACATTAGGCCTGACGATGTTGTTTCCTCGGCTCAGGTCCGCTGCGCGTGCCGCCGCCGGCGCACCCGCCGCCGCCGCCGCCGGGCGCGCCCGCGTCCACGTTCCGGCCCGCGGAGGGCGCCAAGCTGTACGCCGCGCCGCCGCACCGCCCCGCCGCGCTCTACCGCACGCCGCGCCCCGACCAGGAGGTAAACCATCTTGTACGACACGGAGAAAGCGGAGACCGAACGAGAAGATCACGATGTGTCATAAACATAAGAATTCCTAAGATGTTTTTGTTTTGTTTATAAATAGCTTTTATGAATAGCTTGCCTACTTCTTAACTGATCTTTAGTATTTGAATAATATTATGCTCGGATTTTAATGACGGTAGTTTTTGACATTGAAGGGACGCCTTTGGCTTTCAAAGTGAAAAAGTATATAGTGTTGAATAATTTCGGCGGGCTGGTTAGAACCACGATAGTTCAATTGGGAGAACACCTGACCCGGTATGTCAGAAGGGTGCAGGTTCAAATCTTGCTCGTGGATTTTTTTTTTACATTTGTGGTTTTTTTTAAGAACTCCTTTTTACAACTAGAGATAAGATAGCCAGCGTCTCAGTAGTTAAGTATTCCGTGCGCTTGCACCTTCGACCTTATCATCACTCGACATCGGGTGAGAACCCATTTAAATCGACCAGGCGTTTGTGTGTGGTTGTAAATTAAACTTTAAAAGTATCACATTAGGGTACGTACATCTATATAGTACTTTTAGAGGTGTTATAACACCCGGTAGGACTAAGTGGGTTCAGGCAAAGTGCTTTCCCGTAACGAATAAAAAAACACACTTATTTTTTTTCTTATCGTTTGATTACGATTGATCTCCTTACCTCTCCGCACGTCTCCCTTTTGGTTGAGATCGGGACTTATTTTTGTAGTTGCTTGTTTTTACAGAACTCCGTGACGTAACTATAAAACCAAATAATAATGAGTGGCTTACTCGATCATCCTATTTCTTTAACATAGCGACGGCGCCCGTAAACTTAACTCACAAACGTACGCTACGGTATTACTTTCCATCAGGGGTACCGTATGCTTTGGTACATACACAAGTGCCTACAAACATACATAGTGCAAAACGATTATAATAATGACATAACCTTACTACGAAACCGACACGATGTTCAGCTTAAATATCAAAGATGCTAAATTGCAACGCACGTTGGTCGCAGGCGCGGTCGGCGGCGTCGCTGCGGCCGTGGACGGGACCGGCGCGGGCGCAGTCCGCCGACGAGCCCACCAACCAGTACGCGCAGCCCTTCAACACGCACAAGGGATTCGTGCGGCAGGTGTGTGAAACGTGCTCTATTAACCTGTTCACTCTCCTGCAATCCACATTTGGCACAATAGCAATTAAATTAACCGTTGTTATATTTTTTGAACAATGAATAAGAGGTCTCAAACTACCAGTAGAGAACGACGCAGGGAGGAAGGAGGTAACCCTAACAACGCCTTTTTGAAATAGTAGAATGCGCAATGTCGCTTACCACCGCGTCCGGGGAGACGCGGATGGTTATGTATCCCTCTCTGAGGGTTCTGATTTTTATGATCATCAACCTAAAAACTGTATTCACACTTTCTCATGTGAACACGGCGCTCCTGTTTTATACTTAATCCATCTAGCTAGCTACCATCGTCTAATATCGGTACCATAACAGCATAATAAAAAAATAAAAATAAAAATCTATTATAGATGAATACGACTCGAACTTATTTAAACAGACAGCTATAGACAAGTGAAGTTGTGATAAACACCAAACGATTCCAAAAATTTAACTTTTATAAGTTAATTAAGTACACATATTAGTCGTGTAACTTGTGTAAACCTAAAATTGTTTTTACCTTATTACAATGGCAATACGTTCCAGAATTCAACGCCCGCGCCGCCCATCCCGGAGCCGGACTACAGCATGTCGGAGTCGGACGACGAGCCCGACGCCAAGGCCAAGCCCGAGCCCGCGCCCGCCGAGACCAGCGCCAACAGCAACGCCAGGTACGCCAGCAGTCATCATCTTCATCATTATCATCATCAGCCCTTCCGAAGCACTGTGAAGCTCGAGATGATCAATTTTTGGTCACTCATCCAGTGTTCGACCTTTGCGACAGTTGCTAAACTTCAACAATCGTAGACTGAGCGCGTTAAAACGCTGTTCGTGACGCGCAGTAGACTGATTTGGATTGGTGACGATTGTATAGTCAACCATGACATTGCTTTACCACCTTAAAAGTGAATTTTGTTTGAATATCATAAACAAAAAAGTCTATTTTGCTTACAAGACCGTGTATAGTCGACAATGAAATTGCTTTACCACTTTAGAAGTGAATTATGTTTGCATATAAAAACAACAAGTTCTATTTTTGTTTAAAAGACCAAGTGATATATACGTTGTCATCATTGACAATGAGCCTTAGCGAAATTTTATTGTAATGGAAGTTTTTGTCAAAAGTGATAAAGCAATTTCATGGTCGACTATACAAGACCCAGTGATAGATAACGTTGTCATCAATTACCATTGACCATTAATGTAATGAAAGTGGTATAACAATTTGAATATTTGACTATACCTGCGCTGCGTAGCTTGGCGTATCGTGCATGCGTTTACTCGACGTATTCGTTGCGTTGTCGCGGCAACTTCCGCGCTATGCATACGTTTATCGTACGGCTCTTGGCTCTAGGATTTGTTAATTACACTGAAATTTTCAATATCTTTTGTTTTAGAATATATCAAAACAATTTTAAAATTTAAAATTAAAATAGACCAAAATTTGTGCATTGTAGGTCGCCAATATAGGAGCTACTGAGCTGGCAAAATAACATAAATCACCGATATAACCATAAGCACAAACTTATAATATAATATAATATAAAACATATAATATATTATATTATATTATAAGTTTGTGCTTATGGTTATATCGGCGAATCGTCATTTTATAGAATTTATGGTGAATTTTTGTTTTGCAACAAAACTCACATCTATTTTCTTTTTAAATGGTTTTTAGGATCTTAAGATCTTATTTCTTAGGATGTTTAATTTCTGTGACCATTCTTTAATAAATTGACCCTCTGCCATTCTCCTTATCATCTCATGACAATGAAATATTCATTATTCACCTATTCATCTAATTGGAATATTTTCAGGATCCCTATTTATGCAACAGTATTCGAATATGCGACAATTTATGAGAATGACAATGAAATAAATTGTATGTAATTGCAATCACGCATCGTCTAAACATTAACCATTTCGAGGTACAGTCTTATTCGTTTGAATCACTTACATGTTTTTGTGCGTTGGGGAGCGCTTTGTCTTGTTCGACATAATTTTGTTAAATGTTTGTTCATTAACTTCGGTCATACTCAATGTTATCATTCACACTGAACGTCCTTTCACACAGTGTTCTAAAAAAGGGCGATGCTTCTCTCTTGATTCAATAACACGTTTCGTCATTTTCATTGTGATATAATATCAACAGATATAGTATCAACATTGTAAAAATCTTTAAACTTTCGCCTTCTTACTTTGTGGTCCGTGTTTAATACTCGTGATACAATATATATTTTTTAAATAGAAAAGTTCCTATACTAACGAACGTCACTCGAATCGGCAGCGGGAGCAGTTCGGGTTCGAGTTCGATGCAGCACTCGTTCTCCGTGGACGAGATCCAGAAGATCCGCACGCGGCTCAAGTCGTCGCGCTCGTGCGGCGACGAGCTGGGCGCCGACCGCGACGACGCGGACAACTCCTCCTCCGGCGTCTCCTCCGACCAGGAGCCGGCCGCCGCGCCCCGCCGCGAGAAAGTCTCCTTCTGCAGCTCCGTCACCGTCAAATCGTCCAACGACGTCATCAGCACGGAGCCCGTGCACTCGAGCAGCGAGAGCCTGGCGCCGCCGCCCATGCAGCGGCACAACTCGCTGACGCGGAAGCGCGCGGCGGCGGCGCTGGCGCGGGGCGCGGCGGGGGCGGGCGCGGGGGCGGCGGGGGCGGGGGCGGCGGGGCGCGGGCGGTCGGCGGCGGAGCGGCTGGGCGTGGACATCGACAAGGCGCCAGGGCGTCGCGCGCGGCTGCTGCTGGCCGCGCTGCCGCCGCCGGCCGAGGAGCCGGGGCCGGGCGAGCCCGCGCCGCTGCTGGCGCCGCCGCCGCAGTTCAGCGACCGCGTGCGCGTGGTGGCGGCGCTGCCCAAGCAGACCGCGCGCCTCCAGTGACGCGCCCCGGCCCCTCACTCCACAAACCAAAGATTTATAGTATTTACGAGGAGACGCCGACGTTCCCGATCGAATTTTTGTACGCTCCCGTCGAGCCTTCCCCGTCGCGTCGGATCCTCCGAAGTGTTCTATGTATTCTCCCCCCTCCCGCAACCGAGTGCCATCGTGTCTATGATTTAAAAGATATTTTTATATGTATCTGTAAATATTTTTACGAGAGCCGTTTGAAACGTTAAAAGAGTGGATCGGACGCTCGCCGCCGACGACGACGGTGCATCCGGCCAGCAGATGATATATTGACAGATGTAACCGAATGTACGAAATATTTATGAATATATTTAAGTGAAATGGTTATTTAAATTTTATCTCGATTATGTTACGTCCAAAGATAATTTTAAACTGCGTCGGTCCACTCTTTTGACCGCGCGTCGACTCAGATGTTACTTATTGTTAGAGGCCGCGAGGCGTCCCTATGTGTTCTCATTACAAGACTAGCGCTTATAATATCGAACGCATTAGCATCTCATCCGTTCCATTGTATGATGTAAATTTTTATACTAATCGAAAGCATCCGTGCATCATTTAGATAGATATAGATTATATCGCAAACTTAAATGACAACGTGCAACACCAATATTAACTTTTTATATTTCATTACAAATTTTGTATATTAAAATTACAAGTTAGTCTCTGCGAATATAATGATGCGGGTACTAATCGTCAAGGTTGATGATGAATTAATCTCTATTAACAATATGAAAAATGTATATTCCTCGTATATTAAACCTAAAGAAAATCACTCCAAATCGCCTTTTTGTAATGTCAACAACAATTACTTCAGTTCTACTTTGTGTTGAAAGTAAAATGTTATGAGTATTTTGTTTGAAATTTATATTAAGGTAATTACTTTTAAGATTGAGAGTAACTTTCTCTATATTTTGTATTTATAAAAAAACCTATCCCCTATTACCTTTAAACCTAAGATAAAATGTACTTGTTTTCGGAAATACCTATAAATCTATTACAATCATGTACCTAAAAAAGGAAAATATAAATATTGTTAATATAGATAACAGTGCACTTCGCCTAACACGAACACCGCCTAACTTGAAAGATGCCTAATTAGAGATTTGAAATTTATTCGCGCAGCCGATATGTACCTTACAACTACAGCATTAAGTTTATTTTACACTAAACATACTTCGTATAGTATCGACCCGAATAGCAATAGATTGGGAATACTGTAATATTTAACACCAAATTATTACTATAATTCCATTCAATGTTAATGTTAAAATCCTAGCAAATTATAGAGAGGTGTCCAGTCAACTCTACAGAGCGTTGGCGTAGAACCTCCACTGTATTATTAGCACAATGAAATTATTTCTATTATTGAATGTATTATTTTGTTATAATCGTCTTGTCATTATTTTAAGTTGTATAAATGTAACGTCTACTTAAGGCATAGCTAGGTAGTAGTAATTATATTAGGGCAATATTTGATTCATAGTAGAGTGACAGAAGCAGCGGAATGGACAGTAAAAGGACTTGTAACGCGTGTATTCAACTTTCGACCTTACCACATCTAAACTGAGCAGATTTTCTATTTACCAAGATCAAAGGTTGAGTGCATGCAGCCATAGCGACTCGCAGTGAAGTTTGTATTATAAATACCATTGTGTTTTGCAGGGTTTCATTTGAATCTCAATATCGAACGTGTGTAACTTGGTATACTTTCAAATGAAAAAATAAATGTTTCATCACTATTTCGTGAATGTTTTATTAAATTTTACCTCATCGTACAACATTTGTGTAGACTTATATATTAGTGAAAATGGACGGACTCTTATCACATTACATTACATATTGATCGGTCAAAGCGACTCACTCACTAGTATTGTTATCTAAATAAGGCGAAATGTCATCAATTTTGACGAGCCTACGATAATCCACGATTTCTCCGCACATCGGGCATTTGCCTTCTTCTTGTAGAATTCTAAAACAAAACGATATATACATAAATTTTTATAACACATTATTGTAATATAAACATTTAAAAAAACAATATTTCAGTGCCAGGTGTATAAATAAAATAAAAACTTACTCCACAAATTCTGTGAGAATCGCCGGAAAATCACATTCTGGGCAAGCTGTTAGATCGTCCTTCACAATATGCAAACCCTGTAAATAAATACTTTTATAAAATTAACCACATTAAAAAAACGTTTAGTCATCTGAATTTATATGATTCAAAGTCTACTATGGAATGTTACATATCGCATTAAATCTGTTGAAATAACTTTTTTTAATGTTTTCTTCTAACTGTTTAGTGTAGAAAGTTTAATTAATAATTGCTTATTGGTTTGAAAAAGAATAACTGCCGTACTCAGAGACGTCAATTAAGTTTTAATGACAATTAAATGTCTTTCCTTCTCTTTTTAGCACTATACATAAAAAAGTGACAGCAAGAGTCTTAATTGTCATTAAAACTTAATTGACGTCTCTGAGTACGGCAGTAAGAGCTTTAAAGTGTGCATGGGATTCCGAAACGTCAAATAGCTCTTAAACGATTTTTTTTTGGAGGGTTGGTTGTTAGCCTCGGACGGCCTTGACAGCCTTTACAACTAGATTCCCCGAAAGGTACGGATCGAAATGGGTCTTTGGCCGCCACAGCATAAATTCGTCGCCGTGCCATAAACGCCAAGGATTCAATTCAGAATAGAAACTTGCAACAAGAATACGGTTTCCAAAATATCCAAATATCATTATTTTTAAGTAAGTAAGTAATACGTACAACATTTATTTCTTTCTATCGACAAATTTTAAGGATATTCAGTTACTAACATTTTTGCCTTAACGTGGCGGTTGTAGTTAACTCCGCCTACCATGAAGATGACCATAGAATGACCAATATAAACCTTCCGACCTTTTTTTGTCAAAGCCATTTGTTTTAGTTCGTTGTTAAAGCCTCATTGTAAATGCCGGACCCCGCACATGTGCGGGACGACTATTACATTTCTATTGTGTCTGGTTTTAAGGCAGTCAACGTGTTAAATAGAAATTCATTTCTTTCTTAAGATTCCTAATGGTGGATATCCAGAAAATTTGTCAAAAACAAAAGGGGCGGGTAAAGCCACTGACCCCTGCACAGGAAAATCGCCCTAATGGTGGACATCTAGAAAATTAACAAAAAATGGCATTCACACATTTTATGTTCTCGTGAACCAAACGTATTATCGATCACAGCAAACAAGGCAGGTTATCGCTTGTCGATTATAGAAGTGGCGGTCAAAAGTTACAAGCTAGACTGACCGAGGCGAGGCAGAAAGGTAGGTCGGCTTCACATCGCGCGCACCGCAGGTCGGCGGCGGGCACGGCGGCCGAGCACACGGGGCACGGCGCGGTCGGCGCGGCCGGCGGCGTGGACCGCGGCGCGTGACGCACTACCGACTCTATCTTCTTGCTGTACTTCGGGTCGATCTTTAGAGGGTAATGAGAAACAGTAGTGTTGAAAAAAAACAGTTAATTTAAGACACCATTTGTAGTACTGGAAGATAAGACTTTATTTAAGCAACCGATTCAATTGGCAGGCCAAGCAGTGTTAACCGCCTCTATGGTGTAGTGGTTAAGGCCACCGGTTTAGACCCTGAGGTCCCGGGTTCGATTCCCAGCGGGGGGTACATGTCTGTGTACTCGGTTTGGTTGGTTGTAGGGCTTGTTTGTCCGCCTGGCTAGCTACCACCATCTTATCTAAATATGTCGTCATAACATCATTGTTTGTAGCATTGTTGTGTTCCGGCAGCTAGAGATAAGATAGCCAGTGCCTCACTAGTTGAGGATCCCGGGTGAAGTGCGCTTCCATCACTTAAGATCAGGCGCTTATCATCACTTAACAACATTATTATTAAGGAATAAATTGTGAATGCAAAAATAACAATTCTTATGAAACAAATGCGTAGAGCCAAATGGTTGCAGTAAAAATAAAAGCTGCCAAGATGCGGACCGTGTCTATTCCTTCTCGAAAACTATAGAGCAACGAACAAAAATTTGCGTTGGCTTCAAACTGGAATTATGGATCTAGTCTAGAAGGTTCTTTAATCATATACATACGTTGGCGCAGCTGTACAAAACATTCGAATTTTTAAGCTACGTGTCATGCTACGCTAACGAACAATTCGGTGATAAGTATAACTGCAATTAAATTTGGATTTCATTATTAGTTTACATATTTTTAATACTTAATCATTTATATATATTTCAAGCACTGATTCGAAATATGTAACTTTGTAAGCTTATTTTTTACTTTTTACAATTTTGATTAAGTTTTAGCTAGAGATCTTCATGAAACTTTTAAAGTGATATATAGACATAATTTTTTACAACAAAATTAACTACCAAATAAAACTATTCGCCTAGCTAAAAGTAAACTTTTGAAGTTATTTAATAAAATAAAAGGCGCTTAGCTGCTCAGGACCGCAATAAGTGGAAGAAATGGAGCCTTTGCCCAGCAGTGGGACAGTGAGGGCTAATAATAATCACCTGCGAGCGGTACTCGGGCTGCATCAGCACCTTCGCCCAGTGGTGCGCCTGGTGCTTGAGGCCGGCGCGCCCGCATTCGATCACCGCCGACGTCAGTATGGACACTTGGTCTAAGAGCAAGAACACGAAAGTAATTCAAATATCATCATCATCAGCTCATTTTTATGTCCCCACTGCTGGGGCACGTGCCTTCCCTATGGATGGATAGGGAGAACAGGCCATAAACTACCACGCGGGCCCAGTGCGGATTGGTGGTTGTTAACGACTGCTAGTACAGACCAACGTCTTTACGAGCCTTCCGGAGCAAGGACAAGCTCGAGATGATAAAGTTTTGGTTACCCATCCAATGCGAAAGTTGCTTAACCTCAGCACTCGCAGACCGGGCGCGTTAACCACTGCGCCATCGAGTTCCTCAGATTCTAATATACACCTATGTAATCTTCAGATAATACCAGGGGGACGATTTTAGAATCTCACTGGAGATCTCGGAATTAAAAGTGATATGAAATATATTTTTTGTACATTTTTCACAATAAGATGAATAAGATAAATATTGTTCGAGAATTTGAAACATGTTAGTTAGCATTGACTTTGAATAAGAGCAAAAGGAATATTAGCAGTTGATATCATGGCGTGAGAATTAGTCGCCTGTTCAAAAATCGTCCCGAGGTTCTTTCAACCGCATCTATGGTCTATTGGTTAAGACCACCGGTTTAGACCCTGAGGTCCCGGGTTCAATTCCCAGCGGGGGGTACATGTTTGTGTACTCGGTTTGGTTGGTGGTAAGGCTTGTTTGTCCGCCTGGCTGGCTAGCTACCACCATCCTATCTAAATTTGTCGCCATAACATCAATGTTTGTAGCATTGTTGTGTTCCGACAGCTAGAGATAAAATAGCCAGTGCCTCACTAGTTGAGGATCCCGGGTGAAGTGCGCTTCCATCATTGGCCTTATCATCACTTAACATCAGGTGAGATCAAGGCACTGTGCTTACCCGTACAATATTAAAAAAACCGGCCAAGTGCGAGTCGGACTCGCGCACGAAGGGTTCCGTACCATTATCTATAAAAACGGCAAAAAAAATCATGTCTGTTGTATGGGAGCCCCACTTAAATATTTATTTTATTTTAATTTAATTGAAATGAATGAATGAAATGAAATAAATGAAATGAAATGAATGAAATTAAATTAAATTAAATTATTTATAAAGTGAATAATATAACTCAATATTGTGATTATTTCAAGCGTCTACCTGTTGCCGTTATCAATATCGAGCAAATAAGAGCAAAAAAGTCACGTTTGTTGTATGGGAGCCGCCTTCTTCAATATTTATTTTATTCTTTTAGTATGTTTTGCTATAGCGGCAACAGAAATACATCATCGGTGAAAATTTCAACTGTATGTACTGTACTGTAACGGTTACAGACGGACAGACGGACGGACAGCGGTAATAGGATCCTGTTTTACCCTTTGGGTACGGAACTCTAAAAAACAAGTTTTTGTCGCGGGTCCGGAGCTGTGAATGTCATGGTGCGGTGAGCAACAAAAGGCGTTGAACAATTTAGTACTAAGTGATAATATAACATGGAACTAGCCCTGTAAGTATATTTTAAAACAAGTGAAAACCAATAAGACGCTTTTTGTAAGAACGACAGCTTATCACAATTTAAAACATAACAAATTGCAACATTAATAAAAGACAGGCTTACGTTGTTGGGTTGGAAAGAACGAGACTTCTGCCGCAGTCCGCAACAGCAGCCGCGCGGCGAGGTCGTGCCGGCCGCGCTTCACGTGGGTCCGAACCTTTGAAACATTTATGATGATCACATGAAATATTGATGTTTAAGATAAAGAGGCTATAGGAATAACCATTTTATATACAAAGTGTGTTTTAATGGATGATCATAGACGACGATGTCGCTAGCGTGTTATTTTATTAAGTTGAAACCTTATTTTCTGAAGTTTGGTTGGATTGAATTCTCACCTATGAACCTATTTTTACTGGCTCGCAATCATCATCATCATCATCGGCCTATCTTAGTCCACAGCTGGACATAGGCCTCCCCTAATATATAAATTTTTAAAAACATTTTATTTTTATTTTTTTATACCTAGCACGGCAAATAACTCCATACCACCTGATGTTAAGTGGAAATGGAGTCCAGACGCGAAGACAACTGGTGCAGCGTGAAAACAACGCAGCATCAGTCAACCTCACTCTGCCGGCCCACAAGGTCTTCTTCACGCCTCGTTTGAAGGACCCCATATCATAGGAAGAAGGGAAAACGTGTGCTGGTAGACTATTCCATCTTTTGGAGGTGCGACAAAGAAACGAGTCACCAAATTTCTTTGTGCGCGATGGATATGTGTGACAGTGAAGCGAAGACTCCGGAGAGCGGAGAGCAGCGTGTACTCCTATGGAGGAAGAGAGAAGGTGGGAAAAGGTCAAACAGTTCTTCAGAGTACTCGCCGTGGTATAAGCGATAGAAAACGCTGAGTGACGCTATATCTCTACGCAATTGCGATTAATACGAGAGCATTAGTGCCCTCTGCATTGCCCATAATGCGTACAGCGCGACGCTGCAATCTGTCTAAGGCATTGAGAAGGTACTTTGCGGAACCGTCCCAGATGTGCGAGCAATACTCCACGCAAGACCGTACCTGAGTCTTGTACAAAAGACACAACTGGTCAGGCGTAAAGAATCGTCGCACTCTGTTCAGTACACCGAGTTTTCGTGAGGCAGTTTTGATCACGGCTTCGACGTAGTCCTTTTGATTCAGATCACAGCGAATCGACATACCGAGCATGTTGATATTGCTCTGCAGGCTTAGAGATGTGCCTTGAAGAGTTGGAAGGGGAAGGAATGGTGACTCTTTGGCCGTAAACGCACATACCTGTGTTTTCTTGGCATTGAACTTAACAAGATTATTGGAGCCCTAATTAGATATGAGGTCCAATACCCGATTGCGCTCACTGACAAGATTTACTCGTTTCTCTTCAGTCTATCCATCCATCAGACATATTTTATCGGTCAGACAAATAAAATGTATTTGGTCAATTTTACCCGCCTCTTTGGTCTAGTAGTTAAGACTACCGGTCTCAGACCCAGAGGTCCCGGGTTCGAATCCCAGCCCCCCGTTGCGCTGGGGGGTAAAATGTTTGTTTACTCGGTGGAAGGGCTTGTGTGTCCACCTCTAGTCTAGCTACCACCATCTTATTTAAATATGTCACCACAACATCATTATCTTGTTCCAGCAGCTAGAAATAAGATAAACAGTGCCTCTGTAGTTAAGGATTCTAAGTGAAGTGAGCTTCCACCTTCGGCCTTATCATAACCTACGATCAGATGAGATGAAGGCCGAATTCCCGTAAGTTCCCGTTACCGGAGCGGGTAACTGATACATGCTCAGAAAAAGGTTTAAATTCACTATTGAACCCGGTAGGTGGTGCTGCAGTAGGGTCCATCACGGGTCATGCTCTCAAGCGGACGGAGTCGCGAGAAGACCACAAGTTCGATTCAGCTCAGAATGCAAACTTCGCGAAATACCAACCGCTCTCAAATGGCCAACTTCTCAAAATGGCAATTTCTTGAAATGCCAACTTCATGCAATGCCAACTACTCGAAATGCCAATTGCTCGCAGTGCCAACTTTTCCAAATGACAACTTAAAAATATAATGAAATACAGGAGTGGCGAATGCTACCGTGAATAATAACGCAAGAGGCCAGATGCTGGCAAACTTCATGGAGAGGGAGAATCTTTATATGATTAACTCCTTCTTCAGGAAGCTCGTAAGCCGCAAACGGACCTGGATTAATCCAGACGGTAAGTTCAAAAATGAGGTTGATTTTATCATGTCGACGAGGAAGCAAATATTCAATGATGTCGTCGTGATCAACGACCATTACGTTTACCTGGGACAGACGGCCCAGTTAGGTAAGTGCAACTTCGAGAAAGAGATCTCTCGACGAACCAGCTCGGATGGGCTGCATTCGGGAAGCTACGTGATGTATTCGCATCCAAAATTCCTCAATGTCTCAAGACAAAAGTCTTTGATCAGTGTGTGTTGCCATTGATTACATACTGGAGTGAGACGTTGTCTTTTACTATGGGTCTCATAAGAAGGCTCAAGGTGAAAATGATGAAATCCGCAGGAGAAGTAAAACAACTGACATCGCTCGGAGGACTGCTCAGCGGACGACGTTCCGTGGGCAGGCCCCCTACAAGGTGGACCGACGATCTAGTCAAGGTCGCGGGAAGCCGCTGGATGCGGGCAGCGCAGGAACGATCATTGTGGCGAGGGAGGCCTATGCCCAACAGTGGGCGTCATATGGCTGAAGATGATGATGATGATGAGATGATTTGTAGTACATTTGATTTAAAATTGATTTAAACTATATACTATACTTTAATATAAGTTTAGTTTGATGTAGTTTAGTCACCAGTATGTAGGAGTGCAGCAGCGCGCAGGCCGCCCGCATGTCGCGCGGCACGGGCAGCCGGCGCGCGCGCAACGCCGCGCACATGCCGCGCGCCACGTCACGCGCCTCGCGGTACCGCCCGCGCGAGCACTCCGCGCCGATTATTATCACCTACGAACCAGGAACCATCAGCATTGTGGCTTAAAAGGGTTGCTTTTAAAGTTATGACGTTTAACGGTGAATATAAAACAAATAGATTAGGGTAATGGCACCAGTGTTTGCCACTTTAAGACCAGTGTTCGAAACAATTTTCATCATTATAAAATAGAAATCATTTTTATTTAAAGGAGATCACCCAAGTTGGGCTATTTTCAAAAGTACCGGCCAACAAAAAAAAACTTAATATTTTATTAGACCATAACATGCACATTTTTTATTATGACACCAACGTTGTAAGTCCAGTCTTTGGATTATTATTCAACCGCTAATTAATTAATATTCTGTCAGTGTAATAAAAATTATGTACTAATTTTTTTTCCAGCAACGCGTGTGACAGGCGTTCGAAAGTGACCAAACAAACATCTGAATTAAAATATTTTTATAAACTACCTATGTAAAAATATTATCTTTGAACCTCATTTAAGAATACAAAAAATGATCCAACAGGTTGAGTTCCATAGTAACAAATGAATAGAATAATATAAGTTAATAAAATATAATAATATTTTTGATTGGCCGGCACTTTCAGAATTAGCCCAAATTGTATGGACGGTTAATGATGTCCTTTTACGGGACTACAGCTAGAAAGCAGATGGGCGGTATTCTTTTGATGCTAAAGACTAAAATCAGTTGCTGGCGTAATGATTAAGGGAAAAAAAACTGAAGGAAGGTAAATGTCGGTCATTGGTTCCTGTCGAACATTAGTGCCACTACCCTAAATACGTTTAATCTCTATAATATAACATTATATTGAAGTATCGAAAAGCGAGAATGGTCAATGGAAGGCTAAAAAATATGTAAATTAAACGCGAGTAAAATTCGTAAAATTCCTGTTAGGTATCAAAATTACTACACACACATAATGTGTAGTGTTCGTATAAACTTTACAAAACAGTATGCTGTCATCGACTGAAATTTTCAAAAATATACAGGTGTCCTTAAACGGCACGTCAGGCTAGCACAGGAGATAGCTTATCTCCAGATCTATCAGATAAACAAAAAACTTCTTTCTTCAAGGAATGAGCCTATTCCTTCCTTAAAGGCCGGCAACGCATCTACGATTCTTCTGGTTTTGCGGGTCCATGGGCGGCGGTGATTGCTTCCCATCAGGTGACCCGCCTGCTAGTTTGCCTCCTTCTAATATACAAAAAAAAACACTCCAACAGACTAATGGCATTCCCTAGGTTTAGAACACTTCCAGGATTGCACGTCCACCTTTAAACTTTTACGTCCTTTAATTAAAATAATTTAGGTTACGCTATGAAGGCCAAACCAACTCACCGCGGTTTTTGCCGCTTCTGGGAACTGTCTCTTCGCCATATAGAGCCTGAAGAGGTGACGAGGTTCCCGGGGTGTGCCGTCAGCCTCCCCCAGTAGAAACTCTATCAACCTAAAGCGTAAATCACATTAAATATTTCAAGTGTCAAACTTATTGGTGCCAATAGAACAAGCAAAATGCAACTGTTTAACGTGATTTTGTTTGTGTGAACTCAACGATTAGATACAACTTTTCACCAATATGGCCGACGTCACATCGTTTCCAGAGCCACTTTATTCCACGTACGATCAAACTGCGGAATGAGCTGCCATACGAAGTTTTCCCATTGAGCTACGACATGGATTCTTTCAAAAGGGGTGTAAAGTGGTTTTTTCAGGTCGGCAACACAAAAGCAACATTTCTAATGTTGCTGATGTCCATGGGCGGCGGTGACCGCTCACCATCAGCTCGTTTGCAGACTGACAATATAAAAAAAACACATAGACAACCTCGCACGCTCGACTTTTTGTTTAGAAGGAGAGAGAACCTGGAGAACCTGGAGAATCTGGAAAACCGGATCCTTACTTAAGGGTCTGCTTATTTTAAGACTAGGTGCTCTTCTCTACATGGACAGCGCATGGGGAGATTAAGCTATGGCCCGCCACGCGAGATCCGATCATGACAGTGAACGCCAGTGTACCTCAGGGTTCCGTTTTATCCCTCCTCATCATCATCATCAGCTCATTTTGTCCCCACTACTGGGGCACGAGCCTTCCCTATGGACGGATAGGGAGAACAGGCCATAAACCACCACGCGGGCCCAGTGCGGATTGGTGGTTGTTAACGGCTGCTAATGCAGCCGGGACCAACGGCTTTACGTGGCTTCCGAAGCACGGAGGAGTGAGAGATTATACATATTTGGTCAACCATCTGATGACCGGCTTTTGCGAAAGTTGCTTAACCTCAGCACTCGCAGATCGGGCGCGTAAACCATTGCGCCATCGAGCTCCTCATATTATCCCCCCTACACCATTTCTTTTCCCTTATGTTATAGTTTACGCTGGGTATTATGGACACAAAGTGATTAGACGTTTAGAAACCGGGTATTTTTTTTATCTAGATTTATTATTATTAGAACTAATTATCAGTTTCCAGTATAACACTCACCTCCTGGATAACCTTTCATCGTCGCTGGCTGCAGCCGTGTCAATAGCAACTCCGATCGCCTCATTCTCTTCCTCCTCCGACCCTCCAGACTTCAGCAAGTGTGACATTGCCTTACCATACTCCCCCGCGTGGAAATAAAACTTGCCAGCCAACAAATGGTTCTTCTCCCCTTCGAAATGCAAAGCCAAACTTTTAAAGTCTTCAGGCCTAGCTTGGGACGTCTGTATAAGAATCTCGCCATACAGATGCAGCTTGCCATTCTTCCTCGCGAGCTGAAACGCTTCGTCGTAACACAGCGACATGACTAGGAACTTAATCGCCGACGTCGGATCGTCACTGTTCTGGAAGTAGTTCGCTACCATCTTAGCGCCTTGCACCGATTTAGTCTCTTGTACTAGATTGACCGCTTCATCTATATCGTCTAGCTTTTCCAAATTCAATCGTATAGCTGATTCGAAGTCTTGCGCTCGCATGTAGGACTTTAAGGCGTCGCTGTATCTGCCTTCGGCTTCTTTAGCTTTCGCGTACTGGAGGTGGATGCTCGGGGAGTTGATTTTGGGTAGTAAAGCTTCGACTTTGAGCCAGGACTTCAGCTTGATGTAGAGGGCGGCGGCTTTTTCTGTGTTGCCCGCGTGGTCGTATAGTGAGGCGGCGTGGCTGTACTGTTTCTCTTCTTCGAGCAACTGCGCGCAATCCTTGAGCAGGTTGATATCGTTCGCGTGTTTCATGGCGACGGTGACGCCGCGCACTATGTCGCCGCAGCGAATGGAAGTGCGAGCGATCCCCGCTTCGCATTTTGCGTTGTGTTCCTTCAATTTACTGTCTTCGTTAGTTTCGGTGATCAAACTCTTTTCGTAGTTAGCTAATGCTTCATGGTAGTCCGCTCTGTGGAATAGAAATTAAGATGAGTTTTGTATACAATACTTTTTACTTATTATGTCACTAAAAGAAGGCTAAGCAACGCATCATACAGTCAAGGTCCAGGTTGTACGGTGTGGCGGCCACATACGGCCACGTACGTGAGCTCCTGGTGCAGCGCGCGGTGCAGCAGCAGGTGCGGCGCGCGCGTTGGCCGCTCGCTACGTACGTGAGCTCCTGGTGCAGCGCGCGGTGCAGCAGCAGGTGCGGCGCGCGCGGTGACCGCTCGCTACGTACGTGAGCTCCTGGTGCAGCGCGCGGTGCAGCAGCAGGTGCGGCGCGCGCGTTGGCCGCTCGCTACGTACGTGAGCTCCTGGTGCAGCGCGCGGTGCAGCAGCAGGTGCGGCGCGCGCGGTGACCGCTCGCTACGTACGTGAGCTCCTGGTGCAGCGCGCGGTGCAGCAGCAGGTGCGGCGCGCGCGGTGACCGCTCGCTACGTACGTGAGCTCCTGGTGCAGCGCGCGGTGCAGCAGCAGGTGCGGCGCGCGCGGTGACCGCTCGCTACGTACGTGAGCTCCTGGTGCAGCGCGCGGTGCAGCAGCAGGTGCGGCGCGCGCGGTGACCGCTCGCTACGTACGTGAGCTCCTGGTGCAGCGCGCGGTGCAGCAGCAGGTGCGGTGCGCGCGGTGACCGCTCGCTACGTACGTGAGCTCCTGGTGCAGCGCGCGGTGCAGCAGCAGGTGCGGCGCGCGCGGTGACCGCTCGCTACGTACGTGAGCTCCTGGTGCAGCGCGCGGTGCAGCAGCAGGTGCGGCGCGCGCGGTGACCGCTCGCTACGTACGTGAGCTCCTGGTGCAGCGCGCGGTGCAGCAGCAGGTGCGGCGCGCGCGCGGGGCAGGCGCGCTGGGCCAGCTCGGAGGCGCGCGCCCAGTCCCCGCGCGCGGCGTGCAGCTCCAGCGCGTGCTCGGCCGCCGCGCCGCCCGCGCTCTCCAGCCACCGCACGCCCGCGTCGCCCTGGCCCAGGCACGCGCAGAGGACGCCGCTAAAGCAACAATAGAAAAACAACAATGTTAGGAATCCTTTACACGAGCGTCCGCTAGCGTATAAGTTTGATAAACGTTTGCGCAGCGCAGATGCTACCACAACGCATCCCAACGAACCGCAGTGTATACCGCAGGTTCTTGGCGTAGCGGAGCCGAGCTGTGTGGAAATCGACTACAGTAAATTAAATTTTGATTTCAATGATGTCTTTCAAAGTAAATATGTCCGTTATTTGCAATTTGCAATAAATATAGTGAAAGTATTATGTACTTCGATTATTATTACTTACCACAATATAGGCAAGTCTTCGATGTGAGACGCGTCTTCGAGAGCCCAAACCATAGCGACGTCACTCAGTCGTGTGTAAACACGAATAGCTGAAAAAAAATACTTCATGAGTATGTTGGCACAATTCGATTGTTTTATTGTTTTCATAAGGGTTATATTCAATGTTACACGTTAAAAAGAAAAATATCTACCCGCGCTGTCGTTTGCCGCTATAATCCAATACAAACAAATCCAATACATCCTTACAAATTTTCCATTCATTCCATAGGCCACGCTCACTCCGATCCGAACGCCTTTAAATCGTCGAAATCTAGGACCGATAGGAACGATAGGGGACGGGGACATGCTAGCGCGATGCTATCCGCTCTAGAAACCTTCCGAGGATGTTTCAATAACACGGCTTGAAGAACCCTTTAAGTTTCTCTCTTTTCGGACAGCTACAACCACTATACCAAAAAAAAGTTAAACCGCGCGCCGGGTGCCGTCAGACCTGCTGTTTCCCTTAGAACTTCTATATCCTTGAGATAAAGACATATTAACTCACCAAATTCCACGTTGAGGTCGGTAAGTGCGGCTTCCCCCATAGCCCGCCACAGCGGCGGCTCGTCCACTGCATCGCAGAACAGCCACGCCTCGCTGAACCGCCGCAGCAGCAGCAACTTCTCTACGTGCTTGCGTTGGTTGGCCACGCGCCGCTCGCCGTCGGCGTCAGCCAGGCCAGCCGTGTTGTGGGAGTCAAGGGATAGTTTTGTTACACTGAAATGTAGTACGATAGATTAGATTCATTGCCATAGTCATAGCTAGGCAAATACCCCTCATATCCAGAGGCCTTTGTCCAGCAGTGGACGTCTTTTGGCTGAGATGATGATGATGATGAGTCATAGCTATAGCCATAGCCAATTATAATAGCCATAGTCATTGCCTAAGCCATAGCCATAGTTAGTCATCGTCATAGTCATAGCAAGATCTGGTGAAGGTCGCGGGAAGCCGCTGGATGCAAGCAGCACAAAACCGGTCGTTGTGGAGATCCTTGGGGGAGGCCTTTGTCCAGCAGTGGACGTCTTTTGGCTGAGATGATGATGATGATGATGATAGTCATAGCAACAGTAATAGCCATGGTCAAAATATTTCAATATCTAGAACAACTTATTTAAACATTGTTGAAAAAATTGTAAACGTATAACGTAGCTGTTACAATGTTTTTCATATCTTATGTGGCGACCGCAGGCCGTCATCACGTCGGGGTCACCAGTGTTCCCGAGGACGACGTATGGGAGGTTGTGATGATGGAGGGTTCCATAGCGAAGGTAAATAACGACTGCGTCTCTTTATGTGATGTTGTATATATACAGTGACTACATTGTGACTAACTTAATATTATCTAAACCTTACAAGACAATTTACATAATAATAACTATGTAAGATGTTGGAGGGAGGATGCCGTGTCTTTTCTTTATCAGATCTACGCGCGTTTAGGAATGCGTTTACAAACTCTTTAACCGTACGTGAGGATAAGAAATTATGTGGCGACCTACAATTTAAGAAGAGAAGACTCACTTGCCGCCCGTAGCGTAGCAGTAGACATCTCCCGAGAACAGTATGAGAGGTATCAGAAGGCTTAGCCAAAGTAACATTAAGAAAACGATAGCAAAAAGGATTGACATAAGCCGCGCTAAACCACGTGGTCAATCTTATGTCAATCCCATACATTTTATTCTTTTCGAACTTCGCTATCGCCACTGGTCTGCCAGCACCGCCGTCGGTCGTGGCCGTAAAGACAACGTGCGAGCCGTTGATGGAGTTGGCGGCGTATAGTAGTTCATAGCACTTGTCATAGGTAGAAAAGTGATGTGAAGTATGTCGCCACTTCTCTCATCGTCAGGCTATTCGAAGCTAGACGGGAAGAGGGGAAGGAGAGTCCTACATAACCCGGGCTCATTTTTCTACGTACGCTATGAACCGCTGGTCTTCGGTGTTACCTACTTATTCCTTTGTCGCACTAGCAAAAAACGGAACGCTCATCGAGCACATGTCCTTCATTCCTTCAACATACTACAACTTGGGGTATATGGTCGCGAGCCATCTTTGTGGCAGAGAAGTGAAATGCTACTGGTGTTTTTGGTAAGAATGTCTTTTCACCTCCCATTAAACTTTTCGAAGATAGGCGTGGGGAGGGAGGAGAGTCCCAAATAACCGGGGTCGCTTGTAGGTCCAGAATATGCGTAAGACTGCATTTACCTACGTGCGCCGTGATCCGCTGGTCTTTCGGCCCTCTCAGCATCATGAGAAATCTCCTAGGATTTAGAGATTTCTTCCTACAACATGGGGGTCCGCTAAACTAGGTGTGAAGAAGAACTTCGGTAGCTGAGATCGCATATGGATTCCGCTTTTGTTTTATACCAGGTGAAGCAGTCTTTAGTAAAAAGAAACCGTCAACAGATAGGTACTCACTTGCCGCCCGTAGCGTAGCAGTAAACATCTCCCGAGAACAGTATGAGCGGTATCTGGTCGGCCAGCACCGCCGTGGTGGCCACGAAGTCCACGTGCGAGCCGTTGATGGAGT
Organism: Eudonia lacustrata; assembly: GCA_947562085.1. NCBI lineage: Eukaryota > Metazoa > Arthropoda > Insecta > Lepidoptera > Crambidae > Eudonia > Eudonia lacustrata. Next base: position 4,378,329 of record OX387316.1, read on the forward strand.
TGGCGGCGTAGTAGTACGTCTCTATGGCTTCGTCGCGATGCACTATGAACACGTTGCGATCCGACAGGCAGATGTCCCAGATCACGCCCCTGAAGACAAAGAAGAATTTTAAATCTATGGAGGAAACTGTGGAGACGTCTTCTATCCTACCCAAAAGAGTAAAGAGCTCTTCCTGACCTCTTGGGTGCAATTTATTTTACAAACTTTGCATGGAATTCATGGTCTAACCTAACTCGCATAGGATGATGTCGCAGCACCAGGGGATCTATTTTTGAATCGCACGTATGACATTGTGTTGTCGCATGCGACTTAAGTCACACTCGTCTTCCAAGTCGCATCACGCCGATTTATCACGTATTTTTGAATCGTTCGTTTCCGGTGCTGCCAACATAATACGAAATGTTGAATGTTATCCGTTCCACGCAGAATTTAGAGAAAACCGGTAACAGTCGCAATGAAAACGGAACGTAATATCCATGTTTATATTGGCTGTTAAAAAGAACCTTTGCTTTTTATTAGAAAAGACTATCAATGTCAAAACACAAGAAACAATGTAAAAACGTCTTCTGTTGTTAAAGAAAAAAACGAAAACCTGTTTTGCTTGTATTTATTTATTTTGCAAGTTTCATATTTTTAATGACACAAACAAACGAGTGACATGACATTGACACAACGCATTGATTTTTACGGTTATTCTATCAATCGCTTCGCTCGTCGCTCGACTGCAACGAGTGGGTGCGGGAGGGTACTTGTTGCGGTCGAGCGATTCAAAAATATGGAAAGTCAAATGTCGAACGAAAATCAGTAGAAACCTAGCGCTCGACTTGAGGCGAAGGAATCAAAAATAGAGCCCCTATGCGCGTGTATAGTGCCCCTGTGCGCATGTATAGTGCCCCTGTGCGCGTGTATAGAGCACCTGTGCGCGTGCATAGTGACCTGAGGTCGGCGGGCGACGCGCGGGGCACGGGGCACAGCTCGCCGGCCGCGGGGCAGTACACGTGCAGACGGCGGCGGTCGTCCGCCACGCAGCCGCGGGCGCCGCCGATGTCGCAGTACACGCCGGCGAGCCCGCAGCTGTGCTTGTAGCGCACGCCCGCGCGCCACTCCTCCACGCCGAAGTACTCGATGTGGCCTTGCTGACATTTTAGTATAAAGTTTATAGCCATAACAGTGTTTTGTTTCGGAAACAAAAGCTGCATATTCTGGTTGTATTTTATTTTTCATAAATCGCTTGGGGCAGTCTGCACATTTGGCTAGTATCAAAATGAGGGAGTTATTGTAAAATAATTAAGATGCCACACGCCACTCCTCAACGATGAAGTACACGAAGTTACCTTGCTGACATTATTGCCTGCTTATCCACAATACACATTAAAACAATTAATTTAGCCTTGTTTCAAATTCATAACAACTGTATATATTTATTTTTTATTTTAAACTTACATCTGTTATAAATATGAAGAAGTCACTAGTAAGATGAATATCGACAATCTTGGCGCCCTGCATATGTGGCTCCGGAAATACGAGCGCGTCTCTTTCCGGCTGTGACGGATCAGGTGGGTCAATCTGTAAATAATGTTGATGTAAAAAAATCATTATTGATCTAAAACTCTATACTTTATTATTGGAGTTAAAGAGTTAAGATAAGCTTATTATAAATTAGAGTACAGCGTAACGTGGCGCAGCACCTTGATACATGACGGCGGCATAGTCTCCCGCCAAGCGAACTTCGTCGAACGGTGTGAAAAGTGACGCAACGCGGTCAGGTCAATTCCTCTGACAGTGGGAGTACCACGCGTGGACTCCGCTGATGCAGCAAACATGCACCGCGTTGAGGCTAGGATAGTCGCCTCTAATGTTCTTTAATAAACAAATGTGTCCGCACCGAGTGCAGCGTGGCGCGGCCCTGGTACATGACGGCAGCGTAGTCTCCCGCCACGCGAACTGCTTCGACTGGCGCAGGGTAGTGACGCCGCGCGGCCGAGCCCCCCGATAGAGGGTAGAACCACGCGTGGGCACCGCTGATACAGCACACGTGTGCCGCGCCGAGCGCTAGGAGAGTTGGCTCCGTTGGTAGGGCGTACGTTGCTAATGCAGTCGGTTCCGCTAGAAACGATTACATACATTGAAGATGTAAACTGTAAGCAGCCTAAAAGATTTAATACATTTTAATATCTCATACAAAGTTTTAAAACAAATAATTCAAACCGTAGCACAAAACATTTATAAAAACTTTTATTCAACTGATTTTTTGCGATATGATAAAAAATTGGATACTTACAAGTATTGGAAACTATTTCAATACTTCTCCGAATGGTAATAAAAATTAAAAAGTCCCATATTTGTAAATAAGATGATAATAAAATTATTATAACACTCCATTGAAGTTAAGCCGAGCCAAGCGGAGTCGAGCTGGGTGGAAATCAACCAATTGAGTCCCTTGAAAATAAAGGCTCTTCTCAGCTCCGCTCCGGTCTGAGCGGCGTCGTATTTCTAAGGAAACCCGTCACGTCACTTAGCTGCTTCGCTCAACTCAGTTCCTCTTCAATGGAGTATCACTGTTATACTAAAATCGGCCGAGCTGCGTGGCATGGCGTGCAGCGTCGGCAGTCGCGCCATGTACACGCTGAGCGTGGCACGCCCCGCCGCCGGTCGACACAGACCTCACTACTTATCCACTACTTATACTCACACTGCGTACAGGAAAGCGCAGTGTGGGCAGGCCTCCAACAAGGTAGACCGACGATCTGGTAAAGGTCGCGGGAAGCCGCTGGATGCGCTGAAACCACCAGTTGTGGAGATCCTTGGGGGAGGCTTTTGTCCAGCAGTGGACGTCTTTCGGTTGAGATGATGATAATACTCACATCTGCCGAGGTCGGGCTCGTCGGTCACGATACATTGGTACACGGTGACTTCGGTGAGGCTGGTGAGGGCGAGCAGCCGCGTGGTGTGCGCCGCGTGCAGCGCCGGCAGTTGCGCTACGCTGCAGGCGACACAGACCCCACAACTTTTACTCACATCTGCCGAGGTCGGGCTCGTCGGTCGCGATGCACTGGTACACCGTCGCCTCGGTGAGGCTGGTGAGCGCGAGCAGCCGCGTGGCGTGCGCCGCGTGCAGTGCGGGCAGTCGCGCCACGTAAACGCTGAGCGTGGCGCGCCCCGCCGCCGCCAGCAGCCGGCCGTCGCCGCTCCAGCGCGCGCGCTCCGCCCCGCCTCCGGGCGACACGCATCCCACAACTTCGCCGTTGTCCCACACCGATATCAACTTTAACCTACAATATAATTTTATATTAACCCTTTAACCGCCAAGGTCAGATTAATCAAATAATTTTTTTCAGGCCTATTTCGCAAGGTCAAGGTCGTATATTTACAACCAAATACCACTACTCGTATAATCTGCATTTTTTTGTATAATAACGCTGTATTATATGAAAATTATGTTTATATTTGGTAAATAGTTAATCAAGTAATCATTTACAATTGATTACACTTTAGTCTCTTAATTAGAAGACCTAAAAATAATGTCTGAAGTTAGATAAATTACTGATATTATTCTTAGAAAATTGTATTGATGTCCAACGCCCCTGTCCGAAAAATCTAACAATAGGGACGAGACATAAGCAAAGATTTACTGATACAAAAATCCACATAAATAAAATATTTCTGTTTATACTGACAAATATTTTTTTTTTAGTTGATATCCCTATGGTGAGTGGGCCTGATGCAGTCCCTCCCATTGTGCTTCGGACGTGTGCTCCTGAGTTGGCGCCGGTTCTAACGCGCCTTTTCCGGCTCTCTTACAATACTGGCGTTGTCCCGAGTTCTTGGAAGACAGCCCTTGTCCACCCGATTCCCAAAAAAGGCGATCGCTCAGATGCGTTCAACTACAGGCCAATAACTATCACCTGACAGAGAGACTAGACATGAAGCCCGTGAATGCTGGAGTCCCGCAGGGGTGTGTGTTATCCCCTAACTCTGTTTCTTCTGCATATCAATGACATGTTTCATAACAACAGCATTCATTGATATGCGGACGACAGTACTGGGGATACGTTCTACACCGGACGAGCTAATATTTCTCTTTAAAGTGTCATCGAGAGCCGGAATAAACTTGTGACTGACACCGAGAACATGTTAAGTCATGTCTCGATTTGGGGCTGACGTAACCTAGTCCACTTTAACCCCTCCAAAACACAAGCTTGCGCATTTACCCTCCTTGATCCAACCTGACTATTGGGAACCTTGGCGTCGATATTTCGAGTGACGTTTAGTTTTGGGGTCATTTGGAAGGTAAAACTAAGTTACGGCCTACAATAAGGCCGTCCCGCCATGTTACGAATGTTGCGCGCGCAGCTTTTCTTTGCCACGCAGCCAATGGGATTGCACAATAAACCATATTTTTTATAACCATAGAATATAAAACTTATGAACTAGGTTAATATTAAAAATAAACTTTTCGATTGTTTAAGTTATTTCCGTTTATGAATTTTACTTTAAACCTATCACTAAAAAGGTATAAAAAAGAAATAATCCAATTCACTGTAATGAAAAAACCACTAACTGTCCATCACCACAAGATGCTGCCTGCCCGTTGCAAATGGCTATGTCGGTGAGACTATCCTTGTGATTCTTGACTTGAAACAATTCCTCTCCAACCTCTTTTATGTGGGTTGATATTGCTATGATAAAACCAGCACTAAACCCAATCAGTATATACCCATCGCCATACCACTTGTAGGATACTATGGATCCGTAACGCTGTTGAAAGGCTAGTTCGATTGGGTTTTCGGGATTCAAAAGGTTGTATAAGTACAGGGTCCGTTTCCCAACAATGAGACTTATCTGAAAAAAATATCAATTTAATTTCTCCATTATAAAAATGTGTAGGATTGATTATTCTTTTGTTTTATCAGTGTCTACTCTGTAGGTACTACTATGCACAATATGAAAACATGAAAATCCATAATAATTAAATAATTCCTTGCCTGTTGCCAAGACACAAAAAATAGGTTGTAAACTAAATACTATAGCAGCGCTTCCTAAAAAGCTAAGCAGCTTTCGCAATGCCTTCTCAGAGGATGTGACCAAATTAAAATATCTCAAGCACCTCCGTGCTTTGAAAGGCGCAATAAGCACTTTGTTTTTGTTGTAAGATGGTAGTCCTTGAAACACCCGAACCAGTTCCCTCCCAAAATTTATCTCGATCAATCCATAGGGAAACCTCATGCCTCAACAGTGTGGACATAAAATGAGCTGATGATGATGATGATGGTGAACTAACAAAACTTATGTAAATGTTAATATACCGTATTTTCTCCAGCGACCCTCTCGTCTGTTTTCATTTCAGAAAATTGTAGGTCGAATGGTGTATCACGCAACGATATGATTCTTAGTGTGTCGCCATCAGAATTATTTATAGACAAACTCTTGTCTTCCGATGCGAGAACTAAAATGCTGTCTTTGTTCCACGCTGCACAAGTGATCTTCTTAGTATGTTTACCAATTATAGGTATTCTCCTGAAATTGCATAAATTAGACTCCAATATAAACATTGTTAATATTATAACCAACTTAATATATAAAAAATCTATATTTTTCTATGAACCCTGAACTCGCTTAACTAAGGTTCACCCAACAGTGATGGAGACTTATGCTATGTAGGTAACGTAATGTATGTACGGCAGATTAGTTAAAAATAAAAATAAATTAATATAAAGCATGGTGTTTGCATTTGGTCCCTTATTATTTTTAAACATATAATGAAAACTAACTAAAATTAGGTTTCATTATTAGGTAAATTCTGCTGACATTCTGACTATTTAAGTCACCTTTTTGAAATAGTTGTAGTAAAAATAGGATTCTAAATACATAAAGTACTAACTTTGCAGTGTGGTGGTTGTACAAAGCCAAGTTGCCTTTCTGTGTACCAATAGCCAACAGTGGCTCTCCATATGCCCATGCCAGACATGATGGCGGCTCCCGGAGCCCTGTCTCTATGTTCATCTTGTTATTAGCATGGCACTCCCACAGCAGGACAGAGTTACTGTTCGGAGTGATAACTGCCAGGTAATCACCATCATTATCCCACTCCATGCCAGCACATAGTCTTAAATATAAATGGTTTTGAAAATTAAAATACATTGCAATTATTAATATCTTGACTTGCAATCTGAAAGTGTAGGATATAAGATTGTTTCTAAGAAGTCAATTAATATTAATTTAAAAAAATATATAATAGAACATTGTAACAAATTAAAAATATTTAGTTTATAAGAGGCATTCCCTTACCCTTGTAGTTTCATCCTCTCCATATGTTGCCCAGACCTATCATAAATTGCAACCGTTGCATCTGTACCAGTGGTTGCAAGGAGAGAACGAGACTCTCCTTTCTGCCAAACAAAATACAACTCTCCAAGCCCATGTGGCTGCTCGATAGTGTATAACAACTGCAATAACAAAAAAAATATTTTAATATCAAAGGTAGGTACTATTAAGACTTTGTAATCTTACTAGTTAACTTATTAAGAAAACACATATTAAATAGTAGGTATCTAATGTAAACATTGAGTTATAACACTATATGGTACATAATAACTAAATGAGCATAAATTAACCAAACTAATATTACCTACCTGAGACAAAAAAACAACACATTACAATAATTATGAAAAAAAAACAACAATTTCAGATGTATTCTTACTTTGATTTCTAACTACTTTGTACTAATGGTAATAATACTTAGTACATTATAATCTTGCAATTATAAATTTTTACAAGATATTTGTAGAAATATAAAATAATAATTTACTTCTACTTACTTTAGGTGCAGTCATTTTATTAATTTTTCTAAGGTTCAAGTTATGGTAAAATAGACTTATGTATGTATAAATGGGTAATTTGGAAAATAGCTCTTGCTGTTTTACTTAAACATATTTTACAAGGGAACTAATAAAGTATTTCTCAGAGGTTTAATACTCTAATTAATAGATTTTTATGAAATTACCCATTGTAATTTGTAATGTTTGTTTGTACAACACAGTGTCAACACAAACAGTAGGCAGGCAAGGCAGGCAGTTGGACAGTGTTGCAGTGTTGCCTCGTTGCCTGGCAACCATTAATAAGGATGTAGACCCAATATTATAGAATTATACATAGTCTATGATGTAGGTGCTGATGTTATATAAAGCATCGATTTTTTGATATTTCAAAATACAAATTGTTAAAAAAATATTTGCCTTCCGATTGTGTCTGAATGCTCGCTAATGTTTATTGGGTTGGGCGGAGTGACTGGGGGGGTTGCTTTAGTAATCGGCGGCAGTCGTAGAGGGTACGGGAGGGGGGAGGAGGTTAGGGGGGGGGGGGGGGTAGGAGTGTGCCCCTCTTAAAGGGGGGAGACGCGGAAACCCATAGTTTTTTATCTGCCGTTTCTTATCAAATAATCAATCACTACAAAAACCTTTGACTTAAGTAGTTATTTTTTTTTCTTTACGCTCCCTCCTTTCTTTTGGCCCTCGCTACGCTGCGCTTCGCTCGGGAAAAAAAACCTTAACCTATCCAACAGCACAAAATACCCAACAGATTACGTAAGTTTTTTAATTTTATTTTTTTTACGCTCCCCCCTTCCGTTTGGCCCTCGCTACGCTGCGCTTCGCTCGGAAAGAAAAATGTAACTTAACCTATCCAACAGCACAGAATACCCAACAGATTACGTAACTTCAAACACGTGTAAAAACAAAACCACGCATCTCCGCGGGGTGGGGGGGTGTCGATTGAAAGGGGTAACCAACCCTTTTTTTTTTTTTTTTTGATGCTGAGTGTAAAATCTGCTAACAGACGCATCAGCAGGCAAGAGGGGTCCCGCTGGCTGTCCGAGGATGGCCTAGACTCTGTTCCAGGGCCGAAGCCCTAGAGAAAGCGAGTCGAAGCCGACTCGGTAAAAACCACTCCGATGTCCTCTCGTCACCTTGGAACCAGCAGACCGGCGATCATCGCGTCGTCCTCATCTGAGGAGGACGCATCGAACGCCGGCATGGTAGAGCCTGACGAGGTCATGGGAACCCTTTCGGACACTTTCACAACCCCGTCGGTGACTGCTCGCCCTGAAGATGGGCGAGCCCCTCTTCCGCCCCTGATTGGGGCGGGTGACCGCCCTCGAAAATGATGGGCGGACACGCTTGACCCGTCATTTGGTGAGACGGGTCGCCGACGCGCCGGGACATACGGGGCGTCGGCCCTCAGTGGGGACCTGTGCAATGCACGGTCGAAGCCCTAGGGGGCTAGGGCTTGGACTGCGCTGGTTTCCCACTGGTTGGAGAAGGCGTTGGTACTGCCGCCTTTTCCGCAGGAGGCGTCTGCGGCGGCACGGATCTGCCAGGGGGTCATCCTCCCTGGCCCGTTCCGCCTCCTCCTTCAGCGTCATGACGTCGACGCAGAAGGAGTTGACCGCCTCCCAGGACCCCTCGCTACCGAGCATGAACAGAACCACGGTCGGCAGGGAGAGGTCCGCGCCAATCACAGTGACCAATGCGGAGCGCTGGACATCGAACGCAGAGCACACCATCAAGGTGTGTTGCGCCGTGTCCTCCGCTGCTCCACAATGGTGGCACTGTGGGGTCGGCTCTCTTCCAATCCGGTGCAAATAGCGTCCAAACGAACCATGTCCGGACAGTATTTGCACCAGATGGTATGTGAGCGACCCATGGCGCCGCTCCGCCCATGCTTGGAGGACGGGACGTAAGGCCTCCAGACTACGCGTTTGCGTAGCCGAGGCCCCTTCGCCCAGGCCCTCAGACCATAGGCGGAACATCTCCTCACGAGCTCCTTCAAGAGCAGCGCGCCTCTCTGGAGGGGCCAGGCGATTGCCACTGGCCCTCTCCTCTGCTCGCTGCCGGTATGCTGCAGCGAGCACCTCTGCCATTAGCTCCCACGGGGGTGACCCCGCGAGAGCACACGCCACTTTCCGGGACACCGTTCGGTAGCCCCGGATCGCCCGCAGCGCCATTGCGCGCTGGGCCCGCTGGAGAGAGGCGATGGCGTGTGGGCTCAAGCAATCAGCCCAAACCGGCGCCCCATACAGCGCCATGGAGCGCACGATGCCGCCGTAAAGTCGGCGGCACGCCACGCTCGGGCCCCCCACATTGAGCAAGAGACGCCCGAGGGCATCTGCTGCTCCCAGCAGCCGGGGCTCGAGGAGCTTAAAATGTCCCTCGAAGCCCCCACCGCCCGTCGATCACTAGCCCCAGATACTTCATCTGGGGCTTCAGACTGACCCTCTCGCCCTCCACAACGACCGATGCACCAGCCGACAGCCGTCTCCGAGGCCCATGGAACACCATGGCCTCGGTCTTGTGGAGGGCCACCCCCAAGCCCAACGTCCGTATCCGCCGCACGATATGGCTGACGAAAACGGACGCCAAGCGCTGGACATCCTCCAGTCGCATCCCCCGGACGGTGACGAGCGTGTCGTCTGCGTAGCAGAGCAACCGCACCATCGAGGGAAGGCCACATCGAAGGACGTAGTCGTATCCGACGTTCCACAACAGGGGCCCGAGGACCGACCCCTGTGGAACGCCGCGGGACACCCTGTGACGGCCAAGCTCGCCGCCACGTCCCACGTATGCTACGTCCCGGTCCCTCAAATAATCTCCCACTATTCGGCGCAGATATGGAGGCATTTGATGAAAACGAAGCGCCTCCATGATGACGCCGAAGGGGAGACTATTGAAGGCATTGCGGATGTCCAGCGACACCGCCAACACCATCTCCCGCCTCTCGATGGACCCGTCAACGAGTGTCCGGAGATCGGACAGGGCGTCGATCGTCGACCGTCCCGTCCGGAAGCCGTATTGGACCTCAGAGAGATCGGGGCCCGTTACCCCTCCCAGCTGCTGGACTATTCGGGAGGCGATGATTTTTTCAAACACCTTCCCGATTTCGTCCAGCAGCACAATGGGGCGATATGCCGAGGGGTCGTCCGCCGGACGCCCCTCCTTGCGAAGCAGGCATAGCGCTCCCTCCTTCCAGACCTTTGGAAACTGTGCGAACTTCAAACTAGCGTCGCACAGCTCCCTGGCCCTGGCCCCTAGATGCTTTAGGGCCAGGTCCAGCACCCGCTTCGGGACGCCGTCAGGTCCCGGTGCCGTCATACGCCCTTTAAGACGGGCGACGGCGTCTTTCCACTCCTCATCATCAATAAGAGGAGGGGGAACTCTCTCTCCCTCCACGTCCGCAGCTGGCGGGGCCATCCGAGGGGGAACAAAATCCTCCTCGGCTGGGGGAAACAGTCCCCCGATGACCGACACCAGGAGATCGGGATCCATCGTCTCCGTGATGGGCGTGCCGCGCACTTTCAGCTGCTTGCGCGCCAGCGAATACGGCCGCCCCCACGGATCCCGATCCAGACCCTGCAACTGCTCTTCTCTAGATAGCTCCTTTGAGGAGGCAATCGCAGTTTGCAGGGTCTTTTTCAACTGCCTGTACAGCTCGTACAGGCGGTCCTCCTCCTGAGTGTCCCTGACGTGGCGCCGACGGGCCCTAGTGTAGGCCCGCCTTTGGACACTGCAGTCATTTCTCATGACTGCAATGTCCTGGGACCACCAGTGAACTTCACGGCGGTCCCGCGGAGGCTGCGCCCGAGGCATAGAAGCCTCGCACACCTCCGTTAAAGCGCCGCGGAGACGGCTAGCTGATTCGTCGACGTCCGGACCGGACATCGGACGCGAGAACCAGTCTTCGAAGATCGCCGTCTCGTTCGCCAGCTCCGGCTTGAGCCTGCTAAGTGCCCAGCGGGGAGGCCGGTCACAGCTTATGGGCTGTGGGGGGCCTATGGTGCAGGGTGGAGCTCTCGAATCGGATATATCGATGGTCCGAAAGAGTCTCCACGTCCTGCACCACCCTCCAGTCGCTAATCGTGCGCGCGAAGGCCGGGGTGGCAAACGACACGTCCACCACCGAGCCTCCATTATGCCGCACGCACGTGTGGACTGCGCCCCTGTTGAGGAGCGACAGACCAGCGGCGGCTGCCCATTGCTCCACAGCCTGGCCCCTTTGATCAGTCGCTGGACAACCCCAGACGACCGACTTGGCGTTCAGGTCTCCAAGAACGAGAACCTGACGCGGGGCCGCCCTCCTGATGGCTACGCCGACGACGCCTAGAAAAGACTTGAAGTCGGCGAGCGGTCTGTTTGGGGAGAAATAGGTCGAAAAAATAACCATATCCTCCCAAACAACCGCCGCGTACCCAGCACCCCGCTCATACATTGAGGGGGGTGTATAACCTGGGGTCGCACGCACCATCACGGCGGCAATGTCGCTTGTGTCCCCGACCCAGTTGGGCTGGTTGGGGATAAAGTACGGCTCCGACACCGCCGCCACGTCCACTGACCATTCCGCCAGGCTCTGGTGTAGCAGATCCTGAGCCCTGGCAGAGTGGTTCAGGTTCACCTGGAGAAAGTTGATATGGGGCCGTCTTAACATTGCTCGGCCACCAATTCAACCTCCATGGGCCCCGTTTGGGGCGCCGTCTGTGTGGCGGGGGCGGCCTGACGAGCTGGACGCGCCGGCAACTTGCCCTTGGCCAGGGGAGGCTTACAACTACGCCCCCCCATAACGTGGCCTGCCGGTCGTTTGGCAGTAGCACACACGGCACAGTGGGGCTTTGCGCTACAATCGTAGCCCCTGTGCCCCTCCTTACCGCACCGGTAGCAGAGATTGCTCCGGTCGGTTTTTGAAGGGCAGCTTGCTCTGGCGTGCCCCATCTGCATGCACCGGAAGCACCGGGCAGAACGGGCTTCCAACGCCTGGACACTGGCCGCGCTGAAGCATATCAATAGGCGACCAGCGTTAACAACCTTCTTGGCTGCGGCCACCGGTCATGACACAACCGTCGTACCCAAACCACCGGGGCCGTCCCGGATGGGACGCACCTTCACGTCTGTGACGTCACATCCGCCCTTAGCCGCGATAGTTGCGGCGAGGTGCGTCTCCGTCACGGACTCGTCTAGCCCGCCCACCCTGATTTCTGTGGTCTTCGTGGGCCAGACGACTGTGGCTATATCCGCAAGAGCCTCCCTCATTTTTTCGGCCAAGCGATCCGCCTTCATACCGGATTCAGCGCCAGAAATTTCAATTATTTTGGACCCAGCGACGGTGTTGCGGCACCGACGGTTGGGGATATCCATCCCGTCGATGTCGACCAGGTCTCGGGCCCGGATCAGCGCGTCGGCATATGAGACCCCCTTCTCAATCGCTTCGGGAGTGAGGGTGACCAACACAGCTGCCGATCTTGGCACAGCAAGCTTGGCCTTTTGGCCGGTTGTGCGAGTCTTTCTAGCAGGAGCAGCGGACGTAGCCTTATTGGGCTTCCGCCGAGGCGCTCTCTGCTGCTTGGCCACCTCTGAATATGTCTGACGGGGCAGGGCCTGCTCCGGAAGGGCGGATGTTTTGCCCTTCCTCTTCCTCTTGCGGCGCTTTTTAGGCGTCTCCTGCGTCAACCACTCCGAGCCTGCCCCAATCGAGACCTCGACCGGGGGAGGCGCTTTTGCAGCTGCACCCCGGGAGGTCGACGGGACCACCGCTGGAGGTCCAACCTTCTTGGCCCTCTTCGGCGGGGAATCGGGCTTTTTGCCCGCCGCCTTGCCCGTGGCTGGCTTGGTTTGCCCTTTAGGAGCAGGGGGCGTCAGAGCTGCTGCGGCTTTGCGGTCCGCCGCGAGCGGCGGTCGCAGGCTCTTGGCCGGCAGCAGGCGATCTTCAAGACCCTCCAGGCGAGCATTTAGCATAACCCCGAAAGTTCGGGCCAGCTTTGCTTCAAAGGCTTGAAGAGCATCCGACTCATCAACCACAGCCTTCGTCTTGCCGCGGCCAGCCGTCTCCCGCACGGTGACAATTGGGGAGAGGGGCCTTGGAGGAGGGCAGTCCATCTCCATGGACTCCATGGACAAGGGAACCTCGGAGAGCGTAGGGGGAAGAGATCCGGACTTCCTCCCGCTCTTGAGGTCCCTAACCTCGGCAGACAAAACTGCCACGCTCTTAGTGAGGTCTGCCAGCTGCCGCTGCAGCCTCACGTTTTCCCCCTTTAGAATTCGAGTGTCCTCCGAGATGGATTTGGAGGACACTTCGCGGAAACTGTCTAGGATGGATTGGGCTGATTTTTTTAGCGCCTTCTGGAAGCAGCCCTGAAGGTGCGATGACTTCTTCGCAACCTCCACTATGACCGCACAGTCCGCCTTCACCACCTCCTCGATGTCGAGGGCAGTCTTCAGGTCCGGATCTGTGGGTAGAGCCTCGTCTTCCATCCGACTGGCGTAATAGGACACTCGAGTCTCGAAGGCGCGGCGCTCCATGTCAGCCATCTCCCGGTCGAACGCGATCTGCTGCTCCTCACGCTTTGCAGCGTTGAGCTCGCGCTTGGCCTGGGCAAGGCCGACATACTCCCCAGTGGTGGGGCGTCTCCCGCGACCACGCGGAACCGTCTTTTTCGTCGGCCCGTTCACCGACGAGTCCGAATTGGACTCCTTGCTCTTGTCCCCCTTAGATGTTTTGGGGGGACGCTTCCTCTTTACCCCTAAAGAGGTGAGGGTGTCAGTGCTCATGCAACTGTCGTCTGACATTTCGCTGCACTGGTACCGGTCCTTTCGTTCTCGCATGGGGTAAGGGGAGGAGCGGGATTCGCTCCTGCCGCTGCGAACCGACAATGCCAGTGAGCTGGCACGACTCCCCTTTTTGTTCGGTCTAAGTTTAAAGCCGGAGTCCACGGCCGATCTCATTGAGACCGCCGACGAGTCGGACTCGACGTCTTTTTTGCCATCACTAAGTGTAGCGGGCAGAACCGCCACACTTTCCTCTCTCGCTGCGGAAGAGCTGCGCGATCGCGCAGCAGTTGGCGAAGAACCACCTGCCGGCCCGGACCCCGGCAGCGGCCTGCTCTCAACAGGTTCGCACCTTTCTTCCTCACCTCTTGCGCCCACATGCGCAATCACGCCACGTAGAACTTTGCCCCCCCCAGAAACGGTGGGGCAGCCTGAGACCGAAATCTCAGGGAGGGATTCTCCTGCCTCCCGGCGGGTACCCTCCTGGGGTAGTTGCTCTTTAATTCTATTTGTCATGATAGATTTGACAATTTGCCACCACACCACCACAGAGGGCGGGAGGTGTCTGCGGGGTTGTAACAAGTTTTCCTTCTTGTCGCCCGAGTGGGCTGCCTGTCTGCCTGGACAGACACGTACCCGGCTACGCCGAGACCGGGATCGTTGTGCAAGCCAGAACAGAACAGGCGACATCGCAACAAAGGTTGGCGTGAAGCCCGAGTTGAAAACACCTTGCGCATAGAAGCGCTTGAAGGGCGCCCAGAAAGGGCGCCGACCTTCCCTATTCCCCCCCGTATAACAACACCAGAAGAGGCGCCGTCAAAACTCCCGCTGCCCAAAAGTGGGCAAGCCGTCGGCCAGAAGGGCCGCGTACGAGAGGTGCAAGGCCCCGAAGGGGCTCCCGCTTATAAACCAGGTATTCACCCAGTTCCGCAACAAGACCCGCCTCCCTTCCCTCACAGAAAGAGGTTAGGGTCCTGCTGCATCGACCATCGCGGACTTGAAACCTAGCCTACGCAACGCCCGGCATAAGCCACGCACACCACCTTGCGCACAAAGGCGCGTGAAGGGTGCCCAGGAGGGCACCAGCAACCCCATCCCCTCGCGCTACAACACCCAGAAGGGGCCCCGTGCAAGCTCCCGCTGCCCGAACGGGGCAAGCCGTCGGCCAGAAGGGCCGCGTACGGGAGGTGCAGGGCCCAGAAGGGGCTCCCGCCTATAAACCGGGTACTCACCCGGTTCTGCAACGACCATCGCGAGCATTTTGAAAAACAAAACGTTCGCGAGGCCCCACAACCGCCATGCGCATAAAAGCGCCTGAGAAGGCTTGCCAACAGCCCCACCAGAAAAGGTGTAACGCCACTTCGCCATCCCGAAGCTGGAGCTCCAAACTCCTCGCGCATCCAGCGCCTGAGGGGTGCCCAGACAGCCACCTGGCCACCACCGTGACGCTCCGACCAGGCCTCGTCATACTCCCTACTCGTCTCCACTTAGCAGCAGCGAAACCCACCTACAGCCGGTACGATTTTGCCGCTGCACCATGAAGACATAGCCTCATTGTTTTCCACCCATCTAGGCTAAGGGGGGGAAACAAAGACGAGTTAGGGTGACGCCCTGGTCAAGAGACCCCTTGCGATTGAATCGCCTAAAGGGTGCCCAGAAGGGGCACCGACACTACTCCCTTCGCTGCGCCAGAAGGGGGCAAGCCTATGGGTGCTGCACCAGAAGGGGCTAAGCCAATGGGAGGTGCGAGGCCCAGAAGGGGCTAAGCCAATGGGAGGTGCGAGGCCCAGAAGGGGCTCCCGCCTGTGCGCTGGATGTTGGCCGTCGAGTTTGCATGCTCATTCCCACCTCCCGCGAGACATGTCAACCCTACGTTGCCCAGGGAGCGCCAGGCGCAACTTTATTGTCCGCGCCCAATCATCATTGGAACGCGGCAAATAAGAGTCAGGCACACGAGGAGGCCATCCAACACGCACCCCGGGGTAACCAACCCTTATCAACTCCTAATTCCTGCCGCCGATTACTAAAGCCAACCCGAGTGACTTACTGGCTAGCTTTGTTTATTAAGTAATTAGTCACTCAAAATGATTTATGTATTTTTAGGGTTCCGTACCTCATAAGGAAAAAACGGAAACCTTATAGGATCACTTTGTTGTCCGTCTGTCCGTCTGTCCGCTTGTCCGTCTATCCGTCTGTCCATCTATCCGTCTATCTGTTAAGACCCTTTATCTCGGGAACGCGTGGAGGCATCGAGTTGAAATTAAAACCATATACTCAGCTCAGGTCTGCGGTCTTTTGAAGCTGTGAAAAAATCATACTTTTATCTAAATTAACGAAAAAATAAGATACGGCCGTTTATGTTGAAAAAAGGTTAATCTCAAGATGTTATGCATGACTGACAACTGACAAGTCACTCAGTCTTTTTAATTCGTTCGTTACAGCTCTGGCATATAGTATTTTTTAGCAATTTCTTCTGGGTGATAAAGAATCAAACGCACAAAATAATTCGAAATAGTTAAAAACACTTATTTTTGTTATTATTTATCATGTACTTGCCAGAAATCGTTAGGCTTATGTAAAAATAATGTATTAAAAGACTTTTATCATAAAATTAGTTGTACCTGAGAGTAAGCTAACGAAACGCATCAGACAGCGAGAGAGTTGTGCTTGCCAGTTAAATTAATTCAATGTTGCAAGTCATCAAACCTTTCTAATGATGTTTTTGGGTGGCACAAATTGAATAAAAAATATGTTATATATATTTTTAGATTCTACGATTTTTTTCCCTACATTTTGATACCTTTGAATCTTAGGTACATTCGGGGCCCTTGTTGTATGGGGCGAGGAAAGGTCTCCAATTAGCAAATATCAAAATTTGTTGACCAATAGTTATCGAGATATCCCATGTTAAAGGGTATCCCGCTGGGGTCACGCTCGTCAAAATTATTTGACCTAAACGAGCAGGAACGAGACACGCTACTGATATAGTTTTTGTGCTAAGATTTTGTTGATTCAATTATGAATCCATCAGTGAAAATTCCAGGATT
This sequence comes from Eudonia lacustrata, assembly GCA_947562085.1. Lineage (NCBI taxonomy): Eukaryota > Metazoa > Arthropoda > Insecta > Lepidoptera > Crambidae > Eudonia > Eudonia lacustrata. Next base: position 4,394,962 of record OX387316.1, read on the forward strand.
CTACCTTCTGTAGTTACCGAGTAATCAAATATATACTTTTCGTCAAAATTCCTCCGAAAAGTAAGTTCTAGTTGAGGTGTAAGACAAAAGGCTACATTCATGAAATCCAGGGAAGATTTTGTTGACTCTGAGAGAAAATTTGTTAGACAAAACCGAGAACTCTAGCTACAGTACATCCTGAGATATAACGCTAATATGGTTATCCCGCTGGGGTCGTGTTGATACCTAAACATGGTTTTTCCACAGGAATGGAGCAAGTAGCGAGTTTATGACTATAGCCAAGATTTTGTGGGTGTAAAAATCTAACCAGTTCCTACTTTTCAGTTTCCTAGGTACAGTATTTTAGGAGAAATTAAAATTTATAACTTTCATACTAAAAGTACGCGTATAAGCCGACCAAATTAAGTTGGTTCTTTAAAAAAACCAAAATGGTGGCCAATTTTAGTTTCATCGGAATCGGCCCTTAAACAAAAAAATTGGCCGCCATCTTGGCCTTTTAAGGAACCAACTTAATTTGGTCGGCTTATACGCGTACTTTTAGTATGAAAAAGTTATAAATTTTAATTTCTCCTAAAATACTGTACCTAGGAAACTGAAAAGTAGGAACTGCCCCCTGACTATGAGCTCTTATAGCAGTATTATTGCAGTTGTGGAAAAGAGACGCGAGTATATTCGCCGCTACACGCGTCTCGTTTTCACAACTGCAATAATACTGCTATAAGAGCTCGTGGTTACCCCCCTGGTTAGATTTTTACACCCACAAAATCTTGGCTATAGTCATAAACTCGCTACTTGCTACATTCCTGTGGAAAAACCATGTTTAGGTATCAACACCGTGACCCCAGCGGGATAACCATATTAGCGTTATATCTCAGGATGTACTGTAGCTAGAGTTCTCGGTTTTGTCTAACAAATTTTCTCTCAGAGTCAACAATATCTTCCCTGGATTTCATGAATGTAGCCTTTTGTCTTACACCTCAACTAGAACTTACTTTTCGGAGGAATTTTGACGAAAGTAGGTATTTGATTACTCGGTAACTACAGAAGGTAGAATCCTGGAATTTTCACTGATGGATTCATAATTGAATCAACAAAATCTTAGCACAAAAACTATATCAGTAGCGTGTCTCGTTCCTGCTCGTTTTAGGTCAAATAATTTTGACGAGCGTGACCCCAGCGGGATAACCTTTAACATGGGATATCTCGATAACTATTAGTCAACAAATCTTGATATTTGCAAACAAATTTAAACATAATATCAACTAAATCATGGCGAAATTTGAAGCCGATCTGAAGGGGTTATCCCGCTGGAGTCACGGACATCAATAATAGGAGTAGATTTCTCACTATAATTTTATTGTCGATTGCAGGAACCAACGTCTGATTGATAGCGATACTATTGCCGGGGTGGCAAGCGTGCCACCCCGGCTTTGTTTGCCCGTTCATCAGAGGTAATTTCTTCGGTTAAGGTGATTTTTGATGAGTCAAGATATCATAACATACTACGCGAATACCCTGACATTACTCGTCCACCAGGCAAACACCGCACAACACCACACACAATACAGTACATACCACATAAGAACAACATCCGGCCCACCTATTTCATCTCCCTCACGTCGACTTGCCCCCGATAAATTTAATATTGCCAATAAGGAGTTTGAAGCTATGTTCCGTAATGGTATAGCCAGACCCTCACAATCAGCCTGCTCCTCACCGCTACATCTAGCACTTAAGAAAGACAACGACAGGCGACCTTGTGGGGATTATCGAAAACTGAACGCTAGAATGGTGCCCGACAAGTACCCTATCCGGCACATACACGATTTTTCACACACTCTCGGGTTGTAAAATGTTTGGTGTTATCGTCCTTCTTAAGGCTTATAATCAGATCTTAGTAACCAAGATGATATTTCGAAAACCGCCATTACAACACCGTTTGGGCTTTACGGATTTCTGTTCATGACGTTCGGACTTCGTAATGCTGGTCATATCTTTCAAAGATTTGTTAATGAAATGCTCCGGGGCTTAGATTTCATTTACGCTTATTTGGATGACTTTTTGGTCTTTCCTAGAGATGCCAATCAAGACCCATGAAAACCACCTACGGCAGCTCTTCGCCAGACTCCAGCAGTGTGGCATAGTTATCAATGCAACAAAATGTGTTTTTGGGGCCTCGGAGATAACTTTTCTTGGTTACCAAATCTCTGAAGAAGGTACCATACCGCTCCCGAGTAAGAAAGACGCTATTCGTGGCTATCCCGTGCCAAAAACTGTCCGCGAGTTACGCAGGTTCCCTGTTATGATAAACTTTTACAGGCCTTTTGTACCCGGTGCAGCTAGGTATTGAGCTCCGCTAAATTCACTATTGGCGGGATCAGTCAGTCAAAGGCTCACATCCTGTCCATTTTACACCGGAACAGGTGACAACATTTAACGCCTGCAAGGATAGTTTGTGTCAGGCCACCATGTTGGCACACCCTAACTGTGAGGATACACTTGCGCTGGTAACAGACGCGTCAGATTTTGCAATAGGTGCAGACCTGCAACAGTGCCGGAATGGAGAACCATGGCAGCCGTTGGCATTTTTTTCGCGTAAGCTAAGTCCAGCTCTACAAAAATATTCACCATATGACAGAGAGCTTCTGGCCATTTATGAGGCTATAAAGCACTTTCGCCATATGGTTGAGGCTCGGATCTGTGTGGTTTATACCGATCACAAACCTTTGTGCTTTACATTTCAGTCTCGGAAAGATTATTGTTCCCCCACGCAATTTCGACATTTAGATTTTATTTCGCAGTTCACAATCGACATAGGCCATCTGCTGCATAGCCATCAATGTAATGCGTTGTGTTATCAAATTTGTGGTATTTCATCTGCAAAGATATATCTGCATAGCCATCGCTTGTAATGACCGTTGGATAGATGGCGCACTGTGCCGCTATTAGCACTCAAATAATTTAAAAAAAGCAGTGACAAAATTCAACGCTTACGTCAGCCTTCCCGGTAGCATAGCGGTCAGTGCAGCCGCCCGGATTGCGAAAGACCTAGGTTCGATTCCTGGCTGGGTCGGGTAGGCGTTTAATTTTTTCACTGTATTTTATAAATTTTATAAATATTTAATTTAGCTTCAGTGCAGCAATTCGCACTTGAAAAAAAAAAGTAAAAATTTAATTTTGATTATAAAAGGGACAATGTATGATTGAGCTTTAGTTCCTGTTTGATTTTAGCAATACCTTCTCATTATTCAGCAAATTCCACATTATTTGATTACCTCTAAATACTTACCGAAAAAGATCTTTCTTGTTTGTTTTATTACTTTTACCGAAGAAAGTCATTTTTTAACAACAACCAGCAAAAGTGATAAATTCATCATTATTCCCGAAAAATACTGAAAACATGGCTGTATGGTAAGCTTAGCCCTTTGCCTTTCTTACGTCAAAAGTGCGTTCGTAAGAAGAATTATTGTCGAGCGCGGCGCGGATCTCGGGACTTCTTGGCGGGAAAGTGAAGCGTCATGTTTGCGGTTTTGCTTTATTTTCCAAAATTTGTGTTATGTCGAATATTAATGTGAAATAATGGTGGATTATTAACCGTTAAGTGTTCGTGAGTGTGCATAAGTGTTGGCAAATGAAACAAAACAGTGCAACGTCACTTTTCAAATTCTCTCAAGAAGCTCGCGTGAGGACTTAGTAAAGCCCCACATCTTTACTGAGATACTCGAGGGGTTGGGGGGTATATCATTTCTCACTTCCCAATTCTAATATCATTCATCATCATCATCATCATATATGAAAATATTTTTTATTTATGTATTACTTAAACTAATGACATGGCAGCATGGTCTATGACCTTAGCCGGTTCCTCAAGGAACAAACTACACTAAAAAAAAAAAAGGCGCGGATCTCGGATGTGTGAAATTTTTAGCAAAATAAAGATTTACTTTCAGAAAAATTCGATTAAATTGTTCAAGAAGATTCAATTCTTAATCTGAAACTTTTGAAAATGAGTATACGTCTTAAAAATCTTCTAAAAGATAAGGTTAGAAAAGTAAAATAATTTAATAATTCTTCGTAATGTTTTTGGTTTGAATTACTAACCAAATGCATTTAAAATAATAATTAGTTTAATAAATTCATATTGAGAGGCTCACTATTTACATATTGTTTTCTTATTATTTCAATTTACAGGTATATCCACGTTTCAACGACAAGACGGGTTTAGATAATATTGTAAGCAATATTTATATTGCCTACAAGCATAATGAAAATAATTATCATGTGAAAGTATTAAATAAAAGTGAACAACAAACAAATGGAGAATGGGAAGGTACCATAGATAGGGACACATTTATCGAGAGTGTCCTATTTAAAACCCCACTAGAACAAACTGTTGTACATAGTAGTAATCCAAAGAAGATTGTCATAGACTTTAGTTCACCAAATATAGCAAAACCTTTCCATGCTGGTCACCTAAGATCTACAATTATTGGAAACTTCATAGCAAATATTTATAATTATTTCCATAACAGTGTAACAAAGATCAATTATTTAGGTGACTGGGGGACACAGTTTGGTATCTTACAGTATGGATTACAAAAGAAAAATGTTGATCTTGATTCACTTAAAAGTGATCCTATTAAGAATTTGTATGAAACTTATGTTTTTGCAAATCATCTAGCATCTACTGATGAAAATGTACAAAAACAAGCTAGAAAATACTTTTCAGATATAGAACAAGGAAATTCAGATTTGGAAAACTGGAAAAAGATAAGAGAAGTAACTATCAAAGAATTAGAAAAGGTATATAAAAGATTAGGAATACAATTTAATGATTATCACTGGGAGTCTGATTACAATGGTAAGGCTATAAAAGACGTATTGACATTAATGGAACAACAAAACATTATAGAGACAGATGTGACAGGAAAGAAAATTGCAAAAGTAATTAATCGAGATGTTACAGTTTTAAAAAGTGATGGTTCTACACTATATCTTACAAGAGATATAGCAGCTTTATTAGATAGGCACAAAAGATATAAATTTGATAAAATGCTGTATGTGGTTGATAATTCACAAACAGATCATTTCAGAGCTCTCATTGAAATTATGAAGAAAATCAATGGAGATTGTGCAAAAGGATGTGAACATATAAAGTTTGGAAGAATCCAAGGAATGAGCACAAGAAATGGAAATGTAGTATTCTTAAATGACATATTAGATGAGGCAAAAAGGAAAATGCATGATAAACAGCAAATGTCAAAAAGTAAGCAGGGTTTGGTTGTATAGTTAATTTCCTATTTATTTACTTTAATTTTCTATATTCAGCTCAAAAACTTAAAAAATACACGAGAACATTTTCACTGAAAGTTCAGTGTAAGCTTGTTACTTTTGAAGAGTGGAGTGGATCAATTATTTGTAAAATAAAAATAAATAAATAATATATACATAAAGGTATAATAATAATAATCATTATTATTAATATAGCTTGGGCCCTGCCCCGCTGCTGGCGGTACTCTAGGATTAGGTTTTTATAATGTTTTATTGTTTTATATTAAAATATTGTAAAAATCTAGTTATAAGAAAGAAAATAAATAAAGAGAATAATAATAATAAATATTTATTTGCCTAAAACATGGAATATTATTATAGGTGTATATTAATTTAATTGCTAATATAAGGCCATAATAATATGATTAATTTTGTAAGTTATTAGTTTGTACTTATAAAGTTACTAGTGGCCGCTCGCGGTTTTACTCGCGTGGTTCCCGTTCCCGTGGGAATATCGGGATAAAAAGTATCCTATGTGTTATTCCCGGTTATCAACTACCTGTATGCCGAATTTCATTCAAATCCATTCAGTAGTTTTTACGTGAAAGAGTAACAAACATCCAAACAAACTTTCGCGTTTATAATATAATAGGATATAAATAAATTGTGATGTGATCACATAATAACTTGAAGTTATAGAATGTCAACCATGTTCTAAAACAATTAATTTATCTTTAATCAGCCATAGCTACTAGTCCAAAAGGATTATCATGAAATTGTATTTTCAGATACAAGGAGCTCTGCAATGAATGACCAAACATGTGAAACATTAGGTACCACTGCAGTTATTATCAATGATTTAAAGCAAAGAAGACAAAAAGATTATATTTTTGAATGGGACAGAGCTTTACAGAGTGAAGGAGATAGTGGAATCAAATTACAATACCTACACTGTAGGCTTTGGAGTCTGGAAAAAAACTGTGGTCTATCTTTACCCAATACCTGTACACCAAAATTATTAAAAGAAGAAATAATTGGGGATGTAGTTGCTGAGTTGGCAAGGTTTGAAAATGTTTTGTACAGGGCTCACTTAGAGTATGAAGCTTGTATCTTAGTAAATTATCTTTTTCGACTAGCAAGACATGTTAACAGAATGTTTAATGAGTTGAAAATAAAAAATGTTGATCCTGATTTAGGTGCGCAGAGGTTGCTAGTGTATCATACAGCAAGATTAGTAGTTAAAACAGGCCTAGAAGTTTTAGGTGTGGAGCCTTTGTATGAAATGTAAAGTTTTGTCAATTCATAATTATGATTAAACCTTTTCTAATCGGATTTTATGTAGAAAATAAAATAAAAAAGATAAATTATTATTAAATGTAGGTACTAAATGTGTAAATGTTAAACATTTGGTAGGTATCTTGAAAATGTACATAATTTTATGCATACAACATTATTAAATTAATAATAATAAACCTATCATTGTTTTTTTGGTACCTTATTGTTTTCCTAATATTCTTAACGGAATGAGCTGTTGAAAAGAAAATAGTTCAAGTGTGTACATAATACAATATGAATATCAGTAAATTTATTTTTGTATATTATGTATAGTTGAAACTTGAACTTCAAGGTTCAAGCGACGACTCGAGCACAAAATAATGTGATTCAAGGTTACAAGCGCAACCAACCAACTATTCAGTAAATTAACTTTATTATTTCATTTTTAGTAACACCAATTCGGCAACTTTTCCAATATGCATATATGTTTTATGATCGACTTCCAAACAAGTAACTAATTTATTTGAATCTTTAATTTAATTTCTTTAAAAAGCGGGTAAGAACCCAAAAAATACCCTCTGCATTGATTCATTGAGGACAAAAAAATAAATAAGTTTAATATAGGCTGCAAGAAACATTTACAAACAAACTTTTTCACAACTTATAGGAAACTAAACGCTTGTTAGTAACTGTGCTGATGACGCTGGCATAATAAAACGCATAAAAAGGAAATTACTTGTCTATGTTTAAATACACCATAGACTGTTCTAGAGACACGTATCGTATAATCGTATTGACGATAGTCAGCCACTCCCGATTTGGAGGGAATATTTAAAAATGTTGTTTCTACCACCTATTAGTAATGTTATTTGAAAATATGCAGCATTCACAATCTCCAAAAATATGAAAGTATATTTCTTGAATACATAGCAATAAAAATAAATAAGTATATTAATGGTTTTATTTATAAAATTATAGTTACATGAACTTAGAACTGCTCGGCCATACTCGGATTTCAACGCGTTGACGTCAGAGAACATTCGGACCGATCCTGCGTCAAATTGGTACTTCCGGTGGTCACATGGTCTGCGCGGACCAATCACAGCGTTTAGTTTCTTTATAGGCCGACATTTTCTGACAAGCGTAGAAAAAGTTTTCATCAACAGCCGCCATTTTGCGCTGGAGAGACTGAGAAGAATTTCGGAATTTGTCGTGTAAATTTTCTGTTTTTTCTTACATCATTTATCATAAACTGTACCATTCCGTGTATTTTAAAGTGTTAAGTGAAATCGTGTTGTTCGATCGAATAAATAAGTCTTATAAAGTAGCTAAAATCTGGTGATATTGTTTTCATTTATTGTGCTAGTTCCGACGGAAAGATGGTGAGAGGGTCTGTGTAGCTCTTCGATTCGGAGCTTTGTAATGGCGAATACTTGAGTGAGAAATTATAATATGTGCCTTCAATGTTACGAAGGACAACGAACGATCGTGATGTGGGTGAATTACGTTATAATGGATGACAAATCGCTCTAAAATGTTATTTCTTCAAGATATTAGACATAAAAGTGTTATTTGAATCGGCGGGCCGAAATATTCACGACGGCATACGTTTAGTAAACAGAGCCATGGCCGATCATCACGGGGATGAGCCGCCTAACAAGCGGCCTAAAATGTTCCAGGGTCCATCGGACTCTACGGGTAAGTGTTTTGATGTATTTTACAACTTTAGCAAGTGTTGAACCGCAACTCTGTCACTTTATCTTTCTTTGAATTTTGACATTTTGTCTTCACAAGAGTTAGCGCCTTGCAAGATTTGCGTCGTATTTTCATGTCTACGCTCGCAAATTATTGGAAATTACATTTATTTTGTAATCTGTGTTACATTTTTGAATTTTTACAATAATTTTACCATGCTTCTTTAGTGACCAATTAATTAGAAATGCACTTTCTTGCAAGACTCGAAACTTTTAAGTTTTATTAATTTTAAATCTGTATTTTAGTTAAAATAATAAACCTTTATTCTTTTTTCATTTGTAATTGATTAAAAAAACCATAAATCATTAGAACATAACATTTTGCAATTTTATGTATGTGTCAATAAAAAAGAATCATACAAAAAATTACCATCATATAAAAAATCATATAATTTTGTTAATTATTCCTGAAATACTTTTATTGAATAAATTGTAGTAATAGAGTTAAATGGATAATTTATGTTTATTATTATTTGAAAGGCATTTGACCTACATAACTTCAAACACCTGAGGGTTTTGGATCAGTGTTGTTTATCTTAATTATAAATCAAATTCACAATTTCTTTTACTACTAATGTATAAGTCCATTAGATTTTTATATTTATTTAATATTCTGTTGTTAAGATTTTATGATTAGTGTTTAGCCATAAGAATACACAGTAGAAAGGAATCTTCTATGACTGAGTCCCAAACGCCACCATTTATATACCTACTTTCCCCTTCATGTTGTTTTGCCCCTCTGTAGTCCAGGTGCGTTGCCAGGGTTGCTTACTGTTAAATATTGCTTACGTCTAAAAATAATATTGATAAAATATAAGTTTTTCTTTACTTTGAAAACATCATTTTATTCTAGTTTTACAAAATATGAGATTTATAAAATATTATGTTACGTACCTACCTACATAGATACTTTTATAGTAAGTACCATACCAAATGAAGCCATTTAAGTAAGTATTACTTACGGAAATATAATATAAAGTACGGAACGCACAAACAGGCAAACACGCGTGCGGTGATGCTGGCCGTGACAGCCCGACTGAGCATTCTGTTTAACAGTTACTCTCATATAGTAACCTTGAGCCCGTCAGAGCAGGAGTTTCCGTTCTACTGTGTTATTGTTTCAATATGAATAATTGTTAATAATAAGAAATTAAGTAGGTAATTACTGATACCAAAAATTTTTCATTATGGGTGTATATGTAAGTTCCATGTGTTTTTTTTAATGAATGAATGAATAAATGAATAACATTTATTGGTAATACACAACACATACACAAAATCACATCAAAAAAAACAGGAACTAAAATACCAAATAAAAATACAACCTTAGTGTAACATATGTGTCGAGTCAATCAAAGGGCTCCGACTCAGTTTTTTTTTGTTGCAACCGAACCTGATTTTTCCTGATTACATGATTATGTTATATAAATTAAGTTTTGCCTTTGTTTTTGTTAAAAAATTGTGTTATTTTAGGTATAGCAAGTGACTAAGCTAAGATTTGTTTTAATTCACATTTCAAAATTGTTAAATAATTATTGATACTAGTATTTTCAACATGCAAAAAGATAAATGCTGCTAGACATTTTTTTGTATATGTGTTTCATTTATAAGCTTAGTACTTAAATGTTAAGAAACCTTAACCTTAGCATGTCAGTTATATTAACATATTACAATATTCTAATTTTTTTATTAAATTTCTTGGCTAAAATAAATCTTTGATAGTGATCACTAAATCAGATAGTATTTGTTACTACTTTATATACTGCATGATAAACATTATGCATAAAAAATGTTTTGATTTTTCCTATATCGTTCTGAATTATTTGAAAGGAATAAAATTTCATGTCATGCTTGAAGTAGGTATCAATATCTCGTCTTTTAAACCAAATGTCAGTTCCCAATGCTATTGTTTATACATTCAGAAATGTGGTTCAGGAAATTTTTGTTTTATAATTTAAAGCATGAATTTATATGAAAAAGCATTTAAAACAAATAGTAAATTTTGACCCTACTAGCAAGTAGGGTTTAAAATGTACTCAAGTAATAGTAGTAATATGAAATAAAATAAAAAAAGTTATCAAATTCAATGATTATACTATTTTATTTATCTTGAACTTTAAATTTAATAATTGAAATAAAATACTACCTGAATTTAATTATAAAATAATATTACATAGCATAAATTATAAAACAATTATTATATTTATCAAAATTTTTTTAATAACATTTTATTTAATTATAAGAAGAAATATACATTAACAACCTATGATTTTCCTACATAGGAGGGAGAGATAGAAAGGCTAAGCTCTGGTTCCAGTCCTAAGTCTGAGAAATGTTGAGTTATAAAAGATTATACTTTTTGAAAATGAATAAAACCTAACCTTAAAAAAATATTTGTAATACTTAGTGGGCAAATTTAACTGCATTAGCTCCAACTTTATAAGAACACACAGTATTTTTGTTGTTGTTAAAAAAATCACATCTTTTAATATAACCACCGCTCCCTGCTTTTCAATAGTCTTACATTTCTAACATATTGTATTACTAACAGGGTTAAAGCAGTTTGTGTTATGTTTCAAGCAGCATAATGAATATGTCTACTAATTACTATGTATCTCAATGATTGTAAAAAAATGTAAATTAATGTTAACCAAACACAACAAAACACAGTCAAAGTCAAATATTCTTTATTCAAATAAACTTTTGAAAAGTGCTTTTGAATCGTCCAAACATTTTTTTACCTACTGCCCATTTAGGACATCTATTTTTAGCTATGGAGAAGAATGGGCGTAAGAAACTCCACAGCTTTAATATAATATGTAATAACATTTACAAAATTATATGCTGTTACCAAGTTACACAGTTTAAAAAACCTTAACAATATTTTAAATTAGAAATACCTGTTGGAGTGATTGGAGCATTTTAAACCCATGCTGTTTTGTCTTCAATGTAATCAGACACTTTATAATAAGCTTTTTTATAAAGCTTTTCTTGAATGGCGATTTTAAATTTATTAATATCAAGTTTTTGGATACTATTTGGAACATTATTGTAAAAAAAACACAGGCCTCTAAATGAATTATTGACTTTGTGGAGCCTAGTTTAAGGTACTGCTAGTTTGTTTTTATTTCTAGTGTTTACATTGTGAATATCACTGTTTTTAGAAAAAGTTTCAATATTTTTATAAACATACATTAGGTTCTCGCAAATATATTGTGATGCAACTGTCATTATACAGTGATGTTGTTATAAAATGTAAACAAGCCCATATCAATAAATACAATATAAAAAAAGTTAATAAGTAAAATTGTCAGGATCAAAATTGTTCTAATGCAGAGTATGTAATATGAAACAGAAAATCTCATTCTTTCTTTGGTTTCTGAACCCTAATGTGCACAATTTTTAAGACCAAAAATGTGGGAGCATTATTTAAACCTGAATCAAACCAATTAACTGTATTGAATATTTTATTTAAAAAATATATGGTAAAATAAATAGCAACAGGTTGACAGCAAAAGGTTCATTATTGTAATATTAAAATTTAGCTAAGTATGCTGAAGGTTTATTTAAACTTACTTTCCTTAAAATTTATTAATGAGACATCAACATTTAAATTAGCAAGAAGACATTAAACTGAAAAAATTGCCAATAAATTGGAAAATGTGCTTTTTTCAGTAAGTCAGTCCGTATGTATTAAAAAAAAATATTGTAATTATTTCTCTAGAAAAAAGTTATTTTTAAATGGTTGCTTTTTTAAAGAATTTTAACAAGTTAAATTTTGGCCTGTATATAAAATTTTAAATATTATAAGAATTATAGTTTTGCTTCTTTTTAGACTACAGACATAAACCTACATTTACATTCCTTTTTTAGTTTTATTTTTTTGAAATTCTTATATAGGTACCTTTTTAATTTAATTTAATTCAGTTTTAGTGCTGCACTAAAGCTGCATTAAATTAAATTAAAAATTAAATGCATATAAAAACGCTAAAGCATATAAGTTTAGTAAATGTAAGCAGTCTTTTTAAAATTGTCCTATGATAAAATTTATACTAATCTATGTTTAACCTGTTTCAGATGGGTTTTCAAACCTTCAAGACATGTTCGACCTTGAAAAGGATCTCCCTGATGAACTTATGGGAGGTTCTTGGGCCGAACAGCCAGGTGTCACGGGACCCAAGCCTCCAGCACAGGGGCCAGGTCCTGGGGGACAAATGGTAACACAGCAACAGCTGAATGGGGATGACCCAACAGCTGCTATGCAAAGACAAATAAATAATCACCTTATACAACAAGTGAGTATTTAATACTAATGATGAAGAATCAACACCAACTTATTTGTATGATTTTTAATGATTTTATTGACATCCCATACTAATAATGCGCTTTATGTGCTGGTCTTTTCACAGGGCAACAAAGGTGGCTTAGTAGGCCACAATAATCCTTTAGGTTTGAGTAGTTTAGGAAGTAAGAGTCCAAACTTACAGTCACCTCCAAATGTGTCTGTTTCAAAGGACCTAATGGGTGGAATGCATCCACAACTAATGCCAAATACAAGTCATCCAAATCAATTACACTCAACTATGCCAATGAGTTCCATCCAAGGTGAGTTATCCTTTATTTACTTTAAACCGAAATTTAGAACAACAATAATTTACTAGATTTATAATGGTCGTCTTTCCGCTCGTATAAAGCTCATTGACTACCTACATAAAACATCCTCTACAACAAAACAAATTGTTTGAAATTTTATCATGATGTGTATTCTAGATCTAGACTAGATCTATCCTACATTGACAAGCAATAATTGTTTAAGCATTGTTCTGTCAGTGTACCTTAAAATAAATTAATAATAAAGTATCATATTCAGAGTTGTTATTAAATAAAATATAACATTGTATTTCTCATTTAAATATTCTAAACTGTTCTTTCTACCCACTGATGTCGATAATTAGCTTAGCTTCGCCGCAGCATGTAAATGAAAAATTGTCTTGAGCCCATCATACATTGATAAATTAGCTGCTGTGGCACTACAACGCGTCGTGTGACGTGAATCTTACTTGTTTTTACGTTCTCAGGTGGAATGAACGTCGCAAATGTCGGCAACATGATTGTGACCAACAGTAATATGACTGGAGCGGGTATGCTCGGCAGCGGGATCATCAATAACGTGAACAAACAATTGCCCACAATGATGGGTAGCAATCATCATGGAACACCACCGCATCATCCGCACGCGCAGGTGAGTTTTATTTATTATTCAATAATTTACCTAACTATTAAAGTTTACTCAAACCTTAAACATACATTTTATGTCTGTAAATAAACAAACTTTAGTTACTTCTACACTTCAGCTCATAAGTTGGTGGAATTAACAAAAACAAACTCTTGAATATAGCAATAATTGTTCAATAGGTACAGTGCTATCTGCCTTCATGCTATCTCTTTAATTTGTTCTAGAATAGACTTTACTTCCAATGGAAATGAATATTAACTTGTTTTTGTAATAACATTGAAAGCCAATCTTACATCTCTGAGCATTTATACTTAAACTAGCAAATGTGGTGTGTGAGGTCTGAGAAAACATTGACTGTACAAACAACATAAAATTACAAAGAGTTGTCATTAAATTTCAAAGCAGTTTTTGAACTATGTTAATCCTTCAGAACAAGCTAAATTTTTCGTACAATATGTGCCACGATGACTATAATATTATTTATATTTAAGAACCAATTGAATAAGCACATTATTATTCATTACAAACTTAAGTCAGTAATAAAGTGGCAATACCAAATAGAAAAATGGCTGGCAACACTGCAACCGTGTATCTCGGTAAAAACATTGCCTCCTTTTCTGCATCGTTGTTGTAATAATAAAAGCCTTTATTTAGATAGTAAAAGTTGCAAACAAACGAATATTTAATTATAACTGTTGCCTTGGACATCCCTGTCTATGTGCGTCTTTTGACAAAGTCCTCCATCTGTGGCCATCGTAGTGACGTCACATGCGTTTTCAGGCAATGCAAAACGGCCCGCTCGGCGGACGGGTCGGCGTCGGTATGCAGGCGCCTACCATGCGGACCGCGCTACAGCACCATACGCGGATGCAGGCGCCCGGCGGTGGCGGCCACCCACTGGCGCCCTACCACCCCGCGTACGGCCAGTCGGCGCAGGTACGTCACGGCTACATATTAACACTCTGCATATGCCACAACGGCAATTAACTGTTTCAGTCCTAAAGTACCAAACAACCTATGAAAAATGGTGGCTGCATATTAACACCCAGCATATGCCACAACAACATCCAACTCAGTCTAAGTCTGCCAATCAATCAATGAAAAATTTAAAATTAACCTCAATTTTTTTGATATTGCAGTATCAAAGCTGTGCTTGTCAATGTGCGGATCTTACCATAATGTGATTATCGCATTCAATCAACACTGTTCACACGTTCCTAGCAATTCGCCATCCAATTAATCGAAAAATTTAAAAACATAACCGTGACCTTTTATAATCACTCAAAAGTAACGTCGACACGCCGATAGATGATGGTGACATCAATTATGATATAAATATTACAGTGAAATTCTCGAATGATATTAAATAATCTCGTACTATAGTCAATTTTATTGTAAATAGTGTAAAAAATATTATTTCCTAGTGTTTTTTTTTTGTTTTTTTTTAAATTAGATAATAATCATTGTTTAGCGCGTGTGTTGGATAAAATTTTAGCTAAAGTAGTGTATTTGTTTGAGTGTCATGTAAAGTAAAGAAAAATATACATTTATTCATGTAAGATCACTCGCAGAAGCATTTTTAAATTGTCGTGACTTAACCAGGCTCGGACCGTTAAGACCCGCCGCTCTTTAGATGCGTTTTTGTATGTAAACATCGACAACACGACGCATCCCGATCCTCTAACTGAAAATGGTACCTCGCACACTAGATGCAAACAAGTCGTGAGTGTACGCGCGTATAGTTCCGACGCGTTCGTGCGATTAAACGGCAAGTGACTGTCAGTGGCATTTCAACTGAGAAAAACGTTGGTGGCGTTCGTGTGCGCTTTCAATTCGTACATTCAATATCGTATGTTTAAGTACGAGCAGGGCTTTGAATACCGATAAGGTAACGATACTTCTGTCAATTGAAAATAACGTTAAAAAAGGTAACGTTATGCTTGGTATCGTATTTTTACCGGTCAATTAACTAACTGCTCTAGTTTAGTAGTTTAGTAACGAAAAATTAGCTCTAGTTTAGTAACGATACTGATAACGTTACCTGCATTACTGCTAACAATAGACATGTTACCTATAGTTGGAATTTGGTATCAAGCCCTGGCTGCGTACGAGTAAAATTCGTACAAAAACACATACAAAGTGCGGCTGGCTGCTGGCCTTACAGTGTCAGTATGTGTCACGCCGCGAGATAGGCCATTAGAGAGATGGAAAGACGAAATAAAAATAATTGTAGGAAAAAATTGCTATAAATAAAGCCACAGATAGAGATAATTGAAATATCACGGAGGAGGTATTTAATCAGAAAGAGATCCTTGAATGATTATTAGATAAATTAAATATTAAATACTTTAAAGTAAATGTTAAGCATGTTAGTTTTTTTAGAATAATTGATGTATTTTGTACTTGTGCATTGAATGGATAATTAAAAGGTTCTAATAATAATGTGTGACGGCAGGGTCCGGGCGTGCCTCCGGCGCAGCGCGCGGCCGGCGTGCGGTTCGGGCCGCCGTGCGAGGCGGGCGGCGGCGCGGCGCAGGCGGTGCCCCCCGCGCCCTCGCCGCAGACCCCGGGCGCGCCCGCCGGCGGGCAGTCGCAGCCGCAGGCCGCCACGCAGGTATGGACTAATCTCTATTGAATTGAATATAAAATATCTTAGAGCACTTGTGTTCGACACAGTTTTCGTCGCTAAAAATAACTGGCGTGACTGTTTAAGCCACTCTTTTCGGTGGACAGTCATGAACATTAACATGTAAACAATGTAACTCTTAATACAATGGAATAAGAGTCAAATCTACTCAAAAGTGTATACATGTTAATGCCCTTTACCCTTCGCCATTTATCTTTATCCCAATTTAATTCTTTCTTCTTCTGTAGACACGATATTCGCCTTCTCTTTAATTGATGTGATAATTTTACTGTAAAATATTGTATAAAATGATTGTTAGATGCTGATTGATGCTGACTAGCTAGATAGACTTACGACTTTATTGCCATTCTAATCTGCTGCACCGCACGGTCACTCACCCCATCACACTCACCGGACCCGGAGAAGCGCAAGCTCATTCAGCAGCAGACGACTTAATAGACTCTCGTCATCATAATACAAATGAGTCTGAAGTTCTTGTGCAAATATGCAAGCAATATGTACGTTTTAGCAGGCGGCTGCACCTCACGGTCACGCGCCCCACGCCCCCCACCAGCCCCCCGCGTCCGGCTCCATCGCGGACCCGGAGAAGCGCAAGCTGATCCAGCAGCAGCTGGTGTTGTTGCTGCACGCGCACAAGTGTCAGCGGCGCGAGTCGCAGTCCAACGGCGAGACCTGGCAGTGCACGCTGCCCCACTGCAAGACCATGAAGGGCGTGCTTAACCATATGATGTCGTGTCAGGTGAGTGAACTGCACTCGTCATTGAAACTAGCAATGTCTAGCATGTTTTTATATCAGATGTATACCATTAGTACTATTTATAAGGCGTTTCGATATATTGGACACCATATTTTTAACTTTACTCCGTTAGTATAAGATGAAAATCAATGAAAAAAAAATGTGGGTTTTTATAAACTTTATGCAAAGGAAAATGGGCAAAAATATATGGAGTTTGGTCCAAATTTCCACCACCAATAAAAACTATGACATATGATAGAACACTGCATACTGAATCATTATAAGGAGACCGCAACCAAAAATATTTACTCAGTAAAAAGTTATGACCCCATGAAAACTTGGAATTTAATAGTAGTTTATGCAACTGTCATATAATGAAGGGTATTAAAACACGAGTGTGAGTTTATGAAACGAGCGCAGAGAGTTTCATAATAGTAACGAGTGTTTTAATACCCGTGTTATATGCAGTTGCATACACTACTTTATCTTCACTAATGCAATTAGTCAAACAACAAGAGTAAAAGCTGACAATAGTTTATTTATAATAATTGATTTTTACTTTTTACTTTTTTTTTTTTTTTTTTCAAGTGCTAATTGTTGCACTGAAGCTAAATTAAATATTTATAAAATTCACAAAATACAGTGAAAAAAACGTCAACGTCAGCCTTCCCGGTAGCATAGCGGTCAGTGCAGCCGCCCGGATAGCTTCAGTGCAGTTGTAGTATTTCATCTGCAAAGATGAATCTGCATAGCCAACGGTTGCAATGACAGTTGGATAGATGGCGCGCTGTGCCGCTATTAGCACTCTAAAAAATTACAAAAGCAGTGACAAAATTCAGTGTCAACGTCAGCCTTCCCGGTAGCATAGCGGTCAGTGCAGCCGCCCGGATTGCGGAAGACCCAGGTTCGATTCCTGGCTGGGTCGGGTAGGCGTTTAATTTTTTCACTGTATTTTGTAAATTTTATAAATATTTATAATAATTGTTCAAATTTTGGATGGTACAATTTTGAAAGTTAATGTTAATTATTGATCCAGCAGCTGTAGCGGTCGCGGAGCAAGCAGTAGAGCTCGTAGACGGAGTTGGAATATTTATAATTACTTCATTCGTCTTGTTTTCTATACTGTTCAAGATCGTCTTTGAGACTTGAATTTTATTCATTAAAGACTCATCAATGTAGCTTTCAGCCACAGTAGAAGACTTCCACCCCCCGTGTCGTTTCAGTGCGGTCAAATCACCACCGCTATCTATGAGAAGGGTCGCCGAGGTGCGCCGGAAGCAATGCCCCGTGTACAACGCTGGGTTAGGCAGATTCAAAAAACTTGCGATAGTTTTTCCCAGAGCACCAAATTTATTAATACCAGTTCTTTGATCGACGCACTTCCCCGATCTATAGCTCAAGAAAAAGGCAGGGTTTCGACAGGGGGTAGGTCAAAGTTCCATGTATTTTTTACATACGGCATAGCAGTTACCCGTCACAACGAAAGAATGATCTATTTTCGTTTTTGTTTTCGAAACTTTCACCATGATTGTACTGTCGTCTATGTTAGAGACTTCATCGAACTGGATGTTGTATAGCTCTTGCCTTCGGCATGCCCCCATTATGCCGAAGATTAGTGCAACCTGTAACAATAAACGATATAATAAGCTTGAGGTACATAGCCAAGGCAAAAACTATGATTTATGAAGTAGTAAAGTGTAGGTACCTACTACCTAATTTATACACAAAGCGCTTAAACGGAGTGTCTAGATAACTTGCGTGTGTAGTACGTAAGTACTAGGTAGATTAAATAACAGAACTAAAATACACTTACCTTTTCAAAAAGATACAAAATATCTGGTGAATCTTTCAGGAACATCTTTATTTGACCTGATGTAAACGTCAAGGACTTTTTTTCCTTGTGTCCTTCTAAACTGCGTTTCAGGAACGCTATGACTTGAATATTTCGTGATATCAATATTGTTGTAGATACTCAGTGTGGACTTGAGCATAGAATATTTAGCCCACATAGAAGATGGCTTGAATTTGTCGGAGAGGTCTTTGAGATACACAAGAATGACATTTTCAGAAAATGATGTAGTTTTCTTTTCGATCTTCCATGCCAAAAAGTTATTATATTCTTTTTCATATAATTTTCTAGATTTTTCTGGCAAAAGATTGTGAGTTACTTTTGTTGCCAATTCTAGAATATCCGGATGCGTACAAATATCATCGTCGCTGTCCATTTTTAACTTTTAATTTGTATTTTAAAAACAAAACACATTGCGAAACATTAAATTCACGCGTACGTGTATTGTCACAGTGAACTTGCCGCCATTAAAATCTAACCAATGAGAGCGCAGCTGCGCGCGCAGGGCCAATCAGGAGCGAGCGCGCGCTGTTCTTTTTTTATTTAATTGGCACAAGATCTTACCAAAGAGTTTTGTGTATGTAAGTTTAGTAGTTTCGACGAAGTTTTCACGTATAACCCAACTGTTTTCAAAAGCCAGCCTAATATCAAAATTTTATACAACTTGTATGAGGATTTTGACATAAGGCTCGCCAGGTTAATTGGTCGCGTTTTATTGATGTTATAATGAGATTTTACGATATCGATGTGGATATTATACCATCATGTGAAATTGCTTAAATTGAGTGTTTTGTTGTCTGCGCTATAATATTAGTAATTATAAGTCAAGTATTGGAAACATAAGTAGAATGTTACAACATTAGTGTAGATAAAAACATTTTTCTTGTATTTACGTTTCTTTATTTCACTATATCTTCTAAACTACTCGATTGATTTAGGTGTATGACGTATCGTTGTAAACAATACGTTATTCTGGGTGATATAGGCTATATGACGTCAAAATAAAAACAATATGGCGGCCGCGGTATGTGGGGTATCAAATGAAAGGTCTTATTAAGCCTTTTACCTATCTATACAATGCTTACCTACGACCAACCCTATAGAAAATAGGGGCCCACCGGCTACCGACACTAGACTTATTTTTAACATTTCCGTTACTTTGCATTCGGGTTTTTATTTTATAATATTTGTAATACTGGGAATATTTCGATTACGAACCGTTCCGTATTACATTTTTATATTGGTAGGTGTGCTCACGTTATCATTATAGACTTTGCTGACGATTTGAGCGCATTACGGAATGGGGGGAATAAGTCATCGTTGCTACCATGCTCTTACTGCTTGAAGAGTGGCTATGTGCGAAAAAAATAAACTGTTAAATAATTAAGAAAAAATAATTAAAAATAAGTATTTTTAATACAGTCATAACTTTTTTCTGAGTGAAAATATTTTTTTCGCCTAGTAGTGAAAATTGTATGGTATTTAGTCGACTTTAAGCTTAAATAGCCTACATACATTACATAGGAAATTTGGACCACTTCTGCTCCATGTTCTTTTTATTACTAACAAATTAAAATTAGTAAAAGTGCTGAAAACCATATCCACAAAGGAATCTGAATTGTGAAAAATAATATCATGCTGTGCCCGATTATAAAAACGCTCCTTAAACAAGCAATTTATAAAAATACTTATGAAATTGGCTACATAAGTTATTGATCTACAAGTTAGATATTATTAGTGAGAAATTAGTAATTTCAGTATATATTTTCCAGTTTATTTTATTTTCCTTTAATCTTTGCTTAATTGCGAAAAAGTAACTTCTTTCATTTTTTTCAGGCGGGCAAAAACTGTGCAGTTCCTCATTGTTCATCGTCTCGCCAGATTATCAATCACTGGAAGCATTGTAACAAGAGTGACTGTCCAGTATGTTTACCCCTAAAGCAAGCCGATAGGACTAGGACTAACAACATGAATGGTAATTATCTCAGCTTACATATTATATCTATATTTTATTTTTTAAGTTCATATTATGATTAGGTTAGTCTTCAATAGTCATTTGGGTGTATATTTCTAGCACATTTTGAACTTTATGTGATTGAGATAATATTGAAAATCAATGAAATATTCAAACATGTTCTGCTTGTTAATGGGTTAACTGTATTTAGTACTTATTCTGAAGGAAAAGATAAATATACACTAAAAATACAAAACAATTTGATATAAAATCTACATTTTATAAATAGCTTACTTATTTTTTAAATGATCTTTATTGAATTATGGTCTTTATTCTTTTTTGAATTGGGAGAGCACCTGACCCGGTATGTCAGAAGGGTGCAGGTTCAAATCCTGCTCGTGGAGATTTTTTCAACATGTGTTTTTGTAATTTGTTTGCAACAAAATTTGCGTTAAAAACTATATAAACAAAACAAAAACATTTTATAAAATCTACATACAAATACACGTACAAAGGGCGGTCTTATCACTTAGAGTGATCTCTTCCAGACAAAACCTTTGGTGAAAATATTTGTTTTTTTAAGTAGACCTAATAGTGTTTGTAAAGTATTCTGTGTAACCGTGCACTACCTATTGGCGTTCTAGCGGCAGCCGTGAGCCACACGACGACCGGCGTGAGCACCGGCGTGGCAGTGGGCAACGTAAACGTAGGCAACGTGAATGTGGGCAACGTAAACGTGGGCAACGTGAACGTGGGCAGCGTGGGCGGCGCGGTGGTGGGCAACGCGGGCGGCAGCATGGTGAACTCCATGCCGCCGGCCCCCACGCCGGCGCAGAGCGCGCAGGGGGCGGACATGAAGCGCGCTTATGAAGCCCTAGGTAAGATAATGATAAGATATTTTTATTGCTGTATAAAAATATTGCCTACGTCAAGGTTTCCCAAACTGGAGTCCGCCGTCCTAGAGACTTATCAGAGGGTCCGCGGACGACCTATGTGATTATTTAACATAAAAGTATGACTATTGAAAGCAACTTTTTAGGGGTTATGCATTGGGATAGAAAAAACTTAGGCTAAGTAATTAATACTAGGCACTCCGCAGACTGAGCAATCTCCGTATTGCAGCAACAGGTAACTTGCAATTAGCTGTTTCCATATAAAAAGACCTTTCCTAAAGAAACTGCGAATTTAATTAAAGCAACTCAAGTTGGTAGATTCGATGATCGACAATAGTTTTAAGTTGCTGCAATCAATGATAGAATCAGATTCAAATTGCCGAACCTAGCAACTGGTAAATTTGTTCTAGCTGTAAACAGTCAGCGTTTCCTTGACTGGCAAACTTTAAAATTTGATAGTTTATACATTATTTTTATAAAATAAATTATGTAATACCCAATGCTAAGTATAAAAAATGAGCGAGGCTTACAGTAGTCGCATATGATTGTGTAACATTTGACATCTCACCTTATAGTCTAAGATCCGAACTAGAAACGACCTTCACCCTTCTGTTTAACGGATGAAAAGTATTTTATATCAAATTTAATATATTAGAAAATATATCTCGATAATGATATGTCTAAAAAATTCCTGGTTAGACTATGATTAATTAAAAATTGGACTATGACTTTTTATTAAATATTGCACTCATGAGTTTAACGAATAGATTTTATACCAACCGAAAGTAAGCCTATAGAATATACAAAAGTTGGGTTGTCTATTATTTTCCTGGCATAACTACTTGGTTGGCAGGTATAAACAGGTAACCCATAATAGTTATTTTCACCTAATTGTTTAATAAATAAATCTTATATCAAAATGAGCGCTATTTAATTGCAAATACGATGATATAGGGTTGCCTGTAAAAAATCTGGCCTGAATGACAGTTGTCGAGTTTTGAAAGGTGAAAATTTTATGCGTGTGGAAACTTGTGACAAAGATGTCCGAGCTAAATATCCCGTGCGTAAGAAGACGACGCAGCGTTGTAGCTGAGCGCGACGTGACCGCCTGCTTAAAGTTGCGACAAAGAGGTTCGAGCTAACTATCCCATGCGATAGAAGAGGACACTACATTGCAGCAGCAGCGCGCGACGCCAGATAAAGAGAGCGCGTATGCTATTATTCGTGCAACAGAGTAGGATGGCGATACATACTAATGTATATGTCATTTGTGTCATTTACTAAAATACTGAGCATTATCTTGGAGTAGTTAATAACCTAAAATATTGAGAACACGTTTTACTATTGTATCGTTGTTTATTGACAAATTGGAAAATGTCTAAAAAGGTTTTTTGTGTGACTCGGACGATTCGTTGATTGATTTTAATAATGAAACAAAAAGAAGAAAAGAAATTCTATGTGGCTTAATGCAACAAACATTAAATGTGTGAATTTCCAGCCTGAAAACTGTGGTTGGCATTTTCATGAATATTTGGAACCAACAGGATTTATTGGGATGCAAACGCCAATGAAAATACAAGACATTATCGAAATTACGGAATAATAATTATTGATTGCAACTTTTTAAAATAATAAAATTTTTGTATGTACGTAAAACAAGATCCTTAGAGTATGTATTTTACCATTTCATTTCACTTTAATTTTTTGACTGTTGTTGACTTTGTTAATTTTTATTTATTTTCCTGAAATAAGAAAATTTCAAGATAAGTACATATCGCTGTCATATTTATATACAGAAAAACACTAATATCGCGTGTTTAATGACAAAAACCTGTGTCAAAAAGGCAAAATTTTGTTTATTTCTCTGTTGCACGAATAAATAGCATACGCGCTCTCTTTATCTGGCGGTATCGTCGCGCGCTGCTGCAATGTAGTGTCCTCTTCTATCGCTTGGGATAATTAGCTCGAACCTCTTTGTCGCAACTTTCAGCAGGCGGTCACGTCGCGCTCAGCTACAATGCTGCGTCGTCTTCTATCGCACGGAATATTTAGCTCGGACCTCTTTGTCACAAGTTTCCACACGCACAAAATTTTCACCTTTCAAAACTCGACAACCGTCATTCAGGTCAGATTTTTTACAGATAACCCTATGTCATCGTATTCGCAATTAAATAGCGCTCATTTTGATATAAGATTTATTTATTAAACAAATAGGTTAAAATAACTATTATGGGTTACCTGTTTATACCTACCTGCCAACCCAGTAGTTATGCCAGGAAAAAAATAGACAACCCAACGTTTGTATATTCTATAGGCTTCATACTTTCGGTTGGTATAAAATTTATTCGTTAAACTCATGAGTGCAACCTTATTGAGATATATTTTCTAATATATTAAATTTGATATAAAATATTTTTTATCTATTAAACAGATGGGTGAAGGTCGTTTCTAGTCCGGATCCTCTACTATTAGTAATAAGTAATTTTAACATTATATTCTGAAAAAAATGGGTCAGGTATTACATCATTTTATAACTATAAAATAAATGCCGTGTAGAATCATTAGAAGACATTTGACATATCAAAATGACCTTTGATACCTAGTCAAATGACACAATATGTCACATATAATAATAATATGTTCCGTTTTCGCGAGTGTTGGTTAGTACACGTGTTTATGGGATTCTGATTTGTTTGGTTTGTATAGGCAATTTTATTACAGTTCTTAAGCCGATTTACTCTGTTTGTGAATTTTGTGTTCTATTGTGTACTTTGTTAACCATGGATCGGGCCCCGCCTGATCCTCCTGATCCCCCTGATCCTCCTGAAAGTGTGTCATCTCCGATAGAAATGGAGATGTCTCCTCCGGTTTTCTCCCAACTGGGTACGAAAAGACGCATTGAAGCTCCGTCGTCCCCGTCAGTACCGCAAAAAAAGACTCCTCCGAATTTTACTCAAACTTTTGAACCTACTCCCAATGAATCGCTTTTTATCCACTCGTCAATCTCAGACACTCAAAAAGCCTACTCAATCCTCGATAAGGGCCCCTTTATAGTGCATGTTTCTAGAACAGAATCTTCCCCTTCTAGTGGTACAACCATTCGTCCTATAATTTTTGGCCAGTTGCTTTCTAAAAATAAAATTAAAAATGTTGTTAATGATGGTGTTAAAAAAATTGGACGTAACCGTCTATCAGTGGAGTTCAAATCATTCAAGGACGCCAATGATTTTATAAATAACCCTCTGTTAGGACTTTATAAGTATACCCCGTCAATTCCAAACTATAATATCACCCATATGGGTCTAATAAGAGGTATTCCCACAGAACTCACAATGGATGAACTGGTGGAATCTTTAATCATTCCGGAGCATTGCGGCATGGTTCTGAAGGCAAGACGTCTAAATAAGAAAATTATTGTAGAAGGCAAATCTACATGGATTCCTTCACAAACAGTGGTCTTGACTTTTAAAGGGCAGTCCCTCCCAGAAATTTTTTTTTCATATTATACGTCAATACCAGTTGAAACTTACCAATTACCCACTATCCAATGTAACAACTGTTGCCGCTTTGGACATATAAAATTGCAATGTCGTTCTAATCCCAGGTGTTATCGATGTGCTCAGCCTCATTTGGGTGAGAGTTGTGATGTTGGTGAGGATAAATCCACCTGTCTTTATTGCTCGGGCAATCATTTTGCCATAAACAAATCTTGTCTAGAGCAATTAAGACAAAAATCCATTAAAATTAAAATGTCCCAGGATTGCATATCCTTTCAGGAAGCCTCTGCATTATTTCCAAGCTCTAGAAAATCATATGCAGACTCATCGAAATCCGTTATGGCTCACCACTCTACCATACCCCAATCCTATCCTTCTGTACTCACATCATCACAATCTTATAAAAAAACTGTTTCTCTTCCACCACGCCCTCGACCAGTCCCAGGTAAAGGCTATGATAGAGAGGCTCACCAGGCTATTTCTGGCTCTCTTCCATCTTCGCTTCCTAATGGATGTGCCTTTATCAACTCTACGCAATCATCTGAGACTTCCCCAAATGAGGATTGCCTTGACCTCTTGTGGCTCCTTGTCATTAATATCCTATCAAAGTTCAGTGATGTCCCACTACCGCCCAACGTTGCACCTAAAATTATGCCACTCCTTCACCTCCTTACTAAAAATGGCCCTGAACATTTTACAGTGGAACACTAAAAGTATTAGGCGTAAAAAGCCCGAACTTTTATATTTTTTTAATAAATTTGCTCCAGCTATCCTTGCTATTTCGGAGACATGGTTAGTGCCGGGCTCGCATTTCAGCGTCCCTGAATATTCGTGTCTCCGGGATGACAGAGACGATGGCTACGCCGGTAGTGCTTTAATAGTCAGTCGCTCTGTATTATTCACACAAATTCCCCTCCCTTCTCATAGTCAGAATATAAATGCTGTTGCAGTCAGAGTGAATAATATTTCGTTTGTTTCTATTTATATCCCACACCCCAACTTTTCGACCCTCCAAGAACTTCGCTCCATTATTATTGCTCTCCCAACCCCACTTGTTATAATGTGTGACTTCGCTCACCATGTTTCATGGGGCTCTTACCGGTCCAACTCATTTGGGTTGCTTTTAATGGATCTCCTTGATGAATTGAATCTTTGTGTTTTAAATACTGGCAGCCCCACAAGACGTACTCTTCCATCACAAAATCCGTGTTGCGCCGTGGACTTATCCATCAGTTCATCAAACTTATCATCACTTCTATCTTGGAGTGTTCTGAACAGTTCATTTGGAAGCGATCATTTTCCGGTTCTAATGAGTCTGCCTGATAGAACTTTGACAATTCATAACCCTGCTCCCCTTTTAAAATTTAAATTAAACAAAGCCAATTGGTCAGCTTTTTCTGACGCATTAGACAACAAAGTGTCTTTACTCCCAATCATAACAAGTGAATCAGCCCTCTCCGCTTACAAAGATTTTGTAGACTCAATTATAAGCTCTGCTGAAGCGAATATCCCCTTGAAGCGTTCCACACGCCGAAAGGTTTCCCCTCCATGGTGGGACAGCGAATGTACTGATGCTGTAAAAAAGAGAAAAGAAGCTGAAAAACATTATAACTCCGCCATGACTAATGAGAACTTCTTATGCTACAAACAGGTGGACGCGCGAACTAAGAGGTTGCTTTCCAAAAAGAAAAAGCTTGGTTGGACAAAGTTTTGTGAAAGTTTATCTCCTGGTACACCATCTTCCATTGTATGGCGTCAAATAAAAAGATTCCGGGGCTCTCTTAGCACTCAAAACTTGTCATCCAATGATCCATCCACTTGGATATCCTCTTTCGCTGATAAATTGGCTCCATCATCCGCTCCTAACAGCGACTGTCTCCCAATTGCCCCTTCTACGTTTATGCCATCTACTGGCAATTTGGACATGGCTTTTTCTTTCCAAGAACTTCAAATGGCCCTTGGCGGTCTCGTTGATTCCTCTCCCGGTATCGATGGAATCCCATACTCTTTCCTTGTAAAAGCAACCGACAAGGTAAAGTTATATTATCTAAGCCTAGTAAATTACTTCTTTGATAAAGGTATCATTCCAGAGGATTGGCATAGACAAATTGTCATTCCATTGCTTAAACCCGGTAAAGACCCATTAGATCACAACTCGTATAGACCTATAGCCCTGTCTTCAACATTACTTAAAATTGCAGAGCACATGATCAAAAATCGCCTGGAATGGCTGGTGGAAAGCCGCAACCATCTGGCAAAATCCCAGTTCGGTTTTAGAAAAGGTTTTAGTACCCTAGATAGTCTTAGTATCATGACAACAGACATTCGCCTGGCATTTGAAAACAAAAAATATGTAGTTGGGGTGTTTCTTGACATAGCGTCTGCCTATGACAATGTCCTCCTTCCGGTGCTCAGGGATAAACTTCGCCAGCTGAGTGTCCCAGAGAAGTTGGTTCGTCTCATCTTCAACTCCATATCATCCAGATCTGTTGAGATCAGATGACAAGGTGCTATCCTCTCTCCTAGGTCTATCTGGAAGGGTCTTCCCCAAGGTTCAGTCCTCAGTCCTCTTCTCTATAATATATATACCTATGACCTCGAAGCAACTGTTGATTCATTTTGTCAGGTTCTACAATTTGCAGATGATTTGGCGTTGTATGTAATGTCAGACTCTGTAACAATTGCATCCTCCCGTATCAACTCTGCTCTAGCATACTTGAGCGACTGGCTAGTAGAGCATGGTCTATCATTGTCGGTTCCCAAATGCTCCTCTTTAGTTTTTACCACAAAACGCAATATTCCAACGCCGAACATTTTATTTAATGGAGATGCTATTCCTGTTGTCAACCATGTTAAGTTTTTGGGCATTACACTTGATCCTAAATTATCTGGGATCCCTCACTTCAGTAATGTTGCAGGGAAATGTGAGAGGGGAGCTAATGTCCTTCGTGCTTTGTCAGGTGTTTGGTGGGGTTCTCATCCATTCACCCAAAAACTTCTCTATAATGCAATAGTCCGATGCCACTTTGATTATGGCTCCTTTCTTTTAGATCCTTGCAACAAATTACCACTCGACAAGTTGGTTAAAATCCAGTCAAAATGCTTGCGCATTATTTTAGGTGCAATGAAATCATCTCCTATAAATACCCTTCAAATTGAGTGTGTTGATCCTCCCCTTTACCTCCGCAGGCAATATCTTAGTGATAGGTTCTTCCTTAAGATTATTCAAAACCCCTCACACCCTCTTCTAGGAAAATTAAAAACCTTATTTCAAATTAGTCATTCATCGCATAATACCCCCTCAAAAACCCCTTGTATCATTCATAGTTTTAGTAAATTCATCAGACCCTCCATTCCTGTAGAAAAGTTCTCTACGCACCCCCTTTTTAGTACCAATTTCGAAGCACTCTCTTTAAAGCCTAAAATAATTCTGGACTTTGGTATTGACAAAGACTCCCCTACCGCCCCCCAAATCTTTTTAATGAGACTGGCGTCAGACTTTCCTGACTGGCTTACAATTTTCACCGATGCCTCCAAATTGGAAGAGGGTGGCCATGTTGGAGCAGCCGTTTGGATTCCCGCCCATAGAATAGTCCTGAGCTACAAATTGTCTCCACTGTCATCTGTGTTTACGGGAGAGGCAGTAGCTATCCTAGAGGCTGTTTTATTTGCTGAGTCCCATAATTTGCAGCATAGCATTATTTTCACGGACTCCTTAAGCTGTTTACACGCCATCTTAGCTAACCCATTTAAAGCTAAAATTAAATTCCCAGTAATTTTAAGGATTCGGGAAGCATTGCTGCGTTGTAGATCGAAAGCGGTAACAATTGTTCTAGCCTGGATTCCAGGCCATTGCGGCATTCCCGGAAATGAAACTGCGGATTCATGTGCCAAGCAAGCTACTTCTAGCGGATCCATAGGTTACGCAAAAGCACGACCTTTTTCCTCTCGCTCACATTCACCTTTTAAAATCTTGGCATTCTGATTGGCAAATCACGAGAAACCATGCGGGTAGATATTATTTTGACATCCAACAGCACATCCCCAGTAGACCATGGTTTTTTAAGCAAAAACACCACAATAAGCATACTGTTTCTACCATCTGCCGCCTAAGAATTGGGCACGCTTGCACACCAGTCCATCTTGCGAAGATCAGGGTACGGGATAGCTCCCTTTGTGATTGTGGGTTAGATGAAGGAACAACGGACCACATATTTTTTAACTGTCCAAAATTTTTCCCCTCCCTCTGCGATCTTTTACCTCAAAATATTCCCCGTCCTACTAATTTTAAATGCATTTTAAGTATGGTAAATTCTCCACATTTTAAAAAAATTTTAATATCATTCTTATCTGTAAACAACATCAAGCTATAAATAACTCTTGTGTGTGTGTGTATTATATTTATAATATTAAACTAATCGCATGTTGTGTTGTCCTTGTTCTAGGTAAATTTGCTTAAAAACGCAAAATTATAATTATTATTTTATTCGAATCCTTCCGTGTATTGGCTACCTACGTGACATTGGCGGAATTGTGTTAGACACAAAACATGCCATAAACAAAAGAAGAAGAATAATAATATGTCATGTTCATAATATCGATTATAAAATTACAAAATGGCGCGTGCTTGCGCGCTTTCCAGACTACCTGTTACATTGTTACACATACTTCCGTCCCATTTCACGAAATCACTCCCACAAATTGTTTATATAGAAATCGAGCGGAAAGATGTTACACATCAAAAGGATTGTCTGTAGGTTGGTATATATCCATAACTGTTAGCTTAGCGTTTACTCAACAAACAAAAACAATAATATTGACTTCCTAATTCGTATATTTAATAAGGAAATAAAGATCACTTAACCCTTCGAACGACAAAACCCCCAGTACTAATAGTCATAGCACGATATAGTTTTATTCAATTTAAAAATATTTTACGCCTTCACTAGGAAATTGTCGAAATTTGTCCAATTCCGTAAATAAAAAGAGACAGTGTCATATATCGTTAGATTGGCAAAAGAATAAGCTTTGCGACAAAAACATCATTTATACATAATTATTTATATAAAATATTACAATAATTTACAAAGTTTTAATGTTGTTATTTTTTTTTATGCCTACACTCACCCAAGGTTCGAAGAGAAGAAACTACGCACATTTCACATCGCCACTATCACTAAAAATCACTATTGTCACTTCATCTTTCATTTACATAACTCACATCATCACAAAACACTCTAATTACTTCACAATCACAATTTTACTGCGAAACAAATGCAGACCGCCATTTCTCGAGCCCGCTTGCGCGCGAACTTCATAGCCGGAGTTCAGAGTACTGTTCACTGCAAAAGTCATTCACACGTTCTGTTCAAATTTGGTAGTAAATATCAATGTGTTTTTTTTAGTTAACTTTTTATATTGTTTTCATTATTTTACGATTGTAGTTGCAAAAACAAATTATTACAAGCAATGTAGTAATATTCGATTTCATAGATTTTTTTTATAAAATGGATAACGGTCGATAAATTACTTACTAATTTGAACGTATGGATATTTGATATTCTGTTATGAAGGGACAGATGAAAGAGTATTGGCAATACGCTATTGGCATTCAATGTAGTACACAAGTTTTTATAAAATAATGTACTTACATGTGGGGTCACACTACGTTTTCCATACTAGTGATTCTTATGAAACTTTGGTTTTATATTTTTTGTTTTTAGCATAAGATTACACAATGTACTTACAGGGGGCGAACGCCTAGTACGTGCTTAGTAGCGATATTCGAACCCACACTACGTCAAGATTAGTAGATTTTTACGAAACAAATTTGGTTATACCTAGTAGTAATAAATTTTCATAGCAAAAGTTTACACAATGTACTTACGGGGGGGTCGAACGCCCAGTACGTGTCTAAGATTGGTACGTGCTTAGTAGCGGGATTCGAATCCACATAACGTTTTCAAGATTAAAAGATAAATACTTACGAGATACTTACGAAACAGTCAGTAGAAGCATTAGAACATATTTCTGCCGCTGTCTGCTACATATTATAAAGAAAGAAAAGGTACTCGTGTAAGAAAAACGACAAAAAAAGGGTAAAATATTAATATAATAAAAAAAACAAACAACACAAACAATCTGATATACAGCTTCATACGTACAGACAAACTTTATAACTAGAGGTGATCATAACATAATACATGTTTTCAAGTAGGTACTTTATGACATTATTATCCTGCAGTTTTGTACATACTGCAATACGGCAAACAATGGTATGAAAAATAAGAAACAATCTAATATACAGCTTCATATGTACAGACAAACTTTATAACTAGAGGTGATCATAACATAATACATGTTTTCAAGTAGGTACTTTATGACATTATTATCCTGCAGTTTTGTACATACTGCAATACGGCAAACAATGGTATGAAAAATAAGAAACAATCTAATATACAGCTTCATATGTACAGACAAACTTTATAACTAGAACTTTAAAATTAGCTGCCGCCGAGCTGCCAGGATCGGCCGGGGAGCCTCAATGGCTCCCGGGGTAACTGACCTCGACCGTGATCTAAAAAATACATAATAAAAAATTAATAATTTTAATTATTAATTAATTATAAAAAGAATTATGTAAATAGAAAAAAAACATTGTGCACAAATTGTTTTTTACTTTTTACAAACACAAACTGACTTTATTTTATACCAAATAACTATCAAATAAATTTTTATCATAACACTTTAGTAACACTTTTTCGTCCAATAGTACCGTATTGTAATGAATTTTGGGACCGTGTTGAATTGAAAACACAATTGTGTTACATTCATATTATATATCACAAAACTGATTCTACTTTCTGATTCCTGGATAAATTTACAACAAACTTATCTATATCTGAACACACAATGTGTAAAATAAATATTTTTTTCAAAGACATGACGCAATTCCTAACGACATTGCAAAACCGCAACCAAAAAGTTGCAGACATTTTTACTGGACTAAAATCTAGAAACGACTCAAACTAATAACTAAAACACATTCTACGTTAAATTTCCAATAGATTGATATACAATTCACTTACCGTTTACGAAGGGAACTCATAATTTACACCAAAACACAACACGTCAAGCAGCGAAATTAGTAATGGCGCGTAGGCCTTCACAGCAAATTTTTGTTTTATTTTCTTCCGGTAATTTTATTTGGCAAAGCATTATGATTATTATACTATTCGACAGAGGATAACTTTTACAATACTCATGACCGGATACAGATACAAAATAAATTCACAACACGCCATAAATAAACAAATGCCGTTAGGCACCACGGTGGTGCTTAATCGCGTCCGGTGTAAAAAAGTTAGGCACCACCGCGGTGCCTTATCGCGCGAGGGGTTAAACATTAGTTCGTACAGTAACTGATGATGATGATGACAGGTATCACGTGCCCGACGTCGGTGTCCATGACGGGCGGATTCCCGCGCGCGCCGGGGGCCCGCATGCCGGCGCCGCGGCCGCCCGGCCTCACCGACGTGCTGCCGCAGCCCACGCCCATGCAACAGCTGTTCGCGCAGCAGGCCCCGCCCGACCTGCAGCAGCAGCAACAACAACTGGTGAGTCACGCTGCAATACTAATATCAAATTGTTATTTGTTATGCAACGCTGGAAAGTTGTTGTTTCGCGCGAGTGCTTGTATTGTAACCCGAGCAAGTGAAGCTCCTGTCCGTAGTGAGTAAAGTCCTGAGCGTAGCGAGGGTTTCAAGGCACGAAACGCAAAACAACTTTGCTGCCGAGCAAAACACACAACTTTTTACCTCACTACGAGAAAATGGTGGATGGAAGAAAAACAGTTGAGCTTTATTATGAATTCATACAATTTTTTAAGAAAGAAAAGTTAAAAGGTCTACTAAAAAGTTCTAAATTAGTATTATACTTTCTCTTTTACACACCTATTAGTGTGAGCGGGACGGCACAATACCAAGTTCGGATGTCTTATTTCGCAGTATAGTGCATAATAGTGCGCACCATAGTGTTCATAGTCACGTTCTAAATTCATAAACCTTTTCCACCCAAGTGGGGGAAAAGCGTTTTTCCACCCAGATTTTGAAGGGGGAAGTAAGCCTTTTCGAGCAAGTGAGGTGAAAAATATACTGTAGTAAACTCATGTAAAGACGGCAAAAAGAACAAAAGTGCCATATCGCGATCTGATACGGTCAGTGTAGTGTGTCGAGAACAAGTTCGAGTGAATAGTGACTTAGAAGACAGTGGTACGAGTATCGAGCACAAAAAACGACTAAGGAAGAGGGTAGATCGTTTTGTCTGCTCTTAATCACCCACCCGCAATAACTTCAGTACATCCGTGATCATGGCGCATCTAACTGTGCTGAAATATCAGATACTCAAACACAACAAAAACATGGTAATAAACCCGTTAATAATATTTATTCTAATGTAAATGACCATGATAGTTTAAAAAATTATGTAGTAGACAGTGTTCGACAAAAACCACCAGTGATCTATGATAGGGCATTTTCCAATATATAACGATGTAAGGGAGAAAAGAAACGCCCTTGCCGAGTTTCTTGCCGGCCCTTCTCAGTACAAGGTCTCCCGCCCTGTGTAGACTTACGAACCGATGCTGGCATAGTGACATTCACAAGAGCTACTTGTAGCCTAAACTGAACAAATGATTTTGAATTGTTTTCCTTCAATAATTAAAAATTGAGGCTAGCAACAACCAATCATTCATCTAAATGAATGATTGGTTTCGCTGCGCCCGACTAGATACCGCGCTACCTAGAAACAAAGCTCCGTGAATGCGGCGACTCAATATTGTAGTGTGTGTAAGAACGGTGTCCTTCTTATTTCTTGTAGTATTATTTTACACAGTTTAACTACGCAATCTGGCATTTTACTTCGGTTTATGACCAAAATTTATCAAAACATTCGGTACAACAACCTCACATACAGTTTGCAACGCGACTGACAGCAGGCGACTGACTCGGGTACGCCGACTTCGGCGTAGTATTTTTTGCCGCATTTAACAAGTACGCCAGCGGTATCTAGTCGAGCGCAGCGAGACCAATCATTCATCTAAGCTAGCAACTGATTTTAGTCTTTAGCGACAATGATCTTTCGGGTAAGCACAAAACCTTTATCTCGCCTGATGTAAAGTGATGATAACGCCAATGGTGGAAGCGCACTTCACCCTGTATCCTCAACTACTGAGGGACTGGCTATCATTAATTTGATTCTTGTTGTTGTGTTCGGTTGCGTTAAGCAGGATACCTACATTGAGGTGTAACACGTAATGAATCATTGGGCTTAGCACGAAATTGATTCGAAATCATAATGTAAACGTTAGGTCATGCTAATGTCATAAATTCTATAAAATTACGTCTGTACTAATTTCCATAGAAATTCGATTGAAGTTAGTTAGTTCGTGCTAGGCCCACTGATACTATCAAGTGAGTACGTCGTCGGCGTAAATAGGGTCAGAGGATTACGACGTGCTCGCAGCGACCCGCCGGCGGCTACGCTCGTGAAAGGATACGTATTCAAAATCAAAATCAAAATCAAAAATCATTTATTTGCCTAATTCCTTATTAACTTGAGGACGAGATGTACACATTTATAGGTTAAAGCGCTAACAGATTCATTACTTTTTACACCTTCAAGTGAATAGCCTACTTTAGAAGTGCCGCTCTAGAGACTTAAATGTTCGAAAGGACATAAGAGCTCGAAATCTTTATTTGTTTCTTCTGAAAACCAGCGCAAATTTAGCGTTTCAATGTTCTTGTATTTTAAAATCAGCGCTATTTTAAAGCAAACCTTTCTTTCTATTTAAATGATTTGTTTTTATAACTAAGTTTTATGTACTTGCTTGAAATTTATCTTAGTGAAAAGTGTAAAAAATATGACAAATTACAAAGACTTTCGTCAATAGACTTTTGCTAATGTTATAATATTCGTCACAGATGGGTGGCAGCACGCTGCAACTCCCCGGCGGGCCGGTGACGGCGAACCCTGTCTCCGGCACGAAAGAGTGGCATCAGTCTATAACAGCCGATCTCAGAAACCATCTTGTTCATAAACTGTAAGTTTTATTTTTACCATCATTTTATAATTTTACTTTCGCTAGCTCTTTATTCAACCTTTCATCGGATGAGCAGTTACATAAGCTTGCAAGAAAAAAATTCCAGTATTTGCAGTTACTTTTGTTTAATTACAGTGCAGAAGTTTTCTCTGATGAAGAAAAGTGGTGATAAATTTTGTGGTTGATCAATTTTAAATCATTTCACGTGTAGTACAGATTAGAGATAATAAATATATTCATTAACCATTATAATCAACTAATAATAAAAAAATCACTAAAAATCAATAATTGAAATCAAATTAACAATAATTATCAGTTGAATGGTTGAAAATATTAGTTAAAGTCGCGCGCGGCGACGCCGAGCGAGCCGCGGAGGCGCCCGACAGACGTGGAGCGACGGAGACACGACATCAGCTATCAATTGACATAAAATCGAAATTGACCCCTAACTGTATATAGTTAAGGCGCATTTTTCTTTGATATGTTTTTTATTATTTTTCAACCTGTTATTTATTGAATAATTTTGGATGAACTCGATTGTATGCTCTTTCGCTATCAAAATAAACGTCTTTTTATTTATTACGATTTATCGTTCGCGATTGAATATTTTAAACTGATAATCTCATCCGATATTTTTTTAATGTTTAGCAGTCTGTGGTTGATCGTTGCGATCGAAGAGATTTCGTAGCGATTCGAGTGCAATATCGTTGTTGTAAGCTGACGTTAATTAGGTTTATACAGCTCTTAGGTAATTAGCCTAGCTATCGTAATGTAACTAATAAGGTTCAAAATTACTAATGTTTAAATTTCGATTTAGCAACACTATTCTAGACAGTCCTAAGCCTGCCAAAGTATCAAGGAAAGTTCATTGAATGTTTTTTAAGTAATACTAAAAGAATAATTCAATATTTAACATACATGTGTTTAAAACTACTACTTCGATAAAATTATTAACAGATATTTAGAAATAAATATTTTCAACCATTAACGCCATCTCTAGTACAGACCTGTACATGAAGTCTCATTTTGGATAGTCATCCAAAACCGTCTAGTTTCTTCAATAAATGTTCAACCATATGCCCTAGACATAAAGTTCAAAGTATATTTTGTAAATTTGACAGTTTGTGTTCAAGCGTGTGTACCATAAATTATATATTAGCCACAGCATATAATTTTCAAGTGGTTTTTAATCTTATTCCGCGTGAATAAGTTTCGTTTCTGATTAAAAAATGTCAGTTGTCTCGTATTATAATAATAAACCTAAATCGTTCATCGCAGGGTGCAAGCAATCTTTCCTACGCCGGACCCCCACGCGATGTTAGACAAGAGAATGCACAACCTTGTCGCGTACGCGAGAAAAGTAGAAGGAGACATGTACGAAATGGCGAGCACCCGCTCCGAATACTACCACCTACTCGCCGAAAAAATATACAAGATACAAAAGGAATTGGGTATGTAAACATTGTAAATATTAATATATTGTTTTAATTTTTTTAAAATAGATTTTTGATAACACTTTCATTGCAACACTATGAACATGAACATTAGCAATAAATTATTGTATTTAATTTGTTATCCAACAACAAATTAGACAAATGTATGTCATTCGAGTTTCGACAATAACATCAATCTCCCTACCCTACAGAGGAGAAACGACAAAAGCGCAAGGAGCAGCAACTTCAAGCGCAGCAACAACAACAAGGACAGTTACAGCAGGGTCAGCTACAGCAGGGTCAGCTACAGCAGAACCAGCTCCAACAGAGCCAGCTGCAACAGAGCCAGCTGCAGCAGGCGATGGGCGGGGGGGTGCTGGGCGCGCGCCCCCCCGCCCCCCGGCCGCCGCTGCCCGCGATGCGCATTCCCTCCCCCGGCATGACCCTCGGCATGCAGCCCAGCCGCATGACCTTCCCAACGAACCTCGTCGGACCGCCCGGGCCCAGTCCGAACCAGGTGAGTTACCACAAGGTTCGTTGCGTTCGCTTTTTTATTGTTTTCTTTTTTTATTATTAGTTTTAAGCCTCGCCCGAACAGACGTCGTCTGCCTAAGCACTGTCGACAAGGCCGTCTTGTCAAATGGTCATGTTTACTTTTTATCATAATGTCGATTTAAGTCTACTGTAAATTTCGAAGTACCTGCGTGTGGTCGGAGACGCACGCCTGTAGATCGTGACTTGCCCGCACTTTTGATATCATCATCATTACCAGTTAATTTATGTCCCCACTGCTGGGACACGAGCCTTCCCTATATAATTAGATGGATGGGGAGAAAAGGCCATAAAGCTGCACGCACGCCTCGGTCGGATTGGTGGTTGTTAATGAATGTTTTTGCTCGACCGGCCTTTGCCAAAAGTGCTTAACCTTAGCAATCGTAGTCTAGGCGCGTAATCACTGCGCCATCGAGCTCATTTGAGCTTGTTTGATAGTATACTTCACAGTGTATAGACTACCACATCCGAACGCGACGATTCCGCGCGGGCGGACCGCGTCTGTTTGGGTGATGCTTTAGTTTTCTAAGGCCGATGACGCTTCTGCGTTTCCTCTGGTTTGGTGGATGGTGATCACTAACCATCACGTGACCCGCTGGCTCATATGCCACTTATTGCATAATAATACAAAAAGTTAAAAATAGCAAACAAACAAACGCGAGTGTGTTTGTTTATCCTTCTTCTATGTCTCGGATATATTTACGTAGTATTTTTGAACATGTCCTTTTGATGTTTAGGACAGCTGCAGTGACTTATATTTTTTATTCCTATTAGAATATTTCTTCTTATTTGATTTTGTTAAAATTCTAATACAAAGATTATTTTTAAATTATAGTTGCTGGCTAATGGATAAAACTAGATTCCGTTGTTATTGTTCAGATGCCGCAGACCCCTAACGGCGGCAGCGTGGGCGTCGGCAACCCGGGCATGTCCCCGTTCGGACAGACCATGACGTCGCCTGCCTCCTACCCCGCGCTGCATAGTAACGGGCCCGCGCTACCCTCGCCCGGACATCCGGACAAGGTATGGATGCACTGATACATGGCTATTTGCGATATTATTTTCAATAAATTTAGTAATTCGACAATTTTATTTATGTAATAACATAAATATATTTTTTTACCTGTTTATTCGAAAGTTTATTAATCGAATTAAATTGTAAATACTTCTTAGGTTATAATCTTTCAAGTTCTCATTTTTTTAATTTATATTTAGCGAGTTTACCTGACTCGCTAATTTTTTTTAAATATTTTACGCGTAAGCATTTAGCTTTTATCTCGCCAAATGTTTAGTAACTATACAACCAGTGGTATATTAGGTTTTTCCGGTTCAATTAATTGAGTATTTTTTTGTCACTTCAAACTTTTGTTTGATTTCGAATTGAACTTAAAAGCAACTCTCTAGTGTAGTTCCAAATATTTTAAACTCGACGTCGATAAACAGCCGGTGGGTCGATCGAAGGCTATCTTGTATTCGAACCGCGCATCGTTTCCAGCAGGTGCGGCTGAGTGCGGCCGTGGCGAACTCCCCGTTCGTGAACCACGCGGCGTTCGGCACGGCGTCGCCGGCGCCGGGCACGCCGCACACGCCGCTGCCGCACCGCAGCCCCGCGCCCGAGCCGCGGCCCGCCTCCCGCCCGCCGCCGCCGCAGCCGCCGCCGCCGCCGCCCGCCATCACGCCAAAGCCCGCGCCGCCCGTCGACCCTGCGCCGGAGGTACCCCGACCGGCAACAGTATAGTTGACCATGAATTTCCTTTATCACTTTTGACAAAAACTTCCATTACAATAAAATTTCGCTAAGGCTCATTGTCAATGATGACAACGTATCTGTCACTTGGTCTTTTAAACAAAAAGTTCTGAAGTAACAAACGTAAAAAAAATACAGTCGAATTGATAACCTCCTTCTTTTTTTGAAGTCGGTTAAAATAGAACTTGTTGTTTTATTATATGCAAACAAAATTCACTTTTGAGATGGTAAAGCAATTTCATTGTCGACTATACATACTGTTGATTCATTTCGCCGACTTGGATAGAGGATGGGGTTGCACGAAAGATCCCGATGGGTCCAAGTGTCACTGAGAGAGGGAAACCTCAGCAGGCCCCACTAAGATAAAGCCAAATTCGAAGTACTTTTTTTTTATTTAAGATACTTTGAAAAGTGCTTTTGAATCGTCCAAACATGTTTACCTACTACCCATTCAGGAGGTCTATTTTTTAGCTGTGGAGAAGAATGGGCGCAAGAAAACCATGATAGCGTATTTGGTAATGCACCTCACCGGGCATGTCATGGGGTGAGGGTTCGAATCCCGCTCCTAGTGTTTTTTTCAACACTTATTTGCGTAAATGTATAAATAAACAATAGTCATAAACTAGTGTTGCCACCCGTACTTTATAATTAAGTATTGTACTTTATTTCGGGTAAACATACTTTATATTTGATGAGGCAATAAAATACGTGAAAATACTTATTTTACCTTTTTGAAAATTTTTAACGTTTTTTTTACTAAACAATTAAATAAACGTATTATTTAAAAAATAAGGACTATATTTACATAGTTAACAGTGTAATGATCACTGACAAAGAATGCTATGCTAATTGGACCGATTGTTGATTGGTTGCGTCAAAACTTTTTATTGATGCCAACGAATATAGGTATTCGCTGAATATTTTGCTTAAAGCCACCCTTTCGCCTGCACAGGTTCGTGTCAAACAAGAGCCGGAAGAGAGTCGCATCAAAGAGGAGCTAGAAGAAGACTGCGGCGGCAAGGGCATGCGCGACGAGATCCCCACGGAGCGTGAGCAGCAGGAGCACAACGATTTCCTTGCAAAATCTGAGATCAAGCAAGAGATCAAACAGGAAATCAAGCAGGAGATCAAAGAGGAGCCCTCGGAAGCGGGAGGAAGCGACGCGGCGGACCGAGGCGGCCGGCGGACGTTCGTTTTCAAATCCGAAGACTTACGGCAAGCTCTAATGCCGACGCTAGAGAAGCTATTCAGACAAGAACCTGAGTCGCTTCCCTTCAGACAGCCCGTGGACGCCCAGGCGCTCGGCATCCCCGACTACTTTGACATCGTGAAGAATCCTATAGACCTGTCCACAATCAAGAACAAGCTGGACCGCGGCGAGTTCAAGGACCCCTGGCAGTACGTTGACGACGTCTGGCTCATGTTCGAGAACGCGTGGCTGTACAACCGCAAAAACTCTAGGGTCTACAGATATTGTACTAAGGTCAGTTGGGTATTTTTGTTTTCATTATTTAAAAAAAATCAAGATTATTGCTTTCATTGAATCTAATATTACATCATTTCCAATTGGAAAAACAACATGGTTGCATTATATTTGCAGTACATAATGTTCAGACAATTAGTTTACAATAACGTGTTAATCCACTATCCACTCCAAATTTCTTGTGCAACGTAGCAATGTTGAAATTTGGAGTAGAAACAAGTAGTTACAGATAAGTGATTTTTTACCGCCCCTCATCATCATCATCATCATCAGCTCATTTTATGTCCCCACTGCTGGGGCACGAGCCTTCCCTATAGATGGATAGGGAGAACGGGCCATAAACCACCACGCGGGCCCAGTGCGGATTGGTGGTTGTTAACGACTGCTAATGCAGCCGGGACCAACGGCTTTACGTGCCTTCCGAAGCACGGAACCCCTTACCTTACCCCTTACCGCCCCTAAGTATGATGATTTGTATGTGTTAAATTTCTTCTCGGTTGACAGTTGTCGGAGGTGTTCGAGCAAGAGATCGATCCTGTGATGCAAAGTCTGGGCTACTGCTGCGGGAGAAAGTACACGTTCAACCCCCAGGTGCTATGCTGCTACGGCAAACAGCTGTGCACCATCCCCCGCGACGCCAAGTACTTCAGTTACCAGAACAGGTATGAAAGCTGTTATTCGATTTGTTTATCTTGTTTCAAATTAACATAGTACCATCAAAATAGTAGATTGTTTCGTACCGATTGGCGCGATACTAGCGACGATGGGGGCTGTGGTGACCTTCCTTTCTTTATTCGGTTTTGTCGTGTGCATTGCGTAAGGGCGCACAAATTCAACCTTATTGCAGCATTATTTATTCAAGCGACTTACTATTTTGTTTGTACTATGCGATTGACGTTCAAATGTTGATTTGTTCCCCCGGTATGGATTCCCTGCGTATCGACTTCCCCCGGTATCGACTCCCGCCGTATCGACTCCCGCCGTACCGACTTCCCTCGATTTCGACTATGATTATTGGCTTAGAGTACAGTTAATGAAGCAAATGTTTCTGTTTAAAAATAATCAATATAAAAGTACTTATTACAATAATTAACGTTAATAAATATAACATTTTAATCAGTTTCATAATTTCGTTCTATTATTATTAATAAATTAGGTACGTAATCACTACACTACGCTTGACAACAATTCCTTATTAGTCCTGACTTCAGAAACACCAGTTACTGAATTTAATATGTATATGTCCAAGCAGTGGTTAGGACAATATTCTAAATATATTGGTTGATGGGGACAGAAAATGCGAACCACGTAGAGGGATGGCATAGTCGCCTAAATAAAAAGATAAACAAGCGACCGACCTTGTTTTTCTTATAAGTATGCTCGGAGATGAAGCTACGAACACCGACATCAAAATAGAACAAAAAATATATTAATAAATTTTTCTTTTTGTTATTATATATTATTATATTAATTTGTTGGCATAGTTTCACCTACACAACGCTTCTATAACCCGAAATAAGAGCCTGGTTTTTATACTTATTTTAGTTTTGGTGCTTCCCATGTGGTACAGTGGAGACAAAAATTGTAAATATTATTGAAACCTTGTGTCATCATCAGGCTGCGAATTTTGCTAAACATTATAACTGTACTCAGTCATAAAGAAAAGACTGCTAATAAACTTGTTGTCAGATTTTTATTTATTCGGGTAGGAATTATTAGTGTGACAAAAAAAGATTGGCACACATATTTACTTAAATATTATAAAACAAATCCAAAGCCTGATCATTATATTCCCTATGTCTTAATTAAATTAATAAATTGTCCAGAGAATTACATTTTTAATATTTTTGTGTGTATACTGTATACAAACATACTTTAATCGGCTAATTTAAAGCGTAGTTAAATTCCTTACAAACAATTCCATACTTAGACAGATTTTCTACAAATCTTTATAAAGCAAACACATGACTTACATGTTAGGATAAAATTTAAGTACACCTAAGTTGTATATTGCATTAAACCAATGTCTCATAATGGCGAAACTAAGGATTAATATTAATTAATCTTATCTGTTTTCATATTGACTTCCATACTATAAGCTTACATTTATTATCTTTAGTTACGCCAATATAAATACTAATAATAAGTAACTGTGTCTTTATTTGTGTGAG
This sequence comes from Eudonia lacustrata, assembly GCA_947562085.1. Classification (NCBI taxonomy): domain Eukaryota; kingdom Metazoa; phylum Arthropoda; class Insecta; order Lepidoptera; family Crambidae; genus Eudonia; species Eudonia lacustrata. The sequence goes on from OX387316.1 coordinate 4,437,559, forward strand.
CATGAATGCTCACACAAATAAAGTGAACTGTTTGTTGTGTGGTTAACAAAGAAAAGGAACATCTTTTTGCAAAACAAACAACTGATATTCATTGATAAAATTATTTATTGTTTAGGTAACTTGAAACATAGGTTATAAAAAATGCAGTGTAGAAAAAAATCAGTGGCTCATATACTAATTTAATTCTTATTCAGACATTTGAGACGCTGTTTTTGCATTGTTGTTTTGAAATACCTTTGAAATTAATACGTCCGTCGTCGCAAGACAAGCGAACCGCGGCGTCATTTGCTAATGGCTATGATTATCGTTGCACATTATAATTCAATGCACTTTAAAGCGTCGGTTTGCTGCGCTGCAAGAATATGATCGTAGCTGTTTTATGCAACATTGCTATTTCCAGAAGATTAATTATTATTCAAATGAATGATGTATATTTCATAACAACATAATATATTAGAAAACATCTTAACTACTAATTTAAAATGAAGTAATTTAACATATATTGAAAATTATAATGCTTTTATTTTGTGGGTGATGATGCCGATGATTTAAAAAAAAAATGAAATGTCTGTGACATTTTGGGTAAACCACAATACTTGTATTTTCAACTTTAGGGTTTGCAAATACTAATTGTTTAAATTAAACCTTATCAAACACACATTTAATCTAAATTTTTGTTACAAAACCCTATTTAGGAAATCAATAGGTTTCAGGTAGAATGATGAATGTAGGTGAATTGTTGTCACTTTTTTACATCCTTTGCTCAATTCAATGCATCACAAGTTAGATCAAAGTTGTGTAGCACCTACATGGTAATGTGTATGTAACCTTCGTTTTGCTTTAAAACTTTGAAGGTCATGGGTAGTATTCAATAACAGATGTCATGTGTTAGGATTAATATCTCTTAAGGTGTTTACCTTTACAGTGTTTACCTTTACAGTATAAAAAGATGTTTCTTTTTAAATAATTGGTGTTAAATAATCTTCAAAAACTCATAAATTCATTATCGTTAGGTTGGGTTTTGGTGTTTTTAATATATATCAATCTTTACTTTAAAATGCTGTGAAATCTATAAAATTGCAAGAGTGATAAAAACAAAAACAAACTGTAATCAAAAGGACTTTGATTATAAATAACTATAACTAGTATTTATTTGTTCCAAAATATACATTCTTTAAAATATGTTATAACGCTTACTTTGTGGTTCTAATACTTATAATAATAACTTTCTTGTAATTCCTTGGTAGCTTTTGGATGCTTATGCTAAATTAAGAAAAAGGCAAAGCTACCATGAGGTTAGCTTATGAAGTTTTGTTTTTATTTTTGTGTATATTGGATGTTGAAAAACTAATGTAGTAGTAATACTTCATACTTTGCCTTCTTATTTTTCGTGGTACTATGGGCTCTTATCGCTAAACATGTTAAACTTGTGTTGTAAATATTAATGTAATGTTGTGGAATTAACCTATCATATGCTGTACTCTCTGTCTGACTAATAATCCTATATGTTCTCATTGCTTACTAATTTTTTTTTCCCTCCACGCACGTCCTTGCCTGCACACGTTCCTGTCACGCTTCACATCACTGCTACACGGGCGAAAATTGCAAATACAGTCTAAAAGCATATGGGGTTGTGTCCGATAGATACACCTTCTGCCAGAAATGCTTCAACGACATTCAAGGGGACACCGTCACGCTGGGAGACGATCCGCTGCAGCCACAGACGTAAGTGTAATGTAATATTATAATATTTAGTTATGTACAAATTGATTTATTACTTTGAATATATCTTCTATGTGCAAATGAAGTTAGTTAATTTTAATTTAAAATATCATTTAAAGAAAATCAACTTTTAAGATAATTTATTTTATATTTGTGTATTATAAAAGTCTTTGATTTTCAGTGCCATCAAGAAAGATCAGTTTAAAGAAATGAAAAATGACCATTTAGAACAAGAACCTTTTGTATTATGTATGGACTGTGGTAGAAAGCAGCACCAGATTTGTGTGTTGCATCACGATTCAATATGGCCACAAGGCTTCTGCTGTGATAATTGTTTAAAAATGAAGGGAGCAAAACGAAAAGAGAACAAATTTTGTGCTAAAAGACTGCCGCCCTCGAAACTTGGCATTTATATTGAGACAAGAGTCAATAATTTTCTCAAGAAGAAAGAGGCTGGTGCTGGTGAAGTGCATATCAGGGTTGTTGCATCGTCTGATAAGGTAATGTTTATTTTACGCTAACTTAAAAGTTTCTTACTTTGTTCATGAATGAAATCCTATCAGGACAAAACCGTTACACTGTTGTATCTGATAATGTATTGTCCTTTTTTAGATGGTGGAAGTGAAACCTGGCATGAGATCGAGATTCGTCGAGTCAGGCGAGTTACACGCTGAATTCCCGTATCGGGCTAAGGCGTTATTTGCATTTGAAGAAGTTGACGGAACTGATATTTGTTTCTTCGGTATGCATGTACAGGTATGTTGAATATTATCATCACACCAATGTTATTTTTTATAGCTATCTACTGTTCTGTTTCTAGGTAATTCAATGTTAATATATTTTTCAGGAATATGGAAGCGAAAGTCCAACGCCAAATACGAGGCGCGTTTATATAGCATATCTAGATTCTGTACATTTCTTCCAACCTAGGCAGTACCGAACTGCAGTTTATCACGAGATTTTATTAGGATATTTGGACTACGCTAAACAATTGGGTTATACAATGGCTCATATATGGGCGTGCCCGCCCTCAGAGGGCGATGACTACATTTTCCACTGCCATCCGCCCGAACAAAAAATTCCTAAACCTAAGAGGTTACAAGAGTGGTACAAGAAAATGTTAGATAAAGGTATAATAGAGAGGATAATATTAGATTATAAAGACATTTTAAAACAAGCAATGGAGGACAATATCTCTTCTGCGGCGGAGCTACCGTACTTCGAAGGTGACTTCTGGCCCAACGTGTTAGAAGAATCTATCAAGGAGCTGGACCAGGAGGAGGAGGAGAAGAGGAAACAAGCCGAAGCCGCCGAAGCAGTGGTCAGTACATCCTTTCATCACATTTTGTTATTTTATTATTGTCACCTTTACATAGCTCTAACACAACTTTATTTTGCTTTTATTTTTCACTAGCCCATATTACTATTTAATATTTTGATTGTATAATAACTATATTTCTTTCTCGTGGTGGTGGATCTCGTGAGAATATTGAGATATTTAATATTTTTAGATATTCCAGTCGTCGGAGGAGAATGAACAAGGCCCTGACGGAAAGAAGAAAGGCCAGAAAAAGGCCAAGAAATCGAATAAGTCAAAGGCCGCCCAAAGAAAGAACAGTAAGAAACAAAGTGACCAGCAACAGGGTAGTGATCTCAGTGCGAAGATATTTGCGACTATGGAGAAACATAAGGAAGTGTTCTTCGTTATAAGGCTACATTCCGCTCAGTCCGCGGCGAGTTTAGCGGTAAGATTTCACTTACTTTATATAATAAAAATACACAAGCATAGTTGACTAAAATGTACGGAGCTAGATTTTCGTAGTACTGACGAAAGTTTATTTATTTATTTAAAGGACAACCAACAAGACAAACACAAATACAAGCAATAGCTAAGTAGAACATTATTGTAGACTTAAAGCTAGGTGCCGTCTCAATTAGAGGCTGCCACGGCATGCATAGTGGATTACATTTTATGAATAAATAATAGGTATAATATTTTGCTTTAAACTATAAACTATAAACATTAAGTTAACATCATAAAGAAAATTTCTCATATTTATATAAGTATTATTAGGATATTCAAACGTATGCCATTAGTCTGGAAATATCGTATTATCATATCATGCAAACATTGTAGTAATTCTACTTTTATATAACATGAAACTATTTTTACCCCTACAGCCAATCCAAGACCCGGACCCTTTATTAAACTGCGACCTAATGGACGGGCGCGACGCATTCTTGACAATGGCCCGGGACCGCCACTACGAGTTCTCATCGACGAGGCGCGCGATGTTCTCCACTCTGTGCATGTTGTACGAGCTGCACAACCAGGGCACAGACAAGTTCGTGTACACGTGCAACAGTTGTAAATCGCACGTTGAAACTAGGTACCATTGTACGGTGTGCGACGACTTCGACCTCTGCGTGGTCTGCTACGAGAAGGAGGGCCACCCCCACAAGATGGAGAAGCTCGGCTTGGACATAGATGTGGGCTCGTCCCCGGGGGATATGAAGCAGGCGAACCCACAAGAGGCGAGGAAGCTCTCCATACAGCGGTGCATCCAGTCGCTTGTGCACGCGTGCCAATGCCGAGACGCCAACTGCCGGCTGCCGTCATGCCAGAAGATGAAGAGGGTAGTCACACATACGAAGATCTGCAAGAGGAAAACGAAAGGCGATTGCCCGATCTGCAAACAGCTTATCGCTCTGTGCTGCTATCATGCGAAACACTGCCAGGTAAACAGCACTTTTATTGTAACTCTTCTCACTAAAAGATTCAAATTATTTTTACAAAGAAATTTTTTTGGAGAGACTGGTGTTTTGATACAAATAAAATTTTAATTTATGTAATGAAAAAGACTGAACTTTCGCTGTAATAAATGGTAACTTTAGTACTTTTCTGAAATGTAGTTCATGCTTTCCAGGAACGGTATGTTAATATAATCGTAATAGATCAGTCACCACTTTTATCTGTTGAAATCTTCGATTAAATAATAGAACTAGATTCTCGATGAGCGATTCAAAAGCAGAACGAGAAATATGATCACAAATACGTTTGTGGCGGTATTTCATAATATTGCTCTTATCTTTTCTACAATGACTAAAATGTGTTAAAATGTGTTAATGTGTAAACATTAAGTGCATCAATTTTGCAATCTTAATTAAACTTTATGTTTCAAGATTTAAAATTCATAATAAACTTAAGTTGTTGATGCTATACAGCTTTTCAAAAAAAAATATAATTCGAAATATAAAAGTATGATCAAACAAGGTTATTTTCGATGTACCTATTCGTTCCGGATCCTTTATCTAGTGCTCTTATTAATCAGAAGGTTGAATTGTGTAATTCTGTGTCCGATTGTTATAACATCAAGTCTATGTAAACAGCAAACCGCGAGATGTACGTACAACAATGTTCCTTATTGTCTTAGGAGACGAAGTGCTCAGTGCCGTTCTGCAGCAGCATAAAGCAGAAGCTGAAGCAGCAGCAGGTGCAGCAGCGCGTGCAGCAGGCGAAGCTGCTGCGGCGGCGCATGGCGGCCATGAACACGCGCGCGGGCCCCGGCGCGTCGTCGCCGCCGCACCCGCCGCCCGCGCTCGCGTCGCCGCCACCCTCCAAGCCAGCCGCGCACGCGCTGCCGCACAACGTGCAGAAGGCGCTGCAGCAGGTATTTTGCGGCTTCTATTTATTTGTTCACTAGCTGTTCCCCGACCCATCGTGTCGTATAGCCTTGCACGAATGTTCTAGTACTTCGTATTCGCTTTGCGTTTTTTCTGACTTTATTTTTTTGCTCGGCGTTCAAAGGTCGTGATGACGTGATGTATTTAACATCCAGCCACGAAAATTGGACTATCAAATGCAAAAAGAATATTTCAAATCCTTCTGGTAGATTTAGAGATTAGCGCGTTCAAACCATAAAGTAAATGTACCAACGGAATAGAGCAACAAAGGGCTGAGCGAGCGAGATGTCACCAGCAGCAACACTGTGTGATAAAAAGAGATGCGTGATGCGACTTAACAGAACTGTTTTTGGCAACTTTTTGACAGTTCGGCAGCACTCATCCGCACGCTGAGAATTTGAGCTCCGTGAATTTTTCTGATTTTATGTGAAATCGTGGATATTTTTGAGAAATAGTGCTTCAGAAACATCGTGACTTGTTTAGTGATTGATTGTTGTACAACACAGCGAACTTACCCCGAAAAATCTTCATTTCACAGGTAAATTATTCCAAATCGACACAATTATTCCAATGATCTAGGATTTATTTTTGCCAATGCGCTTCGAATTTTAAGCACTAAGTGTGATAATATTCTTGCAAAGATCGAATACACATAATGCAGAATTTACGAATATTTTGTATAAAGAAATAATTTTCGTTTTACACTAGGGCTGCATCAAGTTATCGATATTTCGTGTCCACTGTCTATCACACAGTAAACGAATATGTATTACTGTTGTTAAAATACCTATATGACGTTTAGATATGAATCACCTGGGAATGTAATCCCATTTAAGATACTTAGCCATAAATATCAGTTTTTGACTGTTACAATAGGTACTATCATTAGTAATTAACGAAATTTGATAGGACTGTTCTAGATATCATTCGTCATATTGATTTGGGAAATCATTTTGTTTCTTTGGTTGTCCATTCATTCAATCAAGATCCACTTAATACACACATCTTATTATCAAATGTATCATTGAAATATATTTGCCTGTAAGATTGAGGTACGAAACGTAATTGAAAAATGTATCAAAGCTAATTTTGAGAAATTACTTAAACAAAATAATACTTTTCCGAGGGCAATGAGAAATCTTAAATAAATTATTTAAAATATCTTCTGAGTTTTTCTTAAAGAATCGTAGTTTCAGTCATGTGAAATCCCATGCCATCCTATTTTAGTTCTATTTATACTGTTACTAATTAATATTATCGACATCGATATTAATGTAAAAAGCGACATGACATACATCACTGACACGCATTCATTAACAATTTTACACACACACAAATGTCATTCTATTTCGGTTTCATTTGACAGCTTGTGTTTGTTGCTCTATTCCGTTGGTATATTAACTTTAAGGTTCAAACAATCGCAATCCGATCCGAATCCCTCGGAGAATCTAGTAGGGCGCGGGGACACGCACTAGCGCGTGCTGCCGTTGCCTCTAGAAAACCTCTGACGGTGCTTCGTTTCACACGGCTTGAGGAACCCTTTAAGTTTCTCGCCGCCCCCAAAAAACAAACCCGGTCTTAACCGGCCTTAGCGACGCACCGCTAAACAATAAATCTCATACGGAGCGTTTGCGCCCCGTAAGAAAAACTGTTTTTTTTTCCTTCAAATTAAAACTACAATTATTTTTAAAAAATGAACTACAATATTGAAGTGTGTGAATAATAGTAATAATAGTGTGTAAATCGGTCTGGAGAGCCTGTAAAATGCAAATCTATGTTTTAAAAGAGGTTACTTTGATATTTTTTTCTCTGTTACAAAAGTTGACAAATCGTGTTTCTGCAACTAGCAAAATGAAGTCAATTAAATGAAAAATCATGTTATCAAATATCACTTTCATATTTTTTGTAATTGTTGGGAAAAATCAAGATCCACGCCACGTAAATTTTCAATGCGTCGCCTTAAGCTGAAAATGCCGAAAGCTGAAAATGAGGCAATCAGCAAAATCTCTCAACAAAATGGGTTCAAACAAAAAACAAACTCTTGAAACACCAACAGCATAATAAGTACTTAACATAAAATTTAAGCATAGGTGAAATAGGTCAGGTAAGGTAAGGTTTTACACGTACCACAACCACACCACACAACACCGACCGTCGCACACTGTACTACGTAGTATGAGAAGCTTGGCCAAAATTATTTACCAATGTTTATGTACGAAATTCGATACACACGATTAGTCTTTGTTAAAATATAATGTTAAAAAGGTAAAAGCAAAATTACAAAAAATCAACGAAATACTGAAATCTGTCAATCAATAGTAAATACGTTTCGTGAATGTATGTAACCTACATGGTACATAGAAGTTACAAATAAGTCACCAAGATTAAAAACAGGAAAACTACAGTGTTAAATAAACGTAAAGAGTAATGGCATAGTAAACATTACATAATATTCAGTTAATTAAATGTTCGTGTTCTATCACAAGTTGTATGAGTAAAAGGCGGTAGATTTTTTAACAGAAATATATAACAGACATACTAAGCTACGCTTTCTCGAAACAAACTATAGCACAGAAATGTACAGAACATCAATTAAAACGCTCGTCTTTAAGAAATTGTAATACATATTACCTCGTTTTGTGCAAAGTCAAGTAACATTTTATTTTTATTTGAAACTTATGATATCAATATGACATACTTAACACATACCTGCAGTAACAGAATCCATTACGAATAATTATAAATCTTATCTATATTACAGAAAAATGGGACACGAATATACACAATATTATGTTTGTTTTATTGCACTGCAACTAACGTCTCGTGAAACTGTGCTCGTTACGACAGAACATAAATTATACATACCTTCTATTAGTATTGTTTAATGCATAATATATCCAACTACCCTTAGATACCGACCAATGTGAATAAATGTGATTTTAAAAATTTTTACTCATGGCCAAGCTTCCCATACTACGTAGAACAGTGTGCGTCGCGACAAAAGATGCTCAAGCTGTGAATAGTGTTGCCGCGGCTTCTTGCAGTTGCGCTGTGTTACCTACAAAATGTTTGCGATATAGTTCTAGGTATAGTTAGTTCGCGGTGTCGCTGGTGGTTGCGTTGTGGTTGCGACGTGTTTGCGTTGTAGTCGGTATAAGTCAAAGTCATAGTAAATTTTTTTTATTCAAATAAACTTACGAAAAGTGCTTTTGAATCGTCTATACATTTTTTTACCTACTACCTATTTAGGACGTCTATTTTTTAGCTGTGTAGAAGAATAGGCGCAAGAAACTCCTCAGCTGTCATAGAAGTAACGACATTTAAAAAAAAAGTATGGCGTTACCTAATCATACAATATTTACAATTAAAAACTTTCAAGAGCCTGGAATTACAAATAATGCTTACCTCTATACATTTACTTAACATTACACTTTATTATAAAAAAACGTACTTGGGCACTATGTATGTAATTACTAATTCAAAACTATAGAATGACGCTTTATACCTATACAGTGTGCGAGAATTGGAGGAATGTCAGTTCCATGCATTCTTATCATGAACATAATCATTTACATTGTAAAAGCCCTTTTTTTTTAAAGTGTTTCCTTAATGTGTGTCTTAAATTTCTCAAAGGGCAAAATTAAAACATCATTCGGGATTTTATTATAATAAGTGACACCTTGTCCCCATGAATGATCCATAAACTTTCTGCAGTCGAAGTTTAGGTATCAAACACGCGGTCAATATTGACGGCAAAATGTGGCCCGTGTGAATTCAAATATTAATTTTTATACAAATTAGCGCCCGCGCACGTGTGTGTGGTTGTTATACGTGTGAAAAAGCCTGTGGTGTGCACAAATGCACATGTATGATTAAATAATAAAAAAATATCTAAATAGTCTAGAAAAAATATGTTATAATATAAGAGACTTAATAAACCTATGTCTTTTTGTCTTGTTCGACTGTGTTTTCGTTTGATATTTAGCATAATATAATTTTTGAAGTATTTAAAATTTTTTTTTCTCGCCACATTTTATACTGTTTTACTATCTGCCTTCAGCGATTTGCAAAGCGGAAATACTTCAAAAGACGTTTTGGTAATACATATTTAGAGGTCTTTTTTTGTATGGCCTTTACCAAAAGCTTTTTCATAGTCAACTTAGTTTACGTCGATAGGGTATTTCTCATTCAAGTATCTTATCCATAATAATGAGTTATATCCATGTAATGTTCCGCAATGATTTGATGTTTAATGTTAAAACAATCAAATATTATTCTATGCTGTAAATTAACCTTATTTTTTTTATAGCTCTGCAGACCTTACTCGTCAAGCTTATAAGCCTAAAGTTTAACGGTTCCAACTCACATTCCTCATAAAAAAAAAAAATTTAAATATTGTCCGCTCTCCTGTTTACGATAAATTTTAATAATAATTATTATTATAATTTAGCCTTTGGTCTGCATAGTCCAACAAACAATTGAAATTCTATTGTGTCTGTATTCACAGCAGACGACAGGTTAAACAAAGCAATAAAATCCATAACCCCCCCACCAGGTACAAGAGGAGGCGGCGCGCCAACAGGCCCCCTCATACGGCAAACAAGGTGGCATGGGCCCCCCGAATGTGGGTGGCGGCGTGGTCCCGCTGGCAGCGGGCGTGGGTGTGGGTGGTGTGGGCGTGGGCGTGGGCGCGGGCGCGCGCGCCGACTGGACCGCCCGGTACCGCGCGCCGCCGCCGCTCCACCACGCGCCGCACCATCCGCGCGCGCCGCACCACCAACAGCCGCCGCACCCGCAACAGGTAGATACACATTTTAGTAACTGGTTAGTCGATAGAGAAACTTTTTAGCGACTGTTTACCATTTCTTTTCAATAGAAATTGTATGGAAGTGATGAACTATGACGACGGTATTTTGTTTCTACTATTGCGTGTTTTAAAGAACTACTACTAATTATTTCATTTATGAGTTTAATGTTCTGGAATAAATTATTATCATGATAATTACTTGGATAATTATCAATTGATAATAACAAAACATTGCACTTGCTAATGTTTGTTACCGCACTCATACGATGTGTGTGTCTCTGCTCTGCACTTCTCGCTGTATCGATTGTGAAAGTAATAAAATACTTTCGTAACCCAATATACATAATATAGTTTTTTTTTGCAATCGCCTAAATTATTATTACGCGTTCCATTTACGCGTTAATTTGTTATAAAAAATACAACAAATAATAAGACTTAAACGGTTGATAATTATCAAGGTGTGTTAATAATTTTATAATCTGGCAAAAAAATAACGTGCGGATATGCACTTGGCGTGAAATGAGATTCACCTGATGTTAAGTGATGGTAAGGCCGTAGGTGAAAACGGAATCCTCAACTACTGAGGCAATGGCTATCTTTTCTCTAACTGCCAGAACATAACAATGCTACATACATTGATGTTGTAATGACATAATTTAGATAAGATGCTGGTAGCTAGCCAGGTAGATAGCCAGCGAGTACACTAACATATTAGTGTACTCGCTGGCTATCTATCCCCCTCTGATAATCGAACCCGGAACCTCTGGCTCTAAGACTGGTGGTCTTAACCACTAGACCACAGAGACTGATAAAAAAGTTAACAGCCAACATTGATTAGTGTACAACTACGTAGCATCTAAAATAATAAAAAACCTCCATATATATATACAACGTGTATCAGACAGGTTCAGCCATAATCCAGGGTTTCAAATTATCCCTAGTATAGACCCTTTCTATAAATACCCTAGTAAGATAAGCGCAATTTAATTTGGTTTTGCATTTACAAACAAAGTTAAACTGACGTTAATTCAAAATCAAAACAAGCTAAACCCATCACTAGCAGGGTCATGAACTCTGTATGATGCCTACATTGCACCTCCTGTTTGTAAAACTGCGTGCCCTAGTTTTGGCCGCCACACCCCCTACCAGGCACACAGTTTTACAAACAGGAGGTGTACTGGAGTTCGCCCGCTCAAACAGTTGCCGGCTACTGTCGGCGCGGGCGGCGAAAGTCAAAACCTTTGACGGCACATTTTGTTTGACACAAACAACCCGTCTGGGTTCTTTGTCGGCAGTTGCTTGGCGGCATTTCTTTTTGGATTTGTTAGACTAATAAAACAAAGACAGATAAGTAGGCAGCTATTTTACTTTCGTGATTTAATAATTTGTATTAAGTAGGTACAGAAGTGGCCCGCAACAATTCGGGTGGATCGTCCGTCCGTCTGGCGACGTCCCTATGAGAAATAATAATAATGTAACTATCATCAAAGTAATAAAAATATTTTCATTTTACAGCCACATTGTTTCAACTTTAAAGTAGATAGGTACGCTTACCTACGAGTAGGTACCTACATAGGTCTTTGATTAAAATGACTTATTTTTGAAATAACTAAAATCAACTAAAGCGAAGCACTTTGAAGTGTAGTCACAGAATAAATAATCGTACTACTCTAAGGTACTTATGTAATTATCATCAAAGTAATGAAAAGATTTTCATTTTACAGCCACATTGTTTTGACTTTAAAGTAGATAGGTACGCTAACCTACGAGTAGGTACCTTCATAGGTCTTTGATTAAAATGACTTTTTTTTAAATAACTAAAATCAACTAAAGCGAAGCACTTTGAAGTGTAGTCACAGAATAAATAATCGTGCTACTCTAAGGTACTTATGTAATTATCATCAAAGTAATAAAAACATTTTCATTTTACAGCCACATTGTTTCGACTTTAAAGTAGATAGGTAGGTACGCTTACCTACGAGTAGGTACCTACATAGGTCTTTAAATAAAATGACTTATTTTTAAAATAACTAAAATCAACTAAAGCGAGGCGCTTTGAGGTGTAGTCACAGAATAAATTATCGTACTACTCTAAGGTAGATACACCTACTTAGAACTAAGTACCCTAGGATGACTTGTTTTTGAAATAACTAAAATCAACTAAAGTGAAGCACTGAGGTGTAGTGTAGCACCCTAGCTGTGATAAAAAAGTCCACTCCACTTCACATAACCAGTTTACAAAAATGGCTCAAAATGCCCACCTTGTCGCTGGATGCAAGTTTGCGCCCGGCGCAAAACGGACTCTTCTGCGTTTTGAAGCATCTGTGGTGTGATGCTCAGAAAGGCGGCTGTGATACGATCCTTCATTTCTTCGGCAGTATCGCAAGCCACGGCGTACACCAAACTCTTAATATGCCCCCATAAAAAAAAATCAAGAGGTGTAAGGTCCGGCGATCGCGGTGGCCAGGCCACGCGCCCTCCTCTGCCTATCCACTGTGAAAAGCGTAGGTTTAAATATTCGCGCACTTGTCGCGCGTAATATGGTGGTGCCCCGTCATGCTGAAATGTCATTGCATGATATTCTGCCAATGGAAACTCTTCAAGCTGCTCTTCAATGTAGTTGGTCAAGTGCTCGAGGTAGTTCTCTCCATTTAGCCGTTGGGGCAAAAACTTAGGTCCAAGCAGCCTACCACCAACTATGCCAGCCCACACGTTAACTCGCCACTGATGTTGGAAACTGGACTCTGTTGACGCATGCGGATTCGTGTGTGACCACACATGCTCATTGTGGATATTGCTTATCCCGCCCCTAGTGAATGCTGCTTCATCCGTCCACAGCACAGTTGAAGCAAAACCAGGAACCGTCAACACTTTATTGCAATACCACTGGCAAAATCCACGACGCGGTTCGAAGTCCGCAGGCGTAAGTTCCTGGGTTCGCCGAAAATGATACGGATGCTGGCCGTCATCTCGGAGCACCCGCCAAACCTTCATGTGAGCCACGTTGAATATCGCTGCAGATCGACGTGTACTGGTCCTTGGGTTGTCTCGAAAGTGCTCCAACACAGCCTCCTCAAACCCCGGGTCCCGCATATTTGGCTGGACCTCTGGACTCGTCCCACGAAAGGATCCAGTCTGCTGGAGACGCAACACCATTCGTCGAAAGCAATCCGCCGATGGCAAGCTTCGCTGCTCAGCTTCTGGTCTGCCGTTGATGAATCTCTCGCGGTACAGTTCACGAGCACCACGTAGACTGCCATTAGCTGCCCCGACACAAAGAATCATTTCGTAATACTCCTGATTACTTAAAAATGCCATATTCACTTAATAGGTAGTTGAATTGAAACCGAAAAGCAAAAACACGAAAAGTAGGCATGCACTCTGAAAGCTTTCACAAACGACTGCGAAAAAATCGTAGGCAAACAAACCTAACAAGGCGGCGCCAGCGCCGGCGGGCGTGCCGCCTACTTCTAGTTCTAACTAGAAGTTGCTCCTGTACTTTTAGGGATCGAAAATAATTATTGTGTAGACTTGAGAATAATTATAAATTATTGATAGATAAGCTTAGATAAATTTTTACAACAATAAATGTCAAACATAATCGATTCACGCACAATCCATAATCTGGGCGGCTGCCTTAACCACTACGCTACCGAGGACTGGTTTTGTCAGCGTTCGATGCGTATGTTTTTAGCTTTATCCCGTTGCTTTATCAGATCTTAGAAGTTTGCACTTCTTAGATATTTTAGAGTTTCATAACGCTTAGATTATTTTAGGCATTGTTAAAGTTCAGGTTCAGTTCAACTCAGGCGGGAATCGAACTATGCTACTTTTGCAATCCGGGCGGCTGCATTTTAACCACTTAACAAATGAGTCTGGACTCTGGATAAGACTGTGGAGATTGGTGTTGGTGGTTGTTGGTGCTGGTGGCGGAAGGTGCGTGGTTTGATTCCCGTCCGAGGTGTTCAACTTTTTTCAGTGCAGTGCAGTAACTTGCAATGATTTTAGACTAGTAGGTAGACATTTCTGTCTACTTGCAGTAACTAGTACTACTAATACTTCCGAAGTCACAGAATACAAGTACAACCAAAGTGTAAACTGGCTTAAGCGCTGCGAAATACCACTCACTGGCATTATGTGTATTATTTTTATGTTTGTTGCTATTTATTTAGTCAATTGGTGATAACATCTTCCATCACACGTAAGTTTTATTTAGTACTTAGGTATGTCACCGATGTTTATAAATGTTATTCTTATTTACATTACATTTTTGTAAACAAAAAAGAATGTGTTAAGTATTGAAACTTTGTGTGATATAACATAGTTAAACTTAGTTTACCTAATAAAATTTCATACAAATAGTTAGGATTTCAGGAATGCTTACATTTTATACCGGGTCAATCAAAGCGGTTAGAAAAATAAAATAAGCTACAGAACCCGTAAGAAAAAAGACACACGCGCACGCTTTCTTTTGACTCCGCCTATACCAGGAGTTGCCCTAGTACTTTTTAGGGATCAAAAATTAGACTAAGTTACCCAAACTAGCAATATTTTAAAATTAGTAGGTAAGTAATTTTTATCACTGTTCAAATTATTAATTAGGCGTGCGCGGGGTAGTTATGCGGAGTAGGTAACCTACGTTACGTAGCGCTAGCGTAGGCGAGTGTAATCGCGTTTGAATTAATCAGTTTAAAATTTTAAATTAATAAGTTAAATCTAAAACTGATGTTTTATTTTTAAAGCGAAAACTAAAATAACGAAATTATTGTTGAGACTTAATAATTTACGGCTTGTAATGTTTTGAATATTAAAAAAAATTAACCTTTGCTTATTTTGTCAACAAAAAAACCCTTTATTGACCATTTTTACAGTATTACTTTACAGGTACATAACATTTACATTTCATCATCATCATCATCAGCTCATAAAGTCCCCACTGCTGGGACACGAGCCTTCCCTATGGATGGATAGGGAGAACGGGCCATAAACCACCACGCGGGCCCAGTGCGGATTGGTAGTTGTTAACGACTACTAATGCAGCCGGGACCAACGGCTTTACGTGCCTTCCGAAGCACGGAGAAGCTTGAGATGATAAATTTTTGGTCACCCATCCGATGACCGGCCTTTGCGAAAGTTGCTTAACCTCAGCAATCGCAGACAGGGCGTGTTAAGCACTGCGCCATCGAGCTCCTCATTTACATTTGATTAGATAGATAACACATTCCTCACCTGACCTGGTGATAGGTACAGAGAATAATTGACTAAATGAAGGTCTCAATTTTCTTTTCTAACTAATAAAAGTAGGTAGTCGTAACTCGTTCTTAGTGAAAAAAATAACAAAAAGGAACCCTTAAAATTTAATCAAAAATAAATAGTTGAAAGCGGGCGGAGTCGAGCACACTTTCTTGTGACTCCGCCTTTTTAGGGATCGAAAATTACACAAATGTTACCCATTTTTAAATTAATCACTGTTCAAATTATTAATTAGGCGCACGCTGAGTAGGTACCTACGTTACGTAGCGCTAGCGCAGGCGAGTGTAATCGCGTTTGGTTTAATCAGTTTAAAATTTTAAATTAATCAGTTAAAACTAAAACTGATGTTGTATTTTTAAAGCGAAAACTAAAACAACGAAATTATTGTTGAGACTTAATAATTTACGGCTTGTAATGTTTTGAATATTAAAAAATGTAACTATTACTTACGTTGTCAACAAAAAAAACCCTTTTTTGACCATTTTTACAGTATTACTTTACAGGTACATAACATTTACATTTCATCATCATCATCATCAGCTCATAAAGTCCCCACTGCTGGGACACGAGCCTTCCCTATGGATGGATAGGGAGAACGGGCCATAAACCACCACGCGGGCCAAGTGCGGATTGGTGGTTGTTAACGACTACTAATGCAGCCGGGACCAACGGCTTTACGTGCCTTTCGAAGCACGGAGGAGCTCGAGATGATAAATTTTTGGTCACCCATCCGATGATCGGCCTTTGCGAAAGTTGCTTAACCTCAGCAATCGCAGACAGGGCGTGTTAACCACTGCGCCATCGAGCTCCTCATTTACATTTGATTTGATAGATAACATATTCCTGACTTGACCTGGTGATAGGTACAGTGAATAATTGACTAAATGAACGTCTCAATTTTCTTTTCTAACTAATAAAAGTAGGTAGTCGTAACTCGTTCTTAGTGAAAAAAATAACAAAAAGGAACCCTTACAATTTTATCAAAAATAAATAGTTGAAAGCGGGCGGAGTCGAGCACACTTTCTTGTGACTCCGCCTTTTTAGGGATCGAAAATTACACTTATGTTACCCATTTTTAAATTAGTAGGTAAGTCATTTTTTATCACCGTTCAAATTATTAATTAGGCGCGCGCGGGGTAGTATGCGGAGTAGGTACCTACGTTACGTAGCGCTAGCGCAGGCGAGTGTAATCGCGTTTGGTTTAATCAGTTTAAAATTTTAACTAAATCAGTTAAAACTAAAACTGATGTTGTATTTTTAAAGCGAAAACTAAAACAACGAAATTATTGTTGAGACTTAATAATTTACGGCTTGTAATGTTTGGAATATTAAAAAATGTAACCAGTGCTTACGTTGTCAACAAAAAAAAAACCTTTTTTGACCATTTTTACAGTATTACTTTACAGGTACCTACATAACATTTACATTAATTTTTCTCAAAATCTCAGAAGTGACCTGATAGATAACACATTCCTGACCTGACCTGGTGATAGGAACAGAGAATAATTGACTAAATGAACGTCTCAATTTTCTTTTCTAACTAATAAAAGTAGGTAAGTAGTCGTAACTCGTTCTTAGTGAAAAAAATAACAAAACGGAACCCTTAAAATTTTATCAAAAATAAATAGGTAGTTGAAAGCGGGCGGAGTCGGCACAATAGGCACAAAAATACTAGGTTCACAGCAGGGGCAAAAGAGGTGAACTTTAGGTAGTAACACTAGACAGAGTTCATTACTCCAATCAGCTGATTGAATAATGTTGTCATGATGTCGATAAACTCGTATTATTTTCAAAAGTATGTACTTCCACAATGACCGAGATATCAAGAAATGTTTTGATGTGTACCAGCTCACTAAAAGTAACTGATTAGGTATGTGAAATATGGCTGGCCCTGCTTGATACAGATTGTATATACTCAAAATACCAAAATACATCCTTTGATAAAAATTGTACCAGATTGGATCCGGAACAAAGATGCATCTCAATAATGGCCGCGCTTACTCACTTTTACATTACATTAAATAACGTAAATAAGGTCATATAGCATCAACAGTTTATTAAAAACTTTAAATCTCGAACATAAAGGTCAAGACAACAAAAGAGTATTTGTGTGTTTTTTCCCCGATACTAGGCCCCTACCTCTTTATAATTAAGAAACAAATAAAACAGATTTAGTAATATTGCGTATAATATCAGTTTGGTTACGTTCAGCAACGAGCGCCGGCGCCGCAGCAGCAACAGACTCAGCCGCAGATGCACCAGAAGGCGCTGCAGCAACTGATGGCGACGCTGCGGTCACCCACCACGCACAATCAGCAGCAAGAGATCCTGCAGATACTCAAGTCCAACCCCCCGCTCATGGCCGCCTTCATCAAGCAGAGACAGGTCAGCTAATAAACATTATCCTTCTCAAGACTTTTTTTTTCAATCCTCAGATAACCAGACAGTTAGAATTTATTCAATAGATAGCAAAAAAATCAGACGTTCAATTGTTAGATAAGTTTTATTCGGAAAATAATTTGCTTATCTGAGGAATAAATGTTTTTTTAAATTACTTTGACGGCCTGATAATCGTTTATTCCATGGGTAAACCACGTTGAAGTTACTGAATTTGGGGTTAGTTTTCATACTTTACAAGTGTACTTTGTATAATGAATATTATCGATAGTATTGACGACATGGCAATTGAGGAAGAAGCCATAATTTAATGAATAGGTATATGAATCCAAATGAGAGAAAAGAAAGAGTTTTAAGAACGTGTGCCATTCAACAGAATTCCATCGTCGATTCAGACTTACTATACTAAAGAACCAATACAATATTTGCTGTTCTTGCTAGAATATGGTAGAATGTTATCTTTCTTTGGTTTCCATAGTAGCTGAATATAACAAAAAATCACAACTAATAAAAAAACCACCACATACAAGCAAACTCGTAATATTTTTAAGACATGACGTTTCTTTGACATTGGACCGCAACCAAAGAAATATTCAGTCCTATTCGAACATTGGTCTAAACTACATATTATACAATGTTATTTTTAGTTTATACGAAACCTTAAAACTGTTTGTTCAGAATCAGTAATAGAATCGATTTCAATATTTTTTATACCATGTTACATTTTGACCAAATAATATTTACAAAATCTCAAATAAATTATACCCTACTAAAACACACAACGGGGCAGCACAAAAAGCTTGTAACTTCGTGAGTTTTCAAGATATTTTTTTTTTTTTGTACTGATTCATAACTGAAAATATTTGACCCGTGTTTCGGTTTTGGTGTAAACTAAAAATAAGGTTGTATATTTGGTTCACCTATCTGAAGTTAGCGTTTTCACAGATGATATAATCGGACAGATAATTATTCATAGGTAAAATATTAATTTTTCAACCATTTCTCAGACGAATACATAGTCTAGTAACTTTATTGCCTAGGTTGCTATTGGTACTTTTATCCGAGGATTGAAAAATCGGACCATTCAAATAAACAGAAAAAGCTCCGAATAGTTATTCTGTGTTCATGTTCGTGTGGTGTGTTTGTTCATTTCATGTAAACTTAATTTCAGATAGAGTAAGAGTGGATTTTACCAACATCCAATTTATACGAGAATAGCTATCCCAGTATAACTTTACTCTTATGATTTAATCTACGGCTAACTTTGGTTTCATTTCACCAGATTAATCCATGGGTAAGTTATTCTCGCATAGTTACTCCGTGACGATGAACGAATGGATCGAACGAAAATATTAACCACCAAGCATAAAAGTATATTCAATACCATGCCTGAGCAATGGCACTGTGTATTTTTATTAATTAACCAGGGTAATGTCTGTTGAACGTTTTGAATAACTTCAAATATTCTGTTGTGTTGATTGTTTGTTGACAGAGAATATTGTTAAAATAAGAAGTCATGAATAGCGTAATTTTTTAATACATACCAGCAAGTAAATACAACGAGTGCATACAACTCACCTACCTATTTGTTGCATACTCCAGACTATGCTCAATTTTTGTCAGCAAATTATACACAGACGGTTTTGACAAACTGAATCTTATATGGCGAAGTCGTAGTCGTCGTTATCTTCAAAGTACTATGTCCTTTCTTTAAACCATGTTGGGCGAGGGCCAAAATAGTGTTCATCGTCATTATTCATTAGTCAATAAATTGATTCAAACGTACCTAACGACATTTTGTTAGGTTAACTATAAAATTTGTCCGTGACAGTTATTGTGACGCAACTTAATCTTAGAATAACAACGTAATAAGAATATAAGAAGTTACTCCAGCATAGTAAATTTATCCTTGGGTTAATCGTTGGTGAATTGAAAAGTTTATTTTCTCGCGAGTAATTAGCTAAAATTATTAATTTAATAATTTACTCTCGGAATAAGACATAATATATTACCTTGGTGAAATTCACCCTAGAGAGACAAACCGCGGAATAACTATTCCAAGCTTATTCTTTGTTTATATAAATTTTATTTTTATTTTTAAGTGCTAATTGCTGCACTGAAGCCGAATTAAATATTTATAAAATACAGTGAAATAATTAAATGCCTACCCGACCCAGCCAGGAATCGAATCTGGCTCTTTCGCAATCCAGGCGGTTGCACTGACCATTATGCTACCGGGTAGGCTCTTCTCCGTCCGTAAGTGAAATTGTATTTAATGTCATTGGTTATTTTTGTGTATAAATCAATAGCATTATTAAAAATGTACAATACAATAATTGTCAATTTTTAATATAATAATTGTAAATTTTACAATACAATAATTGTAAATTTACAAATTTACAATACAATAATAGTAAATTTTTAATAATGCTATTGATTTATATACAAAAATAACCAATGACATTAAATACAATTTAACTTACGAACGGAGAAGAAACAAACATTTTAGTAATGTAATTCGGCATGTTTCGTCGATATTTTTATGCGGTTACTTATTCGTGTTTTCAAGTCGCACATAGCGCGGCGTTACAGCACGCGCGATAGCACTGTTGCACATGACACGCCTGCACATCTACAAATTGGTCCAATTTCCTAATAGACTTTGAACTTTATGTATGCATGCATATAGTTGAGCATTGATTGAAGAAATTTGTCAGTTTTGGGTAGGTTCATGTGCAGGCGTCCGTCTGTACAAAACACAAATGTTTATGGAGGATTTATGATAAATATTTGTTTTGTGTTAAAATAAAAAGGCAAAATAACAAAATAATAATGTTGAAACAGAACGCCCAAAACCAGCAAGCAGCCGCCGGCGGGGTCGGCGGCGTGGGCGGAGTAGGCGGCGTGGGCGGCGTGTGCGGCGTGGGGTTGGGCGGCGGCGTCCCGCAGCAGCAGCAGCAGCAGCAACAGCAGCAGCAGATGCAGCATATGATGCAGCCGCAGCAGCAGCGGCTGCAGCAGATGCATCAGATGCTGCCGCAACAGTCACAGGTACATGCCTGTTCTTATTCAAACCAGTCTTAAAACAATACGTATTTGTGATCGACATATTTTGTATAAATCACTACACTAACTGGTAAAAGTCAAACATGATTTTAAACTCTTGCAATAATGAAAAATAAATAATAGATGAGTGGGGATAGTTCGGTGGATTTAGTTTTTCAATAATAATAGATTTTTTATATTTACGAAACATAATGTTTTGGTAGCTACTTTTTTATTTTGTAAAAATGAGTGGGGATAGTCCGGTGGATTTAGTTTTTCAATAATAATAGATTTTTTATATTTACGAAACATAATGTTTTGGTAGCTACTTTTTTTATTTTGTAAAATTATTGGCTTATCCTGAAAATTACAAGCTTTTGAAAAATAATTGTAGGACATAATTTGATATTGAGATAGAATGGTTTTTAACCGAAAGTTGTACGGGAACGCGCTCACTGCGATGTCGCAGCTCCATTGAGGCGCGGGCAACAATGCTTTCTTTACTAAACGCAGCTAATTCTGAAACTAAATAACTTAATGGCAGCGGCGTTGCGGCGCGGACACACCTCGGCTCCGCCACGCCTTCATTTCGACTCTGTGTCGACTCGAGTAAATGAGCGCACATCCATGTAATCTTAAAGAAAACCTAGATGTGGCGCGCCCTTTGTGCGCTGCACCTCGACACTGACTCGACTCCTGAACGTGTGAGCGCGCTCCCCAACGACATCATTCGGTACAATTGATATTTGAATGTGTGTAACATTGCGTTTTGGTCGCCGGCAGGTCGGCGGCGTGCCGGGCCCCGGCGGCGTGGGCGGGCCGGGCGGCATGGGCGGCGCGATGGCGCACTCGGCGGCGGGCGGGTGGTACAAGCAGGGCGGCGGCGTGGCGGGCGCGGGCGGCATGATGGGCATGCGCGCGCCGTACGGGCCGGGCGCGGTGGGCGGCGTGGGCCCGGGCGTGGGCGTGGGCCCGGGCGGGGTGGGCGGCGTGGGCGCGCCGCGGCTGGGCGCGCGCTACGGGTTCGCGGGCGGCGTGGTGCAGCGCTCGCCCGAGGGCACGCCGCCGCCGCGCCGCCCCTCGCCGCCGCACGCGCCCGACGACCAGCTGCCGCCCATGACGCCGCAAGACCAACTCACCAAGTTCGTGGAGCAGTTGTAGTGTACATACCTAGCTGTAAATATACCGAGCCCCGGCGCTCCCTCGCGCGCCCTCCCCCCCCCCCCGCCCTATTTATTGTCGGCCCGCGAGGGACGTAGTTAAGTATTACGATGAATCGAGCGCTCAATGTACAAAATGTAAATATGAAAGGAACGTCCTGTCCGCTTCTGCGTAATGTAAGTTGTTCGTAGTGTAGGTACATTATGATACTTATTCTGTTTATTGTAATTAAATCATTTTATAATATAATTATGTGATCATTATAAACTGTTGTTTCTGTTGTTTACCCCTTAACGTGGACCGTACTCGATGTGTTACATTACGTTTTAAAAAATACATGAATCACTTTGTTTTGGCCATAAAATTGTATAGATCAGTATGGGAAAGTTTGGAGAAAAAGCGATTTAGAAAGTACGTTAGGCGCTAGTGCCTTATTTGAAAATGTCTGCACACGATCAAGAGAGATCTCAGAGATCGCCCCGCCGCACCGCTCGGGATGAAACTTGGTACAATAGGTTAGGACCTGGAATAGGACAAAGCATAGGATACTTTTCGGCATTTCCACGGGAACGGAAATCACGCGAGTGAAACCGCGGGCGGTAGCTAGTACTACATAGTTATACATGACATTAATTTACTGTCGTCAAACAAAAAGTAAACTGGTAGTTAATTTATAAATAGGCTCATTTTGCCCGTAGTTTCAGAGATACAAGGTGGCCACGCCAGGATGAGCGCTCATCCTGGCGGGCCCACCTTGAACTACTCAAAACTTTTGAAAATTGTGTCGGTCCAATTCTGAGATTTCACGTCAAATTCCGACAAATTATCTATAAATGTCGGATTTCCAGTTGGTGATGGTGGCCACGCCAAGATGAGCCACACCGCACTAACTGGTCATAGCAGTTATTGTTCGTATGGCAGTTCTCAGTTCATAAAACAAAGTCCCATTCGTGTGCAAGAATAAAAAAAGACACAAACCCCCATACAAATTTCCCACTACCCTTTGTTCCATGGAATCATTGTGAAGGATGATAAGGAAAAACGGGTTACACGCATAACGACTGATTTCTTTCACACATATTGACTTACACGCATTTTGACTTAGACGCATATTGACTTACCAAGTATACCAAGTGAAGATTATATCAATCAATCATTATTTGAAACGTTATTATCTTAAATGATAGTTATATAAAATGACGCGTATATCAAACAAAATTATATGAAATGAACGATATAATAAATAAGTTTTATTTCAAACGACATTATTCGTTATGAACGTTATACTAAATGGTATTATATAAAAAGAACATTAGATAAAGTAAACGTTATGATAAATAAAAATATATTAGGTGTTGGTATAACAAATGATTATTATGTAAAATGAACGTTATTAATGTTCAATTATATCAAATGTTGTTATATAAAGTGAGACGCACCGCGTTTAATTACCGAGTTCCTATGGCCATCTTCCAGCTCCATCATCAGACCCTAGTTACCACTTAGCACCAAAGTACTCGTCAAAACGGATCAAACGAGTCCAAACTCGATGGGGTTGTGTCGTTTAATTAGTTTCTATGGCCACTTTCCGGTTCCATCATCAGATCAGCTCTATTGGGTCATCCATCTAATCTTTCTAATGGATCACCACCAGATAACCCACGTTGTAAAATGACAATATCACCCAAACATCTTGATATTAAAACGCCATAGTTACTAAATAGACATGAACGCTAAACGTCATAATATAGCCTGAGAGCCAAACTAATTCGCTATATGGAGACTCAACAATAATTCTATATCTGTATTTTCTTAACATAAAAAAATTGATTATCTAGTTTATTACATAATTCATTAGTAATCCACCAATATTTGTGACAGCGACATTAAAAAAAACAAATACAAAGCTTTATAAAATCTATAAAAAATGGGCAAAAATGGTATAAATATTATTTACTTTACATTTGAATACCTTTATTAGTTATCTTTCGTAAAATTTAATAATCCTCCTATAAATATAAATGAAAAACAAATAAACTTAAAAAAACTACGTAATCTCGAAAGTGGCATTACACCTATGTTAAAAATGCTATCAGATCAGTTTTTAATTACTTTTGTTTCATTTGCTTCCATTAACACGTAATGTACTAAATCCAATTTAAATTATATAATGATAATCTGCTATTATTATTTTCTTAGAGTACATTGTGCAGGCGTGCGTTACCCCAGCGGAATGTTGTCGAATTTCTTGGATTCTTGATATAGAATAATTAGTGCTCCATCTCGTGTAATTGTGCGCGAAATCTTAAATTTGTGCGTCCATTAGTTTTTGAGATATTCGCGAAAAACAGATGCCGCTGGGGTAACGTTACCCCAGCGGCACATTTTTTTTCCTGTGGACTTATCAAAAAAAAAAGTACCCAGGGAGATAGATCTTGGGGCACTGTAGATGTGCGTGTTAGTCTTGAATTTGTGCGTCTTATAATTCCGAATCGAATCGTCTCGCACGTAGGTTTGATGACTTCCAGCCTATCGAACAAGCCGGTTTCCGAAAAGGCTTCAGCACCATAGACCACATACATACGCTGCGGCAAGTTATACAAAAGACCGATGAGTATAACCAGCCTCTTTGCTTAGCGTTTGTGGACTATGAAAAAGCCTTCGATTCGATTGAAACATGGGCCGTGCTACAGTCTCTCCAGCGGTGCCAAATTGACTACCGGTATATTGAAGTGTTGAAGTGTTTGTATGAAAGCGCCACTATGTCAGTCCGTCTTAAGGACCAGAACTCGAAACCTATCCAGTTGCAGCGAGGAGTGAGACAGGGAGATGTGATATCTCCGAAACTGTTCACTGCTGCACTGGAAGATGTTTTCAAGCTTTTGGACTGGAAAGGACTCTGCATCAACGTCAACGGCGTATACATCACTCACCTTCGATTTGCTGACGATATAGTGGTCATGGCTGAGACCCTGGAAGACCTCGGCACAATGCTCGGTGACCTCAACAGAGTCTCTCAACAAGTGGGTCTTAAAATGAACATGGAGAAGACGAAAGTTATGTCGAACTCACGTGTTGTACCCACTCCTCTGAAAGTTGGAGGCTCTGCCCTTGAAGTTGTGGACGATTATGTTTACCTGGGACAAACGGTCCAGCTAGGTAGGTCCAACTTCAGCAAAGAGGTCAATCGTCGAATCCAATTAGGCTGGGCAGCGTTCGGTAAGCTACGAAATATCTTTGCGTCCAATGTACCGCAGTGTCTCAAGACGAAAGTCTTTGACCAGTGTGTGTTGCCAGTGATGACATACGGGACTGAGACGTGGTCGCTCACTATGGGCCTCATAAAAAGGCTCAAAGTCACTCAAAGAGCAATGGAGAGGGTTATGCTCGGGGTTTCTCGGCGTGATCGAATCAGAAATGAGGAGATCCGCAGAAGAACTAAGGTAACCGACATAGCCCGAAGAGTTGCAAAGCTTAAGTGGCAGTGGGCAGGGCCCACTGCTCGCAGGACTGATGGCCGCTGGGGCGGGATAGTCCTGGAGTGGCGACCGCGTACCGGAAAGCGCAGTGTGGGCAGGCCTCCAACAAGGTGGACCGACGATCTGGTGAAGGTCGCGGGAAGCCGCTGGATGCGAGCAGCACAAAACCGGTCGTTATGGAGATCCTTGGGGGAGGCCTTTGTCCAGCAGTGGACGTCTTTTGGCTGAGATGATGATGATGATGATGATGATAATTCCGAAGTTATTCAAAAAACCGCTGGGGTAACGTTTGAGTGGTTGCTGTATCTCGCGAACGGTGAGGCGCACAATTATGATTTTTTTTACACACAATGTAATGAATATGTGCATAATTTGAGCAAAAGCAGAAATTGAAAAAAAAGCACCGTTCTGAAGATATATTTATTTTGAAGGAAATGGATAATCGGTCCTAGCTCCTTAAATACTAACCTTAGAGACTAATTTTTGATGGTGATTCGTACCTTATAATAACCTACAACGTCTATTAAAATCTTAAAAGCTTACTGCAAGTCGTTAATGAGTTATGGCACTTTAAATGTCACTGGCCCGTGAGGTATTTTGGTCGTCGCTTACATGAGTTTGGTATGGACCAGCAAATCACTTATTAAGCAAAAGATTAGTGCCTTCATTTAACTAGCCATTTGAAAATTTTCAGCCCAATGCACTTATTATTTAAAGATTTATAGTAAAAATGCTAAATGAAGCGAAATACAGTGATAAACCGACCAAGTTAAGATGAATATCAAAAAGCGGCCGCGCCATACATGACGCTAACCTTCTTCTTCTTCTTTTTGTGCAGTGGCGTTTCCCTTTGGATTTCGCCAATATCCAGTTTTTGGCTCAGTTGTTTATTTCTACAGACTCATTGCTTGTATCGGTTTCTCGTAAGAGCACAATGTACAAGTACAGAGGTGGTGAGATCTTAAATTTTGAGGCTGTAGACCCAGTTGATGATCTGTACTCTGTAATGCCTATGGACAAACACAATACTTATATATAACATTTGTTTGTGGCAGACAGACAAATTATAATTTTATATTGTTAGTAGTTATATAGGAACATAACACATCAATGCAGGGGGGCTTCACATAACTGAGAACAATCTTAAAATTTGTGGGTTTGGGGATACATGGGGGGAGGAGATCATAAAGGGAAGTTGGGTATTTGGGACAGTTAAAAAATATGTGGTCAGGTGTTCCCTCCTCCAGACCGCATTCACAAAGGGATGAGTCCTTAACCCTAATTTTGGCCAGATGAACAGGGGTGCATGCATGGCCTAACCTTAAACGGCTCACAGTGGAGGTGCATGCTTTGGAAGCTTTTTTATATTTAAAAAACCATGGCTTGTCAGGTAAGGAGTGCTGAATGTCCGCGAAATATTTCCCTACAGTTTTGCTTTTCTCCCGCCACTGAGTTTCCCATGTAGATCTCATTACTTGAGTGGCCAAAGGGTACAGATCGTAAGAAAAAACTTTATCATGGTCTGAACATCCAATGACAGTTGCCTCTTTTGCAATTATGTCAACGGCTTCGTTACCTACTATACCTGTGTGTCCTGGTATCCAGGCCAGAGAAACTTGGTATCCAAGCGTGGAGCATTTTAAAAGAATTTTCCTAATTTGGAGGATTATAGGAGGATTAGATTTACTATGGAAAGGATTGGATAAGATCGCCTGGAGACTGCTTCTGGAGTCTGTGAGGATAACTGTTTTACCTATTTTATGAGATTCCACATATCGAACGGCTTCAAGAATTGCAGTAGCCTCTCCAGTAAAGACGGATGTAACAGGGGGGCATTTGAAATTTAATATTATTTTATATTTGGGAATCCAGACCGCAGCACCAACACATTCCTCGTCTGATAATTTGGAAGCATCTGTGTACATCACAAGCCAGTCTTTCCAATTTTTCCGGATGACTTCTTGTAGTTGGAACTCTGCATCTGGTGAGTCTTTGGAGATACCTAGGTCTAGATTGATGTCAGGTTGCAGTGTCAGGGAGTGGTACGGGTTCCCAAATATGGGTTTAAGGGCACATTGGTAAACAGGGCAGGGAAGACGGATGAATTTGATGAAGCTACGGAGCAGGCAAGGGGACTCTCTGAGTGTCCAGAATTTGTCTGATGATATAAACTCCGACAGTTGGTGAAGTTTGGCAAGGAGTGGGTGAGACGAATTTTGGACAATTTTAAAAAGAAATTTGTCGGCTAGGTATTGTCTTCTAATGACAATGATCTTGTGTTTTTGTAATATATAATAATAATAATTATATATTACAAAAACACAAAAGTTAGTTAAAAAACATAAATTTTTCATCAAAAATGTAAAATTGAATAGAGAAAGATTATACCTAATAGACAAATTATATACTTATTCATCACAGCTGCATAACAAAAATTTGCAATATAAAAAAAGACACACAACTTTTACAAAATAGTATAGAACAATTACAGGACTCTCTTCTTTCCATTACCAAAAAATATGAACTTTCACAAGGACAAATAAAAGAACACATGTTGGCTATGAATGAGCTGGTAGAAACGTGTAATGAAAACAATGATAGATTTAATTCATTTACTTGTAACCACACTTGTAAATGTAAGCAATTACCAGGTCGTTTATCGGTAACATGTGATTCTTCCTCTCCATTAAAATTAATTAATACTGATGTACCTAAAGGTTCCCTTAGCCAGTGTAAAATTATAAATACACCACACTTAGTAAAAAATATCAATCAAGAGGATTTAAATTTAGATAATAAGAGTGACACTGTTATATTTAGCGATGAATTTGGTAAAAACATGGGCCGCTTGTTATTTGACTTAGGACATTCAATTACCAATTACTGTATGCCTGGTGCTTCTTATCAAGATATTTTAACAAAAGCAATTGATTATAAATATAAACCTAATAGTACTGTATTAATTTTTGTTGGAAATAGGGGTAAATTGAACAAATCAAGTTTGATTAAGAGTTTAAATAAGTTAAATAATTCAAATGTAGGGAAAATTATACTGTTTACTTTACCCTATTGTAATAGCTTGACACAGGAGGAAAATACTACTAGATATAAGCTTAATTTGACATTACATACATTTTGCAACAATGAAAATTTGCATTTAATTGACACTAACAATTATGTTAGTAATTTTTATTTGACAAAAGATAGTTATTATCTGCCAATTTATTTCAAGCGACAAATAGCTTCATCGCTATCATATTTTTTACACATCTCAGCCAAAAACTTGGCTAAACAAGTTGCTCCTATTGAGCAATGTTTAATAGACATAAATGTCAGTAGTGTTTCTACTGATATTCCAATCAATAATTTAAATTGAATCATAAGACAAAAGAGGAATTCTCTTGCAACATGTTTGGTAATATTTTAAATAAATGTAAAATTAATTCTAAGAAAAGCCCGTCCCAACCTACAATTATTAAAAATGTTCACTCAATTAATATAGTTCACCAGAACATTCAAGGGATGACAGGCAAAGATCTGGAGATTGAATTGTTCATGAACGATAATAAAGTTGATATTTTATGTATTACTGAACACTGGCTTAAAGATCATCAGTTCATGTTCAATTTTAATAATCATTTGGTATGTAGTTCGTTCAGTCGAGTAAATTCAATTCATGGTGGCTCCTTAATTATAGTTAATAAGAAATTAAAATTAAAGGAACGAAAAGACATAGTGAGCCTCTCGGTTGAGCGAACAATAGAAATAGCTTGTGTGGAGCTGGAGCGACTTGTTGTATTAAGTGTATACAGGCCTCCGTCAGCATTGTATGATTATTTTGAAAAAGTAATGGATGAAGCATTATATAAAATCCGCAATGTAGGTAAAAAGATAGTTATTTGCGGTGATTTTAATATTAATTTGTTAGAAAAGTCTACAGGTTCTATCAAAATTAAAAATTTATTTCAATCGTATAATTTAAATAATTTATTTATGGAGCCAACTAGAATAACTGCCACTTCGGCCACTTGTATTGATAACATATATACCGATCTAGTACCACTGTCTAAACTCATTATTAATAAACTGGACTCTGATCATTGTGGCCAAATGGTCAGCCTTCCACATCAGTGTAAGCAAGTGAAGAAACAGAATATCACTGTTGTACCAAAAACTGCAGGCCGTCTGGAACGGTTTAAAAACAATCTTTATGATAATATATGTTTTTTAAAGTATAATGATAACCCAAATGAATTTTATAATAATTTCTTTCATAAATATTGTACAGAATTTAATAAAACTTTTATTCCAAAAAGGATCTCGGTTAGTGGTACTGTTACTTTTAGTGAATGGGCTACAATTGGTATCCACAAAAGTAGAAAGCGACTTTATGAGCTATATGATGAACGCAACTATAACACCAGTGAAGATTTTAAATTGTATGTCAAAAATTATTCTAAGTTATTTAAAATAGTATGTCGATTAGCAAAGGCAAAGTTCCTGAGTTCAAAGATTAAGCTAAGTGATAACAAAATAAAAATGACATGGAATATTATAAATAGTGAAACTGGAAATGTCAAAAGTCGTAACAATGAGTACAAATTGAGCTACGAAAATCAAACCTTAACTTCCGATGCTGATGTTGCTGCGGCATTTGAGAAGTTTTTTACTGATATTCCAGTTTCAACTACAAAGGCTTTAGACTCCTCCCCCACTGTAGCTGAAGCGGTTCTAAAGGAAAATGTCAAACCTAGTAAAAACTATTTTAGTTTTCAAAAAATTGATTTTAGAGATATAATTAAAACTTTTAATACTCTTAATAAAAAGAAGACTGCTGATCTGTGGGGTAATTCCGTCGACGTCACTAAATCCGTTATTGAGACAATAGCTCCAGTTTTAGCTTGCATATTTAATGAATGCATTGACTGTGGTGTTTTTCCTGACCTAATGAAGCACAGTAAAGTAATCCCATTATTCAAATCAGGTAGCACATGTGACCCCTCTAACTTTAGACCAATTTCTGTGTTACCCACATTTAGTAAAATATTTGAAAAGATAATTCTAGACCAAATTCAAGTTCATTTTTATAGAAATAAACTTTTACATTCTAGACAATATGGTTTCACTAGGGGTCGCTCGACTAATGACGCTGGTGTTGAGCTTATTCTTCAAATATTTAATGCCTGGGAGGATTCTCACGATGCCGTAGGGGTTTTTTGTGATTTATCCAAGGCCTTTGATTGTGTTTTACATGAAACCCTGGTCAGGAAGCTCTACCACTATGGAATTAGAGATGCATCACTGAATCTTCTTATCTCATATTTGAGTGATAGGGTTCAGAGGGTTGATGTTAACGGTAAAAGATCTCCGGGATCGGTGGTTACAATGGGTGTTCCACAGGGTTCAATTCTTGGTCCTTTCTTATTTTTAATTTATATTAACGACTTGCCTTACTTTGTAAAAGACAAACATGAGATAGTATTGTTTGCAGATGATACCTCACTTTTATTCAAAGTGAAACGACGACAGCCGATTGATGACGATGTGAACAATGCTGTCACAAAGATAGTTCATTGGTTTAGTGTTAACAATTTGCTATTAAATGAACAAAAAACCAAATGTATAAGATTTGTATTACCCAACGTTAAGGAGGTAAAAACCAGTGTAAAAATTAAAGATAAGAATGTGGACCTTGTGGACACCACAGTGTTTCTAGGCATTACGTTGGATGCAAAGCTACAGTGGGGCCCACATATAGATAAATTGTCGAGTAGACTGAGCTCTGCGGCTTATGCAGTAATGAAAATTCGTCAGATCACTGACATTGAAACAGCTAGACTTGTTTACTTTAGTTATTTCCATAGCGTAATGTCGTACGGCATTTTACTGTGGGGCAATGCTGCCGATATTCAAACTATCTTTGTGCTGCAGAAGCGGGCTATTCGAGCAATTTATAATCTAAAAGCTGGTAATTCTCTTAGGGAGAGATTTAAAGATATTAATATAATGACAGTTGCATCACAATATATTTACGAGAACCTAATGTATGCATATAAAAATATTGAAACTTTTTCTAAAAACAGTGATATTCACAATGTAAACACTAGAAATAAAAACAAACTAGCAGTACCTAATACTAGGCTCCAAAAAGTAAATAATTCATTTAGAGGCCTGTGTGTACGTTTTTACAATAAAGTTCCAAGTAATATCCAAAAACTAGATATTAATAAATTTAAAATCGCTATTAAAGAAAAGCTTTATAAAAAAGCTTATTATAAAGTGTCTGATTACATTGAAGACAAAACAGCATGGGTTTAAAATGCTCCAATCTATTTCTAATCCAATATATTGTTAAGGTTTTTTAAACTTGTATAACTTGGTAACGTAACGGCATATAATTTTGTAAATGTCGTTACATAATGAATTAAAGCTGTGGAGTTTCTTGCGCCCATTCTTCTCCACAGCTAAAAATAGACGTCCTGAATGGGTAGTAGGTAAAAAAATTATGGACGATTCAAAAGCACTTTTCTAAAGTTTATTTGAATAAAGAATATTTGACTTTGACTTTGACTTTGAATGGCCAGTGGGGGGTCTCCACACTCCACCTGCAAACCATTTATCGGAGATGATTTCATCGCTCCTGCAACTATCCGAAGGCTTTTGGACTGGATTTTATCGAGCGAGTTCAAAGACGATTTAAGACAGGGTTCTAGAAGTAATGAACCATAGTCCAAATGCGATCGGATCAATGCATTGTAAAGGAGTTTTTGACAAAATGGGTGGGCGCCCCACCAGGTACCAGAAACGGAACGGAGGATATGGGTATTTTTCTCACATTTTTTGGATACATGGGAGACATGTTGATTTCCACTCATTTTGGAGTCTAGTACCGTTCCTAAGAATTTTGTATGGCTTTTTAAAGGGATGTCTTGGTTGTCATATTTAACTGACATAATAGGTGTATTCCTTGCGCGACTGAATACAACCATATTACACTTGTCTACCGAAAGCGAAAGACCATGTTCCAGTAGCCAATCACGGAGGTAATCTAATGCGGCGTTAAGTAATTCAGTAGCTTGCTCGGGATCGCTGTGTGAAATATACAGGGCCAGGTCGTCGGCATACTGCAGGACATTACAAAAAGGGGTTAAGGACAATTCGAGGTCATAGGTGTAAATACTATAAAGTAAAGGGCTCAAGACTGATCCCTGTGGAAGGCCTCTCCAAACAGTTCTCGCGGGGTAAAGAGCATTATTGTGACAAATCTGTATAGATCGTGACGAGAATAAATTAAAAATTATATTAGCATTTTCTGCCTGAGTACCGGAAGCAGAACGTTGTCATAGGCAGATGATATGTCTAAAAAAACTCCCGTCACATTCTCACGTTTGGAAAGGCCTATCCAGATATCAGTCAAGAAGACACTGAGACTGTCCATTGTACTCATTCCCTTACGGAACCCAAACTGGCTTTTGGCTAGTAGACCCCTACTCTCCACAATCCACTCCAACCGGTTTTTAATTAGATGTTTCATGATTTTGGACATTGTGCAGGAAAGTGCAATGGGTCTATACCCGTTAGGGTCGTTGCCAAGTTTTCCAGGCTTTAGGATGGGGATTATAATTTGGGCTTTCCACTCCTCAGGAGGAACTCCCCTCAAAAAGATGTTGTTGATTAAATTAAGGAATAGGTTCTTAGCGGAAGAGCTGCTGTTAACTAGTAGCGAATAGGGAATACCATCGATGCCTGGGGAGGAATCTTTGAGACCGTCCAGGGCTGTATTAAGTTCCTCGAGAGAGAATGGAGAGTCAAATTCGGAGTAAGGGGATGACATTGACGGCGTACATAGTGTAGCCTCAATTTCTGTCGGGACTGAGAGGGGAGCGAGATTGTTTTGGAAGAGTTCCAGCCATGCTGATGGATCATTGGAGTTTATGTTGTTGTTGCTGGAGGCAGAGCAACGGAATTTCCTAATGTTTCTCCATACCACCGAGGGTTGAGATCTTGGGGACAGGGACTCACAAAACTGGCACCAACCTAATCGTTTCTTTTCAGTGAGGACTCTGACAGCCTTAGCCGCCGCCGATTGATACTTAATGAAGTTGGCCTCAGTCATGGACAACGAATATTCACGTTCCGCTGCCTTTCGCTCCTTGCACACCGCCGTGCATTCTGGGTCCCACCAAGGTGGAGAAGAACTTTTGCCTTTGTGAATGTTCTTGGTAGGCAGGCAGTTCTCTGCTGAAGACAGCAGGCTGTTTCTGAAGTCAGTATACACTGCTAGGTAGTTGTAGGGTGTGACTTCAGGGAGGTTCTGAATATTCTGGTCTAAAGCGAGTCCATATGCAGACCAATCAGCCTTGGATGTATTAAATTTAAGGCGCGGACGAGGAGCATTTGGCAATGGGTTGGAGCGGGAGTGGCGGTTATCAAAAGTTAGTATGACGATAACATAGTGATCGCTGCCATAGGTTGTGGGAAGAATAGTCCAATTGTAGTCAGGAGCGAGAGCAGGAGAGCATAAGCTTAAATCGACGGCGCTTTTGATATTCTGGGATGGATAAACCCTGCGTGTAGGTGAGCCGTCATTTAGCACGCAAAGATCGAAGCTATCGCAAATGTCGAGGAAGGAATGGGATAAATGGTCGGAATAATAGGAACCCCAAGATGTGTGATGAATATTAAAATCACCTAACACAACCAGAGGGGGGGAAAGGGAAGAGAGTATATCGGAAAACTCAGCAAGGCATGAATGATTGGGGTGGGGGATGTAAATAGATAAAAAGGTCACGTTGGAAATTCTCACAGCTACTGCATTTACATGCTCACTGTGGGAGGGGAGGTTAACTTGGGAGAAAGTTACTGTTCTGGAGATTAGGAGGGCGGAGCCTCCATGCCCGTCGTTTCTGTCGTCCCTAAGGCACGAATAACCTGGGAATCGGACTCGATCGCCAGGTTTGCGACGCATCTCCTGAACAGCAAAGATGAAGGGGTTGAATTTATTAATAAGGTGCAGAATATCATGCTTCTTATTCTTGCTGCTGCGGCAGTTCCATTGAAGGATGGGGGCCATTGGAGCAGGAAAGATTGAGGACCTGAAAAAGTTGGTCTCTGAGGTTGTTCGGTAAGGGGACATCACTAAATCTTCCTAGAAGATTGATGATGGTGGAGAGGAGGAGTGAGATGAGGTTGTCGTTAGGAATAGGAGAATCTGTGGGGAAAGCACAACCATTAGGTTGTTGGGACTGTGGGGTTTGAACTATTGAGCTATGGGCTCTAGCATCGTAGCCAGGGCTTGCAGATGGGAGCGGTTGATGCTTGGACAAGGAAACCGTTTTACGGTAGGAAATATTTTGAGACCTAGGGGGGAGGATTTGAGTTGGGTATTGAGGGGATGGAGGAGGGGAGGGGACTTGCACGGTTCTCGCAGTGTCAGCGAAAGACCGTCTAACTTGAGAGAATCTAGCCGATGCTTCAGAGTAGGTGATGTTTTCCTGAGACATAACAAGTTTGATCTGCTTCTGCTTTGAGTGTTCAGGGCATGAAGGGTTAGTAGCCTGATGTGCTCCAGAGCAAAAAAGGCAGGTTGGAGTGTCTTTATTACAGGTATGGCCTTCATGAGGTTGAGCGCAAATGAAACAGCGTGCTTGGGATCTGCACTGCGACTGTATATGGCCGAATCTACAACACTTATTGCACTGTATAGTGGGGAGAACATATACTTCGACAGGGAGAGACGTAAAAAAACAGTACACTTGTTGTGGTAGTTTTTGACCAGAAAAGGTTAAGACTACAGTCTGTGTAGGGACCCAAACAGGTGTATTATCATTAAATGTTTTTCTATTAAGTCTACGGGCCTTAACTATGGGGCCATAGCCTGTTGGGATCTCCACTGACTCCACTAATTCTTCTAAAGTCCACTCTATGGGCACTTGACGTACTATTCCCATTCTAGTAATACTATAAGTGGGAATGATTGCTTCATAGTTGTTCCCAGTGAGTGCCGGGTGGTCAAGGAAGGCATTAGCATCTGAAAAGGTTTTGAATTCCACAGAAATCCTGTTTCTACCAACATGCTTAATGCCATCCCTTACCACATTTTTTATTTTATTATTGAACAAAAAGTGTCCAAATTTAATGGGGCGTAATACGGTGGCAGAGGAGGGATCAGTAACTGGTTTGCTTACGTGAACGAGGAAGGGTGAGGAGTCTTCAGAGGTATATTTCAGTTTGTTACCTGAGAATTCAGGGCTTACATATGTTGATTGAGTACTAAGAGAAGACACGGGAATATTAGTCTTTTTCGGAGGTTGAGGTAAATTATTATCGGACGGAGCTCGTTTCCGGGAGGTCTGGGTGCTATTACTTACGTCCATTTGGGTAAACGTTGGGAGTGAAAACTGAGCACATGGCTCGTTGTCGCCCCCGCCTGGGTCAGGAGGGTCAGACATTTAACACAAAACAAATAAGCACGGATTTACTTACCAATATACGTATGCTAAACAACCGCCACCTTACCTTATTAAACACTTAACAGAAAGACAACAGGGTCAAACAACACAGGGAAAACACAAATAACCACTTGTACAGAAAAACGTTGTATCTCGCACTCAACCTAAAAGCAGAGTCCTCGCTTACCTTCTAAAATTTATGGCATTATGATCGGTACAGGTGCAGACACAAGCGATAGACTATCCTTAAGAAATAAAACACCGATGCATTTTTGTTATTTCCATGACGATGAGCAATGTTATTTCGATAAGGATTTGATATTTTCTACTTAAGTATCCTTGATTATAACATTTAATGTGACAAATAAGTTTTTTTTATTTTTATTATTTGACGAAATAAAATGTAGCCTATGTTTCTCATGAAATTCTTTTCTGGCAAAAGAATTTTGAAATATTCGCGAGATAATCGCTGCGCCTACCGGATGACTCCCCATGGCATGCGTTATACTGACTTATGCCCAAGACAGGCAGCTCTACTGCGTGTTTACGTACCGAGCCGAGCAGCCGTAGGTAGTCAATCCAAAGACACGGCCCAGTTAAAATACTGTAACTGTATACTTATTTATACTGTGGTTGTGCAGTGTTGGGTAGTGTTGCCATATAAGGAAGCACGATAAGAAAGTAGATAAAAATTTGCCACGTGTATGCGTGCTCTTTTTCTTTTTGCTTATCCAACGTTGCCAGCGCGAAGCGACAATGAGTAGGTACAGTATGCGTGTGTGTCAGTGAAACAGAGTCGATGAGTAGACTATAGCTTGTCAAGATCGTGCTTACCGCGCCCACGGGGTACAGGGGTTGGCGGGGACGAAGTAGCACGCAGTCCGCCGCACGCAGTGCGTTCGCTTGCCCTCCCACTACACCGCCCGCGTCCCTTCCGAGACCGTTTTACCTCGTCCCCGCCAACACCTGTACCCCGTAGGCGCGGTAAGCACAACCTTGACAAGCTATAGGTTTTTTTATTATTTCATATAGATTTAGGTATAAATTTGACGATGGCGTCAAATGATTCATTTCAGTTCGCTTTATTTATTCATATATGGGTTTTCATTGCAGAGAATAATCTCGGGCAACAAGCTTGAGGCCCGTACCAGCCAATGGCTTATTATTATACTTACGAAAAAGTGGATGTAGGTACCTAAATTTTGAAAAGATATATTATATTATAAGATTCGCTTATGATATAGTGCTGCAACGTCACCTTGGTGCTTGCTTGGTTACTGTAGCAAATGTGCTGTTTATGGTGACTGTGTTCAGAGGTATCTTTGTCACGATAAGTATTAATACAATAAGCAAAACTTTATGACCCGCCTGAACTTAAATTCAGTGCAAGTCACTCAGTAGGAGCATGGGGGCGCGAGTGCTGACTTGCCCGATTGTTTTTACAAGCATGACCTCTCATTTTGTGGACTTAAAGTTTGCACCTAAATATCCTACAGTTAATATTATTACTTATATAAAAACATAAATTTATATGACATTTTTACATTATAAAAAACAATTAAAATCGATAATTTACGCACATATGGACTTTAATTTAAAATAGATAAGATTACATTTAAAAGTCATAAAATGTTAGATAATATATCTTTACTTTACGAATTGTGTAAACGTCTGTACAAATAATGCCATCAATTTTAGAAGGTTAGCGTCATGTATGGCGCGGCCGCTTTTTGATATTCATCTTAACTTGGTCGGTTTATCACTATATTTCGCTTCATTTACCATTTTTACTATAAATCTTTAAATAATAAGTGCATTAGGCTGAAAATTTTCAAATGGCTAGTTGAATGAAGGCACTAATTATTTGTTTAATAAGCGATTTGCTGGTCCATACCAAACTCATGTAAGCGACGACCAAAATACCTCACGGGCCAGTGACATTTAAAGTGCCATAACTAATTAACGACTTGCAGTAAGCTTTTAAGATTTTAATAGACGTTGTAGGGTATTATAAGGTACGAATCAATATCAGAAATTAGTCTCTAAGGTTAGTATTTAACCCACTTGTTACTGAAACTATTTTTTGTCTCATATTTCCGTAATTTTTGGATATAGTAACCTTGATGTATATAGTAACAAGGAAAAAATAATAAAAAAAATCTGAGTTTTCTGGAAAGTTCGGAAAATGTGGATCGTTAAAACGATCAGTAGTAGTAGGCGGGTAGGTCAACGCTCATACAAGAACCAGTTTACCGTTTACCGATTAGGACTCAAAAAGGATTATTTGAATGAAATAAAATAGACTTGATTTCATGAAAAAGGCTTTATTGTGTTTTCAAAATCTGAAATCTGTATCCGATGATTTCTCCCAGTACATTTGTCTTCGAGGAACTACGATGTATCCGCTGTACAGAAGTATGCCGAGGAAACATTTAATCGCACTCATTGTCACATTGCCAGTTTTATTTTTTGAATTGCGTAAACATTTGTGTACTTGACCAACAATTCGATAACGCCGTCATCAAACATACACTCGAAGTAATATGAAGGTGTTTTGGACCACGGTTTTCTTCCCATTGTTGTTGGTCGCGCGGGTTATGACGATTTCGCCAAGTATATGACTGGGTATTTGATACAGTTGGCTCAATATAAGGAATGGCTAATAACGTGCTGCTAATTACTTGTTCGGCACTAGATGTCGATGGCTCAGGTTCTGGTTCTTCAATAGGAGGTTCCTCTGTGGTCCGACGCCTTTTGACCAAAGAAGAAAGAGGTTCGACGACTTCATCACTGTCAGCAGACCCGTAATCAATTTCTGCAGGTGCTCTTAGCTGAGAACCTAGAAAAATGTAAATTGATATGTAACAACAAGTCAATGCACGAGAAAACGTTACCAATCATAATAAAAGATCTCATACCTGGGAGATTGTTCAAAGAAACATAATCTTCATCACCCGAAAAATCAGTCTGTGACATCAGAATTTGCGGTTTCGGGTGGTAAAATAGTATTTTTTTTTGGAAATGGGGCATCATCAACTAATTGCTCTAATTTTTCGATGATTTCATTGAGCGACAACATCTTAGTATATCTTGGCCTGAAAGTTAAATATAAACCCCCATATTACTACCGATCGTTATAACGATCATAAAATCTATCATCAATTTTTATACTTAAATATTGTACAAAAAACAAATTCAATCACAATTTTTTTTTAAAAACTTACCGTTTTGAACACATTGTGGAAGTTAAATCCGCCAATACAACTTTAAACACAAATTTCATTAGAAATTATAAACAAATGATATTTACGTAAGCGCACAA
Organism: Eudonia lacustrata; assembly: GCA_947562085.1. Taxonomy (NCBI): domain Eukaryota; kingdom Metazoa; phylum Arthropoda; class Insecta; order Lepidoptera; family Crambidae; genus Eudonia; species Eudonia lacustrata. The sequence goes on from OX387316.1 coordinate 4,476,880, forward strand.
ACAATGTTGAACGATCACCACGACGATTAATATAAAACAAACCATAAAAATCCACTTGTAACTATGTTTGAATTGAGGGTACTTTTAATATATTTTTTTGATCTTTATAACGATCGGTCGCTGTAAATGGGTGGAGCTAGGACCGATTATCCTTTTTCTTCAAAATAAATATATCTTCAGAACAATGCTTTTTTTTTCAATTTCTGATTTTGCTCAAATTACGCACATATTCATTACATTGTGTGTAAAAAAAATCATATTTGTGCGCCTCACCGTTCGCGAGATACAGCAACCATCCAAACGTTACCCCAGCGGTATAGCGGTACACGCACATTTACAGTGCCCCAAGATCTATCTTCCTGGGTATCTGTTTTTCGCGAATATCTCAAAACTACTGGACGCACAAATTTAAGATTTCGCGCAAAATTACACGAGATGGAGCACTAATTATTCTATATCAAGAATCCAAGAAATTCGACAACATTCCGCTGGGGTAACGCACGCTTGTGCAGTTAGTGAAACAACCGACTTCTTCCTAAAGTATTAGTTTCCCGTTGTATATCTTTATGGATTTCAACTTTGGTGCTTAGATAAGGTGAACATAAACACTTTTTCACGATAAAACCGGTGATAGCATATTTGCTGTAAAATTGCACCATTTTCGGGGTATAACTTTTTTTCGATACCTTCCAATGCGAGATTTTGTTGGATTCTAAAATATAGTCTCTTATAATTATATTTAATGGCCGTTTACAAAAATTTGGCCTGTTATTGAGTTTTTTACAAAAATATCGGAAAGTTCTTGGGCTAATAGCAAAACGTCTGGATCTTAAAATGTCGTAATTCAAAATATTTTAGTGGCAAATCGTCTTTATAATAAAACGCTTTAGTTATTAAAAAGACATGAGCGTTGAATGATATAGTAGCAAAACGTCTTGATATTTAAATGCCATAGTTACTAAATAGACATAAAAGCTAAATGCTCTTATAGATGCTTAGTTAATTGTTATAGATTTACTAATCAAATAACAATTTATACCTGATAGAACGGACATGAAGACCGAAAAAAATGATATTATTTTTGACAGAAAATATAGGGGAGAAATCAAAAAATTTAAAGAAAAAAAATCACAGCACACAATTTTTTAAAACACATCAGTCACATTAAGCGTGTCATATTTGCGGCTTACACCAAAAGTTGTTTTAGCTTTAAAATTTAAATTTTATTAATGGTTTCATAAAAAGTAAAAGGTTTTACAAAAAAAAACGTTACCTACACTTCTTTTAATTCTGATAATTCATCTACACTTTGATGACTATGAATAGAGTGGCAGTCAACCCATCCCATGGTAAAGTTGCCAGAGTTAACGTTACAATGGGCGAATTTGTCTTTCATGTCATCCAACAGGTCATTTTGATTCTGATTGACATGGTAGCTATAGCAAGACCGCTTAAATGAGTCCTCGCCTGCGGTAGGTACGCGGGGCGGGAAGTACGTATAGTGGCAGAGCCACGAACACGAGCGACTTGCGACGCGGCGAACGGATTTCTAGTTCATTGCGCGCTATACAACGTCAGTCATAGTCAACGGCTATAGAAATAACGCAATGAACTTCAAATAGCTCGCCTCATTGCGATGACGTCAGTGGTATTGGCATGGCGGTAAAGTGGTACACCCGTGATAATTTTAACAAGATTCATCTGAAGATAAGCAATTATAAATATAGGTGCTACTTTTAAACCGTCCGAACATTTTTTTTACCTACTACCCATTCAGAGCGTCTATATTTTTAGCTATGGAGAAGAATGGAAGAATGGGCGCAAGAAACTGCACAGCTTTTATATAAGTAACGACATTTACAAAAAAAAATACCATGTCGTTACCAAATCATGCAATATTACAATACATTTTAATACATACATTTCATTACTCGCGCCCTTCGATTCGATCGATTCGATTATCAAAGTCACTGAGTCCTCGCCTGCGGGGTACAAGGGCGCGGAGGTAGGAGGTATTATATTCCCAAGATGAGTCGAAATATCTTCGGACTTAAAATTAATAGTCAGTGCAAGCAAATGGCTTTTAACGACTACGAATATTTTAGAAAAAAGAAATTGGATCCAAATTCTGCTGAATATCAAAAAAAAAAATTCAAAATTCAAAATTCAAAATCATTTATTCAGTTTAGGCTACAAGTAGCTCTTGTGAATGTCATTATGCCATCGGTTCCTAAATCTACTCTGGGCGGGAGATCTTGTACTGAGAAGAACCGGCAAGAAACTCAGCAAGTGTCCAGCTCTTTTCTCCCTTACAGCGTCAAAAATATTGGAAAATGCCCTATCATAGCAGAACACTTTCCATTACAAATAAACACAAAAAATATATATAAGACAATTACAACATGTAAAAAAACAAAATAAAAAATGTAAGTTAACAAATTTACATCAGATAATTATGTAAAGGTTTCAATTTCCACAATGTCATACAGCACCACTACAGTACTCTAGTAAAAGTCAAAAATTGTTTAGGTAAAACAAAGTCAAACTATAATTAATAATACTAAAAATAAGATAAGTATGCAAGAGCAGACCAGCCTCCACAGGCGGCACCCGTTCACGAGCATGACATATGAATCAGCCATCGCTTCGCTCAACCATATTTTAGGGAACGTAACGACCCGACGCACATGCCACCACCGCAGAGACAGTAAAGAGAGCATGACACACTCAAGATACTCTAAATAAAAACTTAATGATGTATTTAACGCAACGCTGTTTGTTATCTGTAGGACAATGCTGTTAAAATAAAAAATGTAAGTTAACAAATTTACATCAGATAATTATGTAAAAGTTTCAATTTCCACAATGTCATACAGCACCACTACAGTACTCTAGTAAAAGTCAAAAATTGTTTAGGTAAAACAAAGTCAAACTATAATTAATAATACTAAAAATAAGATAAGTATGCAAGAGCAGACCAGCCTCCACAGGCGGCACCCGTTCACGAGCATGACGTATGAATCAGCCATCGCTTCGCTCAACCATATTTTAGGGAACGTAACGACCCGACGCACACGCCACCACCGCAGAGACAGTAAAGAGAGCATGACACACTCAAGATACTCTAAATAAAACTTAATGATCTATTTAACGCAACGCTGTTTGTTATCTGTAGGACAATGCTGATAAAGGCTGTCATATCAGTATAAAAAGTATAAAAAATAATTTTAATAAATTGATTCAAATATAATATGTGATTTTTATTATAACCAGGCTGTTTTATCATCTAAATATTCTTTGACTGTATAATAACCTTTTATAAGTAATAAAGACTTCACATGTTTTTTAAACTTATCTAAAGGTAAATCTAGTACAGAATTTGGTATTTTATTGTAATAGTGTATACCTTGCCCCAAGAAAGAACCAAGTACCTTCTGTAACCTGAACAGTGGCATTACAAGTTTTGTCTTATTTCTAGTATTGAAATTGTGTACGTCACCGTGTTTAGTAAAGGAGTTGATGTTGCAACGTACAAAAACTATACAATTATAAATATATTGAGATGCAACTGTCAGGACATCAATCTCCTTAAAAAGATTTCTTAGGGAAGTTCGTGATCCTAGTTTATAGATTGCTCTTATTGCTCGTTTCTGTAAAATGAATATAGTTTCAATATCAGCCGCTGTTCCCCACAGTAGGACGCCATACGACATGACACTATGAAAATAACTAAAATAAACTGTTCTAGCAGTTTCAACGTCTGTTAACTGCCTAATTTTTCTAATGGCATAAGCAGCAGAACTGAGTTTACCGGCCAATTTCGATATATGAGGATTCCATTGAAGTTTTGAGTCAAGGGTAATGCCTAAAAAGACTGTAGAATCTACCAAATCTAATTGATCACCGTTTATTCTAATATTGGTTGGTTCATTTCTGACATTTGGTAATATAAATTTAATACATTTTGTTTTCTTAGCGTTAAGCTGTAAATTATTAATAGTAAACCAATGGAGTACCTCTGAAAGAGCTTTATTTACATTTTCATAATTAGTCCTACACCTAGTCACATTAAAAATGAGTGAAGTATCATCTGCAAATAATACAATTTCACAGAAATTCTCTACAAAGAATGGTAAGTCATTAATATAAATCAAGAACAGAAAAGGACCAAGAATCGACCCTTGTGGAACTCCCATTTTTACATGAGAACCAGATGATTTAGTACCATTTATATCGACAGTTTGAGTTCTAGAGCTGAGATATGACTGTATTAAATTTAGTGCAAAATCTTCGAGACCGTAATAATGTAGCTTCAACACCAGAGTCCGGTGCTCAACGCAATCAAAAGCCTTGGACAAGTCGCAAAAAACTCCAAGAGCATTTTGAGACTTCTCCCAGGCATCAAATATATGTTTTATTAGAGCAACGCCTGCATCAGTAGTAGAACGACCCTTAGTAAAACCATATTGCTTACTATGTAAAAGGTTGTTTGTGTTAAAATATGACATCAACTGTTCGAGTATAATTTTTTCATAAATTTTACTTAGCGCTGGTAATATTGAAATGGGCCGATAGTTACTGGGGTCTTCTTTGTTTCCTGATTTGAATAAAGGTATAACTTTACTAAACTTCATAAGATCAGGAAAGATTCCCTTATCGACACAGTTATTAAAAATTTCAGCAAGATACGGTGCAATAGAATAAATAATATTCTTAATTACTTTAATAGATATACCCCACAAATCACTCGTGTTTTTCATTTTAAGTGATTTGAATGTTTTAATAATATTCATTGAATCAATGTATTTAAAATGAAAGGAAAGATTACATTTTGGTACATATTTTTGGAGTAAAGTTTGTGCAGCTTCCGGTGATGAATCTAAATTTGATGTTGTTATTACAGGTATATTTACAAAAAAATCATCAAAAATATTAGCAATTTGTGAATCTGAATTGACCAAGTTGTCGTTTACTTTTAAAGTGAAAGTATTATCCCGTGGTTTAAATTTACCTGTTTCACGGTTTATGATGTCCCAAGTGGCTTTGATTTTATTGTTAGACTTTTTAATTTTTTCTTTAATGTAATTAGATTTTGCTACTATGCACACTTTCTTAAACATTTTCGAATAATTCTTTACATATTCCGTAAAATTAACATTTTGGTTATATTGTTTTAAACTATATAAATCATACAATTTATTTCTACTTTTATATATACCAGTCGTGGCCCAGTCACAGAACTTAAGTTTATGAGTAATTTTTATTGTTTTTGGTGTAAACACCTGGTTGTATTCGGTCTTGATTAAGTTAAAAAGATTACTATAAAGCACATCTGGATCATCTTGTACAAAAGGCAATGCATCTATTTTACAAGCTATACTATTTTTGAAACACTCCACTCGCTCTTTTGTAACTGGTTTACAGTTCACTATTATTGGTTCATCCCTAATATCAAAATCATAGGTCACCTTCAAACCGCAATGGTCAGACGTAAGATTATTAATGAGTGACTTAGAAACAGGGTCATAGTCTGTAAACATATTATCGAGACAAGTGGCCGAATGTGAAGTTATTCTAGTGGGTTCGAGAAATAGATTCAAAAGATTAAAACATTTAAATAAGGCAAGAAGACGAACACTCGTTGGAGTGTTTTCTAAAATATTTATATTAAAATCTCCACATACTAAAACAAATTTCTTTTTTAGTTTTAATTTTCTAAGTACGTCTTCCATTACTGTTTCAAAAATATTGAAATTGCCCGTGGGGGGTCGGTATACACACACTATTACAAAACTATTGAACTCCACACACGATAGTTCAATGTTACGCTCCACTGATAGGTCTACAATATCGTTGCGATTTTTGTATTTAATATTGCTTCTTACTAATATTAGAGAACCGCCGTGAATAGCTGAGCTTCGCACGTACGCGCTTGCTATTTGGAAGTTATTTACATGGAACGATGTGTCATGACTTTTTAGCCAATGCTCAGTTATACAAAATACATGAATTACCTGACTTTTTGCTAATAATTCTAATTCTAAGTCCTTGCCAGCCAAACCCTGAATATTTTGATGTATAATAGTAATGAATATCAACAAGATATTCCTTTAAACAAAACCGAAGCAAAAGTTACAGGACTATTGGAAAAGTCTGTATCTAGAATTGTACAACAAGGAAAATTATTTAAAGACAACGAAAAATTTCAATCACCGAGTAGATCAAAACAGATTCGCAAAAAAAGAATGGGAATAGACGATTTCACAAAAGGCGTGGTGAGAAGAAAAGCCACTCAGTTTTACACAATTGATAATTAATACATGATATTGTTGATTTTATTTTTAACGTGCAGGACGATTCAGATGATTCTGATGATGGCTGCTTCGAAAGTGAAGAATCAAGTTCCAGTGATATTGCTATGGATACAAGTGATTGATTTATTATTTTGATATTGCTTAATAAATAGTACACAAGTTCATTACCATTGTATTTATCAAATATTCTATAATAAATAACGGCTGCAAAGTAAAAAACAGTTTTTTTTTTTTTACTTTTCTCAAAACAGTTGACTAACTAGGTGGGCAGGCACCTCTATTTATAATTGCTTATCTTCAGATTTTTTTTTTTGGAGAAAGACTGCTGATTGCCGAGGGGCATTTTCAGCTTCACCGGGCTTGTTTTAGGGGCGGCGAGGTACGTAAAGGGTACCTCAAGCCGTGTTGAAACGAATCACCTTCGGAGGATTTCTAGAGGGGTACGGCATCGCACACTTAAAAGTGCGCGTCCCCGTGCCCTTCCAGAGTCTCCGAAGGGTTCGGATCGGATCGGGGAGCGGAACCACCCGAGGGCGCCTCTAAAGGTACGGACCTCGGCTCGGGTAGACCGGGCCGTGGAGGAGGAGAGGAGCGCCCAGGCACATGACTGTGCCTGGCGTAGAGCGCGTGTGAACCGGTTCTTCGTACCCTTGTTCTACGAGTACGGTGTCTTGGGCCTAAAATAGTGTGCATGTTTAGTGTATTCTGTAAATGTGTGCTGTCATTTGGAGGATCGGGCGGGGGGGCGTTCGCAACTGTAATTGGGTCGTCGGGGTCGTTTAGGACGTGCTTAGGACGCCAAGACGCGTACCGTCTTGTTGCGGGAAGGCCTTCAACTTTATAGTTGGCGGCCGCCACAACAAGCGGGTTAGGGTGGTGGGGCGCATTATCAAAGTAACGTCGGGAGACGTCCTTGATAAAGTCTTTGATTGTGGGGAGATCGAGGTCGCGATGGAGGTCTACATTACGAACGTAATGCGGACAACCCGTCGCGCCTCGCATGAAACGGTTTTGTAGGGTCTGTAGGGGGTACAAGTGGGAGGGCGCGGAATGCGCGAAAACTACGCTAGCGTAGGTCATGACTGGGCGGATGCAGGCTTTGTAAATTGTCGTCTTATTTCTAAGAGACATTTTACTCTGCCTGCCTACAAGGTGGAATAACCGACCTAAATAGAACGCGGCCCTGTTACGGACGATCTTGAGATGGGGTGCAAACGTCAGCTTTCTATCGAGGGTGACACCGAGATATTTCACCTGCCTAGCCCATGGGATAGGGCGGTCAAATAAACAGTATCTTCAGATGAATCTTGTTAAAATTATCACGTGTGTACCACCTTACCGCTCGACCACGACTACTAACGTCTTGCGACGCGGCAAACGGATTTCTAGTTCATTGCGTTTTTTCTATCACTACTGTCTGTATGTCTGCCGTAGTATAACGCGCAATGAACTAGAAATCCGTACGCCGCGTCGCAAAACGCTCGTACTCGTGGCAGAGCTCTACGTACCTCCCGCCCCGCGTACCTACCGCAGGCGAGGACTCAGTTAAGCGGTCTACCTATAGTTGACATACGATTCAGACTATGTTCTTATCCAGACGTTTTCACTACTATCTCATTCTGTGTTTATGTCATCCAACTAATTTGACTTCCGGCTAATAAGGTATTCTAAACATACGGACTATTCCGAATTCTAGACGTTTTGCTACTAGCTCGTTCTGCTTTTATGTCGTCCGGCTGAGTTGACTCTCTGCTGACTGGGTAATCTGCTTTTATGCCATGTAGCTGAAATGTCTTTCGGCTATGAAGGTACCTTGCTTTCAAGTCATCCAACGTGAATTGTCTTTCAGCGAAAAGGTCATTCTGATAGAGACCCTTTCTAATCAAAGACAATCAAAACAAAACAAACGGAACGAACGAACTCATTTTCCTGAGTTCCTATGGCCATCTTCCAGCTCCATCATCAGACCCTGTTTACCATCTAGCACCAAAGGACTCGTCATGACGGATCAAACGAGTTCAAACTCGATAGGGTTGTGTCGTTTAACTACCGAATTCCTATGGCCACCTTCCGGTTCCATCATCAGATCAGCTCCATGTCATAATAATTTTGCATTGTCTTCCGATTTACATTATCATCATCTCAGCCAAAAGACGTCCACTGCTGGACAAAGGCCTCCCCCCAAGGATCTTCACAACGACCGGTTTTGTGCTGCTCGCATCCAGTGGCTTCACGCGACCTTCACCAGATCGTCGGTCCACCTTGTTGGAGGCCTGCCTAGACTGCGCTTTCCGGTACGCGGTCGCCACTCAAGGACTATTCCGCCCCAGCGGCCATCAGTCCTGCGAGCAATGTGCCCTGCCCACTGCCACTTGAGCTTAGCAACTCTTCGGGCTATGTCGGTTACTTTAGTTCTTCTGCGGATCTCCTCATTTCTGATTCGATCACGCCGAGAAACCCCGAGCATAGCCCTCTCCATTGCTGTTTGAGTGACCTTGAGCCTTTTTATGAGACCCATAGTGAGCGACCACGTCTCAGTCCCGTATGTCATCACTGGCACACACACACTGGTCAAAGACTTTCGTCTTGAGACACTGCGGTATATCGGACGAGAAGATATTTCGTAGCTTACCGAACGCTGCCCAGCCTAATTGGATTCGACGATTGACCTATTTGCTGAAGTTAGACCTAGCTGGACCGTCCGATCCGTGGATCCGATTTCCACTTGCATGCAAAATTTCAGCTCAATCGGTAACCGGGAAGTGGATCAAAAACTTGCAAGAAGTTGATTACAGACAAACAAACTACGGGGCAGGTGAAACTAAATAAAAGCTTGCAAAATAACACAAATTCATTCAGACGAAGTAGTCTACTAGGTTCTCTCCTTGTCACACGCAGAACGCGACGTAGCCGCTTTGTGTTCGAGTACCTATTCGTCCATTTTGGCTCCGGATCAACTTAGTCTAAGTAAATGTCGCATAATTATAAGTTAAATATATTCTGGATCTAAGAAATCATATTCAGTATGATTTTTTCGAACGTTGCTGGATCAACAATTGTTGGTCAAATTGCTGACGAGTATGTTGAAAACCTGTAAGTGCAGCTCCACTGACGTCACCAGCGCATCAAGGACGGATCAAAGTATATCAGTTTGCGCTACGGGGATATGAGTAAACACGTAAAATAGGTGGATCAACAATTGTTCTAACTTCTCACTGGATCAATATTTACCGTGAAAGGTTGATTATATGGGGGGTAGGTGGGGTCATCTCCTAACCATTCAGGCATTAAAAAAAACCTGGTCATAAAAATCTTTTTATAGGATTTTTTATTTTATTTTTTGAAATTTTGTCATTGTCGTACCTCTAAACCCATTTTTTTTCTTTATTGGAATCTTAGATGGTAGGTCCTAAAAAAAATGGTATTTGTTACAGGTTATTGCTAAAAACAAAGTTGTAGTCTCCCAAACCTAAAAAAAAGTTGAAATTAAATTAAACGCTCAACTTTGCGTTGCATTTAAAAAAAGTAAAGGTGATGGAAGGCTTTAGATTTTTTTTAAACATCTCTAAAGTGTAGGCTTTTTAATGGTATGGTAATTGTTTCGATATCATTTTCGTAACCGGAGTTATTATTTCTTTTAAAGTAATTGGACGATTTCGATAAAATTCTACTTATGCGGAAAGTTATATTGGTTGCGAAAATTATCAATCATCATCATCATCATCATCTCAGCCAAAAGACATCCACTGCTGGACAAAGAACTCCCCCAAGGATCTCCACAACGACCGGTTTTGTGCTGCTCGGTGCTCGCATCCAGGGCTTCCCGCGACCTTCACCAGATCGTCGGTCCACCTTGTTGGAGGCCTGCCCACACTAAATTTATCAATGCAATCATGAAAATAATGTAACGACTTACTTTTAAAATGGTTACACATGGCGGTAGGTATTTTTTTTAATTCTTGCTCAGTTAAAATAGCTATCATTTTTCTCGCTTACTCTCTGTGGAACGCTTAAGCAGGTTATTACCTGCTATTAATATATTATATTAGTAAGCGAAAGCGAAGCGAGTAGAGCGAAACACTATAGCTTAATTATTATTAAGCTATAGTGTTTCGCTCTAGCTTGCTCATATCGTATCTTTTCTCTCTTTCACTTTTCTTTTTAATCGATGCAGAACTTGCATCACAAATGAGGGACGGCAATTTGAGCAAAATTTATATTAAATGTTCATAAAAATAATTAATGTTTTTGGGTGAATTTCAACAGGTCCATTAAAATCTTAATTTCCGTGTTTGTTTTGTTTTTTTATCTTTAAGTTTTTAAAATAAATTTTCGCGTTCGTAAAGTTTTTGATAATGTATGTATTCTTGCTTAATATCTAGCAGATAACTTAAAAAACTTACGAGGTATACAAAATTAAAAATTTCGTGGCACGGCAATGAAACAAGCGTTCCACGGCAATGAAATAACTGTTTTTTTATGAAGCAAGTGCGCTCTATTCGGTACTACCTCTGTATTACAGCTAAATGTTTTCTTTGCCTAATCATACCATGGCGATGAAAACATAAGTCACGGAAATGAAACACCTGGCCACGGCAATGAAACTAAAATGTTATACATGGCATGGTAATGAATTTTTTTTCATTGCCGTGTCTTTTTTTTCCGTCGCCATAGCAAATTTTGGCTACGGAAACCATGGCAATGAAAACACGGCGATGAAAATCAAGGCAAAAATATAAAATAACAAAAAATTTATTAATTATACGATGTAATAAACACTTCACAAACAAACATAGGAGAAATGGCGTTCTATCGAATTCTCACTCAAATAGAAGTTATAACTATCTACGGCGATGAAAGAAAAAAATGTCCAGTAACATAATAAATGGAATACAACATTTATAGCGCGAAAACGCAGGCACATGTGTGTCTTCCACGTCGAGCACATAGGCGACACTGATATGCAACGTTTAGCGCACAGGGGGGAGGACGCAAGTCGTTAGATAAAACAATATTCTTAAACATGTTTAGGACACGGCGATGAAAGGTAGTTCTGGGACAAATTAATTTTTATTAACCATTCTTTGTATTGTTTAAATATTTGAATAAATGTATTCTGTAACAATACTTTATGTTGCAAATAAACAGGCATTTATTTTTGTTAGAAATAAAACTTTGATTTATTATGGACGAATCGATTATCGAGATTCAATTTTGTTTGGTGGCATAATGGCCCCATCACTAGTTGTTCTTTTTTTATACTCTTGTCTCTGGAAAGCAAATATGGCTGGTTGAATAGGTTATCGTGTGTTGATAATTAAATAGTTTTATGTAGTAATAAGGGCATTTGGAGCCGTATTATTCTACTTAAGTGGATTGTGCAAATTGTGTGTGCGTCGTAAACTAATTGTTTCGGGAAAACAATTAGCCTGGATGTCGGCGTCACCGCTACGGGTATAAAAGGTATTTTCAGGGGGAAGTGCACTTTGGGGTAGTTTGGGTGTGTTTAGGGAACCCCAGAAGACCCGGAGCCGGATTCGGGCCCCATCGGACCATATGGATCCCGTTCAGGACGGCGGGAGCGGCTTGGAACTGTGAGTGGACTTTGTTAATTTTAAGGTAATTTTGATGTGTAATTTTAGTGTCTGTTGTGGGTTTCCGCAACATTTTGGTAGCAGAGCGTAGTTAATACCGAACCTCTAGGTTAATCGGTGTAATTTTGTGTATTTTTTGTTAGTTCGTAATAGGTTAAGCTCATTTCGTGTAAAATCGCACTTCCGGGACAGGTGCGGTTAAATTGTAAGGTTGGTAGTACCGTTGTTTTCGTTCGTTCATTCATTTGGGCTGGGACACTTCTCGGAACGTTAATTTAATTTAATTTCGTTCAATTGAAAGCATCGAGTCGATTCGGGATAATCGATTCCGTGTTTTCATTGACTCGTTTTAATTTTGTGTTTAGGTTTATTTAGTTTAAATTATTTATAATGACAGCGTCACGGCAGGAGTTGGCTCAGCAGCTCCGGTGGTTCACCGGGCTGCTTGCATTAGTAGATCGGCCTAACCGGGAGGTCGCCTTGGAGACGCGTTCGAAAGAAATGCAGGCTCGTTTCTTGTTGGCCGAGCGGTCGGTAACCGCTCTATTGTCAACCGACCCGGTCGGGGAGAAGGAGCTGGCCCTCCACGCCCAATATGTCAAGGATCTGGAGCACATCCAAGACATCTACGACGAGGTCCTTCAGCGGGTGAAGGACATCGAGCGACTGCGGGAGGGGAAGCCTGTTGCGCGCCCCGCTTCGCTCCACACCTCTGGACCCAGCGCCATGGGAAGATTGGGTGCCCTGGAGGTCCCGCATTTCACCGGATGTATGCGGGACTGGGCTGGATTCCGGAACATGTTTTTGGCCTTGGTGGATACTCGGAAGGATTTCACCAAGGCCGAAAAGCTGGCATATCTCCGTTCCTTCCTAGACGGAGAACCCAGACAGCTCGTACAGCATCTGGAGCTGCAGGATGCGAGCTACGACACCGCCATGCAGCTGCTGGAGAAGCGGTACGAAAAGCCGCGTCTTCAGGCGGACGCGCACGTGACCCATCTGCTGGGATTGCCGAGGGTCAACCATAGGGCTCAGCTGAGGACGCAGCTGATCACCCCGCTCACAGTGTCCTCAAACGGGTTAAGGACGCTCGGACTGCCCGTCGACCAGTGGTCCTTCCTTCTTCTGCACATCGTTCTGGCCAAGTTGTCGCAGGAGATGAGGGACAAGTTCGAGCGGAATCGACTGGTCCACAAGGATCTCGGCAGCGTTCTGCCCTCGATAGGGGAACTTCTGGAGTTCCTGGAAGAGGAGGCTGGCCTGCTGGAAAACCAGCTAGCCTCCCAGGAGGCTCCGACAAGTGCGCCGGCCCGCACTTCCGGAGTCTACGGCGCCCAGCCGCCACGCAACCCAGGGAAGGGTCGCGGCAGGCTGGTGGCTGCGGCCGCCATCAACCCCGGTTCTGGATGCCGGGTTTGCGGACAGCAGCACTTGGAACAGCTATGTCCAGCAATTCTCGGGCTGCCCACAAAAGAGCGCCGAAACCTCGTTCGGACACGAGGATTGTGTTATGCCTGCCTGGGAGGACATAGGTATAATGAGTGTCCCCAGGTGAGGCCTTGCGATGTGTGCGGCGGACCGCACCATCGCTTACTGTGCACCCGTAGTGCTGAGGGCTCAGCACCGGTTCGGGAGAGGGGATCTCCCACGGGTGGCGGTTTGGGGCCGGGGTCAACTCCGCCTCCGGAAAGACGGAGTCCGCCACGGCCGCCACACTACAACCCCTCGTACACCCCGGCTCAGGTGAGTTGGGGACCGCCGGAGCGGAGCCGGGTTCTGGCTACAACCCGGCACCCGGCGCGACCAACACCAGGAGTTGGTGCCTCTAAGGGCCACTGGGTGCAGGGACCCCCACCTCCGGACCCAACACCCGGATACTCGTACCCTCCGCCGCCGTTACCGGAACAACAGCGACATGAGAGCCGTCAACAGTTCTCACCGGTACTGCACGAGTACCCGAGGTTGGAATACCACCCACCCTATCACTGGTATGGTAGGGCAGCTGGATACGCACCACCCCGGATGGTGGCCTGCACGCGTCCGACTTACTGGCCGAGTCATCACGGTTCGACAGGGTCGGCTGCTGGCTCTGACGCGTGACTAGCCTGTGGTCGGGCTGCGTCGGAACCGAGGACGGTTCTTTTGCCCATCGCGCAGGTACGCGTTTGGGGACCTAGGGGGGACTTCGTCCGGATACGAGCCCTCCTAGACACTGGGGCACAGGGCTGCTTAATTACTACGAGGGTAGCGAGGCGCCTACGTCTGGAGTGCGCGCCTCCCTCAGTTCCGATTCGGGGAGTCGGAGATACAGAAGTGGGGGGTCTGTCCGGTCAGACCCACATTTCCTTCTCTCCTGTGCATTCCGCTTCGATACGGATTGCGGCGGCCGCGATCGTACTCGACAATCTGCTGGGTTGGCATCCACCGACAGACATTCCGCGGGACGCAATGCCTGACACATCAGGTCTCATGCTGGCAGACCCTCATTTCGAGGAGCCGGCTCCGGTGGACCTCATATTGGGAGCGGATGTACTAGGCTGGATCCTTTTAGGGCCTCAGCGGAGTCTGGGCCGCTCTTCGTTGGTAGCTATACCTACCATCTTTGGACACGTTTTAATGGGACCGGTTTTCGACCAGGAGACGCGGGATGTCTCACCTGTCGTCGCTACTACCTCCATCGCTAGGACGATGCAAAATTTCTGGGAACTGGAAGAGCCTCCCATGGTCTCCCGTCTGGATCCGGAGCATGTGGAGTGCGAAACCTTTTATAAGGATCACACACGCCGGATGGCGTCGGGTAGGATCGAAACTCGACTGCCCTTTATCGACTGTCCCCCTCTCTTGGGAAAATCGAGGGCGTTGGCAGAGAAACGACTCTTGTCCATGGAGCGTCGTATGTCTCGCGATCCGGTGCTTCGGGAAAAGTATATCGAGTTCATGCGAGAATACGAGGCCTTGGGGCATATGTCGCGGGTGACTGTCGACTGGACAACGACAGATCATTTTTTCTTGCCTCGCCACGCGGTGTTGAGGGCCTCATCTGGAAAACTACGGACTGTTTTTGACGGATGGACTGTTACGCGTTGGAGGTCGCCTCAAGGATGCCGATCTGCCCTTCGGTAGCCGTCATCCTCTGCTACTTCCCAAAGGAGGACCTTTGGTAGAACTGGTGGTCTCGGATAGACACCTGAAAAACGCTCACGCGGGGTGTGGTGCGTTACTGGCGATGTTACAGAGGGAGTTCTGGATTTTATCCTCTCGGAGAGTGGTTCGCAGCGTGTTGTTTGGGTGTGTGGCTTGTTATCGGGTGAAGGCCTCCACTGTGCGGCCACGGATGGGGGATCTCCCTTCTGACCGGGTTTGTCGGACAACTAGGCCGTTCGACGGGGTCGGTACGGATTTTGCTGGACCGTTTCTGGTGAAAACCACAGCCTATCGTAACACTAGGGTCACGAAAGCATACCTGTGCGTTTTTGTCTGCCTGGCCACTAAGGCCGTCCACCTGGAAGTGGTTTCGGCTCTGTCTACGGAAGCCTTTGTCGCCACGCTGGATCGTTTTGTTTCGCGACGGGGTTTACCTTCTCTCATTCGGTCCGACAACGGTACCAACTACAGAGGCACTGCCAACTACTTAAAAGATGTGAACGATTTTCTGGATAAAAATTGTAATAGCATAAGTCAAGTTCTCGCACAGCGGGGAATCACATGGCGATTTAGTGTGCCAGCCTGTCCCCACTGGGGCGGGATATTTGAAGCCGCGGTAAAATCGGCAAAAACCCACTTGCGCCGGGTAGTCGGGGAAACTACCCTCACGTATGAGGAACTTACAACTGTGTTTTGTAAGGTTGAGGCGGTTCTCAACTCGCGTCCGCTTTGTCCACTCTCCTCTGACGCAAATGACATGGAAGTCCTGACCCCTGGTCATTTTTTGGTCGGTCAGCCACTCACTGCCCTGCCTGAGTATCCCTGGAAGGATGAACGCAGACACCGGATGTCTCGTTTTCAAATGATACAACAAATGAGTCAGGACTTGTGGCGTCGTTGGTCACTGGAGTATCTGCATTTATTGCAGCAGCGTGTAAAGTGGACAGACCGGACGTCGCCCCCTTCGGAGGGGGATCTGGTTTTATTAAAAGAGGCTAATTTGCCATCGTTATTTTGGAGACGAGGTCGCATTTTAAAGTTAGTCTGGGGCGCGGACGGGACTCCGCGTGTGGCGCAAGTGTTGGTTGATGGATCGGTGCTAAATCGCGCGGTCGCGACCTTAGCTCGATTACCGGTTGACTAGTTTAAGATTTCAGGCTAGAAAGCGGTACGTCCGCTTTGGGTGGCGGGATGTTGCAAATAAACAGGCATTTATTTTTGTTAGAAATAAAACTTTGATTTATTATGGACGAATCGATTATCGAGATTCAATTTTGTTTGGTGGCATAATGGCCCCATCACTAGTTGTTCTTTTTTTATACTCTTGTCTCTGGAAAGCAAATATGGCTGGTTGAATAGGTTATCGTGTGTTGATAATTAAATAGTTTTATGTAGTAATAAGGGCATTTGGAGCCGTATTATTCTACTTAAGTGGATAGTGCAAATTGTGTGTGCGTCGTAAACTAATTGTTTCGGGAAAACAATTAGCCGGGATGTCGGCCACACCGCGGCTGAAATAAAAGGTATTTTTCGTGGGAAGTGCACTTTGGGGTAGTTTGGGTGTGTTTAGGGACCCTAGAAGACCCGGAGCCGGATTCGGGCCCCATCGGATCATATGGATCCCGTTCAGGACGGCGGGAGCAGCATTGAACTGTGAGTGGACTTTGTTAATTTTAATGTGTAATTTTAAGTGTGTGTTGTGGGTTTCCGCAACACTTTACTTTCTCGTATCAAATAAAACTAGTTTTAATTTAAATAACCAGTAGATTTTTATCAATGAGGTATAATCCGTATAATCTCGGTCTCGTATGCAGTGGTCTCAGAAATCATGTATGCTGATGACTTGTGCTTTTTGGCAGAATCCCCAGATGGTCTGCAACAGTTGATGTCCGTTTTCCACCAAGCATGCTGCAAGTTCGGCCTGAAGGTCAGTGTCAAAAAGACGGAAGTGATGTCTCTGGACCCACAATATGGTCTTGAGTCACTGGCCATTAAGCTTGGTGAAAATGTACTGAAACAGGTGGATAAGTTTCGTTATCTGGGGAGCACTATAACATCCAAGTGTGACCTTGATGCCGAAATTAACAGCGGGATCAGTGCTGCAGCTGCAGCATTTGGGAAGCTGCGTTCCAAGGTTTTCTGCTCTCACGACCTGAAGCTGGCCACTAAAATCTCTGTTTACATGGCGGTTGTGCTGCCAAACCTCCTATACTCCTCCGAGACGTGGTGTGTGTATCGCCACCACATACGCACTCTAGACCGGTTCCACCTTAAATGCCTTCGTACCATCCTGAAGATCAGATGGTCGGACCGAGTGCGTAATACCGAAGTTCTGCGACGAGCCAATGTCGGTGGCATTGAGGCACTATTTAATGCGTCGGCAGCTTCGGTGGTGCGGTCACGTATCACGTATGGCGGAGGAGAGAGTGGCAAAACGCATCTTCTACTCTGAACTAAAGGAGGGTAAGCGAAAACAAGGCGGACAACTCCTCAGATACAAAAATGTTCAGAAGCGTCACATGAAAAGATGCAACATAGAGCCCTCTCAATGGGAAGGTTTGGCAGCACAACGTCCTGAATGGCGCGGGATTGTGAAGAGGCGAGTTCGCGAGTTTGAGGAGCAGCGTAAAGCTGACCTCGACGCTAAGCGCGACGAGTTAAAGGCCCGTCCACCCGCAGTCATTAACTATAACTATGTAAGCGGTGTGCTCACGTGCCCTCATTGTGCACGAGAGTTTACTGCCAAGATCGGCTACATAAGCCATCTTCGGGTGCACCAGCGCCACCAATCCGATTAGGAGTCGAAGTGGCCGCCATGGCCGAAAACGGTCGGAATGATCAATCAATCCGTATAATACACATCAAGGTGACGTGTGGGCAAACACGGCAATGAAAGATTTCAAGGTTTAATTTATTTTTTGGAGTATCTATTAATCCCAGTAATAAAATATGTAGTGCTACACATAGATTACTATTTCATCTAACCAGAAAAAAATGTTAGTACATTATAACTATGTTTTTTAGTACCGCTTTCATCGATGCCACGCAGTTTTTGGTCCTGGGAAATTCACCCTTTTGTCATTTAATTGATTCTTTTAATAAATTTTTTATTACCAGTTTTGAAATGTTTGTTTCATTATTTTTACTTTTGCATTAATTTTTTTTACAAAACATGTAACTTTCCGCATAAGTAGAATTTAATCGAAATCGTCCAATTACTTTAAAAAAAAATAACTCCGGTTACGAAAATTATATCCAAACAAATAACACACCATTACAAAGCCTACACTTTAGAGATGTTTAAAAAAAAACTGAAGCCTTCCATCACCTTTACTTTTTTTTTAAATGCAACGCAAAATTGAGCGTTAAATTTTATTTCAATTTTATTTTAAGTTTGGGAGACCACAACTTTGTTTTTAGCAATAACCTGTAACAAATGCCAATTTTTTTAGGACCTCCTAAGATTCTAATAAAGAAAAAAAATTGGGCCTAGCTAAAAAAAAGAAAAAGTTATAGGGGTTTAGAGGTACGACAGTGGCAAAAAGTCTTCAAATCAAATAAAAAAACCTTTAAAAAGATTTTTATGACCAGGATTTTTTTTAAATGCCTGAATGCTTAGATGATGACCCTACCTACCCCCCATTTTCGTATGTTCAATGACCTGCCGAACACTGTATATTATTATATTATAATATATATTATCTGTCTCTGTCCCCATTCTACTCGACAAACTTTCAGACGCTGGTGTCCGTGAATTGGCTCTCGATATCTTTAGAAGTTATCTCAGTGATCGTTCACAATGTGTGATAATAGATAACATCATAAGCCAGGATGAATCGCTCACCTTTGGTGTACCACAAGGCAGCATACTTGGTCCAACTTTATTCTTGGTTTACATCAACGATCTTTGTAAATTAAGTCTGATGAACTGTAAGGTTATAACATACGCTGACGATACGGCTTTACTTGTCCACGGCAGTGACTGGAATGAAGTCAAAAAATATGCCGAAACTGCATTAAATAGGGTAATGGTGTGGTTGTCTTTAAACTTGCTTACTTTAAATCTTGATAAAACTAGGTTTTTAACTTTTGCACCAAATACAGCTGCGCTTCCAAGCCCCTCATTTGGTCTTTCTGCTCATAAATTAATACCTAATGAATGTTTTAATTGCGACTGTGTACAAATCTCACGCACTTCCCATATTAAATATCTTGGTGTTTGGATTGATAGTGTTTTGTCATGGGAGGTACATGTTAAAATGCTTATTGACCGAGTACGAAAGTTGATATATGTTTTTAAGAACCTTAGGGCTGTAGCCGTGCTTTCCACATTAAAAACAGTGTATTACGCCTTAGGGCAATCGATACTGTCATATTGTGTAACGGCATGGGGTAGTGCAGGTAAAACACAGTTCTTGAGGTTAGAAAGAGCACAAAGAGGAGTTTTAAAAGTGATGTGCTCCAAACCCATCCTTTTTCCGACCTCACAGCTATATGAACATACGATGATACTAAGGTTATTTTAGCTGAATGTTTAGGACGCTCCTAAGATTTGTTGTTATAGTTTAATGGTAATAATATGAAACATTTTTTTTTTATTCCTAGTGGTTATTACAACTGATCCCAAGTGTTACGTCTCGTAGGGCTAGGAATGAGATCTATCGCATACTGAATCACACACTTACACACACTTACACACGCACCCTCTCAAAACACACACACACACACACACACACACACACACAACATTATTGTAAGTTAGTACATAAGTTGAAAAACAGTTGTCAATTGAAAATTTTGGAACGCGCCATTTTACCCAGAGGTGGGCGTTTGTGGCTGCGCTGCAGTTTAATACTAAAGCAGACACTTACGAGCACTATATGTAATGTTACCTATTTTTATGTTCCAAATAAAAGTTATTTTTTTTTTTTTTTTATTATCTTATGTATATAAGAGTGTCTCATTGAAATGGGTCAGTATGGGAAAATCTGAAACTATAAGACATACGAAGATCTGTTCTTAGGAACCATGTCATCGATTTTAATAAGAAGAAAAACTGCATTCATACATTTAAAAAAAACCTGTACTCAGCTCGGGAATCGAACCCGGTTGTTTTGAAAAAAATAAACTTAAATTATTTCTATTCAGATATCGATTGTGTAGGTTTTAAGCAATAAATGGCTCTATAAAACATTATGTCTAAAATTAATAAAATGCATTGTTTTCACATACTTTAATTTATTTTAGTAGGTGTTCCAAGTAACCACCGTTTTTTTCTATACAATATTCAACACGTTTAGGTAACGATATTACAATTACAAAACCAGCAAAGAGGTACAAACAACCATAGAGACAATTTTACATGCCTGAACTTGTTGAATGTAACGGTGGTCACTTTGAAAACCTACTAAAACAAATTAAAGTACGATATTATAATTAATTCATTATAGCATTTATGTTATTATCACAAGCAGATACCAAACAGGTCTTCACCCAACGCTGTTTGTTTTAGAAACACACATAATATAACTGTTTTGCATTCCAACACAACAGGTATTATGTGTTGAATAAAACACACAGCGTTGCGGCAATTCTCTTGCTGGTGTGGTAAGCTGAAGCTCAGAATAATAAGAGAGAGAATCTATGACTTTGACAGTTTCGTGTCAAGCATCCTTCCATGTTGGAAGAGGATGCATGCTGGTGAGTGAGAGAGGCAGGTATAAAACCATGGATAATTTTGGTAAGTTTTAACCATAGATAACTAATTTAAAGGCGAATTTTTCATCAGGAGGTCAATTCTATTAAAAAACTGCAACTGCACGTTTACGCCTGTCATTTGTCGCGTGTAGGAGCAGTGCCGTGGAAACAGACGTATTCTATTAAAATTCTCTGCACCACAACTACACTACAGCTGCGCGACTACTACACTACAGCTGCACGAATCCTGCAATAAAACTAAAAGAACTAATGTTACAATACGCTAAAAACGTAAAATGCTTATAACACGCTGTGCAAAAACTGCACCAACACTGCTGTCATTACTACACAAATGTCAAAATATTTTAATGGAATACGATTATTTTGCAGTAAACGTGCAGGTGTAGTGCAGTTTTGTTAGTGGAATACCTATTTGCGTTACTTCTCCGTCCCTGCAACACTACGGCAGTAGCGCTGCATAACAGAATACCGAAACGTCAAAATTTGCTCATTTTGACACACGCGACGCTGCAGTGTAGTTGTAGTTATTTAATAGAATCGGCCTACTGCTTTCTCCACCCAACGCTGTGTGTTTTATTCATAAAGTTCTTATACCAACGGAATTATTCAACACATAATATACCTGTTTTGTTGGAATGCAAAACAGTTATATTATACTGCCTAGGTTCGGTCGGCTATCTTCGGGAACACGAAGTAAGTCGATGGCCATTTTTTTAAAGTACTAGTAAGTACTAGTATTACAGTAATAATGTTACTCTTCTCGTGAAAATATTACCTTTTGAATTGTTTCGGTCCGGGCAATCAAGAAGTAGAGTTATATCGGGCAATATTCTAGTCTATCTAGTCTAGT
The DNA here is from genome assembly GCA_947562085.1 of Eudonia lacustrata. Taxonomy (NCBI): domain Eukaryota; kingdom Metazoa; phylum Arthropoda; class Insecta; order Lepidoptera; family Crambidae; genus Eudonia; species Eudonia lacustrata. The sequence goes on from OX387316.1 coordinate 4,498,500, forward strand.
CGTTGGTGGATTTTTGGCGTTTTAGTATATTACACTTATTGAAATATACTAAATAAACTAAAGTACACTTTATTTTATGATTCGAGTAACCCTCGGATAGCCGACATAGTAAAACTGCGAGTGTGCGTGTTTAGTTTAATATGTGAATAGAATGGAATAGAATATTTTATTTCTCGTATAAATAGGGTACACACGGCGGCAGATCAACCTACCCAAAACTGTCAAATTTCTACAATCAATTTTGTACTTTATCGTTTGGTTATAAGGATCAATATTCATTGGAGAAATTTGACAGATTTGGGTAGGTTGATGTGCCGCTGACTGTACATCCTCTTATTTATTTCTTTGTTAATTTTGCCACATTTAAACGCTGATGTGTAAAGACTTTTTAGCATGATGAGTATTGTGAAGTCCAGAGGAAGAAACCGCATGAAGCTAGAACTTCTTTACTCTCACAGTTCGAGCTGGATTAGGCCGAGAAGGCAAATGCTGACTACATTATTTATATCGATGTAATTCAAAAAATACTCATAGAAACCAAGAAAACTCGTAGTTATTCTATACAAATACGTGGTTTAAAGAATTGCTTTTAGTAGATTTTGGAAAATAAAGTTGGCAACACTGGTCTCGGGTTACTTTACTATTTTGATTATTGGTCATTGGCAACACTGATTTAAGTTATTGATTGTTGGTTTCCTTCGGACTTCGTATCCACAAACTAGGTGTTCGTATCTAAATCACAGCGAGACGAAAGCTATAAATCAAGGTTTTGAAGTGAATAATGATAGAGCTTCACGCACAGGTACAAGCTCGTTTAATCATTCATTTTCTTAATTTTGTTTGAAAAAGGGATGATAATTTTCATTAAGCAAAAAATATATCATTTTGAAAGTCTTAAATTTATAATAAGTTAAACTCTTACCTTCATTACACATTGCTCTCACTTTTCATTAATAAATAATGAAAATTATCAGTCTCATGATAATTAATCTGTTACCCCTGATATCGATTTTGGTTGCACCGAAGTAGTTCGGACAAAAAAATTTAATCGTTGGGCGTGTGAAATTCCTATCAAGTCAACCGATCAATCTATATCATAATAAAAATGCTATTTACATATTTAGACAGTTTACGTGCGCCTAACAATTTTATTTTTTTGTCTGATCAATGCCCTAGATGGATGAGGAGACGGAGAGTGGTGTGATGACTGGTACCTAGGACCTACCGAATTATTTTTTAGGTTTTAGTACATTCTCTACGTCATTTTTTAAATCTTTATTTGCAATAAAACCGTTTAACTTAAAAAAAAATCTCGCAGGGGCCACTTGATTCGCGACAAAACCGCTACGACACATAGGTACGCTCTCAAACAGAAACTATTAGCAGTGACTTATCCGCACCAAGTGCAGAGGTACTTCAGCCTACTTGTTACATATTTTGGATTTTTTAAAATATGCACCGGGATCGGGAGTGCGTTATATTACAAACCTTTTTTTTTCATTGTACATACCCGTGCGAATGGGAATACAAAATATTCTTACGTACTCATGATACATAAATCAATTAAATTACGAATTTATATTATGGTGTAGAGCTCTTAATTCTTGTTTTGACTACTATTTAATTTTTTATTAGAGAATTCTGCGGTTCCGCTGACGATGATCGCGCCTTGGTTGCCTAGGTATTCCTTGGCTCCATCCTCCCTAATTTTTCAATTATTTTTCTGAATTCAAAACAGTAGGTTACAAACTAACGAAAATGATATAAACAAAAATAATTATAAATTATTTACACAAACAAAGAATTAACAAAAACAACGTAAACGCTAACCGTAAATACGCAAGCGCAAAACCGAATCGACACCGTTATCAAACAAAAACATTTCTTTTTTTTGGCCTAAGTAGAAATATGTTCGCATATTCCCGGAGATACTGACCTTGAGATCAGAAGGATCTGAAGATCTGGGTATGGTCCGAGATCTGGGATTTGCTTTTACCTTCTCTAAAGAAGGCTAAGACGGACCTCAGTAAAAACCCTGGGGTTCACCTTTTGCCCTAAAAAGGGCTACGAAGGCGTACTAGGTAGGACAAATGTAGGTGTGCGTGTGCATCTACAAAACGGGGCGGCTATCCAGGCAGGTCAGGTGACACGCCTCTGCTGGCTTGCACTGACGTCACTAGTACACACACACGCCTGCATAGAGATGTGCCAACTCGGAATAAACGTGACTCGAGTTAACTTGAGTTGAAATTCGAGTAACTCGAGTTAAGTAAATCGAGTTGACTGGATGAAAACGAGTGAATGGTTTGTTTTGCTTATACCAAGTAAATTGCTCTGCTTCGCAACAATATTAAAAGTTGGAACAGATTTGTAATTACGATGTTTAAGGACAATCACTATAATTAATTCAAGAAGGCATTTAAATAAAGAAAAATGAGATTTGACAAAAATAAAAAAAATAGAGTTGACACATCTCTACTTGCACATCTTCGGATTAGCGACGGTTTTGTATGAAAAGCGATCTACATCGCGTAGTTTTGTGGCTTTTAGGTACAAGCTGGGATGCAATGTCTTTTATTGCACATTTATCTGGCACAGACGATTAAGCTAAGTTTTTACAGTTGTAAATCTGCAATTAAACATAACTGCATCACGCCTATACAAACATTATGATCAGGGTGCCAAGTGCGAGTTGCATCCGCCATTCGATCACGTTAACGAAAACGATAATTTGTATGGCAAAATGTTAACTCTTCTCGTATGCCGCTAGGAGGCGCTGCTTCAATGCCATACTAATTTTCGTTTTCGTAAACGTAATCGAATATATACGGATAGTAAACCAAACACACTAGGCACCCACAATTTGATTTCAGAACAGTCCGAGCACTGCTGTTGTGAGATTGTGTGGCCGTGATAGGTTGCCTTTGCGTGCGTTGCTCGACCACGTTCTAAGAAGCTTACCTTTCGGGTCCTCCTTATTTTGTGCAGACCCCATTGTTCCCACTGACAATATGTAATAGGAACAACAACAACAAATGTAGAATTGTGATGATCACTGGCTGCGGGCAACATACAACTCAATGTACAAGTGTTACAACAACAACAAGCGCAGGAATGGTGACTGTTGTCCCCACTGACATTATGCAATGGGTACAACGGTCATGCAATGTAATTATAGAACGGCATGGACATCGACGTGGGCTCCTCCCCGGAAGACGTAATGCAGGATGACCCCTTTGGGGCCAGCCTGCATCACGAAGAGACATTGCTCGCCTTGGAGCGGTGCATCGAGGCGATGAAGCACGCGCGCCTCTGCCACGACGACGAGTGCAAGGCGCCGTCCTGCAAGATGATGAAGAGAACGTTCCTCCATATGCGTATCTGCAGGCGACATCGAGAAAAGAATTTCGATTGCCCGATCTGCAAACAGTTTATCGCTTTGTGCTGCTATCATGCAAAAACTTGCCAGGTAAAAACAGAGTGCCTAGATCGGAACTCGCACTAGATACTCTGCACTTTTATTATTTATAACTCTGGGGTTACTGGTAGTACAGCGGGGTACAGTGATATTTACCATGAATGGAATGCTTCTATAAAAGATTTCATCACAACAGCATAAATTGTGTTTTAATTAATATATTGCAGAAGACTACTTAATTGTGTCTTTGATCGCTCCGTCGCTGAATATCATAAAAGCAAAACATAAAGTTCGCAAAATATCATATTTCCAAAACACCATATTCGCAAAACATCATATTCTCAAATCACCACAATCTTACAATATCATTTTCTTGAAACATCATATTCGCAAAATAACATATTCGCAGTTATGGGTTATGTTTTGTCGAGTGTATGTATGTATGTCTATTTCTTTGGCACACCCTACAGCCCAAACTGCATGGTGGATTTTAAAATATGAGGTGTCGTTAGATTTGTTTTGACTGGGAGTGACATAGGCTATAAAAAAATCCGGAATATAATTAATAAAAAAAAGTTAAAAGTTTGAAATAAACCAAATAACCCATTCAATGTTAACAACTACCGTCATTAACATCTGATCATAATATTTTTTACAAATACTAAAGATCAGTTAAGAAGTAGGCAAGCTATTTATAAATGTTTATATAATTTTTAACGCAAATTTTGTTGCGAACAAATTACAAAAACACAAATGTTGAAAAAAATTCCACTTTCCAGGTTCCTTAGTATTTGTAAAAATGTTATGATCAGATGTTAATGACGGTAGTTGTTGACATTGAATGGGCGCCTTTGGCTTTCAAAGTAAAAAGTAAATAGTGTTGAATAATTTCGGCGGGCTGGTTAGAACCACGATAGCTCAATTGGAAGAGCACCTGACCCGGTATGTCAGAAGGGTGCGGGTTCAAATCCTGCTCGTGGAAATTTTTTCAACATTTGTGTTTTTTTTTAATAAACCAAATTATTAAAATAAAACAAAAAACCCGACTGCTAAAACAACTATATAAAAAACAATTATATTTATACTCGTAAAAACCGGACACTAACAAAAAATAACTGCAAAGAGAAAAAACTGAAAAGAAAAAAAACAAGCTCTACGATCCTAGAATTCCATTTGAGCAATACCTATACTTAAATAATAAAATTTATGATAAATGAGTATTATAAGGCGGGGACAATCACCAACCAACCAAAGAGAGTGCGGATTTAATTGAGCTAGCCACGGCCGCTTGGTCACAGATTGAAGAAGAGTTCTTGGTTGATGATTGTCCCCGTCTGCGACAACTATCAATATTCGATGTATTTATAAATACTCATTTATTAGAGATTTAATTATTTAAGTATAGGTATTGCTCAAATGGAATTCTGGGATCGAAGAGCTTATTTTTTGCTTTTTAGTTTTTTCTCTTTGCAGTTATTTTTTATGTTAGTCCGGTTTTTACGAGTACCTACGTATATAATTGTTTTTATATAGTTGTTTTAGCAGTCGGGTTTTTTGTTTTATTCTAATAATTTGTTCTCATAAAGTTACTAAGTTTGATGTAACGTAATCCATCACGCATATTTAAACAGAGCGATCAGATATGTACAACATACTTTAATTGTTGCAGCTTGATGAGGATGAGTGCTTGGTGGTAAAATGCGGCTTCATAAAGCGTTTCTGGCAGAATCATAAGAAGGAGTAGCTGGCCAAGCTGCTGCGTCGCCGCCCCCGCACAACCAACTCCCCAACTTCATTGCAGTTGTAGTAGTGTACCTGTAGCTGTAAATATCCCTCCTTCCCCCCCTCTCCCACATATTTGTTGAGCGTGATAAGGTCGATTACTGCTTGTATGGATTTCCTGAATTAAAAGGCGTGCGTACCTACTGTTTAAGGTTTTATTTGTCACTAAAACTTTTCATCAGCTTGTCAATACTTAGCTGAATATGGCGTTTAGACATAGTGGACCGTAACTACGTATAGGTAATAAGTAGATTGTATAGGTTAATGCGTTTGCTGTTCGTTACTCGCTTAGACATTCCGTCCACCAAAGGACACAGTCCTTACTACAAATTAAAGTAGGTAAGTACCACTCTGCTATTGCTTCAAGCAGACGTGCATCCACCGTCGTGGAAAGACCGACAATACAGATATTGTGATCAGTTATGTTACTGCTGCACACCAGTCCCAGTGTTGAATTTGACGAACTTCTGACGTATATATGATTGAGGCACGCTGTATTGCGTGTCGGTTTAGTAATTGCGGGTAACATATGGTGCTTAGCCATGAGACACACATAATCCGTTAACCTCTCACTGGCACTACCATAGATTATGTCGTTATTGGTGTTTTTATGTTCCTCCAGTAGGTATATTATTCAAAGAAGAGAAAAATTTGTTAAAGTTGTTGAAGGATGGAGAGCGGTACACGCCCAAAAGAAAAGTGTTGCCTTTAAGATCGCTAAGAAATTACATTCATCACATTACATTGCTCATTAACTGTAGGGCACCATGAATTTTTAACGTAAGCAGTTACACCACTGCATTTATTTATAGTATTCTCCGTGCGGTATGCATGGTAACCAGTTAGATGAGGGATAACGCTATTTCCACTGATTAAAAGATTACATAAAAGTCCACGTTAAACCTTCTGAGGGTAATTAGAAAATCGTCAAAACTATGTTGAATACTTCTGATATTAAAAAGAGTCTTTAAGTAGCGGGAGTACTTTACTACCTTACTGACGCTGCGATCTTATACAGGGTCTAACAAAATCAATAAGCGAACGTTTAAGGGCGGTATCTATACATCATTCTGAATACAATGGCAAAAAATGGGCTCCAGTTTTATAGTGATTTTTCAATGTTATGTTTTCTAACAAACTAAATCAATGAAAATAATGCACATCATGAACATGCTGTATCTTTACTAACACGCACGCAAGCGTCAATAAAAAGATAGTGTACAGATACACGCACACAATTGAAAACCATTGAGGAGCAGGTGGTTTCAAAAGCAAGCGAAAACCATCTGCGACGATAAGCTCGCGTGGGACCGCCAGAACCCCGCAGTGCCGGAGCCGTGACAGAAACTATGTTTGCTGCATGCTTGCTTGCTTGCATTCTGCATGCTTGCTTGCATTCTGCATGCTTGCTTGCATACTGCATTCTTACTTGCTGCATGTCTGCTTGCATAATGCATAATCTACAAATGATATTAAATGAATTGAATTTTATATTAAGTAATCATTATAAGTTTTAAGTATTATACAAAAATAGTGTTATTGTAAATTAATGTTATACTAAATGTTCTTATACTAGATAAATGTTATGTGTCTTCATTGTTATGTCATGTAAATGTTATATTAAACGGCTGTTATATTAAATGAGTTTTGCTCAATCGTTTGTTATACGTTTCAAAATGATGTATTTTAAAATTATATCAATCCATCATTATATTAAATAAGTGTTATATTAAACAAAACTATATCATTTGATTGTCTGTGTTTTGATCATTATACGATATGTTGTTATATTATACATTACACACCCCAACTGGTCAGGCGTAAAGAATCGCCGCACCCTGTTCAGAATACCGAATTTTCGTGAGGCTGTTTTGATCACGGCTTCGATGTAGTCCCTCTGGTTCAGATCTCAGCGAATCGTCATACCGAGCATGTTGATACTGCTCTGCAGGCTGATGTACCCTGAAGAGTTGGAAGGGGAAGGAATGGTGACTTATTTGCCGTGAATGCACATACCTGTGTTTTCTTGGCATTGAACTCAACCAGATTATTGGAGCCCCAATTAGATATGAGGTCCAATACCTGATTGAGCTCAATGACAAGATTCACTCGATTCACTTCGGTTTCGACCCGCCCTGGCGCTGTGCCGGTTGCACTTTAGCCTCTCCAAGATTCCGGCACACAACCTGAAGAGAGCGAGAGACGGTAAAGGCGCGTTAACACGGGGGACAACTCCGCTGCACACTTTTTTAGGACTATGCTGGGATGCAATCAGGGCCATTAGCTTTCCGGACATTGATTGACTGCAGATCCGCACGGACATCACATTGCCTGATTTTAAAATCGGGCATTGTGTGGCCACAGTGAGAAATTGGAGGTGGCTGTTGCATTGCAGTCATTGATTCTGGAGTTAGCTGCAAAGACTTTGGCCAGGAGATCGACCTTCTCCTGCAGCTTGTGAGCTAAAGTTCCGTCAGAACATCTCAATGGTGGCAGAGAGTTGGCAGAAGTTCGATTGCAAGGCTTTGGCCAGACGCCAGTAGCTACGGCTGCCCGTAGGATGCGTCAGTAGTTCTTGGCCGACCCGTGCAACGCGCTGGGCATCCGCTCTAATGTAGGCTCTTTTGCAGAACTTAGTGGTATTATTATAGGCTGCTTTCAGCGAGCGGGTTTCGAGATCCCCAAGAGCTTTACCCCTAATCCAAGCGTGGTATGCCGCCTGCCTGTTATCAACAGCGTTGGGACACTCGCGGTTGAACCATCGGTTGCGCCTGCCTTTGCTGATAAGATAGAAGTGCGGAATATAGTATTCTATCCCTAAAGCTATCTTCTCATCAGCAACTGCAGCCGCGCTAGCTGATGGGTCCTTCCACTGAAAGAGCGCTGCTTCTATGTTATTCTTATTACATTGTTAAACTTCATTTGGTGAAGAATATAATTATTTTGTTTGTTATTATGTTAGTCGATTTAACAAAAGGGTTTATTAATTATTTCTTGAGACTGATTTTTTAAATTAGACTATATCTGATTAGATTTTTAGACGACTTTTTAAGCACAAATTAAAATGAGACTGAGACTACCATTATAAGGAAATTTAGATTTTTGAAACAAATTACAAGAACAATTTATCGATTGTTAGTGTTTTAATTAGGATTTGAAATAAACATATGACTGAAAATCATTTGAAAAACATGTTTTCATTTAAAATATTCCAGACAAATAGAAAACTCCAATACCGATATTAATACCGGGATCTCGGTATTGAACTAGATGCAATACCGAAATACCGAGATTGAAAATAAGTACCGAGTTTACATGCCCTAGTCGTGCCCCCGCCCGTCTTTTCTATACCTATATGTTTTGGGTTGCGACGCTTCGATATTTTGTATGAAAGGGACGCGGAAGAGACATTTGTCTGTGCCCCGTCTGAGTCTTACGTATTTTCTGTATGTCCAGCGCCTTGACAGTAGTCGCATATGATGTGTAACATTTGACATCTCACCTTAGTAATAAGCAATTTTAACATTATATCTGAAAATTATCAATGATCTGCACTTTATTGAGACATATCATCAGTAAATATTTATTAATATAGTTTAAATGGCACACGCAATGGTTGAAATATTTATTACAATAATACTCATTAGAAGTTAGACATGTCCCACTGTTATCCTATCCTGCCGCGCAAGTTTCGAGAAAATAGATCGTAATGTCAGCACTTCAAATATCACAATCACAAACACAGTAAGTTGTGCGTTCTGCGTTCATAAATTGTGCGGCAGTATCACACTGTTACGATCACATTTCTACGAAATCACTCCCACAAATTATTGTATACATATTAGAAGGCGAGCCGATCTTACTGTTACGGATCACACTGTTACCCTATTTCCGTCACTTTTCTACGAAATCACTCCCACAAATTATTGTATATTAGAAGGCGAGCCGATCTTACTGTTACGGATCACACTGTTACCCTACTTCCGTCCCTTTTCTACGAAATCACTCCCACAAATTGTAAGTACTTAAAGAAGGCGAGCGGAAAGATGTTACACATCAAAAAAGTCATTTCACAGTAATTAAAAAAACACATGTGTGATTCAATTATTTTTAATTGATGAAAAGCGTTTACTAATAATATTTATATACTTAATTTTCCTTTTCTTTAAAAAAACAGTATCAGAATATCTAAGCACATTTTTTATCAAAATATAATAGATGAAAAAGAAAACTTAAAGAATACAGTGAGTTTCGCATTTATAATATTAGTTAGGATTACAATATGCAAGAGCCTTACTTATTTTTTGTAACGTCATCTTTGTAACGTTACAAAAATATGTAACAAACTGTCACAAAAATGAAATAAAATCACTGTTTGATATATCGTCAATAACATAAAATTACATCAATAGCTCTTGAGTTGTCGTCATACGCTGGAGCATTTTCTATAAAACTGTGAATACTTTTTCTTTATAAATGTTACAAAGATTTTGAATATGACCCAATCGATGTAATTCAAAAAATACTCGTAGAAACCAAGAAAACGAATCGAATCCCAAAACACGAATAATACAATCACTGAAGGCTAAATGAACGAAATTCCAATTCACGTTTCATCAAAAACATTAAATCGAATCACGTCAACCCAAAAGAACGAAATCTCAAATCACGCTTTACTAAAAACATCTTTTAGAATCCTTCTAAGATCGAATATTTTATTGGTAGGTGGAAAGTCTTTAGGCAGCTATTCTATACAAATAGGTGGTTCAAAGAATTGCTTTTAGAAGGTTTTGGAAAATAAAGTTGGCAACACTAGTCTCGGGTTACTTTTTACTATTTTGATTATTGGTCATTGGCAACACTGATTTAAGTTATTGATTGTTTGTTTAATCCCTTTCGGACAAAGCACTTCGTATCTAAATCATAGCGAGAAGAGTGCCATCAATCAAGGTGTTGAAGTGAATAATGATAGAGCTTCACCCACAGGTAAGCTCGTTTAATCATTCATTTTGTTATTATTTTTTGAAAAAGGGATGATAATTTTCAATAGGCAAAAAATATATAATTTTGAATGTAAGTTGTCTTAAATTTATAATAAGTTAAACTCTTGCCTTCATTACTCATTGCTCTCACTTTTTATTAATAAATAATGAAAATCATCAATCTCATGATAATATCAATAATCAAGAAGGCAATGAAAATATTGTTAGCACGGGCTATAGTTTCGTGCAGTTAAGGGTGCAATAAAAGTCATCGACGCGACGTCTCTATCAATGCATTCCTTATTACGTAACGATATGAACAAAACGTATGGATACTATCGCTAAACGGGACTAATCGAATAGGATAGGGCGCGTATCGTGGTATGACCCCCCTCCCCCCCGCTCCGGTGCATTCAACACAGTCTCTTAAGCAAAAATGTAATTTAAAAGGAGAAGCGTTTAAAAACTTCAGTAACTTAAACAATATAACAGTTCCTAATATACCTAGGCATAAGCACAGAATACATAAGAGTACAAGTGCATTAGGCAAGATAAGTAGGTTGTATTATATCCTTACGTTTACATTTTGGCTAATAGCCATAATATTCTATTATAACGAATGTATTCTTGTTTTATGAAATTACTAGCGGCCGCTCGCGGTTTCACCCGCGTGGTTCCCGTTCCTGTGGGAATATCTGGATAAAAAGTATTCTATGTTTTAATCCAGGTTATGAACTATCTATATGCCGAATTTCATCCAAATCCATTCAGTAGTTTTTACGTGAAAGAGTAACAAACATCCATCCATACTTACAAACTTTCGCGTTTATAATATTAGTAAGATTAGTGTGATGGATGACATGCTAAACAAAAACACTTTAAAGTTAAAGTTTTATTCAAGGCAATTATTAATTATTCAAGGCAATATTATTATTCAAGCCCCTTATAAACGCATAAAAGAAACATTCTAAACATTGCAGCAGCACTTTACTACTTTACACTGTCGTTAGGTACTTTGTTCAACACACAGAACAATTTTATTGTTCTGTGGTTCAACAGGTATTGCTCGGTGCCTAGTCTGAGTTTTGTTTACTATCCGTATTAATTCGATTGTTTTTACGAAAACGAAAATTAGTATGGCATTGAAGCAGCGCCTCCTGGCGACATACGAGAAGAGTTAAAATGTTTCCACTAATATTCACGTTTCCGTTAACGTGATCGGATGGCGAATGAAACTCGCACTTGGCACCCAGAATCAATAAAATGTCACAATTGACGTCCACGCTCCAAGACACTTCTGCACATGCGCGGGGCCGCGCCGCGCGCAAAAATGCGCGCAACTGTCAGAACAATGAGGCGCAACTGACCAATTACTGTACCACAGATTACCTACTTACTTATTAGTTACTACCAACCAATACAGCGATTTTTCTCCCAGTGGTGGCCACTTGATTCGCGACAAAACCGCTACGACACCTAAGCTTTCAAACAGAAACTAATAGGCCCTTACAGGTCCTTACCTATGAAATTGGAGTTTTTTTCTCAATGTGTATTACTTCTAAAAGTCAATACCGGTTGTTTATATTATTATACACCTTTAATTAAGACTATGTTACTTAGGCTTCAGTAATAACAATGATTATTAATTTTGTGTCTTTATCGCCCAATTTTTTTTTTAATTGACTAACTTTATAGTTCGCGGAATTGTCCTTTTGTTTCATTGTTGCTTTGAAAGGACTTGATTTTTTTTCTTTTTAATGTCTGCTATATGTAGCTAGTGAAACAAACACAATACTCTACAATTTTTATAGTGTTAAAATAAATAGGTAGATGCTAAGAAAATTAAAAAAAAACGTTAGTATGAAAAAAACAAATTTATAAAAAATCTTCATACAAAACTCCAATTTCATAGGTAAGGACTTAAATTAGCAGTGACATAATGCACCAACAAGTGCAGAGGTACTGTACTGTCTTCAACCTACTTATTAGTATTACATATTTTGCAATTTTGTTTAAATATCATAACAGTGTTGCACCGGGATCGGGAGTGCGTTATGTTACAAACCTTTTTTTCATTGTACCAGTGCGAATGCGAATGCAAATAAAAAATATTGTAATGAATACATAAATCATTTAAATTAAGAATTTTTATTATGGTGAAGACAAAGTGTAGAGCTCTTATTTCTTGTTTTAAAGACTACTTTTAAATTTTTTATTAGAGAATTTAGCGGTTTCGCTGACGAGGACCGCCCGCGCCTTGATTGCCTATAGGTATTCCTTGGCTCCATCCTAACTTTTAAAAAACCCGACTGCAAAAAAACAATTATATACTCGTAAAAACCGGACTAACATAAAAAATAACTGTAAAGAAAAATAAATTGAAAAGAATTAAAACAAGCTCTACGATCCACGGGACAATTCAATCACCAACCAACCAAAGAGAGTGCGGATTTAATTGAGCTAGCCACGGCCGCTTGGTTGATGATTGTCCCCGTCTGCGACAACTATCAATATTCAATGTATTTATAAATACCTACTCATTTATTATAGATTTTATTATTTAAGTATAGGTATCGGACAAGAAAATATTACGTTTCATTTAACATTGCTCAAATTGAATTCTGGGGTCGTAGAGCTTGTTTTTTTTCTTTGCAGTTATTTTTTATGTTAGTCCGATTTTTACGAGTATAAAAGTGTTTTTATATAATTGTTTTAGCAGTCGCGTTTTTTGTTTTATTTTAATAATTTGGTTTTATTTCAAACTTTTTACTAATAGTGTCTTCGGTGTTTATTTAAAAAAAACTAAAATAGCAGAACATAAAATAAGTGCTACTGTATAACAAAAATAAGAGTCTATCTATAAAAAATGTAATAGAAATCGGTCTTTTTTCGATGCTCAAGTCGGGTATTTATATACCCAGTATCAAGCGGCTGGTTATTCGTTTCTAGCCGCTGGTTTCGGTAAATACCGGCTTACAAGCCGCTGCTGTGGCGGTAGCCAAAGTAACAATAAAGGCCTGCGCAGACGACGGACTTTATCCGCGGCGGAGAAAAAAGTACGCTCCGCTAATAAAAAGTCCGCCGCGGATTTACCGCGGACTCAACGCACACGGTGTGCGATCATTTGTTGCCCGGAAATGTAGAGAAGTGCACGCTATGGAAGCAAATATTCAGAGGTTACGTTGTGTTGCAATTTACATGAAGTTTAAGAAAAAGAGAAGACATTTTAAAAGAAAATACTGGGTCCATCCCCTTACATCGGATCGATTAACAATAAATTATCGCTTTATTTTTATTTTACTATGACTTCACGAAGTGGATTATTAAATTAATATATAATTGTTGTTGTAAATTGCTATACAATAATAAATAACAATACTTACTATATTTAGTTTTTTTTTCGTTCGATAATAAGTCGCAAACAGAAGAGGAATAAGCCTCTTGACATACCGCGTTCCATAACTTTTTCTTAAAATTTCGGTCGTGATACTCATTTTTTGACGTATTATATAAAGAAGTTATTTTATCGACTTCTTTTATTAAAATCTTAGAATCGATTTCCTGCGTCATCGTTTATCGTCGTGCATGCGTACGTCACTATCGAGCGCACAACGCGGACACGCGGACTAAAGTCCGCCATGTGCGTTGCTTCGCCTAGTCATACGAGTTCAATTTTTTTCGGGGACTCCCGCGTACTTTTGTCCGGTCTGGACAAAAGTACGCGGACCATAATGGCCTGCGCAGACGAGGGATTTTTGTCCGCGGACTTTTTTATCCGCTAAAATAGATCGCTTACAACTGTATCGAGTAACGCAAACGAGGGATTAAAAGTACCGCGTACGAAAAGTCCCCCGAATAACCGCGGACATGCAGAGAGCGGACCGGAGTCCGGAGTGCGCAGGCCTTAAGAAAACGATAGCGAAGTTCGACAAGAGTAAAATGTATGGGATTGACATAAGATTGACCACGTGATTTAGCGCGGCTTATGTCAATCCCATACATTTTATTCCTTTCGAACTTCGCTATCGTTTTCTTAATGTTACTTTGGCTAAGCCTACTGGTTTACAATTCACCTACCTAGGTAGGTAGATTCGGTTTATAAAGCGCTTGCGTATTTACGGTGTTCTTTGCGTTTACGTTGTTATTGTTAATTCTTTGTTTGTGTAAATAACTTAGATGAATGATAGGTCTCGCTGCGCTCGACCGCAGCGAGACCTATCTATCATTCATCTAAGGTAAATAATTTATTATTGTTATTATAAAATTTTCGTTAGTTTGTTACCTATATTGTTTTGATTTCTGCTTTTTATTTTTACCCGACTGCGTCAGAAGGAGGGTTATGTTTTTCGAGTGTATGTATGTATAAATGTATGTATGTATGTATGTGGCGTTTCGTCATTGCTATTTAAAATTAATTATTTTTAGTGTCGTATTGTCATTCGCCTAAAGTAGGTACTTACAGTCTGCAATACAGTTTTATTCTTAAAGAAATGCTAACGTGTTACGTTAGCATTTTTTGAGTAGGTATGCAATTAACGTTACTATAGATAGACATGCCTGTGATTGATTCTGTGATTTTTAATTGTTAATTTTAAAGAGTGTTAAAAATTGTTGTAATATTTTGAATTTTAGCCATGTATTAGATAGATATACTTATCTGTGATTGATATTGTGATTTTAATTTGTAAATTTTAAGGAGTACCTAGTGTTAAACATTGTTATATTCAAATTTTTGCCTTATTAAAGAATAATTGTTGTACAAATTATAATTATTATTTGTACAATATTTTAAGAGCACATGACATGTAGGTACAAATGACGAAACGACCACCAAATATTTTTAAATTATTTCATTAATGACGAAACGACACTACATCTGTTGCGGAAACCCACAACACACACTATGCTACTGTTTAAAATTAGGTTACACCTTAAAATCTACAAAATCCACTCACAGTTCCATGCCGCTCCCGCCGTCCAGAACGGGATCCATATGGTCTGATGGGGCCGGAATCCGAGTCCGGGTCTTCTCGGGTTCCCTAATCACACCCAACGACTATCCCAAGTGCACTTTTCCCCCGAGGAAATACCTGCTTTCTCCAGCAGCGGCATGGCGCCGACATCCAAACACGGATGGCGAATTGTACTCCCTATGCGATTCGCTTACGACGTACACACACACAAAACACAGGTTGCACAATACACTTAATTAGAGTAATACGGCTCCAAATGCCCTTATTACTGCTTAAAATCTATTTAATTATCAACACACGATAACCTATAAACCAGCCATTGTTGCCTTCCCGAGACAAGTGTACCAACAAAAAAAGAACAATTAGTGAGGGGGCCATTATGCCACTAAATAAATTGATTATCGATAATCGATTCCCAAATCGATCCGTCCATAATACAAATCAAAGTTTTATTTCCAACAAAAATAAATGCCTGTTTATTTGCAACATCCCGCCACCCAAAGCGGACGTACCGCTTTTTAGCCTGAAATCTTAAACTAGTCAACCGGTAATCGAGCTAAGGTCGCGACTGCGCGATTTAGCACCGATCCATCAACCAACACTTGCGCCACACGCGGAGTCCCGTCCGCGCCCCAGATTAACTTTAAAATGCGACCTCGTCTCCAAAATAACGATGGCCTAATTAGCCTCTTTTAATAAAACCAGATCCCCCTCCGAAGGGGGCGACGTCCGGTCTGTCCACTTTACACGCTGCTGCAATAAGTGCAGATACTCCAGTGACCAACGACGCCACAAGTCCTGACTCATTTGTTGTATCATTTGAAAACGAGACATCCGGTGTATGCGTTCATCCTTCCAGGGATACTCAGGCAGGGCAGTGAGTGGCTGACCGACCAAAAAATGACCAGGGGTCAGGACTTCCATGTCATTTGCGTCAGAGGAGAGTGGACAAAGCGGACGCGAGTTGAGAACCGCCTCAACCTTACAAAACACAGTTGTAAGTTCCTCATACGTGAGGGTAGTTTCCCCGACTACCCGGCGCAAGTGGGTTTTTGCCGATTTTACCGCGGCTTCAAATATCCCGCCCCAGTGGGGACAGGCTGGCACACTAAATCGCCATGTGATTCCCCGCTGTGCGAGAGCTTGACTTATGCTATTACAATTTTTATCCAGAAAATCGTTCACATCTTTTAAGTAGTTGGCAGTGCCTCTGTAGTTGGTACCGTTGTCGGACCGAATGAGAGAAGGTAAACCCCGTCGCGAAACAAAACGATCCAGCGTGGCGACAAAGGCTTCCGTAGACAGAGCCGAAACCACTTCCAGGTGGACGGCCTTAGTGGCCAGGCAGACAAAAACGCACAGGTATGCTTTCGTGACCCTAGTGTTACGATAGGCTGTGGTTCTCACCAGAAACGGTCCAGCAAAATCCGTACCGACCCCGTCGAACGGCCTAGTAGTCTGACAAACCCGGTCAGAAGGGAGATCCCCCATCTGTGGCTGCATAGTGGAGGCCTTCACCCGATAACAAGCCACACACTTAAATAACACGCTGCGAACCACTCTCCGAGAGGACAAAATCCAGAACTCCCTCTGTAATATCGCCAGTAACGCATTACACCCCGCGTGAGCGTTTTTCAGGTGTCTATCCGAGATGAGAGGATGACGGCTACCGAAGGGCAGGTCGGCATTTTTGAGGCGACCTCCAACGCGTAACAGACCATCCGCATCCAGAAATGGGTTGAGCCGAGAGATCGCTCCCTTGAGCTTTGCGCGACCGACGCGCAAAATCTTCAGTTCGTACTGGAACCGGTCAGCTTGAACCAGCCGTATCAGGGCCAACAGTGAACTCCTGCGTTCCTCAGCACCCGCCACGGGTGATAACTGCCTCTTGTCTGGATGGCGGCAGTTATGTAGAAATCTCCGGATCCAGCAAGTTACACCTAGCAATTTGTCCAGTTTACTGTATCGAGCCGTCAACCAATTCGGATCTGGCCTTGACTCGTTTGTTGTCACCAAAACTTTTATTCCAGGGAGCATCCCTAGAGAGCCATCGATCATGGTGACCGGCCATGATGAGTCACCCTCCTTTAACCACTCTGGACCCCACCAGAGGGCATGCTGCACCAATTCCGGCGCGGTGCAGCCCCGAGAGGCACAATCGGCAGGATTCCAGGGGCCGGGAACGTGCCTCCAACAAATTTCGATGCCCGAGTTCTGTACCTGAGATACCCGATTGGCCACAAACGTTTCCAATACGTGGGGTGCCCCGCGTAGCCATGCCAGAGCTACCTGACTGTCAGACCAGGCGTAGACATTCCGGATGTCCACCGTAGACGTCAGTTCCTTGTGCACGTGGCACAACAGTTTGGCCAATAGATGCGCCCCGCAAAGCTCCAGCTTCGGGATTGTCAGCCTAGTTTTGAGGGGAGCCACCTTGCTTTTAGCCAGAAGCCCTTGCTTCTGGCTAAAAGCAAGGAAACTGGACCTTAGACGGCGACTCGACCCTTCGAGTCAACCGTTCGCAGATACACCACTGCGGCATACCCTCGTTCTGACGCATCGCAGAAGCCATGTAGGCTTGCCCTGTATTTGCCCCGCGGCAAGATCCGCCGCGGCAACGCCACCTGATTGATCGCCTCGATCGTAGAGATCAGAGCGAGCCAAGTGTCGAGTGAGAGCCCTACCAGTGGCTCATCCCACGAGAGTCCGAGTGTCCACAGTGTTTGCAATAAACACTTCGCCATAAAAATGCACGGGCTGATCCATCCATTTGGATCAAACATCCGAGCGATGGTGGAAAGGACCGTCCTTTTCGACCAAACTCTTGTAGTTTCCAGTTCTACCCGGAATGTGAAAATATTGTGAACCGGCTGATATTTAATTCCCAAAACGGCGATAGAGTTCGGGTCCCCTGCGTCCTCGAATAGCTGAGGATTCTGTTGGTGATCTTCCGGAATCCTAACCAGAAGCTGTGGCTCGTTGGATAACCATTTTCTCAACTCATAACCACCAGCTGCGAGGAGTCCGATCAGTTCATTCCTGATGATGAGCGCCT
Source organism: Eudonia lacustrata (assembly GCA_947562085.1). Taxonomy (NCBI): domain Eukaryota; kingdom Metazoa; phylum Arthropoda; class Insecta; order Lepidoptera; family Crambidae; genus Eudonia; species Eudonia lacustrata. The sequence goes on from OX387316.1 coordinate 4,516,710, forward strand.
CCTCCAGAGAGGCTGCCCCTGTGCAGATATCATCTACGAACACGTCACGTGTCAGTACAGCGGCTGCCCGGGGAAAGCGAGCCCGTTCCTGCTCCGCCAGTTCCAGCAGTGACCGGATGGCAATGAAGGGACTCGACTTCAGGCCGTACGTATTGGTGTTGAGCTCGTAGACGGTCATGGGATCCTCCGAATGTTCCCTCCAGAGTATTAACTGAAACCTCCTGTCCGCAGGATGTATTACTGTTTGGCGGAACATCATCCGGATGTCCGCACCGATCACCACCTGGTGTCTTCGGAAATTTAAAATGATGTCGACATGTAATATATAATGTCCCGATGTAACTTCGGACCAGAATGGAGACATTGGTTCAATGAAACTCCAGTCGACGACGGTGCCGATCCGTCAAAAACAGTCCGTAGTTTTCCAGATGAGGCCTTCAACACCGCGTGGTGAGGCAAGAAAAAATGATCTGTCGTTGTCCAGTCGACAGTCACCCGCGACATATGCCCCAAGGCCTCGTATTCTCGCATGAACTCGATATACTTTTCCCGAAGTACCGGATCGCGAGACATACGACGCTCCATGGACAAGAGTCGTTTCTCTGCCAACGCCCTCGATTTTCCCAAGAGAGGGGGACAGTCGATAAAGGGCAGTCGAGTTTTGATCCTACCCGACGCCATCCGGCGTGTGTGATCCTTATAAAAGGTTTCGCACTCCACATGCTCCGGATCCAGACGGGAGACCATGGGAGGCTCTTCCAGTTCCCAGAATTTTTGCATCGTCCTAGCGATGGAGGTAGTAGCGACGACAGGTGAGACATCCCGCGTCTCCTGGTCGAAAACCGGTCCCATTAAAACGTGTCCAAAGATGGTAGGTATAGCTACCAACGAAGAGCGGCCCAGAATCCGCTGAGGCCCTAAAAGGATCCAGCCCAGTACATCCGCTCCCAATATGAGGTCTACCGGAGCCGGCTCCTCGAAATGAGGGTCTGCCAGCATGAGACCTGATGTGTCAGACATTGCGTCCCGCGGAATGTCTGTCGGTGGAAGCCAACCCAGCAGATTGTCGAGTACGATCGCGACCGCCGCAATCCGTATCGAAGCGGAATGCACAGGAGAGAAGAGAATGTGGGTCTGACCGGACAGACCCCCCACTTCTGTATCTCCGACTCCCCGAATCGGAGCTGAGGGAGGCGCGCACTCCAGACGTAGGCGCCTCGCTACCCTCGTAGTAATTAAGCAGCCCTGTGCCCCAGTGTCTAGGAGGGCTCGTATCCGGACGAAGTCCCCCCTAGGTCCCCAAACGCGTACCTGCGCGATGGGCAAAAGAACCGTCCTCGGTTCCGACGTAGCCCGACCACAGGCTAGTCACGCGTCAGAGCCAGCAGCCGACCCTGTTGAACCGTGATGACTCGGCCAGTAAGTCGGACGCGTGCAGGCCACCATCCGGGGTGGTGCGTATCCAGCAGCCCTACCATACCGGTGATAGGGTGGGTGGTATTCCAACCTCGGGTACTCGTGCAGTACCGGTGAGAACTGTTGACGGTTTTCATGTCGTTGTTGTTCCGGCAACGGCGGCGGAGGATACGCGTACGAGTATCCGGGTGTTGGGTCCGGAGGTGGGGCTCCCTGTACCCAGTGGCCCTTAGAGGCACCAACTCCAGGTGTTGGTCGCGCCGGGTGCCGCTTGTAGCCAGAACCTGGCTCCGTTCCGGCGGTCCCCAACTCACCTGAGCCGGGGTGTACGAGGGGTTGTAGTGTGGCGGCCGTGGCGGACTCCGTCTTTCCGGAGGCGGAGTTGACCCCGGCCCCAAACCGCCACCCGTGGGAGATCCCCTCTCCCGAACCGGTGCTGAGCCCTCAGCACTACGGGTGCACAGTAAGCGATGGTGCGGTCCGCCGCACACATCGCAAGGCCTCGCCTGGGGACACTCATTATACCTATGTCCTCCCAGACAGACATAACACAATCCTCGTGTCCGAACGAGGTTTCGGCGCTCTTTTGTGGGCAGCCCGAGAATTGCTGGACATAGCTGTTCCAAGTGCTGCTGTCCGCAAACCCGGCATCCAGAACCGGGGTTGATGGCGGCCGCAGCCACCAGCCTGCCGCGACCCTTCACTGGGTTGCGTGGCGGCTGGGCGCCGTAGACTCCGGAAGTGCGGGCCGGCGCACTTGTCGGAGCCTCCTGGGAGGCTAGCTGGTTTTCCAGCAGGCCAGCCTCCTCTTCCAGGAACTCCAGAAGTTCCCCTATCGAGGGCAGAACGCTGCCGAGATCCTTGTGGACCAGTCGATTCCGCTCGAACTTGTCCCTCATCTCCTGCGACAACTTGGCCAGAACGATGTGCAGAAGAAGGAAGGACCACTGGTCGACGGGCAGTCCGAGCGTCCTTAACCCGTTTAAGGACACGGTGAGCGGGGTGATCAGCTGCGCCCTCAGCTGAGCCCTATGGTTGACCCTCGGCAATCCCAGCAGATGGGTCACGTGCGCGTCCGCCTGAAGACGCGGCTTCTCGTACCGCTTCTCCAGCCACTGCATGGCGGTGTCGTAGCTCGCATCCTGCAGCTCCAGATGCTGTACGAGCTGTCTGGGTTCTCCGTCTAGGAAGGAACGGAGATATGCCAGCTTTTCGGCCTTGGTGAAATCCTTCCGAGTATCCACCAAGGCCAAAAACATGTTCTGGAATCCAGCCCAGTCCCGCATACATCCGGTGAAATGCGGGACCTCCAGGGCACCCAATCTTCCCATGGCGCTGGGTCCAGGGGTGTGGAGCGAAGCGGGGCGCGCAACGGGCCTCCCCTCCCGCAGTCGCTCGATGTCCTTCACCCGCTGAAGGACCTCATCGTAGATGTCTTGGATGTGCTCCAGATCCTTGACATATTGGGCGTGAGGGCCAGCTCCTTCTCCCCGACCGGGTCGGTTGACAATAGAGCGGTTACCGACCGCTCGGCCAACAAGAAACGAGCCTGCATTTCTTTCGAACGCGTCTCCAAGGCGTCCTCCCGGTTAGGCCGATCTATTAATGCAAGCAGCCCGGTGAACCACCGGAGCTGCTGAGCCAACTCCTGCCGTGACGCTGTCATTATAAATAACTTAAACTAAATAAACCTAAACACAAAGTTAAAACGAGTCAACGAAAACACGGAATCGATTATCCCGAATCAACTCGATGCTTTCAATTGAAAGAAATTGAATAACAATTAACGTTCCGAGAAATGTCCCAGCCCAAATACAACGGTACTACCAACCTTACAATTCAACCGCACCTGTCCCGGAAGTGCGATTTTACACGAAATGAGCTTAACCTATCACGAACTAACAAAATACACAAAATTACACCGATTAACCTAGAGGTCCGGTAGTAACCACGCTCTGCTACCAAAATGTTGCGGAAACCCACAACACACACTATGCTACTGTTTAAAATTAGGTTACACCTTAAAATCTACAAAATCCACTCACAGTTCCATGCCGCTCCCGCCGTCCAGAACGGGATCCATATGGTCTGATGGGGCCGGAATCCGAGTCCGAGTCTTCTCGGGTTCCCTAATCACACCCAACGACTATCCCAAGTGCACTTTTCCCCCGAGGAAATACCTGCTTTCTCCAGCAGCGGCATGGCGCCGACATCCAAACACGGATGGCGAATTGTACTCCCGATGCGATTCGCTTACGACGTACACACACACAAAACACAGGTTGCACAATACACTTAATTAGAGTAATACGGCTCCAAATGCCCTTATTACTGCTTAAAATCTATTTAATTATCAACACACGATAACCTATAAACCAGCCATTGTTGCCTTCCCGAGACAAGTGTACCAACAAAAAAAGAACAATTAGTGAGGGGGCCATTATGCCACTAAATAAATTGATTATCGAAAATCGATTCCCAAATCGATCCGTCCATAATACAAATCAAAGTTTTATTTCCAACAAAAATAAATGCCTGTTTATTTGCAACAACATCTATGAAAGTTTAAAACAATGATGAAACGACACCATGACCAAACACCCCTAACCCAAATGTAGTTGTGAACATTGCAACTGCAACGTACTATGCAGTTACTATGTGTTACTACGAGCAACAACAAGCGCAGGAATGGTGACTGTTGTCCCCACTGACATTATGCAATGGGTACAACGGTCATGCAATGTAATTGTAGATCGGCATGGACATCGACGTGGGCACGTCCCCGGAAGACGTGATGCAGGCTGGCCCGGAGGAGGCGAGGCTGCTCGCCTTGGAGCGGTGCACCGAGTCGCTGGTGCACGCGTGCCGCTGCAGCACCGTCAAGTGCCAGCTGCCGTCCTGCAAGAAGATGAAGAGAGTGTTTCTCCATACGCATCTCTGCAAGCGAAAAAAGGAACGCGATTGCCCGATCTGCAAACAGCTTATCGGTCTGTGCTGCTATCATGCAAGAACTTGCCAGGTAAATAGCACTTTTATTATAACTCTTTATCTTTAATGTTTTGGGGTCACTGGTAGTACAGTGGGTACAGTGATTTTTACCATGTCAAAGTCAAAGTCAAAGTCAAATATTCTTTATTCAAATAAACTTTAGAAAAGTGCTTTTGAATCGTCCATAATTTTTTTACCTACTACCCATTCAGGACGTCTATTTTTAGCTGTGGAGAAGAATGGGCGCAAGAAACTCCACAGCTTTAATTCATTATGTAACGACATTTACAAAATTATATGCCGTTACGTTACCAAGTTATACAAGTTTAAAAAACCTTAACAATATATTGGATTGGAAATAGATTGGAGCATTTTAAACCCATGCTGTTTTGTCTTCAATGTAATCAGACACTTTATAATAAGCTTTTTTATAAAGCTTTTCTTTAATAGCGATTTTAAATTTATTAATATCTAGTTTTTGGATATTACTTGGAACTTTATTGTAAAAACGTACACACAGGCCTCTAAATGAATTATTTACTTTGTGGAGCCTAGTATTAGGTACTGCTAGTTTGTTTTTATTTCTAGTGTTTACATTGTGAATATCACTGTTTTTAGAAAAAGTTTCAATATTTTTATATACATACATTAGGTTCTCGTAAATATATTGTGATGCAACTGTCATTATATTAATATCTTTAAATCTCTCCCTAAGAGAATTACCAGCTTTTAGATTATAAATTGCTCGAATAGCCCGCTTCTGCAGCACAAAGATAGTTTGAATATCGGCAGCATTGCCCCACAGTAAAATGCCGTACGACATTACGCTATGGAAATAACTAAAGTAAACAAGTCTAGCTGTTTCAATGTCAGTGATCTGACGAATTTTTATTACTGCATAAGCCGCAGAGCTCAGTCTACTCGACAATTTATCTATATGTGGGCCCCACTGTAGCTTTGCATCCAACGTAATGCCTAGAAACACTGTGGTGTCCACAAGGTCCACATTCTTATCTTTAATTTTTACACTGGTTTTTACCTCCTTAACGTTGGGTAATACAAATCTTATACATTTGGTTTTTTGTTCATTTAATAGCAAATTGTTAACACTAAACCAATGAACTATCTTTGTGACAGCATTGTTCACATCGTCATCAATCGGCTGTCGTCGTTTCACTTTGAATAAAAGTGAGGTATCATCTGCAAACAATACTATCTCATGTTTGTCTTTTACAAAGTAAGGCAAGTCGTTAATATAAATTAAAAATAAGAAAGGACCAAGAATTGAACCCTGTGGAACACCCATTGTAACCACCGATCCCGGAGATCTTTTACCGTTAACATCAACCCTCTGAACCCTATCACTCAAATATGAGATAAGAAGATTCAGTGATGCATCTCTAATTCCATAGTGGTAGAGCTTCCTGACCAGGGTTTCATGTAAAACACAATCAAAGGCCTTGGATAAATCACAAAAAACCCCTACGGCATCGTGAGAATCCTCCCAGGCATTAAATATTTGAAGAATAAGCTCAACACCAGCGTCAGTAGTCGAGCGCCCCCTAGTGAAACCATATTGTCTAGAATGTAAAAGTTTATTTCTATAAAAATGAACTTGAATTTGGTCTAGAATTATCTTTTCAAATATTTTACTAAATGTGGGTAACAGAAATTGGTCTAAAGTTAGAGGGGTCACATGTGCTACCTGATTTGAATAATGGGATTACTTTACTGTGCTTCATTAGGTCAGGAAAAACACCACAGTCAATGCATTCATTAAATATGCAAGCTAAAACTGGAGCTATTGTCTCAATAACGGATTTAGTGACGTCGACGGAATTACCCCACAGATCAGCAGTCTTCTTTTTATTAAGAGTATTAAAAGTTTTAATTATATCTCTAAAATCAATTTTTTGAAAACTAAAATAGTTTTTACTAGGTTTGACATTTTCCTTTAGAACCGCTTCAGCTACAGTGGGGGAGGAGTCTAAAGCCTTTGTAGTTGAAACTGGAATATCAGTAAAAAACTTCTCAAATGCCGCAGCAACATCAGCATCGGAAGTTAAGGTTTGATTTTCGTAGCTCAATTTATACTCATTGTTACGACTTTTGACATTTCCAGTTTCACTATTTATAATATTCCATGTCATTTTTATTTTGTTATCACTTAGCTTAATCTTTGAACTCAGGAACTTTGCCTTTGCTAATCGACATACTATTTTAAATAACTTAGAATAATTTTTGACATACAATTTAAAATCTTCACTGGTGTTATAGTTGCGTTCATCATATAGCTCATAAAGTCGCTTTCTACTTTTGTGGATACCAATTGTAGCCCATTCACTAAAAGTAACAGTACCACTAACCGAGATCCTTTTTGGAATAAAAGTTTTATTAAATTCTGTACAATATTTATGAAAGAAATTATTATAAAATTCATTTGGGTTATCATTATACTTTAAAAAACATATATTATCATAAAGATTGTTTTTAAACCGTTCCAGACGGCCTGCAGTTTTTGGTACAACAGTGATATTCTGTTTCTTCACTTGCTTACACTGATGTGGAAGGCTGACCATTTGGCCACAATGATCAGAGTCCAGTTTATTAATAATGAGTTTAGACAGTGGTACTAGATCGGTATATATGTTATCAATACAAGTGGCCGAAGTGGCAGTTATTCTAGTTGGCTCCATAAATAAATTATTTAAATTATACGATTGAAATAAATTTTTAATTTTGATAGAACCTGTAGACTTTTCTAACAAATTAATATTAAAATCACCGCAAATAACTATCTTTTTACCTACATTGCGGATTTTATATAATGCTTCATCCATTACTTTTTCAAAATAATCATACAATGCTGACGGAGGCCTGTATACACTTAATACAACAAGTCGCTCCAGCTCCACACAAGCTATTTCTATTGTTCGCTCAACCGAGAGGCTCACTATGTCTTTTCGTTCCTTTAATTTTAATTTCTTATTAACTATAATTAAGGAGCCACCATGAATTGAATTTACTCGACTGAACGAACTACCTACCAAATGATTATTAAAATTGAACATGAACTGATGATCTTTAAGCCAGTGTTCAGTAATACATAAAATATCAACTTTATTATCGTTCATGAACAATTCAATCTCCAGATCTTTGCCTGTCATCCCTTGAATGTTCTGGTGAACTATATTAATCGAGTGAACATTTTTAATAATTGTAGGTTGGGACGGGCTTTTCTTAGAATTAATTTTACATTTATTTAAAATATTACCAAACATGTTGCAAGAGAATTCCTCTTTTGTCTTATGATTCAATTTAAATTATTGATTGGAATGTCAGTAGAAACACTACTGACATTTATGTCTATTAAACATTGCTCAATAGGAGCAACTTGTTTAGCCAAGTTTTTGGCTGAGATGTGTAAAAAATATGATAGCGATGAAGCTATTTGTCGCTTGAAATAAATTGGCAGATAATAACTATCTTTTGTCAAATAAAAATTACTAACATAATTGTTAGTGTCAATTAAATGCAAATTTTCATTGTTGCAAAATGTATGTAATGTCAAATTAAGCTTACCCTCTCTCGTCTCGATATGAAATATACTTTACGACCTATTCTCATACCTACCGAATATACATATAAAATAACATAAAAATCGATCGAGCCGTTTCGGAGGAGTATGGCAATTAATATTGTGACACGAGAATTTTATATATATAGATAGATAAATAGATAGATAGTTAGATAGCTAAATATAAGGATAGATAAGTCACCATTTATCTATAGCATAATACCTTTATACGAGCAATTCTTGTATACAGGGTTACTGGGAACTCGACAACTTCCTGGCAGGAGGAGGTGATAGGCGGCCTAAAATGTGACAAAAAACCCCCCATACGGCCGAAAACAAAAATTTTTCGAAATAATTTAATCAGTTGAAATAAACATTTTCAACAAGAATTACAAAAACCGAAATGAGGAAGAGGATCCGGACTTGCATTCGAAATTAAGGGCGACACATTGAGCAAGATGTTTAAAAAAATGTAAACGATTTGACATTATTTATTGCGAAAACTAACTTTTACTTAACCTTTTTGTGTGCAATCTGTTACGTTTTCTTTTTTTCACTTCGTAGTTAAAGTTAATTATGCTGACTTTTATACCTTTTTGGATACGTTATTAGGTGAGGAAGTTTTGTTAATAATTTGTACGACTAGTCATATAGTACTTTTTTGAGCCAGGCAACATTTTATGAAAAGACTTTTCTCACATACACTCAAAACTCTCAAACACTTTTCTCAGCGGGCGGCGGTATTTTCGGACCAATACGACTTAGGGATCTTCAAGAAACGAGCCTATTCCTTCCTTTAAGGCCGGCAACGCATCTGTGATTCCTTTGGTTTTGCGGGTGTCCATGGGCGGCGGTGATTGCTTCCCATCAGGTGACCCGCCTGCTCGTTTGCCTCCTTCTAATATAAAAAAAATGTAAAAGGAATATTATTATTTTTTTAAGTTTTTGTTGTAATTTCAAAATGTATAGTATTTTGACATGTTTTAGTGTTACCTCAGCTGTGTTAGGATGTCAGCTACAAATTAAATTAATCCATGCATCAATGATTTTTTATTTTAAATTTGAAGTTGAGTGCTTAAATTTGGATATTTTTTTTAAAAACACAAAAATTTAAATTATCTCAAAAACTACTAGTTTTCGGCCATACATATTGAGGGTTACATTTGTTACATTTTAGGCCGCCTATCACCTCCTGTAAGGAAGTTGTCGAGTTTCCAGTAACCCTGTATGTATATATATAATCTGAATCTCGGAAACGGCTACGGCTCCAACGATTTTCATGAAATTTAGTAGATATGCATTGGTTTTCGGGGGCGATAAATCGATCTAGCTAGGTTTCATCGTTAGAAAACATTTTTCACGCAGACTAACTGTAGGTACTAACAAATACTAATAGAGAATATTAAGCTCAATTTAAGCGGAAAAACCTCATAACTTTTGTACGGTGGACCGACAAATTCTGAGATTTCACGACAAATTCCGACAAATTATCGACAAATCTATATACTAATATATAAAGCTGAAGAGTTTGTTTGTTTGTTTGTTTGTTTGTTTGTTTGAACGCGCTAATCTCAGGAACTACTGGTTCGAATTGAATAATTCTTTTTGTGTTGGATAGTCCATTTATCGAGAAAGGCTTTAGGCTATATAACATCACGCTGCGACTAATAGGAGCGAAGCATCAGTGAAAAATGTTGCAAAAACGGGAAAAGAGCCTAAAAAATTAAAAATGCTGCCGAAAGTCACTATTCCACGCGGACGAAGTCGCGAGCACAGCTAGTTATCTATAAAGTCAGATTTTCAGTTGATGATGGTGGCCACGCCAAGATGAGCCACACGACGTAAGCGCTGAATTTTGTCACTGCTTTTTTAAATATTTTTTTTAATGCTAATAGCGGCACTGTGCGCCATCTGTCCAACGGTTATTGCAACCAATGGCTATGCAGATTCATCTTTGCAGATGAAATACCACAAATTTGATAACACAACGCTATAGTAAATTTTTACTTTTTATTTTCAAGTGTTACTACACTACTATACATATAGTATTACTACATATATATAGTACTACTATATATATAGTATTACTACACTGAAGCTAAATTAAATATTTATAAAATTTATAAAACCCAGTGAAAAGATTACAATAATTTTATAAATATTTCCTTTAGCTTCAGTGCAGCAATTAGCACTTGAAAATAAAAAGTAAAAATTGAATAGGCGAACTATTCAAATTTGGTATGGGATTGGAGCAATTGTTTTAATTTTTTTGGTTCAATGTTAAACTAGAATTTTCATCTTTGCGTATATGCAGGACGCAATACGCAAAAGCTTAAAGTTGTTCCCAACTATGCGATGTATTTTTGTTGATGACACTACTAATGGTTGTTGCGAGTGAATGAGCTACGGAGGTCGAGCTCCGGGTGTATTTTTCTATAGTTTACCTAATAATTGCCAATTTTATTTTTTTAATTTATTTAACCTTTTTACCGCCAAAAACTTCTATAGAAGTTCGAGATTTTCGTGCCGTCCACGCCAGCACTTCTATAGAAGTTCTTCTTTGTACCTACTTTATTAAAATACATTTATACGTTGGCGTACAGCGGGACATCGCGTGTAGGATATTTGGGCGGTGAAAAGGTTTAGGCAACAAACAGTCATTTCTACATTATAGTAGTTAAATTACATGATGGTTACAAAGAAAGACCTATAGTGCCTATAACGTGTTAATAATTATAATCTTAGTTATTTGAGCCATAAGACAAGACAAAGATAATACGCAAAATTGTAGGTCTTGTCCAGTAGGAGGGTTAAGTGAACTCGGTGAAATGGTTGAGTGTGGGATGGGTTGGAATTGGAGGTTTGGCTAAGTCTATGAACTTTACCTATATATATGTATTTGAAAGCTCGCACCTCACAAATTGTCTATTGCCGGTATCTTGTGCTGAATTTGTGGAATGTTGGCACATCACACAAATAAATACATTAAAATAAAAAAAACACAAAAAAAAAAATAGAAATAAAAATATAAAATATGAATGACAGCTGCTGCTGCTGACGGCTTTCGGCGCAGGCGTGAGATGTCAGCAGCACTGCCTCGATGCGGGGATATTATTCATATTTCATCAGTATGTAATTCGTATCTAAATATAATTTCCAAAAAAACACGATTTACCAAAAAAAAACCGAGCAAAGCCATCGGTCATCCAGGTTAAAATGAGTTATTCTGTATTTTTCTCTTAAAGCTTCTAAGCTTGATGTAACATGTAACATCACGCATATTTAAATAGAGCGATCAGATAAATGTACAACATACTTTATTTGTTGCAGGATGTTGAGTGCTTGGTGCCAAAATGCAACATCATAAAGAACATCATACGTATGCAGTAGAAGATGTAGCAGGCCAAGCTGCTGCGTCGCCGCCACAGAACACAGACACGTCGCCGCCCCCGCACAACCAACTCCCCAATTTCATTGCAGTTATAGTAGTGTATACCTGTAGCTGTAAATATACCGAGCCCCGGTGCTGCCAACCGCACCCTCCTTCCCCCCCTCCCCCACATATTAATGGAACGTCCTATCCGCTTCTGCGTATAATATATATTTTAAGTTATTCGTAGTCTAGGTGCATGATATTTATTCAGTTTATTGTAATTAAATAATTTAAAAAAATATAATCATGTGATCAATATAAACTGTTGTTTCTGTTGTTTACTTAACATCGCGCGTACTCACTGTTACAACAATGTATTTAAAAAGTACATAATCATGTAATGACAGCAAACCTGCTTTCTTATAGGCATGAGCTATTAGAGATGGAAGATTTAACTTTATCATCGATGTTTACACACAGGTGCTCATTCCAAATAGGTCAGTATGGAGTAGTCTGTAAAATAGATGCGATAGATAAAGGTGGGAAAGGGCAATGGACAATTTATATGGATTGTTGTTGCCCTTTACAAATTCCTTGCGCTTTTTTAAATTAATATAGATCTTCTAACTCAACGAACAATATTTGCTATGACAAGTTAGCTCGAAACCGTATCCTTTTGGAGATATGAGCGAATAAACACTGGATGGATTCTATTAAATGACTGATTTTACTAACTAAATAGTAAAAAAATAACCCTTTTCTTTAGTTTCACATTTGTAATTACTGCAGAGAATTGAATGGTTGTTATAAGCGACACTAGTGCAATAATAAAGGGTGTTTAAAAAAAACAGGTTCGATTCCAAGGCAGGATCAGTTATATTTTCTAAAATCTAATGTTTTTTTTATTTTGAATAAGAATCGGCCCTGAGACCCATTAAGTATTTTTCGCAATTTTTCAGTTTCGGATTTTTAGATTCGGATCATACAAAAACTTCCCCTATAAAATCGCTCTTATTATCTTGAAATTGTTACAGTTTAGGGCTAAGCTGTTATTATTATATCAGCCATAGCTGTCCCACTCCTGGGCAAAGGTCAAAGCTGTTATATAAAATATATTTTTAATATATTCGTGTGGATGCCCTCCACACATATAACAAAGCTTTGTTCATTCGCAGGCATTTTCAAAGAATGCACCAAACGTACGCCCCACGTTGGGCGCCACTGAAACGCTGGGGTGTTAGGCACCACCAGATCCAGAAAAGGATGATAAATAAAAGATAAAAACCTGGTGTAACCAAATTTATTCGCTCAGGGTGGGTGTTCGTCGTTTGCTTTAGTGCTCAGTGTGATCCGGGTGTAGATGGATCCGCCGCTGGTAGCTGCCTCCGAAATGCAGACGGGTAGGGTGCGTGCAGGTGGTCGTTGCTGCCCGGTAGATGGACCCTGTAACGCACCAAATAAAAGATATGAACAGATGTTCGGTAAGTCCGGCCGCCACGCGGTCCGGGATTAAGATTCAACTTGCTACAATAGAACCTGGCTCACTAAATAATGAAATCTAAAAAGTTAAGCGATTGCAACACAAAAAGGAATTTATCATTAAGTTTAGAAAATCTAAAGGGAGATATTTTGTAATGAAATAACACTAATGAATTTAACTAACAATTCAAATAGCTATCGAAAACTCCCAAGGAAATAAACATTTTGTAAGAAATGTTTATTTATCATATTACTTATGAAGGTAAGTATGCCCTAGTAACGGCTATTCGGCCAAATGAAATTCTATATAACATAATAACCTGTTAGGGATTTCTACATAATAAAATTAAATGTTAATTATATTTCGTCCACGGGATCCATTGGGAATCTCGCTTCACCTCAATACAAATATCTATTTTTGGAAAATAACGGTAGAACAATTAAACTCATTAAAACAAAAGGATTTAGACAATTAATAGACTACAATCTTTAACATTGTAAGGCACAAATAGTAAGTTTGGGGTTATATTTTGTATGACACAGCAGAAACAGTAGATAATATTAATTATATGATTGATATGATTATATTAAAAGTTAAGCAATCTCTTCAGATGAGACTGACTGACTGGTAACTGGAGCGGTGAGGAATCAAAGAGAACGCGCGTGCACCACGCCGCCGCCGCCGCCGCTAACCTTATTTAACCGAATCGTACTCGAACAAACTTAGGTCTTCAGCCTAAAAAATTAAACACGTTGATTGAATGGTGTTGTATTGTAACTTTCCGTATATTCAAGTTTTTTTCAACCCATGTTACTATGAGAAAGTTAAAAGTAACCCATCCATAAAAATGTGCACGGATATACAGGGTCTAACAAAATCAATAAGCGAACGTTTAAGGGCGGTATCTATACATCATTCTGAATACAATGACAAAAAATGGGCTCCAGTTTTATAGTGATTTTTCAAAATTATGTTTTCTAACAAACTAAATCAATTAAAAAAATGCACATCATGAAACATGCTGTATCTTTACTAACACGCACGCAGGCGTCGATAAAAAGATAGTGTACAGATACACGACACAACGGCTATCTTTGTGTGCGTGTAGTACCGCTGTACGGGTTTGGAAAGGGTGTATTTTTTGGTAAATTATGATAATGTTTTGTTGATTATCTCGGTGACGAGCCTGTAGTTTTGAACCAAATTTGGTGAGCATGCTCAGTGTGATGTATAGATGCTCCCCTTAAACGTTCGCTTATTAATATTGTTAGACCCTATATATGACAAGCGCGACTGACGTACGCACCGACGGTCGGTTGAGCACTGTAACCGGCCTAAAGGCTAAAATAAGTTACTGATCCACATTTAAATGATTAAAGGAAAAAAATGGCGATCACTGTTTCCTGCTGAACACTGAAATTTATTTCATAGGGCTCTTGTAACATCTGATCCCTTTATTTCGAATGTAAGATTGCAGCACAGGCTAAAGAAGTTAAAATCTTTACCCTTGCCACCCACGGTTTTAAATTTATTGAAACCATTTGAAATAAGTGGACAGGATGATTCTGTCCCTATCGCGGGTGATCCAAATTAGCTAATTGTAGAAGGGCATGATGTTGATAATATAGAAATATTAACCACCGAAGACATGTAAGGCTTAAATAATTATCCTACAATATTCTGATTTATAATTTTTTTAAAGATATTTGTATAATAAAATTAAATAATATTTTTGCTACTTGCTACTGACAACCCTAAAATCATAACAGACGCCATGGTGCAATACAAACAAGAACGCAACATTAACATAGAGAGTATAAAAGCCTTAAGTGACAAAGACTCACTCGAGAAGGCCGTGGTAGAGCTCACAACAGCGATTACTTTGGCTTGTAGGAATGCGATTCCAGTGAAGAAGAACGCAGAGACCCTCTCCATTCCTTGGTGGAATGAGGAGTTGACCAAGCTAAAGAAGACTACGGCCACGTACAAACGGAGAATTCGTAACGCTGCGCCACATCGAAGAGAAAAGGTCGTTGAAGAATACCTGCAAAAGAAAGAAAACTATGAGTGCCACGCCAAGAATGCCCGTATAGCGAGCTGGAAAGAGTTCTGCGAGAAGCAGGACAGAGAAGGGGTATGGGAGGGGATATACCGCGTTCTGAAGACGACCGCCAGGAGACAGGAAGACTTGGCCCTAAAAACCGAAGAAGGTACTTATTTAACACCCCAAGAATCAGCGAACTTACTGGCCGAGACATTCTACCCAGAGGACCTGGAAAGTGATGATAACGCAGACCATCGCCGGGTCAGACAAACGGCAGAGAGAGTAAACGATCGGACAGATGATGAGCATCTGGATCCTCCGTTCACCTCGATAGAGCTAAAGACCGCGATGGGGAGTTTCAACCCAAAGAAGGGCCCGGGAGCGGATGGCTTCACGGCAAACATCTGCAGCCGAGCCTTGGAGCATAACATCGAAGAGTCGCTTGCCCTTTTCAACAAATGCCTAGAATTAGGACATTTCCCGGACACCTGGAAAGAGGCCACAGTAGTGGTACTCAGAAAACAGGGCAAGGACGACTACACAGTACCCAAGGCGTACCGACCCATCGGATTACTGCCGGTACTGGGCAAGGTTCTCGAGAAGTTGTCGGTAGCACGGATCAAGTACCATTTTGTACCGAGGATTAGTACTCGCCAATACGGATTCATGCCCCAGAGGAGCACCGAGGACGCCCTCTATCATCTAATACACCGCATTAGAGGTATGGTTGAGCTGAAGAAGCTGGTTACCCTAGTGTCATTGGATATAGAGGGGGCCTTCGACAGCGCGTGGTGGCCAGCAATCAGAATCCGATTGGCTGAGGAACAGTGTCCGGTCAATATCAGGAGGCTACTCGACAGCTATCTCAGCTGCAGGAAAGTTACAGTAAGATACGCTGGGGAGGTAAGCACGCGAAGCACCAACAAAGGATGCGTGCAAGGGTCAATCGGTGGTCCAATCTCTGGAACCTGCTTCTCGATCCACTGCTGAAGGGGCTGCAAGAGAGGGGGGACTATGTTCAGGCTTTCGCCGACGACGTGGTTATGGTGTTCCACGGGGATAGGGCGAGTGACGTGGCTCGACAGGCTAATGCCGCTCTCGCCTATGTTCAGCAGTGGGGTGTCAGCAACAAACTGAAGTTTGCGCCGCACAAAACTTGTGCGATGCTTATTACGCGCAAGTTGAAGCATGATACGCCACGGCTGAGCATGGGGGGGATCGGCATTGGCATGTCGAAAGAAGTGAAGATCCTGGGCCTCACTATCGACAAAAACCTTACCTTCAATACGCACATTGCCAACCAGTGCCGAAAGGTAGTAGGTATTTACAGGCAACTATCTAAGGCGGCGAAGGTTAGTTGGGGCCTGGACCCCGAGATAGTTAGGTCCATATACACGGCGGCGGTGGAGCCGGTTATTCTGTACGCAGCGGCTGCGTGGGCTCCGGCGGCGAAAAAACTCGGTATCAGGAAGCAGCTCAACACGATCCAGAGGGGTTTCACGCAAAAGCTCTGCGGAGCCTACCGCACAGTCTCCCTACACTCGGCACTGGTACTTGCAGGGATACTGCCTCTCGACCTCAGGATTGAAGAAGCAGCCGCTCTGTATGAGGCAAAGAGAGGGTTGTACCGTCAGCACAATATTCATAGCACGTAATGTTCGTGATATTTAATAGAGATAATTAATAACGTGATTTAATATAGAGACATTTTATGTAAATTAAGCAAAACTTATTAGTTCCTGTTTCGTGACTTTCTACAGTCAACTAATCTCCCCCGCCAATTTCTTTGTTTATAAATTAATATATATACTTGTATTTTTAGTTATTAAAACTAGTCAGAAATTATACTCCGATACATTAACCAGTTGTGTTATTATTTAACCACGGAGCCCTGCAACAATTGGTGACCCCGACGTGATCGTGACCGACAAAAGCCTGGAAGAATCGCCCAACGACAGCCACGCCCGGAAGAATCGCCCGACATAGTCACGCCCGGAAGAAGAACAACTACATCACACTGGTACGATTTCTGGCTCATTTTTTACAATGGCTCCCACACTACCAACGGGCATCAGGAGCAGTCTTCTCACAGGGACACCGGAGATAGCAGCAATTTCCATTGGTGACCGCATTCCCGATTTTTGGACAGACTCACCACGGCTATGGTTCACCCAGTTTGAAGCGATCGTCGCACCTCAGAAACAAGGCGACGATTACAAGTACAACTTGGTCATCGCGAAATTGGGGAAAAACGAGATACAGCAAGTTAGCGATTTACTCATTAATCCACCGGCAGAACAAAAGTACGATGGCATTAAACAACGCCTAATAAATTGTTACGAAGAAACAGAGCAGAGGCAATTCCAGAAGCTTCTTGCCGAAATGGATCTCGGCGACCAACGGCCGTCTCAGTTGTTACGCCGAATGAAGCAAATAAGCAGCGGGAAAATGAATGACGACACAATTCGACTGTTTTGGTTACGTCAATTACCTTCGTCAGTAACCACAGTTTTAGCCGTCACAGAGAACCTTACTCTGGATAAGATGAGCGAGATGGCTGACAAAATTTTAGAGAACTTTAGGCTTAACTCAAGTTCAAGGTCGTCACAAGTAGACATCGTTACGCAATTAACATCGCAAATAGCTCAAATGCAGTTGGAAATTGCAAGTTTGCGTAGCGAGCACAGCCGACGTAGCTCATTTCAGCATAGACGCTACGACCGACCGCGATCTAGGTCACGAGGCCAGTCATTGTCAAGGTCTGCATCGAATGAAGTATGTTTTTATCATCGGCATTTTAAAAACCGCGCGCATAAGTGCATACAACCGTGCGCCTGGGAAGCTGGCAAGCAGTCGGAAAACTAACTACAGTACGGACACCGGCGGAAATCTGTACTGTTAATCCTTCAAACCGCCTTACCGTCAGAGATACTGATAATGACATAAGGTTTTTGGTTGATACAGGAGCAAATATTTCGGTTATCAAGAGACCACATAATATTACAGAGCAAGTTGACAGTTATAATTTATACGCAGCTAATGGCACCCCTATCAAGACATACGGTGAAAAGACGCTTTCACTCAACATAGGGTTACGACGCCCCTACCGCTGGACTTTTATTATCGCAGACGTAAATATGTCAATATTGGGCGCAGATTTTTTGGAACATCACAAACTTTTGGTAGATATTCATGGCATGAAATTGATTGATAAGCTAACACAATTATCAACTCCAGCCACTATTTTTCGAGCGGAAGGATATAGCAGCGTCACTACTATTAACTCCCGCCTTCCGGATAGCGTTAGGCGGATCATTAAGAAGTACGCAGACGTGACCCGCCCGACAGCATTTAAGTGCAAACCAAAGCATGGAGTGCAACATCATATTGTAACGGAAGGCCCTCCAGTATATGCTCGTGCGCGACCTCTACCCCCGGATAAATACCGGGTGGCCAAGAAAGAATTTCAAACAATGATGGAGATGGGAATATGTAGACCATCCAATAGCCCCTGGGCCAGTCCTCTGCATATAGTAAAGAAAAAGAATGGCGACTGGCGACCGTGCGGTGATTATCGCATGCTTAATAAAGCCACAGTTCCAGACAGATATCCATTGCCAAGGTTAACAGATTTCACGTACGTCGCACAAGGAAAGTGTTTATTTAGCAAAATTGATATCAAAAAAGCTTTCCATTGCATTGAGGTTGCAGACGTAGAAAAAACAGCGATAATTACTCCATTTGGACTATTTGAGTTTCCCAGAATGCCGTTTGGTCTATGTAATGCTGCACAGACATTTCAAAGGTTTATGAATTCAATATTTGGCGACTTAGACTTCGTGTTTGCTTACGTAGATGATTTACTGATCTGTTCTACAGAATCAACGCATGAGGAACACTTGGAGATTATATTTAAGCGACTTCAAGAGAACAGCATTACAATAAACTTGGAAAAGTGCGAATTTTGGAAGAAAGAATTGGATTTTTTGGGCTACCACATTTCAAGCAATGGTATCAGCCCCACAAGTGAGAAAGTGCAGGCGATCAAAGATTTTCCTAAACCTAAAACCATTAAGGAGCTTAGAAGATTTTTGGGCATGGTCAATTTTTATCGAGGAAGCCTACGTTTAGCTGCCCAACATCAAGTTCCTCTCAACAACTATTTAAAGCAAACAAAGAAAAATGACAATTCTATTATTCAATGGACGAAGGAAGCGGAATCGGCATTTTCGAGTTGCAAACAAAACATTCTGGTTGCCGCAATTTTGACGCACCCTTCTCCAACAGCTGAACTTGCCTTATTGACTGATGCGAGTTTAAAATGTATGGGCGCCGTGCTCCATCAAAAATGTAAACAAGGTTGGAAGCCGCTAGGATTTTACTCAAAAGCATTTACTACAGCTCAGATGAAGTATTCAACCTACGACCGGGAGCTGCTAGGAATTTTTGCAGCAGTCCGATATTTTCAACGACTACTAGAAGGTCGGCAATTTATTATTTACACGGATCATAAACCGTTGGTTCATTCATTTTCAAAAAAGCCGTCACTAAATGACACACCACGTAGAGTGAGATACTTGGAATACATTTCGCAATTCTCTACCGATATACGTCACATTAGCGGTCACGACAACGCAGTTGCAGATGCACTCTCAAGGACAGTTGATGAAATAACTATACCGTCCAACATAGATTACAAAGAGTTGTCTATTAAACAAAAGTTAGATCCCGAACTCCAAGAACTTATTAAAAATCCGAGATTAAAAATGATTTTGGCCACATCAAATAAACACGGAATACCGGTGTATTGCGACGTTTCTACGGGAAAAACAAGACCATTCTTACCTCAGGAATTCAGAAAGACCGCATTTGAGGGCATACATTGTTTAAACCATCCCGGAAAAAATACATCGAGAAAAATGATTAATACAAAGTTCATTTGGCCTAACATGAATACGGATATAAACAAATGGTGTGAGTCATGTTTACAATGTCAACGCTCAAAGGTGCTTAGACATACAAATTCGCCACTCGGAAAGTTTATGCCTGCTCAACGTTTTGCTCACGTTCATTTAGACATTGTAGGACCGTTATCTGTATCTCAGAATAAAAGATATTTAATCACGATGATTGACTGATGCACTTCATGGCCCGAAGTTTTTCCAGTTGAAGACATTACAGCCGAATCAGTCGCACGCCACGTTTACGGAGGATGGATATCACGATTTGGATGTCCTGAGATGATCACAACCGATCAGGGGAGACAGTTTGAGTCAAACCTTTTCAAAGAATTAGCCAAGCTAATGGGTATTCATAAGATACGGACTACTCCATATAATCCCAAGGCGAATGGCATGGTGGAACGTTTACATCGAACGCTAAAGACAGCATTGATCGCAAGAGGCAATACAACCAACTGGATGGAAGAGTTACCAATTTAAACTACCAGGAGAATTTTTCGGTTGCGAACAACAGGAAACGTTTAACGATTTCGTTACCAATCTGAGAGAAAATATTACAAAAGCAATATCTATTCCCAAAAGAGAGAGCTCGAATAACAATACTTTCGTTCATCCTCACTTGTCAAAATGTTCACATGTGTACGTGAGATGTGATCGTTTGCGTCCTAGTCTCAGTCCTCCATACGATGGTCCGTATCAAGTCATTGACAGAAGTGATAAAAATTTCGTAATATTGCAAGGCGACAAACGCGTAAGAATCTCTATAGACAGAATCAAACCAGCGTTCGTACTGAAAGCCGATCAAGAACCACTGACAAAGCAGATAGTAAGCACACGACCAGATAAGAACGTTGTCACACGAGCTGGTCGTATCTCTCGACAGCCTGTAAGATTCGCTTTATAATCACGTTCCCGAGAGTGTTATAAGTCGCACCTATCATATTATGTCACACATTTGCGTTCAGAATCAAGAAGTATTATCGGCGCTAGCGAACAGAACAAGACGCGGAATCAGCATTATTCATTTACGCGCAGTCTGCAAGGTTGCAATTACTATTACTATACTACTAAGTTATTGTTCGTAATTTTAATTAGGGTTCTTTGCATTGTTTTTATTAATGTTATTTTGTAATTATTATTATTATTATTATTATTTTTTTTCTAAAGGGGGAAGTAATGTGCCGTCAGCACAATATTCATAGCACGTAATGTTCGTGATATTTAATAGAGATAATTAATAACGTGATTTAATATAGAGACATTTTATGTAAATTAAGCAAAACTTATTAGTTCCTGTTTCGTGACTTTCTACAGTCAACTAATCTCCCCCGCCAATTTCTTTGTTTATAAATTAATATACAATCTGTCCGGTCACCGGTGTCGGAGCTTTAAATATCATAAAATATGGTCAACTTTATTGATAAAGCACCCCTTATATGTAGGTTTTCTCTAACCATAATGAAATGGCAGACTTTTAATTATTTATTTTACCGAAAAGTAGGTGTGCGTACAAGTTTGACCATATCTACTCTTCTAGAGGTCCTACGTTTACAAACGAGGTGTCATTAGAAAGCTAAAAAGCTAGGTAAGGAACTGATGCTAAGAATGTTATCACAACAGTTCATAAAAATACAACATAAATTTTTTTATGAAAAAAAAAAAAGAACAAAAGAACGAGTTTTTTTTAGTTATTATGTTTTAAAAAACAAATTAGGTCATTGAACTACATTTTTTATGTTTTAAATAAGTAGTACAAGGTATGTGCTAAAGGCAGACACTAAAATATTAGACCTAACTTAGATAGTTTAGGATTTACAACAGTTTGAACATGACCATTTAAATAGTTCAATTTTGTAGGAAAGTAGAAATAAAAAGAAAAGCTGGTAACTAATGATAATAACATTTTAATCATTCACATAAAGAATTTTCATTTTAATATTTTTTATAACAGCAACTGCTCAAAGTGATTTCCGTGGTACTGAAGACATGCAGTGGCTCACATGACTGGTCGAGCGTCGTATCATCTCCCTGTCTCTTCTCAAATCATTACCGACATCAATTATTTTCTGTTCCAACTCTTCTCGTGTGTTTGGCACGTCTACGTACACTCTCTGCTTCATAGTACCCCACAAAAAGAAATCGAGTGGCGTTAAGTCGGGTGAACGCGGTGGCCAAGCGATCGTTCCACCGCGTCCAATCCACGTCGTAAATTGTTCGTTTAAAAAATTTCGGACATTTACTGCAAAGTGTGCCGGGGCGCCGTCTAATTGTAATATCATACCAGCTCTGTAGGACAACGGTAAATCCAGTAGTGCGTCTTGGAACTGAGTTTGCAGGAATTCCAAAAATCTTGGGCCATTCAATGTCGCCGGTAAAATAAACGGTCCAATTAAAAGATCATCAATAATTCCAGCCCAAACATTCACAGAAAATTTATGCTGAAATGAACTTGGTCTCACGGCATGGGGATTTTCATGAAGCCACAGATGATCATTGCGGTGGTTCGTATATCCCGATCTAGCGAAAGTGGCTTCGTCAGTCCACAAAATTCTTTTTAAAA
The DNA here is from genome assembly GCA_947562085.1 of Eudonia lacustrata. Classification (NCBI taxonomy): domain Eukaryota; kingdom Metazoa; phylum Arthropoda; class Insecta; order Lepidoptera; family Crambidae; genus Eudonia; species Eudonia lacustrata. The sequence continues at coordinate 4,539,109 of OX387316.1, forward strand.
AATTTGGGTTGTGTCGCACTCTTCTAATAACCCACGAACAAAAAACTGACCTTGTCGCGAAATCCGGTTCTAGTATATCTTGTACCCTTCGGAAGTGATACGGATGTAATCCTTCCCATTTAAGAACTCTCCACACTGACCATCTGGATAAATTCAGTTGATTAGCAATTCGTCTGACACTAAGTCTAGGATCTTGAGTAATCAAATTTAATATTTCTTCTTCCTCTTGGTGAGACACAAGACGAGCACGTTCATTGGCAGGTCTTCTGATTCCATTTTCAGCTAGTCTCATGTATATTCTTATAAAAGTCCGGGCATTCGGTGTAGGTCGATTTGGAAATCTTCTTACGTATTCTCTAACAGCAGCATTGGCATTTCCGTTGCACAATCCGTACACGAAATGGATATCGGCGAGGTGCTGACTTGAGTAGTAACCGTCTTCCATTGTAACTAACAAGAAATGTTCAACATCAAAATAAAAACGTAACAAAAGTTCAACAATAACAACAAAACTATGTGGTAGATTTTAAAACAGCAAGTAGTGTAATCACAACGCGGAGCGAGGGACGACTGACCTGACAAGCCCGTAACAACTGACGTTTCAGCTGGCATTCTTTTGTTTTCTTTTTACCTGCTCCTGTCCCCGACCCACCGATAAGGAAGTTGAGTTTGCTATGGCGATGAAGGACGCGCTTTTAAGAGGGTCATATTCAGACTGTTGTAAAACCTAAACTATCTAAGTTAGGTCTAATATTTTAGTGTCTGCCTTTAGCACATACCTTGTACTACTTATTTAAAACATAAAAAATGTAGTTCAATGACCTAATTTGTTTTTTAAAACATAATAACTAAAAAAAACTCGTTCATTTGTTCTTTTTTTTTCATAAAAAAATTTATGTTGTATTTTTATGAACTGTTGTGATAACATTCTTAGCATCAGTTCCTTACCTAGCTTTTTAGCTTTCTAATGACACCTTGTTTGTAAACGTAGGACCTCTAGAAGAGTAGATATGGTCAAACTTGTACGCACACCTACTTTTCGGTAAAATAAATAATTAAAAGTCTGCCATTTCATTACGGTTAGAGAAAACCTACATATAAGGGGTGCTTTATCAATAAAGTTGACCATATTTTATGATATTTAAAGCTCCGACACCAGTGACCGGACAGATTGTATATACTTGTATTTTTAGTTATTAAAACTAGTCAGAAATTATACTCCGATACATTAACCAGTTGTGTTATTATTTAACCACGGAGCCCTGCAACAAGGGTCATCGCTGGAAGTACTGGGAGGCAGAGAGACCGAGAGTGCGGTGGACTTCGTCGGCGCTCCACATCCGGCGGCGCATATGGGTTTGGAGTTCGTGTGCCTGGAAGACCAAAACCTTGTGGACAGGTACAATGTGCAGGCGGTGCGAATCTTCACCGACGGCAGCAAGCTTGAGGGGAAGGTCGGAGCAGCACTTTCCATATGGAAAGCTGAGGCCGAGACCCGATCCATAAAGCTATGTCTGTCCGCGTACTGCACAGTCTACCAAGCGGAACTTCTAGCGATATGCAAAGCCACGGAAGTGATTGCGCGGGGAAAGGAGACGAGTTATGGTGTGTATAGCGATTCGAGGGCAGCGCTGGAGACGATCGCCAACCATCACTCTCTCCACCGCCAGGGGGTAAGAAGAGAAGAAGAAGGAAGAAGCTGCGAGGGGCCTTCACCCAGAACAAAGCTGTATCTTTGTTCTGGATCAAGGCGCACGCAGGACTTCCGGGCAACGAGCGGGCCGACGAGCTGGCCAAGACGGCTGCACTGAGCTTAAAGAGGAAGCCCGATTACGACGCATGCCCAGTCTCGTACGTTAAGAGGCTCGAGAAAATACGATTAAAAGCTGGGGCCAACGCTTCCGCGAAGGGCAGACCGCCTCCGTCACATAGCTCTTTTTTCCGGACGTTAGATCGGCGCACAAGATGGTAAGGAAGTTGCAGCCGAGAGGTCCGTTGACGCAGATCCTCACCGGACATGGGGGGTTCGCCCAATACTTGAACCGCTTCAGGTGTAGGACGAGCCCTTCATGTATCTGCGACCCCGATGTCGAAGAGACAGTCCCCCACCTCCTCCTGGAATGTCCCTCTACCGGTACACATAGACACGACTTTGAGCAGAAAGCTGCTATAGATCTCAAAATTAGTAACTTGCACGAAATTATTTCGTGCAAGTTACTAATAATTAAGTTTATAGAGCTGTAAGCTAAAAGTAGTAGTTAAGTTATCTGTTGTTTATCTTGTGGTTAGACTATTTTGTAAAAATGAAATGTACTAGATAAGACCTAAAAAGAAATAAAATATTGTGTACCACCTTTTCTTGCTCCCAAAGATAGAATAAGTTATAATAAACAAAAAAAGGATAGGTTCATTAGACTAGATGGAAAGCCTATATAGACTATAGACGGGAATCCCACCCGCAACAGTATAAAAGATGATGTATGGAAGTGTAGTATGAGGTATGAAAGTACGAGAGGCATAAAAGAGAGAACTGGAATGAATGAGAAAATCAGATACAAAATAGGCTCCAATTATGTTGGAGGTGCTAGAATTAAAAAAAAAAAACCCTAAAATCATAGAAATCCGAAAAAACTTTAGAAGCAAATTTCTCAGAGGTCTTCTGACATTACAATTTGATATTTTTTTGTGAGAAAGTATGTGATGAAAGCAATAATTTCCTGTTAAAAAGAAATCCGAATACCCATAAGTTTAGTTAAAAAATAAAAAAAACGAAAATGTTAAAAACATGTGTAACTCGTTCCAATTAACACTTAATGACATTCTGTTTCCTTATATATAATGCATTTTGATAGCATTTTATGTGATTTTACTAAGCAACTATTTTTTTGAGAAGAACATAAGAAAATTTATTTTTTCTGTTTTTTATTATTTTTCATTCAAAATTATTTTAGTGAAATATCATGCGAAATTGGCACTCGAGAGTTCTACTCATGCGTTTCTTTTGATTAATTCTACCAAATGGAGACATAAAATGTGGATGACCGTTTTTGAGGGCAAAATAGATACAGTGCTATATAAACGCATATGGGGGTGTTGGTGGGGAAGGAACAAAGCACCCGAAACGTGTGACAGTCAGGTATGGTCACGTCTTAAATAATACTTCTTTAGTAATCATTTTTAAACTTTCGCGTTCCATAATTAAACAAATTTAAACGTGGATTAACGCTAATTAGTAAAAAGGTATCATACCTTCTTTATACCCGACGTTTCGACCGAGTTACAACGGCCGTGGTCACTGGCGGACTGCTGTCGCGATGTTGGGCCTCCGTTTGCGCGGCAAAGTCTTCATTCACCGTCACATTATTTTGCCAACTACCGTCACACACAACACTAACGGTGTCCCTTACGTATACATGCCTTATTCTGGTTGTTTACCGACTGCAAAGAAAAACGAGGATGTCTTTTTGCAAATACTGGATTCCACGCTGAAGATAGTTTATGGCCGTCTTCCCGATTGAAATTATTAGGGTGCTTTTTTATTTCAATCGCTTCACGCACTACTCTTGAATAAAAGTGGCGATCTGTGGACAGGACTTGCGTACGGTAAAATTCAATCCAGTGATTTGTGCCTCTTTCAAGTAGATGTTCTGCAATCGCTGATTTATTAGACTCGCCTGTTCTTTACAGCTGCGATATGTTCTTTGACCCGCTCATGTATAGTCCGCTTTGTTTGGCCTATATAGGAACTACCACAGCTGCAGTCTATCTTGTATACGCCTGGTGTTTGAAGTGGCAAGCTATCCTTCGGAGTGCCCACAATGTCATTTACCTTTATGCCAGGAGTATATATCGTCGGTATGGAGTACTCCCGTAATATATGGCCGATCTTGTCTGTCACTCCTTTGACATAAGGCATGTAGGCTGGTTGCCTACCAACTTCGGGATGCTTGCAACTTTTTGTGGGCAAACAGCCCGTTTTCCACTAACTCGATATCAGTTTTTCCTGAGTACCTCCTGAACATGATCTAGCTCACGCTCCAAATGTTCAGGGTCACAGAGGTCAAAAGCTCTGTTCCTTAATGACGGTATTCTTTAGTGTTTACCACTGAGCAAGTGGTCCCTGTGTGGTGCCGGGGTTAAAGAATTGCACCACCCCATCTCTTCCCGTGGGTGTCGTAAAAGCCGACTGAGGGAGCATTCCAGAGGATGGGCAGCAGCATCTTTCTGAGGTTACCCTTAACCTACTGCGATCGCCAACCCGCCTGCCAAGCGTGGCGATTACGGCAAATACCCCTCATATCCTTGGGGGAGGCCTTTGTCCAGCAGTGGACGTCTTTGGCTGAGATGATGACTGAGCAAGTAATCACTAGATACGTTTGTGTGTACAATCAGTTTTTAACTTGCGCGTTAACAAATATTTAACAAAAATATTAAAATTGGAGTTGTTGCGTTTGAAATCGGTTGCTTTTAACATAAGTACCTAGGTCTCAATTTGTTCAAATAATTTTCAGTTTGTGTGTTAACTGGCTTAGGTACTTATCAACGCACTGCCGAAACCACTGGCCTAAATAAAAAGCTTAATTTTCCGGTTTACGTAATACCTAAGTAGTACTTACCTAATAAGTAAATATTTTTTGATTATTACGAAGAAGACTGCCACGAGTACGAGCGTTTTGCGACGCGGCGAACGGTTTCTAGTTCATTGCGCTACTTCTATAACCGTTGACTATGACTGACGTTGTAATAAATAATAAATAAATAAATAAATAAATCTTATAATATATTAATCTTATCTTATCTTATCTTGTATAGCGCGCAATGAACTAGAAATCCGTTCGACGCGTCGCGCAATTCGCTCGTGTTCGTGACAGAGGCCCTACGTACCTCCCGCCCCGCGTACCTACCGCAGGCATTGGAAATTTACGTGGCGGGGATATTGATTGTTTCCCAACAATTACAAAACATATGAAAGTGATATTTGATGACATGATTTTTCATTTGACTTCATTTTGCTAGTTGCAGAAACACGATTTGTCAACTTTTATAACAGAGAAAAAAATATCAAAGTAACCTCTTTTAAAACATAGATTTGCATTTTACAGGCTAACCAGACTGATTTAAGCATCTCAATTTTCTTAGTAGATTAGTCTTAACACACACTTCAAAATTGTAGTTCATCTTTTTAAAATAATTTGTAGTTTTAATTTGAAGGAAAAAAAACAGAGTTTTCTTATGGTACGGGGCGCAAACGCTCGTATCAAAACGTATGAGATTTATTGTTTAGCGGTGCGGTCCTTATGCGGTCTTGCTATAACTATTTATTAAAAGTCACAAATATATAAAACGCTTTAATCAGTGACAGTGTTAAAATAAACATTTAAGTTATTTAGAATTAGTAACATTTTGCAGTGCTGTACAATAATACATTTATTTGACGGCGTCGCTCAACAATGCCACGATTTTTTACATTTCCTTAACAAACCAGTCGATTTCATTGCAGTAGTATTGTTCGTTTCCAAAGAAATAATAACACTAAGAGCGTCCGCCGCGAGCAACCGCCCTAAAGGTATTCCTAACTTCCCGCCTTAGGTAAAACCAAAATTGACATTCCGTATTAAAACCAGACTCAAACTACCAATCATAATCTAATTTATAAAAAAAGATACAGCTGACAACATAACTTTAGTCTATAAAATATAATATTTGGTATATTAAAATCCTGATAAGATTTCAATTTTATCAATTTTCTTATTAATTTGGAGCTTTTAGAGTACTCCAGTTAATCTTGATAAGTTAAAATTACTGCCTCTCTACAGTTCTCACTGTGTAGAATAATATGTGTCCTTGGGATTAGGCGCATTTTCCATCACAGTACGTGATTACACAGACACGAAGAGCTCTGTGCGGGCTTACCGAAAATGTATTTGTATATCTGTTAATTTTTTTAAATCTTATTCGATTGCAATAATATTGAAGACCAATGAAAAGTATATTACACCGTACTGTGTGTGTGTGTAGTTAAAATGCGCCTACTCGTGTAAAAGCTCACGACACGACCCACAGTGAGAATTGTATATTTTGGGGAGACCTTCAACGTCGAACTTCATAAAACACATAATAAAAAGCTATATTTTAAGTAAAGTAAGACTAGCTCCGAAATAAAATTTATTCCCTTGAACAGGAACTACAGCCTAATCAGAAACAGGTTTTACCACAGACAGACAAGGTTTGGCTGTGGCCATTTTGGTCCGCCTGGCGATTGAGAAATTTAACTTAACACAAATCTAAAACTATACCTTTATGATGGATATCAGTCGACAGCATGTAACATTCTCTAATACAATTTATGTTAAAAAGCAATTTTCAAAGCACAAAAGCTTTGGTTTTAAATAGCAAACGTCACAATTTGTAACATTTACCAGGACGAAACCTGAATGATAGATAGGAAAACGAAAACTCAAACCCAGGCTTCTATAATAATCAATCATACAACGGGAGTTCTTAATTTACTAACATAATCTAATAGCAAACAACGAATAGCATTTTAAGTCTTCGTCAGGCAGTGAACCACAACAAAATTGAACCTTATCCACTCTTAATATTATGATTGAAAACCAATGCAAGTTAACAACTATTATTTACTGCCTGATAAAGGGTTAAAACAAATAATGTATCGTATGAAATATATATTTTGGGCAGTTTGGAAATAGCGTAACTATTTTGTACTATCATTTAAAAAATGAATGCATTAAGGTAAGTAAGGAAAAAAGATAAAAATTATAACTTTTAGTATGCATATATACAGTTTTATGTGCAGTAAGCGAATTATTAATCAAAGAAAGGTGTCCAAAATCTCATATTGCCTACGATACGTAGGTACACGCGGACACAACCAAAACTCATTCAAATTCACTCGATACTGAAGAAAAGGTTTAGAGACTCACTTTTAAGACACATACACATCAATTACGTTATATTATGCAAATTTATTTTTTTTGTATATTTTTTAAATTGCAACACGTAATTTACACTATAAAAAAATTTTAAGTACCGAAAGTCCAGGGGATAGTAGGCCCAGATCATTAAAGTCTCCGAATAAATTTGAATGTTTCCATTGAAAATAGGGGGCCTAATCTGCCGCACAATTTATGAACGCAGTAAGTACAACTTACTGTGTTTGTGATAGTGATATTTGAGGTGCTGACATTACGATCTATTTTCTCGAAACTGTTCACATGTTCTTTACAGCGTTCATAAATTACGCGGCAGTAGTGTGAGTTATGTTTTCTATCCGTATTCATTCGATTACGTTTACGAAAACGAAAATTAGTATGGCATTGAAGCAGCGCCACCTGGCGGCATACGAGAGGAGTTAACATTTTGCCATACAAATTCTCGTTTTCGTTAACGTGATCGAATGGCGGATGAAACTCGCACTTGACACCCTGTTATATAGTATGATTTATTAATACATAGTTAATATATTTCATTGGCATATATTCAATATATTTAATTTTCATGTTAATTTAGATAAACCACCGGAATAAACAGTATTTATACTAAGGTGTAACAAACATTATAACTGTATAAATGCAATATTTATACTAAGGCATCCACCACCGTTTGTTAATATATTTCATTGGTACAGTTATGTCTGAGAGCAGAGAAAAGTAACAAAGCCAATACTTGAGACAACAATGGGACAAAAGCATGTTCATTGTTGCCACACTGTTTTTTTAACCAGTAATACTAAGCCAATTTCATATTTAACAAAAGTAAACGATTTTCAACAGAATACGACCAAACATGCTCTGTAAACATACTGATATCGTCAGAACCAAATAATGTTAGCACCTAACCATGTTTTATTCCAAAAAAGTGCTAACGAGACGTCATCATTATAGGTTTTTTACATTTAAGAATCATAGGTGCTAAGTAATAATTAATGTTTAGAGCGGTTTTACATTCTGGTATATATCCTCCTGTCCTATACAAGGTTCAATATTTTTCAAACCAACAAGTCAAAAAACATCTATGCTCAAGGATAATAAAAAAAACTACTGTATTCACACGATTTGAAGTTTAAAACAGTTTGCTTATATACCTATCAGTATTTTTCTTAAAATGGATACCTATAACATTTGCGCAAATTTTGTTGTGAACAAATTACAATTCAATTTACTGTTTCATTGATATCGGCTTATTGGTTTAAGAAAGTTTTTAAGTTAGTATTGTATTAGTTAGTATGGGGTGTATAAAGGCTCTCTTAACAATTGTTGTCTCTGACCACGACAGCGACAGTGGAACTTTTTTCTCTGTGAAATACAATCAATCAACAGTAGGTATGCCTGTGAGGAGTACTAGTACTAGGCATAGGATATTAACTTTTATTTTTCTAATGGATTATAACTTTTTCAATGTGTAAACAATCTGCCATTTTGAAAGTAAGTTGTACTAAATTTCAAATAAGTTAAACTTCGCCTGCATTACAAATTGCTCTAACTTTTCATTAAAAAAAAATGAAAATAATCACTCACATAGACAGGGCAACAAGGCAATGAAAATAATATTGGCACGAATCTAGATTAAGCCAAACTGGGAATGTGCGATTAAAAATAATTATTCAGGCATAACTGATTATATACTACCATATTTTTTAAAGTAATATGCCATCACTCAGTCTTTAAATTTATGAAACTGTAAATATACAATATATTTCTAAACAATCGCCATAATAAATAGTTGAAAATGCTACAATATATTTGATATATACAATAAAATCTTATGGGCTCTCGGACATCATACATGGTGTGTAACATTTGGAATTCGTTGCCTTAAAATATACATACTTAGTTAATTTTTACAACGAAATAATTATGCATAGTAGGTACTGGGTACGCTTTGACTGCGTGAAACAAGTAACAATATGTAAATGTTTACATTTTCTGACTTTACCAGACAAAGGTCGTTAGGCCAGGCTTCTACAAAATTTGCATGTTACTCTTGTGAAATTCAGAAAATGGTAATAAATGTTTAGAGTATCTTCAGAAAATTCATTGTTTTGCAAAGTTTATCATAATTTTAGTCTGTTTTAGTACGCAACCATTTCTGCCAACAGGCATCTTTATTAAATCCAATAAGAAACTTCACTACACTTGACTATCGCATGTTATGTCAATACAAATATTTACATCATAACGCATCATTTTAGAATCTTTGGACGCTTTGAAATAGAAAAGTAGGGTCGCCTTTGTTCTGCAGTCAGAGTGACTGATAAAAATGAAACGACCAAAACATTGATATTTCTCAATAGGTTCGCAAATTATCTCATAACAGTTGAGATAAGTTTTCCATCTATTGAAAAATTTTCATGTTAATTTAGATAAACCATCGGAATAAACAGTATTTATACTAAGGTGTAACAAACATTATAACTGTATAAATGCAATATTTATACTAAGGCATCCTGTTTACCACCACCGTTTGTTCAGAGTAGGCGTCCGCGTCCGTCGAACGCATCAACGCAGACGGCGCGCATACGAAGCGTTCATATGGCTTCGCTAGCGTCCTGTAGACGCTGAATGTTTCGATATAATCATTTTTAAATAAGATTCTGACGAGTTCGAGAAGAGAAATATAACTGTCAGCTTTGTTCCTAAAAAAGAAATTTACTATAAAAAAGTGAAGTCAGAATAAAAATTATTGTGATTGTTGTAGTTTTCAAAAAAGACCTACGCTGAACAAACGCCGTGCGAATGGGCTTTTAAGTGTTTGACCTCTAGCTACGGTCAAAGTTATAACTTCAAATGTACAGTAGTTACTGTTGTACAGTAGTTGTACATTCAACGACGAAAATCGCTAATCACTTTAGTACTTTGTCACAACAACTATAAAATCTACCAGGCGCTTGTCACAGCTAGCAAAGTTCTGCTGACATGCCACTGTACACTGTACTAAAGTATTCAGCGAATTTTGCTGCTGACCGTACTACAACAATGAACGCAGAAACAGGGACAGCAGTACCCCAATGTAATTGTGATGATCTTATCTAGCTGCGAACAACATTACAACTGCAAAGTTTAAGTGTTACTACAACAACAATCGCAGGAATGGTGACCATTGTCCCCACTGACATATAACGACCACGAAATGTAATTGTGATGATCTCTGTTGTCCCCTGACAGCAGCGGGTGGGACTTAGCAGTGTCGAGATGGCCTAGTTCTGCTTCTTGTCTGTGGGCGTCAATGCGGACGTGTCGGTCTCTTCCGTCTCCTCGTCCGAGTAGTTAGTGGGCTCCTCGCCCGGCTTTAGCAGGCGCCCGACCAACTCGTACTTCTCTGTAATGTTATCAAATTGAGTTAATTCAATCTTGTTTTACACACTCGTCCGTATGTATAAAGAGAGATGTATTATGTATGTATTAAGAGCATTAAATACTGGAAAGAATAGAATACAAAACATAGTGTTTTTAAAGAGACGTTGATTGAAAAGGAGCCAAACGAAAACTGCCAATCTACGGATATACAGTTAAAATGTATTCTTAGTTATACTACTTGAAGGCTATTATCTGTTGTGTCAACTTTCCTATCTTATCTATTAAATGAAAGTTATCTGCACATTGTGGATGCACACGGCTGCAATTGTTATCTAAAATACAGAATTTATTGGATGCTAACAAATAACAACACAATATTTTTGAACATCATAATTAGCAAGGCTCTGTCAAAGTCAGTATATGTCACACTATACTCATCCCTAGTTACAACTTATGCGCTGCGCAAACGTAGACACTTTTGTGTCTTGTGTGGGATACAAGCTACCAGTGAATATGAAATATTATTAACGGGATTATTACCACGTTTATTGTCGTGTTTGAGTATCCGATAGATTTTGAGTACATCCGTGATCATGGCGCATGCAACTGTGCTGAAATATCTATCGGATACTCAAACACGACAATAAACATGGTAATAATCCCGTTAATAATATTTATTCAAATGTTTAGGTCCTATGAAAGGATCAATGTTATGGAAAAGTTTATTATAAGTTTCACCGATTCGTGCAAAAACCGCGTTTTTCCCATAGTTTGTGGGGTGAAATGGCACATGGAATAAGGTAGTGTGAGTTGTGCGACGTCTAGGTGTTCTTACGAAAATTCGCTCAACAAGTTCAGGACAATCGAACCCATTACAAACGATGTCATATAAAAAAGCCATATCAATTTGTTGTCGCCGTTCTTCAAGAGTTAAGATATTGTAACCACGACAAAGTTCTAAGTAAGAAGTGTCATAGTTGTATTTTTTGGATTTAAAATTTATGTTTTAAGAATTTTTTCTGTACTCTTTCAAGTCGTAAAATATATTTTTTATAACAAGGCGACCAAGCACAACTAGCGTACTCAAGTATGCTACGTACATAAGCATAGTACACAATCTTTATACTTAATTCATTTTTGAAAGGACGGCATGTACGAATAATGAATCCCAAATTGCGATATGCTCTATTGACGATGGTCTCAATATGAAAAGACATTAACTAAGAATTAACATTAACATTTTACTATCAAAGTAGACACCTAGATCTCGAACAATTTCGCATCGCGGAATGGCAACTTTGTTAAAGTTATAAGCGAAGGTAATAGGTTTCGGTTTGTGTGTGAAACTGATGCACTGACACTTACCAGTGCTGACTGTGATTCTATTGAGAACATAGTATTCATAAAGATTATTAAGATCATTTTGTAAAAGTTCACAGTCAGCAGCTGACCGCACTTTAAGGTATATCTTGGTATCATCAGCATAAAAAAGATGTTTGGAGTGTTGAATGACGTGACCAATATCGTGAATATAAATATTGTAGAGAAGAGGGCCAAGATGGGATCCTTGGGGAATTCCAGAGGGTATTGAGATGAAATTGGACCTATAGCCACCGAGAACAACAGCTTGAGAGCGATTGGTCAGGTAAGAGCGAATCCAACGAAGGAGGTCCCCATGAATTCCGAGGTGTTGAAGCTTGCGGAGAAGGATGTCGTGATCTACACGATCAAAAGCTAATTTTGTGTAACTAAATTGCAAATACAAAAACACAAATGTTGAAAAAATTTCCACGAGCAGGGTTTGAACTTGCACCCTTCTGACATACCGGGTCAGGTGCTCTTCCAATTGAGCTATCGTGGTTCTAACCAGCCCGCCGAAATTATTCAACACTATTTACTTTTTACTTTGAAAGCCAAAGGCGCCCATTCAATGTTAACAACTACCGTCATTAACATCCGATCATAATATTTTTACAAATACTAAAGATCAGTTAAGAAGTAGGCAAGCTATTTATAAATGTTTATATAATTTTTAACAGTATAGACTTAGACGAAAAAATAATTGTCTGTCAATAAACCTGCCGGTGTGGAGCACCACACCGGCGGCGCGATGAAAACATCAACCTGAATATCCCTCTGTAGACTCACAACGATGTTGATAATGCCTGTTAATGCTTTTATAATCTGATTCAAGTGTCGGCTTGGCGTATCTCTCCATACATTGGTCGACCTTGTCTGTTAACGTGGCGTTAACAGAATCATGTGAAATATAAAATAAACTCGTAGAGAAACAAAGGCTACGCAATTTGGCACCAATCTCGCCACCCGTCAGATAAAACAGCGTTCAACAAAACTGCAAACAACTAAAGCAATTTTTAACGAAATCTATTAATACAGGGCTTCAAAAATATCTAGAAAACATGTCTCCCCAGGGAAAAGGCGAGACCTCATTATGAAAGGCGACAAAAGTTACCGGCAAACCACAACAACACTGTCCTCCTCTGAAATTCAGAGATTCATGGGAAAGAACGAACAGCTGAGAAGGCAGAGGTGTTTGCAGATAATTTAGCAAATGTATTTAAACCAAATGAAAGCAGTGACAATGAGCAAGATATTGATGGAACTTTTCTACAAGATCTCCAGATGTGCCTACCGATTAAACCCACCTTGCCAAGAGAGATAGGTACAGAAAACAGAAAGCTAGCAACCAGGCTCCAGGATTCGATCTTATAACTGCCAATGTCTTAAAAGAATTAATTACCCAAGAAATGCATAACACTTCTCACCATTCTTTTCAATGCAATTTTAAAAACATCCCACTACCCCAAGCTCTGGAAAATCTCTCTAATTATCATGATTCACAAATCTGGTAAACCTTCTCATGAAGCTTCATCTTATCACCCGATCAGTCCCACTCCAGTTATCTCACATCAACCAATGTGATGTTTTTCCAAGCCTTAGTTCAATTTCGAAAATCACACTCGACGATAGAACAAATATACATTTGCATTTACGGCATTTTTAGACGTACAACAAGCATTTGACAGGGTTTGGCATAAGGGGACTATTGTACAAAGTGGAAGAGAAACTTTCTCACTCACTGTATTTAATCATCAAATCTTATTTATCAGATAGAAAATTCCAAGTAAAACAGGGAAATGTCAGATCTACTCCATACAAAATTGAGGCGGTGTACCTCAGGGCTCGGTCCTCGGCCCTGTACTGTATAATATTTTTACATCAGATCTTTCTACATCCAAAGATGTGACCGTTGCAACATATGCTGTCGATGTAGCATACCTCTTAAGTGACAAATCTGCATTGGAGGCTAGCAACAGATTACAAAGCCTTTTAGAGAAAACGGCAGCATGGTTGCAAAAGTGGTGCATACAAGCAAGCATCCAAAAGTCAAATCACATAACCTTCACAATGAGAAAGGATAATTGCCCACCTGTCAAATTGGGCACTGAATTCCTGTCGGAAACAGACTGCATAAAGTACTTGGGTTTTCATCTTGCCCGAAGGCTCACATGGAAATCTCATATAAAAAAGAAAAGAGATGAGATAAATCTGAATTTATTTTATCTCCATTGGCTCATAGGGAGGAGCTCAATACTTTCTGTAGACAACAAACTCCTAATATACAATGCTGTTATAAAACCTATTTGGACTTATGGCATTCCGCTATGAGGTACTGCCAGCAGAAGTCACATAATGTGTCTATTTATTTATTTAATCTTAAGACACACCAACAGAACAGACATTATACACTGTTAATAAAAGTAGCAAAAACATAGCTGATATCTGCTCCAATTACAGGCGCGTACAAAATTGATGAAATATAAACTAAAAATTAAAATTTAAAAAGACATGTTTGAATAAAATAAAAAATAATTAAAATATTGACAAAATTTAAACATTGACAAAAATAAAATAAAAATTTATGATTTAATTATTTGAATGATTAAAATAAATGAAATTGAATTATGTAAATTAAATTAATTCATAAATACATAGGTAAATTATTAATAAAATAAAATTAATTATAAAATTCACAATAATAAATAATAAAATTCTCTACTTGGTAAATGATTCCAGCACCTTCCTTCTGAATACTGACAATGAGTCGCCAAAGATGTCAATATCATCACTATTACTTTTCGCGAAATTGTATTCCTGGCATATTCTCACTGAAGGGGAACTCGAACCAAGATTGGTTCTAACGAAAGGAGTGTGAAATATCCTTATAATTGGCTTCCGAGGAATTCTGGATGGCACAGATAAAGAGATGCGGTAAACAACATCACAACAGTTCACCCGATTATTGACAACCTTATAAAGAAACAGCAAATCAAGCAATTTTCTCCGATCTTTTAGCATGTGTCTTTACTACTACTGTCTACGACATGTTCAAAATAGCATCCTGCGTAATATAGTAAACGCTGTGGTTTTTTAGAAATGACGATGATGTTAAATGTACCCACTATTCAAACTGAAATAGAGAAGCATAAACAGGAATACCTAAAACGTCTGTTGTCTCATCCAAATCCCTTGGCTACTCAGCTCCTAAAGCCTTCCTTAATTGTAAAGAGACTAAAAAGGAAGAATATTCTGTAATAGGACTGATGACGCACTGACTTCTTCACCTTCAAGACAGCTGTCACTCAACACATCAGCTTATAGTCTTGTGACTGATTGCCGATGCAAATGGAAAAATATATATATCATTATCATTGTATTATTTACCTCTGAATTGTGCTTCCCATTCTTTAACTGACTCCATTTCCATTGAGTTGAGATCACTCAAGTCATCATACTCCTTATCAGATGATGTGACAGAGAATGTGGCCAGACCTCTTGAAGCATCTTTACCACCAAACGCTGCATATGGGCCACCTGGAAATGTAAATAAAAGTAATAACAATGATTTTATCTTATTGGGGCCTGTTGAGGTTTCCCTCACACAGTAGCACAAGACCCATCGACATTTTTTGTGCGAATTAGCTATGATAGTGTTGCTAGCCTTGGAATTATGGAATTATTGGCTGAGCATGTGGCCAGCAGGTTAACAAAGACAGTAACTTTTGTTCAGGGGCCACATGTTATTTTTTTTATATATTAAAGCAACAGAATAACCTAAACCTATTGCATGCATCTTAAAATAATAATAATTATGATTTCTAAAAAATGTAGCAAATCAATATTTGAGCAGTGTTTAAAAGGGATTGATATGTTACCAAAATTCCCACTATAAATACCGGTAAGTCATGTTATTTCTATAAAGGTAATTTGGTACTGGTACTGCAGGTAAAATTATCTAGAAAAGTATTGCTGCTTTTTTAATTAAATATTGCGCATTATCCAAATTGCATAAAGTGGTTAGTTCATTTAACCAAGCCTATATTGTTACTTTTTTTTACCGGTATCTTTGTTTGACAGAAGTATCAATACCTATTTTTTGACGGTATTCAAAGCCGTGGTGTTTAACATTTTACACAAATAAGATTAGTTCTAAATCAGTCACGAAATGTTAGCTCTATTAATAAACAGCGACGCACCAAGGTGCACTCACCGGGACCGTAAAAGCGGCGTCCTCGCGTCACGTCGAAGATCCACCCGTTCACCGCCACCAGCACCCTGCCGTCAGGCTGGTTACCATCGTATTGCCGCAATTCCGCCACAGTCATGTCCTTACGTAGCTTCGGCAATTCTACTGCCGGTGTATCAATGGTTGACTTTAAATATTTACAGTAAAGTTTATATATAAAAAAACATATTATTGCCGATAATAGCAAATTTACAGGACTAAACACATTTAAAATCTCGTCTCCAAAACCAGGTGCATCACCAATGCTTTCAGCCTCTGCAGTTTTGGTATCAGGCGCCGATGCCATCTTAGAAAAACGTTGTCTTCAAAAGCAGTATCTAATATTTTTGTCTGAATTTACGTCCGTAATTTGATAAATTATAATTGATAAATGACGTCAGCGTTCACGAACTTCGCTTAACAGTGACATGAATGACAAAAAAATTAGAATAGAAATGTCAGATTGACAGTTTAATAAAATTTATATTTCTTTCAAAAAGCAAGGAAATCGAGCTCATACAACTTAAGCTTCAAATCAAATCAAAAATATTATATAATTGTATGTGTGTATGTACATATATATGTATGTACACGTATTTATGTTTGTATGCATGACATCACGTAAAGAAGATGGTTAAAGAGTGGTAGTTGAAAACCGCCAGCAATGAAAAGTATATCATTCGAAAGCTAATTTATACTCTAACATTATCAATTTATTTCAATTTTTAATTTACTCCCGTTTTATTTTAAATCTCAAATTAAAATTGCATAGTTTCATGTTGTTGTCCACCCCGATTACAATTTATTTACTCTGTGCCAGTGACGTCAGTGTCCCATTCCCATTATAAGAAAGGCAAAGGAATCTAAGTCCATACAGTATACGCTTGAGACTTTCATGTTTAATAAAGGCGGGGTGTATTATCGTCGTCTATTACATTAAAATTAGACAAACCGAACTCTGCAAAATGGTAGAGAAATCACACAATGTTTTTTTAAATAAAAAACTTCTCTTATTTTCACATTCATTGTGTTGTACCTACTGTTGTTTGTGCCCCAGTTCCCAGTCGCAACCCGTTGTGTAGGGCGCGGGGGCGCGGCTGGCTGGTCAAGCCCTTGGCGTCACATGTCCCGCAACCCGCACAACGGATCTTGAATGGGGCACGAGCAAGTGGCCAATGTTGCCAGTTCAATTATTATGTCGAACTTTTGAAATTAAATATTTAAATAACGGGAGTACTTTAAAATCTGATATTTAGGCAAATGATAAACAAAAATAGGAACTTTGTATCGTTTAAATTTCAAAGCAGTCGGTGTTCCACTACCAGGCTCCATACAAAATCTATACCGTCTCCTTTGTTTTCTTTATAATTTAAAGTGTCCGCTAGGCTGGCGTAGACATGGTCTGATTCACGTTTGCTGTTATGCCCTCTTTTAGTGCGTAATTAGTGCGTAATTACTGCAAACATAAAATAATTAGTGTCTCCTTAGTTTAAGAAATAGAGACCTATTTTAGTGTGTACGCTGGCATGACGATCAAGCTGGCATGTGATCGTTCTCGAAAACTACTTATAATATAGCAACGAAATTTACACACACATTTAGTGCCTTATTAGTGCCCCCACTATGCAAAATTTCTTAAGAATTGCTCTTAAAGGAACGGAGATATTGAACAAGACTTGAGAATGACATTTCGAGATGGCGTCTATTTAGCGTAGGTACCCATATTAGTGCTTACAGAAAGCAAACTTCTCTTTTTGTTTGTTATATATATTATTAGTGCGTGAAATTCTGGCTCTGTCAGTAGAAATAGTTTATGTGAATTCGCAGTGGAACTATGTAAAAAAAATATGTAAAGTTCTAGGAACAAATGTGTGGTCATACAGTCGCACACAAAACTAATATTAGTGAATAGTGACATTTATTTATTTATTTATTTATTTATGAAAAAACTTACACTATCTTTACAGGCAAAACTTAAACCTAATACGATAATGTAACTACTATATACATTTAACAACCTATTATATAACTTATTTACTTATAACTTATTGTGTACAAAGCCGTCCTTGTGAACTCACTCAGAGAACATGATAATATGTCCACTCGCTCCGCTATCTCGTTAATAGTGCGCATAGCGCGTGAGCGGCGCCTCAGCCAGCAGGTTGGTGCGTGCTCGCGGCAGCGCTAACAGCCGCGGCGCGCGCCTCCGCTCCGTGTGCCGGTCCGGCACGCTAAGCCGAATATGCTGAAGGAACCTCGCATTGTGCACTTTCCCCCTCAATATTTTGTGGATATAACAAACCAGCGTAAAGTCCCTTCTGACTCTCAGTTCACTATACCCTACCATCCCCAGCACAAATAAATTAGGATATCTCAGCGGATAAAATGGATAGACCCCATATAGTTTCATGTACAGATACCTAACAAACTTGTTCTGAACTCTTTCCAACATGAGCTGATACTTCGTTTCATGAGGTGCCCAGACAACGGCATTACACTCCAGCTGACTCCTGACTAATGCGTTATATAAAGCGATAATCGCTGTGATGTTGGTAAAACCGTGGGCTCTGCGTAATATAAAACCTAGGTTGCGATATGCTTTTTTACAGATACTATTAATATGATCGCTAAATGATAGTCCGGTATTCAGCTGTACGCCCAGATCTCTGACTTCTGTTACCCTTTTCGCAGTTACACCCCCAACCTCATAGTTATGCCTAATAACATTACGCGCGCGAGACAGAGTTATAACTCCACATTTAGAGGTGTTGAACTGCAATCGGTTGCAAACACTCCAATCCACCACTCTGTCTATGTCCTTTTGCAACCTCTCGCAGTCCCCTAAACTTTCGACAGGCAGATACAGCTTGAGGTCGTCCGCAAATAATAGGCACTTAGCCTCCTTTACTACGCTTGGCAGATCGTTAATCATCAACACAAACTCTAGAGGCCCGAGATTGCTCCCCTGGCTCACCCCCGATCTTGTGAAATACGGCTCCGATACGTACCCAGTGTACTCAACATACTGCTGTCTATCTCCCATGTAACTGGCAAACAGATGCAGAAGGTGCGGGGTGAAATCGATACCCGCTAATTTTTTAAGCAACACGTCATTGTCGACTAGGTCGAAAGCTTTTTGGAAATCAAAATAAACGACGTCTACTTGCACCCCACTATCTACCGCTGGCACCACGTCCGCCATAAAGTTGAGAAGGTTGGAAGTGGTGCTGCGTGCCACGCGGAACCCGTGCTGCTCGTCCGCCAGCTGTGCACTCACCTGCACGTATAGACACTTATGTATGGCCGACTCTAGTACCTTTGCCGGTTATATGTAGAGGCCTTCTCGACATAAAGTAAATGAGTACTAATGTAAATAGTTGGTGAAATTCTTTTATTAGCAATTACAAATTAGAAATACGTCTTCACATTGTAAAGCATAGAGTGCAAGAGAGTGTTGCCATAGATTATCAATCTTATTTTTAATCAGACTGTTCGAATACACATCAGCCGGTGTCGATAACACTGCCACAGGCCTGTACCCTTCTACACTACTCGACGCACGCCCCTTCGGAACCGGGACGACCCGTGTCATCTTCCACCGTTCCGGAAATACCGCTGACCCTAAACATAAATTAAATATATGCAACAGAGGCGCGGCCAGCCCCGCTCGACAGTCCCTGAACACGAAAGGTGGTATACCATCCGGCCCCGAGGAAGTCTTCGGCTTGAGGCGGCGCAGCGCAGCGGTCACATCATCGAGCTCCAGGCGGTCAATGTGCACGCGCGCAGACGCATTGCTATCGCCCGCCTGCGTCACACTCATGCTTACGTCCAACCGGGCCTTTTCTGTGCTATATACCGACTGGAAGTACCTAGCGAATTCCATAGCGCATTGATCTGCATTTAAAACCAACCCATCCTTCACGATACTGCGCGGACTCCTACTACCTCTTTTATCTTTTATGTAATCCCAAAAAGCTTTAGGTTCCTTCAGTAAGTGACTTTGAACACGGTGGCTATATTGCCTATGAGCGAGTTTTATCATACTTTTTACTGTAGCCCTGTACTCCGAGAAAGCCCGATAGTCTTCACCCAATCCGGTCGCTTTATATTTTTTGTGAAACTTTGCCTTCAATCTAATATTCCGAATAATATCACCAGTGTACCAGGCAGGATATGTAAATTTTGACGACACTTTCTTTTGCTTTTTCTGCGGGACACAAGTATTAATTACTGAGTTTAATGTACCGTAAAAATAATCTAAACTCGCCTCTAAATCTAAATCAGTAATTGAAGTCCAATCTATACCTGCAATAGCTGAATACAACACCGGGAAATCGGCCCTATGAAAATTCCATCGCTTCGGTGTGCACTGCAAGTCGGCGGGGCAGGGGCAGGGGCGCGGGACGGGGCGGTCGCCGCGCAGCGCAGGGCACAGCGCGGGCCTCACGCGCACGCCAAGCGCGGGGTGGTAGGGGTCGAGGCGCACTAGCGGCGTCGCCGCGCGCACACTCACGCTATCCTCGTCCCACGTACTTAACATCTCATAGACATATCATATTACACAGAGAGAGAGATATCGTAACTTTTTAAAAAGTAAGTTTATTGGTTTAGCCGATTAGCAGTTCTCAAACTTCTTTTTCTCTTAAGTCTGCTAGTTATACTGTGATGTCACTCTAGCGCTAAAGTCTATAAAGTATAAATATTGTTGAATTGAGTAGAATGAATATGAGAGAACGTGAACAGATTTACGTGTCTTTCGAAGTACGGAGGAGCATAAAATGATAAACTTTTAGTTACCCATCTGGATGACCGGCCTTTGTGAAAGTTGCTTTACTTTAGCAATCACAGATCGAGCGCAAACTGCAATAATTAACGATCTTATATCCTGCTAGATTAGTTATTAATTTTAATACTTCGGTTTACATCGCGAATCAAATATTTTGTGCCACGAACTACTTAGAGCTATATAACATATTATGAGTATGGAAAAACTCGGTAGCGGTATGAGCTAAGTGAAGAAACTTGTGAAGAGTCGTGTCTGCGGTTTTGTTTTTTTTCTAAAATTTGTGCTAGATATCGAATAATGTGAAATAAATAATGGTCGATAAATGAAGTTTTTTGAAGAACATTACTTTTATAAGAATTCAAAAAATTTTAAAATTCAAAATTCAAAATCATTTATTTAGTTTAGGCTACAAGTAGCTCTTGTGAATGTCACTATGCCATCGGTTCGTAAGTCTACTCTGGGCGGGAGATCTTGTACTGATAAGAACCGGCAAGAAACTCAGCAAGTGTCCAGCTCTTTTCTCCCTTACAGCGTCAAAAATATTGGAAAATGCCCTATCATAGCAGGACACTTTCCATTACAAATAAACACAAAAAATATATATAAGACAACCACAACATGTAAAAAAACAAAATAAAAAATGTAAGTTAACAAATTTACATCAGATAATTATGTAAAAGTTTCAATTTCCACAATGTCATACAGCACCACTACAGTACTAGTAAAAGTCAAAAATTGTTTAGGTAAAACAAAGTCAAACTATAATTAATAATACTAAAAATAAGATAAGTATGCAAGAGCAGACCAGCCTCCACAGGCGGCACCCGTTCACGAGCATGACATATGAATCAGCCATCGCTTCGCTCAACCATATTTTAGGGAACGTAACGACCCGACACACACGCCACCACCGCAGAGACAATTAAGAGAGCATGACACACTCAAGATACTCTAAATAAAAACTTAATGATCTATTTAACGCAACGCTGTTTGTTATCTGTAGGACAATGCTGATAAAGGCTATCATATCAGTATAAAAATTATAAAAATTAATTTTAATAAATTGATTCAAATATAATATGTGATTTTTATTATAACCAGGCTGTTTTATCATCGAAATATTCTTTGACTGTATAATAACCTTTTATAAGTAATAAAGACTTCACATGTTTTTTAAACTTATCCAAAGGTAAATCCAGTACAGAATTTGGTATTTTATTGTAATAGTGTATACCTTGCCCCAAGAAAGAACCAAGTACCTTCTGTAACCTGAACAGTGGCATTACAAGTTTTGTCTTATTTCTAGTATTGAAATTGTGTACGTCACCGTGTTTAGTAAAGGAGTTGATGTTGCAACGTACAAAAACTATACAATTATAAATATCAATATAAATATCAATATATTAGATGCAACTGTCAGGACACCAATCTGCTTAAAAAGATTTCTTAAGGAAGTTCGTGATCCTAGTTTATAGATTGCTCTTATTGCTCGTTTCTGTAAAATGAATATAGTTTCAATATCAGCCGCTGTTCCCCACAGTAGGACGCCATACGACATGACACTATGAAAATAACTAAAATAAACTGTTCTAGCAGTTTCAACGTCTGTTAACTGCCTAATTTTTCTAATGGCATAAGCAGCAGAACTGAGTTTACCGGCCAATTTCGATATATGAGGATTCCATTGAAGTTTTGAGTCAAGGGTAATGCCTAAAAAGACTGTAGAATCTACCAAATCTAATTGATCACCGTTTATTCTAATATCAGTTGGTTCATTTCTGACATTTGGTAATATAAATTTAATACATTTTGTTTTCTTAGCGTCAAGCTGTAAATTATTAATAGTAAACCAATGGAGTACCTCTGAAAGAGCTTTATTTACATTTTCATAATTAGACCTACACCTAGTCACATTAAAAATGAGTAAAGTATCATCTGGAAATAATACAATTTCACAGAAGTTCTCTACAAAGAATGGCAAGTCATTAATATAAATCAAGAATAGAAAAGGACCAAGAATCGACCCTTGTGGAACTCCCATTTTTACATGAGAACCAGATGATTTAGTACCATTTATATCGACAGTTTGAGTTCTAGAGCTGAGATATGACTGTATTAAATTTAGTGCAAAATCTTCGAGACCGTAATAATGTAGCTTCAACACCAGAGTCCGGTGCTCAACGCAATCAAAAGCCTTGGACAAATCGCAAAAAACTCCAAGAGCATTTTGAGACTTCTCCCAGGCATCAAATATATGTTTTATCAGAGCAACGCCTGCATCAGTTGTAGAACGACCCCTAGTAAAACCATATTGCTTACTATGTAAAAGGTTGTTTGTGTTAAAATTGTTGTTGTTGTGCGTTTCTTACGTAATTTTTTACCACGAACTACAGTGCTGTGGAACCAGCTCTCAGAGGCGGTATTTCCGGACCATATTGGTCCGGAACTTAGGAATCTTCAAGAAACGAGCCTATTCCTTCCTTAAAGGCCGGCAACGCATCTGTGATTCCTCTGGTTTTGCGGGTTTCCATGGGCGGCGGTGATTGCTTTCCATCAGGTGACCCGCATGCTCGTTTGCCTCCTTCTAATATAAAAAAAAAAAATATATGACATCAACTGTTCGAGTATAATTTTTTCATAAATTTTACTTAGCGCTGGTAATATTGAAATGGGCCGATAGTTACTGGGGTCTTCTTTGTTTCCCTGATTTGAATAAAGTTTGTTTTAACCATCGATATATATGTTACACTAGATAGGGCGTTCCGAACACTCACTGTGTTCGACTCAGGTGTACTGCAGTCCATACACCTTACTTTAGTTTGACTTTGACATTCATGGAGCGTGGGTGCGAACGGAGCGGCGCTAATAAATCGAAAAGTCGATAAATCAAAGTGAATTATGAAGAGAAAATAATAATTTTAGTCAAGTAAGTAAAACTACTTAATATTCAAGTGAATAAATAGGTAATAATATCGTAATTCCACAATAGAAATAGTATTTATTCATTTAAATGCGACGCTATAACGCCTTCTACAATCATAGACTAAAACATGCAGATTTTCAAATCGGTTGTAGGTAAAATGTATCTGAACACAGACTTGACATGGTGTGTTTAAAAAGGATGACACTCTGACCAGAGTGTTTTGATTTGTTTAATTGTTTCATAGCCAGTTTGACGGGCTTCTTGGCGGGAAAGTGAAGCGTCATGTCTGCGGTTTTGTCTTATTTTCCAAAATTTGTATTATGTCGAATATTAATGTGAAATAATGGTGGATTATTAACCGTTAAGTGTTCGTGAGTGTGCATATGTGTTGGCAAATGAAACAAAACAGTGCAACGTCACTTTTCAAATTCTCTCAAGAAGCTCGCGTGAGGACTTAGTAAAGCCCCACATCTTTACTGAGATACTCGAGGGGTTGGGGGGTATATCATTTCTCACTTCCCATTTCTAATATCATTCATCATCATCATAAAAGGAAATATTGTTTATTTATGTATTACTTGTAAGAAAATTACTTTGACACTGGCTAAATGTGCAAATCGCACGAAGCCATCAACTAAAAAAAAAAAAAAAAAAAACCATATTGACATTTTTAAATATATTTTTATGGTCTTTCTTTTTAGTACAGTAAAGTTAAAAAAATATGACGACGTGCGTATTTCGACACTGTAAAAATACATTTGATTGATTTGATTTTAAACTATTTCTAACATAAAAAGAGCTCAAATAATAATAAATTTATTTTCTTTTCAACTTTATATTTTTTTATTTATATCATAATCTGCTCTTTTTATATATTCATTAATACATTTTGAAATAGAGTATGAATTCTAATGAAGTTTTGTAGGTACAATAGCCGTGTCACTTCTGTGGTGTAAAATCTATAGGACCGACTCTGGTTACTTTACGTTGAACGAAACGCGTAAGCGCTTTGAAATTCTCGGCGCTTACAACGTTTTGGTCGCGAGAAAACTATACTCTATTAGCGATCTAGCGCTGTATGTTTTTAGTTTGGTAAAGCGACATAATAAAATGTTTTAGCGCTGCAGCGAACTTTAGTTCTAATTCCCAGTATTTGAACAAATAGTTTACAAGAACGTTCTTGTCTATTCAAATATAAGTCAATGGTTTTAACAGTCAGCTGGCGATGACAGTTGGAAAATTACATTACCAAATAATTTAAAAACTACACAATATTTGTCAGAGAAAACAATAGTAGATGTTATTTGTCACTTAATTAAATCACTAATTACAAATTTAGTAATAAATAAGCATAAAAACAATTTATATCTAATTTTTAATAGGAGCTAATTATTTTGACAACTTAACCGGACAGTGTTGCCAGTCGACAATTCTCTGTGCGCGTTCTACTGCTAGGAATTTTACCTTTGCTGCACCACCCCAAATTGCCCCCACATCTTTACTGAGATATTCATATTCATTTATTCACCATAAACTCATATAACAATAAGTACAATAAAAAACGGACGAATAGGCTTGATTGATTTCATCCGGAGCCGTAAAACAATACACAAAAAAAAAACCACCCACCCTCCCCTTCCCTTCTCGCCCCGCCTAAATGATTGATGATTGATTGTTAAAACTGATGTGTTATCTCGTGGTTCGTTCAAATTTGTTTTCGAGTACTACATTTTATTAGATACAATAAAAGAGAAGAATACAAATAATAAAATCTGATAAAATGAAGGAACCACGTTCTGATTTATGTTCCCGGTATATTAAAATATTGATTGTTGTTAGCTGTTACTGGTATGTAAGATTTGTGTGCTAACTTATTTTTTCGGTTTTTATTACAAATAGGGAAAAAGGAAAATTTTAAAAATAATCTATAGGTATATATCTTTAGGCGAAAAAAAAGTTTTATTCAAGTTCTCCATATAGTTACATTAGTAACTTTTACTGTTAGTATGAGAAACGTTATAATTATATTGATATCAAAACTTAGTTTTGTACACCGCAATCACAATATAAATCGTTTATTAATTAATATTTGGAATCAATTGTGTTATGGAAATAAAGTTTTGCAGTAGCATTGATTATTTAGTTTAGTTAAAGTAATTTTCAAAGCAGTTATAAATCGTAAAAATGACTGACAGTCGAAATACTCATACACTATTTCTGTAAATTGTTAAAACTTACTAAAAATTATATATTTTTTTTTTAAATTGTTTGAAAAAACTTAAATTACAATAAAAAAAGTTCAGCTGTCAGGTTTCAGCATTATGTTTGTTTTAATAACTGCAATTTGATTTCAGGATTGTATCGATAGCCACTGTATTTGTAAATAAGGCATTGTTGAGCAGCGATAGAGTGGCATTAGAAGCTCCATTGTTCATCACATGGTTCCAGTGTATTGTATCATTTACAATATGTGTCACTCTAAGCCAAACTGGTGGAATACCTGGAGTGTTTACATTCCCAAAAGGATCACCATGGAGTGTAGATGTTGTAAGAAAGGTAGTGTGTCCTATTTTATTATATAATTATCATTGGTAAATGTTATCATACTGATACAATTTCCGTCTTAGATATGACTCAAACCAAGCTAAATGCATAATGAAACACACTTATTACTATTGTAGTAGATTATCAGTCTTTGATATGATAAGGCTCAATATTTGCGGTGCCATTATGATTGTATTAAGTATCTAGTATGAAAAATTTCATTGAGCACACTTGTGTCACTTAACACATTCAAAGCCGCCATAAATATTGAACGTAGCACACGATGTCGCCTACATTTTCTATGGTATTGTTAGGCAGGTAGCCGGCACTATTCATGAGATAAAGTGTACCTGCCAGGCAGGTATGGTGGCATTGCGTAATTTAATCAGAAGTCGCAAACATTTTGTCATTTTTGTCATAATTATATAAATGGTTAGACCTACCAGAATCACATGAAAAATGGGGAAACTAAAATACACTTCAATTCTGTAAACACTAGGGTAAATTTACTCACACTATAATAAATAGTATTGATAGGTACTTGCATTTTTTGAAATCACAAATATTGTGTCAAGTTAAATTTTATTTCAGTGATATTGTAACTAAATATTTTAGTCTAAAAAATATATTTTTATTATTTGATCGCAATGTGACATAATATCTCACATTTTAACAGTTTTATTTCACAAAGAAATGTTCAGTGCTGTTTATTTTGCAAATGCACAGAACTATATTGTCAATGGAGTATATAAATTGTTATTCTAATAGGCTTTCTCAAAAACTTTTTCTGTTGTAAGTATAAACAACAAATTATTTGAAAATACTAGTATCAAAATAATGTGGTAGTTGTACATGACTATTACTGACATGTTGTTTACCATATTATGAAAATCGCATTTTTTTTTCCATGAGATTTTGGACTTTTATTAAGTGATTGCCAAGAAAAACATATGTCGTGACATGTTATCGAGTTTAGATGTCAAAGTCTAATTGTATTTTACCCATATTTTACCTTACAATGTTGTGACAGAATAAAATCTAACAGTTCCTATTTGCAATTTTACGATGACACATAGGTCACACTGGTAAAAATAATAAGAACCATAAATACGGCTCGCGAAAATACAATAACTAAGTAAGTAGTAGTAACTAAGTAGAATTAGGTAACATTTATATTTGTGAAAAATAGCGTACCATTTTTCACAAATATAAATGTTACCTAATTCGCCATCATATCTTTCATTGATTTATCAAAATACGAAATCGTTTCAAAAAACTTCTGAGCAAACTGTTGATGACTCCTGAATACCTTTGATTAATTTACCCGCCTGGCGGGATTTTGGCATTGTTTAAGACCATTATTTAACAAATTATGTAATCTCATGAATTTCAGGTACCACCACAAATATCGTTAGTAAATGGTGCTAAAACACCCCTGGCAAAGTTCTAAAACAAAATATCACTTAACTTAGCAAATATTACAAAAAAACGTAACTGCAGCAGGCATCTGACGAACATCTTTAGAAACCCGCCACGGGTAACCGGCATTGAATGTGCTAAGCATTCATTTCAATAATAAATTATTAGTATTATTATCTACATCTAATAAATTAGTCATATCAGAAACAATTTAATATCAAAACAAGGTAGATTTTAAACATTAGAACAGCATTGTATTGATAATCATGTTTATTATGATGACAAATAAAAATAAACAATTATTAAAATTAAAAGTAAAAGTAAATAATAAAGAAAACATTGAAGTACCTACGTATTTAAGACTTGTTAGCAAAATCAGATTACTATTACATCATTTTATATCATGTTGTGAGCCACCTAATAATTACCTATACCGAAGTAATAATTTTTTTTTTCAGGTCATTCCACTTTCTATAATGTTCACTTTAATGATATCAACTAATAACTTATGCCTAAAGTATGTTGGAGTGGCATTTTATTATGTTGGGAGATCACTTACAACTGTATTTAATGTTGTATTTAGTTGGATTCTGCTGAAACAAACAACTTCATCCAAATGCATTATGTGTTGTGGGTTTATTATATTTGGATTTTATCTCGGGGTAGACCAAGAGAGTTTGCTAGGTAAGAGACTTAATGAAACTGTTACTGTGACTTGTTAGTGTATATGTATTAGGGTTCTGTCTGTGGTTTCGCTCTTGATATTCAGTCTGTCTTGAATGTAAAAAATAAAAGATAAAAATAATGTTGATTTGATGCTACATTGCTAGGTACATAAATTTTATTGTAATGTGATATGCAAAATGATTGAAAATTGTCATTTTGCTGTAAATTATGAATAAAAACAAACATTTTTAATAAAAAAATATTTAAAAACTAATTCAGATATTAAGACTTGTTTCTAACTTTCATTTTATATTTGAAAAAAAATATTTAAAAACGCAAAATTATAATTTATTCCAAACGAATCCTTCCGTGTATACCTACGAGTGCTGACCCTTGTGCCGACTTTCCCTGTTTGTCGACTTTACTGAAATATCATACAACGATTACCCTTATGCCGAATTTTCAAGTTTCTTTGAGTTTGCTTCCTTTATGCCGACTTCATAATTATTTCAAAAATTTCTTACCGTTTTGATAAGTTTTAAAAATTTTGGTATTATTGTTTTAGTTTGCCGATTTTTATACATTCACGAACGTAATTTTTAAAGCAGGTACCTATACATAATATTATTATAATTAAATGCCACGACTTATAGAGGTCAAACATATACAAAAAAATATATAAAAATACAAATTAAGAGACAGGCGTTACCACAAAATAGTGAATGACTATTTGAGCAGCAAAATTCAAATTAATACATATTTGTTAAGACTCTGAAATGTTCGCATCTAACTTATTATTTTTTTATGTACCTAATGGTGTTTTTATTTTTGTTCCGTAAAAGAAAGGTCAAAGATCAAAGGGCATCATTCACCGTCCATAAATTTTTGGGCTAATTCTGAAAGTGCCGGCCAAATAAAAATATTATATTTTATTAACTTATATTATTCTATTCATTTGTTACTATGGAACTCAACCTGTTGGATCATTTTTGTATTGTTAAATGAGGTTCAAATATAATATTTTTACATAGTTTAAAAAAATATTTAAATGCGTTATTCAGATGTTTGTTTTGTCACTTTCGAACGCCTGTCACACGCGCTGATGGAAAAAAAATAGTACATAATTTTTATTACCCTGACAGAATATTAATTAATTAGCGTGTCATGATAAAAAATGTTTTAATTATGTTATGATCTAATAAAATATTAAGTTTTTTTTGTTAGCCGGTACTTTTGAAAATAACCCAACTTGGATGATCTTCTTTTTTGTTATTTTACATAAAAGCACATTTACATTTTTTGTTTCAATATAACTATTAGTATTTACAAGACACTACTGCACACGACTGTACAAATAGTCGGCATTGCGGTTTTTAAACCGAAGATATTTATTGTTTCGGCATTCTAAACCTAAACATGGATTAATTATAAAAGTCGGCATAAAGGAACCAAACTCAAAGAAACTTGAAAATTCGGCATAAGGGTAATCAATGTATGATATTTCAGTAAAGTCGACAAACAGGGAAAGTCGGCAGAAGGGTCAGCACTCATACCTACGTGATATTGGCGGAATTGTGTTTGACTGTAGACACAAAACATGCCATAAATAAAAGGAGAAGAAGAAGAATACACTAGCTGACCGGCGCGCGGCGGACTTCGTACCACTTTGACAAAACTGTCAAAGCGGTACGAAGGTTTGACAGTTTTGTCAAACCTTCGTACCGCAGCGGTGCGGGTGCGGTTTGTTTTGTTGTCATGGAAACCCATGACAACAAAATAAACAAAACGTTGACAGTTTCCATGAAACAAAACAAACAAATCATTCGTCCGCTTAAGAACATCCGTATCCCATGATGGAATAGCAGCGCCACCTACCGGGTCTAATCGTAAATTTAAACAATTCTCGAATCCACTTGAACACAGAAAATTTCATCCAAATTGGTCCAGCCGTTTAGATGACCCTTTACTATAATACTTTTATATTTTTAGTATTGAAACCTATATGTATTCTTATAAAATTATCCTAATTGTTTGTTGACAAGCATATCTCAATTTTTCAGGTTCATTCTCCTTACTGGGTACCATTTATGGAGTCATTGGTTCTCTCATGCTCTCACTTTATTCCATATATACTAAGAAAGTACTTCCCAGCGTAAATCAGGAAGTGTGGCTCCTGTCATACTACAACAATGCTTATTCTATAATATTATTTTTGCCATTAATAGTAATTAATGGTGAATTGAATGCCCTTTGGAATTATAGAAACTTTGATAGCACATATTTCTGGTTTCAAATGCTCATTGGCGGATTGTGTGGATTTGCTATTGGATATGTTACATCCTTACAAATAAAGGTACAGTAATTTATGGTTTATTTTATTTTTATTTTAATATATTTCAAAATTCACAGCTCTTAATCTAAATTAACAAACTTATATATTTAAACATACAGCCAATAGCGAATTTTCTATATATTTATAAAATCTGTAAATAAGTAAATAAGACGAGACCCAACCTGATGGGTTATTAAGTTCACTAGTAAAAGTAATATTTAATTATTTTTAAATTTAGGAAGATTCACAACATTTTATTCAGATCATATTTTATTGTTGTTTGTAAATAGCAGATTTATCTGTTTACATTAAGTGACTTCATTACTATATACAAACTGAACACCAAGACTTTGACAAGCTATTAAACATGTTATAATATACAATTGAACCACATTTTAACTGAAATAATTGGTTTTCAGGTAACATCACCTTTAACACATAATATATCAGGCACAGCTAAGGCGTGTGCACAGACTGTTATAGCCACACAGTGGTTCAATGAATCTAAAAATGTCCTTTGGTGGACATCCAACGTGATTGTATTAGCAAGCAGCGCATTATACGCCAGGTTCAAACAGGTAGAAATGGAAGAAAAGTCTAGAGTAGTTTCAGGCACTGCTGAAGAAGAAAAAAGTCTAGTATGATGCCTATCATAAGTTATTGTGTTTTCAACATGACTGCATTATAAATGTAGCTTTAAACGCCAGTATGCATTCTCCAAGAATCAGTGAAAAGGTACTAAATTTAATGTGTAATAAGTTATTTGTATAGAAAAAAATGTTTTTTTTTTATTGTTAATATTTAAATATATTTACTGTAGAAAGCACATCAGCGGTATACCAAATTGACTAATAATTTTATTTAGTTAAAACTTCTTTTATGGATCTACTCATTTGTTTGTAATAGTTGTTTTTATTAAAATGTATAATGTTCACGTAAACTTTAAAAAACAACATTATAATTTGATGCTAGTTTGAAATGTGGACTCCAGTTTGTATAGATATGTACATTTTATTTTAATCTTACTTATTGCATTTAATCTTTAATGGTTTACATTATTAATATGACAGACAACTAATTAGTTTTTTAAGTTTGTGACAAAAAAATAAAAGATAGTCCCTATTAAATATGCCTACCGACTTAGTAAAGCCCCACATCTTTACTGAGCTACTCGAGGGGTTTGGGGGGTATATCATTTCTCACTTCCCATTTCTAATATCATTCATCATCATCATATATGGAAATATTGTTTGTAAGAAAAATTACTTTGACACTGGCTAAATGTGCTAATCGCACAAAGCCATCAATAAAAAAAAAAAAAAATATGCCTACCTAAGAATTGTAAATGTCATTACATTAATGTATACATAAAAACCGTCGCAATTCTTATTTATGTTAACTTATATACCTTTTTTTGGATCAATTCTTATTTAGGGGTGCATGATATTTAATTACATTTGTATAGAAATATATTTATTGTAATTATATATTTTAATTGTTAGACACTTTCGATCTTAATAATTTCGATAATTGACGCATAATAATTTTATATTTTGGATTCGAAAACAAATTATATGCTTCATTCGGATCCAGAAAGTGGTCATAAAGTTCTAAGCCATAAGTTTTCTTCCAGTCTCTTGTAAATATTGTATTATTAAACGATATCCATTCTGTGTACCTATACCTCTTTGTTTTTATACTGTAGCCCATGATTGTTATATCTTTTAAACGTGGTTTATCTGAATTTGCTTGAGGATACACACTGGGTCTTGGGTATTGACTAATAGCATATACATTGCTACGTTGATTAAAATAATTAGATTCCATAAGTGGAAGTAAGCTTTCCCCGTCAAAACATAACATAAGGTCCTTTGCGCCACGACATTTAGGTATTTTATCATGATGTCCAATTAAATGAACTAGTGTCGGAAAAATATCGACGAGCTCGACAGGGGTCGACACTGATTTGGGGTACAAACCAGGAACTGAGAATATTAATGGCACTTTCAGTGCAACACCAAAGTTACTATACTTGGCCCATAGTCCATTTTCACCCAATAACCACCCTGAAACAAAAAAAAAAAACACTATTGTAGGACTATTGTGGTCAAAAATATTTAAGAAAGAGAGTATTTTAAGAAATCAAAGATTGTTCGAAAACTTTTTTATCCAAGCCAATATAGACACAATATTACGAGTTAAGACTTATTTTACCTAAATGCTTGTATATTTTTGACTACGGTTGTATTTTTATAATTCTTAAGCTGATCGTACTTACTTCGTTATACAATACATTGTTAATTTAATCTAAGTAGAACAATTATGGCTTTTAAACCTATTGCTTTATGCTGTTTTATATTCATAACTCGAATAGTAATGAGCTGTGTAAAATAAAAACTTACCGTGATCGCTTGTCAGAACGATAATGGTATTGTCTAGATTGATTGAACGTACTAGTTCTCCGACTAAGTCATCGATGTACCGCGCAGCGGCGTAATAGCTCTGCCTTATTTTGATTGTCCACGCTGTAGGCATCCTCCCAAACGGGAATGATAAGTTAAGACTCTTTATGTCATCACGTTTGCGCACATCGGTCCAAGGATGCCATGCTACTAGAGGCAAGTCTATCGGTTTATTTGGAAACTTTGGTGGCTTCACTTCACTTATAGGAATTTTATCTGTGAAAAAAGATTAATTAATATTTTAAAGTCGTAGCAAAGGCTGCTCAGATAATATTAAAGAATAATGTGTTATGATATTCATTATGTAAACGAATACAAAAGCATGCGACAGAGTCGTAAAAACTACTAACAATAAACTAGGTACTGTAGTGATCGGGACTGCTTGGAGGCGAGGCCTACAAGATTCGATTAATTTTGAACTGATTTAGATGATAAGAGATATAAGTAGTAATTATATAGCCAGCTTCTCAGTGGTTTAATAGTTAGAATGAAGTGTGAACTACATTCTAACTTTTCAACCACCTACACTCGGCGTCAAAAAAATCGCACCTCTTAGAAAATCACTTTCAAATGTCATTTACTCTTGATATGCACATGCAGTCGCATTAATTATGATTTTATTTACAAGGTTACTTAATTAACTTAATAAAAAACATTACTTTTCATTATCAAATAAAACCTAATGCAACAAATAAAGTGTCACAAAAATTCGATGCAAATTTTGCTACCCGTGAGAGTTGCTAGTTGCGCTTCCTTTGTTGGTATAAAACGGTCAACACGGGTTCAATGTGGGTCATTCGCTATTCAACCGTTGAAGAGGACACACGCACAGATTTTGATGGATACCACAGCTGATAAAGCCGCTCAAGTGGTTGCACTACTGCAATCAGGGGTGCGGCAGTGTGATGTCGCCCGGCAACTGAACCTGAGCCGTTATTCCGTTCGAAGAGTGTACCAGCGCTTCATAGAGACCGGTGGCTATATCCGCAGACACGGTTCGGGTAGACGTCGCTGCACTTCGGAAAGAGACGACCGGTTCGTTGTGTCGAACTCTTTGAGAAATCGTTTCTCCAACGCTGTTGAGTTGCAACAGCAGCTCCAGGCAGTTCGCAGACGCACCGTAAGCGTATCTACGGTTAGAAGAAGATTGAAGGAGAAGAAGATAGCGGCCCACAGAGCTGCTACGGGTCCAAAATTGACTGCAGCGCATCGGCGAGCCCGCTTGCAGTTTGCTCGTGACCACGTCGATTGGACCCTTGAGCAGTGGAGAGCTGTTCTCTTCTCAGACGAGACGCGAGTGTGTCTTTTCTGCAACGACCGACGGAGAAGAGTATACCGGAGGCAGGGTGAACGTTTCGCCCAAGCCTGCATCCAGGAGACGGTGGAATATGGTGGCGGATCCTGCATGTTCTGGGGCGGTATGTCTGCTGCCGGCAAAACCGACCTTGTCTGCGTCTCCCGGACTGGAGGTGCTCGCGGACAAGGGTCGCTGACTGCTCGCCGCTATGTCACTGAGGTCCTGGAAGTGCATGTGGTCCCCTTTGCCGAATCTTTTGGCGAGGGGTTCACATTAATGCACGACAACGCTCGCGCTCACACTGCAGGCATCGTGAGCGACTTCTTGCAGAGGTCCCAAATCTCTGTGATGCAGTGGCCAGCGCGAAGTCCGGATCTGAATCCAATAGAGCACCTCTGGGACCATCTTAAACGTAAGGTTCGATCTCGGGATCCAGCTCCTTCGACTCTACAGGAGCTCCAAGACGCGGTGATTGAAGAATGGGGGCTTATCCCTCAAGAAGAGCTCCTGAAGTTGGTGAGGTCCATGAGGGACCGTATGGAAGCCGTGATCAGGGCAAGGGGGGGTAACACTAGATTTTAAGTTAATTTTAAGACACTTTTTGTACATTTTTCTTTGTAAATTATCTGTTGTTAATTAGGACTTAATTAAGGATTTTTATTATTTTATTAATTTTAATGTTGTTTGTATAATTATAATTAAACAGAAAGTTAAATTTAATTGTTTTTTGATACTCCTTTTTGTTACCTTTCTAATGATACCCAACACTATCCTCTACATAAGGTTTAAGAATTTTTAAAGATGATTTTTAAAAGGTGCGATTTTTTTGACGCCGAGTGTATATGGCTTTTTCGACACGTGGTGATATGAAGGAGAAGCGCTACGTGTTTTTCAAGCCGTAGTGGACGAAGAATCCCTAAAGTTTTTGTAGGGACTGGCAGAGGGCATCCCGTAAGCGTGTCCCTTACTATTTCTCAGAGGCGTTTAAGTCTGGTGACGACTGACGACAGCGGAAACTCAGGGCAGCGCCGCGCTTAAGGTAGAGCGAGTGGAGCGATCGCTCTAGGCATGTGGCAAGAAGCGCCAAAATGCTAAATGCGCAAAAACCACAACACCGGAGTTCGGATAGGTAATGTGAAAGCGTCGACGAAAAGGCGCCAATATACAATCTAGCTCTACCTTGATCTAAGGCTAGGGCCGGCGCTACCCCTAGGGCGCCTGTAAAAGCTAGAAATGCGGCTTGATTTGACAGGTCCACCTCCGCGTGTGGTAGCGCATTAGTCCTACCTAAGTGTTCTTAGTAGGTAACTTAAAATAAGCATCATAAAATAGCTCTTAACAATTGTTGAGTGCTCGACGAAGAATTATGTACCTACACTGAAAGCGATATACACCAGTGCCATTATATAATATTTATCCAGACCACTCCGCCGGTGCAACCGTCTGTGGTCTAGTGGCTAAGACCATCGGTTTAGACCCGGAGGTCCCGGGTTCGATTCCCAGCGGGGAATACATGTTTGTGTACTCGGTTTGATTGGTGGTAGGGCTGTTAGTCCGCCTGGTTAGCTACCACCATCTTATCTAAATATGTCGCCATAACATCAATCTTTGTAGCATTGTTGTATTCCGGCAGCTAGAGATAATCTTATCTCTGGCTATCTAGCCAGTGCCTCACTAATTGAGGTTCCCGGGTGAAGTGCGCTTCCATCATTGGCCTTATCATCACTTTACATCAGGTGAGATCAAGGCCCTGTGCTTACCCGTAAAATATGAAAAAAAAAAAACGATCGGCATAGTCTGCTTATTTGGGCCTCAAACTTGTTAACCTTTTCACCGCCCAACTATCCTGCACGCGATGTCCCGCTGTACGCCAACGTATAAATGTATTTTAATAAAGTAGGTACAAAGAAGAACTTCTATAGAAGTGCTGGCGTGGACGGCACGAAAATCTCGAACGTCTATAAGTAGAAGTTGTTGGCGGTAAAAAGGTTAATTAAATAACGTTTTAATAGGTGCCTTTTTTAACGAGTATGATTCCTTAGGGAGCCGTCTCGAGCGGTTTGTTGCCCCCAATCCGGGAACGGGGACACTAGTCCATGATGCCATTCCCTCTACAAAACCTTTGACGGTGTTTCGATCACACGGCTTGAAGAACTTTAAGTTTCTCGTCGCTCCCAAAAGTCCGGTGACGGTGAAAATTCCATCAGAAGAAATAAGCAAACGCCAGAAAAAAAATGGGTGATGGTCTGCTCGACCCACTAAACCACTCGGTATCCTTAGAATCCCGAGAACTCAACAGACCCTTTTCGCGCGGGTGCCCCTTTCTAGGGCACTCAATTACGTACACGCATCTCATACATACCCAGATATTCCAAAGGAAATTTTATTGGCAAATGTGGTTTGTGAAAACCCACTGCAAGTAGATAAGGTGTTTTAGCCATACTTTTGCGTGCTATTATTTTTTTCGCAAAATTGAGTGATTGTAAGTCCGGCAAACTTTTTCCGGGTTGATCCAGTACTTTGACAGGACATATTAAGTTACTCTGAAGTTGTTTAGTTATCTGATCTTCACAAACAGGTGCGTCTTTGTATATCTCGGTTGGAGGATGATAGGGTTTACGAGACCAACTGTAAGGATAGTCGTCTGTAAAGTTTGAACTTATTCCCGGATGGAAAATTTTGCCAACTGAAAATGTTTCATAACCATTTTCTTTGAAATACTGCGGAAATGTTGTAAAATTGCCGGCTGCTTGGCGCCAGTAACTATAAAAGTCATATAATTTCAGTGAATCTGGTCGTCGCCCTGTTAATATTGAGTTGCGACTAGGAGCACATAACGCTTGCTGCAACAAAAAAAAATAAATTCAATGTTAAGCTTCGATCAAATGTATTTACTAGATTTCCGAAAACGGTAGGTAACTTAGGGCCACGAAGCCACAAAGACGTTTGTGACGATGTCTGTAAATATTTAAGTACAAATATTTTCAACCTTAATTTAATTTTTATTGAATATTTATAAAATACGGTGAAAAAATTAAACACCTACCCGACCCAGCCAGGAATCGAACCTGGGTCTTCCGAAATCCGAGCGGCTGGACCGCTATGCTACCGGGAAGGCTGACGTAAGCGCTGAATTTTGTCAAAGTAAAATTTACTATAGCGTTGTGTTATCAAATTTGTGGTATTTCATCTGTAAAGATGAACTGTTCTCCCTATCCATCAAGGCTCGTGCCCCAGCAGTGAGGACATAAAATGAGCTGATGATGATGATGTCAAGTTCGATTCCTGGCTGGATCGGGTAGGCGTTTAATTTTTTCACTGTATTTAATTCACCTTCAGTGCAGCAATTACCTAGCACCTAATATAAAAAAGTAAAATAATTTTTATTTTTAAGATTTAAGGTTCAGGCTGAAGTTGTTGATGCTATATTCCAAAGTTTTTTCAGATTTTGTTATTCGTTTAAATGTATAGTTTAAGCAAACACGGTGCCAAGTGCAAGTTTCATTCGCCATTCGATCACGTTAAACGAAAACGAGAATTTGTATGGCAAAATATTAACTCCCCCGTGTGCCGCCAGGTGGCGCTGCTTCAATGTCATACTAATTTTCGTTTTCGTAAACGTAATCGAATGAATACGGATAGCAAACAAAACTCACACTAGGCACCCTGGACTACTTTCGAGATGCATTTTTGTTCCGGATATAATAAAAAATAATAAAAAAGTATGTTTATTTTCTGTAACAATATTTTTGTTTTACATAATTTAATTTAATGTCTAAAACTTTAAAAATATACGTACACGTTAAAATAATAACCTCTTACTTTTTAGAAAGTCAGCTAAAAAACAAACAAAGTGGAAATACAACCTACCTGTGCGAAAGCTGTTTTAAAGTTTATACTTTTTGCCGCCAATCTCTGAATATTTGGCATAATAATGTCTGTTTCCGTTAGATATCGCAAATCGTCAACAAATATAAACAAAATATTTGGTTTTATTATAAAACTTGAACTCATCTTTAACAAAATTAATAATAATAAAATTAGAGAGCTATTGAATTTTATTTTTGCCATTTCCGTCAGATTTTAATTACAGTTTTTTTTTAACTGGCGAACAAAGAGATTTTGAGGTATATGCATGGGTTTTTCTATGCGAACGAGATCTCTAATTCTACAATTCTCTACTGGGTTGTCATTATCACACAGAGTCACAGAGCGTGTTGCGTTTTGTTATATCGCCTCCCTACTTTATGTCTGTGACACAGAGCCTTTTTAGTTATTTATTTAATGTCGACGTTATCACTAAACTTTCGTAAAAAAGAAAAAAAAATGATTACAGTACATAGTCGATAGTCGAGTCAATTCAATTTCTTGTTATGATGAAGATGGCTCTCGCTACGATGTTTGACATCTCACCTTAGTTTATGCAATTTTAACATTTCTGAGCACTATATTGAGGCATATCATCAGTAAATATTTATTAATACCTATATAGTTTAAAAGTCTATTACACACGAAATGGTAGAAATCTATATTACAATATAAAATAGAATATTAAACTGGACCAATGTCGTAACACCCATCATTTTGATATGGCAAATGTCTTTTATTGAGTATTTACTGCATTCTCAATTCAATTCAATTAAATTTTTTGAAAGATGGCTCTTGCTAAGATTTGTAAAAAATATACGTCATTGTTAATTCGGGTGGTATATTTTTTTACAAATCTTAAAGAGAATGCAGTAAATACTCATTAGAAGACATTTGCCATATCAAAATGATGACACAATAGTCACTGAATAATATCTTTGCAGTAAATACTCATAAGCACAACGCCTATTAAAGTCTTAAGCAGAGTTACGGACAATGTCAAAACACTAATAACCTGCCCTAAAACTAGACACTGGCTAAATCGTAGCGAAAGCCATTTCTCAAGAAATTGAATCACTCATTAGAAGACATTTGCCTTATCAAAATGATGACACAATAAGTCACAGAATAATATTTTTGCAGTAAATAGTACCTACTCCCTTGCCTGTGTGG
Organism: Eudonia lacustrata; assembly: GCA_947562085.1. NCBI lineage: Eukaryota > Metazoa > Arthropoda > Insecta > Lepidoptera > Crambidae > Eudonia > Eudonia lacustrata. The sequence continues at coordinate 4,578,484 of OX387316.1, forward strand.
TGCCGGGGATAAAGAATTGCACCACCCCATCTCAACCCGTGGGTGTCGTAAAAGGCGACTAAGGGACCATTCCAGAGGATGGGCAGCAGCATCTCTCTGAGGTTACTTTCAACTAGTGATGGGAAATTCCCGAGAATGTTCTTTCAGTGAGAACTTTGCTGTTAAGTTCTCGAGAATATTCTTTTGGAAGAGAATTTAAGAGAATTTATAAATTGGATGACTATCTCAATAATCTGATTAAATGAATGGAACTGCGATTGCATTTCTGCTTTATTTACAAATATTTCACACGGAAAATTTAAATTATTGTCTTTCCTGAGGTTAAATTCTTCTAAGCGAGAATATTTTGAAGAAAATTCTCGTAAGTTCTTTTTAAATTTCCTGCAAAATTTAATAATTCATTTTGGCGATAAAATAGACACATCAGTATTTTCAAACAATCACCTTTAATAAAGTTCTCAAGATTTAACAACTCTAAATAATTCAAATTCTTCAAAATCAACATGAAAAAATCTTAATGATAATGACTAATCTTGACAAGAAATTTTAATAACATGTAATCTGAAATACGAAAACTTCTACTCGAAGTGGGTTACTTTACGATACACAGTGTGAACGAAACTACGAAGAGTTTAAATGCTGTTCTGTCTCTCTTATGGCGGAGGTACCCAAACCTGGATTAGGTTCCTCGGTTTTCTTGGCAAAAGTTTGTAACTTATTAAATATTTTCCAATTTTTTCGCTGATAGACGGCAGGGAATTAACTGATGTAAACAAAATGGCGGCGGTGCGTGGCTGGCGGGCCGGGGCGCGGGGAGAGGGCGCATACATGCTACGCTACTAGCGCGACTAAACAAAACGTTTGTACATAAAAAATATTGCGGTCGAAACTTAAAATCAATTTTTACTCGCAAGGTTATCGGCAAAAACGATGGTACTGTGATAATTATTAGCTAAATAAACTGAGATACCTACTTATTTTATACAATACTGCCATCGTAGTTCAAAACCTCTTAAAGAATACATGTTTTTTCTAAAAATACGAAAATCTTCATCCAATTTTAAATTCTCTTAAATTCTCCTTGATCTGAGAATATTCTCAATTAAAAGGAAAATTCTAGAATATTCCCGATTGGAGAATATTCTCACTTGGAGAATTTTCTCGCGACCCATCACTACTTTCAACCTACTGCGATCGCCAACCCGCCTGCCAAGCGTGGCGATTATGGCAAATACCCCCCATCTTGGGGGAGGCCTTTGCCCAGCAGTGGACGTCTTTTGGCTGAGATGATGATGATGATGATGAGTACCTACTCATCTCAGAATAATATAGCTTTAGTTATTGTTCTGAGATACTCATTATAAGACATGTCACACTCCCAAGTAACACATCAAAGCAGTATAACGGCCGACTTACAGCATTTCTGTATCTTTTTCGCACTTTGAGTTTGTTTTTTAGTAGCTTTACAAACGTTTATACGGCTACTGTAATGCTTATTTGGGCACAAATTATACGGCTTTAGATCATAAATAGGTTCACATTAGTTGTTTAATTACATTACACAGACATTATATTAGCATTATTGTGGTCAAGGAAGGTAACAATTGCATTAAAGAAGCATTATTATGGTCAATGAAGTTGCTAATCGCATTACAGAAGCACTAAGCTAGCAATATTTTTGATAATGAAGATGTTAATTGCATTACAAAAGCATTAGACGAGCTATTTAAGTGTTTACAAATAGAACTTAATCAATCCTACATCATTGCAAAAACATCTCTAACACCACGGTACAAATGTTTATAATAAATTGACGTTGCAATTAAACTACTTTGACTTGCAATATAATAGTGGACGAAGACTGTCTATGTCAAAACGCTTGATTGTGAAAACAAAATTTATAATACTGGCTAATAGTTTTTGACTTTTTATTGTTTCATGCCATCAAAATTAATGCGCAATGTAGTTTACTGTAAATGTCTACTTATGTTTCATTGAAAATTTTCACGCGCCTTCTATATTTTGTGGTTTTGATCTAAAATGTTAAATATAGATATGTGTGAAATAATCAAAAAAATATGTATTTCTAGTATATAACGTATTTTGCATAATTAACATAATTGTATTGGTTGGGCAGTATATTTAATAAGGTTTTATCCTTGTTTTATAGATTTATTGCTTTTATAAATAGGTCCAAATGATAATATTTTAGGTTATAAAATATTTACAAAATGGTGTCTGTCTATAGCAGCTCGGTGAGCCTTTAAAAAAGCAAATTAGTGCCGCCTGCAGTGTAAATACTCACACGTGAGCAATTATTAAGCCAGAAGCCAGAAGAGCAAAACAATAAAAGCCATACGCATTACAATAAGTCACGTGTATTTGATTAAAGAGCTGTTGGCTGTACAGCAGAACTCAGTTGATCATTAAAAATGCAAGCATTACATTGATTCACGTTTATGCTGTTCAGCAGTACTAGGCTTTTACTTACCACTTAAAAGTGCTATTATACAACAAAAGGCACTAGAAACTGCTCAAAGCTGTATAATGAATTTACGGTGCATTATAATGCAACAACTTTATGCTATTAAGCAGCATTAAGCATATCCTTACTACTTTAAAATGCTATTGTACCTCCTAGGGCACTATAAACAGCTGAAAGCTGTATAGATGTGTGTAGAATTGCTGCACTACCACTAAAGGCTTTAAAAAAGCATTTTGATATGTCATTATGCAACCGTTATACAGTGTAAAGCATCATAATAGTTTTGAGATGCCAATATGAGGCGTCAAGATGCTCGGTGAACTTATATAAGAGTTTACACGGACCTGAAGTTTTACATAAGTTTACTATTCGTTTCTTAAAATGCTTCCTGTGTTACTTGGGACTGTTATCCTATCTGCCGCGCAAGTTTCGAAAAAATAGATCGTAATGTCAGCACCTCAAAACACAATCACAAACACAGTAAGTTGTACTTACTGCGTTCATAAATTGTGCGGCAGTATCACACTGTTACGATCACATTTCTACGAAATCTCTCCCACAAATTATTGTATATATAGAAGGCGAGCCGATCTCACTGTTACGGATCACACTGTTACGACCCCTAGCTCCGTCCCTTTTCTACGTAATCATTCCCACAAATTGGCTCGTTCTAGGCTTGCATTTGGCTACTTTCTCACCTGATGGTAAGTGATGTGATGATGTAGCCTACGATGTGACATGCTTGCCTAGAAGGTACCTATTCACTTGCGATTTGAAGACCCCAATGGTATATTTGATGGGAAACACAGACTGAGGCAAGGAGTTCCACAGCTTTGCGGTACGTAAGAAAAACGTGGACGCATAACGCTTCGTACGCATGGGTGGAATCTCTACTGTATAACTATGGCGTCGCGCAGTTTTTCTGGTTGTCCTGTGATAAAAAGGTGATGGAGGAGTTAAATTCAACAATTTCAAAGCCAATTACAAAAAAATCATACCTAGAAGCTCAAGATGGTCGCAAATGGGAACAGAGACACTTCGGAAAGTAGGAGTCAAGGTGAAAGGACTCCGTTTAGCGGATAATAGACACGCCTGTGTTTTGGTGGCGTTGAACCATAAAGTTATTATAACAACGGAACTTTATGCGTTGAACTTGACCAGATTCGTGACACACCAATCGGATATTTCTTTTAAGGATGAGTTCAAACTCTCAACCATGGTCTCTCTCAAAGACTGGCTCTGAGCTCCACCAGTTCGTGCGTTGGATGTATATAACTCTTTAAGACAGTGCTGTCATCTGCGTACCCAAGTATACCGGGTTTTAACAGGTCGTTGATGTCCCACAGGCCCCTGTCTGTGGGACATCACCAGTACCAGTACCAGATACCAGTCTTTAAAGAAAGGCGAAAGAGGCGTGTCAGAATTGGTGCTAACTCCGGCGCACATGTCCTTAAAACTATAGCTGGAATTCCATCCGGGCCGTTAGCTTTGTTCACGTTAAGATTGCGTAGTGTTTTACGTACCTCCATCTGGCGTATGCAGATTTCGGACATGGTCGTTTCGCAAACCGCTGCACTTGGGGGTACGGCACCACCAGCGTCAAGAACAGCGTTAAGACTCCGCGAAGAGAGTGGCAAATATATTAGCCTTTTCAGTGGCGGTGTGAGTTAATAGCTAGGTTTCAGTAGTGGAGGAAGTGAGGGCCAACAGAAGTTCAACCGACTTTGCCAGGGACCAGAACGCTTTGCTACCCGAGGGATATGCAGACAGTCTGTTCCCGATTCGGCTAATATGATCGAAACGAGCCTTCTTTTGCGCCTTTTTGCTTGACTTGGCGGCTCGGTTAAAGGCTTTCTTCTTTTCACGGACGTCCGTAGTCTAGCGAATTTGAGCGTCAGCCCTGGCTAGAATGCTTCATGCTTCAGCGCTTCCGCACTTTTACATTGGGCTCCAAACCATAAGCGAGCTTTACTGTTCAGAGAAACATCAGAGAACGGAATATAGTATTCCATTCCTTGACGCAAAACTTCTGCCACAGCTGCTTCACATGTCGAGGCATCGCTAGAAGAAAAGCAGGCCTGCTAACGAGTAATATAAATAAATAAAAATAAGAAATTTTGAGTTGCAAAGGTTTTACCAAGAATAAGTCCCGTAACTTTAAACTAAACAAAAAACAAAAAAAAATGCACAAATATAATAAATATCTAGATTACTTCCTATTGCTAAAAAACAGTGTTCTCAAGGTGCCGTCTCACGGATAGCCCTGGATATAGCTACAATATGTATTAATAGTGCGTGAAATTCTGACTCTGTCAGTATAAATTGTTTATGTGAAAACGCAGTGAAACTATATAAAAAATATGTAAAGTTCTAGGAACAAATATGTTGTTTTCATACAGTGGCACACAAAATTAATATTATTAGTTAATATCTTATTACAAAAAGAGATGTCGTAACTTTTTTTAAAGTAAGCATATTTGTTCAGCCTATTTTCCGTTGTCACGGTTGCCTTTTGACGCCAGTTCGAAATGCCATTTACAAGTCTATCTCCGTTAATTTAAGAGCAATCCTTATCCTTTTGCATAGCGCGGGCACTAATTCGGCACTCGCACTAATTATGTGTGTAAATTCCGTTGCTATAAGTATAATAATAATAATAAACTTTCCTACACTCACACCAATTATCTAGCCCAAGAGAAGCTTCGTTATGAAACTCGTTAAATGGTTGCTAGACAACAACAACAACAAACATACTTAAAATACTTAAATACATACTTATTATACATAGAAAACACCCAGACCCGAGACAATTTAGAAAAACAATAATTTCTAAATTGACCCGACCGGGGATCGAACCCGGGACCTCAGAGATGGCGTCACCATGAAAACCGTTGTACAAACCACTCGACCAAGGAGGTCGTCAAAAGTAGTTTTCGAGAACGGTCATGGGTACGCCAGCTTGATCGTGATGCCAGCATACACACTAAAATTATTTTATGTTTGCAGTAATAACGCACTAAAAGAGGGCATAACCGTGGCATAACCACAAACATGAAATCGACCATGTGTACGCTACCTTAAAGGACACTGATTTTTGCTGTGTACGCTTGCAAAACAGCCAAGCTAGTGTACACATGACGTACTCAAAAACGGCTTTAAATGATAAGATCCTTGCAAAGTTTCATAATAATTGCTCTTAAAGAAACGGAGATAAGTATTAAATAAAAAAGACCTGTAAATGACATTATTGAGAGGCAGTATTTAGTTTTTGTTTTAATTAACAAGGCTTTATACGCGCTTAAAAGGCGTAATTAATATAACAAACGTGAAATAGATAATGTGTACGCTACCATAAAGGACACACACATACACATTGTTGTCGCGTTCGAGTCGGTCGCTCGGTCGTACAATAGAGAGCGTCATCTATAAAAACGGGCCAATTTACGTAACTCTCATTTCACACACGCACAAATAACAATAATAAAAACAAAATACGTCTCTATAGGTACCGCACGCACACTATCACAGAGAGGCATGCATATGCATGCCAAAACACACACTTCTATAAAAATAAGTGGGTGTATGTATGTATGTATGTATGTTCAAGTCAAGTATTGTCATTCAAATCATCTGTTTCGTGAATCGTTGTATATTTTGTACCTATATAACTTTAATTTATTCGAAATTTATTTATTGAAAAGTGTTTAGTTAGTTAATATTAAATGAATGAGAGCGTATGAAAGTGATGTTTAGTGAAGTTTTGTTTTAAATTCTTGTGACGTCATTTTTTTGACTGCCAGCAGTAACGACGCAGTTGCATTTTTATGAAAAAAATGGAGCTAAAGTGAAGATTACTCTCTTCAAGAAGGTAAGTTTGTAGTAGGACAGACATGTTTTCGTATTATTTAATGTCTGAGGTAGATTTAGACCTTAGGAGTTAGCAGTTGAACAGTTGCATCGATTTCCTTTGTCCTCGGCCCCTTGTCTTGTTCGTAAACATATACAAATTGCTAATATGCATAGCAGCCAGCTGTTCCACAACAACACAGTAGAAGCGATCGTACATTTTATCATTGATTTTTTAGGAAGGTGAGTGTAAGAGTATCCTTCACAATTATGTAATCAATAACATTATGATGCCCTTGTTTATTTATTTACAATTTACTTAGTATACTTTCTAGAACCCTTGTATTTAATGTTACTAGTTGTTTTTTGTTTTACCTGTTCAATGTGTATTTTTAAGTTAATCTTACATGGTTGATTCTATTTTTAAATATTGTTGGTAGTTTTGTAAATTAATGACTAAAATAAATAAACAAATAGTGCATAATTATCAAGAAATTAAAGATTGGAGACTTTCTCTCTTCGTTTTTGTACCTACATTTACAATTAACAAATAAAACTAACAAACTTTCCTTAAACAATTTTTACCTACTAAATTATAGTTTCTGAAGCTAAGATAGGTACAACAAAGCTACCCACAATTTTAAAATTACTCCACTTACAGTCAACCACTCAATTAAAATATAATATTATTTAACAAACAAACAAACTTAGCTTTTCACTAGGTACCTATTAAATTTAATAGAAATGGAATAAAGAGCATATAAGTCAATATTCAATCAATTGCAATTAACATCTTGTTACTGCTTAAGGATGTTGTATTTAGTGAGATTGATAGATAAAGTTTATTTGGTACCGCATCACACACCCACCAACATAACATAAGCAAAAACAGTAGGTAGGTAAATATATAAACAAAAAACAAAGAGTAAAATTTCACATCTGCACTTGTGTATAAGCAAAGCACTAGTATTCTTCTACAACCCGGGGATGAGTCAAGCGCGTCACCGTGCTAGCGACCGAAGTAAAAACATTTATGTTATTATGATACAAAGTAATTACATTTCGAGGGAATTCCTTAACGATTTACAGCAGTTACCTTTAGTTGGGCTTACTTCATACGGTTCAACATGCCAAAATGTTTAGTTCGTACAAAAATAATACCTAATTAAGATTGAAGCTTTACATAGGAATACCACTACCTACTAGACCCTCGTTTCGTCATCCGAGAAGTATCCTTGTTAGGTCTACGTCTACCCATCACTAAAAATAGTAAAAAAAATTAATTTTAACAAAAAAAAACTGATTTTAAATAACAGGAAACTTAAAAAAGTAGAAACAGCTCTAAAAAGCAAGAAATAATATTGACATCATATTATTAATTACCTAGATACGCATATCAGTTTAAAAAAATGTCTACTGAAGTCTGGTGGGGCTTTTACAATAAAAAAGTGGAGATAATGGAACAACTATAAAGTTTATATGAAACAAAATTGTCCCCCGGCCGACCATCAACCACCCAACCACCAACCACCCAACTTCAATAGACCTTCTTTAAAACTGATAATGCGTATCTAGGTAATTAATAATATGATTTCAATATTATTTCTTGCTTTTTAGAGCTGTTTTTACTTTTTTGATTTGAAATGTCTTTTGTTTATTCTATCAAGATCATCAGTGATATTTACTTTATAATTTTAAACCAATAATGAAATTTGTAATTTTATTGTATTTGTATATGAGAAACTTAAAAGGTTGTGCAAACACTACACATTGGAATGAAACAACTTCAACGGATTACAACATTTTCAACTTTATTGGTCTTTTGTTTGTCTTGAAGTATACAGTACTTTAGCTCAGTTGTATTCCCATGCACTACCCATGCTACCATGCTACCAGAGATGTACTAATTATGTGACAAAACACAAGGTAATAATCTATACTAATATATAAAGCTGAAGAGTTTGTTTGTTTGTTTGTTTGTTTGAACGCGCTAATCTCAGGAACTACTGGTTCGAATTGAATAATTCTTTTTGTGTTGGATAGTCCATTTATCGAGGAAGGCTTTAGGCTATATAACATCACGCTGCGACCAATAGGAGCGAAGCATCAGTGAAAAATGTTGCAAAAACGGGAAAAGAGCCTAAAAAATTAAAAATGCTGCCGAAAGTCACTATTCCACGCGGACGAAGTCGCGAGCACAGCTAGTCCTCTTATAATTACTATAAGAATTACTAGATTAGATAGATTATATTACTAGAAGATGGTTGGTATTAATTAAATATTAAATCCCAGCCCTAACACCATACTGACTGCCAGACCAAAAGATACTGTAAGCTCTTTCTGCGTGAAACGGAATGCACCTGATTAAATTTAAATGAGGGTATACAAGCTACCAACTTATGAGACGACCAACACCTCAGTCTCCCTGTGACCACGGATCCTGCAAAGGGTTCGAAACGTCAGGATAAACATTAAATAAGTAATGTGTAAAATAAACGCGAGTAGATCCGTAAAACTTGTTTCATTTCAATTACTTTAAAGTAATTGACAATGATAGTATAACCATTCACTGCTCCATATACTAGATGTGGTATAAACACCTGCACATGAGGCTATCCAAATCTGTCAAATTACTTCAATAAATGTTCAACTTTAGTGGATGGACATAAGGCCTCTTCCTCACTGGATCGGTGCGTTTTCGTTTCGGTACCGCCTCTGCACCGACTCTGTACAGATTGTTTACCGAGCGCATGTAATCAAATGAGAGTTTTCAGACGAGTCGTTTCGGTACAGATTTTTTACCGAGCGCATACACGCGCCTCTGTATAAAATCTGTACAGAGCGGCCGGCCTCCTCCATCTCACCCCCGCCAGCTCGGCCGCGCGCCTCACTTACACCAGTCACACCACACCCAGCTACTGTACAATATCGAATGAACAATACCGTACCGAAAACATCCAGAGCCTGTCAGGAAATGTTTTTCAGCAGAAAATCTGTACAGATTCGGTGCAGAGGCGGTACCGAAACGACCGATCCGGTGAGGAAGAGGCCTAAAGTTCATTGTTTATTGAGGAATTTTGATTTTGTGGTAGTTTAATGTACAGGTGTATGTATTGTTATATTGTTTGGTATACAATGACACTTCAAAATATATATCGGTATGTCCACCAGGCTATAAACCAGTAGTATGTCAGCGGAGTCGCCGCGGCACTCGCGCTCGGGCGGGCCGCTCACGGTGCCGTCGCAACCGCCGAGCGACCGCAGCATCATCGACGCGGTCTCCGGGTTCATCAACGACGTCACACTCTCCTCCTCCTCCAATGTAGACCCAAAAGATGTTATACAATGGGCAAGGTTTGTGTGGACGATGTTATCAGTCATTATTTAAGTTCGTTGTACTGTAAAGTAATTAACAAATAATGATGATTAGCAAAATATAGGCATTAAGTATATTATAAATTACATCAACCTTTTTAATACAATATTTAACTCAGTTTCTTCATATTCCTACCGAGTGTAGTTAAATGAAAAGATATTACTCGTAAAACATCTAAGACCCCCGTTTTGTTTGACTATGCTAGCTATGAATTAACAAAAATAAAACAATGTTGCCTCTCAACTTGCCCACAAGCAACATTTGATTTTTTTCTTTTTCTCTTTGTTTAATAAGCCCTGGAGTTATTATAGATTGATGGTTAACAGGCAACAAGTGGCATTAAATTGGCATTAAATAGGGTCAGTTAGTCAGACTCAGTACAAAGTCTATAGTTTTTTTTGTTCCTTACTACTTACTTACTCATTAGTCAGTTTAACTGCTCTTACGAGCACTGATCAGTGCCTTAAACAATTAAAAGTCTTTTGTGTCTGTATTCACAGTAGACAACGTATTAATAGTAATTTAACAATAAAAATGTATTAGGTTCGAAACTGCTGACATCAACGAACCGACACCGGAGGGTGACGGCGACAATGACATAACCCCCCTCCTGCTCATCCTCGGCTACGGGTCGGGGGTGCAGGTGTGGCTAGTGCCGCCCACGGGCGAGGCGCAGGAGGTGCTCTCCTGGCGCCAGGGCACAGTGAGGGTGCTCCGTATACTGCCTACCCCGCAGCACGGCGACTGCTTCGCATCGAAGAGGCCCCTCATCGCTCTGTGCGACTCCGCTAGCCCCGGCCCGACTTTTTGCTCCCTGAGTTTCATTTCTATCAGAGGTGGTGAACAAGTAAGTTTTTATGGCACAAGCAGATAATTTAACTTAAATAATCGTAACCAAGAAAAACAATAAAGCCTTGAAATAAGAGATAAAATTATCTTATCTTAAGCTGTACCTTTTCACAGTCTCAGTCAGGCGCCCAATAATATTTGGAGCGCCTGAGATTTCGAATAATTTTACATTGCTTTTTCTAAATTATGATAATCCTGTTGAAATTACCACATAACAATACAATACACTACCGCCTGGTGATGGAGGCAGAAATAGATATAAAGATTTGGTAAAACATCTATCAGAAAGGCTTCCCTGCTCTTAACTCGGTATAGGATAAGCTCGCACGGAATCAGTTTTTTCGCATAACAGTACATTTTAAGAGAGTCTATAAGCTACATTTATGCTTTACCTATAACTTATTATTTCATTATCGATGATTCAGTACTTCAAATTATTTTAAACATTCCAACAGGTAAAAAGCATCAAGTTCAAGAATCCAATCTTGGATGTGTTGGCGAACAAACGCTCCGTTGTGGTGTCCTTCTCGGAGCGGTTCGCGGTGTTCGACGCTGCGACCTTGGAAGACAGAATGGCCATCACCACCTGTTACCCTTGCCCTTGTCCACTTGGTGGCAGCATGCCTATCAACCCGTTGGCGTTGGGATACCGATGGCTGGCGTACGCTGATAAGAAGCTTAATCAATCTAAGAGGAGCAGTGGTGGATGCGAAGGTGAGCTGTCTTTAATTGTTTTTTTGATAAACATTGATAGAAATCTTTTATCAACCCTTCAGGCTTAGGCTTGATAGCAAAATTCTAAGTATAGCTACGGTTTAAGTTAAAAGTCAAGATAGGATGAAATTCCCAATTGCAATCAATACAAAAATTTTACCTATAACTCCTTTTATCGGCACATAATTAAGTGCCTTAATTATTAACTTCCATTATTATTCCAAACTAGCTGTGCTCGCGACTTCGTCCGCGTGGAATAGTGACTTTCGGCAGCATTTTTAATTTTTTAGGCTCTTGTTCCCGTTTTTGAAACACTTTTCACTGATGCTTCGCTCCTATTGGTCGCAGCGTAATATTATATAGCCTAAAGCCTTCCTCGATAAATGGACTATCCAACACAAAAATAATTTTTCAATTCGAACCAGTAGTTCCTGAGATTAGCGCGTTCAAACAAACACACTCTTGAGCTTTATAATATTAATATAGATATCGATATAGATGTGGAGTAAAGATAAACTTCTTCTTCTAACCTTCTTTTAGTTCAAATGTTTATATAATTTTTAACGCAAATTTTGTTGCAAACAAATTTTTTTATCTTCTTTCAGTTTATTTTATGGAATAACAAGGATTTAATTAATTTACTTGTGCTATGTCTTATTTGCTTTTATAATATTGTTTTCTACTATATTATCACCTGCGGCGAAAACTAATCTACGCACATTGTATCGGAAAAAGCTTCTAGGTATGAATAACAAATAACAGGTGTTAGTGAGTGACTCATTGTTGTCTGCAGCTCAAAGTTAATCTTCTTTTTCACATAGTTTGTCTATATTTTCATTATCATGTAGGTTACAATTAGTGGACAGCAAACAATATATTTCCTTTGTTTTTATCGTTTACGGCTGGCTATTGACTTGGCTATTAATCACGCTGACCTTACGGCATGTGTGCATATCGTAAAATACCCCTTATTGTAAAACAATTCGTGCACGCTCAACTATGTATAGCGCGCAATATGCACATTTTCATATCGTTAATTATTATTGGAGTAAATAACGAGGCATTCGACACAGTACTAGATTTAAAAAAAATTAAAATGTGTAACGAATATTGTAAATAATAAATGCCAATAACTCGTACATCAGTAGTTCTTTACTTTTTAAATGTGGGATTTATTTATGTGTTGAAATAAAAGAAGCTTATAGACTTCTGTTTAATAATTTAAATGCATTCTGTCTGTTATTATTCTTGTATTATGTTGATAAAGCGCGTCCGCATAAAAGCCGACTTCTATTGTGGCATGGCATTGTGCCTTACAATGTCGCCTGTTCATTTACGTCTTCAATCCGACGAATATATTTAAGGCGGCGCATTGGAAATTTACGTGGCGAGTATCTTGATTTTTCCCAACAATTACAAAACATATGAAAGTGATATTTGATGACATGATTTTTCATTTAATTGACTTCATTTTGTTAGTTGCAGAAACAGGTTTTTTCAACTTTTATAACTGAGAAAAAAATATCAAAGTAACCTCTTTTAAAACATAGATTCGCATTTTACAGGCTAACCAGATCGATTTAAGCATCTAAATTTTCTTAGTAGATTAGTCTTAACACACACTTTAAAACTGTAGTTCATTTTTTTCTAAATAATTTGTAGTTTTAATTTGAAGGAAAAAAAAAACAGTTTTTCTTATGGTACGGGGCGCAAACGCTCGTATCATAACGTATGAGATTTTATGTTTAGCGATGCGTCGCCTTAACACAACATGTCTAAATCTGGCGCTTTTTAACCAAGTCACATTCGAAAGGATTGTTACCCTTTCGAATTTCGCTTGGTATGTATTAAATTTTTTTGTTATTTAAATGTTAAAATTATATTATAATGTTAAGTGTTGTGTTTTAAAATATCAACTGGAAAATATTAATTACCACTTAACTTAAAGTGTTGTGACATGGTGAAAGGTTTAGCTATTTTAAAATATCTTTTATTATTAATAATTATTATTAAACAGACAGGCAGTTGAGACTCTGTTTCTTTTTTGAATATTAATATCTAGGCTATTAAAGCGAATAAGAATTTAAAAAGGGGAATACTACAATATTGTTCAGTGACGTTATCCTACTAATATTATAAACGCGAAAGTTTGTAAGTATGGATGTTTGTTACTCTTTCACGTAAAAACTACTAAATGGATTTGGATGAAATTCGGCATACAGATAGTTTATAACCGGGAATAACACATAGGATAGTTTTTATCCAGATATTCCCACGGGAACGGGAACCATACGCGGGTGAAACCGTGAGCGGCCACTAGTTTGCTATAAATACCTGTTATTATTTTATTTATAACCAAACTTATCCACGTCCAAACACAAAGCGCACATACTTCGGTCCAAACACAAAGCGCACTTTTCAAGTTCACTCCATAACATTATCGTAGTATTTTAGAGCATGGTTCGAGCATGAGCGTAAATCGGGATTATGTTTAACAAATGTTTTATTCATATCAAGAAATAGATTACAATATTAGATAATATAGCTAACATCCAGTCTTTTCATTACTTACATCAGGTAAGATTAATGATAAGCTTAAGTGCTTTAAAACATTGTTTTTCACGAAAACATGTTTCAGGCGAAGGCGTGACCAGCTATACTGCAACCGTGCTCCACGCGGCCAAGTCCCTCAGCAAGGGTCTACGCGGTCTGGGCGAGAGCGTGGCGCACAGTCTCGCGGGCGGCCGCAGCACCTCACAGTCGCCGTCGCCGCCCAACGCTGATATACAGCAGCCGGGGGTCGTCACCATAGTGGACATTGAGGTGCATAACCAGTGATGCGGGATCGGGATAGGCATGTTATCTAAGGACATTTAGGGTTCCTACTGAGCGCATGCTTCCTCACATTAACAACAGCTCAGTGTAGACGGTGGGCAGACTAGATTGTTATAGTATGATTGTGGACCATTGGGACGGCGGCCCGGCCTTTCAAAATAGAGATCAGCTCGAGATTATTTCGCAAAAACACTGCAAAAACTGTTTATTTTAGAAATATTTTAAAATATTTTAATGTTTTAAGAGTCGAAAAAAACCAAAAAGCTTGAATCGCAACAAGATCGCAATATAGAATAAGAAGAATAAGAAATTATTTATTGACGATCACACATACATTACAGAAAGATATATAGGTACGATGCAATAAGGTAACATGTTAAAAATAATAGTAGGTAATAATAAAACAACAGGAAACATGAAAGTGAGTGAAGGCCAACTAGGACCCTGCCTCAGCTGGTGCCGCTGCGGTGCTGAAAAACAAACACCACCACAACGACGCTGGTATTCTGACAGGGCCTATGGTGTGTGACTGTAGTGTTGTGTGTGTGCGCGTACATATAGAGTTGGTATAAGTAAACGTATCACACTAATATTATAAATGCAGAAGTTTGTGTGTATGTGTGTATATTTGTTGCTCCTTCACGCTGCAACGGATAGATGGATTAGAATGAAATTCGGCATACAGATAGTTTATAACCTGGATTAATACATACGATACATTTTTATCCTGATATTCCCACAGGAATAAAACTCCTAGGCTATATTAAAAAAGTAATGTCCACCCGTACGAAGCCGGGACAGGCCGCTAGTAAGTTATATAGTAAACTGCTTCTCCACTGTTATTATACTTACTTACTCACTCCAATGGCGTAGGGACCCAAAGTGAGTCTTGGCCTCCGAAACGAGAACTCGCCTCTTTCCCCTGTCCATTGCAGTCTCTTGTTGTAATGATTGTCATTTATTATGCAGCTACTATTGGCTTGGCTTTCATATTTGATGCGGTTTATTTATGTATAAAACTTTTCTATATAGGGTAACGACGAGGAAGACGGCCAAGACAGCGAAGAGGTCTCCGACCCGATAGTGGCGCACTTCGTGGCGCACTCCGAGGCAATCATCGCCCTGAAGTTCGACGCGAGCGGCATGCTGCTGGTGACGGCCGACCGGCGCGGGCACGACTTCCACGTATTCAGGGTGAACCCGCACCCTTGTGGACCCAGCCTGGCGTCGGTCCACCATCTGTACATACTCCACCGGGGTGATACCACTGCCAAAGTTCAGGTGAGTCTTGACTACAAACAAACGCATTTTGAATAAGAATTTGCATTATCGTTTTTTTAATTACATTAAATTGATGGTAGACCTTTTACCTCATTATTTTCGTCTCCAATTAGCTTAAATTCAATTGTAGCATGTTGCTGAGTGTGACAAACGCAGCTGAAAGACTGAAGATAAATCTCGGTATTTACTGTAAATTGAGACTATATCTATTGTATTTGATTGTGTTTTAAAAACTCTATTATCTTACATTTTAGCAATACTTTACAGTAATAAACACTTTGCAAAGTAAAATCTGAAACGCATAAGATACGTTAAATAAATAATATGAATAAATATGAAAATGATTGAACATTTTTATTTTGTTATTAAAGCACTTACAATTTACAACTACCGTGAAGTTTGTACGGATATCAAAACAGTTCTTATCCCTGACTCCAACATTGCAGGACATAGCCATATCAGCGGACTCCCGTTGGACCGCAATTTCGACTCTACGCGGCACCACGCACGTGTTCGCGATCAGTCCGTACGGCGGCGCGTGCGGCGTGCGCACGCACACGCAGCCGCGCGTCGTCAACCGCTTGTCGCGCTTCCATCGCTCGGCGGGTCTGCCTATACATGCGCAGCCGCCACCAAAACGCGCATCTGGGAGCCCTGTAAGTCCGGTGTTACTTAGCTTTAGATAGCCTGCATCTTGGCAAATTCGGTTAGTCGCCGTGATGGTCGAAAACAATTTTTTTTTAAAGGGATGAGTGTCCTTATCCGTCCAAGCGCGCTTTTGGGAGCCCGGTCTGTACAAGCTTGTCCTTAGTTGAGATAAGTATAGTATAGCTTGCGCACAACACCACGCACGTGTTCGCGATCAGTCCGTACGGCGGCGCGTGCGGCGTGCGCACGCACACCCAGACGCGCGTCGTCAACCGCTTGTCGCGCTTCCACCGCTCAGCTGGCCTACCTATACATGCGCAGCCGCCGCCAAAATGCACATCTAGGAGCCCGGTATGTACCAACAAGCACTAAGTGACATTCTTATGATTTTTCCAAGAACGGACGAAAACGCCGCGATTCAATTCGGCGCGTATACGCGCGTAATCGTGATCTAGAGGTAACGTGTTACGCGCTAGCATTTGCAGACGATCTCAGAAATTCCGAATAATTTGTTACTTCATTTCTTGGGACTCGTTCTAAGGTTCGTGCGTAAACAAGACGAGACCCTCTAGTGTCGCGATTCGCGTGGGCCACTGGTCGTACGCACTAGTCGAATCTCTGACTTCCACATATCATTATCGACTTGTTAATTTACATCACAGTTATCTATTATGAAGAAACTGTTGACTTGACTTTAAAAATGTAGCGTAACTTTGAAGTGTTCCCGTCAGGTGGGCGAAGGCTTGGGGTCAGGCGCGTGGTTCCCCAACCCGCGGCTGCCGCCGTACCCGCAGCCCACGCACAGCGCGCCGCTCGCGCAGCTGCGGCCCACGGCCAACTTGCCCACGCACACCATCACCAGGACTAGCGCAGGTCAGCTTCAAAACCTGCCTATATTCATTATTGTTGACAATTATTTGATTTTGATAAATTTACGTAATATTTTTGACTCCGCTTCTGTTTGACATTAGGTGGAGCGCAGTCATTTCCTTACTAATGTATAAATATATATCTTTAAAAGTAAACTTTTTGTAAAACAATGAGCTTATTTTGACACCTAGCTTAAACTGAAAAGCTTCTTAAACTTTCTTGAATTAAAAAACATTTTTGTAAGTAGTTAATATTTATAAATTACCCTGTTTAGTAATATTTAATATGTTTTCATTGTTTAACATTATTCGCAATTTATTTAATCTATATGACATGTTTGACTCGATATCGATGTCGACATCGATATATTGTTGACTATATGACATGAATGACTTGCCTTGACAATTCATCGTCGCCGAGCCGAAACCGCTAAAGCTAATTAGAGGAATTTTGGACTGTAGGTTAATTGAGTGACGTAACCAGCCTAAGAAACGATTTTACGGAAATCA
Source organism: Eudonia lacustrata (assembly GCA_947562085.1). Taxonomy (NCBI): domain Eukaryota; kingdom Metazoa; phylum Arthropoda; class Insecta; order Lepidoptera; family Crambidae; genus Eudonia; species Eudonia lacustrata. Next base: position 4,595,897 of record OX387316.1, read on the forward strand.
TACCCTAAGGGGGTTCAAATAGGGGGTGAAAGTTTGTATAAAAGTCCGTCAGTTTTGAAGTAAAATACATGAAAATTAGTAATCGGCTATTTAAATAGAAATAAAGAAAGACATGTCTCAGGAATTTTGTTTATTTTCTTTTAAAGGAGTAAAAAGAGAATTTTTTTTTTAGGGAAATTGTTATTTTTGACGTAATAACTATAAAAATGAATAATTTAATCGATCTATACACTTTTCAATATAAATAAAAAATTACGTGTTTTAGAATTTTTCGAAAAACCTCCCCTAGGGGGGTGAAATAAGGGTGGAAAGTTAGTATGGAAATATGTCATTGGCCTGGTTAGAAATTATGAAGTGTTTCAAGATTTTCGGAAAATAATTCCTTTTATTTGGTTTTTACGAATAAACACAAATCGTGTAGCCCACGTGAGCGAAGCCGCGAGCAAAAGCTAGTTCAACAAGATGTGTACCAAACGTATTCGATTGGTAGGTCGCCAGCGGCTGTCGTCGCTGTCGGAGGACGGCAACAGCGCGCCGCTACTTGCGCGCGCGCGGTTCGGCGTGGCGTGCGTGGGCGGGGCGGGGCCGCGCGCCGCGCCCGCGCCCGTCACCGCGCTCTACCTCGTCACGGCCGGCGGCGCGCTGCTGCACCTCGTGCTGCAGCCGCGCCCGCTCAGCGGTACGTACAAATAGAAATAGAAATATATTTATTGCTTATTAAGTGTATATAAAGATCTTATTCTAGGTAAAATGTAGGTAGTACCAGCTAGGGAATGCAATCTCGACTCGACATTGACAAATCGAGATTTCGCGCCATAATCGTAGGGTCGAGATTAGCCCATTCGAGATCTCGATCGTAAACGAGTCGAGATCTCGCGAGATTTCGATATTATCGAGATTTCTAAAAAAATACTAAACTATAAACTACTACTACTACTACTACTAAAATATAAAGTTACTTATACTTAATCTCAAATCTCATAATATGAGATTTGAGATTGAGTATAAGTAACATATTTTATGTTACTTATACTCAATCGTACGTCGGACGTATATACCTATGGCGCGGGACGGGTTAATAGTAAAATACCTATCTTGTTTTATTAACAAAACACCACAGCAATTTCATATTAGTTTTATTCTTCGTAGTTGTCCATGATTCTTATACAAAGTACTTATAATATAAGTACTCTTCGCTCCTTTTTTTTTTCTTTTAGTTGATGGCTTTGTGCGATTAGCACATTTAGCCAGTGTCAAAGTAATTTTTCTTACAAGTAATACATAAATAAACAATATTTCCTTCCTGATAATGATGATGAATGATAATAGAAATGAGAAGTGAGAAATGATATACCCCCCAACCCCTCGAGTATCTCAGTAAGGATGTGGGGCTTTACTAAGTCCTCGGGCGTATTTCTTGAGAGAATTTGAAAAGTGACGTTGCACTGTTTTGTTTCATTTGCCAACACTCATGCACACTCACGAACACATAACGGTTAATAACCCACCGTTATTTCACATTAATATTCGACATACACAAATTTTAGAAAATAAAACAAAACCACAGACATGACTCTTCACTTTCCCGCCTAGAAGTCCATAGGTGTCCTTCGCTCCTTGCTCAGCTCGGCCTTGCCGCTTTTTTTTTTAAAGATAATATGCACGGCAAATGACTCCACTCGACCTGACGTTAAGTGGAAATGGAGTCCAGACACGAAGACAACTGGAGCAGCGTGAAAAAAAACTGTTTTTTTCTACTTTTCAAAACAGACACACACCTTTAGACTGAGTCGTTTGTTTTAATAACGTTTTGTTATAAGTGTTTTGAATATCCGTGTTTCTGTATGTCGTCAGGCGTGCCGAAGGAGAAGATCTGCGACGAGTCCCCCATCGAGCTGCAGGTGGAGAGCGTGTCGCAGTGGGCGCTGCAGCGGCCCGCCGCGGCTGCCGACCTGCTGGCGCCGCTGCCACCCGCCAACCCGCTGCTGCGGACGCACCCCGCCACGGTGCGTGCTTTTTTTATCTATCTTATGACTTTGCACAAACATTTAGCCAATAAAATATTTTTCTTACAAGTAATACATAAATAAACAATATTTCCTTCCTGTATGATGATGATGAATGGAGAAGCACTGGCTGTTAGCCTGGACCTCTCCAAGGCTTTCGACCGAGTTTGGCATCGTTCGCTTCTCTGCAAGCTTTCGGCATACGGCTTGCCACCTCGTCTATGCGATCGCCGGGTTCCTGCATGAGCGCAGCATTCGCGTACTCTGCGAAAGCAGTGCCTCACAGCTTCTGCAGGTGAACGCCGGAGTGCCGCAGGGTTCTATAATATCGCCCACGCTGTTCCTTCTGCATATCAATGACATGTTATCCTTGGGTAACATTCATTGCTATGCAGACGACAGTACAGTACATCGGCGTTATTTGGATCAACCTGCGGCAAAGCAAGCCGATATAGTGGAGTCGAGACGGAAGATTGTCATTGAGCTGGACGAGGAATTAGACCGCATTTATAAATGGGGCTCTAATAACCTGGTCCAGTTCAACGCCAAAAGGATACAGGTCTGCGCTGTCATTGTTAAAAAGTCCGCATTTCCTTCCCAACCCTCCTTCCAGAGCAACCTATTACCCACCCAGACTGGTCTCAGTCTCTTAGGTATGGACATACACAGCGACCTCAACCCAGCCTTACACATATCTTCCCGATCCTCCAATTACTATATTGTATCTCGCTCTAGCAGTGCTAGGCAGGCTTAACTAAAGTTTACCGTTTGCATGCATTTTTTTTCGATCAACATCACGATTTTCGCATGGAAATTGGCAAAAGCTGGATGAGATTAGCCGCAAATCATGCTCATTGAGAGGTCCCTATGCAACCTTGAGTATCAGTAAAAAGGTGAACCTTTACTGAGACTTAACGCGGTCTTCTTGAGAGAATTCGAAAAGTGACAATACAATTTTTAGTTTCACCTGACTCTCATGCACGTACACGAACACTTAAAGGTTAATAATCAACCATTATTACTCATTGATATTTGCCAAAATACAAACTTTGATATGACTTCAGTTTCCCGGCAAGAAGTCCGATTTGTAGTTATTAAATCTTCTGTATATTGTTTAGAAATGCGCGGACATGTGCATGAGCGAGGAGGAGCGCTGGCTGTCGCAGGTGGAGATCGTGACGCACGCGGGCCCGCACCGCCGCCTGTGGATGGGTCCGCAGTTCGTGTTCAAGACCTACAACTGCACAGGGTTAGTAACTGATGCCATTATTACTGTAATGTAGTTAAAATATTTTTGTGTTTAATATTTATTTGTATGTTGTTGTAATTTTGCTTTGTCAGTTGTATTAAATCTTTTCGGATAATTTATTATGTAGTTTTATATTTTGCATTAACGTGAAGATTGTTTCGAAAAAAAAGGTTTTACGTAAATTCTTTTTGTTATTTTACAAAGGTACGATTTAAACATGATGTCAAAATATTTTGAGATACCAATTTAACTCTAACTTGATTGAATATTTGAACATATCTAACATTATTTTGTTAATCTTTGTCCAAAATATTGTTGTTTTAATTTATTGTATCGGTAAGCTACGAAATATTTTTTCGTCCGATATACCGCAGTGTCTCAAGACGAGTCTTTGACTAGTGTGTGTTGACAGTGATGACATACGGGACTGAGACGTGGTCGCTCACTATGGGCCTTATCAGAAGGCTCAAGGTCACTCAAAGAGCAATGGAGAGGGCTATGCTCGGGGTTTCTCTGCGTGATCGAATCAGAAATGAGGAGATCCGCAGAAGAACAAAGGTAACCCATATAGCCCGAAGAGTTGCTAAGCTCAAGTGGCAGTGGGCAGGGAAAATTGCTCGCAGGCCTGATGGCCGCTGGGTGGGGCGGAATAATCCTGAGTGGCGACCGCGTATCGGAAAGCGCAGTGTGGGCAGGTCGCGGGAAGCCGCTGGATTCGAGCACCGAGCAGCACAAAACCGGTCGTTGTGGAGATCCTTGGGGGAGGCCTTTGTCCAGCAGTGGACATCTTTTGGCTAAGATGATGAGATGATGATAAATTTATTGTATCTTTTAGTGCGGTCGAGCTTCTTATTAGGCGGGCCAAATAACGAGCATTCGGTCTTCTCAGATTTTTTTTAATATGTAAAAGTAACATAGTGAACATTATCCGTTAAGGTCCAGTTCTTTTTGGTTTAATGTGTAAAAGTAACGTATGTATGTATATTGTCCTCTTAGATCCAGCTCTTCGCTGTCGGAGGCCGAGACTGTAGAAGTCGATACGAGCGCGGCGCGCGGCGTCGCTCGCTCCAACCCCGTGAACATGCCGGGCGTGCGCCCCATAGTGCCCGTGCTCATCGACTCGGGCTCCGCCAGTCAGTACTTCATTATTATTAGTACATACGCCTACTCAACAGACAACCACACACAAACTGTCAAATTTCTTCAATAGACTTTGAACTTTATGTATAAGACATATGGTTGATTATTTACTGAAGGTTTTTTTGATATCTTACGGTTATCGTATTTCATCTCATCTGATGTTAAGTGATGATAAGACCGAAGGTGGAAGCGCACTTCACCCGGAATCCTCAACTACTGAGGTGCAATTTTACAGTTAGCCTGATATGCAGGGTAACCTATCTTACTTTCGAAACTTTTTTGTTCGAATTTCAAAACTTCGAAAATGGTTTAACGAAGTTTTGCAGCGGCCGGCGAAGCGCCAGAAACGACGTTGTTGCATGTGTGCCGTTTTTTTACATACCTAGACCTTACCTTTATGATCATACCTTTTAGACATACCTACAAAAGCTGACGTTTGAAATAATAATGAGTATTAATCAAATCCTTAACCTATTTACACAACAAAAAGAAACATTACATAACTTAAGTTGAAAAAAAATAAAACAGAAAAATAATTAGAAAATTAAAAACTAAAGACCATTGCCAAAAATAATAATAATATAAACAAATAATAATTGTTAATATTATTGACTATTGTTAGAGTAATGCGACAAAAGATGAAATTGCTATTATTTTTCTGTTAGGCGTTAGCGTGTTTATAAACTTGATGGATTGTAAGTATTTGTTATTTATAATAATTTTTTTATTTATAGTTTATTTGTCTTTTTATAATTTAGGAAACGTTTTTCTGAAAACTAAATTGTCTAACATTAGTATCAAAGGTTGAGTAAGATTTCAAAACGTATAGAATTTAAAAATAATAATATTTGAAAATCGGATTATCAGCAATATGTCAATCGTGTTTTCGGTAAAATGAAAATATGGAAAACAAAAATGTAGCGAAACGTTTTCGGAGTAATGAAATTCGTACAAAAAAAAAAATCGGTTTTAAAATAGGTAACCGATATGCAGGCGTCGTCTGTACCAACACTTCAGTTGCCATATTTCTTACTCTTTGGCATTTCGGAGTTTTAAATAAAGAAACACAAATGTTTATTTTTTTAAATGTTTTGTATTTCTTTTTTCTTTTTGATATTTCTTTGTGTAAATACGGCCACACAGCAGACTATCAAAAACTGTCAAATTTGAACTTTACCTGACTTTGGACATGTTTATGGCATATAAAGTGACTTAAATAAACGTAAACACATGAAGCTATAAATATATTCTCTATTATATGTTTATGTGTTGGAATATATTATGTGTTTGAATTTAAAGTTCCTCTCTTCCCGTAGGTTCCGTGGAGCACTCGCCATCGGACAGTTTCCGGCGCAAGTCGCTGCTTTCCGAGAGCGGGCGCGCCGCCTCCCTCTGCGACGTGCAACTCAAAGAGGACCTAGCTGAGGCCATGAAAGAGGACCACGGTGAGTTTACCACCTCTTTGTTAACATACTTCTTCTGGGAGCTTATTGTCTAATTTCAACCTCTATACCACGATACCTTTCAACAGTAGATTGTACAACAAGAGCATAAAACGAGCCATTTTACCCGAGACGTGCATATAGCCACCCAAGCCGGTACGGCGAGGGCGGATAGTCACCTCGAGGGTAAAATGGGTTTTATACTCAAGTTTTACACTCTGCTTTTCTCTTCGATTGCAAGGAAATAAAACAAACCGCAACACAACCAATGTAGCTAGTTTCCAGTTTTGTTTAACGAATAATTAGTTTCCCGCCACACAATTTTTCTTAATTTTTTTTTTAAATTTTCAACTATTAGACGATCGACTATGGTCTGAGCTGTAATGCTAAGTTATTATAAATATTTGCGTTATATTTTTTTCACGTAAATGCACGCCCGTATTAATCGTAGATTTGTATTTAGATTGTAATACATAATATGTCGTAATTAAATTAAGATATAATCTAAATCTCATATAAATATATCAATTAAATGAAGGTTTTTTTTTGAGAGAGAGATTGCTGATTGCCTCAAACGGCATTTCCAGCGTCACCGCGGTTTTTTTGGGGGGCGGCGAGGTACGTGAAGGGTACCTCAAGCCATGTGAAACGGATCACCTTCGGAGATTTTCTAGAGGGAACGGCATCACACACTGTTAAAAGTGCGTGTCCCCGTGCCCTACTAGATTCTCTGAAGGGTTCGGAACGGATCGGAAAAATGAAAGTGTATTGTGTATGTGGCTGTAAGGCCTAATTGCCTTAGTCTTAAAAGAAGAAATTAATTTATGCACAAGAGCATAAAAACCCATTTTATGCAGCCTTCTCTCGACATAAAAAACAACTTTACGAGCATGAGAAGTGAAAAGGTATTTTTACGCGTGTCATTTTGCATAGACGATTCCAAATATATGTCAAGTATAAGATGTCGTTCATTCAACATCATTCAAAAACGCGTTGCGATCTCGAAAAATTGTACTTGTAGCCGGCATGTACGAGGGCGGGTTTGTTTTTTTGATTGTTTATAAATACAACACTAGAACTAGACTTCGAATACTGATTGTGGAAAAAACGCTTATATAACGCTATAACGCTTGCAACTCTTTTTTTGTAAAATTATATATAAAATTTTTACTTTTTATTTTCAAGTGCTAATTGCTGCACTGAAGCTAAATTAAATATTTATAAAATTTACAAAATACAGTGAAAAAATTAAACGCCTACCCGACCCAGCCAGGAATCGAACCTAGGTCTTCCGCAATCCGGGCGGCTGCACTGACCGCTATGCTACCGGAAAGGCTGACGTAGACGCTGAATTTTGTCACTGCTTTTTGTAATTTTAGAGTGCTAATAGCGGCACAGCGCGCCATCTATCCAACGGTCATTGCAACCGATGGCTATGCAGATTCATCTTTGCAATTTTTAATTTTTTCACTGTATTTTGTAAATTTTATAAATATTTAATTTAGCTTCAGTGCAGCAATTAGCACTTGAAAATAAAAAGTAAAAATTTACTATAGCGTTGTGTTATCAAATTTGTAGTATTTCATCTGCAAAGATGAATCTGCATAGCCATCGGTTGCAATTACCGTTGGATAGATGGCGCGCTGTGCCGCTATTAGCACTCTAAAATTACAAAAAGCAGTGACAAAATTCAGCGTCTACGTCAGCCTTCCCGGTAGCATAGCGGTCAGTGCAGCCGCCCGGATTGCGGAAGACCCAGGTTCGATTCCTGGCTGGGTCGGGTAAGCGTTTAATTTTTTCACTGTATTTTGTAAATTTTATAAATATTAAATTATATATTATTTATCCCTAATTATAAAAATAAAGCTTTTTTAAGATCTTTATCAGGCTATAAACTAGGTTCTCACATAATGCTCCTACCTACTCTTATTCCAAGTCACTGGTGTACCTATATTTTGACAGTAACGTTCTGGGACAGTATGTACCTAAATAACGGTACTTTTTGAATAGTTTTAAATGTTGTATCTTCTATAAATTGGAGGAGTCAGCAAGTTCACTTGCCTCATTGCTATTCATCCTGTAATTACTTTTGGATTCATTTTCATGATAAGAATGATGTAAACTAGCATTTTGCTTTAAATACTATTTCTTTTCTATTTCGGATTCGCGAAGCCCTCATTGCCGCTAAAGTTTTGGGTAAGAAATGTTTGTGCGTGTGTATGCGTGCGAGTGCGTGTGTGTTTACCCTTGATCATTATTCTTCGAAACGACTTGGTTCATTTCAATCATTTGGCACGATTTCTGAACATGTTCGTGATAGTATAAATGTTTTTTTTTTTGGGATTGACAGTCAATGTTTTTAGGTTTCAATATATTTTTTATATGCAAAGAGATGGTCAAGATATTTTATTTTTATTCTTTTATTTTTTGTGTTTTAGAGAGTTATCACTATAAAAATATATAGGCACCTGTTAGACATTGCAAAAAAAATAATTCGTAATTTTTTTTCTGAGTTCACATCAGATCTGTAATTCGAAAGGATTTTTGAGTACCTACGTACCTCCAGAACTAAAAATAAAATAAATAACCAGGTGTCTGCGAGCTTAGGTACATTATATTTCAAATCATGTGAGCGGTTATTTAAGAAACAAAAATAATATCATTTATTGAACTAAAGTTTTTTTCCTTAAATTCAAGTTGTATAATTTTATTACTTTAATTCAAATAAGCACCAAACGCCTTTTTTTCTGCAAGGACTTTCGATTTAAATGATAAAAATAATGTGAAAGTTAAATAAATTTTACCTATATAATAATAAAACACGTTTTTTAATTAACGTCGGTATTTTTATAAAATTCGATAACGCGATCACCGTTTCGATACGGGAGTGACAAAGTGATATCGAGAGGCGAGCGCGCAAGAGCGAAGACCGTCGAGTGTTCTCGGAGGGAAGCGCGTCGCGCCGCCTATACCGAAGCCGAAGGCACCTTTCGCGCGCTCGCCCGCCGACAGAGTAACAGAGTAACGGTCGCCTTCGGTTTCGTATAGGGTGGCGGGAGCAGACGCGCGGCGCCGACAGCTCGGGGCCGGTGGCTCGCGCCGTGGACCCCGCGGGCTGCGTGGTGGAGTCCCGCGCCGCGCCGCCACCGCCGCCCCTCGACGCGGACAGCTACACGCGCGAGAACCGCGACGAGGCGACCTTCCGACCAGTGGTGCGCGCGCCCGCCTCGCTGCCCGCGCCCGCCATGCTGCTGCGGCCGCTGCCGCGCGCCACCACCATCCCCGCGCAGGCCGTGGGCGCCGCGCCGCCGCTCGCGCCGCGCCCACGCCCACTGCCCGCCGGCGTGCTACTGCCCGCCGCGCTCGGGCCCGCGCCCGCCTCGCTGGACCACGTGCCCGCCCACACCCCCACAGACGTGCGCCATCTGCCGGCCGCCGCGCACCCCGACCGACTCCCGACACTGCCCGCATCCGACCGGCCCGCCGGCGGACCAACCCGATCTAGACTAGACGAGTCGCCCACCCGAAAGTCGCTCGGAGAGGCATCCGGCGACGTTAGTTGTAAGCTTAGCGAATGTGATAGAGAGCGTGTGGAAACCCCGTCGACTTTGAAGGTCGACGCCGGGGCTAGTCTGAGTAAATGTAGTGATAAGGAGGTTTCCGTCGAAACCTCGCCGCGATACGTGTCGCAGACTGAAACCGAGAGGAGCGAAGCGTCGAGCGGAAGGAGCTCGTTTTCCGTTGATCTCGTCGGCGAAGACGGACCGAAGCTGAAGTCGGAAGAACTGGCTTGCACTTTATCGTCATCGAAGCGGCCCCGAAAACCTGCGAAGTTCCCGGAAGACAAAGGTTTTGCTGCTGATATCCCAATAGTTGAGGAGTACCGTGTGGTGCCCCCGGAAATAGACGATATGGTGCCTTTGGAAAAGAGCTCTTCCTCTCTGAAAAGTAGTGACAGAAAAGATAGTAAATCTAGTGTACATAATATAGTATTGCCAGCCTCGAGGCGTTCAGTTGAGCGTCCAGCGTGCCCTGATGACGAAAAGCAGGGTTCAAAAGATTTATTAGAAAATTCGCTTTGTGTAGTGCAGACAGAAAAAATCATCGAAGCTTCTTCGGAAAAAAGCTCCTCCTTTAAAAGTACAGATAAAAAAGAACGAAAAGCTGGTGTGCGTAAAGTAGAATTGCCATCCTTTAGGCATTCTGAGGAGCGTAAGATACGTGATGACCTTATGCACCCTTCTGAAATTCCATCAATAGATTTATCTTCTAGATCTTTAACAGAAAAGCTTAACGAAGGTTCGTCAGATAAAAAATCTTTAAAAAATACAGAGAAAAAGCAAACTAAATCTAACACTCGTAAAATAGTATTACCTTCTACGAGACGTTCCGAAGAACGAACGACGTGTCTTGATGATTCACAGCCACTCGCTGAAGTTTTGCCTAAAGAGTTGTCGCGATTTACCACAACGGAGAAGTTCGACGAAGCATCTAATGACAAATGCGGTACATTTGTCAAAGTTAGCGATAAAAAAGATATCAATGATAGTGAGTCTAAAAATGTTATGCCCACTACAAATATTCCCACGAAACCTAAGTGGCCGAAAGAAGAAATCAAAACTGAGGACCAAGCCTGGGACATGCTGTTGAATGAATCCGAAAAACAAACCCTATTAAGCACACTGAAGGTTGAGAGTGATATCACAATCCCGCTCGCGAATGTAGGAGATAAATCTGATGACCCAAAGCCCAAGTCTAGAAAAAATCGCAAAACTAAGAAAGCGCTTGATGAAGTTCAAGCTAAAGTTGATGAGAATAGTTTTGTTGAAATACATGCGATTGAAGAAAAACAGCAACCTTTTTGTGGTGACTTGGTGTCTATTTCGTCACCATTTGAAGTTGACACGTGTAATTATTATGTGGCCAAAACTAAAAAATCTCGATTCTCCAAAAGCATGACGCCTGAGAGATCGACTGAAGTAGACCAATGTGTGGTTGATGTTAATTTTAAGAATGAGTTTGACATGAGTGATGATTTGGAGAGGCAAATGACTGAAATGGATATATTATCCCAATTGGCGACGCCTTCAATATCCACAGATGACGTCAAAGCAAAAACAAAATCCAATACTCTCATTATTACTCAGTCTATAGAAGCAGGTAGAGACACCTCTGATATAAGTATTGAACCTTTAAATTCCCGTAAAACCAAATCTTTGTCGCCTTATCTTGACAGTCGAAGAGCAACTGAAACTTTCTTGGATGCCGATGTAAAAGATGTATACGTTATTGATTCAACTAAAGAAGAGTTTCCTGAAATTCAAATAACCAGAGCCAATAAATCACGCAAAAGGTCTCCTCAAGCCCTTGACAATAAAGAGAAGCAATCCAATGTATCTGTTCCTGTAAAATCGTGGAGTTCGATAGCAGCATCAAAAAATGTAAAGAAAACTAATGAGTTACAATATAAGTGTGATGACAAAAATTTAACTATAACAAAGGCTGAAAGTTGTGATACAGAAAAAGATGAAGAAGTTGAGTATAGTGACGTCGCTGCGGGTTCAGATGTAACTTGTGAGTCTTCCAAGGAAACCTCATTACATGAAAAGCTGTATGAGTTGTGCAAGAGAAGAGACATAATGGTGGCACAGTGCGACGTGCCATCAGAGCTTAACTTTGTAGAGGAGCATCATTCGGTTCTGCACGATCTGCCACCGTTAGAGCCTTTGGACTTTGGTTTAGATGACTTCAAAATGGAAGTTATGAGAGACAGCCTTTTAGAAGTAAATGATACAAAAATAACAAGCCCCATTTGTAAAATTAACATAGATGATATACTTTCGTCTCTCAGAGAAACTACAAGTAAAGCTATCGAGTCCAGCACTTTTAATTTGATTGATATTGAGAGGGTACCTACCAAGAAAGAGAGGGGATTCAGTGTGATTGAAAGCCAAAAAATTACCACACAAGAAATAAAAATCGATGACGATTTTAAGAATAATGAAGGGGAAGCAGAAATAATGGAGAAATCTTCAGATGATGACAATACGTCGCCTGTTATATCAACCGATAGTGATAAAGATGATAAAAAAATCGGTGCATCAAAATTAGCCCTGCCTTTACTGAAACAACAGACGAAAGCGAAGAAGTCGCGTAGGAAGAAAAAGTAATTTAAGAAAAAAATGTGTTCAAAAATATTTTAAAATAATTCGTGTGTTGCAATGTTATTTATCAAACGTTCATTAAGAGCTATAAAATCATTAGCTGCTATTTATGTAATTTAGTTAAGTAAAGCAATTATAAATATAAAAAAATGCGCAGTTAAAGACAAAAAAAGTTATAAACTTGTAAGTTAAACTCAAGTGTCAGCCTAATAATATGAGTACTTAGAGCAATAAATTGTAAAAGTAAACATGGAGTTATAATATTGCTATAATATTAAAAAAAAAAACAAAAAATGTAAAAAGTTAGTAAAACAACAAAAAGATCAATTGGTTACATTTTTAGTGGAGACAGACATACGTACTTACTTTTAATCATTTTTAGCATACATTTGATCAACTATCTTTTGATTAATTTGATCAAGTGGGCTATGTTCATCGTAAAATCAATTTAATAGATAACCTTGATCTCACACCGTCTATGCAGTATGTTGTCACCATTAAAAATCTAACACAAATCTATTATCATTTTCTCCTTCTAGTAGATACTTATCATTTTAGTTAAAGTATTTAGTTATAGTGACGATGTCCTCAATGGCCAAAAATTACCTTACATTACCGATGCGAACTCAAGGCCAGTAAGATTCATTAACATTACCTCACATGTAATTGTGCTAGCTAATTTAATTTTAAATAATCATAAAGAGTCAATAGAATCTCTATATATTTTAATATACCACTTTATTTATTTTTCACTTTCTTTCATCACTCTTATACGTTGGTACTTGGTAGATAATTGTTTTTCTTTAATTATTTCTGTTTATAATGATCAAAAATATAAATTCTTTGACTATTATACAATGTCACGAAAGATCTAGTTTATGCATTAAAAACTATTTTACATTCTGAGGCGAGAAAATTTCCATTTAATTATTTTTATACATTTTTTACAATTTAAATTAATTATTTATAAAATTTTCTTGTCTCTTTGAATTCACCGGCGTATAAGAATAAGAAATGTTAAAAAATACTCAGATATCAATATTCAAGTTAAACTGCAAATGCAGTAGGTATGTTTTATTTATCAAAGTGTTGATGCTGTAATAATATCACATGACATTTTACAGGTTTATAAGTAGTCTTATTTAATTGTTTATCATTATAAAAACTACTCTTGGATCTGTTAAAAGATAAGTTATGTCTAGCAAAACATAGGTTTGGTCTTTGATGTCACATGACCACTTTCCATAATCTATCCTATGTTACTTTAAAAAATATTTTGCATTCACGATAATTTATGTTACACTCTAAGAAAGCGATTTACTTAGATGGGACTAAACTATTTCGCAGTTAGAATGAGTGCTCATCTAATTGAGTTAAAAGCATTTGAATCATAAGCGCGAAATGTTCTTGAAAATTAAGATTCTTAAAATGTTCATCATCATCATCAGCTCATTTATGTCCCCACTGCTGGGGCACGAGCCTTCCCTATGAATGGGTAGGGAGAACGGGCTTTTAAACTACCACGCGGGCCCAGTGCGGATTGGTGGTTGTTAACGACTGCTAATGGAACCGGGACCAACGGCTTTACGTGCCTTCCGAAGCACGGAGAAGCTCGAGATGAAACACTTTTGGTCACCCATCCGGTAACCGGCCTTTGCGAAAGTTGCTTAACCTCAGCACTCGCAGACCGGGCGCGTTAACCACTGCGCCACCGAGCTCCTCAAAAATGTTATTTTATGACAAAATTTTACAAGGAAAAATCAACCAGTCTAAGGAAGCACGAGTGGTAATCGAACCCACGACCTTTTTTCTTGTAAGTACCTAACTAATGTAGCGTTTTGAATGCAAAAATAATATAATAAAAATATTGTTATTTTATATTTACAATTTTTTTTTAAAATTTAACTATTAATAGTATTGGAAAAAAATACTTGCTTAAGGCATTTCGAAAGGTCGTGAGTCCGAGGCCAGTCGTCTTATTTCAAGTGCTATTTTCTGTTGCAGATATTTTAATATTTGTTATTATTGGTCACTTAGTACATGTACCCTATTTGCCTGCATGGGGCTAATTTTAAAATTCCTTCATAACCTCAGTATTATGTTTGACAGATGAATGTAAAATATTGCAAACATTTAAATAGTCATATTGGTATATAATACCGTTTCTTATTTACGGCTGTCTCATGTACAAATACGAGTACTACCTATGTAATAATTTTATTGACGAGTATTATTTAAAAGTTGGATATTATAGTCTTAATTTGTTAAATCATGACAAATATTTATTTTTTGTATGTAATTGTACGTGTATATTTTGTTCGATAATTATTTTGGTGCATAATATTTATATCATTTTTGTAATGAAGATTAATAGTGGCAGTTAGTTTATTTATTCCTTCTAAAAAGGTATTTGATTCTAACTTTACAGTTAAAAAATATAACATGTTTTTTTATTAACATTTAAATTTAATGTGACAGTCCACAGGTTTTTATTAATATTAAACAATGACAAAAATAATGCCGAAATTAGCATTATATTTGCGTATATTATGCTGATGAAAATGTTAATACAATGTGTTAATAAAACAACCATCACAAACCGGCCTGTCGTAATCTTAACGATATGTTACTAACTACTAGTGTAAATCCACTGTTTGCTGTTAAGTTTGGTGATAGAGGAAATGCACATCTTTTTATAATCGCTGCTATTTACCAATTTAGTAAGATCATCTATTACGATACATACAGCTATAAATTAATATACTTAATGTCAATGTTATTACTTATTTAACTGCTATGTTTCTTGTAAACTAGTGCATAATAGAACAGTACCTACTTAGTTATAAAAATAACATTATTATTAAGCATAGCAAAAGTTTTATAAAAATAATGGAATTTCTGCCGCGCTCGGTAAAGTCCAAGAATTTCAGAATTGTAAAATTTTGCTTTCTAGCTTTTTTTAAAAGCGTTCCCGCAAAGCATCTGATGCCAGAAGCATAAAACAAAGTTTAAGGCGGCTTAAAACTGCTTCAGCTACGTCTTTTCTGTGAACGAACCGTTTTTTAGTTTAACCAACAACGGTGAACAGGTTCAATACCTATATTTATTCTTAAAAAATGTTAACTATAAAAAATCAAATAAAATAGAAGAGCTAATCAAAAACCTTGATTTGCTCTTCTATGATAATAGTTTATTAGAACAATTTTTGTATAGATCTATATTATACTAAACTTAAACTAATAATTTGTAACAGATTTTATATTATTTATTTTACTGTATTTAGTGACAAGAAAATATTTCAACTGTTTTGCTGTACCTGTTTAATTTAGTACTAGATGTATTAATAATTCTAAATATTTGCCGATACAGCCCAAAAAGCCTTGTAAATATGTTGAAAATGTAAAAACTCATATGAAAAAAGAAACAGTTTTTTCCTAAAAAAAAGCAAGTAAAATTATTGTGAAATGGTGTTTTAAAAATCCGTATATGACATCTAATTCGTAATCATTCTGTAGAAAATGTTAAAGCTTAGTTAATATGGATCTCTTTTATATAAAGCTTAAGAAGTTGTATTGTGGTTGTTAGTTTTTTATTTGTCATTATTGTATCTGAAAAAGCTACGGTAAATTGTAGCTTTAGCAATACAGTACATACATTATACGTAAATATGTTGTTTTCGACGATAATTTCTGTTTTGAGGAGTAATTGGTCTGTTTTAAATATTTCTTATACAATTTTTTCGTATAAATGCACTCTAACAGTTGATACAAATGGTAAAGTATTACAAAACCTTTGCAAATATATTTTCAAAATGCAGTGTTATTTGAAAAATCTTATTGATACTATCGAATTTAATGTATAAGGTCTGCTTATATCAAAATTGAATTTGAAATTCGATTGCCTTGTCTCAGTACGGTTTTGTTGATAATGTTATGGAGTGTTTAAAAATCATATAATTAGTGAAGTAATAATAAAAAATTAAAATTCAAAAACCATTTTTAGATTTTTATTACGCACCTACCTTCTATTTTAAATTTATTCCTTGCTGTCCTGAAAAGCAATCGGCTGATGGTAAAACGGGTAAAATTTCCACGAGCAGGGTTTGAACCTGCACCCTTCTGACATACCGGGTCAGGTGCTCTTCCAATTGAGCTATCGTGGTTCTAACCAGCCCGCCGAAATTATTCAACACTATTTACTTTTTACTTTGAAAGCCAAAGGCGCCCATTCAATGTTAACATTTGTGTTTTTGTAATTTGTTCGCAACAAAAATTTGCGTTAAAAATTATATAAACATTTGTAAAACGGGTACTCAAATTCAAAATCTAAGCACAGCCGGTTGCACATCAAACTATCCAAAACTGTCAAATATCTTCAATTAATGTTGAACCTTAAGCGAAGGACATAAAGATCAAAGTCTATTAAGGATATTTTATAGTTTGTGGTAGTCTAATGCGCAGGCGTGTGTACATGACAATGGTGAGACCAACATTCACGTATGGTTACATAATCGTCTGGTGGCTTCGAACCAAAGTAGCATTATGTAAAAATACTATGCAAATAAATATATTCAACTAGCGGCCCGTCCTGGCTTCGCACGGGTGGACATTTCTTTTTTAATATAGCCCATGTTACTCAGTACTAATGTAGCATTCTAATGGTGAAAGATTTTTTTAAAACCGGTCCAGTAGTTTTTGAGTTTATTCGTTTAAAACATACAAAAATACAAAGCCTTCCTCTTAAAAATATTAGCATGATGATGACGTTTTTTGGCGATCACAACTCCAGTTGGATCAGTCTTTAGAATTATTACAACAGTGTTAGAGGACATTATAGATATTTATTTATCAATGGTCATCTAAATCAAAAAGGCTCTTATGGCGGATAGCGCATAGGATAGTGTTCGACACAGTTTCCGTCGCTAAAGATTAACATTGATGTTTATTGAAATTTTACGGGAATACAACAGCTAGGAATAGAATACAAGCTAGAAGCTACAGCTACAAGTGGTCTGTATTCCATTGTTTTTAAAGACTAAAATCAGTTGCTGAACTAGGGGTGCTACATCTTTTCTTTTGATAATTAAAAACAAACAAAAACAAAAACATTTCATAATTAAAAACAGTTAATTAATGGAATCAGGCGTTATTTTGCGGAAATCCATGGTACAAAAAAATGTAATTTAAATAATATGTAGTGTTAATTCCGCTAACTCACTCGTTTATCCAGCTTGGATGCAGAATAAAAAATAGCTTTTCAATGATAAAAAAGGTGTAGTAACTTGTACCATTATCCTACGTCATTTTTAAACTGCAAAGAATAATTATATTGCATACTTGTGGGTCTCGGGTAACCCACGAGTTTTGTGAGACTCCGCTTCCTTAGTCAACTTCGAGGATATGCAATGCAATATAATAAATCTTATGCAGCTTATAAAAAAAGATAGGTATAATGAGCCTGCAAAAATAACGTTGTCTGTCAGAGGTTTAATGTTTCTAAATGTTGATGGGCATATGATAATTATACTGCTATAATTATAATATATATATATATTTTATATTATATATTTTTTAAAATATTAATATACTTAAAACAATTTTTTTAAAGTAATTTTATGTAGCTTTTGACAATATAACATGTTTGTTGCAGCGTCGTCAAACTGCAGGCGCTTCGAGGGCGAGCCGGAAGAGCTCAGCTCGAGCAGCCTCAGCTCGGCGTCGCGCGCGTCGCTCGACCCCCCCTCTTCCCCCACGCCGCCCGCCTCCCCCTCGCCCTCCTCCTCCCCGTCGCCGTCCCCGAGCTACAGCGGCGACTTCGTTGTGCACTTCCCGGGGGACTCTCACAAGTTTGTGCACCACTACTAGAACGCATTCACTGGTCTCGAGGACATAGGCAAACGGTACTAGGGTTTTCGCGGCGGGCACTTTTAGTAATCTTTCAGAGTGCTGAGCGCGGGGTTTCATCATTCGACCCTTATGATAGCATAAACTTTAAACCCGTTTCTAAAATTCTAAACGTAGACCTTGTTTTAAACCGATACTCTGTTTTTTATAACGAAAATGAGACTACGTCAGTTTAAAAACAGGTTTATTATTAATCCGCGTTTTGGATGAGGTTAAGAATTTAGGTGACATCAATTTAGTTAAATTTTAATAGATTTTTATTACCACTACACGATTGAGGTTTAACTAGTTTGTAAAAGCGCCATCTATTGACGAACATGTTAAATCAACATGCCTCGAGGTGGCGCTGCGTGGAAACGCATTGTTTGTTGGTACCTACGCATATCCTACAAAAGCATTCGCCAGCTCGCCTTGAAGACCTTGAGTTAAAATCGTTTGCCGCTGTCAACCATAATGGTAGTTTAGATGTGTGATGTAAGGATAGGATAAGGATACTTAGGATAACTCTACATAAGGAAACTTATTTATAATTATTATCTTATCTTTGCTAATCAAAGTAATTACCAGACAAACCACTGAACTGCAGCCATTAAATTGAATGATATAAAATTTATAAGAAACGGCAGGAGGCGAATTCCTCGCAAGCGATCGATCGCTAGGTTTGTACTAGATGTAACGCTTTTTTGTATTGTTTTTAAAACCACTGTAAATAAGAAATATCGCAATTAAATTAGCAAATAATACAATGACGATGCGATGCAAGTAAAATAGGTAATTGTAACCAGTATAACAACAGAACCAATATTACAACTATTTTTATGTTGGACAATCTTTTCAATTAATAAATATTATTAAAAACATACTTTGAACGTGTTCTTAGCGAGACTTAAAACGTAACTTTATCCTATTTGAGGATAGAAATAAGTAAAACTATTTTTAAAACTTTGTACTAAAAATTTTGGGTGTGCTTAGCACGAAGAAATCAGAAATGTTTTAACATTTTAAACTATTTTGTCGTACCGGTAATATTAAGATTATAGAATAAAGGTGAGCTGTGAGTTTTATAGTTATCACGAATATTGGAAGTCATAATTCATCGTACGCTTTGTCTTTATCAAATTTCACAGACAGGTGAAAATAATATTTGTTCACTACGTTTTTTTTTAAATATTTTAAGTGTTTAATGAGGATTAAATCCTTTTAAATGATGTAAAATCGCACATTAAAAGGCAGTTTCACAGCAAATAATTATGTGCTTGATCTAGCCTTTCTATCGTATGATATTTCTAAAACTTATGAATATGTTATCGGATGCATAATAAATAAGTAGTGGTGAAACTGGGCTTTTGTAATCAATATAACTATATATCTCTCTATATATAGGGTCTAACAATATCAATAAGCGAACGTTTTAGGGGAGCATCTATACATCACACTTAGCATGCTCACCAAATTTGGTCCAAAACTACAGGCTCGTTACCGAGATAATCAACAAAACATTATCATAATTCACCAAAAAATACACCCTTTCCAAACCCGTACAGCTGTACTACACGCACACAAAGATAGCCGTGTGTGTATGAATGTCATACAATGGTTTTCAATTGTGTGCGTGTATCTGTACACTATCTTTTTATTGACGCTTGCGTGCGTGTTAGTAAAGATACAGCATGTTTCATGATATGCATTATTATAATTGATTTAGTTTGTTAGAAAACATAACTTTGAAAAATCACTATAAAACTGGAGCCCATTTTTTGTCATTGTATTCAGAATGATGTATAGATACCGCCCTTAAACGTTCGCTTATTGATTTTGTTAGACCCTGTATATAGAGTGCAACGTGAACGAAATGATAGTTGCTTTTATATAAGTAATTTATTTCCAGCTTTGAAAGCATTAGAGAATTTTATTTGTTTTAATTACGAGAAACAATTAATTTCGGGATTTGTAATGTAATCACAGTCTATTGTAATCTCTTTGTAATCATGAACATCTGTCCGCATTAAAATTCGTCAAAGGTTGTTTAGTCGTTTTTGTCGATAACTATGGCATGCGATAGATTATAATGTAGATTCAAATCGATGATTTCGTTTTTTAGTGACAAGTAATCCCATTCAATCTATAGTTAACTAAACTCGTACTAAACGTTCTGCTGGTGTATTTTGTATATCTAATTATCTTTACCTTATAACTAGTCCATATATGATAATGCCAAGTTAATCTAATCTCTAATCTCGATTAAAATTCATGCGGCTTAGGGTTGACTTTAAAATCCTTGAACTAATCCAGCTGATAAATTAAGTAAATTACTTAATGCACGAAAAACGCATATGTTACGTTGCTTGCCATACCGTTAGCGATGCTGAATTAGCGCATACACTTGCGAAAGTTTTCAATTTTCCATTTTTCGCAATATATTATTTGGGTAGGCAGAATGCACATTTTTTTAAAGATTGTTTCCTTTAAATTGTGCGTTACAATTGAACTTTGTTTTTATTTACGGTCGTTAAAAAGCTGATCTCGAATAGGCTGTTTTATGCGGGCAGTCGCAATAAAAGAAAGGACAGATACTGAAAACACAATTTTATTTCACAAAGTTTTCTCGATTAATTAACAACGCTTACTCAATACTGGTGCGTTTTAAAGATTTTTCCGATGATTAAAAAATCAGCCCTAAGTATAAGATTTTAATATAATTATATGATTTTTAATCTACTGGCATGTTTGATGTGTGTGCGTGTAGTTCAATAAGCATGCTATTTTTAAATCATACCATCACAATAATTGTAATCAATATTATGCATTTGTTTACCGTAACTGTGATATATAGTAGAAATTATAGGTGATAATAATAAGTTAGGCGTTGAGAAACATAGAGATACCTTCTCAAAATTGAAAATACCACATTTTTTATATAACAGTACTCATGAATGGTATCGCTTTTCCTTTCAAAAAACATTCCAGTCTCGCGGAGAATGAAAAAAAAAACACTGACAAGACAGAAAAGTGTCTTCCGTCGAGTCTTCCGAAGTTTTCTTCTTTTCGTAAAACCAAATTATTTATTTGCCGAATATTTGTGGCTTTGTTTGTACTTGTGCGTGTTTTGTAATTGGGGAATTAAAAAGTTATGTATTTATGAGTATATAAGATGACAAAGTATCGGTATCTGTCGCTGAAAGCAAAATAAAAATATTACGAAAGAAATAGTTGGAGGGGAGTAGTATTTATTTAATCAAAATAGTTATATAAGCGAGTGTTAGAAAACTTTAGATCACTGACGCTAGTACTTATCTCATTAGTTAGATTACTTTAGGTTCTTGTTAGTTTATTAAATATTTCTAAAAGATAAGTTAGATTAATACTGAGTCGGCATCAAAGGTAGCAGAGTTTAAAGTTACTTATTATTGACGATACAATTTCTTATTAGAAGCTATAATATTATATGATTTTGTGCAAGTTCCCTATTCAATTTGGAAAAGATATCTGATAATGCACGTTAACTGCAGTGAGTTACAGTTGATTTTATATTGGATGTTCTTAATACTTGTTAAGACTTTAAGCGTATAATGTTGGCTGCTTTTGATGCCTTATTGTAACTTTTTATAAGATCAACAATGTTTTAAATAGTTTCTCTAGTGTTGAAACGTATTTTGAGTAAGACCTAAGCTCCCAAGCTCTAGACTGAAAAACGATAGCGAGGAACCAGAGACTGGATTTCCTTAAAAATAAAAATGTGATGCCAAAGTAAAGCTTAAAAGTATTGATAATTTTACAAAGGGGCTTGCGAAATAGCAATAGACACGGCGGTTTGTTGGATTTGGATTGTTTTCAGTCTATGGGAGGTGTGAAATGTTTGCCATGACTATTGGGAAACATATGAGATTTTTTGGGCCAAGTGCGTCTTGGATTATTAAACAGGGTTTTTGATGTTACAATTTTTTTTTTATAATCCACAAACAGACTTTTTGCTATCGCAATGTGTTATCCGACGTTGTCTTTTAACATTAACCTTTCGTCTGCTTAGTGCCAGATCCGTCCCACAAACAATTAAATTCTATTGTGTCTGTATTCACCAGCAGAGGACAAATTAAGACATTGCACATTGGTGAATGGTAGCGGGAGGTGTGTGAGAACGCAGCCATGCGATTAATAATATATTAGCAAAGTAAAAACGTGGTTTTTTGCAAACTTTTTAGTATTTGTATCCTAGCACGTTGACTGTGGCGTGCATCATAAATGGGGCATTTTGAGGTACCTATTTCATATTGGTACAGTCACGAGCATTAACATACACACTGTTGACTAGTTGTAACTCTTATTTCTTTGTATTAAGAGTAACATGATGACATGTTAACACTTAAGACGCCATTTAACCGACAAACAATTGAATTTCTACTGTGTCAGGGTCCGGCGGCGGTCTGCGTGCTTATAAGATGGATAAAGCACGACTCCAAACATGTTTAACTGATTGACAATGTGTGAGATAAAATTAATAAAAAGAATTCAGTGTTGGCAACACTTTGTGCTTTCATATTTTGGCAACACTTGTCAGAATATGAACGCACAAAATGTGGTAGATTTCCAATTATTAGCTACACGGCGAATGTGTTAGGTATGCTTTTGATATACTTAAATAAATCGTATTGTGTTAAATCTTGTTGGAACACTAACTATAATATAACGCAAAATTTTAAGTGTTTAATTTTAATATGTTTTTACTTGGTTTGTTATTGTTATATTTGTGTCAATATCTGAGTATATATATACCTGCCCCTTTGGCGCATTTTACTTACACGTATGCCATAATGAGGTAGTCAGTAAACTTTAAATTCTTTGGACAAAAGTGAATAATAATGTGATGGTTGGATGTGATAAGGATAAAAGTTAATCGCTAGCCTTTGTCGTAAATTTATATTATTTGTTAGTTGGTATATTTATTAAAATGTAAGTTAAATTCCTATATTTGATAAGCTATAATGTAAGTTGGTTTACGATATTTTGTAAGTCATTCATTACCAATATATTATCATATTATTACACCGTAATGAAATTGTTTTATTTCTACTAACTGTGTTGAAATCAGTAAATACGATAGGGGTAATAAAAGAAAAATAAACTTTAAAAACTTCGTAAATTGTAATAATAATAATAAAAGTGTACAATTTACAAATATCTGTATAGTATTAATTAATTACAAAGCATAATTAACATTTAACTATGATAATTAAGGTACATGGCTCAAATCTATGGTTCTCAGCAATATTTCTGCATTGGAATGCATATAACTCATAAGAAGATAATATGAAGTATAATATTTTAAATAAAAATAAAAATGGAATGTTTTCTATATTTCATAATGAGATAATTGTTATCAATGAGATTGCAAAATATCTACCTACCAAGTAAGGCATTTCGGACCCTTAAAAATGGACGGACGTACACAATAATCTCAAATAAATATATTTTAATATTATTTTTATACACATTTTAAACAAATGACTCTATTAGATTATTCTTAATCTTCGTATAAAAGATATACATTCTTTTCTCTTTAAGTAATAAACACCTATATAAACAATTGAAAACATATGCACTAAACAATGTATTGCACAAAGTGCATACAAGTTATTTAAATTGGACGGATGACATAACTAGTAACTACTTTAAAAACGTCAAACTGAACAGCTTAGTTTTTTTATTAAGTACAGTTGCCGGTGTATTTTACCTGATACTTGGACTAACTTCAAATATGAAAACTACTATTGATACCCAAAATAATTAATTTCAAAATATTTACAAATAGCACAACCTCTCATTTCATATTAACCATGTTTTTACATTCGACATAAGCATAAACTTTAATAAATCCGATATAATGATAACTGATCTTAATATGCATAGTCGACAATGAAATTGCTTTACCACATTAAAGTGAATATTGATTACATATCATATAACAACAAGGTCTAGTTTTCACGCAGTGACTGATATTTGGTCATCATTGACTATGAGCTGATTGTAATAGAAGTTTTTGTCAAAAGTGGTAAAGCAATAGCTTGGCTTCGGTTGATGACATAAAATAAACAAACTTAAAAGCTACTCCTCATGTCATACACACTTGATGTGCACTCTCACAATGAGACTGTCGTCTTTAACAAACCCATTCTTTATCACATCTGCCACAACAGCATACTCCGTATACCCGAAGCCACGCACACATATCTCTGCAGAAGGTTTGCGGAAGGCGATGAGACTCGAATTGGACATCATTGTGTCCCGCTGCGTCAGGTCTGGTTCATACTGGTTGATCATTGCGAATGAGATGCGCCCGTTGAACGGCCATTCCAGGCAGTCGTCGTACTCTGTCTTCATTAGGTGGACGTGGAGTGCGAAGCAGTGGGGGTTTTGAGGTGATATATTTAGGCGTACGCAGAACCTGAGAAGTGGGAAGGATACTTATAAAATGGTGTTAGTACATCTTTAAATGAATGTCTGTGTGTAAATATTGAATGAGGAGACATTTGGTTAAATGAGGGCTAATAATTTTTAACTTTATTCCTTCGATTTATTTGTTATTTTTTTAATATCTTGAGGTTACGCAGTTGGCCTTTATCTGGTGGTGAACAAATGGTGAACAAAAAAAATCACAGCTTACCTGTATCCATTAGGCGAAGTATAAAAGCCAGGGCTGTACAACATTTTGCAGTGATCCTTCACCATCGCATCAAGTCGAGCCTTGAAAAAATAAAAAATTCAAATTGCAATTATTTATTACATAACGAATTATAGCCAGTAAGTAAAATATAATTGGAGACCTTTAAAGTTGTATCAGACTATAACCTTATGGTGATAGTCTATGGTTATATCTAAGGATGTTGCCATAACCACGTTGTTCGAATGCAGTTCTGGCACCCAAATCCTCATGACGATAACGTCATGAGGATTTTTTAAGCATCCGAGCATCCGATTTTAGTAATTGGGTGCCAGAACTGCATTTGAACAACGTGGTTATGGCAACATCCTTAGATAACATAGTGGTAGGTGGCTAGCATACGCTGATGGCATCTCAAACAAACAGTTAAATCTGACATCAGACGTACATTGCATGCCCCCTCTAAAATCTTAAATCAAGTAAAGTAAACAGCCTTTAACTGTCCCACTGCTGGGCAAAGGCCTCCATCATTAAAATCAAGTCATCGCCACAATTGATGGGTAATGGCTTAATCACCACGCTTGTCAAATGCGGGTTGGTGATCACAAACCCGGGCTATGCATCGATAAATCCGAAATACATTTTGCCCGACCTGGGAATTGAACCCGGGACCTTCGGGTATGGGCCGAGCGCTCTGCCACTCGGCCACCACCGAGGCGTTCTAAATTTAAATTAAAAAACGTTAAATCCTAAACTAAACCTAAAATCCTTCTCCCTCCGTATGTACCTTGAAATTGTCGATTTTCCACACGTAGTTGCCCATGCAGTAGCGCAGCAGCATGTCGTGGTTCTGCTTCATCTTGGCCACGGCGAACGCGGACAGCTGTTTGGACATGTTCGCGATCACTATGTCCTGCTCGCGATTCCTTTGTTCCAGCACTACTACGCGTTCGTATAAAGCTCTGCGAATGATAGGGGTTTCGGCCTGTGATTGCTAAGGTTAAGCAACTTTGGCATAGGTCGGTCATAGGATGGGTGACCAAAAATGTATCAGCTCAAGCTTCTTCGTGCTTCGAAAGGCACGTTCAGCTGTTGTTGGTCCCGGTTGCATTAGCAGTCGTTATCCAATAATGCGCACTGGGCTCGCATGATGGTTTCTATCACATTCTTCCTATCCATAGGAAAGGTTCGTGTCCAAGGACGCAAAAATGAGCTGGTGCTGACACTGTTTTAAGCGACAGACGTATATAAAATACAATTTCGCAGTATTCGTTAAGATTCGTTGCTTACTTTGCTTTGGTGGCTAGCAAGTCCAGCGTCTACTTTTTTTAAAGAATACCAACAGCTATTATGAGATTAAACATTATAATATCTACGGCAAGCCAGTACATTAACCGTATAAGGAGCATACCATCTGGATTTTTTTCGGCCTTATCTAAAGTCGAAATTAGAGTGTCTAATTTATTGGCAGAGCTATATAAAGTGCTAACACGGCAAGGGTTATTTCTTTCCCCGGTTCTATGTTAACAACCGAGAACAAAATTTACCCCCCCTGGGGAACGAACCTGCTACTTATAAGTCCACTTGTGACCACTACACTAGAATTAGGTTCTACACTAGAATATGGATCCTTAATCATTGTAAGTAGTAGCATACCTAATAAGAGCGCTGGTATTAGTAAGTGGTGGTGGTGGGTTCTGCCCGCCGTCCTTATCTGGTTCCCACAGGATCATCGCCTCCTGCTCTTTGGGGTCCATGCTGGCGTTCATGTCATTATTAATCTTCATTTCAGAGTACGCATTCATTAGATACTGAAAAAATATTACAATAATAATTAAATGTAAGCCTAGCATAATATGCCCAGTTGCCTTTATAGGCTTTGTTATTACGGGTTTTGTTATAATTTTTCTGTGGATAACTTTTTAGGCGAATATGTTTAGTCCAATTAGAAGTTAAGTACGGCTGTTGTTGTCTCAATAAATAAATTAAAATAAATAAATTATAAATCAAATTGTTATAAAGATAGACAACTCAAATAACTCGACTCTAATACAAAGAAATAAGGTTAAACTTTCGACTAACATAACTATGGTTTATTTATGACAAAAGTTTAAAAGTATACATAACTTTTAAAAAATACTAAAAATTTCTAGATCTCTGGTGAGATTGTAAAAGCGTATTCTTTGGCGCAGCACAGACCAACGAATGGCGGGGAAGAGCAGAGTCTCGGTCGCAAGACACACAAACAGACGCGAGAGTAATTTTTTTTTGTTATATCAATTTCAACTTTATGACTAAGCACCTAAAGTCGAATTTCAATTGATAGTTAATTAGTCTTTTCTCTGCCACCCCGTTAAATTGCGATGACCCTTATAACTTATGTAGTGAATCTATCTTACACTCATATGATTCTGTGTATCACTGTGAAGATGAGCATTCATATCCTCTTGACTTTCAAAAGTTTCTTTGCACCCAACCGCGTGGAATGAACACGGCACTTTGATCTCTTTCTGATTGGATGTTTCCGGTTGGTTGTATTCACACGACGCTATGTGCGCATCCAGATCTAACGGTGTTACTTTCAGGGTACAACCTGTAAGCAAGAACAGAGATTGGTGTAAGGAGTTTAGATCAGCCTCTACTTGTAACAACTGAATACATGTGCTACAACCTGCGATCAATTATGTATTAGCTAGATAAAGGATCCGGAATTAAAATGCATCTTGAAAATGGTCCTGTTTGCTCATACCTATTTATGAATGGATAAGTTGGTCTACCTACTCAGCGCCAACAAGCCATACATCAATGAAAAGAACATCTCTTATACTAAATTTTTTTTGTGTGACTACAAATGTCTAGCTTATGGGGTTCTTTGTGAAAATGTCAAAAATAATTGCAGAGTGTAGTTTCTCCTTCATTATATTTTTAGAGCAGATTTTACATTTACTGTTCTATATTACGAAAGGGCTTTGCGAAAGAGAGGGCAAAGAGTGGTGTAGGGTTCAAATTCCCAACGCAAGCGCAGCCTATATAACTGCTAGCTACCCTCCCCGCGCCGCGCTTGCTTTGTCTTCATCCTATGTATTAATCCAGGTTATAAACTATCTGCATGCCGAATTTCATCCAAACTTTTACACAAACTTTCGCATTTATAATATTAGTGTGATTTCTATAATATACCTTTATCAGCAAAAGGACAAGACATCCTTTGCTCCTGTATTTCCCTCTTGGTATAGTTGTCCGGGAATATGTCTACCTTCATACTTAGGTTTATGTTGTCTATGGGGCAGTGACCACTGTTTCTGTAAATAAATTAAATACATAAAAAAATAATCAGAGCTTGTCATAAATATATGACAAAAATTACACTATAAAATAATGATTTAACAGTTATATTCGATGTTTCTTCTTTATCAGGAGCACGGCAGTGCCCCCACCAAATCGAGCAAAAAAGCGGCACGGTCGCCGTACCATCCTTTCCTCGATTACAGTTTAGGCCATTTTCGACCCCCTATAACTTCGTTGTGGATAAAACTAGAAGCCTGAATTTTCAGTAACCAAGCAGGCATTGTTTTTAAACACGGTATATTTCAAATTTCATTAAAGTTGAACCAGTAGTTTAAGAATTATAACTAGTCAAAGTTTCTTAATTTTGTCACTCACTGACTGACTGACCGATCATCAAAACTTTAAAGCACTTCTATATAGCAGATATAGAAGCTTCAAATTTAGAATACACTTAGTGTTTAGTGTATAAATCAAGGAAAAACCTATTAAATATTTCGCAATTTCGGTCCAGTTTTCTAGATATTCCAACTGCATAAATAACTTTGTAATCCCATATAAATATATAGGATTACAAAGTTACATTTGCAGTAAATGAATCAGTGTGCAGTCTAAGTATAAATAAGAAAATCTCATAAGACAATCAAGCTCTAGCTTCTAGCCTCTAGCTCAATTATGTAATCGCAGCTAACTTACCTACATAAATGCAAGCATATGCGTTTTATGGGTAAAAATTAGTAGTTCTGGTGAACTTTGAGTCTTATGATACTTTTCGGGTCTTTTAAAAGGCCCATCACAGTATCTGGGTTAAGGCCACTGGTTTAGACCCAGAGATCTCAGGTTTGCTTCCCATCGCACTCGGTTTGGTTGGTGGTAGGGCTTGTTTGCCCGCCTGGCTAGCTACCACCATCATATCTAAATATGTTGTCATAACATCAATGTCAATCAATAGGGGGGTATGGGGAGGGGGGGTATGGGGAGAACGGCAATAACATCTAGCCCACCCAATCGTCATCCTCACCTGCACGCGTTTGGTGGTTCGTTATGAATAGCCGACGGCGGTGCCCTGGCCACAACCAGGGTCCCGTGGTGCCCCCTGCTAGATAACCAACGAGGCAATGGCGACCGAGCAATGGCGGTATAACCACAACTCCTACTGGGGAACCAGTAGAAGAGGCTTCCACGGGCCTTGGGGACAAAATATCCCCACAAAAGAGTGGCAGTGGCATCTTGGGTAAGTGCCATGAGAAACATACCTACTTTTAAAAATATGATGAGTACGATTGAGAATGATACTATGCGCTGCGATCCGGCTAGCCCCCGGCACTCACGGGTACCCGGGCCTGTGAGTGAGAAATATGCTACCGATGACTCTGCAGAAGTGGCTGTCCAGGCTTCTGTGCGAGTAAATACTACTGGTGATAAACCCAAAGCCAAACTAGTTCAGCAGGCTTTCCACAAAGGGATGTTCCTTAACAGGCCCAGAAGTTCTTCTCATGGAGATCTAACACTCAACACTGCCACAAGCCTGAATATCCTAAACCAGCAATCAACTCTTGAATGGCAAAGAAACACACAAAATGAACCAGTAGAAGTTGATCCACACCACAAGGACAAGGTGGACCCACCCTCATGGCAAAGAGTACCGATGTCAAGACAATCGAAGAAACGGAAAATTTCAGTCTCACCAGAAGGAGTAAAGACCACAAATCGTTACGACCAATTACCGATAGACCTAACCGATGATGTTGATAACCAGCCAAAAAAGAAGAAAATTCCAAGACCACCTCCAGTTATCCTCTATGGCATTGAAGATGTGCAAAAACTTACAGAGCTACTGGGAACTACAGCTGAAAAATTCTCCTTCACTTATAAAATTGTTAACAAGAATCAGATGAGAATCAATAGTAGCGATGTCGAAGTATATAAGAGAATTATTACACTAATCCGTGAAAATGGATTGATAGGCCACACTTTTAATAGAAAAGACCAGCGTTGCTGTAGAATTGTCATTAAAAACCTACACCATTCAACACCACACTCCTCGATCAAAGAAGCAATTGAAAGCACTGAGAATCTTATATGTGGAGAAATAATCAATGCTAGATATGGACCGGAAAAGCTACCCACTTCGACATTCTTTGTTAACTAACAACCAGGGCCAAATAACAAAGCCGCCAAAGAGATCAAATACATATACAACCAAGTTGTGACAATCGAGGAACCAAAAAAACGGAAAACGGTTGTACAGTGCCAGAGATGCCAGCAATATGGTCACTCTAAAAACTACTGCCTGAAACCATATCGTTGTGTTAAATGTGCTCAACCACACAAGACTTCAGACTGTCCCAAAAAAGACCGCAACACCCCTGCTCTATGTGCACTATGTCTTGGTTCCCACCCAGCTAACTACAAAGGCTGCCAAGTTTATAAAGAAATTTTAGCAAGGAAAACTGCTAAATCACAACCACGCACAGATAGAAACCAGCCTCAAAAACCAATTCTAACACCCCATCCACAACATAAACGCTTCTCTTCAATGAGAGACATAGAACATACAGACAATCAAAGGAAAACTTACGCCGAAGCGACATCAAATAATAAATACGACCCCAGTACATTTGGCCAACCCTCAACAAGCACCCAAGTTTTGGAACTTATGCTAACAAAACAGTCAGAAAAGTTTGACCTCCTCTTACAACAGATGGGCTCTCTTATGAGTCTCTTAACAACTCTCGTCAATAAGTTAGTAAAGAGTTCCAACTAAAAGTAGCTACGTGGAATATTAACGGGCTTGCCCCAAATAAAGATGAAGCTGAAGCCTTAATCAACATACATAGGCTTGATATACTTCTTGTGTCAGAAACACATTGCACAACTAAAAGTCTTATAAAAATAAAAAATTATATTATTTATAACACAAATCATCCCGATGGTACAGGCCACGGTGGAACTGCTGTTATAATCAAAGCTTCCATAAAACACCATCTCCTACAGCAGTTTGCAACCAATCACATCCAGGCAACCAGTGTGTTGATAGAAGACAAAAATGGCGATTTTACTGTCTCATCCATCTACTGCCCGCCAAGACACAAAATTACAGAACAACTTTTCAACGAATATTTCATAACGCTTGGGGAGCGTTTTATAGCCGGTGGAAACTGGAACGCAAAGCACGTCCAATGGGCAGCAAGACTGACTACCACTCGAGGAAGGGAACTGAAAAAGTCTATTGACTGTCTTCATCTTAGGTCCGTAGCTCTGAACCGACCTATTGGCCTGCAGATCGTGGAAGGCTCCCAGATTTGTTAGATTTATTCGTTTTAAAGGGATTGTCGCGGCTGCACTATTCTATCGAAACAAGTTTAGATGGATCTTCTGATCACACACCTGTCTTTCTGACACTCAGCACTACAATCTTAAGTAAGGAACCCAAGGCTACTCTGTATAACAAATATACTGACTGGGAATCCTTCAAAGACCTAGTGAACGATAAACTTAATCTTACAATATCTCTCAAATCTGAAGACGACATTGACATTGCCACTAAGGAATTCACCTCAGTAGTACAGAATAGTTTATGGAATAGCACTCCTGAAATTAGGCCAATCACTAGACAGAGTCCAGTGACACGCGACATAAAAATCAAAATTCTAGAGAAACGGAGACTTCGCAGGGTGTGGCATTGTAGTCAACATCCACTAGACAAGAGAGCTTATAACAGATCAATGAAGGAACTTAAATATATGCTAAAAAAGGAAATGGACGCTACCACAGCAGCCTATGTGGAGTCTTTGAGTACTACAAGTGGTAGTAACTACTCATTGTGGAAAGCTTGTAGGAAGACCTGCCAACCTGTTATCCCAAAACCCTGAAACCCCTGGAAACGTTTGGGCTAAAACAACTGAAGAAAAAGCAAACGCATTTGCTCTCCACCTGGCCAAAATATTCAGTCCAAACAATTCTGAGGGGTCCGATGACGCAGACTCAGAGGTGGATCAAATTCTCAACCAAGATTTACAAATGGACCTTCCTATAAAACCTACATCACCAAGAGAAGTCCGAAAAACTATCAGTCTCCTTGGAAATAAGAAGTCTCCTGGGTTTGATTTAATAGACAAAAAGGTACTCCAGGAACTTCCCAAAAAGGCAATAGTTTACCTTACAGCTCTTTTTAACGGAATACTAAGAACCGGCTGCTATCCTGCATTGTGGAAGGTCTCACAAATTGTTATGGTGCCAAAACCAGGATGTTTTGGCACCATAACAATGTTCTGCAGTCATATTTATCTGGAAGAATGTTTCAAGTTAAGGAGGGTGAAAGTACATCAATGTTCCAAGAGATACAAGCAGGCGTGCCACAGGGCTCTATTCTTGGACCAGTTCTATACACCATATTCACAGCAGACTTACCACAATGCTCAAATGTGACGATAGCCACTTACGCCGACGACACGGCAATACTGGCATCCAACGACAATCCTGCTGAGGCATCTAGAATCCTGCAACAAAGCCTATTGGAGACTCACAGATGGCTTAGAAAATGGAGAATCAGAGCAAGCGCGACCAAATCTGTCCATGTCACATTTGGCCTAAGAAAGGGAGACTGTCCCCCAGTGAAGCTAGGTGACCACCCTCTCCCTCACTGTGATGTGGTGAAGTATCTTGGAATCCACCTAGACCGCAAGTTAACTTGGAGGAAACACCTAGAAACAAAAAGAAACGAACTGAACCTGAAGTACCGACGACTTTACTGGCTGCTGGGCAGGAACTCTAGACTGTCATTGGACAACAAACTTTTAATTTATAAGACCACCTTGAAGCCGATATGGACCTATGGAATACAACTTTGGGGATCCGCTTGCATTTCTAGCATCCAATTAATACAAAGAGCTGAAGACTCTATACTAAAACAAATAGCAAACACCCCCTGGTTCATTAGAAACCAGGAACTTCATGACTATCTGGAGATCAGGACTGTAAAGGAAGAAATTAACTTGTTCTCCAAAAAGTACAGAGCCAGGGTCACACACCACCCGAATATACTGGCGGCGGAACTCGCTGCCCCTGACTCTGTGAAGCGCTTGAAACGACGCAATATCTGGGACCTGTGCCTGTGAACAAGTCCTAAGGGACATGTCCAAGAAAAGGGAAAGTCCTAACGGGGAATCTCCCTCCTCCTCAGATGTAGTACTACAAACTATCTGCTTATAGTCTACAAAGACTGATCGCAAGATTAAAATAAAAAAAAAAAAAAAAAAAAATAACATCAATGTTTGTAGCATTGTAATCATCTGGCAGCTAAAAATAAGATAGCCTGTCCCTCAGTGGATGAGGATTCCGAGTGGAGTGCACTTCCACCTTCGGTCTTATCATCACTTACCATCAGATGAGATGAAGGCCAGTTCCTTACCCTTGAGATATAAAAAATATATTTTGTATATAATTAGATAAGTATTATACTTACTGTAGCCATGATGTTATACAGCTTTTGCAAAATTTGTGGCCGCATGTTGTTATAACTGGGTCCCGCAACCAGTTCAGGCAGACTGGGCACTCGTATCGTGATTCTGGCTGGTTGCTTAGGGCTATGTCGTTAATTGATGTAATGCCCATTGGCTAAAATTAAAATAGCTATTAAGGTCAAACTAAATAGGCACTTAATGTTTATTCATTTAAAATAAACTTTTATTAGTTGTTTTGATGTATTATATTGATATAATTTAAGTTTCAGTTAAAATAAAATAATGATGTTGTCAACTACAAAATATGAAAATTAACAAGTTTTAAACTACAAGTAAAATTAAAGAATGGTTAAGAAAGATAGAGGTACTCACGGCAATCCCTTCTGACGCATTTTTAGTTCTATTTAGATCCATTTGCAGATATATATTTTTTAATATTCTTCAAGAATTGAATATTTACAGGTGCTATCTATCTAGGTCTCCGTCAGGCAAACTGGTATAAAACTATAGTAACGTAACGTAATTTGTATTTTTTTCTTGTGTTATGGCTTCTGGAGTGTCTTTCCAACACACATAATTCCGCCAATGTCGATAGAGGACCCTATCTTCAATTCAATTCAATTTCTTGAGAAATGGCTTTCGCTAAATGCAAATGAATTTAATGAATGATACACAGACATGGTGTCATTCTCACGTTAACTTTCATAAAACATTTTCGTAAATTTCGTATAATGTTTTCATCAATCCGGAATAGCACCAAAATATCGCCTTAGTTTAAAGTTAGCAGCATTAGTGAGAGAATGAGTAAAACTAACCGGTATTGGAACACATCCACTCAGTTTTTTTTTTAGTGTTGTTCCTTGAGGAACCGGCTAAGGTCATAGACCATGCTGCCATGTCATTAGTTTAAGTAATACATAAATAAACAATATTTTCATATATGATGATGATGATGATGAATGATATTAGAATTGGGAAGTGAGAAATGATATACCCCCCAACCCCTCGAGTATCTCAGTAAAGATGTGGGGCTTTACTAAGTCTTCACGCGAGCTTCTTGGGAGAATTTGAAAAGTGACGTTGCACTGTTTTGTTTCATTTGCCAACACTTATGCACACTCACGAACACTTAACAGTTAATAATCCACCATTATTTCACATTAATATTCGACATAACACAAATTTTGGAAAATAAAGCAAAACCGCAAACATGACGCTTCACTTTCCGATTGTCAGTATGACATTCTTTTTTTTATGCAAAAGAACAGCAAAAGAACTTATTTCTTGGGGTGTGTCGTTCTTAATCTAGATATTCCTTGGGCAACTCTGTCGAACCAACCAAATAACAGTAGCTTTGTCCCACGGACTGAAAACTGGCGTCTGCAACGTAATAGAGTCTGCTCCAAAGAGCTCTCCGCGCTATATTAATTATTAATTGGGTGGTTTCTCTATGTTTTAACAGAGCTTTGCAAAACCAACCCAAACCGGAACCATAAGCTCTCCCAGTCCCACC
Organism: Eudonia lacustrata; assembly: GCA_947562085.1. Lineage (NCBI taxonomy): Eukaryota > Metazoa > Arthropoda > Insecta > Lepidoptera > Crambidae > Eudonia > Eudonia lacustrata. The sequence goes on from OX387316.1 coordinate 4,630,719, forward strand.
AGCACAAAGCATAGCGGAATACGGTTGTTGGATTACGGGCCGGGGTCCGTGACCCTGTAATTAAAATAGTAATCCACTAATCTAGTCCTAGTAGCGAACAAATGCGTCTCTGGATTGCACAAAGTATCAACAAATGAAGTAGGTACGAGAAAGTTTGCATATTTTTTTATTTAAGTGGTGATAAGGCTGAAGCCGCAACCCGCAAGCGTGCTTAACTGGGTAAGCTCATCTAATGAAGGACTAGCTACCATATCTCTACTGTACCTAAACATTGTTAATATACTTAAATTCTAGCGGACACGTCGAGCGGATTACAATATTAACCTCGAAAGGATTCGAACCCACGATCTCTGTCTGAGTCTAAAAGCGGGGGTCTACCCACTTGACTACAGTGGCGGCGTACAACCCTACATTTTCTGTTATCCAGGTCAGTTCTCGCCACGCATCGTTGATTGAATCATCATAATATATATATGTTACGATATATGCCAAAGAGTAGGTAAATGGAACCTACGTGATTACATAATGTATTTTCAAGCATGTCGCAGTATTATAATTCAGATGGATCACGCCTGCGCCCGCGCCAGTCTCGTGCCAAGAAATTGTGTCAGTTGATTCATAAAGCGAAATCCTCGTTGCGAATTACATACAAATGTGCAACCATCGGTGTTCCATTGTCTTTGATTGTTATATCATTAGTAAATAAGTAAAATAAATACCTGCCTAACAGAAGAAATTAATGCCTAAAATAACCCATAAAATATATTATGTCTATACTCTATCATTAATGTAATAAAGGTTAAGTACCTAATAAAGTTTTTACGAGAGGTCTTTATCACAGCACAGTCTATCTAAGCTCTTCCTTCTTTACCAGCGTAAAATAATTATTGATAAAGTGGACAACATTTTTAATTAAAGAATATTCGGCTGTCTATCATTGTTTTTATCGTTACTGTTTTCAAATAATAAAAAAAAAAAATCTTTTCAAAAAAGTAAAAATAAAAACATGGGCGCTCTAGGCACCTTTCACCCATAAAACAGAAAACAGCCATTTTGTGAAACGGCTGACAGAAATATCTTGCAGTGATGGCCTAAATCTAGATGTAAATCTAGATTTACTATATCGTTGCTATCAAACGGCTCTTTTGATCAGTATTAAGTAATAGTTACTACGCTTTGGTGTCCAAATATGTCTTAAAATAAAGGTGTTTCCCCTTTATTTTAAGTAACAGTTTTCCGAAATCCCATAACGTCTTATGTTATCAAAAAACATAAGTATTAATAAAAAAGCTACAGGCTTTGTTCTGATAAATAAAGCATGGATACTTAGTATTTTACTAAAGTCCTTATCATAAACTTTTTCGAAACCAATCAGCCAAACCTTTTATTTAAAATTCAAATCACAAAAGTGATCCCTTACGTAACATCGTTGATGTTAATCGTGTTAATTCCTAAGTAAACTTACATAATAAAAACTTAGAGTATGGATGCTATAAGAATAAAAAGCCTTAGGATACCTAGTTTGTGGTATAATGAAAGTGTTGCTTTTTTCATTACCTTCTCTTTGCTCTAAAGGTTTGTTTAATCTGTGCTTTATTAACTTTAAAAGTTTTAAAAATGGAATTAATATAAATCTTATCCGAATCTATGGTTATCTTTAAATAAAATGTATTTTCAAATCTTTTTAGCGCCTATATTTATAACTTCTTTGTTAAATTATGCAGGATCCAGAGGGAATTCCTTGGTTCTCAGTATAAATAACTGGAAACATCTAGTATTAGATCTCGCTTTGCTGTGTTTATACAATTAGACGGGCGACTCGTCAGTAGCCGCTCTTTTTATGTGAAAACTGACGGTCGATCAACTTAACGGGATCGCGGGCACGGTCTGCGTGCAATAGAAAATGTCCAAGGGTTGCGCACAGATTTAAGTACCTTGTATGTTTTAAGTACTGTATGTTATTTAATTATCGTTGTGATGGAACGGTATATATACATAAAGAGTATTTTTTTTAAACTGGGTCTGTATCAGGAAGTTCAAAACCATAAGATAAACCGAGAAATCCTTAAGAATTTTGATTAATTTGACTAAGTTTTATGTAGTTATAAACTCACGCTTTACCAAAAAAATCTTATGCTAAAAATGAGACTTTAATGCCCACCACGTCGAATGGCTTGGTTCACGCACAACTGCGACCACACGGGTAGAGCCGTTCATGACTTCGCTTTGGCCTACAGTCTCTCCCAACTGGTTGCCGAGTCTACGCGGGTACCAGATGTGGAGGGCCATACACCTTTCTTTTTTTGACCTCTTGTTGACTGTGCACCCAGACGGCTATGAAGTGTCCGTTGATGCACCACTAGGCTCATCAGATCATTGCCTGATTCGGAGCACCAGTGCCTCTCACGGAAACTTTAAAATCGCAACGTGCGGTCAGCCGTCGGGTCTGGCATTATAGGTCAGCGGACTTGGATGGGATGTAAAGTTTCTTTGCGTCGTACCCATGGTGGCGAGTTTGCTTCTCGCTGGATGATCCTGATGTCGCCGCCGATTTTGTCGTTGATGTGATACTGCAGGGAATGGAACTCTTCATTCCAAATCTTGATGGATGGCGATCTACTACTGTGCGTTTCTCACGTAGTTTTTTACCACGAACTACAGTGCTGTGGAACCAGCTCTCAGCGGCGGTATTTCCGGACCAATACGACTTAGAGATCTTCAAGAAACGAGCCTATTCCTTCCTTAAAGGCCGGCAATGCATCTGTGATTCCTTTAGTTTTGCGGGTGTCCATGGGCGGCGGTGATTGCTTCCCATCAGGTGACCCGCCTGCTCGTTTGTCTCCTTCTAATATATGAAAAAAAAAAAATGTTTTCACGAAAAAAGACCTAGTGGTTCTTAAGATAGATTTGCCATAAGGTATCTCCTGTAGTTTCAGATTTTCTCATATTGTTCCAGTAAAAAAAACACAGTGAATTAGTTCTGTTATATAACAAGGTTCAAAAGTCCTCATTGTGAATAATAAACTTGACTATACACAAAAAGTAGGTACATAATAATTAAGGAAACTATCTAGTATTTGTTAATGATTTCAGCTACGCATTGGTAAGTACCGGAATTCAATTAAGTAGGTACTTTAGTTACGGTCAAATTGAATTATTATTATTTTATTTTTTTTAATACTTAGCTCGGCAAATTACTCCATCCCACCTGATGTTAAGTAGAAATGAAGTCCAGACGCGAAGACAACTGGTGCAGCGTGGAAACAAACGTAGCATCAGTTAACTTCACTCTGCCGGCCCACAAGGTGCTTCTTCACGCCTCTCTTGAAGGACCCCATATCATAGGAAGGAGGGAAAACGTGTGCTGGTAGACTATTCCATCTTTTGGAGGTGCGACAAAGAAACGAGTCATTAAATTTCTTTGTGCGTGATGGGATACTTGAGACAGTGAATCGGTGACTCCGAAGAGCAGCACGTGTACTCCTATGAAGAAAGGGAGAAGGTGGGATGAGGTCAAAGAGCTCTTCAGAGCACTCGCCATGGTATAAGCGGTAAAACACGCTGAGTGACGCAACGTCTCTACGCAATTGCAGAAATTCGAGAGTATTTACCACTTCTGCATTGCCGATAATGCGTTCAGCGCGACGCTGCAATCTGTCCAAGGCATCGAGAAGGTACTTAGCGGAACCGTCCCAGATGTGCGAGCAATACTCCACGCAAGACCGTACCTGTGTCTTGTACAAAAGGCACAACTGGTCCGGCGTAAAGAATCGCCGCACTCTGTTCAGAATTCCGAGTTTTCGTGAGGCTGTTTTGATCACGGCTTCGATGTAGTCCCTTTGGTTCAGATCGCAGCGTATCGTCATACCGAGCATGTTGATACTGCTCTGCAGGCGTAGAGATGTACCCTGAAGAGATGGAAGGGGAAGGAATGGTGACTTTTTTGCCGTGAACGCGCACACCTGTGTTTTCTTGACATTGAACTCAACCAGATTATTGGTGCCCCAATTAGATATGAGGTCCAATACCCGATTGAGCTCAATGACAAGATTAACTCGATTCACTTCGGTTTCGACCCAATCAATTATCAATGATTATCAAGAATAAGTATTTATTTTGATTTGCCTTTTACTTATCTAGTGCAAACCTATTTTTTGTTTAAATTTTACGAAGCCATTTTTTTCAAAATGCCTTATATTTCATTATCAGCAGCCTACATCCATCCCCACCCACTGCAGGGCTTCGGCCTCTTCCCTAGCACGCCACTCTTTAGGTACTCTTCTTGTTTTATTTTTATTTTTTAGACCTATGTAATTTTTTCTTTACTTTATTCTGTATTCTACAGCTACTCAATAAGTTCTGTCTGATAGTAACAGTGTGAGGAAAGATAATTTTCGAGTTATATTTGTTAAAAATATCTTTGTTTAAATTATATTACCTAATGAGTTTTGTGATGACTGGCCCCTGGCCTTATACGGCTTACATCACCATGTAAACGTCTTGATAAGCATGGGAGCGAAGCGCAGTTACCGCTGTTGTGGTTATGGTTTTTTGTTGTAACGGCTCTTCAAAGCGCGATCATTTGAAATAGATCAAGGATTTTTGTACTCGCGACGGTCAAGTCTGACACGACTAAAAAGGTTTACATAATGTAACTAGTTTTTTTTTTGCGAAAACATAACGAGGTTCGTTTGTTATTAAAAAAGCATTACACATATTGTTTTCTAAAGTTAACGCGAACATTACACATTGAAATGAAACCACTTACGGATCTACTAGCGTTTTAATTTATACATTGGTTTTAATTAATATTTATCCTGACGTTTTGAACCCTTTGTAGGGTCCGTCGTGGTCACAGGGAGATTAGTCACAGGTCGTCTCCCTCGTCGTCATCGTCGTCGTCGTCGTCGTCGTCGTCGTCGTCGTCGTCGTCGTCGTCGTCGTCGTCGTCGTCGTCGTCGTCGTCGTCGTCGTCGTCGTCGTCGTCGTCGTCGTCGTCGTCGTCGTCGTCGTCGTCGTCGTCGTCGTCGTCGTCGTCGTTGTCGTCGTTGTCGTTGTCGTCGTCGTGACCACGGACGTAAGCACTTATTTTTATTTAAGTAAGTTATAGTAGTTTATGCAACTGTCATATAATGAAGGGTATTAAAACATGTTACAACATTAGTGTAGATAAAATACATTACGATTTTCGATATTTTCGAATGCTGTAATTATATTGGATTTTATTTAATAGCCTATCCTAGCCTGTCCTTGTTTTAAAGAAAATTTTTGATTAAACGTTCGTAGCATCAATGATTTTTGTCAGATAAATATTACATTTATATAGACTCTACTTACCTCTACCGTAATGTTAGTTTTTTTTCTGGAATGGGCGATCTTCCGGGTTTTTTTGACAAATAATACGTACAAATTGCTTTCTCGACAAGCTTGTTATTATTTCAAAAGGCTGGGGCAATATCATCTTATCTTAGGGCTTGCTAAGCTAAGGTTTCAGATGTTAGTTTTAGACTTTTTACACCTCATCCTTTCTTCACTCTTCTTCATCCTGAAAACAACTGAAAACATCCCTTCATAAAACTATTATGTTATTGAAAAGAAAAAACAAAAGTATTTGTCTTTGGAAAATAGCAGTATATTACACAGTCTCATACTCGTAGAACGTAAAAGAAAGTAAAGTTCGAACACCTACAGAAGCCAATTTCCAGCTGCTTATCGTTTGTGTTAACACACTGGAAAGGTTGAATGCACTTAGCTCATTAACAAGAACCTTCTACATTACGCCATCTTCGCATCTGGACTCTGCCACACTCTGATTAGCGTCATTTGATTTAGTCAATAGCGAGTCATTTTCCTAGGTACCTACATATTCTTTAAATAAGTTGACAAAGGGTACCTAGTTAAGTAGGTACTGGATACGGATAAGATAAGTATATAGATAAAAATAAAGATATTGAAAAATAGTTTTTTTCTGTAGTGTTGATTAAAAAAAAACTGTAAGTACCTTTTCTCTAAATAATATTAAATTAAAATAAAATAGCAGCTTAAAAGATTAGATATAACTTACCTACCTATTTATTAAAGGTTTAGTTAAACTATCACGTGGATAAGGGTAAAAATATTATGTCAAAGACAAAAAATATACAACATTTTTATTCCAGTAATTGGACTTAATTAATTATTTGGTTGATTATTACTTTTGTTGCTTAGCATTAGGAAACAGTCAGTCAGGCATCATGAGTATTTTCTTTATGGGTTCTGTTTCTGCTTAGGTACATTCGTTTTGCATTTTACGTTTCATAATTCTTTACACTGTAAATATTAAGTTTGCCACGATCCATACGAAGGCATTGCTTACCTAGTATTACAATAACTATTAGTAGTTTTTTCAAACTTTCTTTTTTTATTAATTAGGGTTCCGTACCCAAAGGGTAAAACGGGACCCTATTACTAAGACTCCGCTGTCTGTCCGTCTGTCACCAGGCTGTATCTCATGAACCGTGATAGTTAAATTTTCACAGATGATGTATTTCTGTTGCCGCTATAACAACAAATACTAAAAAACAGAATAAAATAAATATTTAAGAGGGCTTCCATACAACAAACGTGATTTTTTTTTTTGCTTGATTTTGTCGATATTGATAACGGTAACATGTAAACGCTTGAAATATTCACAGAATATTTGAGTTATATTATTCACTTTAAAAATAAATAATTAAATTAAAATAAAATTAATATTTAAGGGCTAGCGACAACGAATTTCTTACGTACCTAAACAACCATAATACAAAAAGACTTTGTACCATAAGTACCTTCTTCTGCTTAAATATGCAATTCTATGCTTACTCTAAGGCAATTCTATATAACCACTCACGGTTTCTCAGAGTGTAGATTTTTTAATCTCACCGGTGGTGATCTCGAAATTAAAAGTGACTTGAAACTATAAAATAAAAATATCTTTTGCAATTTGTTTATAAAGATATACCTACCGTTCGAGATTTTATGGTATAAAATAAGTTACTAGTGACTTTGAATAAGAGAAAAGGGAGCACTTATAATTGATTTATCCTAAAGCGTAAAAATTAGTTCAAACATGTTCAAAAATCCCAGGAAAGTTGTGTCAAGGTCGTCAATTCGTCATGTCATATGTGTGATGGAGGGTTAACGTAAACGGGTAAAGGGGTTGTTTTCGGGTCGGTCCGTTCCAAGTTCAAATGGAGTTTCGTCAGCTGGCGGCCGAAAGCTTTCCGCCTCGCCCGCTCCGCTCAGTGTCTTAGCTCGCGTCGCTGAGCGCACTCGCGCCTTTTTTCTAATTCAACCTTCGCACGTGACCCTCGCGAAGCCAGCCGCGCATTTTAAAAAGTAAAACCGGGACAATATTATACCAGGTGCGTTTGTTTAGGCTGTGGCGGCATTTGTTTTTTTCTCTTTTACACATAAAACATTTGTTGTTTTTGGTGTAAAACCTTGACACGAGAAACAAAACCATAGAAAAAGTGTATAAAATAAAATGGAATGGAGTAAATTAGGTATGCATTTTTATATGAAAATATTACAAATAATGTGTTGTAAAGTAAGGAACTTGATGCCTTTCTAGGGCTTTTATAGAGAATGCGGTTATGTAAGGATTCAGTGGTACTATATGACTTCTGGTACAAGCTCTCTCTCCCATTCGAAATTTAGTTACTTCTCTAACAAAGGTGTTTTGAAAGTATTTGCTATTTACAAAGAAGAAATATATGAGTAGAAGATAAAAATAAGACTTTTTTTTACAAAATAACAAAACCAAAAAAAAACTTTAATAGGTACCTATTATAATTTATTCTACAACGAGAAAGCACTTATCTTTCATCTCAATTGACCGTACTAAGGCCGTAGATGAAATCATTGAAGTGCACTTTACCTGGAACCCTCAACTTCCGAGGAACTGCTTGTCATAAAACAAATGTTTGTAATGAATACGAAGTTGCTAGTGAACAAGGGTTGAAAACATAATATTTTTTATTTTTTAATGATAAAGGTTTATTTATCAGAGATTACACAGAGAGTGACAAGTTAATGAAGACAGAATAATGGTGAATAATGGCTAAAGATAACTTTCGGTGCTGTTGGAACAAAACAATACTACAGAAATTTTCGGTATGATAGGCACATTTAGAAAAGATGGTAGTAGCTAGGCAGGTGGCACTAAGGCAAACAGCTTTACCTCCACACAAACAGAGTAACTATTAATGAGTTTAATAAAAAAAATAAACTTTGTTTAATATGCGTATATAAATATAAACACAACGATTTAAAAAATTACGGGACTGTTTACTGCATGATTCGAAATCAACTCGCATTTCTTCCGTGATTAAAAATATACCTAAGTAAAAAATGTTTCTACAAAATTATTTTTATAAGTTAAAGCATAAGCGGAACGCCTAAAGAGATTGCCTAAACATGTTTAGCAACTAGGTATTATTCAATCTTCACCTTTACACAAACCAAAAATGTTGCGGAAGGCTATCGGCGGAACCGACGCCTATTATTGAATTAACATAACACTAATGGTTAGAGTACAATCACAGATTAAATAATAGTTACTACGTGTGCAGTTGCAATACACGTAGTTATTTTTTATTGCACATCGGAGAAGCATCATCTAACATCGTTACGCACCCCCACGACCCGGACTACCCGAGGAGGTCCTAGCCTTTAACTCTTTTACTGGTAGTGGCAATATAGTTGCCACCATAATTTGAACCTTATGTGGTTGCAATAGCATCGAAACCAATAAAAAATCTATTAACCCGTCGCGTCGAACGAAAAAACCCCTAGTACTAATAAGTCACACACACAGATAAACACATGTTGTTAGGCACCACTTGACTGTGTTACCTAATTGCGTCCGGTGTCAAAAAGTTAGGCACCAACGTGGAACCTAATCGCTCGAAGGGTGCTGTACCAGTCAAAGGGTTAAAGGCGCCCTCGGGTTGTTCCGCTCCCGATCCGATCTGAACCCATCGGAAAATCTAGTAGGGAACGGGGACTCATACTAGTGCGTGATGCCATTCCCTCTAAAAAACCTCTGACGGTGCTGATCCCACGGCTGGAGAAACCTTGTGAGTTATTCATCGCCTCCAAAAGTCTGGTAACGCTGAAAATGCCCGCGATAGAGTCGGTTTTCAGTTTCATATTGTCACATATTACGGTGTATAATATACTACTAGTGGGTCGCCCGCAAATTTTCACGTTTATTCAACAGATTTTTAAATAATTTCGAAACCTATGACAGGTTTCATTATTTTTCTGCACATCTACGGCTGGAGCTCTTCAAAATGAGACCATAACCGATTTTTTATGTGCAGCTATCGTCCCATAATCACTAAGCTGGTGTAGGCTAGAGTTACTGAGCCTTTGCAAGTAGACAGGTACCGTACTATAGACTAACTTTATACCCATTACCCAACCCGTGCACATTATTCAGGGACTGGTATCTACTGAAGATTCTTAGCTTCTTTGATTTTAACCTCAAGTTTTTTACAATGTCGCTTATTTTCGAATCGGTTTTCCTCTTCTTGTACCTTAGACATGTTTTTGGAAGTTTTACTACATTACACGAAAAATATGCTCGCAATTCAAGCTTTTTGTATCTCATCAGAACAATTGAAGTCTTGGCTTTGAGATGTGTGCTATACAGCAGTCTAAGACCCCCCAATCAATTTATATATATTTTTTAAAATGTGTCAAAGTAACCTCTAGTGTGGGGTTTGCCTGAAAGTCAATGATAATTGTAGTGCAGGTTTCTTTGACACCTTTAAAACAAAAAATATATAAATTTTACATAGTTTTTTATATATTATAGACTTATTTAAAGAATAAAACGAATGTAAAGTTGAAAAGAATCAGTCATTTATTTGTAATATTATTCTTACAATATTAATAGGAACTGTTGTAGTATGTGTACTTAAAATCAGTCAGGACGTTAACAATTTAACATTCTTACAAAACAAATTAACATATTTATGATTAAACATTTAAAAAATGCTCAGAAATATCAGTCTGTAGGTAGCTACCGTTTAAGAATAATAAATCTGTCGCTCTCATCTTGCGTAATGTAGAGACGTGATTCGAGGTCTAGCTTCAGCGTGACCTTAACTTTGCCATTTCCCCCAATCAGTAATAAATGAGTTATTTATTAACAGCTCGATGGCATAGTGGTTAACGCGCCCGGTCAGTAACTGCAAAGGTTAACTAAGTTTCGCAAAGGCCGGCCATCGGATGGGTGACCAAATATTTATCATCTCGGGCTCCTCTCCGGGTCTTTGGTCCCGGCTGCATTAGCAGTTGTTGACAACCGCCAATCCGCACTGGGCCCGCGTGGTGGTTTATGGCCCGTTCTCCCTATCCATCTATACGGTTATGCCCCAGCAGTGGGCATAAAAATAAACAGGTGGTGATGATAGTGAGGTGTAGGTAATTTTACCGTATTAAGTCTTTTGGTGCGTAGTAGCTCTGTGGATGTGTTTATAATATTCTCTCTTTACAAGAGATCAAACATGATATTGCTTGCAAAAACATCATGTCGTTATTTAAAACACATGAGCAACGGTTTGCTAAACATTTGCTTCGAGTTGGCACTTCTTGCTTCGGTTCTTGCAACAGCTGTGATTAAGCTGTTACAATACGTTGCAATATTGTCACATGCTGCTTTTTGCAGCTGTCTATTGCAGATCAATTTTATAGTTCAGAGTACTAACTGAGTTCGATTTTTATGAACCTACCATTTGAAACATTGTATAGTAAATTTGCAACTTACCTCGATTGCCACCAAGAGGCGCTGCTTCAATAACGTACATAATTTCGTTTTCGTTGACGTGTTCGAATGATAAATAAAATGTATACTTTTGTAAGATGATGACGATTGATTGGTCCGATCGATTTCGGCTATGGCGCCCACTTCGACAGTTCGTCTCCTAGTTCCGATCCGATCCAAACCCTTCGGAGAAGCTAGTAGGGCACGGGGACACGTAATAGTGCGTGATACAGTTCTCTCTAGAAAACCTGCGAAGGTGATTCGTTTCACACGGCTTGAGGAACCCTTTAAGTTTCTCGCCGCCCCCAAACAAGCCCGGTGAAGCTGAAAAGAAGCTGTCGTCTGAGGCAATCAGCAATCTCTCTCCAAAATAAAAAAGAATCCTAATGACGCTGATGCGCTCAAAGATGGATTAAGACATACAATAAATACTCTTGGTATGTTTAATAAATAAATAATGAAACGATAGGGGCCGATGAAATCGATAAACTCGTAGTTGAGAAAGTATCAAACTTAACCCATGTGCACATCATGTTGAGCTTTTGTTTCCGACCTTTTTCTGTCAATGGAATAAAGTTAACATGATGGTGTCTAGGTCTGTGATGGTGTTTCATATTAATAGACGGTTATTCCACCTATATCTACAAAAGTATTTCTCCCAGGGGAAATAGATTTCCATTCATTTCTACTACATTATCAGAACATCCTATTTAGTGTGTGAGCAGAATTAATAATGAATAAGTTTTTAATTTCATTAATACTACAATTAGTAACTACTCGGTTTCTCTTGTAGTTTTTAAGTTATAAAAGGAATGAATTTTTTGTTTGTTTAAAAATATTAATTACTTATAATAAATATTTATTTATATAAAGACTTTTGTTTGTGTTATTACGATTATTACTACATTGACATTATAAAGCATGTTGTATTAGAGTAGTAGAAATGAATGGAAATCTATTTCCCCTGGGGGAAATACTTTGGTGGAAATAAGTGGAATAACCGTTAACAGAGCCTTTTATAGGATTAATAATTACGTAATTAGGCCTGGGTTGGAATTAGGTAGTTGACTGGTTAGTCAATAGATAAACTTTTTAGCAACTACAGGTCAAAACGATTTTTTTTATAGAAATTGTGAATGGCATGGGGAATGGTGAACTTTTACGTCACTATTTTGTTTCGTCAATTCAGTGATTATTAATAACTTTTTAGGTTACAGAAATTCATGCTTAGGTCAAATGTCAAGGTCAAAAAAAATTATCGAGCCTCTCAGTAGTCGCATATGATGTGTAACATTTGACATCTCACCTTTTGAAATCAATATTACAATAGTAAATAAAATATATACGTACCTATATTTTTTTTTCATGTTTTCCCCTTTTTTTAATATTGTTTAAAAGTCTATTGCACACGAATTGGGTTGAAATCAATATTACAATAGAAAATAGAATATAGATTTACAAATCATAAAGAGAATGCAGTAAATACTCATTAGAAGACATGTCACACTGTTATCCTGTTACACTGTTACGATCACGTTTCTACGAATCCCACAAATATTACGACCTACAACCGACTACACGTAACAGTTACAGGATCACACTGTTACGACCCTACTTCCGTCCCTTTTCTACGAAATCACTCCCACAAATTGTATATTATATAGAAGGCGAGCGGAAAGAGGTTACACATCAAAAATAGGTCAATGTTCTAAAAAACTGTTACGTGATTTCATTCACTTGTTTAATGTTCTGGAATTATTTGTTGTTGCTGTCAACATCTCTATTACGAGCTCTTAAAGCAGTATTATTACAGTTGTGAAAACGAGACGCGTGTAGCGGCGAATATATTCGCGTCTCTTTTCCACAACTGCAATAATACTGCTATAAGAGCTCAAGTCAGGGGGCAGGTCTGCCGCACAATTTATGAACGCAGTAAGTACCAATTACTGTGTTTATGATTGTGATATTTGAGGTGCTGACATTACGATCTATTTTCTCGAAACTGTTCACATGTTCTTTACTGCAATCTTGAATTGTGTGGCAGAGGTCCTGTGAGCCTGTTGCGAGAAATTCGACGTTTCGTTCAAGCTAAGATCTGCATTATGAGATTGTCACGAAGCACAATCACTGTCTCTATTAAGTAGGTCGCGTATTATTTAAATAATTATCTTAATAGTACGCGGGTTACGGGGCTTAGCGTTTTTGCTCACTATCTCACGGCTAACGGTTGACGTAACAGCATTCTGTATGAAACCGTCCCGTTCTCTAGTGCCCAGTCTATGCAATTAGAGTTTTTGTTTCTTCATTTTTTCCGTACATGTGGCGGTTCATTTGATTTGTTCAGTATTTCGTGTAGTAAGTTTCTTTTACTGCACTCTTCGTAGTCTATCCGCCTTCATGGTCTAGTGGTTAGGCGACTACGGTTCTCAGGATCTATTAGATTATCACTTGAGGATCCCATGTCGAAATATATTTGTTTTGGATGGTGGTTGTGACATTATGGTTTAGATACAATAATTCATAATATTGTAACAGCCTCTCTAAGTTTGCCATGTCCTTACAGGGTCCTTACATGTATACAATTTTGTATTTAATGTTTAAATTTATAAATAAGTATAAATATAGTAGTAAATAAGTTAGCTATACTCCCTCTGTTTGCTATGCCCTTACGGGGCGCTACATTGTTTATTTTAACACCTTTTGTACTTAACTATTTATTTAATAACAATGTACACCAATGTGGCACGTGTAGACGTGTACCTAATAAATAATTTTGAATTTGAATTTAGACCTTTTTGTAAGTGCACCTGGCCACATCCACCATCTTATCTAAGTCTGTTGCCATAAAAACAATCTGAGTAGCATTGTTGTGTTCTGTCGGTTATGTTTAAAACAGTTAGTTCTTTAGGAGCTAAGGATACCGGGTGAAATTAGCTTCCACCTATGGGTTTATTATCTATCACTATTACCATCGGGTAAGTTTGTCATCTCAATTATAAATCGGATGTGACGAGTTTTCAATAAATTTGTTTGAAAATACTGAAACTATTTACAGGGCGTTCAGTCTTTAAAAGGATCTCATTACACTTTGGCCCATTGGTCCCTGAAACGGCTAAGCGATGTCATTGAGAACGAACCGCTGAAGTCTTCTAGTTTCGGATTGGGCGATCCCAAAATTTACATTTTCTAGACTTTTATAAAATATATAAAGATGAACCTTTAAGAACAGGTTGAAGAGGTGGTGTGTGTACCTTTAAAGATTTATGTTTGAGATGTTTGTTTTAAATATCTGACATCGGACGATGAAGTGGAGAACGAACGTTCTTACGTAGTAAATTGGTTCTACCAGAGACTCCTACGATTATTAGGAGCTCGAACATTGGTAGCTCTATCTTTGTCATCTATTGCTGAATAGTTTACATCTTGAAGTGTGATCTCATCCTCGTGAAAAAAAGTAAAATGTTCGAACGGTAGCCCTTAATGTCTTTGTCGTTTATATTTATTGTCCAGTCCATACTTGTCCACTTCACGAGGTCACATACATGCATTATGAGGAAACTTTTCTTTTATAGTATTAACATAGTGAATGCAGACCACATAAACATTTAAAACCATTGCAATATGTAACTTACCACATTAGAATAAGGAACGTAAAATAACCTACATAAGTGGGTTAAAATTATCGTAGGGTATTTCGACATTCGCCGGCACATCAAACGGTACCTGCACCGTTAGATCGTGCTCGGATACGGCGAGATTGCGGTTGTTTTCCATTATTACGTTACAATTACGAGAAATAGACCGGCCGTGAGGTAATCGCGACTCGGCATGACACATGAACTTGACTCACTACTTTTACGTAGTCTGCTTTAAGCATCAAAGTGTATACCAGTGTTACAGAGTTTGACAGGAAGCAGTGATCAATACTTAAGGGTATATACAAGGGGTCAGCAAAAGGGTATATACAAGGGGTCAGCAACCGAGTTGCCTTTAGCAACAACAATTTATTTATGTATTTATTTATATAAAAAGACAATACAAACTTATAGTAATATATACAGCCAACACGCTTATATGCTAGGATAGTACATCAAATAAACACAAAATACATAATAAATTATTATAAGTAATTATGGTAAATGTTGTGTTTCCTTAGTAGGATGGGTATAGGATTTACAAATATATCCGCATCCTGGACTTATGTAAGAAAGGAGTTAAGGTGGCAGACCGCTCGAGAGCTGGGACTGTTGCAAGCATGTCGCGTGCGCAGATCACCTGGAGTCGTGAACAGTTGGTGTCGTCGGCGGCGGCGCCCTGTTCCTCGCATATAATTAAATTCTTACCACCTGCTTTTAGGTGTGTTCCAGTAAAATTTCAATGAAATTCTATTCTTTGTCTTATCAGCCCGTCAATTAACAGTTGGACATGCCTCTCTTAATACATGCCTGTTGCCTGCCACTGCGCTTTCTTCTGTGTTGACTCGCCTTACGAGATGCTTCTTCACGTTTCGTTCTTTTAGACGAGATGATTATCAGAGGTTAATATACAGGTGATTTTTAGAGGACTATTAGACAAAATTATTATAAAGGTTTTATTAGATACAGTTTGCTATCCGTGAAGAGCGTATAAACGGAAAAGAACTATCCTATCACTAAACAAAATGTAATAATATGTAATAATAAATAATATGTAGTGTGTAGTGCAGAATGTTTGCACATGCAGGAAAAACAATGGGTGCAAACGAAAATATTGAATGTATCGGTGTTGGTGTGCATTTTCGTTTGCACCCATTGTTTCTCCTGCATGTGCAAACTTTCTGCGGGCGAGAGGGCGGTGTTAGCAGAATTAACACAACATATTATTTATATATATTATTAAATTTTTTTGTACCATGGATTTCCGCAAGGTAACACCTGATTCCATTAATTATCCTATCACTACCTAAACTGTAATTTGTACTAACAATAGGTAGTCTATCATTCACAAACCAATGAATCTAGATTGTCTGAACTATAAGTTTTTTATCATTAGGTATTACGTCACAAAACGTAACACGGACTGTCCAAAATTAACGAAAAAGGGGTTCTTGTTCGGTGATCGAGAAAATTATGCGTCAAAACGGCGCGGCGAGGAACTGAGTCAGAGAGAGCTTGTGACCCAACATTGAATATTAATCGGCTTATAAAACCATCGATGTAAATGATGCGGCGCACAACCGAAATGTTAACGGCTGAGGCAAACAGTATAAAGTAATTTCAATGAACGTTACTGCGCTGAACGAAGATATAATGTATTGTCCGAAGTGGTAAACAACACATGAAAAAGGCAATATCATAATTATTACACCCACACGGGAATATTTAGTTACGTTTCTTAAATGTTATTAAATGTTCATTTAACTTATATGGCTTTGTTTATTATCTGCCTTTTATTGTTAAGTTAATAAGGAAATAATTTTATAAAGAAAGAGTTTATGACATCGACATCGTCAGTTGAATTATTTTAATAAATCTCACGACATCACAGATCTAAATATTTTCTCTCTATTGTCGGCTAAAAATGTTTCCGTACTTATAAAACTTTTTAGTGCATATATTAACGATTATAGGTCATAAAATAAACACAATAAGTGATTTGGTTAAATAACAGTGGAAGTAATGTTGTGATGACCAAAATGGAACACCAAAAAGTGTTATGCAGCAATCATGTGACCAGTGACAAAATTTGAAAATCGAAGGTCGATTTCTCAACATGGCGCAATGGGTTTGGTTAGCTGCGCTGCTGTGTGGATCCCAAGCTGCGGTACTGCCACCCCCATGGGCGGACGTGAGGCGAAACCCTTGCGCCGCCCATCCCCGAGGATGGCTGATGCTGTACTGGCCTTCAGACGGCAAATGCTACACCATTTATAAGGTATGTATTCCATATAGGTTGTCCCAAAATTAAGTTTCAGAAAGCACGTTACTTTAAGGCTTTGGTGCCGGTTGTTGTCATAAGATGGCAGTTCGGCTTTGGTGGATTATGACCCAATCTGGACATGTATTGTTCTTGTGCTTCCCACGAGCCACTGAATGCTTATAGGCTGATAATAAATAGAAAGTCCCAAAATAAAATGATGGTATATGGATGGAATATGGATGGGATGATATAAATATTTAATAAAATAGAGCATGTGAGTGTGAAAAATACGCCTGATTCCATTAATTAAAAAAGAGTAGATGTAACGTGTTATGTATTCAAATGTTAATCCTAAACTCTATCTCTTTTAATTTGTTTTAGCTTAAGTAATTAACCTCGTAGCATTAAGACTTGAGAAAAAATAGCTCTAATAGCTTCTCGCTTTTATTCCATCTGATTGTAATAATACAGTTTATGCAATTCCAGTGTTACTTGCATTGTGAATTGCACATTGTTGTGAGAATAAGTAGCGAGTAGGTCAGTGGGTATGTCATAACAAGATCGATCGGTCATGGTCTTTCGTGTGTTTAATACAACAAGACCGGTAAAACTGGTGCCGTTCATGCATTTGCTATACTTGGTCGTTGCTGTGATGTGCACACGCCACGCCACTTAGAATTCTGGATTGATTGCGCAGGAGACGGAGACCTGCACTTTCTAAATAGCTTTAAGAAGCTTAGGGATTAAGGTGCAGCAGGAAAAATTAATGTATCACATAAACGATAGATTGACTTAGCTCATTTGTTGTAAATAGCTGAATTGTGTGTCAATTTAACTTGCGATTGCAAAGTTTTAGGTTCCACCACATCCCATAAATATCAGTTGGAATTCCACCACAACAGTCAACTCGAGCCAAAGTCCTAACCTTCAGAGTTGTTCTCGTGTTTCTGTTCTCGTTATCCGATGCGAACGCAGCGGAGAATCTAGTAAGATATGGAGTTGGACAGACGCTTGCGCGACGCTGACCTCAATGCGAATTCTCTCCAAAAAACAAAGTTTGTAATCACTTAAGCTTTTCTCCCCGGGCATGAACATCCAATTCAACCTGGTGGAAGATATAACCTTTTGATATAGAGTACTATCGGTTCGTAGGAAAAGCTAATATCTTTATTCCATAAAGGCACTAGCCTTATACTAATTTGACAACGATCTCACCTGATAGAAAGAGATGATGCGGCATAGGATGCAGCATAGTTGCTTAGATAATGCCTGTTCACCCTTAATCTACACCTAGATAATAATGGCTAATCTTTCGAAGGCTTTTTTTTGACAAGAAAGGCTTATAAACTATTATCCTCTGCAACTGTCTAGCCAAGGCGATTGTAGGTATATTATATATATTATATATACCTACAATCGCCTTGTATATGTTTTTATAGCGTGGTGAGCGGTCCATGACTCGTAATTATTAAATGGGAATGAGCATACTTACGAGTGTTTATAAATTAAATTACGAGCTGTCTCTAAATGTCGTGTATGTAATATGTAAGTATAATGAGCGGCTATTGACCACACATAAATATAAGTATCAGTTTGATTTAATAGACAAACAGAATTTCTATTTCCATGAAGAGCATCATTACTAATGATTAAGAATAACTCGTTGTGATCGCTGTGCATTTGTTTTTGGTTAATGAAACGTTGTTTTACATAACATACCCAATCCCATTCAATTCAAAAATATAAAAGTATAAAAACAAAAATAGCAGCCTTATCAAAAATGGAATAAATTGATAAAAAAATGTAGGCTATATATTCCGAATCCCTTCCTCTACTATTAAAAATCTTGTAAAGAATTAAAACCATAGAGGAAAGTAAAACCTCAGAATAATAACTAGGTACTTATTAGCTTTAGTTATTGTTCTGAGAGTAAAACGGATAACGAAATGGCAATGTCAGACAAAAAGCATAACGTTTATCGTTTCAGCAAAATTTTAGAAAGAATACACACAAAACCTTATAATATTGAATTTAAATTACTTATTCATCATCATCATCTCAGCCAAAAAGACGTCCACTGCTGGACAAAGGCCTCCCTCAAGGATAAATTATTATGAGGGGAATTTGCCATAATCGCCACGCTTGGCAGGCGGGTTTGCGATCGCAGTAGGGTGAAAATAATCACAGAGAGACGCTGCTGCCCATTCTCTGGATTGGTCCCATAGTCACCTTCTACGACACCCACGGGAAGAGATGGGGTGGTGCAATTCTTTATCCCCGGCACCACACGGGGAATTACTAAAATTACTTATTAGACAAACATTACTTCACATTAACAATAATTTAGATAAAAGAATGCTTATAATACAAACAAGGACACATTGATAAACAGCTAAAGGAGCCAGTACAAGACGCCTCGTAAATGATGAAACATACATGTCTCCTACATTCTTTAGCTAATATTTGAAATTAATGAAATGAAATGAAATGAAACTAAATTTATTTGGGACAGGACAGTTCAAGCATAAAAAAATATTTCAGATACGATCAATAGCTATGCAAAGGCCAGCTGGGCAAAGCCTCTATCATTTAAATCAACTCATCACTACAATTAATGGGTAATGGCTTAATAACAACGCTTACTAAATGCGGGTTGGTAATCACAAACCCAGGCTAAGTATGCATCGAAAAATCCAACAAACTTCGCCCTACCCGGGAATTGGACCCGGTACCTTCGGTCTACAATCAAATTAAATTGATTTCTTATTTTATGGCATGATGGCACTATTCTTCGGCTTAATATTTTTTTAACTCCATTAATTTCTATGATCAAGATATATGCAGACTAGATGAATCGCACAGCAGATCATTATTGATAGTATCAATTACCAATGCTATATCGATAACTCCGATCTTATGTTACTCAATCGGTTCATTACACTTTGTTGGTTATTGTTGTCTGTCAGTTGCATTTGGTGCAAACATGAAGATGAAATTTAAATGGTGCAAGTCATTGATTAAAGCAACACGATAACACAGAGTATGGATTCCACAATGATTTTCGTAAGATTTGTTTTTAGGTAAAATATGTTTATCGAAAAGACTGATAGCTGCTGGGGCAGAACATTTCTTAAGTGGCGACCGCGTACAGGAAAACGCAGTGTGGGCAGGCCTCTAACACGGTGGACCAACGATCTGGCGAAGGACACGGGTAGCCGCTGGATGAGAGCAGCACAGGACCGGTCGTTGTTGAGATCCTTGGGGGAGGTCTTTGTCCAGCAGTGGACGTCAGTTGATAAACAAGATAAGCAGTTGGCTGAGATGATGATGATGATGATGATGATATAAAAGATATACAGAAAACTATGTTGCAATCTGTTTACGAGAGTTATCTACGCAATCGCGCCCCTAGGACGTAGATCAGAGTAAAATAATGGTACCACATACATGAGAGCGTAATAGATTTAAAACGTTTCCTATATTGCGTGCGTGCCACAGACTTGGTGGTTGTCCAAGAGCTTAAAGACAAACTGCATATTAAAAGCCTGGTGGTAGCTATTCAGCCCAGAAGTCAAGTGAATGGCGATCAAACTAATAGGTACTTAATCGAAAGAAACATGACAAAAAATATATGTGCATTATTTGTAAATAATAAGTGCAGAGATAAAATTGTAAAGTTTATTATCAATGTTGTAAAACAAACCAACCTTAGAAATAAGAGTAGGTACAGAGATAAGCATAGTAAGAAAGGTAGGTGGTAAGAGTGTGGTGTTCAAAAAAGTCCTTTTAAATAAATTCATTTAGTCGAGTAAATAAATTTTAATAAACAGGTAGGTACTTATTTGTGCTGCCTAGCAGAGTTTTGTGGGTACTGGTTCTGTAATGTCAAATTAAATATAGTAAATATTTATGAAACTCTACACAACATAATATCAAATATAATCGTTTATTATCGTTAACAAAGATTTTGTAGTAGTTAGAAAAGATTGTTTTTTTTCGATTTCTTTTAAATATGGTAAAATATAGCTAGATTTTTAACTATAATTTGTTGTTTAAGATGAGAGAATACAACACGCACATTCTTAACACATAACTTTCGAAACTGGGTGGCGCTGCCTTTATGCGCGAGACCGTTATCTGACGGAAATACGTCGCGAACTCGCGTCGTCGTGAGCCGCCCGCCGTTCCGGCAACATAATCAACTCATTATGTCAAAGCGTAGCCTTGGGTCAGGTCAGCGGGAATTGTTATGCAAACATAATACGTTGTGCAAACTATTTGGGAAAATGAGCATAGGCGAGCGATCAACGAACAAATGACAATCTACATAGAAAATTCACAAATGTCGATCTACATAGGAAATCGACAAAGACCAATAAAGAAATGACGATCTACGTAGGGACTTCACAATTACTAAACAAATAACGATCTACGTTAGGGACTTCATAATGACCTATAAACAAAAGACGATCTACATAGGAAATTCGTAATAACCTGATGATTAACGTTAGTATAGGCCGTACCCTCACATTGAATGGAACAATAATGTTAGAGCGGTCCATTTTGTTGTCGCCCAGCTACTCGCTCAACAAATAATAAATAACCAAGTAGGCAAGTGGGCTGGCTGGCTGTGTATAGTAAGCTGAGGCTACGATTTTACCACAAAGTTTGTTTCCGTATTTTAGTCGTTCAACTTTAGGCTGCAACACAGTTCGGCAACTATCGCAATGGTTTTAAAGCAGGCTTGCAACTCAGCTCTCACTGAATACTATTGAATTTATGTCAATTGTTTATAGTTGGAGGAGGAGACAAAATGGTTTTATATGTACCCACCCGCGACTTGGACCGTGTAAACAAACACACATCATAAAAGAAAACTGTGCAAAATTTCCAACAAATCTATACAACGTTAGTCGGAACAGGGGTACTAAGCCGAAAGGAGGGTAAAGTATACATGATAGTTCTTTTTGTCTAAGAACTTTTCCATAAAAATGGATAATTTTAGGTTAACAACTTTTTTAAGATTACAAAAGAAATTACGCTGTGGTAGCCCTGGCGGTCACACAAAAAAACAAATTAAAAGTTAATATTATTAGATACATTAGTCCAATTAGGGAGAGAAAACTCGATTCTTTACAATCATTAGAAGTAAACCTATTTGCTAAGAACCTACGTCAAAACCGTAGCCTACCAGATTTTTGTAGACCAATCAAATGAAAATAATAAAAAAAAACGAAAAATAGTAAAAAAAAAGAAAGTTTAAAATAAAATAAAAATGTTATTCACTATCATGTATACTTTACCCTCCTTTCGGCTTAGGACCTCCGTTCCGACTAACGTTGTATAATCAGATTTTTTTTCAATTTAAGTGTTTCGATCGCCAAAGAAAATAATGACATTTTTGGTATCAAAACAATGTATGTGATGTTGTCTAATTTTTTTTTAAAAGTTCTATAATCTAATCTGGTTATGAAATAGACAGTTTCAAGAAAATCGTATGGTAGATTAGATAAAACTAAAAAACGCGATGCAAAGTTCAATATATTATTATTGCAATATACAATGTGGAGTGGTAGAGTTTGTGCCCAGCAGCAAGTTATATAAAATGAAAAATTTATCATTAAATATAATTTCAAACCTGACAATATTCTTGCTACTCAATTTGAAGCAAAAATATTTTTTTATTTTTACAACACGGTGTAAACTTTAAATTTATTCTTTGCTTTCGTCGTAATAAGATTCTTATTTAAAGATACCGTATTCAAATATGGAAGTCACGTATTCGTTTCCCGGTAACAACAAATGGCAGGCATCAGGTTCATGGGTCATGTTGCGCAATAGCAGCTTTGAACACGGCTACGACTACTGCTGCAGTGTGTTTATAGATACTATTCATGACATGATGTAATTTTTTTTTTAAATTATGAATTCCGCACGGAATGCTTACTTGTTGACTGTATTCAAAAAATCTTTTTCTTTTCCTTGATTAAAGATGATATGAGTGATGATTGAAATGTTTCATTATTTATTATACCTATTACCCCTAGACCTTTTGAGTATCAGTTTAGATGTGGGACTTAGTTAAGATCTTACTTGGACCAGATAATTAAAAAAATGACATTGCACTCTGCATCATTTGCTAACATTCGTGTACGCTTCCCGAAATCTTAACGATAAATAATTTCGACAAAACACATAAGTTTTTTAGAAAATAGAACGAAACTCAAAGGTAATTTACACTTTCCCACCAAGAAGTTCTCTAAAAAGTTAAATTTCAACAAAAGTTCGCCATTCTTAATTCGAATCTAAATAAATGTTAGTCTTTTGTTTTATTTCGAATAGTGACGTTTTTGTTCATTTGCTTCTTCAAGAATATAATAGAATATAATAGATGCATAGAACAATCTACAATCTATATATATAATGACTTCTTCTGACTGACTGACTCATCATCGCCGAGCCAAAACCGTTGAAGCTAATGAGATAGAATTTGGACTGTAGGTTAATTGAGTGACATAACCAGCAACTAAGAAAGGATTTTCATAAAATCGTACCTTAAAGGGGTCAAATAGGGGTTGCAAGTTTGTATGAAAGTCCGTCAGTTTTTAAGTAAAATACATGAAAATTGGTATTTTGCTTTTTGAAAAAAAATATAGAATGACTTGTCTCTGGAATTTTGTTTATTTTCGTTAACAGGAGTAAGGAAGGAAAGAAGATTTTTTTGGTAAAATCGTTTTTTTTAAAGTAATAATTATAATAATGAATAATTGATTCGATATATAGATTTTTCAATAAAATTAAAGAATGACGTGTTTTTTCATTTTTTGAAAAACCACCAAATTCAAATTCAAATTCAAATTCAAATTCAAATTTAAATTCAAATTCAAATTCAAAAATCATTTATTCAGTTTAGGCTACAAGTAGCTCTTATGAATGTCGCTATGCCATCGGTTCGTAAGTCTACTCTGGGCGGGAGATCTTGCACTGAGAAGAACCGGCAAGAAACTCAGCAAGTGTCCAGCTCTTTTCTCCCTTACAGCGTCAAAAAAAATAAAAATTGGAAAATGCCCTATCATAGCAGGACACTTTCCATTACAAATAAACACAAAAAATATAGAAGACAACCACAACATGTAAAAAAACAAAAAAAATAAACAAATCTAATATATCAAATTTACATCCGGTATAAGTTTCAATTTCCACAATGTCATACAGTACCACTACAGTACTCTAATAAAAGTCAAAAATTGTTTAAGAAAAACAAAGTCAAACTATAGTAATTAATACTAACAATAAGATAAGTATGCAAGAGTAGACCAGCCTCCACAGGCGGCACCCGTTCACGAGTATGACATATGAATCAGCCATCGCTTCGCTCAACCATATTTTAGGGAACGTAACGACCCGACGCACACGCCACACCCCTAAAGATATGAAATAAGGGTGGAAAGTTTGTTTTTTGAAAGTTTGTTTGGTTGTAAAGCCGCGAACAAAATCTAGTCTCACATAAGGCAGCAGTCACGGATACATAAGTATGTATGACAGACAACGCCAAAGACAAAATATACCTACAATACAACAATACCTACAATAGAAATAGCCGCAGCACGGAGCCAGAATATTAAAAAGCTTTATACTGCCTCTTGATTATTTTTAACGGTTTCGGACTTTGCCAAATTGTGATGGTTACCTACTCCTATTTTGATATACGTAGCCGAACTTTTACAAAGTAATTTACAATGGAACTTTAGCGATATATATTTAAGCTTTGTATCAATTAACGTTAGGGATATTTTGGCCAAAATGAGTTTTATATATATTAAGATTCAGAATTTTCCGCTCTATAGATTGGTATACTTAAAATTGCTCTATCGTTCAAAAAATGTCCCTTACGTTAACCATGTTCAGGCAATCTAGAATGATTTTCGCAAAAATATTTGATTATTATTCACTTACATTAAATTTCACCACTAAAATTATCCTTTACAGTAAATTACGTATATTTTTCGAAAGCTTCTAGCCGCTTACATTATTTTTCATCATTTATTTTTTATTTACACCTTAAATTTCAGTAGGTAACGTAAGAAGCATGTTAACATACAACATTATTTTTAATGTAAGGGACATGCTATCTTTGAAACTACTAAGTTTTATGAAACTTAACAACAATGATAAGAAAGAGAAGATAAAACTAAGAAACTTTGTCCTGTAC
The DNA here is from genome assembly GCA_947562085.1 of Eudonia lacustrata. Classification (NCBI taxonomy): domain Eukaryota; kingdom Metazoa; phylum Arthropoda; class Insecta; order Lepidoptera; family Crambidae; genus Eudonia; species Eudonia lacustrata. The sequence goes on from OX387316.1 coordinate 4,655,624, forward strand.
CTACGTCAATAAAATCGGATAAAACGCTAAAAAGTTACAGAAAGATATCGAAAAAAAAAAATTTTTGCTCTCCTGTAAAATCGTGGTTTGTCCCTTACATTAATTGACACTTCCGGTATCGATACGTAGTCGAACTTTTACAAAGTAATTTACTATGGAACTTTAGCGATATATATTTAAGCTTTTGTTTTGTCTTTGAGAGAGTTTGCTATTTGCCACTACGCATTTCAGCTTTACCAAGCTTTTTTGGGGGTGGCGAGAAACTTAAAGGGTTTCTCAAGCCGTGTGAAACGAATCACCGTCAGAGGTTTTCTAGAGGGAACGGCATCACGCACTAGTGCGTGTCCCCGTGCCCTACTAGATTCTTAGAGGGGTTCGGATTGTATCGGTATAAGATTTTGAGCTATAGGTAGACATTATTTTCTATAGTTGACGCAAACACAACTGTATATTGAAATAAAATACAAAATTTTATTTTTATTATATTTTAATTATACGGATTTACTTTATATACTAATATATCGAATTTTTTAACGAAAGGGAATGATTCGAAACCTCCGTTGTCAGGACAAAATAATTTTGTTTTGTAGAATGTACTATTAGGGTCTTACAAATATACAAAGACTAAGGGCCGAATAGTAATTCCGTGTTTTGTTCCTGTCATGTAAACGTCATTTCATTAGAGTAAAAGAGACAAAACACGGTTTAACTATTCGGACCTTATTCTTTGTTTATTTGTAAGGCATCTAAAGTTTTATCTAGAGGTTTCAATAGTAACATAAGAAGTATCGAATAATGTAAGTATATGATAATTGGAATTTCATCATGTTCGTCTTTGTAAATGTATTTAGCAGTTACGTGTTGCAAATTATCAGCTAGTTAGGTATCTTTCCAACGTTTTTTTTTGATGTCATGAATACCATCATTAGATGAATGGACAACTAAGTAGGTACCATAACGTTAACGACTGATAATAAATCACGGCTATTGTCATACATAAGTACAACGTGGATATCGCGTGTATTTAATCAAAATGGATTTCAATTAGTTTTCCTAAATGATTAATTAATTTCATTAAAGAAAATGTAAGATTTTTTTATTTTTACATTGTTTTCTAGAGGACAATACACACTTTATATTGTTATATATAAATTATTTCATTGTTAACATGTAGGTAACTTTATTATCTATATTTACATCAGAGTTTATTATAAAAGAAACAATCTTCTACTTATTATGAACACACAAAATGCTAATTAAATGTTTTTAACTACATCTGTGTCTACATCATCATCATCATCATCTCAGCCAAAAGACGTCCACTACATCTGTGTCTACATACCTACCTATTATTATGTATTTTCCGTAATATATTTGAAATGGGGTCAGGGTGCCAAGTGCGAGTCTTATTTGCCATTTGATTAGAGAGAGACAGTAGGTATTTAGATAGATAGATAATACTTTTATTGCAACACTATAAAACATAAACATGAACAAAAGAAAAAAAAATACAAAGTTACAATTTGGCGGTCTTATCGCTTTCAAGCGATTTCTTCCAAACAACCAGCCGGATGGAGAGAAATAAACTGTAAAATCAGAGGTGAAACTATGAAAACTTGCTAGAATAATGTGTATTTTATAAATGAAGCAAAATAATATTATTTATTATTTTTTTTTTATTTATTTTTTATTATTTTACACTGACACCTTACTATTTCTCTTTTCAGAAAGGCCACCCATGCCCTGAAACTCAAGAGCTAAGCCCCGGCCGCTGGGGTGGGCGAACCGTCGCCGAGTGCAAATGCCCCCCCGGCACGGCCCAGTTGCCCCTCACCACTACCTGCCACAAGCTCTTCGAGCGGGGTCCTTGCAGACCCGGCGAATACTTCGCGCCTGTTGAAGAGTCCTTCAACAAGAGAGGGTAGGTAAGCATCTCAATGCACAGTGAGGTAAAAGACGAAAAATTTAATAAAGCCAATTGGGTCCTTGCCGACCCACACAGCCAATCAACAAAAGTTAATCTTGAATACAATCTACAAAATAGTTACGAAAGAACAGACCAACGTTTCTTATCGAGATGAAATATTGCAATGAGATAGAACTAGGTGATCCCAGGCTTTTGAACCACAACGTATTATTAAGTCTTTAATTACCTCCCGTTATAAGATTAGCCTTTCAACACATCAGTTGGCGAATAGTAATTAAAACGTCATATCTTTCAGCTATTCATTTTACCGTGCAATTACATAAACTAATTTTTAAAAATAAAATATGTACTTACTAGTTTTTGAAATATATTCGAATCTGTTCAAATATGTTTTTGTAGATAATAAAATATGTTATACCTTATATAAGCGGACTCACAGCTGCTCATCATGGACTTTCACTATGCAAATACGTTAAACAAAGACATACATTTGTATGTTAGAGTTTGGAAGTTGGTCAAGGTTACTACGATGCCTTCATGATTCATTACTAAAACTGGAATTTCCATTCTTTCCAATACCGATTTGTAACTTGCCTCAGCGACACGGCGAATTTAGCCTGAGGAAGGATTGAGCCTTGACAGGCCTTGGGTCTGTTGTTGTTTGGATTTGAATATAAAGTCTGGTCAGGTAAACGTCTCCAATCTTAGCCCAAGAGTCACACTGACACGTCTACTAAGTCCCAAGGGCCAAGACCTAATTTGCTCATCATATCAACGCTACCATAGTTATTTTTTAACTAGTGGTCGCCCAGTGGTCGAAATTCGACCGTAATTTTTAAAAAAGCTATTTAGTAAACAATATTTTATTAAAGCTGCACGGATTGTATCCTAAGCAAACCTATTTTTTTGTAATGAAAAAATCAAAAAGATAGAATGTGAGTTTGGATTGGCATTGACAGATTTCGGCCGCTCCTCTTCCTTTTTTGGAAATTTTTGAAAAATGTATGAAACAATGTTTATTTAATTTAATGTATTTTTTGTGACTAATTAAAAAAAAATATTAGCATTCTGCACTCCTTCTCTATATAAACTATAAGTGTGCGAAATTTCATACTCCTCCGTCTGCGCAATTTTTATAAAAAGGGGTACAAAGTTTTTGCTTGACGTATTAACATACCAATTTGGTTTTAGAGCCTTGATAGTGGTTTACTTTAACGAAAGGACAATGTTTCATTTCGTTTCATGTGTCTCATTGTTTTAGTTTAATATCCGGTTAGTTTATTTTATGATTTTCTTAGTAATGTAATCAAAATACTATAATGGGCTGGGTTGGATACTGTAGTGCCGGCACTGGACGGTATTAGTCCGCTACTCCGCAAGTATTATCCTGTTCATCTACAAAAGTTAATGAGACGATAGAACTCGGTTGTTTTTTGGGGCATTATTTTTGTGGTACTCGCGAATGTTTCTCCAATTACTGAATTGAAACTAGTCTTGAAGATCCATTAAAGTTATCACCGCCTATGAACATCCAAAGACGTTATAAATATTATTCTTTATCTGTATTCCAGGGAGCGCCAAGGCATGTGCGTGAGGCCGCAGCAGTGCGCCGACGAGACCTTGCTGTTCTGGCCGGCTGACGGTCGCTGCTACTACCGGCTGACGCAAGGACCTTGTTACCCTGGCGCTGTTCTAGATACGGGGAGCGATGGACTCGCCAATTGCACGGTAATTTTTAAATGCCTTACAAGGTAAGGCTTTTTCTGCCAGCATGGCTTCCCATACCCAGATACTTAAGAGCGAAGCCTCATCCACTGAAGTGGGCTAACCGTAACCGTTTATATAGTGGGGCTCAAGAATAGAAGAGCTTTTACATCAATTTATATAGCCGCCATTATATCTGTCTCTTTTCATAGCATCAATGTTGTGTTCTGACAGCTCGAGATAAGGAAGCCAGTTCTGCAGTTGTTGATGATGATTGGTTTCCGGTCGAAGTGCGTATTGCCAAGCACATCCAAGTTGTGGTAAAAATATATAATTAATGACCAGGCGTTGTGCTTGTTTTGCAGTGTATAAACGGCGGCCCCCACCATTGGCCAGCAGACGGCGGCTGCTACGCACACTACACGCGGGGTCCTTGCGAGAAAGGGCAGCTGTTTCTGCCCGGAGCCAAGTGTGGATGCGACAAACACTTGCCGCAGTATCATGAGGGGTCGGGCGGCTGCTTTGAGTTGGGTGAGTAGTACCTACATCTCAAGAAACCACCGGTACCTCAAAGCCAGAGATACTCGCTGAAGTCGAGAACTTCTTTGGGGACTTATACTCCCAGAAATCCTTTCCAACGGCCTACAGCGCGGAGGATCCGCGAGCAAGACTTACCCGCCACCGTACAGACGAGCTTCCTGACATCGACATGGGCGAGATTAGAATCGCCCTTAAACAGCTTCAGAACTACAAAGCTCCGAGGGATGATGAAGTTACTACAGAGCTTTTCAATCCAGAAGGTACACCGGTCTTGAAAGAGCTTGCTAAGCTCTTCAACTCCGTCATCCACACTGGCATTACACCGTTGGCATGGAGCAGGAGTCTGACGATATTGTTCTTTAAATAGGGTGTTAACACGCAATTGAATAACTGTCGTCCTATTTCCCTCCTGAGCCATGTTTACAAACTGTTATCGAGGGTTATTTCAAATCGTCTTGCCCAAAAGTTCGATGATTTCCAGCCACGGGAGCTGGCTGGGTTTCGAAATATATATAGATATAAACACTTAGGCAAATTATACATATAGGCATATGTCTGCTAAAGGACCAATGATCGTTGGAGCAGACATGTCCTAGAGTGGAGACCGCGTTTAGGAAAACGCAGTGTAGGACGCCCTGCTGCGCGGTGGACCGACGACTTGAAAATGATGGCGGGTGGTGAATGGATGCGGACTGCGCAGGACCGGGATGGTTGGCGCTTTTTAGGGGAGGCTTACTTTCAGCAGTGGACGGAAATAGGCTGAAGAGAGTAACACCATAAATAAATAAATAAATAAATCTTTATTGAATAAACATATTTTACAATATAAAAATACAAAATAAAAGACAAAGAACTTTCATGATGCAGTTAAATTGTAAATATCATTGGACTCTTTTGTGTTTGGTTCGAGACCTTGTGATTGATTTATGGACTGGTTTGAGCGAGTTGCTGTCAATGACGACAAATTAGCTACTATAACTTCTACTCTACTACTATACTTTTTTGTGAGTGTGGCCAATCAATAAATACCTATACAACTGTTATAGATACTATCGGACCGTGCCCTAAGGGCCACACCTTCTCCGTGACAGACGTGTCCCAACAGGGATCCCAAGCCGCGTGCCAGTGCAAGTCATTCCACGCGCGGGCGGCGGACGGGGCCTGCTATCGGCTGTACACCAGGGGCCCTTGCGCACACGATGAGATGATCGCGAGGGGCGGACGGTGCACGAAGGTAGGTTTTCACCAGCTCTCACACTAGTTACACATTCATACATACCCTGTCATCGTAGGGGGTAGGCAAGAAGTGATTTCTTGTCACTTATTACACGATAGTAGTTATATGGCTGTTTTGCAAAAAGCTGTAGAAAAATGTAAGCTCAAATATCCAGATGAAATATTTGTGAAATCTGGTCTAAACTTTTCGTTAAAATGCACAAAACCGGTCGTTGTGGAGATCCTTGAGGAGGCCTTTGTCCAGCTGTAGACGTCATTTAGCTGAGATTATGATAATCATGAAACTGTTCTATAGAATATGAAGTCCACGAGGAAGAAGAAGTCGGTGGCAAAAGCTAGTAAGTAATTAAAGTAACATCGTAACCCGTGGGGGTGGCCAAAGTAACATTAAGAAAACGATAGCGAAGTTCGAAAAGAATAAAATGTATGGGATTGACACTGACATAAGATTGATCACGTGATTTAGCGCGGCTTATGTCAATCCCATACATTTAATTGTTTTCGAAGTTCGCTATCGTTTTGTTAATGTTACTTTGGCTAAGCCGACCGTGTCCGTTAGGTGCCGTGCGGGCGCGGGCGGCTGTACGTGCCGGCGCGGCGCCGCTGCTACCGGCCCGGCACCGCGGAGCCGTGCCCCGCCGGCGAGGTGGTGGCCTTCGACTTCGACGCGCGCCCCGCGCTCGACGGTCTCAGCCACAACGGCGTCTGCGCCTGCGGCAGCGGCGCTTGTACCAGGAAGGAGGTGCGTACCGTTGCTGCTGTCCAACGTATAGATATAGAGGCGACCGTTTGTGAGGGTCTACTCCCTTTCCTTCAGCTACGAAAAGCTCGTTGTGGGGACGGAAGGCACTATTTAAACCTAGTATTTCCGCCATGAGTATGTCCCGGTCGGGACCACGAATAGCGAGCACCGAGTTCCACCCTCAGTGGTCAGTCAGAATGCTGATGGGATGCCCATGATAGTTTGAGCGTCTCAAAGGCAGGGTAAGTACTTTGGGCAGTATTTAGGGAGTAGTGCCGGCGGGCGAGGTCTGGGCCTGCGGCAGTGGCGCCTGCACCAGGAAGGAGGTACGTGCCGCTGCTGTCGTCTTTCGCATTGCACATGCTGTCGTCTTTCGCATTGCACGAAAAACTTGACGGGAGGGCGGAAGGCCGATCCACTAAAAATCTAGTGACTCTGCTATGATGGGTATGGCTCTGCTGACGTTTGCGCCTGCGGCAGCGTCGCTTGTACCAGGAAAGAGGTACGTACCGCTGCTGTTGTCTCACGTATAAATATGGAAGCAACCGTTTTTGTGGAACTCTATTCCCCTTTCCACCAGCACCAGCTATGAAAAGCTCGTCCTGTGGATGAAGGCACTAATTAAACCTAGTATTTCTGCCGTGAGTATGTCCGGATCGGGACCACGAATAACAACCACCGAGTTCCACCTTCAGCAGCCCGACAGAAGACGGGTCGCCCAGGATAATTTAGTCATCTCAAAGGCTGTGCAATAAAGGAAATACCAGGGTCGGTACTCATTATACACTCACTTTTACCACCTGCTTACCCTCTAGAGGTAAAGTTAAATTAAGGTAGCTTTTGCCTTAATCAACTAAAGGTAAGGAGCTCTATCTATTAATATCACCTGCTTCGTGCTTCGAACTGCATTTTAAGTTTGATTAGTTCCGATTATTTTGTCATAAGTTGGAATTGTTAATCAACGGCACTGGGCCAGCGTGGTGCGTGATAGGCCAAATTCCCCATCGTTCATGTGGAAGATCAGGGAGTGGGACTTTTATACGTAGGCTGCTTATAATGACTATAGCCGTCATATAACGGTATGAAGGGCATTTATAGAGCCTTCAGAGCGTCTGAAAACCGCACAGCTTGGAGACATGTTTTAAGTAATCGCGATGCTCAGCTGTGGGTGAACGATGAAGAAGACATTAAACCCTGACTGCTAATGTTAACTCCATCGTATTTTTCAGGTGGAGGCTTGCAGCTCCCGACGCTGGACGGCCCCTTACAACGGAACATGCCACATCCTACACACACAGGGGCCGTGCTCAGAAAACTCGTGGCTCGTCAGAGATTCCATGTACCGGGTTCGGTGCCAATGCAGGCCTGGGACGAGCTCACTGGATTGTAGTGACGACGTCGTACAAGAGGCCAGTTGACGAAACAATGTGCTAATTTAATTTATAAATCGTTGTAATCGGACTCTTTGGATTCTGCTGGATCTGTATCCAGAGGTCTTGCCATAGGACTCTTAAAGCATCATCATCAGCCTATACTAATCCACTGCTGGACATAGGCCCCTCCAAGTGCAAGCGACAGCACGATCTGCAGTCTTAAAGCAGTCTTACTACAATGTCATTGCAGCTGTGAAAACGAGACGCGTATCCCGATCCGGACCCCTCAGAGAATCTAGTAGTCATAATAATACAGTGGTCATGCTTGAGTATAAAGTTCAAAACATGAGCCCAGCAAAAGCATTGCAAAAAAATCTTAATCTATAAGTTAAAAAGAGGACTTCTTGGCGGGAAAGTGAAGAGTCATGTCTTCGGTTTTGTTTTATTTTCTAAAACTTGTGATAGGTCGAATATTAATGTGAAATAATGGTGGTTTATTATCCGTTAAGTGTTCGTGAGTGTGCATGAGTGTTGGTAAATGAAACAAAACAGTGCAACGGCACTTTTCAAATTTTCTCAAGAAGTCTGCGTGAGGACTTAGTAAAGCCCCACATCCTTACTGAGATACTCGAGGGGTTGGGGGGTATATCATTTCTCACTTCTCATTTCTATTATCATTCATCATCATTATCAGGAAGGAAATATTGTTTATTTATGTATTACTTGTAAGAAAAATTACTTTGACACTAGCTAAATGTGCTAATCGCACGAAGCCATCAAATAAAAGAAAAAAAAAGTTAAAAGAAAAATATATAAAAAAAGGAAGAGTATAGGAAACGGAGACATCTTTGCGTGATGCCACTCACTATAGAAGCCCTCTGACGGTGTTCCGATCACACGGTTTGAACCCTTTAAGTTTTTCACCGTCCCCAAAATGTGCAGTGACTCTGTAAAAGCCACCCAACAACCTCTATAAAAAAAATGAGAATCGTGCATACACGCCGCTACACGCGTCTCGTTTTCACTGTCGCAACACAACGTCCTATTTTGTGCTGCTGAAAAGACTATATGAAGAAGTTACTACATAACAGAGTTTAAAGCCAAATAATGGCAAAATACTTGTTTAAAATATTATCTAAAAAGCGACAGAATCTGCTTTAAGGCGACGCATCGCTAAACAATTAATCTAATACGGAGCGTTTGCGCCCCCCGTACCATAAGAAAAACTGTTTTTTTTCTTTCCAATTAAAACTACAAATAAGTTTAAAAAAATGAACAAGCACATTGAAGTGTGTGTTAAGACTAATCTACTAAAAAAATTTAGATGCTTATATCGGTCTGGTTTGCCTGTAAAATGCAAATCTATGTTTTAAAAGAGGTTACTTTGATATTTTTTTCTCTGTTATAAAAGTTGACAAATCGTTTTTTCCAACCAGTAAAATGAAGTCAATTAAATGAAAAATCATGTCATCAAATATCAATTTCATATGTTTTGTAATTGTTGGGAAAAATCAAAATCCCCGCCACGTAAATTTCCAATGCGTCGCCTTATTTTGACTGCCACAGACAGCAGGAATGCGTCGCCGTGGCCTGTACGCCAAGCATACAATTTAGAGTAAATATTTGCAACAGGAATTGAGATTCCAAAATTTCCAACTATCTTTAGCTTGTCGATTATAGCCGACTGTGGCGCTCATAGCAAGTCACCAGAAGTGTGCCTTTTAATAATATGGTAGACAATTTATTTCTACCATTGAAGCTCTGACAGGTCCACAAAATTTATGTGTCGCCTGTGTTTTATTTAATGATAATTTATTACATTTCCTTAGTTAAAACTAAAGTGAGATAATTATGCTACAATAGCATACCAAGATACGTACTAGAGTTGTACAGTCATTGTTGAAATCGTGGTTTCAGATTGAATTACGACTTATATTAATTATATGACTTACTTTACTTTTTTACATGATAGTGGAAAGCGATCTTTTTAAGAAGGAACCTAAAAATCTTTCCACGGTGCATTATACATTTACTGAATTTGAAGCAAACAATATTTATTATTTACATTGTAAATTAATTGAAACAAATATATAGTTATAGTTTTCTGAGTATTTGACTATGTTAAAAAACAGAAAGGCAAGTTATCGTATTTTTATGTAGGTAATATTTTCCTTTGTAAACATACGAAAAGTTTATAACATAAGGTAGTAGCACAGTGTTCGATCGACTGGAACCAGGAAAAAGTGATCATCATTTTTTCCCTTTAACCCTATACTTGGTAGAGTATTTTTTTGTGGAATTATATAAACGTATATTTTTTGTATAAAAACTGTTCTTTTTTCTCTACTCGACATTTTTTGTAAGTTAAATGTCTCAAATAATCCACTATGCCAAGAATAGGGTTAAATTAGAATTATGGGGTTTCCAAGAATTGGTTTTTGACTTAAAGCAACAATTGAATAGACCACGTGCGTCTCAGCTGTCTTCCAATACAATTTAAAATTTTAATTGAAGCTAGTGTCGAACACTGGTCATAAGAATAAACAATAAGATAGAATAAACAGTAGAACGGAAACTCCCGCTCCGGACGGGCTCAAGGTCGCGATATGAGAGTACTTGTTAAACAGTATGCTCAGTCGGGCTGTCACGGCCGGCGTTCCGCGTTCCGTACTATATTTCCGTTTTTTATATTTTTAGGTAAATAAGTAATACTTACTTAAATGGCTTCATTTGGTATGGTACTTACTATAACTTATAATTTATAAGTACCTATCATTATAATTTATAAGTAAAAATGTATAAATCTCATATTTTGTAAAACTAGAATAAAATAATGATTTCAAAGTGAAGAAAAACTTATATTTTAGCGATATTATTTTTAGACGTGACGTGAAGGGGGAAGTAGGTATATAAATGGCGGCGTTTGGGAATCGGTCAAAGAAGATTCCATTCTACTGTGTTATTGTTTGTTCTTATGCACTGGTACATGTGACGAACACTGCCGCTACGCAACTTATTTTCTTTTTCGTATGTTAATTTAAGTCTTAGTGAATGCCATGAAGTATTATGTCGTTTAAAGATATAGGTATTTTATAAGTTTTATTGTAAATTAAACAAAACAAGGTTTTATTGAAACGTTCATTTATTTACATGCGGCATATAGTCAAGTCAACACAATTTTCTAATCTATTAGGTACTTTAGAAATTGCAAATCAAGTAAGAGCTCCTTACATTTTTGACAGTGTTACTTAAGTTTACTTAAAAATTTATTAGTCTTTGTCAATTTTCGTCAAGTCTAAGTAGTAAAGTCTCTTATATTTGTATATTTCGAAAACACTAGAAAATCGTATCAAGTTCATAGAACAGTTGGGTTTCTTAAAAAAAACATTTGAGAAATAGAAATAAGTAAGTTTTTTTAGGAAACAATAGAAGCAGGTAAGTGTTGAATCTGTTGATATTTTTCTTAAAACATTTACTTACAAAAGTCCATTAAAAAGTCCATTAAAAATAAGTCAAATACTTTGAATTTTTTGTCGCTTTTGTCATAAAACACATGCAATTTATCTGTGATCGAAATAAGTAGACTTTTTTCGAGTATACCTAAACTTCATAATTGGATATAACATGGAGCTGTTTATACCACCGAATTTGAAACAAATATAATATTTCCCAAAATTCCAATACTTTGTTATTCTATGATTGAAAGTGTTTAGATATTATATTTTTATACTTTGTAAATATATTAATTTATATATTTTTTGTACTTACTAACTTCTTTAGTTAATATAATTATGTTTTTTTTAAATAACCATATACCATTAAAGTAAAAATAATAATTAATATTTTTCGGTAGACAATCCGAAAGACGACAAAATTACGATGTAATCACCTGTCCATGGTACACCGATACCATATTCGGTGGTATCAACAGCTCTATATTATATATTAACTTAATGTAGTCTACCTATTCCGTTCACTGCTTATTACCTTAAAACAAGTCCTATAATTAATCATCAGTATAAAAAATATTCAAGTTACGCTTAAACGCGGTTACGTGATGTACCTATACTTAAAACTAAATGCTTAACTATTTACAATACTAATCTAGTCTTTATTTGGTATCACTCTCTCTACTTCTCCTTTAATTTGGTCCCAGATTTACCTGAAAATAGATTTGAATCAATGTTACTTGGGTAAGTAATGTTAATCTTTGTACTCAAGGAGTTAAGCTTTCAATCTTTCATTGACTACAAGAGAAACTTTAGGTGACAAAAAAGAGCTTTCAAAATGTAGTGTGTAAGTTACGCATTGTGTGAACTAACTTCCACACTTTTCTTTATTTGATACAATTTATAAACAGATTATAGACACTTACCGAAATATATTCTGTGCACTTTGTTGAAAGGCATCTCGATAGCGACGGTGGCGATTATCGAGATCACCAGGATGGTCAGCATCTCTGGTAGGTATACCTGAAATAAGTAATAAATTTAAGCAATAAATATCGGTTTCAATTTAAAAAATATCACGCTTGTAAGCATCAGATAGGCTATCCACACAATCAAAAGCCTATACATATCAGGCTAAAATCTATGTTGTTCCAATGTGGGTTTTTGAATGGCGGCTCCATCATTAACTCCATTTTATACAGCAACCAAGACCAAAGGCAAACAAGGTTCTTGAAACTCGAAGATAGATAGGTAGATGATAAATAGATAAAATATTTATTACAAAAACCACAGACACACACACATAAAACAAAGATACAATGGATATAAGCAAAACATAATTATTTTCAAAATAAGCCTACATTATGTGGCATGTGCGTGCTCGGAGCTCAGCGATACATTTGCCCTTGCATTTTGCGAAGATGCTTAATAAGTTTGTTAGCCAATCTAAAGAAGCCCATCTTCTGAACTTGGTATACCATCCTCCTCTAAAGTAAGACCTAGTTTTCATTAACAAAGGCACTTACGAGGAGCAGTGGCGAGTAGTACTCGGAGTTCCTCTGGATGCCGACGTTGTAGAAGAATATCGGGAATTGCGAGAGGTACACGGCGTACGCGATCTTGTTGAAGAACTTGAACACGCGCGACTCCACAAACATCGTGCCTATTCCTGGAAAACACCATCATTAGTCCACTGCTAAATACGAGTATATCGCTTACCACATTGTTGTATTTTGTCGTTTAGAGGTCAGTTCTGGAGTTGAGGACAACGTAAGAAGTGCGTTAGCTTTTTTGTGTCCCCAAGAATTTGCACAACAATCGTTCAAACTCTTACTTTAAGAGAAAAGCTTTCTATGTATGTATGTATGTATGTATGTTTGCAACGAATAAACTGAAAAACTACTGGACCGATTTAAAATATTCTTTCACCATTATAATGCTACATTAGCGCTGAGTAACATAGGTTATATTAAAAAACGACTTGTTGCACTCCGGGAGTGCCGGCGGAAGTGAAAACTTGAATATTAACGTTGTGCATTTTTGATATTTTGGAATGGTTAGGGAATCATTTTGCACGAATTGCTTCAATTATCAGTATAAAAGTACTATCATTTATGTGGTAGAATACAATATTTATTTATTGCGCTATCGTACACAAACATGACAATTTATTCGCGCAAGCGCCCTGCGCCGCCTAAACGAAGCAGCAGGCATACATTTTCGCCGCGCCATAGAAAGAGAGGGGGATACTTCTTCTCCTACGCCGCGCCGGCTGTCTACTCTCCATCCGTCTTACGAATTTTCGATCAGTTCACGTGTCCTGACGCGAATTTAACATTTTTTACCCATTACAAAAAAAGTGTACAACGCCGCTAAAGAAGTTTTCACTTCAAAAATATTGCTTTACAGTCTATGAAAATATAATTCTATGAAGCTATGATCAATAACAAACGCTTCTACCGATTAACGGAGTCAGCTTTCCTACATGTCCAGAGCACAATCATCAGCCACCAATAACTGTCTCACTTTTGGGCTCAAGTCTTCCTGACAAGTCTACTAGAATATCATGGGGAGACTGGATCATAACCTACTTGGCCACTAGTACGAGATTACCTACAGTGTAGGTAATCTCGTACTAGTTAGTACTAGTCGTACTAGTAGTTCAAATGAATAAAAATGTTGTATGGATTGAATATTTGTCACAAAATAAAATACATGAAAAAAAAGCAAAGGGTAGGGGTCGCGAAATATTTTTTCATACTAAAGGGATCATGTCATGAAAAAGGTTGAAAAACACTGACCTACAGTAACATATACTGTACAGTGTACACACGCTTGCACATAAACCTATCCAAAACTGTTAAATTTCATCAATACATTGTCAACCATATGCCTTAAACATAAAGTTCAAAATCTATTGAGGACTTTTTTTTTGTACATGTTGTGGTTGTCTTCTATATTTTTTGTGTTTATATGTAATGGAAAGTGTCCTGCTATGACATATTTCAATATTTTTGACGCTGTAAGGGAGAAAAGAGCTGGACACTTGCTGAGTGTCTTGCCGGTTCTTCTCAGTAGAAGATCCCCGCCCAGAGTAGACTTACGAACCGATGGCATAGTGACATTCACAAGAGCTACTTGTAGCCTAAACTGAATAAATTATTTTGAATTTTGAATTTTGAATTTGACGGTTTGTGGTATGTTGAAATGCAGGCGTCTGTACTATGTATCTACGACACCTACGACCTCTACCACCATCTACAAATTGATTTCCTTTAGCTTTTTCAATGCCAAATCATCTGTAGGTATGTATGTCCGGTTACCTGTGTAGTCATTATTGATGGCCCAATGAGTGAGGCACATGAAAACGCCCCACAGTATGGGCGAGAAGGCGGCAAACATGGCCGCCGGGCCGTGCTCGTACTTGTAGCCCTCCAGGCCCATCTTGTAGGGGCTGATCACTGTGAACGCGGCGAGGGCGAGGCAGGTCGCCCACAAGACCTTCACTTGGACCTGCAAGTTGGAAAGTAAGTCTTACTGCTTTTACTTAAGGATCTTTAACACGAAGTAATTTTACACGATTAAATTAAATCAAAAAAGGCTCTTTTCCAGTTTTGGAAAAAGTATTGGAAAATGGAGTCCTAGTAAAGAGTAACCAACAATTTTTTTTAAAGCTTTGTAATATTTTATATACATACGAATATAATGGTAATAAAATGCAAAAATCAATTCTACCCAACTAATACGACTGAGGAGATGCGTCTACGTGTACACCTTGTATGTGTATTGATTGACAAAATATTCTAATTAACAATAATAGTGTTTAGTATGCTTTGCTTCTCTGAAACGCTGAAGGCTAATCAACAGAGTGAACTAAGCAACTACTAGTGGTGTTGCATATAAAATATAGCAAGGTTGTAAGTAAATTGATATGTAGCGCTTAAGCAGCAACGGAACGCAGTGAGAATAATATGCAGGCAAGAAGTCGCAGCATTGCTCGACACAGGACCTGACTGACACTTGCTTTTCGTCGCCAAAATAACGTAGAGTTTAATTGAAATTTTACTGGACGACAACTATGAAACAGGTGGTCTGTATTCCATTGTTGCTTATGTCTAAAATCAGTTGCATAATCAAAAATCAGTTGCATATGTCAAAAATCAGTGCTTTATGTCAAAAATCAGTTAAATATCAGTTGCTTACCTCTTTGTTTATTGATAACAGAAAAAGTGTCAATCGCTGGTTTCTGTTGAACACTGGTGCCTGTGCTATTTTACTTAGCACACTAACTAATAATAAAAAAAAGAAAAGTAAAAATACTTCTATTTTACTGGTATCAGATAGATAGATAGATAGATAGATAATACTTATATTGCAACACTATGAAACATAAACATGAACAAAAAAATATCAATAATTTACAAAGTTACAATTTGGCGGTCTTATCGCTATAAAGCGATTTCTTCCAGACAACCCGTCGGATGGAGAGAGCTAATAAACTGTTAGATCAGAGGTGAAACTATTAAAACATACAAGAATAGTGTGTTTTAAAGTAGGGGATATGGCAGCTTTGTAGCATTTTTTATTGGTTTTGGACCCGCAGGTGGGTAGATCAGACCATGAAACTGAACCACTTTCCCCAAGAAACATAGGTCAAAAAACGAGGTATTTTTTAACTTTCCCATACAAACCATGGTATGGAAAGGTAGGCATTTGTATTAGGTAATTGTTTAACATTAAAACAATACTTGGTAATGCCGCGATCGTGGGAAACTTAAAATGTACCTACGGTGTATAAGAATAAGAGTGGCTTACATTCGACAGAGTGAAGTTGAGTTTCTTGGTCCTCATGAAGTAAGCCATCATCACGCCGATCAGATAAATGGTAGCTCGGTGCGTGGGCAGTATGTACGAATATTTGGCGGCGTCTAACAGCTTCTGTACTCTGAAATGGAAAACCCAATCATCAACTATCTATATTTACAACTTATGTAAAATGTTATGATGCTCGATATGAACGGAAAGCTTTAATTTCCAATTTGGATATGTATAAATTTAATTAAAATTAAAATTGTATAACGCTTTAAATCAATAATTAATAAAAATAAAATTGAAGGAACGAAAGAAAAAAACGGAAGGGAAAGATCATGAAGTGTTACAAATGGAGTAATTTAAAGAGATGGTGAACGTAACATGTCACATAAACAGTAAGTGCGGGGATACAGTTTGCAGCAGTCGCAGTCCTGACTGCTTTAAGCTGCTCGTGTATCCATCACCAGCTCACTGCTGATGCACGAGGTTACAGCTACGGCTTACGGCCATAAACCACCACGCGGGCCCAGTGCAGATTGGAAGTTGTTAACGACTGCTAATGCAGCCGAGACCAACGGCTTTGCATGCCTTCCGAAGAAGGAAGGAACTCGAGTTGATAAATTTTTGGTCACCCATCCGATGACCGGCCTTTGAGAAAGTTGATTAGTCTTAGCAATAAACCACTGTTCCATTGAGCTCCGTGTGGTATTGAGCTGAGTGTGGTCTAAACTCTAACCACTACACTACAATTGTAGTTTATATGACTGTGTAATTAAAATTATGTAACGTCATTTACGTCTCCTAACAGTTGTCGTATTAAATGGGCATGTAAGTTCGGTAAATACACTTACATTAGTTTACGTGACACTAAGTATGCTATCGATGTTTGACTAGTAATGTTAGTGTCAAGTGGCCATGTCGGAGTAAGTAGTCGGTACGGACTCTGATACCGCTTAAGCAGTTATTACTTTGACAAACACCATGAGTGCTATAAGTGGGAAATCGTACCATACTCTTTTATACGTCATGTTTTATTTGTTTATACGCGACATTAATTTTCAGGTGCCAACCTACGAGTATAATTATTTATCAGCAAGTTATACCTGCTATATATGGCAACATAATATATGGAAACGTTTAACATAAGATAAGATTAATATATTTTACTGTCACTTAAGTTATACATACAATAGTACTCATATATATTAACTAATATTGGTCTTATTGTACAAAACATTAAATTTAACGCATAAAACTAACAGATACTGCAAAATTAAATATACCTAGACTTCGTCTCTTTTTTGCCGTCATCACCAGCAATGAGGCAGCGTAGTCTACTTCGTTTAAATAAGTGAATACTCACGAGATCCCTTAGTAGAAGAACACGCTGATGTCGTGCCAACGGATAGCAAATTAGCTTAGCAACGTGGAACAAGCCTTTATAATCACCATCAGCAATAGACCCGCCGCTTTTACCGCCTAAACACCAGCAATGAGGTTTGCCTTGATTCTATGACTGAATACTTACGAGATCCCAGTAGACGAACATGTTTATGTCGTGCCAGTGATGGATGGCAGGGTAGCGTAGCAGCGTGGATGCGAGAGTTACGATCACCATCAGCCTTCCCAACCCCACGCGCTTCCACTGCCCAAACACCAGCATTGATACACCGTGGGTAGACCACGGTGTTTCATTGCTGGTGGCTCGTTTATATTTAAATTACTGAAAACTCACGAGATCCCGTAGTAGACGAACATGTTTATGTCGTGCCAGTGATGGATGGCAAGGTAGCGTAGCAGCGTGGATGCGATAGTTACGATCACCATCAGCCCTAGCCCCACGCGCTTCCACTGCCCAAACACCAGCAATGAGACACCGTGGGTAGACCACGGTGTCTCATTGCTGGTGGCTCGTTTATATTTAAATTACTGAAAACTCACGAGATCCCGTAGTAGACGAACATGTTTATGTCGTGCCAGTGATGGATGGCAAGGTAGCGTAGCAGCGTGGATGCGATAGTTACGATCACCATCAGCCCTAGCCCCACGCGCTTTCACTGCCCAAACACCAGCAATGAGACACCGTGGGTAGACCACGGTGTCCCATTGCTGGTGGCTGGTTTATATTTAAATTACTGAAAACTCACGAGATCCCGTAGTAGACGAACATGCTGATGTCGTGCCAGTGGATGGCGAGGTAGCGCAGTAGCGTGGATGCGACAGCCACGGTCACCATCAGCCCGAGACCCACGCGCTTCCACCGCCCCAACACCAGCATCAGCGGCAACGTGGCGATGTACAGTTGCATGTCCATGCCAATCTGGTGCGTGTGTGTCAGGCACTGTGGAACAGTAAGGATTTAAGATAGACTCATCAAGAAATCATCAACACTAATACCTAAACTGCATGACCTCACCTTTCTCTCACAATATCTTAAGTGGGTCGGTGACAACTACTCTTTAATCGTAAATTAATTTCAAACTTTGAAACAAATCCTCGAGATGAGATTTTCCCTTCTCAGTTCCGTTTTGATGACGTCTCCTTCCATAACCCTATCTATTGGATGTGTCGTGAATTTTCAATTTTATTTAACTATTGTGATTTAAAATAGATTGTTTTTATTTTAGTTTTAACATTAATTTATTGGTGCATGTTTCCTGCACATGCCCGTGCAGTTATAGCATACCAATGTCGCTGTGCCCTTGTTCGTTTTATTGTATTTTCTGTTGCAACTCTGTTATGTGTAATAAATAAAGAAATAGACATAACAACGATTGTCACTAAATATCAGGAAGAAATAACGCTTTTTTTACCGGATAATGAAAAAAAAAATGGAAAAAAAAGAAGTTCTTCATTCAAGCCAAAAGACACGACAACGACAAGTTCACTGCTGGACCAAGGCCTCACCCAAGCCGATATATCCTGTGAAATAAAAAATACATAGGTATAGTGTTGTGGCGTCATGAATATTTAATTTTAATTTGTTACCAACATTACAGCGGCTACTTTAATATGAGGAATTGTTTGAGTAGGGAAAATTAGAAAGGTCGGCTTTGTTTGAACTACAGTTGTTTACCTAGTGTTTGTGAAGATTGAAATAATTGCATTGACCCGATTATTATACGAGTATTTTGCACATCAAATATTAAATTTAATTAATTGAAATTATATCAATCCTAGTGATTCTTTGTGAATATTATGGTGAACGAAAAGTTTTGAGTTTATATTTTTGTCCGCGATTTTATGAAAATTTTTTGAAAGTTTATGAAAATCTTAAAAATTCCTTAAAATGAAACACTATGGTGGCTTTAAATGGTGACACTAAACTAATTGAATCGCCAAATTTGTTCGTTGCAAGTTTCCAAACATTGTAGGATTATCTCCTATTGACAACTTACAAACATCACTATACTACTGTTCTAAAATGAGCAAAGCAGTGTTACTTAATCTAGATCAGTAGCGCAGTCAACAAATACCCTTCCACTGTGCCAATGGGTAATTTCTTCTAAATGCGCAAAGGCAACAATGAGATGTTTCTTACTTATCTATCACTGACATAGTTATGTGCGTCAGCATGTCTGTTTAAGTATGTGAATACAGCGGCGGCGTTCTAATGCATCAGAAGCAAGCAAACACGCTTCTGAAGTGTTGAATTATTAAATATAACTTGACAATAGGTACGTAAGTGGTGTATTTTCTTTTATACGTGAATCTTAGAACCGGTCTCCACTTAATACTTCTACAGTAAGTATCTAGAAGAAGTTAGTTCTTGCTAATACTCCACTGTTCCCAATCCAAACCGAATCCCTCGGAAAATCTAGTATTGAACGAGGACAAGCTTGTGTGATAGATGCCATTCTTGAAACCCTGTGTTTTGATCACACGGCTTGAGGAACCGTTTAAGTTTCTCGCCGCCCCCAACAAAGTCCGATGACGCTGTAACGGCCGCTTGAGGCCAACAACAAAGTCTTTCCAAAACAAACTCCACTGTCACCTGTCAATTTTATTTTATTTCTATTCGGTATAGAAGTGAGTGTCACCAGAGTTCTTTGTGAACAAGTGTTGTGAAACTCCATTTTAATATTATTCTACCGTACATTTAATTTTTTAATTATAATAATAATACCTGATGTAGTTAACTTAAGATTTTTTATTTTGTTTTTTTACATGTTGTGGTTGTCTTCTATATTTTTTGTGTTTATCTGTAATGGAAAGTGTCCTGCTATGATAGGGCATTTTCCAATATTTTTGACGCTGTAAGGGAGAAAAGAGCTTGACACTTGCTGGGCCGGTTCTTCTCAGTACAAGATCTCCCGCCCAGAGTAGACTTACGAACCGATGGGATAGTGACATTCACAAGAGCTACTTGTAGCCTAAACTAAATAAATGATTTTGAATTTTGAATTTTGAATGCAATACCCTTGAAATTGGCTGAAATATATATATTTCGATATCTTTAGGAGCAACAAACAATCTCGCAGGCAAAGATTAGTTTCGTAACAAGAATGGCAAGGTACACGTTATATAAGATCCATGGGAAACAATCAGGTTTTTTCATGAGAATGGATTGAAATCGAAAACAAGTTCAATTATGTGTACCTTTAAAGTAGTGTTCGTGACAATTAAGATTTTAAGAACAAATCCATTATGTAGTACGCAACATTGCACACTAGTTACTAATCTCAAATAACTAGTTCATATAGGTAATTGAACCTTTTAGGTAAAAGTATTCTGGACTATATCTAGTAGCGACCACCCTTATACATAATGTAGTCTAGTCTAGTGCTAATCTAGTGACATCACAGAGCAAAAAGACATGAGATCTGAAGGTTCAGGGTAGTTAGTTGGCTTAAGCTTCGCCCCCATGGTGTTGCAAGAGTCCATGATTAAGCCGTATGATCGCTCGCCGGCTGCGTAACAGGTCATTTAGCAGTACCTTACCATTTTTTAGAAGCCGAAGTACTTGTACTGCCGCAAAGCTGTGGAACTCCTTGCCTCAGTCTGTGTTTCCTATCAAATGTAATATTGGGGTCTTCAAATCACGAGTAAATCGGTACCTTCTAGGCGCTCACTTACCATCAGGTGAGATAGTAGTCAAATGCATGCCTGTCTAATTATAAAAAAAGGTCCTCTCTCCACGCTGTGCTCCTCCATGACCAGATAAATTGGGGCTTACTATACCTACCTACCAGCCACCTAGTACTATAAGTTACCTGTAAAAATAGGTCATAGTAGTACCTTACCATTTCTTCGAAGCCGAAGTAGTTGTGTATGAAGAGGAAGCTCCTCCACATGGTCCTCTCGCAGACGCGGCTGTGCTCCTCCACCACCAGGTTCCACTGCGGCCCGTTGTTGACGTCCGGCAAGATGTATGTGCAGAACAGCATTAGGCTCAGGAACAGGGGGAACAGCCTATAAAACACATGTATAAGTATGGTGGTTTGAGAACTTCTTGGCGGGGAAGTGAAGAGTCATGTCTGCAGTTTTGTTTTTGGTCTAAAATTTGTATTAAGTCGAATATTAAAGAGAAATAGCGGTAGATTACGTTAAGGGTGCGCCGACCGAAAAATGCCAAAAGTGGAGTCACGGTTAAGTTGATATAATTGAAAATACTATCGTATTATATAAACAAAATATATATTTAGTATCAAAGGGAACGTGTTTTCAATTATTCTGATTCATAAATTCATAACACACTATAGTTTTTCTATAATATCATTTAAAGTTGGGCAAAAATCATGAAAACACTCAACTGAGGAAAAATAAAAAAGTATGGTGGTTTGGTCACACACGTTCCTAAACAGTGACTTAGCGTCCTATGCTATTGAAAATATGGAAAAAAATATGGATGAAACTTCTAGAAAAAATGTCTTTACCTGAACCATCTGGCCACGAGCCTGCTCTTAACATCTATGGTTCCCTTCTTCTCGAGATCTTGCAAAAGGTTGTTGGCGTTGAGGAACCCGCTGATATACAGGAAGCTGTCGGTGTACAAGATGGCCGACCGCCCGACCACAGCCCAGGGCATGCCAAATACCTGCAGGTAAGCAGTACATTGTATGTAAAGCGTAGTATGCCTTACATTTGAAGTTCAAAAAACACTTTGCTAAAAGTTCATTGTTATTAAAAAGTTATTACATAATTGATTAATTTAAAACAAAAGCCGTGGTCGTTTTGGTGAATTTAAAGTATTGTTGTTGTATTTTGTTGAAATAGCAAGGAAACATAGATGTTACTTAGAGATGTTATAATCACACTTCACACTTCACACTATAATATTATAAATGCGAAAGTTTGTGTGTATGTCTGTATATTTGTTCCTTCTTCACGCTGCAACGGATGGATGGATTTGGATGAAATTCGGCATATAGATAGATTATAACCTGGATTAACACATAGGATAGTTTTTATCCTGATATTATTAATCACACTATAAATATACTAAAAACGATAATTTAATTTTCCAATACAAAATGATTTGTTTGTTTTGTTGTCATGGAAACCAAAGAAAATTTAATCACTTGATGCAAACTGTCAAAGCGGTACGAAGTCCGCCGGCTCCACTAGTATTATCACTACATAATATAAAACAAAGTCGCTTCCCGCTGTCCCTATGTATGTATGTATGCTTAGATCTTTAAAACTACGCAACGGATTTTGATGCGGTTTTTTTTAATAGATATAGTGATTCAAGAGGAAGGTTTATGTGTATAAATACATGCTGCATTGCATGCATAATATAGTAGAGAAACACTGATAATTTGAGAGGTTTCAAATTTTTTTGCGCTTACATTGCAAACGCTGGCTGAACCCTACGAGATAGATCCAAATAATGTAATACAGTATTGTACACCTTGAAAAGGTCTACAAAAAAGTCCGCGATGGTGTATGTCTATCTCTTAGGGATAACCCACAATAATAATTTTTTATCCTTTACTTTTTACGAGAAATAATGGCTTATTTACGAATCAATTTTATGCAATACAGCATTAATCCAATTAAGTACTTTAAATACATTGTGCATTTAATATAGATCAATATGGCCCTTTACAGCATGTAATTTAAATGAATATTTTCGAAGATATTACAGATTTTAAATGCAGGGACATAGCGGTTGCGCGTATCAGTATCAGCATAATATTGTATAAAACAAAGTCGGGTTTGTTCGAACACTTATAACTCGATGGTTTTTGATTTGTTGTATTTGTCTCCGTTCTGAATAGCAGAATAACTATTAAAAACATTGGAAAATTGATGAAAAAATAAAATAAAAGAAAAAAATAATTCCATTACAAAATGTTCATGGGTTTCGTAAATGTCAAACATTAAATGTTCACCCGTCGATAAGGTAAACTCTACCCTAAAATTAAAGAACGTATTTAAATAAAGGTTTCGAATCGACAAGTTATATACACAAAATTCGTTTAATGGGACTGTTAGGCGGTACGAAGTTCGCCGGGTCAGCTAGTTATTAATAAAAGAATGGCAGAATATCGATAACATTGTTGACATATTTAGCTTTTCATAGTAGTTTCGAAATAAGTTTATTATCTTTTAAATTCCCGATAAAATATTGTACTGACCGCACCTAATGAGTGGTGTGTTGTTAAGTAAGGTCAGTCATTTATTTTCGAATACACTACTATACTATAGCATACGTAAGTATTTAAGCTTAATAAATGCCAAAAAAATACTTTTTCAGTACATTTCATTAATTCAATATCACGATACAGCTTTATCGCCATTATGTAGCTACCGACGACAACCAGATTAATAAGTTGTCAGCAAACATCAAAGTTTGAGGGATTTTCTTTTAACAAATTTAACAAGCACTTTGCCAGATTACCCTTCAAAGTATTAACAAAAGTGGCAAGCGATAAAATATAAGTAGTCACTCTTTGCAATTTAAGCATTATATAACGATAGCATTCTAAGCAAAACTTTAAGCAATCGACCGATAAAAAATGACATTTTTTTCACTTTCCCGTCGTTGTTTGCTGATGTGTTCCATGGAACGTTATAACTTGGGTTTCATTTAAGGCTAGAGTGAATAGGCTATTCCTAGGTAAGCATTTTTCACCGTAGGCCACATCACATCTTAAGTTCAGAACAATTGTAGTTAAATGTTTATCAACAATTGATTTAAAAAAATGTTTAACGCAAATTACGCCTACGTACGGTAAATATACATTCTCGTTATCGATATCGTTATCGTGAGGAGCCTAGTGTGAGATTTGTTTACTATCCGTATTCATTCGAATACGTTTACGAAAACGAAAATTAGTATGGCATTGAAGCAGCGCCTCCTGGCGGCATACGAGAAGAGTTAACGTTTTGCCATACAAATTCTCGTTTACGTAAACGTTAACGAATGGCGAATGAAACTCGCACTTGGCACTCTGGACATGTAAATAATCTAAGCACTCACTCATGATATCTTTATACTTTTTTAAGGAAATTGTTTTTTTTTTCTTTTTGAGAGAGATTGCTGATTGCCTCATATGACATTTTCAGCGTCACCGGGCTCTTTTGGGGGCGGCAAGGTACGTAAAGGGTACCTCAAGCCATGTGAAACATATCACCTTCGGAGGTTTTCTGGAGGGAACGGCATCACACACTTAAAAGTGCGTGTCTCCGTGCCCTACTAGATTCTCCGAAAGGTTCGGATCGGATCGGAAGGAGTTTGTGTTAACCCTGTTGTGTTATAATACTCCTTTTTTATGTTAAATAGGTACTTTTTAGTTTTTTCTACATACTTCTCTATTACGGTAGTTGACTAGTTAATCAATAGAAATTGTATAGGAATGGCAAATGATGTCAATATTGTGTCACCCTTATTGCGTGTTTATCAAAAACTTTTTAGGTTACAGAAAATCTTGCTTGGGTCAAATAAAAATTGGTAAATGTTCTAAAGAAGTTACGTGATGTTATATACTCGTATGTGTAATTTATTGAAATTAATTATTGTACTTGTCAACCTTCTTTTGTTTTGTTTTATTCTCTTGATTGCCATCGTCGTCGTTGCTGTAGGTATGTTGGTATGCTTTTAATTGTAATTAGGTATACCTTTACTTTGCATTCTTATTCCCTAAAGTCCACCCTTTCCCTTCCGCCTCCTTCCTTTACACCCTGTTTATTAATGTCTTTAAGAAAAACTCAACTTTAATAATACTGAGCTCAAATCACGTCTTCAGTATTAGCAGTATGAGACAGTCTTTGCACAATGTGTATGTGTATGAGCAACAGAGTATACAATTGTACACCTATCTATATCAGTACTAGTGGTCGCCCAGTGGTCGAAATTCGACCGTAATTTTATTAAGGCTGCACGGATTGTGTCCTAAGCAATGAAAAATTAAAATAGATAGAATGAGAGTTTGTATTGGCATTGACAGATTTCGGCCGCTCATCTTCCATTTATGACATTTTTGAAAAGAGTATTATATACGTGTGGGTCAAATACATATGCGTGTGTGTCAAATACATGGTAGTGTGTGTAATGTTTGTTTTATTGATTTAATGTATTTTTTATGCATAATTTAAAAAAAATATTAACATTCTGTACTCCTTCTCTATATAAACTATATGTGTGCGAAATTTCATACTCCTCCGTCCGTATTAATATATAGATATTATATTTTTTATCAAATAACAAATAACGTTTAGTTTGTTTACAAAAGGCACATTAATATTTGAAGTTTCTTTATTTATGTCTTAGAGCATTATTTATGTACAATACTTTTTACTAATCTTTATGTACTTTGAATAAAAACTTCTTTGAATAAACTCGCAACTATGTACGACGCGATGGCATACTAACTGCAGACGTTATTGCACGATGTTAAGTATTTGTCTAAAGATAGGCAACTCATCTCCACTGTAAGGGTTGGTGACCGGTAAGCCAGTTCTTAACTGGTACCCTTAACCGGTCTAGGCATCCAGGCTGCCTAGCTGCCTTATTTTTGTCTCTTAGAATATTTTTTAAAGGTCATATTCATAACGTTCTCGTTTGTGCTACCTGTTTTGTTTTTGTATTGTAATCATCATCGTTTTTTATATAAACATCATACATGAACATGCAGGGCAGAAAGAGCAAAAACCTACAAACTGGACAAAAGAGGTTGTTTTTTTTTCTGTGTTTTGATTCCATGATTGAAAGCTGAATTTATTTGTGCTTTAGAAGGTTAAGTCATCAGCCCCGTTTGTCGGTTGTCACCGATCCGATCCGACTGCCTAGTATGAGTTTCATTTGACATTCGATCACGTTAACGAAAACGAAAATTAGTATGACATGGAAGCAGCGCCTCCTGGCGAAATACGAGAAGAGTTAACATTTTGCCATCCAAATTTTCGTTTTCGTAATCGTATTCGAATGCAGGGTAGCGTACCTGATCATTCGGCTATCAAAGCGGTAACGCTTTGCAAAAGCGCTTTGTAAAGCATGAAGGTCATTCAGGTTTATGCATCGACCTTGACACACTCAGATGATGAAGTGGAGGGGATGTACGAAAACATATCCAAAGCCTTGCATAACACCACTAAGGCTCATTTCAACGTTGTTATGGGGGACTTTAACGGCAAGGTGGGAAGCCAGACTGGCAACGAATCCCATATAGGACCGCCTGGTTATGGAGTTAGGAATCACAGGGGGCAAATGCTTGTGAACTTCATCGAGAAAGAGGGGCTGTTCTTAATGAGCTCCTTCTTTAAGAAACAGCCTCAAAGGAAGTGGACATGGCAAAGTGCCGACACTGTGACCAAAAATGACATCGAGTTCGATCGACTTGACGAATAGCAAGCATATATTCAGAGATGTCTAAGTGATCAACAGGTTCAATACCGGATCTGACCACCGACTCCTCCGAGGCTCTCTGAATATCAACTTGAAGCTTGAAAGAAACCGTCTGATGAAGTCTACACTCCGTCCTAATCCAATTCAAATCATGGCGGGCACCGAGAAATTCCAGCAGCTTCTCGGGGACAGATTTGTTGCCTTGGAACCCACTGATGACGCTAACGAGACCCTACACAATCTGGTCGAAACGTTGAAGGACGAGAGCATTAAGTTCTGCAAAAAAAACAGCGTACTGGCAAGAAATCCAAACTCTCCGCTGATACTCTCGGGCTGATGACAAGAAGACTGGAAACCACCCAAGCGACTTCGTCGGAAAGGTCAGACCTGAACAAGCAAATTGCGAAGATGGTACGGTGCGACCTTCGGAACTCCAACACACGCCTCATTAAAGAGGCGATAGAGCGAAACCAAGGGTCCAAAGTATACACTCAGCAGCTTGGCAGGAGCCACCTGACGAAGCTTAAAACGCACGACGTATTGTCGAAGCCGGAGATCTCCGCCGAGATAGAGGATTTTTATGGCAGATTATACGCTGCACATGCTCCTCGTTTCCGACGAGACGACCAAGATTCCAGAGCCACTCTGACACGCCACTACACCGACGAACTGCCAGACATCAGTCAAGACGAGATCATGTTAGCTCTGAGACAGCTTAAAAATGGAAAAGCCCCCGGTGAGGACGGAATTACATCAGAGTTTCTGAAAGCTGGAGGAGCCCCTGTTATACAGGAATTGCAGAAGCTCTTCAACGCCGTGCTTCACAGTGGGAGAACTCCAAAGGCGTGGAGCGGGACTTTGGTGGTGCTCTTTTTTAAAAAGGGAGTTAAAACTCTTCTTAATAATTACAGACCCATCTCGCTCCTGAGCCATGTCTATAAGCTTTTCTCACGAGTGGTCACTAATCGTCTCGCCAGGAGACTCGACGAGTTCCAGCCACCGGAAAAGGCAGGGTTTCGCGGAGGATATGGTACCATAGACCACATTCACACAGTGAGGCAGATTATACAGAAGTGTGAAGAGTATAATCAGCCCCTGTGTCTGGCTTTTGTGGACTATGAGAAGGCCTTTGACTCTGTCGAAACCTGGGCTGTTCTGGAATCCTTACAGCGATGCCAAGTGGACTGTCGTTAAAGCATTTATCGCTCAAAAAAATGTATTAGGGCAATCTGTGGCACTGCATCAGATGAGCCATGTGCACCCTTATTCAAAAGGTTAAAAGTCTTACCTCTGCCATGTCTATACATTTTTGAAATAGCCAAATTTGTCAAACTCAACCATCATTATTTTGAAACAGCACAAGATATGTATCCCCGAAACACTAGAAATGGAAAAAGGTTGATGTCGGCCTTTGTTCCAAAAAGCACTTGTATGCAAAAGAATTGTATCTGGATGTGCATAAGTATTTTTAATAAATTGCCTGAAACAATTAGAAAACTTATTGTAAAACAATTTCTAGCAGAGTTACATAAATGGCTTATGGCACACCTATTTTATTCAGTGAAAGATTTTCTTACACATACACTTAATAAATGTAAGATGTGTACCTAGATGTGTGCAAGCAAATATTTTAGTTTTATTTTTCTTTTAAGTTAACGACATATTAATTTCTTTTGATGTCTGTAAAATACTATTCACCTTGACCAAACTTGATAAATCATTTGACTTTTATTATTATTTTATTTCTGTATATTATTTTATTTGAATTGCAAATATTTTACAGTACCACAAACTTATCTGACCCGGTGACAGCGTCGCTGTTGTTGAATTTAGTGTTGCTGCTAAATATAATTTCCGCAGTTTGTAGGGTATAAATAATGACATTGCCCAAGTGCACTAGGAGTGATCATAATATTTATTTGCTGTTTTAGACATTGTTATAAAGGGTCTTTCAACAAGGACGGGTCGATGTTAAAATTGAATAAAACTAGATGTGTGTGAGATATTAACGAATTTTTATTTTTATTTGAAAGGCCCAGAAATGCCATTATGAATGGAATATAACATCGTTCAAATGTCCGCCGCGGCTTCGAATGGTGACACGAATCCGAGAGGTCCAATTTACAAAAGCACATACAAAACGATACAAAAATTGTTTGTATTGTTAATGGTTTTGTTAATAAGCAAAATTGCTTGCTTGTATATGGGATGACTACAACCCACATGAGGTTCACCAGGTGGAAATGCATCCACAAAAAGTTACTGTTTGGTGCGGATTTTGGTCTGGCGGCGTCATTGGTCCGTACTTCTTCGAAAACGACGTTGGCGAGGCCATCACCGTCAACGGCGAGCGCTACAGATCAATGACAATAATTAAAACACATTTTTATAGAATTATATTTTAATGTTATAATTATGATCATGTAGATAATCATTTGTGTAATTCAGAGACTGGATTTCAGGAATGCCTGTGGTTGAATTATCGAACTCGGTCATTTCATTGTTAGAATCACTGCTTTCACTTTCACTGTCACTCCCTAAAGTAATAATGAAGGGTTCGTCTAAATACGCGTTTTTTTTTCATATATAGTCATTTTCAATGCTTTTTACATGGGCACAGTGTTTTTGCCACTCTTCGGGTGATATTCTGTTAAAAGCATCTTCGACTAACTACGGCATTTCAGCATTTGATTTTCCAATATTATGCTCTGCAACATGGCGTTTCATTGAACTCCAGATCATCTCTATTGGATTATCTCTATTGGATCATCTTTCCCTTTGTCCTTTCTCTTTTTTTCCCCGGAGTAGAAATTTTTGAACCCGTTGCATCAGCCTGTTCTTGTTCATTTCTTTAACCAACTTTCGTACGAACCGCTCACTAACACCTGCAAAATAGTACACATATTTTTATATATATATACCATAAAGAAAGCAAAACGATAGACATAGCTTATAATAAATAAATAAATAATTATTTCACAACGTTTACAGCAATTATTCAGCCAGAAATTTATCCGAATAGAACAATTAAACTAAAAATTATTTAAAGCACAATTAATACAATACATTAATATAATTTACTTTAGAAACATAAAACTAAATAAAATAAATGGGTAGGGGTGATTCAAAGCAACAGCTGGCAACACTAACCTGAAACAGCAGCAACTCGTTCGTACAATTTTTCGAATGGTATGAATGGCAGTTCGAGACGTTTTTCCTCCTGCATAAAAGCTAAAACTTTCAAAATAATGTCCCTTGCGTCACTTTCAATGCTCTCGGCATTATTTATTTCAATAAATCTACCAAAAAACGAAATAAACACTACGCGTCGTGCACAATTTCAAACAACAACAATTTGACAGCAAAATGACATTATAAAATGGCAGACGCGTAGTTCCAGTTTTGGTCACCGGGTCAGATAAGTTTGTGGCACTATAGTAACTTTTGACAACTGTAACTTTTCACAAACTTTTCTTTTTTCCTCTATGGCATGGACTACCATAGAGAAGTGAAGTTTACAAGCTCCACAGATTATAAGTTAGGCCGCTGCGCTGTGGTTATAATATTGTTTTGATATATTTTTGACATATTTTTGAATAGGGACAATTTTTAGTAATTAATTTTGTATTTTTATTATAATGTAATTTAATTGGTTTTTGACATTTTGGAGTATTAATTTTGTATTTTTATGTGTATGTAATTAATTAGAATATTTAGTCATTGTCATTTAAAGTTATTTGCATGCTACATTGTCAGCTGAGAAAGAGAAGAAAACTAGAATAAGACCAAAAATGTACCCTTCTCAAGCGCAAATTAAATATATTTCATATATATATTATATATATATTTCATATATATATTATATCGAGGTGCTGAGATGTCTTTACGAATCCGCCACCATGAGTGTCCAAGTAAAGGGCCAGCAGTCCAAACCCATCCATTTGCGCAGAGGAGTTAGACATGGTGATGTCATATCCCCGAAACTGTTCACAAGCGCGTTGGAAGATATGTTTAAGACGCTGGATTGGAAAGGAAAGGGCATTAACATAAACGGTGACTATCTCTCACCTGCGATTCGCTGATGACATACTTCTAATGGTGGAGTCGCTAGAGGAGCTGAACCAGATGCTGGACGGCCTAGCTTCAGCCTCGCAACGCATCGGTCTTGGCATGAATTTGGATAAAACCAAAGTCATGTCAGATACAATTTTTATAGTGGTAAGAAAATTAAGAAAACGTGTGAAAAATATAATTTTAGAAAAATTTTTCATACAAAACGTCAATTTCATAGGTAAGGACCTAATACTAAACTAATACTAAAACCAAGTGAACCAAGTAAGGAATAAAAAATGCGGAGATCCGGAGATCTGGCTCAATGGGAGAGCTTGGTAGAACGTTCGCCTTTGTCCAGTGAACTGCGATAGCCTATGATGATATTAATAATGGTATCACTTACCGCTGAGTAACTAGTTTTGTTGACATAGGGGCTGTGCGCCATGGCCATAGACTTGTGCGCAATGAGTAGCGCGAATGCGTTGACGCCTCTGAACGCATCTACCCCTTTGATTCTCGTCGGCGAGTCGGTCAAATCGAAGACTTTCTTCAAGTTGCGCTTTAGGGAAAACGCGTTGAGTAGTTTCTCGAAATTCGTGCCGTCTGTCTTGCCGTCGTCTAGGAGAGTGCCCAGGCTTAGCAGCAAAAGAAGTGCGAGGAAGAATGTGCTGGAACAAATATTTTTTTATGGTTACTTCGTTTATTGTGATTGTGTTTAACATCCAAAAGCTAATATAATTATGCTTCTATTACATAATATTTCAGTGTTCAAAAATATTCACGAGTGGTTTTGGAACTCACACTTTCATAGGTTAGGCTCAAATTACAGTATTATGACTAATATGACTTTTTTAAACAAAAGTTTTGAGGACCTTTTTGAAAATAGTTAATAATAATAATAATAATAATAGTTTGCTTGCAATAAATAAATTAATTATTAATAAAGCGTATAATTTTCATTTAAGTACCTACCTGTATAAACTATTTGAAATGAAATATCATTTTAATTTTAGTTTAAATTATTGTTGAACAGAATTTATAGCAACTTAATAAATACAATACACACAAAAACAAAAACAACATGAATCGTTTTTAAGCCAGTGAGCGTAAGTAGTTATTAGAAGTAGATCTTAAAGATGCCATTGTAATGTAATACGGTGCATCCTCATTGTAGAACCTATTACGGTTGGAATTATAAAGTCGTCGCCTGAGGACGTCGCTATCAGTAATCTGTCAGTTTATATGCCATTATAATAATATGTAAAATTGCGATGATGACATTGACCTATACCAGAACCCCGGATTGGCTGTATCATATTGTAATGACACCTATTTAGGCGCTCCGCAGATAGAACAACTTTAGTTGCAGAAACTATCAACATAGTTTAATAAAGTACTATTCAAAGTTCCTTAAAGGTTGCCAATTGCAGCAACCGTTTACGGTTGCCGCAATTATAAATTCTCTTTTAAAATCCATAGTTAAGAGTCAATGTTTGCCAGTTGGGGAAACCAGCAACATGACACAATTAGTTTAAAATTGATAGTTGCGGCAACATAAAACTGATTGAATCATCGATTGCAGCAACTGAAATCTTTGTCGATCATCAAAACTCGCAACAGAGTTGCTATGTCTGCGCGGTTTCTTTAGGTTATATGGAAATCGCTAGTTGCGAGTTGCCAGTTGCCGCAATCGGAAATCAAGTTGATCTGCCTGCGGAGCGCCTTAAAGCGCCGACATCGAGTGTCACGGGAACTGATTTCGCCATTATAATCGAAATTGACTAACAATCAAGCTTTATTTACACAATGAATCAAATCTACTTATCTATCTATAAAAATAAAAATGAAATGGTCTTCGTTGGTAAGCGCATTACTTGATAACTGCTTAACGGATTTGGTTTCCATTTTGTACATAAACAGACCTTCACCTGGACTAGGATATAGGATACTTTTTATTTCAGTTACAGGTTCCAGTTGAAAAATGTAGTCAAAACGAACGAAGTCGCCTGCCACAGCTGGCAATATAAAAAAATAATGCAAGTAGATTAGTAAAGTGTTTCATTACAAACGTTGTTCACGCTAACATGTTGTAACACCAATGTTAATATTATTATTGTGATACAAATAGTATCAACAAAATCGTGGATTGAATTCCCATCTGAGACAAATAGTTTTTTTCTCGAACATTAATGATTTATTTTTGAATAAGAGAACAATATTAACCTATTTAAAAAAATGTTGGTATAATAAAGATAGCCAGTTCGTTCTTCATTGATTGATTGATTTCATTGTTTAGGATTCAAGACAACGCGCGATTCCTTGACAACTTTATCGTCACGTATTATAAGGTAAGCTATATATTTATAGAAAGATAGACTAGCACTAAACTAGAACAGATCCAGTGTTGCATAAGTCATTAGATGGTGCTGCACAAATTTCATACAAAATCTTCTAAGATACCTAAATCATAGTACCTAAGCTAACAATTTTAACATTCTTTTAATTCCGCTAGAAAATCAGTTATTCGTTAGACGAATTTTTTTTCCATTTTTATCTCATCCCAATCCGCTAGATATGTCGGGAAATCCGTCAAGTTTGCAACACTGAACAGATCACATACCTCAGAATAATAACTAAATTATTATTCTGAGTCACATACCTAGTGAAAAACGAGCCATTAATATAAAATTAAAAAATTACATGGAAAGAGTCTTGGCAAAGGAGTACGGTCTTCTGAAGTTCTTGACCGTGCACATGGTATTATGGACCTTCACCGAGATGCCCAGGTCGGAGAGTTTCTCTGACAGCTCCTGTTCGAGGTCGAAGCTGCTGCAAGAACTGGGGATGCATATGCCCCACAGCAGGCTCGAGTAACGGGGGACACGATGACCCATCTAGAACAAATTAAATATTTTTAATTTGGTTTTTATCTCACTTGATGTTAAGTGATGATAATGCCGAAGGTGGAAGCGCATTTCACCCGAAATCCTCAATTACTGGGGCACTATATTACCTCAAGCTGCCAGAACACAACATTGCTACAAAAATTCATGCTATGGCGACATATTTGAGTTTCATAACGAAGCTTCTCTTTTTCTAGATAATTGGTGTGAGTGTAGGAAAATTTATTTATTTATTTTATATTTTTTTTATTGACGACCTCCTTGGTCGAGTGGCTTGCACACCGGTTTTCATGGTGTCGCCATCTCTGAGGTCCCGGGTTCGATTCCCGGTCGGATCAATTTAGAAATACCTGTTTTTCTAAATTGTTTCGAGTCTGGGTGTTTCCTATGTATAATAAGTATGTATTTAAGTATATTAAGTATGTTTATCCGTTGTCCAGTTACTCATTTCTCGAGTTTCTTGAGGAAGCTTTTTTTGGGGCTAGATAATTGGTGTGAGTGTGGGAAACATTTACATTTTTATCATTTATTTAGATAATATGGTGATAGCTAGCCAGGCGGGCCAACATGGGTTCATCATCATCATCATCATCAGCCTACACACGTCCACTGCTGGACATAGGCCTCTCCAAGTGCACGCCACTGAGCACGATCCGCGGCTACTTTCATAATGGCTTACCGCCAACCAAACCAGACACAGACATGTACCATGCGCTGGGATTCGAACCCGGGACCTCTGGGTGTTAACTTAAGAAAGTGTTGAAAGGGAGGGAAGAAGTTGAAGACACATGGTGCTCGTCCAAATCCTACTAGTGGATTTAAAAAAAAAAAAATCGTAAAGCATTTTGTATTATAAATTAATCAGCTAGGACGAAGTTCGCTTAATCTGCGACACCGTCACTTACTCGTACTCTCACGCAAAATAAAGTGAATGCCATGTTTATGTAATTAAAATAATTTAATTATTAAGTTGTAATTATTAGGGTCATATTGTTTTTCAACTGCTATCTAAACAATGATGTACTCGGACCTATTTATAACTTAGTGTCCAGTTTCTCCAGTCTTGCGTCCCTTCTAGACTTGATTCTGATTATGTTTGAACTTGAAATTAAAATACTAAGTAAAGGTTAAAATTGATATTGTTGTTTTGTTCACAACTCCAACCAAAATATATTGTAGTATCAAAACGTGTCAGTACTCTAAAAGTGTATTGCACATTGATATAACTGAACACAATCATCGCTGCAAGACACGCGGCAAGACAATCTGTTTTCAATTAGAATTGTTCGCAAATGTATTATAATAGTAGCAAAGAATACTTTGTTTTTAGCAAAGACGGGGCAAGCTTGGTCAAGGGCTATTGTGTTGCAATAACAATTGTGATTCAAAATCAGCTCAGATACCAAATAAGTTGACATAGTGGCGAGTATCCACAGAATATTAAGTGATGTCGCAGGCCTTGTGAAGTACGCATGTCTGCGATCCAGATGAAGCGATATTGTCGTGTGTATTGTGGGGATTCTATAATACATATTTCTATTATCTATATATAGTTGTAATAGGTGATGTTTATTCATGACCCCTTGGGAAATTGGATGCGTCAGTTGATCGGCTTTGAGTTTCCGGAAAGCTGTTTTAGGAGCGTCCAGGAGGCAATAATATTTGTTCGGTATTTGATGTAAATAGACATTATGTTACAATAGAATGTAAATATTTATTTACGTGTACACAAGTACTTGTTTGTGTATAATATGTATTTGATATGAATTATTTTTGAATAGGAAAATGAGATTGAATGAAAATGAAAAATATGAAAAACTTTATATTATGAAATGTTGCAATAAATGACTTGATTTCATTTGATTTGATTTATATAATAAAGGGTTTTTAAGAAACAATAGCGTTATAAAAAGTATACATAGAAACCAAATTATTTCAGGTATTTTAGAAGAGAAAATAAACATTTTTTTCCTGAAATAATAAAAAAAACGCTAAAAGTAGTCGGACCGGATGAACGGACAATTATCTTATCTTAACCTGTCGGAACGCAATAATACGAATGCATTAATGCTGACAAAGTTGCTTAAGGTGACAGATTTAGCTAAACATGGTTGTAGCTCACCAGTAGGGATAGAACACAACAATATTGGCAGAGCAACTAAACTAACTATATTTCCACTGTCGAACCCGGAACCTGTAACCATTGTTCTAACCGTTAGCTAGACAATAACAAAAATATTTTATCTCTCTTTAATTAATTTTTAAATATTTGTATATGTTGAAAACAATTAATTCCCAATAATGGCCAATAAAATGTCTATCTGCATTATTTGAGGTTTTGTAGGTTCGCCACGCTTCTTTAAAGGGTACGGACTAGTTAACAATATTTTTTCTGGTTTACTAGCTTTAAGACCATACGTCTAGTTATCTAGTTTGACGACCTCCTTGGTCGAGTGGCTTGCACACCGGTTTTCATGGTGTCGCCATCTCTGA
Organism: Eudonia lacustrata; assembly: GCA_947562085.1. Lineage (NCBI taxonomy): Eukaryota > Metazoa > Arthropoda > Insecta > Lepidoptera > Crambidae > Eudonia > Eudonia lacustrata. The sequence goes on from OX387316.1 coordinate 4,691,648, forward strand.
GGTCCCGGGTTCGATCCCCGGTCGGATCAATTTAGAAATACCTTTTTTTCTAAATTGTTTCGGGTCTGGGTGTTTCCTATGTATAATAAGTATGTATTTAAGTATATTTAGTATGCCGCTCCGATCCGAACCTTTCGGAGACTCTAGTAGGGCACGGGGACGCGCACTTTTAAGTGTGCGATGCCGTTCCCTCTAGAAATCCTCCGAAGGTGATTCGTTTCAACACGGCTTGAGGTACCCTTTACGTACCTCGCCGCCCCCAAAAAGCCCGGTGACGCTGAAAATGCCGTTTGAGGCAATCAGCAACCTCTCAAAAAAAAAAAAAATGTTAAGTATGTTTTTCCGTTGTCTAGTTAAACATTTCTCGAGTTTCTTAAGGAAGCTTTTCTTGGGGCTAGATAATTGGTGTGAGTATGGCAAACATTTATTTTATTTTTATTTTTTATCAAAAATTGTGTGAAAAATGGCAGAATTCAGAATTAAGATGGTGTTAAAACAACTTTCCTTTTCTTAAACGTTCTTTGTTATTAGCATGGACTAGCATTATTAGTCCATGTTATTATTAAAAAAAAAATAAGATTGATGTTGATGACGTAGTTGTTAACATTTAACAAGCCTTCTTTTGTTTAAAAATTATGAGTTTTTACTCACAATTTAGTGTAGTATATAAAAGTATAGTAGGTAGTAGTAGTTGTAGTATTATCACACTAATCTTATAAATGCGAAAGTTTGCGTGTATGTCTGTATGTTTGTTCCTTCTTCATGCTGCAACGGATGGATGGATTTAGATGAAATGCGGCATACAGATAGTTTATAACCTGGATTAACACATAGGATAGTTTTTATCCCGATATTCCCACGGGAATCACACTATAAATATATTAAAAACGACAATTTAATTGTCCAATACAAAATGATTTGTTTGTTTTGTTGTCATGGAAACCAAAGAAAATTAATCACTTGATGAAAACTGTCGAAGCGGTACGAAGTCCGCCGGGTCCACTAATTGTTGATAAATTTGCATTAAATGGACATAGATACGGTAGCCGTATTAGTATTATTTTCCTTTAGAGAGTTTGCTGCTTCACCGGGCTTTTATGGGGGGGTTGGGGGGCGGCGAGAAACATAAAGGGTTCCTCAAGCCGTGTGAAACGAATCACCTTTGGAGGGTTTCTAGAGGCAACGGGACACGCACTAGTGCGTGTCCCCGTACCCTACTAGATTCTCCGAGGGGTTCAGATCGGATCGGGGAGTGGAACAACTCGAGGGCGCCTCTAAAGACTCGGACCTCGGCTCGGGTTGACCAGGCCGTGGGGAGAAGCACCCAGGTACATGTCTGTACCTGGTATAGAGCGCGTGTGAACCGGCTCGTCGTATTACCCTTGTTCTACGAGTACGGTATCTTGGGCCTAAACTAGTGTGCATGTTTAGTGTAAATGTGAAGTGGCATTTACATGATTGGGCGGGGGGCGTATTAATAGTGTATCTGACCTAGTATAGGTGCGAATCTCGCTCGTTGAAGTTTTTTAACATTTATTCCAAATTAGGATGGTCTCTTTCAAGTTTAATGCTAGGCAAATTCCTACCACCAGATATCTTTAGCGTCCATGCTATGGTACAAAATGATGGTGACCCTACACGGAAGGTCACTTAGGGCCGGCGCACATTTGGCGAAGCGCAGCGCAGAGCATGCACGCGAAGCTTTCAAAACGCGTGACACATTCTTAGGAATTAAATGTTGTGTTAATTGATTTTGAATTTTATTTCAACGGGAGACAATGTCGATAATAGTTTGACAGTGAAAAATGCTCTACGCTGCAGCCTGTGGGTGGCATATACCCAGAAACAGTACAGCGCTCTTAGTGTACAATATAATAATGCGTTTAGGGTGCTGATGGGGCTGCCTCGGCACTGTAGCCCATCGGGGATGTTCGCCGAGGCGCGGGTGGACTGTTTCTACACAACCATGCGAAAACGGTGCACATCCCTGGTGCGCAGGGTTCGGGGTAGCCCCAACAGCATCCTAAACATGTTTGCGAAAAGATTTGATTGTCAGTACGTGAACCATTGTTGTATGGTTGTATGTACAAGTAAATAAATAAAATTATATATGTACCTACTTTATGAATTATTGAATTATTGTTATTATTTTATGAATTATTGTTATTAGTATTATTGAATTTTTGAATTAAAATGTACTACTCATAATTGGATCTCTGAATCTCTGGTGATATCTGAATAAATAAATTGAATTGAATTGCTGCGCTTTGCCAAATGTGAAATGAAATGAAATGAAATGAAATGAAATATATTTAATTTGCGCTTGAGAAAGGTACATTTTTGGTCTTATTCTAGTTTTCTTCTCTTTCTCAGCTGACAATGTAGCATGCAAATAATTTTAAATAACAATTACTAAATATTCTAATTAATTACATACATATAAAAATACAAAATTAACACTTCAAATTGTCAAAAACCAGACCGTGTGCGCCAGACCTTAATCGTTTTGTAGCGGTTGCATAATAAATATGAAGCGATAATAGAATAGCGGAGTTCAATAAACTGTTTATGTGGACTTGCAATATTTATCACTAAGCATAAAAAACATGTATAATTTGTACATTCGATTAGCTATGAGATGTTACTATGAATAAATTAACGGCTCCATAATCCAGTTTTATTGATACATATTGTATTTATATTGTATATCATTATGATTGTACAATTTTTAACTTTGACTTACCTAATGTGTGGACATTACCTAGGTGTTAATGAATAAGAGATGAATGTCTAAGCCATAGTAAATACTAAGGGACAAAAAAAAGAGATGGTTAGGATTTAAACGGGTCTAATGCATGCAAAATAAAATGAACACAATGACTGAAAGCTTCCTCCTGAATAAACAATGAAATTAAGGCGACACACTGAAAAAATGCACCAATTTTCGTCGAATAAGTAGTTTAAGACTATAATATGACTAACGAATCTGAAATATTGATATAGAAAAATTCATGTCTTTATCTTGAATTTGCTAGCTCAAATACACGATTGTATAATTTTGACTCGATCATAATTATTTTCGAAAACACCACAAAAAAATCATTATTGTTGAAATTACAACAAAACTACTTAAGTTTATATGCTTGGAAACCACTCAAATACATTAATAACATCAATATTCGTAATTTTGTAGCTGCATATTATTATTTTGGTAACCAAAACCAATAATTTAAAAAGAATTTTTTTTGGATTCGATTATAGTTAATTTGCGGTCGCAATTGTCGCAGGCGCTACGTATTTTCGACTTTATGACAGCGTCAGTAAGGATCAGCCTTTTTGAATGTTCACAAATCGAGGTGTCATCATAACACATCAAAACAAGAACATGGATAGCGGAAAAGGCACCTCAGTAAAGTGGCCTTTTAGCTAGGATTGCGGTTTAAGTTAATAAACGGTAAGTATAATAAATATGACATGTCATGATTAATTCAAATACATTCATATGTTTCACATTACATTGCTTCCGTGTGATATTTCAACAAAGAAACATAAATGTAGACAAAAATATGAAGTAGGTACGTATATGAAGTTGAAAACCACAAACACAAAATTAAATTTAAAAAATCCTATTCCGTTTTTGTTTCATGCGAGAATTATATTAATAGATAACTACCTATGTATGACTTATAATATAATTCTGTCGATTGTAAAGATGGTATAGAAAATAAAATACTAATGACCATGGCGAATCCCATCTCGTCTGTTAACCTGCTTCTTAATGACTTCGTAGACGAACCAGTTTTGGATACTATAATAATAATACTGTAAAAATCATTTCTAATACCATAAAACTATTAAAAATGTTGTCTGTTCTATCCACCTTTCACACCGCGAGAAAATACATAGCAGCAGGACCTATTCGTAGTTATATGTAGATTTAGTATATACTACTACACTACTACTATATAGTAGATAGTAGGATATAGATCCTACTCTCAAAATAATCCCAGAAAATCCGATACCCGATACGTCACATATCACATATCGTTAAAATCTAGAAAACTGCGTGGTCAGCCAGTGCAGTTTAGATTTTAACGAATATCATATTTCGAAATGGCTCAACGTGCATTCCGTAGCACGGAGGAGAACCAGGACGCGCAAACTTAGTAGCACTATCAGGTTACAGACTGTAATTAGACTTGAACTATTTCAGAAATTTATAAAAAAAATAAAATAGGTATGAATAAATACTTTGTAAGTCAGGCTGCCACAACCTGTAGCTCAAATGATGAGAAGCTTGCGTGACAAATTGTGACGTAACAAGATTAATCTAAGTATACTTAGGGAATTCGGATAATAAATAAAAAAACTATTTATAGGTAGTTTAGACAAAAGGCATTATAAAAACTAAGACTACAAAATGGTTAGCCGCCCAAACTGCCTTAACAAAGATTTGTATTGATTGTGGGTAGTGTAATTTGTCGGTTTACGACAGATTTTTTTACAAGTGTACATAAAAAAGTTCATTCATAATCCTACGCCATTTGAATGTAACAAATTACCCTCAAATTAACATAGTAACATCCATTAACTGTCGTTCGTAGTTCATTCGTTCGCGCGACATCCATTTTAAGGCTGTGCCGGGATTTTCAATCGCTTAACGATACCCATAAACGAAATATGACTTGTCAAAATATATAATGGCCTCCGTAGTTCCGTTTGCGATTTCATCTTCGTTTTGTTTAGCGTTTGTACCATAAATCGTACAATATACTTTGTGGTTGCGACGATTTCGTTGGGTATTGTCAAGGTTAGTATTCGATGTCACGATGTCACACTTCCTAAAGATTAACCAAATGTGCTGACTCCATCTCGAATTTAAAAAAAATTGCTTGACTCTTCTTTAAGGTCATTGCCAATTATCAAATTAATTGTTGTTGTTGTTTGTGATTTTGTTTTTTTTTAATAAACTCAACTTTTGCAAATAAGATAATTGTTGAAGGTAAAGTTCCAAAAGCTGGATTTATAACTATCTGTTTTTATTCTTTTATGCCACTTTTATAATAACGAGAAGAAGTTCGAAGAAAGAAGAAAAAGAAGATTATCGAAAAGAAGTATTAACAATTTATTAGTGGACGTCCATTGTTCAAAATTCGACTGTAAATAAAAAAATAAACAATGTTTATACAATGTAATGTGACTCATATATTGCATTAATAATCTTCTTGTAAACGACTCCAATGATTTTCATGAAATTTAGTATGCAGGGGGTTTCGGGGGCGATAAATCGATCTAGCTAGGTTTCATTTTTAGAAAATTACCAAAAAAAGCGGTCATCCAGGTACTTACCTGTCGGTCCTTACTTTTAATTATATTAAATATCCGTTGACGCAATCTGCTTAAAAAGGGGCACAACGTTTTAACTTCACGTTGAAATAGATACCTACCTATATAGATTATATTCGATAATTTGAACTCCAAACTAAGGAAGAGAGGAGATGGTCTCCTGCTCATTAGTGAACGAATACAGTCTGATGATGATGAGAATAAAGCTAGAAAAATGTATCCTTATATATTTCAAAGACACAATTTATGTGCGTTTGATGACATAACGATTCAATGGCACCGCGGAGGGTAAAGGTTATGTTTGGTCGGCTGTAGGGGCAAAAGTTAAGGATATTTAAATGTTACGAAATTTGTATATTATTTGAAGGTCCTTTTTATCGTAAATCAATAGGCTTTTTTATAAATAAAATTTGGCTGACACGCCTTTAAGTTTATTTAGAAGTAGCATAGATAGCATATTTCAGACCCGGTGAAACTCGTTGGGTGCGCGAAGTGAACTATGTCCCGAACTGGTTGAGTAGCTTTGGTGATGACAATGACAAGCCATGCTTCGAAAGTATTCTTGTAGTTTTTAAATCCAAAACTATAGATGTGGTTGGTTTTCATCACCTCATCACCTCCTCAAATACCGAGGAGTTGGCTAGTGGAAAGTGACTACACAGAAAAGTATGTCAAAGTCCTGATAACTCTTTGTTAAAAAGTCTTCAAACTGCATGGTGGTGCGTGCATGTATGCGTGGTGGGTTAATCTCTCAATGACCTAATCTCCCAATGTGCTATTGTTCATGAGGCAAACCCTGAACCCAACAATAAGGCTCTAAAACTGATGGTGATGTAATAAAAACATATAAGTATATAATATATACTATACTAGCTGACCCGGCAAAAGTTGTTTTGCGAATTATTTCTAGGGAATTTGTAGGATAGAAAAAAAATGACGAACATATTGTAAGTATGTGAGGATGTGGTGAGTGAAAGAGGCATGGAGCGCTGTGAACGATGACGGAATATAAAAATAACAAGACACTAAACAATTTTTTTTTACTTTATTATAATTTAATTATTATAATTTGAGCTCGGGGGCGCAGTGGTTAAAGCGCCCAGTCTGCGAGTGCTGAGGTTAAGCAATTTTCGCAAAGGCCGGTCATCGGATGGGTGACCAAAAGTGTATCATCTCGAGCTCCTCCATGCTTCGGAAGGCACGTAAAGCCGTTGGTCCCGGTTGCATTAGCAGTCGTTAACAACCACCAATCAATCAAATCAACGATTATAATTTATTCCTATATATATATCATTAATTACGACAATAACACTAACAAAAAATATCTTTCTATTAATGCTACAGTGTGTACAATATTTTTTGTTAGCCCATCTTTAGCTAACACAAACAAACTGCATGGTTTGCCCACTCAAGAGCATGCCGCCGCTTATAATTTTCCGTGTGAAAAACATGGTGTGCTCAAATTTAAGCCACAAACAGATCGTTTGGCCTTGGCAATTATTGAAAGTCATTCCTACTCCGTGCTGTTAACTGGGTGAGAAGTGACACCAGTAGACACCTGGCGGAGACAACTGATCAAGTGATTAATATGGCTATAAAAAATAGAGGTTGGTGATAGAAGCGTGAAAATTTAGGGTTGAATGTATTTTTTGATGCCACATATTTTAAGAAAAAAAAAATCCAAAAAATAATTAAATAATGTTTAGGATGGACCACCCTTATCACTTAGGGGTATAAAAAATAGACTACGAACGATTGTCAGACCTACCGAATATACATATAAAATTTTATAAAAATAGATCGCGCCGTTTCTGAAGAGTATGGCAACTAACTTGTGACACGAGAATTTTATATATATCGATATATAAATATATATATAATATGTTATAATTATTATAACACTCACATCGGTAACATTACTCCTGATATAGTGTCCGCTGTGCACCAAGTGGTCGAGCTCGTCGAACTGCCCCGAGAAGCTGACCTGCAGCGAGGCGAGGCAGTACTTCCCCCTGACGCTGCCATCGATGCTGAGACACTGGTCGAAATCGCCGTACTGGTTGCCGTTGCCACTCAACACACCCGCTGGGGGCTTGGCGGTTGCGTCGAACACTAGAAAAAAAAACGAACGAGCTTTACATAACAGTAGTCGCAAATGATGTGTAACATTTGACATCTCACCTTTTGAAATTAATATTACAATAGAAAATAGAATATAGAATTAACAATGACGTATATTTTTTCTCTCTTTTTTCCCCTTTTTTCATTTTTTTCTTTTTTTTTTCTTTAAAAAAAATATTGTTTAAAAGTCTATTACACACGAAATGGTTCAAATCAATATTACAATAGAAAATAGAATATAGATTTACAAATCTTAACGAGAATGCAGTAAATACTCATCAGAAGAAATGTCACACTGTTATCCTGTTACACTGTTACGATCACATTTCTACGAAATCACTCCCACAAATTGTATATAAAGAAGGCAAGCGGAAAGATGTTACACATCAAAAAAAATAATATTATTAATAAATTTATCAATACATTAATGGCAGTGATAGATATGATCTGTTACCGCCGAGAAAGTAATGCGATATGTTAGTTATGAGTTGACGATTTCTCGCATTCAATCCAAGCATCTATTCGTTCGCCTGCCACTGATAACACTTAGAAATTAATTTTGACAGTTTCTCCACACCTCGAGAAAAGTGTAATATATACCAAGTATCTTAAATTATGAATGTTTTATTTGAATTAATGTTGTTTTGTGATACTGAATAAATGTTTTTATTTCTATTTCTAATATTTTGCTTTTTCAAGTGCAGTTATCGTGATATTAACCTCATGACTTAAGCTATGTCACCAAATAGGAGAAGTTACCTAATGCGACCGAAAGTTCAAGGTCACGGCTGTCAGGCAGGTTACAACCGTGCGTCTGCGCTCTTAAACGCAACACGCAGTATGGTAAACAATTTTTTAAAAATACTATTAAAAAGAGAGAACATTATTCATAAAATCAGGTACTGTAAATACTCACTGTAAATTATTTTTCAGTACTGAAGAACTATGGGAGCTTTTTTGTTTCAAAGTGTAGTTGTTGTGACGTTGACCTCATGGGGTTACGCTACTTAATGAGTAAAGTTATTCGAAAGGTCAAGGTCACGGCTGTCAGACGGGTCCCACTAACAAATCTGCGTTTCGTCTGCGGCCGATGGTAAATGCAGTGCTTTAGCTCACTAGACTAAACATGACTGGTTTATAGAGAGAAAACTAAGTCAAGTAACATAAGGTTCCACTTAACATCAGGTGGAGTGGAGTTATTTGCCGAGCTTTGTATATAAAAAAAAAAAGGAAATTTTTACCAGTCACATTATTTTTCCATGCCTAAAGTATGGTGAAAACTTATACATTTCTAAGTGCAGTAGTTGTGACGTCCTCACAACCTCATAAGTTATGCCATCAAATGGGCGAAGTTACGTTGTGTTCGAAAAATCATGGTCACGACTCACGATTGTCAGACAGGTTACGTCTGCGCTCCTAAATGCAGAATGCAGTGCTTTTAAAAGAGATAAAACTATTATTAAAATCATATTAAAGTCACTGTTCATTCTTTTTCCATATTAAAGAACTATGGCAGCATTTTTCGTTTCCAAGTGCAGTTATTGTGACGTCAACCTCATACGTTATGTCACCACTCGAAAGTTCAAGGTCACGGCTGTCAGAGTGCTGTCAGACAGGTTACCAGCACATTCTGCGCTCCGTGGCCGATGGCAAATGCAGAATGCAATGCTTTGGTTGACATTGACATGTTTGGAATACGTCGCGACTCGCGCGTCGCTTGGACGGACACAGCATGATAAGTATTGGGACAATAATTAAAACAATTTGTTTTTGCAAACGGTAAGTAGATTATTTTTAAATGAATGGCTGGACGCAAAGATCTATAACATGTTTTAGGAGATTATTTTAACGCTGACACTGTGATTGATGATGTAGGAGTCATTTGTTTCGGTCTGTTGTTGTAAGTCCGTAAGTGATTGTTTTATTGGTAAGTGAGTCAGTGAGTCAGTTAGTCAGGGAGCCAGTGTGAGTTTGATTTGATATTCGATCATGTTAACGAAATCGAATATTAGTATGGCATTAGAGCAGCGCGTTACATTTTTGCCATTTTTTCGTTTTCGTAAACGTGATCGAATGAATACGGATAGTAAACAAAACTCACACTAGGCACTCAAAATAAATTTAACAAAAGTATGATAAAGGATATTGCTACCTTTTACATTATGCTTTAGTTATATAATATTATTATCTACCTACTTATAAATTGTTTTCTAAGGTTTACGCGAGCACTACACATTGGAATGAAACACTGTAACGGATCTAACTCGTGAAAACTACTGCTTATAAATTTCAACCTCACGGTCTTGGTTTGTTTGTGTATATGTTGTTGTAGGTATAATAAGTAGTTAATTTTCGTTTAGGTCAGTTTCTCTAAAGTGCATGTTTTAAGAATAGTTGTATTGTTAATTCTAATCGTACCTATTATGAGTAATGAAATGTAATAATTTAATGATTCATTTAATGTGATTTTGGAATAACTTAAGTCATTTAAAATAAATATAATATAAAATAAATGTAATATTAAGTAATTGAAAATAAATTTTAAATATTGTAGTGCCCTAACAGGGTTCATGTCATGCCTATAATGTACCTATAAGTTAATATCTGTACACCTGACGTGAGACAATGAATATGAATATGAATATTATGCTTTGCTATTGTCCCGAAGTGAATTAGGAATGCAGACCAACTTTATAGTCTCTTTTATATTAATTTGCAATAAAAGTAAAAATAATGACTATTTATATAATCAATCATGCACTTAATATTGACCGTGTTAGAGATGTAAAACCAGAAGTTTTTTTTTAAATAACTAAACAATGAAATATAGAATCAATAAAAAGACCTTCCGAGATTTATTTATTTATTTATTTATTTATGGTACGGTAACAAAATACAAATCAAAACATACAATTTTTTGATGATATTTCTAAATTTGCATTTCAGTAACAACCGAGCACAACATTCAATTTAAATATATTAAAATAAAGAGAATAAAGAGATCGTTAACCTTTTAGGCAAATTATAAAAAGAAAAGATTATGTATTCAAACTTTTGTTTATTTACTAATTTAAGTAGATTTAAAACAACGGGCCCCTTTTTTGTTGAAAACACGTTTCAAATACTTCATGAAAAAGCTCGTAAAAGCTCGTTGACATAAAAAACCTGAGTTGATAAATATCTGGGTCAGTATGTTTTCTCATTATGTCAAGTTCGTACCTGCTTTCTATGTTCAAAGGTCGCTTGGCGAAAAACGAATGTGTAAGTGATCACAGCAACACACCTTTTCACAAATTAATTAGAAATGTTCAATGTTTTAAATGGTAACAAATTAAAACTATTTTTTTTGGATTATAGGCCGTCGTCGATGAAAAGGGAAAACTGCTCAAGCGCCAAAAGAGCAATCGTGGAAATTGAATTTTAAAGTTTTAACTTCATCTCATCATCATCTCAGCCAAAAGACGTCCACTGCTGGACAAAGGCCTCCCCCAAGGATATGAGGGGTATTTGCCGTAATCGCCACGCTTGGCAGGCGGGTTGGCGATCGCAGTAGGTTGAGGGTTACCTCAGAGAGATGCTGCTGCCCATCCTCTGGAATGGTCCCTTAGTCGGCTTTTACGACACCCACGGGAAGAGATGGGGTGGTGCAATTCTTTATCCCCGACACCACACGGGGTGTCAAAAAGTAAAGTGGTGTAAAGTTTTAACTTACTTAAACAGTTTTTCCTTTAAACCGATGACGAGGTGATTATAGTTGTTTTCTAGTATGATTCTTAGAATACTTACAACGGTAGAACTAACTTGGGTGCGTCTTAGTATGTATGATAAAATATCCTCTAATGGACTGTGTTTAAGTACTCGACATCCCTTATAGCTCCTTTCCATCCTACAAGATTTTTTTAAAATAAATTATTTACAAAAGCCATATTAAGAACTATCTAATAACTATACTAACGCTAGGATAAACATTAAATAGTAATGAGTGCGAGTAGATCCGTAAAAGTTGTTTCATTTCAATGTGTAGTGTTCGCGTAAACTTTAGAAATTACTCGCCATTACATTAGATAGAAGATATAACTAAGGTCATTTTACTGTGAATTAAGGCAATCGCATGTTTTCCTGTTGTTTTATTTCTTAGGTAACGGACGTAGAACCTTTTTCGTCAGAACTTTGTCCCCAGTTTTACCTTAAAAAGTGATTTGTAGTCAGAAAGCATACACGTGCCGCTGATCAACTATGTGTTTGGAGTTGCGAGGTTCAATGACATCTTATGTAATCTTGTAGCAAATTAGAAGCATTATAGTAACATTTTCAATACATTTTCACAAAATGATGAAAGCAACGTTAAATTAATACTTTATGTCTGGTATAGTATATATTGTATATGTTAAATAAAAAATTGTTGCCAGACGATATTAAATTAATAATAACTAAAGCAACTAAAAGTAATTTTATTAAAATAAAAAAATACCTATTATTTAAAAGGGTTATAAAAACAGTATATTATTTTTACTCATTGTGCGAAAACATACCGTCTTCACCCTTCCTGGTCTTCACTTATCTCTGAAGATAGCACAGCACAGACGCTAATATTATTCTGATTAAAAGCAAGCTTGATATTATTTTATTTTACGTGAAAAAAATTACTATCTTAAAAAAAAAAAAACAGTAGCTCCAAACTTCTCTTTAGAAAATAAAGGTAGAAATAATAAAATACAAAGTGAAAATCTTTAAATATAACTAACAACTTGATATCAAAAGCAAGCAATTTAATGTTACTATGACATTTAAATTAAAATATTGTATAGAATATTTTACCCAGTATCTGGTGTTCCGCAAGGTTTTATTCTGGGCCCACTTCAATTTATGCTTTTCATTCATGATCTGTTGGGGTCGATCACCAGTGAAGTGACCATCTTTCCTATGCTGATGACAAAGATCTATACTAATATTATAAAGAGGAAAGCTTTGTATTTTTGTTTGTAACGAATAAACTCAAAAACCACTGGACCGATTAAAAAAAATCTTTCACCATTAGAATGCTACATTAGCGCTGAGTAACATAGGCTATATTTATTACAAAAAATGGCTTAATGATAAACAAATAGAAATAAGATTTGTTTGTTTTGTTGTCACAGAAACTGTCAAAGCGGTACGAAGTCCGCCGGGTCAGCTAGTATTTTTAATAAAATCGTAGAGACGTCAGGTTCTTCGAAGTTGCAAAAGGCTGCAAATATATAGAGCTGCTTTCAGATGGTCTTAAATAATAGCATGGCACTTAATGTTGTCATCTACTTACAGTTAAACGTAAAGATAGCCCTTTAAAATATTCTTATAATATAAACAAGCTAGAATTGAGGCGCGAGACTGTAGTAAGATAGCTGGAACCTGGGAGTATGCATCGATTCCAATCTTTAATTTAGACAGCACTATGAGTATTTAGTATCCAAATTTAATAAATCAATTGGTTTTCTATTGAGGGAGGCAAAAACAAAGAATGAATACAAATAACATAGTTATTTACAGGACAGGAATAAAGAAAATCTTATTATTAATATACCTTATGTTTTGTCTGTTTTGTTTTTAGAAAATATTTAAAAATGTAACGTAATATGTGAAAAAATAAATAAAGGAAATAATAATAATAAATCCAATAGTGAATGTCTTTTGGCTGAGAAGATGATGTTGATGATTCAAACAGAAAAAGCAGTATAAAACATAACATAAAATCAAGCTTACGATGTGCTGAACTTTTAAATAAATGTAATGTTTAAGCTTTAGTTTATGCACGCTCATGCACTAAAGTGCAAAACGCGAGATAAGGATGTTCAAATTTGAAGTTCAAAATAGATGCTAAAGTAATGCAAAATTAAGCGGCATAACAAGATCGTATCATGATGAGTGAATACTCGAGTTTTGAGCATAAACGAAGCTACCGTGAGCGGAATAATTTACCTACTAATAGATGACGACTAGTTAACCTTTTTACCGCCAACAACTTCTATAGAAGTTCGAGATTTTCGTGCCGTCCACGCCAGCACTTAAGTTCTTCTTTGTACCTACTTTATTAAAATACATTTATACGTTGGCGTACAGCGGGACATCGCATGCAGGATAGTTGGGCGGTGAAAAGGTTAACCACCTCAGTGGTCTAGTGGTTAGGTACCTACGTTTCTCAGCGGGCTTCATACTATTATGCTTCGTTAGGCTAATGGTAGGGCTTGGTTTCAATCTGCCTTGGCTAGCCACCATCTTGTCTAAGTATTTTGCTATAACAACAATAGTTATTAATAAAATTTATAATTTACAGTGACAAAATTAAACGCCCACCCGACCCAGCCAGGAATCGAACCTGGGTCTTCCGCAATCCGGGCGGCTGCACTTACCGCTATGCTACCGGGAAGGCTGACTGACGTAAGCGCTGAATTTTGTCACTGCTTTTTAATTTTTGAGTGCTAATAGCGGCACAATGCGCCATCTATCCAACGGTTATTGCAACCGATCGATGGCCACCCTTGCAGATGAAATACAGATTCACCTTTGCAGATGAAATACCACAAATTTAATAGCACAACGCTATAGTAAATTTAGATGTTTATAAAATACAGTGAAATAATTAATGATTAATTTTTCACTGTATTTTATAAATTTTATAAATAATTAATTTAGCTTCAGTGCAGCAATTAACACTTGAAAATAAAAAGTAAAAATTTAATGTAAGTAGTATTGTCGTGTTTCGTCACTAAGATAAAAAAGAGATGATACTAGATAATTATTTACTTAATGGATGTACAGAATCATAAGTTCATTATCAAAGTAAGTTATTAATGGAATCAGGCGTCACTTTACGTGTCGGGTATAGGTGTTGGTATGCATGTTCGCTTGCATCCATTGTTTTTTCTGCATGTGCATATTTTTTGCGGGCGGGAGGGCGGTGCATGCGTACTGCACCAAAGCTGGATAAACGATTGATTTAGCGGAATTAACACAACATATTATTTAAATTACATATTATTTAATTAATTTAAATATAATAAAAAATAAATAATAAATAGCATCATTTTTAAATAGATTCAATTTACCGTGTTTTTTATTATTGTTATCTGACATTTTGCATTTTAAATCATTCGACCAATCAAATTACTTATTATTTATTTTCACTTATCATATTATAAATTTATAAAATTCAATCATAGATTAACACGAATAACAATAATTAATTGATACAAGGAACAACTTTTGTACCTACGAATGCAATGCTGTGACACATGCTGAGCCGGAGACTTTTTTGCCACTGTTTCACTGCTCACCATAATATTCTTATGCTTCTTTTTATTTTTGTAACCCTTCTCTGTGTAACAGTGTGCTAAATAAATTATTTGATTTGATTTGAAGTTACATTTTTTTGTAGCACTATAATGTTTAGGGTAAGTTTTTATTATAATTATCAGCCCACTTCCGCCCACTGCAGGGCATGGGCCTCTTTCCTCGCACGGCACTGCACGGTCCTGCGCTATCCTCATCCATCTCCTGCCAGCCATTGGGGGTCTGCCTACCCGTCGACGACCACTCTGACCGGGTCCATCTGCCATCTGCTTTTATATATCGTTTTATCGTACATACTCAATGAAGCTAACGACAATTATTATGCACATAAATGAGTAGCCACTGATAACACTTAGGTAAGGCGTAATTTGAATAAGGTAAATAATGTTCTTATAGGTACCTAGTTAGTATGCGTATTAATGCATATAATGAAATATGATATAACATACAATCACATTTTTTTAGGACAATTACAATCATGTCAGAAGGGTGCGGGTTCAAAACCTGCTCGTGGAAATTATTTCAACATTTGTGTTTTTGTAATGTGTTCGCAACAAATTTTGCGTTAAAAATTACATAAACAAAACAAAAATATTTTAATTACAATCATATTACCAGTAATTTCAACCAATATTTTATTATAAAAATCACGAAGAAATGTGATATTAATGATTTAGTTGAACATCCAATTTTTGCGAGAAATTTGTATAAACTAATATTTAATAAATAAGTAATTCTCTTATTTTATAATACTTACCTTACGAGTTTGATTAAGAAGTAAAAAACATGTTTTCTAGGAAAATTACGATTACAATGAAAATAAGTCAGATAGGTAACTGGTATTCGTACAAAAAGTTTTAAAGAATTAAATGTACATCAGCGGAATGTAAATTGCACATTTAAAAGTTCACTCAATGCCAAGGACGTGAAAGATGAAGTTAGATTCAAAATGTGGTTTATGCTACACTTTAAGAAATACCTAATACCTACTACCTTTTTTTAAAATGCTACCGCTAACGCTACTAACGATTCTTTTAAAATGCTACTATTGTTTTGATAATTAATAATACGAAATAAAATTCAATCACCGAAAATATTACGTCGGACAAATTCTTAAAGTTTCCACAGAGATCTATCTATATAGTATCTATAAAAGTTATTGTGTCTTATTGTTCGGACACGTAAAACTGCCAAAAATCCACTAAATTCTGATTTTTATAAATCATCTTTTTGTTACCACAAGCAAGACCAAACATAGGACGATAAAGATTTAAATAACGTATACCGTACATACAACTATTGATTAATTTCACAGAAATAAAAAGTACTAAAACCTTTTATGCCAAAGCAATGCAGCCCGGCCACGCACTAATTAAACTATATTATAAGCTACTAATTAAATAAAGCTCAAATTCGTTTATTGCTTTCATGAGTATAATATAGATACAGATAGATATACTTTCGAACATTAATTAAACCTGAATTCTAAACCTAGAAAATAACTGGAATCAGTATAGCATTTAATTTCTCTTTTTATTTTTATTAACAGCAATTATGTATTATGGACGTAAAACAAACTTAAGCCTATTCTTGGAATAGTGGATTATTTGAGACACTTCATCTTCAGGCTATAGGCTGATGCCTATACTTGCTGGACATAGATCTCTCCAAGTGCACGCTACCGAGTCGTCTCCCGACGTTACTTCGATAACGCCCCCCACCACCCTAACCCGCTTGCTGTGGCGGCCGCCAACTATAAAGTTGAAGGCCTTCCCGCAACAAGACGGTACGCGTCTAGGCGTCCTAAGCACGTCCTACACGACCCCGACGACCCAATCACAGTTGCGAACGCCCCCCCGCCCGATCCTCCAAATGACAGCACACATTTACAGAATACACTAAACATGCACACTGTTTTAGGCCCAAGACACCGTACTCGTAGAACAAGGGTACGAAGAACCGGTTCACACGCGCTCTATGCCAGGCACAGTCACGTGCCTGGGAGCTCCTCTCCTCCTCCACGGCCCGGTCTACCCGAGCCGAGGTCCGTGCCTTTAGAGGCGCCCTCGGGTGGTTCCGCTCCCCGATCCGATCCGAACCCTTCGGAGACTCTGGAAGGGCACGGGGACGCGCACTTTTAAGTGTGCGATGCCGTACCCCTCTAGAAATCCTCTGAAGGTGTTTCGTTTCAACACGGCTTGAGGTACCCTTTACGTACCTCGCCGCCCCTAAAACAAGCCCGGTGAAGCTGGAAATGCCCCTCGGCAACCAGCAGTCTCTCTCAAAAAAAAAAAAAACGCTACCGAGCACGATCCGAGACACTTAACTTATAAAAAATTCGAGTAATGAAAAACGAACACATTTTATAAAAAAAAAAATATAATTCTACAAGAAAAACTCTGCCAAGTATAGGGTTAAACTTCAAATTACTTTATTATTATAGATAGCCTCTAACAGAACATCCCTATCCTATCCTATCTTTCCTATTACATGTTTCCACTTATAGGCTGACACCCTGTGTTCCTCTTCGCGAAGGTCTCCCTCAAATCCCTTCATTCGACCTGATCGGTTGCCACTCTAGTCCAAGCTTCACCCGCCATCTCCACAATTTCATCTTTAACTCAATAAACATCAAATCAAATTATAAATTAATTAGTTTCGTCGAAATTTATGTCTACTGTATTGTAAGCTATCAATGATTCAGTTTTGTTAAAAGATGTGGGCGTATCGTCCTATTCACCCACGTAATTATTGTTCCATTCGATTCCAGCTTTAATTTCGTGGACATAATTATATGATAAAAATATATTTCTTTTTTTGAAAGCTCTTTACATTGCAGATAAGCTTCGAAAAGTATATACGAGTAAGTAATGCTCATTGATGATTTCAGTCTTATAGTTCACAATTCTCTTGCTACAAATAAGCAGTTTTTTTTAAATTACTTCTGATATTATTTGTAGAACGGCTTATTTTTTAAGACAAGTACGTTTATGAACTGAACTAATCTTTCTTGCGAGGGAATGGTATAGATTTATAGCAAATATCAGTTTACAAAATATTAAGTGTCTTCTTCATTATATTCAATTGAATTGTTGATAGTGATATTTTATTATTTTATTATCTATTTTGAGAAAGAAGATTATTCAATTTCTGAATGCGAATTGATTTGAGAACCCTGAAACTTGTTATTCAGCTTCGCATTGATTTTCTTTAAATCAATAAGGAATTTTAGGATACATTTATTTACGCGCAGATAGAATTAATTAAAAAAGTCCCTTTTTTAATTAACCTTTTTTTTCCGAAAGAAAAATAATGATTTCGTTCAAACCGTGCAACTTGGCGTAACTTAAGTGTCTGTCAAAACTTTCAAGTCAATGTTTTCTGAAGTTTACGCAAACACCACGCAATGAAATTAAACACTTTATTCGAAATTGTTCGCATTTCTGTTACTTATTTTCTTTAAGGATCCGTCGATGGCCTCTAGTAGACCTCTCTTTTTAGGCTCATGCCGTTCATCACTATCACCAGCTCATTTTATGTTCCCACTGCTGGAGCACTAGCCTTCCCTATGGATAGGTAGGGAGAACGGGCCATAAACCACCACGCGGGCCCAGTGCGGATTGGTGGCTGTTATCGACTGCTAATGCAGCCAGAGCCAACGGCTTTACGTGCCTTCCGAAGCATGCCGTTAAATCTACAAAAAAAAACTGTATTGCACATCGCATCGAATAAAACACAACACCTAATGTTATTTTAATGGATGCAAAAGCGATATCAGATCTATCGGTAAAACACGGTCTAAACTTCGGACATGACAAGTTGTATATCCACCAAAGTTTGTGTAAGAAGGCCAATAAGCTTATAGATCGAAAAGAGATCATCTAGGAGAGTAGCTGGTTTTTAAAGCCAAAGAGGGTTGAATCGATGCCCGCTGCCGGTCAAGGCGGAGTCATTAAAGTTTCATAACTTGCCCTTCGAACAAGCGGGTCAGTCAGGCTTTTACGGCATCCAGTCCGACCAGATGACAGAGAACAACGAAATAATGGAGGATAGCTCTCACGTGTCATACTTACTTAAATAAATAAAGTTATTAAGTGTATATGTGTAGGCACCGGTTAATATATTGGCAGTTTATTGTCATTCGTTTTACAAGATTGGAAACAATGTGTAAGCTGTTTGGCAATCAAATTAAGGTGCTGCTGGTTTATTATTTTCAAGCTGGTTTAAGGTTGGAGATAAGGATCAAACACGTTGATATGAAACACGCCGGTATTAAATGAGAATTTAATATTTATTTTAATAATAAGTAACTAATCTAAAATAAACTTGTCTTGGTAGCTCAATCGTAAGAACTACCTGGATTGCGAGTTCGAGTCCCACCTGAGGCAATTAGTTATTCTCAAGGGAAATGATCAAAACACAGTTAGTACCATTAAAAATGTTAATGATTTTCTTAACTGATTTTAATTAAGATAAATGGAAACAATTAAGGACGTATACTTGTAGTAGAACTAATTGTGAAGTTCGCTTTGCTTTGTCACAATCGGAAATGAGAGGTGACATGTTTGGTGACAGGTGTCATCTTTCTTTTTAATACCGGTTGGTCACACCCACAGACCAAAATATAGGTCTGAGGTCACACCCACACACATCGATAAATTGTATAGAAGATTATGATAGCGTTTGCAGAAGTTTTAATTGTCCAAGGATTTGATAGTGTCACCATCCTCGTTAATTTCTACTAATGATGAATTATATTCAGTGAATTAATTAAAATTATTCTCTTATTAGTTTTTGCGTTTCTAGGCCGCGAGCGTGGCGTCCATCCATCTCTTATCCCTTGCCCACTGAAGATACACATTTTTTTGAATAAAAATTATTTTTAATGCGCTATCTTATAAAGCGCCCGGACTGCGAGTGCTGAGGTTAAGCAACTTTCGCAAAGGCCGGTCATCGGATGGGTGACCAAAAATGTATCATCTCGAGCCCTCCGTGCTTCGGAAGGCACGTAAAGCCGTTGGTCCCGGCTGCATTAGCAGTCGTTAGCAACCACCAACCCGCAGTGGGCCCGCGTGGTGGTTTATGGCCCGTTCTCCCTATCCATCCATAGGGAAGGCTCGTCAAGAGCTGATGATGATGATGATGATGATGATGATGATGACACATTATCAAATTAACCCGGTCTACGATTGCTTAACTTAAGCATCTTTCGCAAAGGCCAGCCATCGGATGGGGGACTAATAATTTATCATCTCGAGTTCCTCCGTGCTTCGGAAGGCACGTAAAGCCGTTGGTCCCGGCTGCATTAGCAGTCGTTAACAACCACTAATCCGCACTGGGCCCGCGTGGTGGTCGGTTCTACGACGGAGGGCTCGTGCCCCAGCAGTGCGAACATAAATTGAGCTGTGGATGATGATGACATTGTCAAGAAAGCTAATACCCTTGTGCTAGATATGGGGTAACAGAGCTATGGGTATTGGACCATGATTTCTGGCATTCAACCCGAGTAGACCGTCTATCCGTTCTTCTGCCACTTCTGTAAAGTCTCCTTGTCGGCTTGATCCGATCTGAACCCCTCGGAGAATCTAGTTGGGAATGCAGACACGCTTGTGTGATGCCATTGCCTCTAGAAGCACTCCGACGGGGTTTTCCATCACATGGCTTGATTCCTCAAGCGGTTTTTGGCGATTTTTGGGGCGGCTAGAAACCTAAAGGGTTCCCCCTTTAGGTTTCTAGCCGCCCCCAAAGAGTCCGGTAACGCTGTAATGGCTGTCTTAAGCCATCAGCAAACTCTTAAAAAAATCAGAGGTGTGCTTAAATTAAGTAATAATAACACAAGTACCTAACCTACCTTTAAGTAAGTAGCTTTGTTGTCAACAGGTCAGTGTTTGACGACCTCCTTGGTCGCGTGGTTTGTACACCGGTTTTCATAGTTTCGCCATCTCTGAGGTCCCGGGTGCGATCCCCGGTCGGGTCAATTTAGAAATTATTGTTTTTCTAAGTTGTCTCGGGTCTGCGTGTTTTTTATGTATATAATAAGTATGTATTTTAAGTATGTTTATCCGTTGTCTAGTAACCATTTAACGAGTTTCATAACGAAGCTTCTCTTGGGCTAGATAGTAATTGGTGTAAGTGTAGGAAAATTTATTTATTTATTTTGACACCCAGTTCCTGAGTTCCTCGTTTGTTGAGGATTGTGAAGTGCGGGTGAAGGGCGCTTCTATTTTCAGCTTGATCATCGGGTGAGAAAAATGCCAAGGATAAAAAATACTAAAAGAGGTTCGTGCTAGCTGCTGCATCCTGGTTTTTACGATATTACCTTGTCTCAATAAACTATTTTAACGAATAAGTACTTTAGCTAGAAACCAGGGCGAATTCATGATTATTGTATCATCATCATCAGCCATATGACGCCCACTGCTGGGCATAGGCCAAAAAAATAAAAATTATAATTATTGATATTATAATTAAAAATTATTATTAATATAATTGATTATTGTATAAAAATAGTTAAACCTATTACTGTCTCATTGCTGGGCAAAGGGTTCCATCATTGAAATCAAGTCATCGATCAATCAATTGATGTCATTATATACGTTAAATCATCATCATCAGATAATGATGAATACAAGCACCCCTGTAATTAAGTGGTTAAACTGCCGCCAGTCTTACACCCAGAAGTGCCGGGTTTGATTCCTAATGTTATTACAAACTCGGTTTGGTTGTTGATAAGACTTGTTCTTAGGCCGCTTGGCTAGCTAATACCTCCTTATCAAAGTCTGTCGTCATAACAACTATGTTAGTAACATTTTTGTATTCCGATATTTAGAATTATGATAAAGATAGCCAGTCCATCAGTGGTTGTGGATTCTGGGTGAAGTGTGCCTCCACCAAATCATACAAGACAAAAGCAAAGTTCTCTTGTTTTTTTTTAAATCGTTTATTATCTTATCTTTTATCTGTATCTATTGTTTATGAAGTACGAAACATATTAAATTTAGGTATGTTTTTACTATGTGTCGCCCGTATAAGTGATCGTGCTTTGTAATAAATAAGTATGACACTATTATTGTGCGTTATATTATCTAGACATGCAAAAAATCCAAGCTACCGTTTACAAGTGCTAAAATATTATGCGTGTTCGGAAATACTTCATAGACCGGAAATTCGATATTATTATGATTCATTGATATTTCACAATCTATAGGCAAAATGCGTGGCGTAGGCAAAATAGTACAAAAAATGGCTTTCGAAACTTTTGACTAGATCGCCAAATTGCTATATCAGGACTCATGAGGTCTTTGACATTTGACAAACTTGTTCTTTTGATTTATCGGAGGTATTCTAGAAAAAAAGTTACCCCGAAAACCCGTTTAGTCATATTAGATATTATATCACAAATGACATCAATATTAGCTTAGCTGAAAAAAGTATTACGAATTTCTAAAATTTTAGGGTAATTTCTTGCATTTACATGGCCATAAAATATCGACATTTCGTTGATATACTGACCAGCTATTTCTGATAAAATTTAATTTTAAAATTTCTTGATTTATAGAAAAGTGTAAAGTAATTTTTTATTTTTATAAATGAAATCAAAATGCTTTTTAATGTTAATTAATATAAATAAAAATCAAAACAAGTTCATTTATTCATGGGAACATAATATTATCAGTGACTTACGAAGGAATAACGAGCATGTTATTGTTATAAACGTCACACCTTACTGCTATTTACTGTATATACTGTACTGTATATACCTAGTATCATAAAGCATAAAGCAAAAGGCCTAATTCTGTCCCACTACTGGGCAAGGACATCGCTACAATTGATAAGTATTGACTTAATCACCACGCTTGCAAAATGCCAATATACTACAACCCCAGGTTTTGCATCGCAAATTCCAAAACACACTTTACCCGACTTGGGAATTGAACCCGGGACCTCCGTATTGTCCGGAGCGCTTATCCACAAGGTCACCGTGGCATGTTAACAATCATAAACAAAAAAATACTTATCAATAAGGTTTTACGATTATATCGGCGATAAAAGCACTACTACTAAGTACTACTAACTACAAACTACTTAGGATAGGTAGGTATCATAGGCATACTTTTCAACGCCCACATCTCCAGGCGATCCAAGCTATCGTGGAACAGCTGGCTCTCCCTCCTGCACTGCTCGCTGGTACCGTTCCTAGGCACCATCACTCGCGGGAACCTATCCCATAGTTCTAGCACGTTAACTCCTTGTACTTCGTCGTAACTCTCATTTTTCGCGGTAACTTTGATTATCGTCCCGTTTAGTAAGGAGTCGGTTAATAGGGTGTTGTCGGGTAGTGTGAGTTCGATGCACTCGCGCGCGGCGGCGGCGGCGATCGACGCGAGCAGCAGGCAGGCGCGCGCGGCCATTGCGGTGGTTGAGGGCACAATGATGCGCGCACGCAGGAGCACTCGTATAATATCGAATAGTGGCGCTCTTGAACACTAACCCGGTGGGATTGACAATTAATTGACAATGGGCGTTGGGAAATGGTTTTGTTTTTCTATGTAGAATTACGGGATGTTTTTTACATTTTTTTGTGTGTAATTAAATGTTGAGGTGCAATCATTAATAGCTTTTTTTATTCTATGTTTAGAGCGCTAACTAAACCCCCTATACGCCAACTTAACAAAGATACAGACGTCGGAAAACGGGTGGCACAATTAAGATGGCAATGGGCAGGGCACATTTCTCGCAGGGACAACGGTAGGTGGAGCAAGAGAGTTCTGGCGTGGAGATCCCCAACAGAGAGAAGAAGTGTTGGCAGACCACCTGCCAGATGGTCTGATGTTATTAAAATGTCAGCAAGCCCGACCTGGATCAGAAACGCTACGGACCGCACAACGTGGAAGTAAATTGGAGAGATACGTCCAGCAGTGGACAATACTATGCTGATAGGAAAGGAAAGGAAGGAAGGAACTGAACTCCAGGATGTAGAAGGGTAGCCTCTACGCCTTGGAGACTGACGCGAAGAGTGTGAGGAAAATTTTTGTGAACAAGTTTTACGTACACACGGCGGCAGATCAATCTACCCAAACCTGTCAAATTTATCCAAAGAATATATCCTTATAACCAAACCGTAAAGTTCAAAATTGATTGTAGACATTTGACAGTTTTGGGTAGGTTGATCTGCCGCCGTGTGTACGTAACATATGCTATCTTAAACCATTTCCGTTGGAGGGAAAGCGAACACAGCAGTTTACCCCTCCATCATCATCATCATCAGCCTATAAACGTCTCTCTGCTGAATTCGTCTTTCCATATGAGCAGTAGCTTGCATAAACAATGGGCCATAGCTCACCACTCTAGCTCCACGCGAATAAAACAGGAGCTCGAAATACTTTCTTTGGTCACCCATCCGGTGGCCAGCATGGCAAAAGTGGCTTAACTTGCAAGACTGCAACGCCTCATCCACAGAATACCACATCCTTAATTTTTACAAAAAGTTTAAATTTAATATTTGCTTTATTATATTATGGATAATTAATATTATTATTATTATTATTTACTAACTACACACATTAATTAATCCCTCTTGTATTGGATTATTAGTAAGTGGTGTTTTACCTACAAACCCAAATTTCAGAATCTATTCATCATTGAAGGCATCAACCGTATTTTCTATGAATTAAGCGTCGGATTACCTGAGCCTGACACTTGTAAATAGTTAATTCTAATTATTGATGACGAAATCGTTTTAGTGAGTTTTTTTAGAACAGAAAGGTAGCTAAATCAATCAGCTAAATCATCACGACGCGACGTTCGCTTGTTTTTGAAAACCCGTAAATTTTTCCAAACATGTCCTAAAACTTAAGAAAAGTAACACCTTTATAACCTGCAGGTTGCCCGCGACTTCGCGTGAACACCCTCCCGTGATGGTTTTTTTGATGTGTAACATCTTTCTTCTCGCTTTGTTGCAATTTATGGGAGTGATTTCGTGAAATGGGACGGAAGTGTGTAACAGGAAGTCGGGCAAGGGGGAAGTGAGAGGAATGAGTAGGTATTTACTGCATTCTCTTTATGATTTGTAAAAAAATATACCTACGTCATTGTTAATTCTATATTCTATTTTCTATTGTAATATTGATTTCAACCCTTTCGTGTGTAATAAAACTAGACTTCATAATTATTTATTGTATAGTTATAAAATGATGTAATACCTGACCCATTTTTTTCAGAATATAATGTTAAAATTGCTTATTGTTATTACTAAGGTGAGATGTCAAATGTTACACATCATATGCGACTACTGTAAGGGTCGCTCGTTTTTTTATACCGATATCATATGGGTAAGCACTCGGCCATAATCTCACCTGATGTTAGTGATGATAAGGCTGAAGGTGGAAGCGCACTTCACCCGGGATCCTCAACTACTGAGGCACTTCTATCGTATCTCTAGCTGCCGGAGGAACACAACAATACTACAAACATTGATGTTATGGCGACATATTAGGTTGGGGAAAAAGTCTTTTCGCATATAATAAGTATGAACTTGTAAAATATATGACACTTGTCACTTACGGACGGCGCCCCCAAAAAAGCCCGGTGAAGCTGGAAATGCCAAGTGGCAAACAGCAAACTTGGACTTCTTGGCGGGAAAGTGAAGAGTCATGTCTGCGGTTTTGTTTTATTTTCTAAAATTTGTGTAAGTAGTAGTTAGTTTTTGCTCCATCACCACTGATGCCGTGGGAAGTGATTTATACCTACATATTGAAATGAAATACTTTATACATATTGTTTGGTTTTCTAGACTGATGATGATGATGATGATGATGTTTGGTGACGTTTCGAACCCTTTACGTCGGTGCGTCACAGGAAGATTTTTGGCTAACGCTTATAAGTATTTTTTGTCTTAAAATATACGAGTATTCCTTTTAAAGTGTTTGTTAGCACATGCACAACGGTTCACTATTTCGTAAAAATAAGTCTTAGTCTGCCAGATGGGGATGATTTGGGGCAATTTTTATTTTATTTATATTTAGTATTAGTTATAGTTTATAGTTTTTTATAAATTTAAATTTATGTGTCTTTGTTTGTAAATAAATTATTATTACTCTTTGTTACTGGTTACAAGAATAATGGCTAATGTTGATATTGCTTTTAAACGATTTTCATTATTTTTGTAGTTCATACCTTTGTCATAAGAGGAGTAAGTATAGCATGACACAATTTTTATGCAGATTATAATTTTATTGTTCGGGATGAAGCTTGGGTTGAAAGCGAATAATCGTTGTTCGTTCCCCACCCAAAAAAAATAGTTATATTAGACAATATCCCCATAAATTAATATTACCCGCTATAACAACCACATGGTATGCCAGGAATAGTTACGCAATGGCAATTTTTTTTGATTGTCTGGGTGATTATATAAAATGGCTACCTTTACGAGTTTTCAGTAGTTTTCTAATAAAAAAAATAGTCTAGTTGAAAATGGCTTTTACTCTGTCTATGAGTACAGACAGAGTGAACGAGAGTGCGGCAACTTCACACAAGCGCTCCGAAACGCACGCACACAAACTCGTAGTTCACCTACATTAGCACACGGAAAAAAGCATGGGAAAGGAGTACCCGATGACGCGGCTGTCATCGCAAACGCGGATCGGGCAGCGTATGTTGCTGTAGTAACGGAGAATAACAAATATGTCACTGAGCGCTGCCGATCTTATTTAAACCTTGTTTCTTTATTGGAAATAGAAAAATTTATTATATAAGTATTCAAAACTAGCCAAAACTATTTTTGATAATATGTCCGACCTTAAATATTTACCTCCATGTAAATGCTTTCCAATAATATATTTTAAAAAATTATACATTGGCATGCGGATATATTACGCTTTTTTAAATTTAATAACGCAGCTTTCAAAACTGGCCGAGCGAGGCGTAAATATTTTGTTGTGTCCAATTTGAAATTAATATTTGATTACGATTGTACTTTATAATGATAATAAGTATTTTACAGTGTACACCTAAATTGTGTGTTTCATTTATAATATATAAGATACCCAAATTCACACAATAATAAATTAACTATATGTGGCTCACTCAACCCTAGCCGGTAGCTACAGCTCGTACGTCAATTCAAGATCAAGGCACTGTTGCCGCACTCTCGTTCACTCTGGTACAGACGTCTGCACATCAACAGCTATTCAAAACTGTCAAATTTCTTTAATATTTAATCCTCAGAAAAATATAGCTTTACCCCCTTACAAATAAACACAATTTAAGCATTTATTTAGTTAATCATTGTTTTGTCTCTTTTTCTCAAATTGAGAACGACGTTTGTGTGACGTTGACAAAACAATGATTAACTAAGTAAATGCTTAAATAGTGTTTATTTGTAAGGGGGTATGTTATTGTTCTGAGATTTAATCAATGAGACGTCTCAAAGTCTTTTTTTTCCTTTTAGTTGATGGCTTCGTGCGATTAGCACATTTAGCCAGTGACAAAGTTATTTTTCTTATAAGTAATATATAAATAAACAATATTTCCATCTTGTATAGATGATGATGAATGATAATAGAAATGAAAAGTGAGAAATGATACACCCCCCATACACCCCCCAACCCCACGAGTATCTCAGTAAAGATGTGGGGCTTTAATAAGTCCTCGGGCGGACTCCTTGAGAGAATTTGAAAAGAGAAGTTGCACTGTTTTGTTTCATTTGCCAACACTCATGCGCACTTACGAACACTTAACGGTTAATAATCCACCAATATCTCTCATTAATATTCGACATAACACAAATTTTAGAAAAATAAACAAAGCCGCATCTATGACCCTTCACTTTCCCGCCAAGAAGTCCTCAAAGTCTAGTAAGTCAGTCTGTGGAGTGCACTCTGCGTGTGTGCAACATTTCAAATCTCATTGACGTTGTTGTAACTCAAATAATTTTTTTACAACTATTTAAATGCCTATATTAAGTATTTTAATAATAATTTAAATTTCGATATTATATTTAAATACCTATTTATCTATTTACAAACCGAGTTTTAATTACATTTTGCATGCCAGATTTCATTCAAAATAAATTTTAATTTAATTTTATATCATAGCTCTGTTAGACTACTGGCGTGATTCGTGAATCCATGTCTGACATAAGAATAATAGCTATTTTGTTCAACAAAGAAATGTATTTTATAAATATTTAATTCAGCTTCAGTGCAGCAATTAGCACTTAAAAATAAAAAGTAAAAAAAATATGTTTAGTAAGTTGTACACACAATAGATTAAGTGAGCGGAGTGATTCTGCTCTGTTATCTCTAGTTTTAAGTTACTTTGTTTACTAGTTTGAAATTAAGCATGCCGTGGCAGCCTTTAATTAAAGCAGCGCCTGTGTAATAGTTTTAGGGTATTAAAAATTATGTATGTCTTGGTGTATGCTTTGTTGGATGTCCATAAATAAATAAATAAATAAATAAATAAATAAACACAAAGTGACTTTCCTCAATAGCCTTTGAACTTTGTGTAAGGCATAAATGGTTGAACATTTATTGAAGAAACTTGACACTTTTGGATAGGTGCAAGCGTCTGTGTACCTAGGTACTGTGGTGATCGGGACTCCTTGCAATAGCAACTCTATGGCACACGACGTGATCCGAGTTTGAACTGGGAGCCAGAATAAGTCTAGAAGAGACTTCTTGGCGGGAAAGTGAAGAGTCATCATGTCTTCGGTTTTGTTATATTTTTTAAGATTTGTGTTATGTCGAATATTAATGTGATATAATGGTGGATTATTAACCGTTAAGTGTTCGTGAGTGTGCATGAGTGTTGGCAAATAAAACAAAACAGTGCAACGTCACTTTTCAAATTCTCTCAAAAAGTCTGAGTGAGGACTTAGTAAAGCCCCACATCTTTACTGAGATACTCGAGGGGTTGGGGGGTATATCATTTCTCACTTCTCATTTCTATTATCATTCATCATCATCATACAGGAGGGAGGGAGGTGTTGTTTATTTATGTATTATTTGTAAGAAAAAATACTTTGACACTGGCTAAATGTGCTAATTGCACGAAGCCATCAACTAAAAGAAAAAAAAAACTCTAGAAGGAAACAAAGGAAGATTGGGATTCGTGACAGCCAGCTACGGAGCCATTTTAAGGCTGAATTGTAAACTATCTCTAATAAAATATGTAGTAGGTATTCAAGTTATTTTGTTCTCTTATATCATTTACCCCGGTCTTAACAGTAAGTACCACATTTACGGCATTACAAAGCTATCATATTTTATTCGCGTCAATAACAAATTCATTTTACGAAAACAAAATGGCTTGTTGTGAATATCCTTGAGTTAAAAAATTTTATCTCCATATTCATCAAAGTAAAGAAAAAGTAATTTTAGCATTAGATATTTTTTTACGTCTTTGTTTATGAGCAGATTGTTTTTTTATAAACCAGTTGTTTACGAGACATACACATCGCCATGACAACAAACGAAAGGAGCCCACTGCTTGAATCTATTTGGATATCTGACCCATTTGGATATCTTGGTCTCAGACCCAGAGATCCCGGGTTCGATTCCCAGCGAGTAGTACAAAGTTGTACTAGGATTGGTTGGTCGTAGGATTTTTTAAAGTTCGCTTTATCTTACCTTAAAAATATGTTGCCATATGTTATGTTATATGTTTTGAAATTCGTGATAATACTTTTACGGAATTGTTTTTCGTATTGATGACGTTATATCCGATGCAAGCATCAATATAGGCGGAGACCGCTTGTCCTCAAGCGGACCGTTCACTTGTTTACTAACTCAGTCGATTTTTTTATTAAGTTCAAATATTTATTTTTACATGCAGTTTGCGATGCAATTATTAGCAGATCATCAGACGATGCTGTTTATTTATTGTAAAAGATTCACCATCGACAATGCCATTTTTTTATCAATAAATATGAGTAGGACGCCTCGATGATGGTCGAGTAGCTAAGCGCACCATTATCCGAAAGACATGGGTTCGATTGCCGGGTCATACAAATTATGTTTCGGATTTATTGATACATTACCTGGGTTAGCCCCGCATATGGCAAGGCTGATATCAATACATACATACATACATATAATCACGCCTCTTTCCCTCTTACCCTCAACCTACTGCGATCGCCAACCCGTCTGCCAAGCGTGGCGATTACGGCAAATACCCCTCATATCCTTGGGGGAGGCCTTTGTCCAGCAGTGGACGTCTTTTGGCTGAGATGAAGATGATGATGAAGGCAGAGACCACTTTTTTCCACTTGCTACGATCCATACATACTTGTTTCGCTTCATCCACTTACATTATTTCCTTCATACATGCTCTTCGGTTTAGGGTACTCTTGACCTGGCCTTTTTCCAAGACGTCCCCGATTTGGTCTCGAAACGTCCGCCTAGGCCTACCCCTTCCAACACTTCCATTCACACTCCCCTTATACACTTTTTTTCATTCATTCTCTCGACATGACCAAACCATCTCAGCATACCTTTCTCAATTTTTGTCACTACAACTTCTTTCAATTTATATCAATTGTAGCATGAAATGGACTAATAAAAATTAGTAATATAGGGATGATTTGATCCTGACTTACATATGTGGTCACAGGGGGATTAAAAGCATTTTTTTAAAGTAAGTGTCAAAAAATGCCTATGTAGCATTAATTTATTCATAAATAATGAATAACGCAAACGGGGTATAGGTGGGTATAGGTAGATAACCCATATTTTATTATTACCAATGAGACTAAGAAATTAGCAAGGGTGCCTGCTGCAAAATTTGAGACTGGATCTGTGATTTATTTAATTATTGTAAAGCTATTTTTATAACTTAAAATATTTAGATTGAAGTCGCTTAAATTCAAAAGCAAATCGTAGGACTCAAAGGCTGCCTTCTGCTCCCTGTGGACAGACCCAGTAAAAGGCTTCGATAAAATTGCGATGCAAAGAAGGCTTTGCAAGTTAAGGAACTTACAGACTTGCGTAAAGCTTAAAAAATAAAAATCGGAATTAGTTAAGCCTCCTTTGTAGGAATTTCATAAAAAAAACATACAACCGATTTGAGAACCTCCTTCTTTTTTTGAAGTCGGTTAAAAAGATCTGTTATCAATCAATCAGTTTTGGTATATATTTTTTCAAAAGCTTTGATACCAATTGACAATAGGTATTTGTGCAGAGCTAGCAGCAGAGCTTTTTTTTGAGACTGCTGATTGCCTCAAACGGCATTTTCAGCTTCACCGGGCTTTTTGGGGGCGGCGAGAAACTTAAAGAGTTCCTCAAGTCGTGTAAAGCGAATCACCTTTGGAGGTTTTCTAGAGGGAACGGCATCACGCACTTAAGGATACGCACCGCTAAACAATAAATCTCATACGAAGCGTTTGCGCCCCGTACCATAAGAAAAACTGTTTTTTTTTCCTTCAAATTAAAACTACAAATTATTTAAAAAAATTAACTACAATATTGAAGTGTGTGTTAAGACTAATCTACTAAGAAAATTTAGATGCTTAAATCGGTATGGTTAGCCTGTAAAATGCAAATCTATGTTTTAAAAGAGGTTACTTTGATATTTTTCTCTGTTATAAAAGTTGACAAATCGTGTTTCTGCAACTAGCAAAATGAAGTCAATTAAATGAAAAATCATGTCATCAAATATCACTTTCATATGTTTTGTAATTGTTGGGAAAAATCAAGATCCCCGCCACGTAAATTTCCAATGCGTCGCCTTAAGTGCGTATCCCCGTGCCCTACTAGATTCTCCGAAGGGTTCGGATCGGAACGGGGATAACAGCAGAGCAGTAGAGCAGTGCGTTTTCTGGTTGCGATCGTGCAAGAAAGGTGACATTCGCATTGACGTGTCCTCGGATAAGTGACTAATTAGAAATATCTTAGGCTCTCGGTGTTGTTGTCATAATAAGGCTGTCGCTAAGGCGGTTTAGAACCGGATCTTCGCATCTATCATAATAATCATGTGGGAAGCCCGTTCAACTTATTAGAATAATTTCCGAAAAAGATGTTATTGCCTAATAAAAAACTATTATTTTAGTCAAATATTTTTTTCAAATAAACTTTAGAAAAGTGCTTTTGAATCGTACAAAATTTTTTTTACCTTCTACCCATTCAGGACGTCTACTTTTTAGCTGTGGAGAAGAATGGGTGCAAGGAACTCCACAACTTTAATACAATATGTAACGACAATATGTTGCTGTTTTTTTTATTTACATTTAAACGTGACTGTAGCAAAGGCTACAAAAGGCAGCAAACAAAAACGACTAAGTAAATGTTTGGATTAATTTTATTATGGTAAATAAAGGAAAAAATTTATATAAAATCACTCGCCAATAAACATAACGGCCATAAAAGGGATTATTGTACAATTCGTCAAAGAAAAAAGTATCTGTAAAGGAGATTGCCACGGAGCAGGTCCCTTTTGTGGTGTTGTGTGCCTGATTTGAATAATAACCGAAATAAATGATTTATAAATAAAGTAAATATAAATAAATAAAGCGGGACCTATAAGAGATATTTAATTTGATCCCCAAATGGTGACGTTTAATAGATAGATGGGCTGTAGGTAGTATCTATCATTTAAAGAATTAGGAGGAAATGTCAATGTCAGTTAATAACCCCAATTTCTTTAACAGAAAAAAAATTATGTCTCTTGAACCAGGGTGAATATATGAGTAATTGTTTTTAATTATGAATATACTATGTTTTGACTATAATATAAAGCAAAAATCTTCAGGGCACAACAATTTTCCACAGGGACCCAACTTCCCATACAAAAGTGGCAATCTCCTTTGCCATACTTCTATTTTTTATGATGTTGTCATATTTTAGTTTGGACTGTGACGAACTTACACATATTTTTAATGCATGTGACAAATTTACTTTCCATGTATGGAATGTAAAAAAATATAACGAATTTACCTTGTGGTTATATTGCATTGCTATGTGGTAAATGTTCAATGACCCCATAAAAGAGTTCCCATCCGATCAAAGTTCAACATTTTATTTAGGGCCCTCAAAAAAATAAAGCATAAAAATTTAAAATTCAAATGTTATCGCGAAAACACGGTATTACGATTTCGAAAAAATGCCGAAGTCAAAACTAGTTTGTCGCTTTTTTTTATTACAAAATAGAGATGAAGTTGCTAAAAACGGTTGTCAACCGCAGGTGTGTCTGCCGTTTGTGACCAATAGTGTACGCTTTTTTTTTCTTATTCTAGCAAAATTTGTAGGCAATTAATGAGCTACTGCTTGGTCATCTATTTTTTAAAAGTTAAATGTCAAGACAGATTATTCACCGCGAAGATAGTAGGGGGGCCTCGTTCGCGAAGCTGTTTAATGGATCCCCATGACTCCGTTTTGAAACAACACCAAATATACTAAATAGCACCAATGATATTATATAAAACAAGAAGCATAGCACTTTTCTCGCGACTACATCCACGTGGATTACGTATAGTACTTACATACAAAAATCAATAATTTGAAAATAAAACTCAAATATAAAAAAAACCTTTTTTTTTAAATAAAGTGTAACCTATATTATCCGCAAGAAATGTAGTATTTTCACAATAAAAGAATTTTTAAAATTGAACCAGTAGTCCCAGAGATTAGCCCCGACAAACAAACAAAGACTATCACAAACGTTACTCTTTATTAATAGTATTGGCATATATTCGAATAACACCATAAATTGCCCCTTTACATCTTATTTTTGTCCAGTTAACCCACCCTCAAACCCAAGTCCCAAGTATCATAAGGCCGCCATTTGTACTATCTAATGTATTTTATTTATTTATTTATTTTAAATTTATTTGGAAAACTTACAGCTAATACATAAAATAAAAGTGTTTATAATTTGAGTACGGCCAATTATAAGTTTCCGCTTATTATTGTCATCTAATGGTGTACATTCAAATATCATCTTCATCAGCTCATTTTTTATGTCCCCACAACTGGGGCATCTCTATGGATGGATAGGAGAACGGGCCATAAACCACCACGCGGGCCCAGTGCGGATTGGCGGTTGTTAACGACTGCTAATGATGCCGGGACCAACGGCTTTACGTGCCTTCCGAAGCACAAAAGAGCTCGAGATGATAAATTTTGGTCACCCATCCGATGACCGGCCTTTGAGAAAGTTGCTTAACCTCAGCACTCGCAGCCGGGCGCGTTAACCACTGCGCCATCAGCTCCTCGCATTAAAATATATTATTAGTTTAATATCAACGCAATAAGAAAAATTTGCTCAAACAAAATAACTAGATAAGCCAAACAATATACATTTTTAATAAAACCTTTTATTATGCGGTTTTTGAAAAAGTTCAGAATCAATTATATAAGGTGTTGATATGCATCTATTGCTTATCCTCATTACGAATAAGTACATTATCAATCGTGTATTTAAAAAATATAAGTAAAGGGTATTAAATTTATTTTATGTGCAATCTACTTTACACAGTAAAAATAAAACGAGTAGGTATCTATTGAAGGGGATGCCCCCTAGACATGTCATAACGCTAATACAAGTAGAATAAAGTAATTGTTCTGAGAGAATAGAAATTATATGTAACCAGCTGACCCGGCGGACTTCGTACCGCTTTGACAGTTTCTTTCCGCTCCCCGATCCGATCCGAACCCTTCGGAGAATCTAGTAGGGCACGGGGACACGCACTAGTGCGTGATGCCGTTCCCTCTAGAAAACCTCCAAAGGTGATTCGTTCACACGGCTTGAGGAACCCTTTAAGTTTCTCGCCGCCCCAAACAAGCCCGGTGAAGCCGAAAATGCCGTCTGAGGCAATAAGCAAACTCTCTCTAAAAAATATTTTTTTTTAAATTTTTTTTTATACATAGCACGGCAAATGACTCCATACCACCTGATGTTAAGTGGAAATGGAGTCCAGACGCGAAGACAACTGGTGCAGCGTGGAAACAACGTAGCATCAGTCAACCTCACTCTGCCGGCCCACAAGGTGCTTCTTCACGCCTTGTTTGAAGGACCCAATATCATAGGAAGGAGGGAAAACGTGTGCTGGTAGACTATTCCATCTTTTGGAGGTGCGACAAAGAAACGAGTCACCAAATTTCTTTGTGCGCGATGGGATATGTGTGACAGTAAAGCGATGACTCCGGAGAGCAGCACGTGTACTCCTATGGAGGAAGGGAGAAGGTGGGATAAGGTCAAACAGTTCTTCAGAGCACTCGCCGTGGTACAAGCGATAGAAAACGCTGAGTGATGCTATATCTCTACGCAATTGCAGGGGTTCGAGAGTATTAGTGACCTCTGCATTGCCGATAATGCGTACAGCGCGACGCTGCAATCTGTCTAAGGCATCGAGAAGGTACTTTGCGGAACCGTCCCAGATGTGCGAGCAATACTCCACGCAAGACCGTACCTGAGTCTTGTACAAAAGTCAGGCGTAAAGAATCGCCGCACTCTGTTCAGGACACCGAGTTTTCGTGAGGCAGTTTTGATCATGGCTTCGATGTAGTCCTTTTGATTCAGATCACAGCGAATCGTCATACCGAGCATGTTGATATTGCTCTGCAGGCTTAGAGATGTGCCCTGAAGAGTTGGAAGGCGAAGGAATGGTGACTTCTTGGCCGTAAACGCACATACCTGTGTTTTCTTGGCATTGACAAGATTATTGGAGCCCCAATTAGATATGAGGTCCAATACCCGATTGAGCTCAATGACAAGATTCACTCGTTTCTCTTCAGTTTCGACTCGCCCAGCCGCAGGGTGACCGTTATACCCACCGTGCACTGTACTATCATCTGCATAGCAATGAATATTTCCAAGTGGAAGCATATCATTGATATGCAGAAGAAACAACGTGGGTGACAGAACGGAACCCTGAGGGACACCAGCGTTCACTGACATGACAGTTTATATGACAACAAAACAAACAAATCGTTATACAGTTTACGCGTGCAAGCGTATCAAACAAACAAACTCACTTTTTTAATTAATTAGTATCCTAGGTATGTCTTTGATTAGACCAGGGATGGGCAAACTTTTTCATTCGCGTGACAATATTTACTAACAAAATCTATGGCGGGCCAGACTATTGAAGTTTTTGCTGTATTTTTTCAATAATAAATTTTGTTTTTGTAATATAAAAATATTGATGGGTCTTTGACGACCTCCTTGGTCGAGCTGTTTGTACACCGGTTTTCATGGTGTCGCCATCTCTGAGGCCCCGGGTTCGATCCCCGGTCGAATCAATTTAGAAAATATTGTTTTTCTAAATTGTCTCGGGTCTAGGTGTTTTCTATGTATAATAAGTATGTATTTAAGTATGTTTATCCGTTGTCTAGTAACCATTTAACGAGTTTCATAACGAAGCTTCTCTTGGGCTAGTTAATTGGTGTGAGTGTAGGAAAGTTTATTTATTTATTTATGCATTTTCTGCACTTGATTTTTTGTTTGATGATCGCGGGCCGGACTTCGATCATTCACGGGCCGGAAATGGTTTGCCCAACCCTGCTCTAGACTCTAAACAATGTGTACAAAATTTCATGACGATTAATTTATACGTGAAAGCGTATCAAACAACAAACAAACTCACTTTCGCATTTATAATATTAGTTAGGATGATTATTGTATGGATTGACATATTATAAGTCAACGATTCGAAGTATACTCCTTATACTCAGAATAATAACCGTGATAGGAGTACTCCCATGGTACACCTATCACGTTTATGTCAACCCTATACATATAATAATCATTCTATTTAATTTTTATTCTATGCTACTTGTCTATGGGGCTGGTAACATCTGGTAACATTGATTTTGTTTGAGGTTGCAGAGACATTTGGCACAGGCATAAAGAAACTTGTATGAGCACAGGTTCTACGACTATGGGTCAATGATCGGAGAGCGTACGTAATAGTAATAGCTGTTTTTATGTTTATTTCTTAATTTATTTATTTGCATTTTTCATGTTTATAAACTAAAAATTCATAATTATGGTTATAAATTTTAATAGCTATTAAACTAAACTATTTTTAATAACTATTATGTTGCAAATAAACAGGCATTTATTTTTGTTAGAAATAAAACTTTGATTTATATTATGGACGAATCGATTATCGAGATTCAATTTTGTTTGGTGGCATAGTGGCCCCATCACTAGTTGTTCTTTTTATCTTCTTGTCTCTGGAAAGCAAATATGGCTGGATCATAGGTTATTGTGTGTGAATAATTAAATAGTTTTATGTAGTAATAAGGGCATTTGGAGCCGTATTATTCTACTTAAGTGGATAGTGCAAATTGTGTGTGCGTCGTAAACTAATTGTTTCGGGAAAACAATTAGCCGGGATGCCGGCCACACCGCTGCTGAAATAAAAGGTATTTTTCGTGGGAAGTGCACTTTGGGGTAGTTTGGGTGTGTTTAGGGGACCCTAGAAGACCCGGAGCCGGATTCGGGCCCCATCGGATCATATGGATCCCGTTCAGGACGGCGGGAGCAGCATGGAACTGTGAGTGGACTTTGTTAATTTTAATGTAATTTTAATGTGTAATTCTAAGCAATAATTTTAGTGTCTGTTGTGGGTTTCCGCAACATTTTGGTAGCAGAGCGTGGTTAATACCGAACCTCTAGGTTAATCGGTGTAATTTTGTGTATTTTTTTGTTAGTTCGTAATAGGTTAAGCTCATTTTGTGTAAAATCGCACTTCCGGGACAGGTGCGGTTAAATTGTAAGGTTGGTAGTACCGTTGTTTTGTTCGTTCATTCATTTGGGCTGGGACATTTCTCAGAACGTTAATTTAATTTAATTTCGTTCAATTGAAAGCATCGAGTCGATTCGGATAATCGATTCCGTGTTTTCATTGACTCGTTTTAATTTTGTGTTTAGGTTTATTTAGTTTAAATTATTTATAATGACAGCGTCACGGCAGGAGTTGGCTCAGCAGCTCCGGTGGTTCACCGGGCTGCTTGCATTAGTAGATCGGCCTAACCGGGAGGACGCCTTGGAGACGCGTTCGAAAGAAATGCAGGCTCGTTTCTTGTTGGCCGAGCGGTCGGTAACCGCTCTATTGTCAACCGACCCGGTCGGGGAGAAGGAGCTGGCCCTCCACGCCCAATATGTCAAGGATCTGGAGCACATCCAAGACATTTACGACGAGGTCCTTCAGCGGGTGAAGGACATCGAGCGACTGCGGGAGGGGAAGCCTGTTGCGCGCCCCGCTTCGCTCCACACCCCTGGACCCAGCGCCATGGGAAGATTGGGTGCCCTGGAGGTCCCGCATTTCACCGGATGTATGCGGGACTGGGCTGGATTCCGGAACATGTTTTTGGCCTTGGTGGATACTCGGAAGGATTTCACCAAGGCCGAAAAGCTGGCATATCTCCGTTCCTTCCTAGACGGAGAACCCAGACAGCTCGTACAGCATCTGGAGCTGCAGGATGCGAGCTACGACACCGCCATGCAGCTGCTGGAGAAGCGGTACGAAAAGCCGCGTCTTCAGGCGGACGCGCACGTGACCCATCTGCTGGGATTGCCGAGGGTCAACCATAGGGCTCAGCTGAGGACGCAGCTGATCACCCCGCTCACAGTGTCCTTAAACGGGTTAAGGACACTCGGACTGCCCGTCGACCAGTGGTCCTTCCTTCTTCTGCACATAGTTCTGGCCAAGTTGTCGCAGGAGATGAGGGACAAGTTCGAGCGGAATCGACTGGTCCACAAGGATCTCGGCAGCGTTCTGCCCACCATAGGGGAACTTCTGGAGTTCCTGGAAGAGGAGGCTGGCCTGCTGGAAAACCAGCTAGCCTCCCAGGAGGCTCCGACAAGTGCGCCGGCCCGCACTTCCGGAGTCTACGGAGCCCAGCCGCCACGCAACCCAGGGAAGGGTCGCGGCAGGCTGGTGGCTGCGGCCGCCATCAACCCCGGTTCTGGATGCCGGGTTTGCGGACAGCAGCACTTGGAACAGCTATGTCCAGCAATTCTCGGGCTGCCCACAAAAGAGCGCCGAAACCTCGTTCGGACACGAGGATTGTGTTATGCCTGCCTGGGAGGACATAGGTACAATGAGTGTCCCCAGGCGAGGCCTTGCGATGTGTGCGGCGGACCGCACCATCGCTTACTGTGCACCCGTAGTGCTGAGGGCTCAGCACCGGTTCGGGAGAGGGGATCTCCCACGGGTGGCGGTTTGGGGCCGGGGTCAACTCCGCCTCCGGAAAGACGGAGTCCGCCACGGCCGCCACACTACAACCCCTCGTACACCCCGGCTCAGGTGAGTTGGGGACCGCCGGAGCGGAGCCGGGTTCTGGCTACAACCCGGCACCCGGCGCGACCAACACCAGGAGTTGGTGCCTCTAAGGGCCACTGGGTACAGGGACCCCCACCTCCGGACCCAACACCCGGATACTCGTACCCTCCGCCGCCGTTACCGGAACAACAACGACGTGAGAACCGTCAACAGTTCTCACCGGTACTGCACGAGTACCCGAGGTTGGAATACCACCCACCCTATCACCGGTATGGTAGGGCACCTGGATACGCACCACCCCGGATGGTGGCCTGCACGCGTCCGACTTACTGGCCGAGTCATCACGGTTCGACAGGGTCGGCCGCTGGCTCTGACGCGTGACTAGCCTGTGGTCGGGCTACGTCGGAACCGAGGACGGTTCTTTTGCCCATCGCGCAGGTACGCGTTTGGGGACCTAGGGGGGACTTCGTCCGGATACGAGCCCTCCTAGACACTGCGGCACAGGGCTGCTTAATTACTACGAGGGTAGCGAGGCGCCTACGTCTGGAGTGCGCGCCTCCCTCATCTCCGATTCGGGGAGTCGGAGATACAGAAGTGGGGGGTCTGTCCGGTCAGACCCACATTTCCTTCTCTCCTGTGCATTCCGCTTCGATACGGATTGCGGCGGCCGCGATCGTACTCGACGATCTGCTGGGTTGGCATCCACCGACAGACATTCCGCGGGACGCAATGCCTGACACATCAGGGCTCATGCTGGCAGACCCTCATTTCGAGGAGCCGGCTCCGGTGGACCTCATATTGGGAGCGGATGTACTGGGCTGGATCCTTTTAGGGCCTCAGCGGAGTCTGGGCCGCTCTTCGTTGGTAGCTATACCTACCATCTTTGGACACGTTTTAATGGGACCGGTTTTCGACCAGGAGACGCGGGATGTCTCACCTGTCGTCGCTACTACCTCCATCGCTAGGACGATGCAAAAATTCTGGGAAATGGAAGAGCCTCCCATGGTCTCCCGTCTGGATCCGGAGCATGTGGAGTGCGAAACCTTTTATAAGGATCACACACGCCGGATGGCGTCGGGTAGGATCGAAACTCGACTGCCTTTTATCGACTGTCCCCCTCTCTTGGGAAAATCGAGGGCGTTGGCAGAGAAACGACTCTTGTCCATGGAGCGTCGTATGTCTCGCGATCCGGTACTTCGGGAAAAGTATATCGAGTTCATGCGAGAATACGAGGCCTTGGGGCATATGTCGCGGGCGACTGTCGACTGGACAACGACAGATCATTTTTTCTTGCCTCACCATGCGGTGTTGAAGGCATCATCTGGAAAACTACGGACTGTTTTTGACGGATCGGCACCGTCGTCGACTGGAGTTTCATTGAACCAATGTCTCCATTCTGGTCCGAAGTTACATCGGGACATTGTCGACATCATTTTAAATTTCCGAAGACACCAGGTGGTGATCGGTGCGGACATCCGGATGATGTTCCGCCAAACAGTAATACATCCTGCGGACAGGAGGTTTCAGTTAATACTCTGGAGGGAACGTTCGGAGGATCCCATCACCGTCTACGAGCTCAACACCAACACGTACGGCCTGAAGTCGAGTCCCTTCATTGCCATCCGGTCACTGCTGGAACTGGCGGAGCAGGAACGGGCTCGCTTTCCCCGGGCAGCCGCTGTACTGACACGTGACGTGTTCGTAGATGATATCTGCACAGGGGCAGCCTCTCTGGAGGAGGCGCTCATCATCAGGAATGAACTTATCGGACTCCTCGCGGCTGGTGGTTATGAGTTGAGAAAATGGTTATCCAACGAGCCACAGCTTCTGGTTGGGATTCCGGAAGATCACCAACAGAATCCTCAGCTATTCGAGGACGCAGGAGACCCGAACTCTATCGCCGTTTTGGGAATTAAATATCAGCCGGTTCACGATATTTTCACATTCCGGGTAGAACTGGAAACTACAAGAGTTTGGTCGAAAAGGACGGTCCTTTCCACCATCGCTCGGATGTTTGATCCAAATGGATGGATCAGCCCGTGCATTTTTATGGCGAAGTGTTTATTGCAAACACTGTGGACACTCGGAGTCTCGTGGGATGAGCCACTGGTAGGGCTCTCACTCGACACTTGGCTCGCTCTGATCTCTACGATCGAGGCGATCAATCAGGTGGCGTTGCCGCGGCGGATCTTGCCGCGGGGCAAATACAGGGCAAGCCTACATGGCTTCTGCGATGCGTCAGAACGAGGGTATGCCGCAGTGGTGTATCTGCGAACGGTGGACTCGAAGGGTCGAGTCGCCGTCTCCTTGCTTCTGGCTAAAAGCAAGGTGGCTCCCCTCAAAACTAGGCTGACAATCCCGAAGCTGGAGCTTTGCGGGGCGCATCTATTGGCCAAACTGTTGTGCCACGTGCACAAGGAACTGACGTCTACGGTGGACATCCGGAATGTCTACGCCTGGTCTGACAGTCAGGTAGCTCTGGCATGGCTACGCGGGGCACCCCACGTATTGGAAACGTTTGTGGCCAATCGGGTATCTCAGGTACAGAACTCGGGCATCGAAATTTGTTGGAGGCACGTTCCCGGCCCCTGGAATCCTGCCGATTGTGCCTCTCGGGGCTGCACCGCGCCGGAATTGGTGCAGCATGCCCTCTGGTGGGGTCCAGAGTGGTTAAAGGAGGGTGAGTCATCATGGCCGGTCACCATGATCGATGGCTCTCTAGGGATGCTCCCTGGAGTAAAAGTTTTGGTGACAACAAACGAGTCAAGGCCAGATCCGAATTGGTTGACGGCTCGATACAGCAAACTGGACAAATTGCTAGGAGTAACTTGCTGGATCCGGAGATTTCTACATAACTGCCGCCATCCAGACAAGAGGCAGTTATCACCCGTGGCGGGTGCTGAGGAACGCAGGAGTTCACTGTTGGCCCTGATACGGCTGGTTCAAGCTGACCGGTTCGAGGACGAACTGAAGATTTTGCGCGTCGGTCGCGCAAAGCTCAAGGGAGCGATCTCTCGGCTCAACCCATTTCTGGATGCGGATGGACTGTTACGCGTTGGAGGTCGCCTCAAAAATGCCGACCTGCCCTTCGGTAGCCGTCATCCTCTGCTACTCCCCAAAGGAGGACCTTTGGTAGAACTGGTGGTCTCGGATAGACACCTGAAAAACGCGGGGTGTAATGCGTTACTGGCGATATTACAGAGGGAGTTCTGGATTTTGTCCTCTCGGAGAGTGGTTCGCAGCGTGTTATTTAAGTGTGTGGCTTGTTATCGGGTGAAGGCCTCCACTATACAGCCACAGATGGG
This sequence comes from Eudonia lacustrata, assembly GCA_947562085.1. Taxonomy (NCBI): domain Eukaryota; kingdom Metazoa; phylum Arthropoda; class Insecta; order Lepidoptera; family Crambidae; genus Eudonia; species Eudonia lacustrata. The sequence goes on from OX387316.1 coordinate 4,733,972, forward strand.
GGATCTCCCTTCTGACCGGGTTTGTCAGACTACTAGGCCGTTCGACGGGGTCGGTACGGATTTTGCTGGACCGTTTCTGGTGAAAACCACAGCCTATCGTAACACTAGGGTCACGAAAGCATACCTGTGCGTTTTTGTCTGCCTGGCCACTAAGGCCGTCCACCTGGAAGTGGTTTCGGCTCTGTCTACGGAAGCCTTTGTCGCCACGCTGGATCGTTTTGTTTCGCGACGGGGTTTACCTTCTCTCATTCGGTCCGACAACGGTACCAACTACAGAGGCACGGCCAACTACTTAAAAGATGTGAACGATTTTCTGGATAAAAATTGTAATAGCATAAGTCAAGCTCTCGCACAGCGGGGAATCACATGGCGATTTAGTGTGCCAGCCTGTCCCCACTGGGGCGGGATATTTGAAGCCGCGGTAAAATCGGCAAAAACCCACTTGCGCCGGGTAGTCGGGGAAACTACCCTCACGTATGAGGAACTTACAACTGTGTTTTGTAAGGTTGAGGCGGTTCTCAACTCGCGTCCGCTTTGTCCACTCTCCTCTGACGCAAATGACATGGAAGTCCTGACCCCTGGTCATTTTTTGGTCGGTCAGCCACTCACTGCCCTGCCTGAGTATCCCTGGAAGGATGAACGCAGACACCGGATGTCTCGTTTTCAAATGATACAACAAATGAGTCAGGACTTGTGGCGTCGTTGGTCGCTGGAGTATCTGCATTTATTGCAGCAGCGTGTAAAGTGGACAGACCGGACGTCGCCCCCTTCGGAGGGGGATCTGGTTTTATTAAAAGAGGCTAATTTGCCATCGTTATTTTGGAGACGAGGTCGCATTTTAAAGTTAATCTGGGGCGCGGACGGGACTCCGCGTGTGGCGCAAGTGTTGGTTGATGGATCGGTGCTAAATCGCGCGGTCGCGACCTTAGCTCGATTACCGGTTGACTAGTTTAAGATTTCAGGCTAGAAAGCGGTACGTCCGCTTTGGGTGGCGGGATGTTGCAAATAAACAGGCATTTATTTTTGTTAGAAATAAAACTTTGATTTATATTATGGACGAATCGATTATCGAGATTCAATTTTGTTTGGTGGCATAGTGGCCCCATCACTAGTTGTTCTTTTTATCTTCTTGTCTCTGGAAAGCAAATATGGCTGGATCATAGGTTATTGTGTGTGAATAATTAAATAGTTTTATGTAGTAATAAGGGCATTTGGAGCCGTATTATTCTACTTAAGTGGATAGTGCAAATTGTGTGTGCGTCGTAAACTAATTGTTTCGGGAAAACAATTAGCCGGGATGCCGGCCACACCGCTGCTGAAATAAAAGGTATTTTTCGTGGGAAGTGCACTTTGGGGTAGTTTGGGTGTGTTTAGGGGACCCTAGAAGACCCGGAGCCGGATTCGGGCCCCATCGGATCATATGGATCCCGTTCAGGACGGCGGGAGCAGCATGGAACTGTGAGTGGACTTTGTTAATTTTAATGTAATTTTAATGTGTAATTCTAAGCAATAATTTTAGTGTCTGTTGTGGGTTTCCGCAACATCGGTTAAAAAATACTTTATATATATTTATGATTATACTATTTTAATAACCTTTAAAAATTAAACAATGTTATATCAATTTGAAAAAAGGCAGTGTTGAAAAAATTTCACAAGCGGGAATTCCCGCACCCGACACACGATAGCTTAATAGTAGTGCACCTGACCCGGCGACTTTGTCTTTTTTCAAATAGAAATTTACAATTTTACTGTCATAAAACTTTGTATGACTTTAGTAGCTAGTCCTATACATATACAGGTTTTTGTGTGAAGGTGTTTTGGAGAATAGAGGACGGTTTGTTTTCATAAACTTTTGTAATAATGATATATTAGGTCCTTACCTATGACATTGAGTTTTTGTATGAAGATTTTTTATAAAATTTAATTTTTTATGTTAACACTATAAAAATTGTAGATTAGTGTGTTTGTTTCACTAGCTAAATATAGCAGACATTAAAAATAAAAAAAATCAAGTCCCTTCAAAGCCACAATGAAACAAAGGGACAATTTCGCGAACAAAAAAAGTAGTCAATTTAAAAAAAAAATGGACGATAAATACACAAAATGAATAATTATTGTAATTACTGAAGCCTAAGTAACATAGTCCTAATTAAAGGTGTATAATAATATTAACAACCGGTATTGACTTTTAGAAGTAATACACCCTATTAATAAGTGAGAAAAAAACGTCAATTTCATAGGTAAGGACCTAATATATACGTAAACTTTAAAATTAAAACATTTTTATAAACCTATTTACAAAATAAAATTTTAGCCTCTTTTTTTAGGGGCCTCGGTAGCTCAGCGGTCAGAACATTGGACCGGTTATCCAAAGGTCGTGGGTTCGATTCCTACTCGAGCTGCCTGTGGCTAGTCGATCCGAAAACTGATACAAGTTTTTCCGTATACTGTCTTACGCGTCGTCTGTCAAACGTTTAATTCATCATCATCATCAGCTCTTTTTATGTCCCTACTGCTGGGGCACGAGCCTTCCCTATGGATGGATAAGGAGAACGGGTCATAAACCACCACGCGGGCCCAGTGCGGATTGGTGGTTGTTCACGACTGCTAATGCAGCCGGGACCATCGGCTTTACGTGCCTACCGAAGCACAGAGAACGTTTAATTGCGCAAGTCATATCATAACTACTGAAAAACATGTATTTATGCAAAAAAGTTATAGACTGAACTTACACCTCTGCCCCCTTTTGTACATCGGACCGTTCAATATAAATGACAGCTACATTTTTTTTGTCCCGATTTGAAACGCCGTAATTGAAAGTACAGACAGAAAAGCTAAGAAAATATTTTATCATACGATTTAGGTGTTAACTTCTTCAATCGTGTAGGTAGGTATATTTTAGAGCTAAGAAAATTATCACACATTAATTATATCATCATCATCATCATCATTATCTCAGCCAAAAGACGTCCACTGCTGGACAAAGGCCTCAATTATATCGAGAAATATAAATTGCAAGAAAAATATTTTGAAGAAAAAAGTAAAAAAAAAAATTGTATATATCGTATTAAAAAATATGTAATTAGGTCTTATTTCAGATTTATACAAAGATTAAATCTTACACAATAAAAAAAAATTGATGTGATATAAGGTTTATTTGGTCTATGGCATTGGCCAGTCCTTGATTCTTGTAGTTATGCAACCCTTGGGCCAGAAACTCGCGTCCGTATGGAGAATGTTGATGATTTACTGCTTCAAAGCCAGAATTACAATTAAGTAATGCAACAGTTCAATGCAGTTGTAATCAGTTGTTACAAAAAGGAAGTGATCAATCGATGGTTTTTTTTCAGTAATTTTGCATATTCTATTTATTTGTTTAATTTTTTTCTAAAAATGCGTTCTCCCTTGTACAAAAAAAAAATTACATTGATCAGATCAAAAGTTAGGCCTGCTAGTTTTAAAACGTCTTAAAAGGTACCTAGCCTGATTAACGCCCGTTCCCTATATTCTATCTGTCTGTTGTTTTGCGTACTATAGATACAAATTTGACATAAGCTCTATACAAATTTCTAATCTCTTCTTCTTCTCCAGTAAGCAAAATAACAGACAGATAGAAAATAAGGAATGGGCGTATGTCAAATTTGTATCTATAGTAGGCAAAACAACAGATAGATAAGTTATTGAGAACGGGCGTAAGTGATTAGGATATTTGGACACACGATTGTGGACGTTTTAAAATCGATCGACGCGACGACGTGTCGATCGATCGAGCAGAGTGCCTAGTGTGAGTTTTGTTTACTCTCCGTATCAATTTGATTACGTTTACGAAAACGAAAATTAGTATGGCATTGAAGCAGCGCCTCCTGGCGACATACAAGAGGAGTTAAAGTTTTACCATACAAATTCTCGTTTTAGTTGACGTGATCAAATGTCAAAAATAACTCACACTAGGCCCTCAGAGGTCCTGCAGTGCTATTCTCTAAGCAAAACAGCGTCGACCTCGACATTGAACTCGCTCATAACTTGCAAACGAATGTAGACTTTATTACTATTTAAAAGAAGATTGAAAATCGTTTGCAAGGTATGAGCGAGTTTAACGTCGACGCTGTTTTGCTTAGAGATTAACGCTGCTGGGTGCCTAGTGTAAGTTTTGTTTACTATCCACCCGTATTCTAGGGTTCGATTACTTTTACAAAAACGCCAATTAGTATGGCATTGAAGCAGCGCCTCCTATCGACATACGAGAAGAGTTAAAATTTTGCCATACAAATTCTCGTTTTCGTAAACGTTAACGAAAAACGAAAGAAACACGTCCTTGGCACCCTGTAATGCGTTCCAGCACAGTGAGTTGCTCATTCTATAATCCGCGGTTCCAGTGATTAGTGACTTTTCATATAGTTATTGGCGTCGCTGTTTTTTTGTGGCACATATATCTGTAAATGATATATAAGTACCTACGTAAACTTTTAAATTGTAACATTATTGTAAACTTATTTACAAGATAAAATTTTAGCCTCTTTATTAGGGGCCTCGGTAGCTCAGCGGTCAGAACATTGGACCGGTTATCCAAAGGACGTGGGTTCGATTCCCACTCGAGCTTCCTTGGACTGGTTTGTACCCTAAATGCACTGTGGGGTAACGCAGGGTCGGTAAAGCGTAAGATTGTAGACAATGTTGTCAGATAGCACAGATAGCTGATAGACTAACTACTTTCATACTATCTTGTCACCATGGTCTGCTGGAAGAAATCTCTTTTTAGAGATAAGCTTACCTGTACTATTGCGATCCAAAATGTTTACCATTGTAAATGTTTATTTGTGTACGAACTAATAAATAAAACAGCTGTTCATTTCGCAGGCTTTTAAAAGTTATGCTCTTCACGACTCGCAAGTAAAATGTACTTCAAGAGATTTTATTTTAACTTTTTTGGTATTTAGGTACCAACCCAGTCGTTTATATAACGAGTTATTGGAATAACCTTTTATATAATGGCTTAAATAAGGTATTTTGTCCTCAAACAGTATGTTGAACATCAATACGCGATTGCAAGCTTTTTTGGTAAAATAGTTCATAGGTACCAAGAATAATGAGAAAATATTATTTTATTTTCGAAAATGCGCACTGTTATGTCTACGCTCTGGCGATATAGACTGTAAACCCTTAGTATGAAGATTTATTTTCCACTGAACGTGTTGGAGCGTCATCATTTTGAAAATATGTAAGTTTTTTGTTGCCATATTACCTGAATTGACTGAAATAAGGTAGTAAGCGAGTTTTGTAAGTACTTTTAATTTGTAAGGAAGCTGTTTCCTAAGGATATGTTTAAGAAGCCGTTGTACAACTTCATAGGTATTGCATAACACTAGGCGCAGATGTGGCGTGATTAAAAAATATACTAAAAATATCTTCAATATCTTTTTTATTTTTCATTTATATATTTGAATCAGGCAACAATGGTCCATAGAAACCTACCTATAGACTTAGCCCCTTACAAATAAACAAAGAATAAGGTCTAAATATATATTCCGTGTTTTGTTTCTGTCATGTAAACGTCATTTTAAATTAGAGTAAAAGAGATAAAACACTGAATAACTATTCGGACCTTACTCTTTGTTTATTTCTAAGGCACTAACAGATTATCATAATCAGCCCACATCAGTCCACTGCTGGACATAGGGCTCTCCCAATGCATGCCACTGAGCCCGATCTTCGTCTACTCAAATCCAACCACTACCAGCTACTTTGCGTATATCGTCGCTCCACCGCGCCGGAGGGCGTTACGTCTGCCGCTGCCGAGTCGCGGTCTCCACTCTAGAACACGTCTACCCCAAAAGATTCCCCTTAAAGATTTAATAAATAATAATAATAATAGAGAATAATAAATCTTAAAACTATTACACTTTTATTGATGTTACTTGGTCACCTGGGGTGACCAAGTAACATCAATAAAAGTGTGTAGTGCAGTGAAAGTTTATTATTAACGAAGTTCATAATTTTTTTGAAATTTTTTGATAAAAATTTGATATTAATGAATGTGTTAGTCACTAGAACACAGGTGGACTTTGATCTTAAGATCTTTTTAAGAATACTCGTATTTTGGCTGGCCTTACCCAAAATGAAAATAACTCTGTCACCATCTAACCTTGATAAATCGTTGTTTAATTTTTGACACATTTTATACAATAGATACGGATTTTCGTTGATTTATAAACCTGTTTTATGTTCTTCTATCTTCCGCCTACAGTTTCGCTCTCGTGTTAATAGATTTGTCCCAAAAATCTCATCAAGTAACCCCGTGAGTCAAATTCAAAATGTATTTACATTCTAATAAGTTAATTTATGCAAAGTGTTTTGTTACATGGATTTATTGACAACTAAAACAAAATATTTTTTTTGGAAATTGATTGATGGGTCCCACAAAACCGAAACAACGTCGCGGCAGACCAAGGAGATGACGGGACGACCTTGACTCCCATCTAAAAGATTGGTCACTTGTTGCTCAAGATAGAACACGATGGAAATAGGGTAGGGAGGTTAGCCCTGCAGTGGGACACTTCAGGCATATAATAATAATAATAATAATTGCTCTTGGCCTTTATAAATCGTAACCGGGGTTTAGGGGCGGCAAGAAATTGAAGGTTTCACCCATTTAGATCGACCAGGCGTTTGTGTGTTGTTGTAAATGAAACTCTAAAGTAAGTATCCAATTAGGGTATATCTATATAAACTAGTGGTCGTCCAGTGGTCGAAATTCGACCGTAATTTTATTAAGGCTGCACGGATTCTATCCTAAGCAATGAAAAATTAAAAAAGATAGAATGTGAGTTTGGGTTGGCATTGACAGACTTCGGCCGCTCCTCTTCCTTTTTTGAAAATTTTGAAAAGAGTATATAAATACGTGTGTGTCAAATACATGGTAGTGTGTGTAATGTTTGTTTTATTGATTTAATGTATTTTTATGCATAATTTAAAAAAAAATTAATGTTCGGATAACCTTCTCTATATAAACTATAAGTGTGCGAAATTTCATACTTCTCCGTCCGCGCAATTTTCGTAAAAAAGGGGTACAAAGTTTTTGCTTCACGTATTAATATAATATAATACTTAATTAGGGGTGTTATAACACCCTGTCGGGCTAAGTGTAAGTGAGAAGCCAATTGATCGAACATTCTAAAAGGTTTCTAATGGGCATGGCATCACTTATGCGTTTCTCCGTTCTCCACTAGATTTTTCGAAGAAGATAATGTGAAAATTTTATAAGGAACTGGGCGCTTACCAACCAGATTTTGGCCGTCTGCAGCGCAGGACAGTTAGCAGGGGAACGAAGGTGTACTGTGACACAAAAAAGGAGATATAGGTACTAAGTACTAATAAATTTGTCCACTGCTGGGCATATGCCTCTCCAAGTGCACGCCCACGACGAGCACGATCCGCGACCATTCTAATCCAGCTCCTGCAGTGATGATGGCGATGATGGAAAATAATTAGAAATACAAGGCGGTTACATGCATTTGTCGCTATCGTAATATTTTATTATTTGATAAAAATAGTTTGATTGGCGCTTTACTAGCTTCCTTTACCCATCTCCCTCCAATACATACCTTTCTCGCTCAAGAGCGAGACCGCAATATCCAACGTGACACAAAAAGGTGTGGTCAAAATGAATAAATCCAAAGTGTATCCGATCTAGAACCTGTATGTGTTGTTACTAAGATATAATTAATTACTTTAATTTGTCATGCAATGGTAAATGAAATATTTAAATTAGTGAAGTTATGCGCGTCAGGCGCGCATGAGTAAGCAGCAAAGATCATAAATGTTAGTACACAGAGGTTACTAAACCACTAGGGCCGAGACTTGTTTATTTTGATGTGACGTCACAATAGTAATATTTAATTGAACATTGCGTAACAAATTAAAGTCAATAATCATGTCTTAGTAACTCTGCATACAAGATCGGATACACTGTGGATCTTTTCATTTTGACCACACATTTCTGTTACACATTGTAGAACGCCGCACGCCGACGAGCTCGCTGCGGCTGCAATCGGAAATTAGTGCACTGTAACAGAGTTTGGAAAATATGGCCGCTCCCGCTCACTCGCGCTTAGTCTCCTCTAAAGATCTCCATTTTGGTAGTTTGATAGCTATTGCATTCGTAGTTTAAACTGATGATTAACTGATGATTGATGAACTGATGAGATTCCACGCGCTGGTGGTCCAGGTCCGTGTGCCGGTTCAGACTGCTCGCTCGCCTGCCGGACACGTGGTGCCTACTGCCGCTTGCAGCTGATCAAGGTATTTCCTCCCTTTCTTCCTCGAACTGTTTACCCATTGCCCTTGTCGCCATCCCTCGCAGTTCGAAACATCGCCCACATAGTATAACGCCAATAAAAATATACAGTCAACTATAAATTATAGCATCGCCAGCGCCACCACAAGGCAAAAATGCTGTGCAAACTTATTGAGGGTTTCTTAATGTTTTTAAAATCTTTTTCTTTACTTATTCAAACACATATTGTTGGTAAGTAAACTTACGGAAATCCTCAGGAAAATCTTGGAAAACATCAGGTTAAAGGCTTTTCATGCATTCTGAAAGACAGGGAAGTATTTGGTACATTTAGTTTGGTCATATGAACCAATAATATTGTCATTGACTTGGATGACCTACCTGGTGACAAGGCATTGCGAAAGTTGCTTAACTTGTAAGATGTAGTAGTAGTTGTGTTGTAGACATACTTAATTTTAGTTCAGTGAAATGTGGATAGCGTATTGGACTACATGTTTTTTGTTGCTACTTTATGGTAATTTTATCTTATAATATTGATAATTATGTAGTTGTTAGCTGTTCCAAATAAAGTGAAAAAAAAGATAACAACCCGCAACCAGCTGCGCCTTCCAATATCCTCATTTTGTTTCACTTTCATTTCAATGCATTAATCACAAAATGCCTATAAAGCTCAAATGCAATTAATCATAATTAAAAAAAAAACAATAAAATAACCAAAAAAGATTCTATTAACCTTTTTAGATATTGTCATGTCAACACGACTGCGTGTATGCTGCGTGTGCTTATTGGAATTTTCTTGAACTGGCTGTGGGTGTGGTCTGTAGTTGTGTGGCCGGTTCAGAAACCTATTTGGCTTTATTGCAAATTCGTCATAACGAGTCGAATCAATTAGCTTCCGGATGGTGACGTTGCGTTGTGGTCACTAAGTCGACCACAAAATAAAGAGACTACAGAAGGTAAGGTTCATATGAAGCGCGTTTTTGTAAGAAGCTTATACCTTCTAGATACTCTTTATTTTTATTTTTTATTTTTTTAGTTGATGGCTTCGTGCGATTAGCACATTTAGCCAGTGTCAAAGTAATTTTTCTTACAAGTAATACATAAATAGACAATATTTCCTGTATGATGATGATGATGATGAATGATAATACTCGTAGAAATGAAAAGTGAGAAATGATATACCCCCCAACCCTTCGAGTAGCTCAGTAAATATGTGGGGCTTTACTAAGTCCTCGGGCGGACTTCTTGAGAGAATTTGAAAATTGCTGTTGCACTGTTTTGTTTCATAAGCCAACACTCATGCACACTCACGAACACTTAACGGTTAATAATCCACCATTATTTCACATTTATATTCGACATAACACAAATTTTAGAAAATAAAACAAAACCGCAGACATTACTTAACTTTCCCGCCAAGAAGTCCTCTGGATACTCTTTATATTGTGGCTCGACCGTAAGTAGTGAAGGAGTTGTATATGTAGTAATGATGCGTCATCACATCGGTTTATGAAGACCAATGAAGACAACGATCTATGAATGTTTGATGTTGTTTTGTTGGCATATACTTAACATTTTACAGGCTCAGTGTTGAGTAAGTTTTTCGATGAATGAAGCGAATTAGTTACAAACGATTTGCATAGTCTATTTATAATTAAAAAAGGTAAACTCAGCGTTTTTTTTCTTAAAAAAAACATGTGGTGTATTAAGTTACGTAACAATGTTTTTGTAAGCTTTTAGGTAAATGTATATTCTTCTCCACAGCTAAAAAATAGACGTCCTGAATGGTTAGGAGGTAAAAAAATGTTTGGACGATTCAAAAGCACTTTACTAAAGTTTATTTCAATAAAAATATTTGACTTTGCTTCATCAATTATGTCATGAGTTTATAGAAATAGTGATTGTTTTTAAAACATTGTATTGTTAACTTTATGTAACTAATAAAGTAATATTAAAACAAAATAAAATAATTTTGTACGAGTAAATTATGAAATAGAACTACCTTGTCAAAGCGTAGAGAAAATATTATTATGTTGTGTTCACGTACATTTTGACGGTATAAGGCCTTTGACTATTATAATCCTACTAATATTATAAACGCGAAAGTTTGTTTGGATGTTTGTTACTCGTTCACATAAAAACTACTGAATGGATTTGATTGAAATTCGGCATACCGATAGTTTATAACCGGGAATAACACGTAGGATACTTTTTATCCCGATATACCCACGGGAACGGGAACCACGCGGGTGAAACCGCGAGCGGCCACTAGTCATGTATATAATCAAAGGGTATAATCAAAATCAAACGTACTAATAAATAGTAGGTTCGAAAAAAAAAATTGATAACGTTTTTGGTAACAGAGTGGGCGATTTTTATTTGGTCAATACGAGAGATTATTGGAATATTATTTCAGACAGTAGTATATCATAATTTAACTTGAGTTGTCATCTTTATACATATTTCTGAGTCAGTTTAGATTGACTCAATCGGCACTCTTTTATACGACTGGTGTTAAATAGGTATGTCGATTGTTGGATGTCTTTGAGTTCTCAACTGAGTCTTGAAATTACTTTTCTGAATTTGTTAACTGACTTAACAAATTCAGAAAAGTAATTTCAATTCAAAGAAATAAATCCCATACACCAAGTTGCTTTACACGATTCATGCGTCGACTTAATCAATTCGTGCTTCCAGTCAGAATAGCTATTAACTTTTTAAATATTCGAGTTATCAAATGCAAATTGACTTACCTCCTTCAAAGAAACAAACTTTCTGTTTGTTCTCAATTCATTGAAATTTGAAATACAGTAGCTTGTTAAATACTAATTAGGTTCAAGTATCAAGTTATGCGTACGCTAAGGTTGCCAACTGAATTATTAATGTATAATATCTTTTTTTACCACTAACTGTCTTCGCATTTGGACTTGCTTAACATTATGTGGAATGGAACGGAGTCATTTGCCTACTCATCTAAAAAAAACGACTGTTGAAACAAAATATCATCACCATCAACCTATAAACGTGCCACTGCTGGCCTCAGACCTTGACGTAAACTGTAGCTTAAGTGGATATTGGATGGAAGTTCAATATTGGATATAAGTTGTTGGGTGGGCCTGCCATTCTACGACAATAACCGAGAAAATAATTCAATGTGCCTTCCGAAGAACGGAGCTCAAGGTGTTATTAATTTGGGCTCCCATCCGGTGATTGCGAAAGCGTTACTTGGATCCTCCGATCCTCCAAGCCGTTGAGCTTTCGAGCTCTTCCATTATAGGTAACCTTACAGATAAATACTGTTGTTGAAAATTTCAACAACAACTACTTATTACTTCAGTTTTATTATTATGCTAAGTCCAGACCATAGTTTCTTAAGGTTGGTTAGAGGATTGTTGCTTTAGGAAATAAGAAAGTATGTGTTTACGTAGATACTAGGCAATATTGTAAAGTTGTGATCTGATATTTGTAAAGAGGCTATGTATGGTATATGTCGTGATAAAAATAATTATTTGTGAAGAGAAGATAAATTGGTAATAATTGTTTATTGTATAATGTGCTGGATATATAAATTAAGCTAAAGCTCATTAGGTATCCTATACGGGTACGGAATAGATCATACAGGGATGGTAGGAAAGTGTCTTTGACGCACGTGCACTTGAATCAAAAGTAAAAAATAGAAAAATCTGTTCCATTATTTTCATATAAGTAACGATATTATTTTTTTGTATCAGTGGCAGCCCTAGCTTAAACCCTCGGGGAGTTTTGACGGATTCGGTGTCAAACCTTTATTACAATTAATTTGGCAGTGGGCTTTTGTTTTTTCATAACATACTTAGGTATTTAGATGTCCTCGCGAATAACCTCAGATCATCACACATTTTCGACATGTTTTTAACTTTAAAAAAAGTCATAATTATACGAGTATATGGTAAAATTATGTAGGTTATATGTGTAAATTAACTGTAACAAGACCATTACATAAAAAAAGTCAAATTCAAACTACGTAGACGATTTTATAACGCCATAATATGAATATTCTGCATATGGGGAGATCAGGCCACAACCCACCATACTGATCCAATGTGGGTTGGTGTGTTTATTGACCGTTTTAAATCTCCTCGTGTTCCACCAGGATGTTTTGACTCAGAATGTTTCAATGCCATACACTTTTTTTGTTTTCGTTGACGTGGTTGAATAGCAAATAAAGCTTGCACTACGCATAGGGCCTTACAAATAAACAAAGAATAAGGTCCGAATAGATATTCCGTGTTTTGTCTCTTTTACTCTAATTAGAAATGACGTTTACATGACAGGAACAAAACACGGAATAACTATTCGGACCTTATTCTTTGTTTATTTGTAAGGGGGATAGAGTTCAGTGTTCAAGGTGCCCCCTGAATAGTTAGATTCAAAATAAAAGTAGCACTTTAAAAAGAGATCTGGGGTTCAAACTCACTACTTACTTCTTGCGTTTGTGACAACTCTTCCATCTGAGCTACCAATACATCGGTTCATCATCATCATCATCAGCCCATTTTATGTCCCCACTGCTGGGGCACGAGCCTTCCCTATGGATGGATAGAGAGAACGGGCCATAAACCACCACGCGGCCCAGTGCGGATTAGTGGTTGTTAACGACTGCTAATGCAGCCGGGACCAACGGCCTTACGTGCCTTCCGAAGCACGGAGGAGCTCGGGATAATAAAATTTTGATCACCCATTCGGTGACCGGCCTATGCGAAAGTTGCTTAACCCCAGCCTGGCTTGTTGACAAAGATACGCTTGAAACAATTTTTCTTAAAATCTTAATATTACTTGATTTTTTAAATAAACAATTTTTTAATAAAATATTTTTATTAAATTAACTTAGGATAGTAGGCTTATCTGGGTTAATACGCAGTTACCTAATAATTTCAAGTGCTATTTCCATTCTCCATGTCAATATAGATTGGTTTGGTTGGTGGTAGGGCTTGTTTGTCCGCCTGGCTAGCTACCACCATCTTATCTAAATATGTCACCATAATATCAATGTTTGTAGCATTGTTGTGTTCCGGCAGCTAGAGATAAGGTAGCCAGTGCTTCACTAGTTGAGGATCCCGGGTGAAGTGCGCTTCCATCTTTGACCTTATCATCACTTAACATAACACTTAACATGACCTTATTATCACGTACGTATTTGAATTCTATCTACGTTACTAAAAATGCCTCGGAGCGCCGATATCCGATGGCAATTCCCAGGCCGGCATAGAGTATTTCGAATTTTAGATACATTGCCCCGTTAGCACAGCCAGCATAGCATAGTTTTGATCAAAAACCCGCATTTCGCAAGCGTGGTGATTAGGCCAATACCCATCAATTGAAGCGATGACTTTGCCCAGCAGTGGGACAGTCTATATATGGGCAAACTTTTTCATTCGCGTGACAATACTTACTAACCAAATCTATGGCGGGCCAGGCTATTGAATGTTTTGCTGTATTTTTTTTTAATAAATAAATATTATTTTGTGAAACTTAAAATATTGATAGGTAGGTATGCATTATATGAAACACACGCACTTGAATTTTTGTATAATGGTCGCGGGCCGAACTTCAATCGTTCAAGGGCCGGAGATGGCCCGCGGACGTAGTTTGCCCATCCCTGGAGGTCAATTCTATTAGAAAACTGCAACTGCACGTTTACGCCTGTCATTTGTGGCGTGTAGGAGTAGTGCTGTGGAAATAGACGTATTTTATTAAAATTCTCTGCACCACAACTACACTACAACTGCGCGTCTACTACACTACAGCTGCACGAATCCTGCAATAAAACTAAAAGAACTAATGTCACAATTCGCTAAATACGTAAAATGCTTATAATACGCTGTGCAAAAGTTGCTCACGATCTACTTCAATAAACCTGCACAAAAACTGCACCAATACTGCTGTCATTACTACACAAATGTCAAAATATTTTAATGGAATACGATTATTTTGTAGTAAACGTGCAGGTGTAGTGCAGTTTTGTTAGTGGAATACCTATTTGCGTACCTTCTCCGTCCCTGCAACACTACGGCAGCAGCGCTGCATAACAGAATACCGAAACGTCAAAATTTGCTCATTTTGACACACGCGACGCTGCAGTGTAGTTGCAGTTATTTAGTAGAATCGGCCTACTGGTCTATAAGGTATATTTTGTCCAATACCTATTAATTGAAGCGGTTTCTTTACATTATTTATTTTTATTCATTTATTCATTCGGGTAAGCACTAGGCCTTTATCTCACCTAATGATAAGTGACGATAAGGATGGAACTACTATGGAACTGGCTACCTTATCTCTAAAGCCCGTCACAGACTTAGCTATAATATATATTAATATGATGTGCTATATATTATATTATAGCAATCCACCACACACGGTAGCTATGCTATAATATATATATATGCCCTCATTAAGTCCGCGGTCGTATATACCATAATATAATGTTAATATTTCTTGCTATATCTGTCCACATATTTTGGTGACGTAATAGAAATATATATTTTAGCTCCGTCTGTATTTGCTCGAAGATTAATATGGATATATATCGTAATATGTCTCGCTATAATATATGTATATTATAGCTGCGTCTGTGACGGGCTTAACTGTTGGAACATAACAATGTTACTAACACAAATATAATATCGACGTTTTTGATTGCTGCTGATTCCATTGCTGATTGTCACTGGGCATTTTCTGCTTCACCGGGCTTTTTTGGGGGCGGTGAAAAACTTAAAGGGTTCCTCAAGCCGTGTGAAACGAATCATCGTCAGATGTTTTCTAGAGGGAACGGCATCACGCACTAGTGCGTGTCCCCGTGCCCTACTAGATTCTCCGAGGGGTTCGGATCGGATCGGGGGTGACCGGTGGTGGGCCACTAGATCACAGAGTTGATTAGTGGGACAGTCTAAGCTTTTTTAAACTTTAAGGGGAGGACTTTTAGCCGAAAGGCGTGGTGAACCGGCTTTTCCGTGGTAGACTGCAGCCAACACCACTGGAGCAGCACATCATCTCAGCCAAAAGACGTCCACTGCTGGACAAAGGCCTCCCCCAAGGATATGAGGGGTATTTGCCGTAATCGCCACGCTTGGCAGGCGGGTTGGCGATCGCAGTAGGTTGAGGGTAACCTCAGAGAGATGCTGCTGCCCATCCTATGGAATGGTCCCTTAGTCGGCTTTTACGACACCCACGGGAAGAGAGGGGGTGGTGCAATTCTTTATCCCCGGCACCACACATGGAAGAGCAGCACATGGATATGCTTAAATACTAAAATACTTTCTGAAATATTAATAAAATACAGTGAAGAAATGAAATGCCTACCCGACCTAGCCAGGAATCGAACCTGGGTCTTCCGCAATCCGGGCGGCTATACTGACCATTATGCTACCGGGAAGGCTGACGTAGACGCCGCCGTATACTTACTTAGCTGGCTCAGCGACCCAAAGTGTGGGCCTTGGCCTCCGACGTTAAAGTACGCCATTAAATACAAACAGATAAAAGTTTTATTTACTAACACATTTTCCAAATATTTTGTATGTATGTATGTAGACTGTAAGATATCTATTATACGGGCCTACTATGTAATTTACCAACTGTACTTTGTTTGCTGCCTGAATTTATTTATTAAGCTTTCTTGACACTCTTGTTGCAAAAAAGAAAGGGAGAAGATTATCTATATATTAATACGTGAAGCAAAAATTTTGTACTACTTTTTTACGAAAATTGATTATGAAATTTCGCACACTTATAGTTTACGTATAGAAGGTTAACCGAATGTTAATATTTTTTTTAAATTATGCATAAAAATACATTAAATCAATAAAACAAACATTACACACACTACCATGTATTTGACACACACGTATTTATATACTCTTTTCAAAAATTTAAAAATGGAAGAGGAGCGGCCGAAATCTGTCAATGCCAATACAAACTCTCATTCTATCTTTTTTAATTTTTCATTGCTTAGGATACAATCCGTGCAGCCTTAATAAAATTACGGTCGAATTTCGACCACTGGGCGACCAGTAGTTATTATTATTGGCTACAATTTTCTTATAAGACGTTAAAAAATGTCGCCGAATAGTCATTATTCTAACAGCGAAGAATCGAAGGCTATATTGTAATACACGTACAATACAAGCGTCCTAGTGCGTTGCGTCACAGTCCAAGAGCAGGGGCACACTGATTTCAATAGGAGTCTGAACAATCGGTGCCCTCAGGACCTTTGATCTTGGGCTCTCGGGCGCAGTCAGATGTTACGCGATTCAGAATAACACTGGCTAGGCTTTTTATTATGTAGGTAGTTAGATACGCGACAGCTAATAAGAATACAATTTAATAGTTTGGAGTTTACTACGCATGGAACAATTTCTAATATTATAACAACAAAGTACTCGGATGAACGAGCTTAGCTCGCATTTTTTTTTGGTAAATCGTGTTTTTTGGAAATTATATTTAGATACGAATTACATACTGATGAAATATGAATAATATTTTTCGATCTTACTGACATAATAATAAAAAAATATTATTAATAAAATATAAAAAAAATGTATTGTTAATAATAAAATAACCATCTGGACTCAAACCGGCATCTTCTGGTTTCGGGACCGCCCGATTTTCCACCTGAGATAACCTTGTAGATGGTGACATTTTCTAAAAATGGAACCTAGCTAGATCGATTTATCGCCCTCGAAACCCACTGCACACTATATTTCACTAAAATCGTTGGAGCCGTATACGATATTCAGATTATATATATATACACTAGCTGTGCTCGCGACTTCGTCCGCGTGGAATAGTGACTTTCGGCAGCATTTTTAATTTTTTAGGCTCTTGTTCCGTTTTTGCAACATTTTTCACTGATGCTTCGCTCCTATTGGTCGCAGCGTGATGTTATATAGCCTGAAAGCCTTCCTCGATAAATGGACTATCCAACACAAAAATAATTTTTCAATTCGAACCAGTAGTTCCTGAGATTAGCGCGTTCAAACAAACAAACTCTTCAGCTTTATAATATTAATATAGGTATACAAGAATTGCTCGTTTAAAGGTATTAGATAGATTAGATAGTATTTTTTGACATTGTTCATGGTTTATTGACGCCATTTATAGTCATTTCATTATGTTTTTAAGTGCAGGTACTTATATTATTGAGGCATTTTCAATACGTTTTTTTTTTATATCTTTCGGGTAAGCACTTGGCCTTCGTCTTACCTGATGTAAGTGATGATAAGGCCGAAGGTGGAAGAGCACTTCACCAAGAATCCTCAACTCCTTCAAATTAAAATATATTTTTTGTATCAAAATCTATGCTACCGCTGGACAAATGTTCGGATCAGGTCAGTATCGGAACATCCGGATAGCGCCTCTAAAAGCTTGTTTTCAGGTAAGTTGATGATGATCAACGGCCATAGGAGGTATATTAAACTGTTTTCTAATACATCATCATCATCATCATCATCTCAGCCAAAAGACGTCCACTGCTGGACAAAGGCCTCCCCCAAGGATCTCCACAACGACCGGTTTTGTGCTGCTCGCATCCAGCGGCTTCCCGCAACCTTCACCAGATCGTCGGTCCACCTTATTGGAGGCCTGTCCACACTGCGCTTTCCGGTACGCGGTCGACACTCCAGGACTACATACGACGAACAAATACTGTTTACTGACTAAGATCTTGTTTGTGTTAAGTATATTATTCAGTAGCATACTTCGCGTGAAGTTTTTATACAATTTTATGGGGTTGATTTTTTCAAACATGTATTTTTACTTGACACAATTAAAGTCGTAAACATGCCTAAGACGTCTGCTCGAGTTGACCGGGTCGTGGGGGTTACCGATGCCGGTGGTCTAACCACTGGCCACCAGAGGTTACGCTTCATCAGCCATGTTCCTAAGGAGGTTGTTAGTTATACTAAGTATGTTTTATGCGCGCTGAACATCTGTTTGTGTATTTTAATTGGCGTAACGGAACGCAAAGTTAACATTCAAAACAAGCATTGTGTAATTAAGGTAAAAAGGTTGGCGGCCATTAAAAAACTCTAGCACTGTGTTTTGTTTTATTTTAGTGTAGCTTTTGTAGTCTCCTACGGTGTAACAACCTTTTCATTAATTATGAAAAAGGGGCCTAGAATATACTTAATAAAATATAACACTTAACTTTAAAACTATACCTACTGGCGTATAAGTATTGTTTTAGTTAACAAGATATGCGTCAATTGCTAAAAAAACATAGTCCGTTTCAGCATCTACATTGTAGAATACAATTAAAACTTTTCACGAATCTTTGAGACTAAGTTCTATATGCAAAAATAATATAAAATTCTTAAAGATTCTTAAAAAATTAATAAAAAAAAAATCTAGATGCACCAGATGCATGCATCCAGATCGGGTTCAGTGACGTCACATAGAATATAATGGTATCACCATTCACAATAAAATATACGTATAACATCATCTTATAACAAAGAAGTTTGGATACCTAGGTAATTTATTGTTTTCTAAAGTTTACGCGAACACTACAAATTTGAATGAAACCACTTTTACAGATCTATTCGCGTTTGTTGAATACTTTGTAAAAAATACACATTAAAAGAAGTTAAAAACAAAAAATTTTACAAAAAACCGACTCCAAAAAATTTGACTGATAATTTTGCACTAAAAAAAAATAATTGCGTAGTTTAGTTTGTTCAATTTACTTGCAATTAACCTTTATTATACTCAATCTTATATTCTTAAAAACTATGCGACTGCTACATATTTAACTTTACATCTAACAGAACACATATTATGACAAATAAGCATATACCAAATATTTACTTGTAATCCACTTATAGAAACAATTTTTTATAGAAACAAATAAAATTTTATCAGTCCAATTTTTGGAGTCGGTTTTTTTTGTTGAAATTTTTGTTTATTTCTTGCTTTTTAGTGATTCGTTTCGATCTATTTATCAAAAACGAATATGGGTAGACCTACTAAACGCGCTGCTCGTATGAGACAGCGCCGCTTTAAATGAGACAAGCGAAGAAAACGAGAAATTAAAAACTGAGTTCCGGTGCCTGCCTTCTTTTGCTTTGTCATAGTCGCTTAACTATTTTAATCGAGATATCTTATTGCCACCCGTGAAATACTTATCATTGACAATCTGTCCGGTGGCAATCTGTGGGATTTTTCATCAGTTACACTTCATCAAATGATTCTTTCTGAATGCAAATGCTTAACTTATTGCTGAAAATACCAAAATTGCTATAGGTATGCCTACAATATTTGAGGAGTTCCCTCAATTCCTTAAAGATTCCATTATCAGAACTGGACCAAATTAAAATGGGACTACACGGGAAGCTCCAGCTTTCAAATAAAGAAAAATCATCAAAATCGGTTCATTCAGCCGATAGATCTGAGGTAACAAACATAAAAAAAATACAGTCGAATTGATCACCTCCTCCTTTTTTTTGAAGTCGGTTAAAAAACACAGCAGACAGCGTTCAAAAAGGACAAGTCTTTATAAATAAAAATAAATATGTTACTTTTGACTAAAGTATTTTTACTAAAGCTGGCACCATTGTCATTGCTTTTTTTTGACG
This sequence comes from Eudonia lacustrata, assembly GCA_947562085.1. Lineage (NCBI taxonomy): Eukaryota > Metazoa > Arthropoda > Insecta > Lepidoptera > Crambidae > Eudonia > Eudonia lacustrata. The sequence continues at coordinate 4,753,868 of OX387316.1, forward strand.
CCTACTACTTGAATATAGCAATATTATAGCACAATATTTTGCTTGATTAGGAAATGGTAGGCGCTTCACAACAAATGGAATTTGATTATTAATTTTCGAAATGGTTAAAAATCGACATCAGTGCACAATGTTTGAATTTAAAAAGGATGGACATATAAAATAGAATTACACTAAGTTAATACTTAGGGACCTATAAGCAATTTATATTAAATTGTCGAATTCATAGCGAAAACCACTTGGTTTAATCTAAAAGAGTAATTATGTGCTTATTGCTTTAACGATATTTACTGTAACAAATAATTTTCATAAATTGCTTTGAAAAATATTAAAGATTGGAGTTGGTATGGGGACCGAAATGTATAAAACCATTTAACCAACTAAAATTTAAAGTTTTAAAGTCAAAGCCCCTTACACATAAACAAAGAATAAGGTCCGAATAGTTATTCCGTGTTTTGTCTCTTTCACTCTAACTTGAAATGACGTTTACATGACAGGAACAAAATGCACGGAATAACTATTCGGACCTTATTCTTTGTTTATTTGTAAGGCGGTAAAAGACAAAGGAAAATAATGAAGTAAATTAATTCATTTTTAGTTCGTTGCTTACCTCAGTTTTTATATTAATTGTGAATAAGGAACATATTTTCTTAATAAAAAAAATATAGTACAATATAATATTAGTTACTACCTTTGGGTTTGACTTTACCTACAATTTATTTAGAAGGAAAATTATAACGACGAAATATTTTAAGTGCTTAATAATTTGACTATTAAACATAGTTACTTACTTGATAGAAATAACAATTCTTAACCAAATAAGTAAGTAAGTAAATTACCTGTATACGTTCCCACTGCTGGGCAAAGGCAATAAAAAACAAACAGTACATAAATGCAAAACATAAAATTAATGGATACTTTTTTAACATGCGCCTATAAAAGGTATAATCACAGCACAGCACAGCATCAATACCTTTTTTGTACCCTTTTTTATATTAGTAATTAAATGAATTTATAAACTGTGTTTTAGAGTACAAATTGTCAAACTGAATGCACAATAAATGTATTTGTGTTTGTATCTACTCAGGTAAATCTAATTACGATAATACATGAACGTGAACAATTTAAATATCATACAATGCAGCTGACCTATCACACTCAATCGCTGCAGGCAACCGTCCATCGTCGTCAAATCGGCGCGCGCGCCGGACAATCGCCTTTGCCACACTATTTTTACTCCGAACTTGGAAGTATGCCATCAGCTGAGCCCGCTCGCCAGTTCACTCGATTTAACTCCTGGGAATCGTACCTTTCCTAAATAAAAATCAACCAAAATCTGTACGACCCCTCGAACACTAAAGATCAATGAAAACTCCCACCAGTACGCCATTGAGATATGCCTAAAGTGTGTGATAGAAATAAACCGGGTTTGTGGGTGAAAAGTTCAGTTGTACGGACGATGGCGCCGTGAGCTCCACGCGGCGGCAATGGCACACCACCGATGGACGTTAGCTCTAATTTTAATCTGCATACCGTTATTAGCGACAGTGATCAGCGCATTCCGCGTTCGCGACCTGCCTAAAGCCACTAACGATATCCTCAAAACAGAATCAAAGAAACAAAAATGTGATGATTGTGACGTTAACGAACTCAAGGTCAGCCAGAAGCTACATAGTGTTAAAATCGAAAGTGCAAAACGTTACGATGAATTAAAGAAAGCGACGCGGGAAAAGTTACAATCGGAAAATCTAAAAAAATCGGACGTAAAGTCTAGTTATAAATTTAAGTTTACAAGTGATGAAGATGACGATGACGATGATGATGATTTAGATATTTTAAGTAGTAAGAAAGGATTAAAACGTCAAGGTAGTTTAGAAGTGAGTGAAAGTTCTAAAAGACCCTCTGGGTTAAAAATAGAGATAAAGGCCAAGACGTTGGTGAGCAACGAAAATACTAATGACGATGATGACGAAGACGACGACAGTGATGATGATGATAATGACGATGATGATATAAAAACAAAGCCTAGCAGCAAAAGCAAAACAGAATCGGAGAAAAATGTTGTACAGACATTAAAAGTGGATAACAAAGAAGCAAAAAAAACTTCATTTCTACAAGCATCGAAGGGATCAGTGAAAGATAATAATGATGATGACGATGATGAAAAAGATGAAGACGATGATGATGAGGACGACGACGACGACGAGAGCAGCAAGAAAGAAACCATTTCTCAAAGAAAAGTAGCTACCACGTTTAAGGAAACAGCTAAAAAAGTTGAAACAGTTCAACGAAAATCAGCTATAAAACCACCTGTCACAAAGGATTTTAATAAAGATGTGAAACAAGTTAAAGCAGATAAAAATGACAGTGATGATGATGATGACGATGATGACGATGATGACGATGATGACGATGATGATCACGATGATGTAGTTAAGCAACCAAAGAAAAACGCTTCGCCTAAAAGTGATACTCAAAAGAAAACAGTTGATACTAAAAGTTTAAAACAGGACTCAAAACCGGTTTCGAAAGATGTTAAGAAGGATGAGAAGCTTGTAAAAAATATTAATAAGAAAGATGACAACGACAATTTAGTTAATAAAAAACTTGACATGGCCAAAAAAGTTACTGTGATTGACAATAAACACAAAACAGAAACCATGAAAACTGAAACACCGAAAGTAATTCCAGCCCCAAAAAAAGAAGAACCTAAAAGAAAGGAGCCCGTTAAGGAACCCATCACAACGAAACCTTTAGAGCAGAAAGAGTTGAAGAGCAAAGAACAACCTAAAAAAGTTGAAAAGAAACCAGAGCCAGAGATAAAGAAGAAGGAAGAAAAGCCAGTCATATCAAAACCAGAATCTAAACCTGAAACATCACATAAAAAACAAACTGAAAAGGAGCATGGTAAAAAGGATAAATCTTCCAAAGAAACTCTTTTCGACAGCGGGGAAATGTTTCCCAAAAGCGAAAGTAATTTGAAACACGTGACGGATGCTTTGCAACGACGAAACTTACTCCAGAGTGAATTTGAGGACTTTTATGCATTCTTGCCAACTTTCGCGCCAAATTTCTCGCGCATTCATAACCCGGAGTGTAGGCGTCACGGGCAAATCGTCTTGAGGCAATTACGTGGAACGAAATTATGGGCTTTCAACAGTAAGTAGCTTAGTTTATACGATCTTCGTAGTTTAAAGTGTTGTGTGGGATTATTAGCTATCTCTCGAGGGATATTCATCATAATTATCGTGTACCTACCTGCCAAACTTAGGCTTTACACACATAAACAATAGCACAAGGGAAGATTGGGTAAAAACCCACTGGCTCAATGATGCTTGGAGAGTTTTAACGACTGCCCTATTCATAACAACAAAACTCGAGACCAGCAGCTCAACTATATATCATCTATAAACATATAATGACTTGTCCTGACTGACTGACTCATCTCATCATCGCCGAGCCTAAGCCGCTGACGCTAATTAGATAAAATTTGGACTGTAGGTTAATTGAGTGACGTAACCAGCCACTAAGAAAGGATTTTACGGAAATCACACCCTAAGGGGGTTAAATAGGGGGTGAAAGTTTGTATGAAAGTCAGTTTTGAAGTAAAATACATGAAAATTGGTATTTGGGTATTAAATAATGGGAATAATGGAATGAATGGGATTGGGAATTAAATAATGCCTTGTCTCAGGAATTTGGTTTATTTTTCTTTAAATGAGTAAACAATGGAAAAAGGTTTTTTTGGAGAAATCGTTATTTTTAAAGTAATAACTATCAAAATGAATATTTTAATCTATCTTTAGATTTTTCAACAAAAATAAAGAATGACGTGTTTTAGCATTTTTCGAAAAACTTCCCCTAGACAGGTGAAATAGAGGTGGAAAGTTTGTATAAATCGCGCGCAAAACATCACGCGTTTACTGATTACACGTGTGAAGAAACAGAACAATAATTTGCCCACGCGAGTAAAGCCGCGAACAAAAGCTAGTTAAAATAATATGGATGTTAGAGCATACAGAAAGCTAACTCGCTCGTATTAGAAATGGGTTCATGTCAGTGCTCTAACTGAGCTATGGGGATAGAACAACGAGTTTTCGCATTCAACCCGAGGATCTATACACTCGGCTACCGAGTGCTTCAAATTAAGAGCGTTTACGCCGCACACTAGCGCTACTAATGAAAAAAAAAACATATCTAGTAATTAGAGATAGAAAATCAAATAATGCTCAACAAACTATTTCGTCTTATTTAACTAAACCATAACATGTGAGGTGTTCATTAGGTGACGTAAAAATGCTAAATTACTTCATTCAGATAGTTTGTTGAGCATAATTTGATTTTCTATCTCTAATTACTAGATATGTTTTTTTTTTCATTGGCGGCGCTAGTGTGCGGCGTAAACGCTCTTAAGGCGTTGACAATTTTGGATGCGCTTACTTATGCAAGTAAATTCCGAAACTTTTTATATTAACCATCCGGTTTTTTATTTTTTTTATTTGCAACATAGGTACTTATTTATCAGAACATTACAATATAATTTGAAAAAAAAGTTTAAATCTAGATTCTACCCTTATGGTGTTGACAGCATGCTAAATTAAACGCAGTTGTTACAAAATAATGCTATTGTACATGTTTACATTTTTATTTATGCAAAGGGAAAAAATATTAGAAAGTAAACAGATATATATATAACCTCGTAAGGCCTAATGACCTCATATGATGACATATTAAGGTTTTGCATTACAGCCCAACTAAATATCTAAGTATATTCACTTACCGTCCAGCGACCTCATCTGATGACATATTCACAAATAAAGAATAGCCCCAATGTGATCAAATGAGAACAAAAATGTATCCGGTTTTATGCACGGAAATCTATTGCTCAGAATATATTTATTATGTAAAAAAAATATCAAGTGTAGTTCTAACTCTATCACATTTTTATTTCTAAATTTTTTGTTCTGGGCGGAACCTACTAAGTCGTTTATGTGACCAGGTGATGACAAAAGGGCGTAAATTTACATGAGTAATTTAACACTGGGCCTTATGAGGATAAATTAATTAAATGAAATTAATAAACTAAACTTATGTTATGAAGTTATCAAAATTTTATGCCTAATATTTTAATTTTAATCTAATTTATCACGCACTATTTGAATTCCTTTTGCTTGTATGCAGATATGGTTGTCAGCGCCTTAAAGATAATATTTTAATGTTCATTGAGTTATTTCCTGACCTATTTTTAAGCGTTGTCTGTTAGCTAAACCGAGTCAACACATGTCAATGCTTTTGCATCGTTATCATACACATGCTCGTACATATAAATTCATTTCTGTTAATTAACCTTCATTAATTTACAGAGTGCGAAGCAATTGTTGCGTTCAGAGTTAAACTCTTTATTTGTTGGCAACGATTCAGACATTTCAGCAACAGTTGTTGCACAAAAAAACCTATTAATTATCATGTTGTGTGCTGATTAAAGGTATGCTAAATAGCGATTCTTAAACGAGTATACTCGGTAACAAAGCACAAACAATGAAAGCTTTATAAAATATTGACACCATTATAGTAAATCAAAATATTTTAAGAACTATCAAATTTCTTTAATAAATGCTTAACAAATAAACAAAGAATAAGGTCCGAATAGTTATTCCGTGTTTTGTTCCTGTCATGTAAACGTCATTTCAAATTAGAGTAAAAGAGACAAAACACGGAATAACTATTCGGACCTTATTCTTTGTTTATTTGTAAGGCACATAAAGTTCAAAGACTATTGAGGAAAGACATTTTGTGTTAGTCTGACATGTGCAGGCGTGTGTACTATGCTAAGATACAGAGTAATAGTACGGTATAGAAGTTAATAAACCGGCTAAGTGCGAGTCGGACTCGCGCACGAAGGGTTCATCATCTCAGCCAAAAGACGTCCACTGCTGGACAAAGGCCTCCCCCAAGGGTATGAGGGGTATTTGCCGTAATCGCCACGCTTGGCAGGCGGGTTGGCGATCGCAGTAGGTTGAGGGTAACCTCAGAGAGATGCTGCTGCCCATCCCCTTGAATGGTCCCTTAGTCGGCTTTTACGACACCCACGGGAAGAGATGGGGTGGTGCAATTCTTTGTCCCCGGCACCACACAGGGATTTGTTCCCTGCACCACACAGGGAATGTCTGTTGCATGGGAGCCCCTTAAGTACTTATTTTATTCTGTTTGTAAGTTTTTGTTGTTATAGCGGCAACAGAAATACATCATCTGTGAAAATTTCAACTGTCTAAATATCACGGTTCTCCAATAGTTAATTAGTTTTGTTAGTGATTACCTATATTATCACAGTTTTTTGGAGCTGAAATACTAGTATTTCGGCTCCAAAAACTGTGCTTTTACGAGTACATAAAATCATGAGTACTATTCTTATAAATGCAACTGGTAATTAATGGAATCAGGCGTTATTTTGCGGAAATCCATAGTACAAAAAAATGTAATTTAAATAATATGTAGTGTTAATTCCGCTAACTCACTCGTTTATACAGCTTGGATGCAGTACGCATGCACCGCCCTCCCGCCCGCAAAAAGTATGCACATGCAGGAGAAACAATGCGTGCAAGCGAAAATGCACACCAACACCGATACCCGACACGTGTTTCGCCCCTCCACGGGGCATCCTCAGGAGCTGTTGACTGTTCGAGAGCTGACAGTCGGTGCGCAGCTCTCGACCAGTCAACAGCTCCTGAGGATGCCCCGTGGAGGTAATGCGACGTAATTTTGATATTAAGAGTATAAATGTGTGGTGTGAACTTTACTGCCTTGAAGTAGACAATACCTTTAGCGTGTAGAATTTAGGTCCGCCATTAGCTGATTTAAGACAAAAAAATAAATCGACAAGTTTTTGTGGAGGTAGAGCTATTTTGCGACACATACTGCGATACTGGGTTCAGCACCGGTTTTCAAGGTTTTGGGCTCGCTTGCTAATTAGGCTTGTTCTAAGCTAGCCTCTGCTGCTTTAATTTTTACTAAATCTGTCTCAATTACGCAATATTGTTGCGTTTAATTATTTAGTTTTTATTCAAAATTCAAAAATTCAAAATTCAAAATCATTTATTCAGTTTAGGCTACAAGTAGCTCTTGTGAATGTCACTATGCCATCGGTTCGTAAGTCTACTCTGGGCGGGAGATCTTGTACTGAGAAGAACCGGCAAGAAACTCAGCAAGTGTCCAGCTCTTTTCTCCCTTACAGCGTCAAAAATATTGGAAAATGCCCTATCATAGCAGGACACTTTCTATTACAAATAAACACAAAAAATATATATAAGACAACCACAACATGTAAAAAAACAAAATAAAAAATATAAGTTAACAAATTTACATCAGATAATTGTGTAAAAGTTTCAATTTCCACAATGTCATACAGCACTAGTACTTATAGTATAGTAAGTAAGTCAATAGTTTACGTTTCTGGGTATGACGCAAAAAGCTTTTTTTTCTGATAGGTGAAAAGTGCCAACTTTAAATGGGCTACCTCTTTCCTTTGTCTGCTGCGAATTCCAAACATGATTAGATAAAATGTTTATATAATTTTTAACGCAAAACAAGCGAACAAATTACAAAAACACAAATGTTGAAAAAATTTCCACGAGCAGGATTTGAACCCGCACCCTTCTGACATACCGGGTCAGGTGCTCTCCCAATTGAGCTAACGTGGTTCTAACCAGCCCGCCGAAATTATTCAACACTATTTACTTTTTACTTTGAAAGCCAAAGGCGCCCATTCAATGTCAACAACTATCGTCATTAACTAAAAAAATTTTTTTTTTTATGATTAGAATACTTGTTAGTATAAATATCATAAGGGTCCTTAAACCATTAAAACTATAGTCCGACTTGTTAATTGGAACAACAACAGTTGCGTGACAACCTTGGGCGAGTCCCAAAGTCCCAACAGACTGCAGGCTGTATGGAGAATTTTCAGGGCTCCGCATAACACATTACTGGTAAAAAACCTTTACCATTACGTATATATTTATTTTCATTAGCTGTTACTTTTACTATGACAGCGTTTTGAAGAAGAATGATTTCTTCAATACATTTTCAACCATATAGGTACCTAATTAAGGCATTGAGTCCAAAGTATATTGAGGAAATTCGACACAATTTATTTTTAAAATCTGAGAGGAATCGGTGAGGAATTCTGTTGGGTGGTGGTAAGGTTCGCACTATTACTGATAAGGTTCATTAATATCATCGCCAATTTATTTCATCACTGCTGGCGCACGTGCTTACCCTATGGCTAGAACACCACAGCATAGATAGAACGGACCACAAACCACAACGCGGGTCCATTGGTGGTTACACGTTAAGCGACTGAAAAGGTTAAATTAATGTGTAAAATTAAAAAAATAATTAAATTAATTTATAAATTAATTTTTTAATTATTATTGTGTGTGTTTAATTAATTAAATGACGACCTCCTTGGTCGAGTGGTTTGTACACCGGTTTTCATGGTGTCGCCATCTCTGAGGTCCCGGGTTCGATCCCCGGTCGGGTCAATTTTTAAATTATTGTTTTTCTAAATTGTCTCGGGTGAGAGTGAGTGTTTACTATGTTTAATGAGTATGTATTTAAGTATTTTAAGTATGTTTATCCGTTGTCTAGTAACCATATAACGAGTTTCATAACGAAGCTTCTCTTGGGCTAGATAATTGGTGTGAGCGTAGGAAAATTTATTTATTTATTTATTTAATGTTGAGTGAATTGATCGATGTTCTAAAATATATTTGTATGTCTTTGTGCAATGATATTGGTAAGGTTATCGCAAAATAACAGAGGTCGCGGGATCACTGCTACCTCTGAGTCATGCATGAACAGTTTTGTCTTACTGTTTACTTATGTGTTCGATTTCGTTTTGGCTACTATAATTGGCTTAAGACAAAAACGATTTGATTTCTGTTATTAAGTATGTCTGTGAAAACAGCATTATGTTCAGTGCTTACTAAGATCTCTTGTTACAAAAACCATGGTTATTTAGAATTATTCATTTTATTTAAGTAGTTTGGGACAGTTTGTTTAACAATTTATTTATAATATACTTAAAAAATCTATGGTTATTTTAAATTTATGTTTATGCTAATAACCATAGATCGGAATATGTAGAGTTTTTTCTGTGAATTGCGTCATAACGTTATCAATAGTATGGATAACCCGATAAAATAATAAGAGAAAATACACTTTTAACTCTTTTGCACGTCAGACTATCAAGGTGTGATTTAGGTGATCGTTACTGGAGATTATTTTCAAAAATCTTATACTTTGTTTTATCCAAATTTTGGAAAAAACTAAGTTTGCTTAAGATTATCCATGATATGCTAACATTGCAAAGGTATGTCAAAAAACTCTACCTAATCCGATCTATGCTAATAACAAACCTCCACTATGTTGACATTTATGTTTTAGTTAGTTAGGTACATTTTCATTTTTAAATTTCATATTTGTTAGGGGAGTATTCCGGCGACTGGGCCCGGGTATACTGTTGTTTCAAATGTCATTTATGCATCATCCGCAAAATTTGTGCACAGTGTGAGCAATAAATGACACTTTGAAATGAAACAACTTTTACGGATCTACTCGCGTTTATTTTACACATTACTTAATTAATGTTAACATTAAATAAGTAATGTGTAACTTAACCTTAACCTTAACCAAAAATGTGTGGTTAAGGTTCCACTGGCAAGTAGCTATGGAACGCTTCCTTAGGATATAAAATAAAGCCTAAGGGGTGGATCACTTATTGAGCTGTAGTTTAACTAATTATTTTTACTAGATGAAATATGATATATGAGTGGACTGTATTTTTTAAGAGGTTTGGTTCAGCTCGGATCCACAACTAAGGTAATTAAGCCTCGTTCAGTAAAACCTGAGATTAATTAGAAAACACCAAAAAACATCATGGGCAAGGCACTTGTACCAAGATTTAAGGGAAGGTTATATGGGAAAAAACACTCACTGTTGCTGCAGATGAGATCCAGTTCACCACTCTTCACAATTACCACAATCACAAGCAGGCCTGCTGTATTTAGTGTATCGATATATCCAATTATAAGAATAAAGTGTTTTTGGAAGAAGATTAGCTTGATTTACTTAGATTTTTAAAACACTGTCGCGTAGGCGAGGTCAGCCATTGCAGTCTGTTGCACACGGAGCGTTAAATGTAATTAATGCAATTAATGTTAACATTAAATAAGTAATGTGTAATGTTAACATTAAATAAGTAATGTGTAAAATAAACGCAAGTAGATCCGTAAAAGTTGTTTCATTTCAATGTGTAGTGTTCGCGTAAACTTTAGAAAACATACAAATTACATAAATATTATAGTATATAAGGATTATATAATTATTATATTAGGATTACAAAATAACACAACACAGAACCCTAACGCACAAACTGTAACCACACTTAATCAGTTACCTTTTTATTACAGTGCTGGACGCCACCGCGAAGATTCCCTCGGGGTTGCTCCAAGGTAACGGCATCCAACTGGGGGACTTCGACCAGTGCCTGAGCAGCAGAGCTCGCGTGCAGCTGGAGTCCGGCAGCGTAGTGAAGGTGCAGGGACAGTACTGCCTGGCCAGGCTGGACGTGAAAGCGGAACACCCAGACCTGGAGTTACCCGTGCATTTGGCGCAGGCCAAAAACCTGATCAAGAGCAGGATCGATGATGTGAGTGGTTCTTGCCCTATTGAAATAAAAGAGGGTAGTTGTGGAAGAACTAGTCGAATATACTTGGACGCTCAGGGTTACCACAGTGCCATAGAACAATTGAATTTCTATTGTGTCTGGTTTAAGAACAACTAATTGGACTGTATTTCGTGAATGCTATCCAAACATGGTCCACTACTGGGTAAGCGTTTTGTTTAGCATTTAATCACGTTAACGAGAACGAGAGTTTTTATAGCATTGAAGCAGTGCCTGTACACCAGGCGGGTAACTACGAGCTCTTATAGCAGTACTAATGCAGTTGTGGAAAAGAGACGCGTGTAGCGGCGAATATATTCGCGTCTCTTTTCCACAACTGCAATAATACTGCTATAAGAGCTCATAGTCAGGGGGCAAGAGGGGCACTACTCTAATGTCACTACAAATAAAGTGAGTTGCAATTTCGTTATGAAAATACTCGTTTCATTACAGGGCCAATCCTACTATATAATATTATAAATGCGAAAATACCATTTTTTACTAGATTACTTATCGTTTTAAATAAATATATGATTCGAAATAATTAAAAGTTTTTTTAAAACATACATCCAAATAAAAGCATTTCTAATATGAATTGTTATGATAATATTATTATAATCTTATGCCTTTTATACCTGCCAGTACATTTGATTAAAAATTTCTTCAAAGTAAATTAAACTGACTGAGAGCGTCGACCACGGGTGCGTCCAGCACTGGGGGCGTAAGCCACAGACCCAAGTTTGTGTGTACGTATATTTGTTGCTTCTTTACGCTGCAACGGATGGATGGATTTGGATGAAATTCGGCATAAAGTTAGTTTATAACCTGGATTAACACATAGGATACTTTTTATCCAGATATTCCCACGGGAACGGGAACCACGCGGGTGAAACCGTGAGCGGCCGCTAGTGTTGAATAAAGCTCGCAATCAGCACTCTGCCTTAAATTGATTCGTAAAAAGAAAGAAGAATGATACGGTTCAAAGTAAAATCGCTAAGTGTTTACATAAACACATACATAAGAATCTTAACATAAGAAGGCTTTTCTATGATTCGTTGAGACAAAAGAACTAACTTCGTACACAGTTCGGTAGAAAGTGCGATCAAAACATGCGACAAAGAGAAGAAATTTACTTTTTATTACTTGGATAGCAACAATATTTTCTAATTTCGGAGTGACCTTTCGTAATTAAATTTTAACTACTTATTGACATTTAGTATTCTAAAAATAACTTAATAGGCAAATCAAAACAAAATGCCATGCATTAAATCATAATTATTGAATACGCCTGACTCAACTGAATTCAAAGCTGAAATCGAACCTGCGATAGCAAATTTCGTGGCTTCATCGAACAAGTGGCTAAAAGTCTTAATTCATCGTTTTTGCGCACAATTTCACCAAATTAATGTTGGACTAAAAGAGCACAGTTCAAACAAAGGCCTTTGTTATGAACTCTTGTTTATTAATTAATTGGAATATACCATTTATGGAAACTTAATAATAGGGATTAGTTATTGCGTTAGTATAGTTTTAAATGAATTGTACAGAATTTAATAAAATTATTGTTAACACAATATTTCGGGCACAAAGGTGACTTTTAGGGTAGGTATTCTGTTTTGTAAAGGAGTAGTAATCTAAACCATTCTCGAATCCACTTGAACACACACAGAAAATTTCATCCAAATCGGACCAACCGTTTAGAGGGAGTTCAATATCACACACACACACACTGAATATTTATATACATATATAAAGATTAGGTACCTATGCTATGGAGAGATTGTGAAACATACAAAAACATAAGTATTTTCAGCTTCCTTAAGTTAGATTGCTTAGTGCAAATTTTATTTGCTATTCGAACACGTTTACTAACACGAGAATTTGTATGGCAATGAAGCGACGTTGCTGCCTTGTGACAAACTTTGCTATAATTGCAGAAACTTATACTCGGCATTCAGAATCCATGGTGCCGTGGTGAGCCATCTAGGTACATTGCTCGACATTGATGCTCTGCTATACGATGTAATTCTATGCCCAAGCTCATGTTCATATAAGTTACGCAATGGCCTTGCTGAAGCAAGCCACTATGTAAACAATGATTCTCTATGTACTTCTATCCCCTTATCTGTCACGCGACCTTTAGAAGTATGAGAAGGCCCATTCTACCCAACAATTAGAGACATCCAAATTATAAAAGCCTTTTTTAAGCGAAAGCCACACAAATTAGCGAAATCGTTACAGGGCTCTCCCTGGTGCTGGTGGAATAAAGGGGTAAAATACAAAGGTATAAGGGTAGATAGTAAGTGTCTATCGCAAGTTTTATTTGTCAATTAACCACTTACTCACTGAGAGGACTCACAAAAATTGTAACATACTTAAACATATATCTGTAGGTAAATTAATAATTTTAATATTGTGGCTTATTTTATGTGATGTGTAAATCTTATTCCGAGGATAGAGGCGCTGTATGCTGAAATACGGGACTGACATCCCAGTTCGGTAGCAGATGCTACAATTGTATACAAAATCTACATAGCATTAGTTATAGGCTTTAAGTTGCTGTTTCCATTTTGTAAATGTTTCTGGTAAATAAATAAATATTATTATTATTATTTATTATTTAATGAAAACGAGTCCTCGGAGAATCTAGTAGGCATCGGGGACACGCTTGCGCGATACTATTCCTTCTAGAAACCCTCTGACGGTGTTTCAATCACACGGCTTGAGGAACCCTTTAAATTTCACTGCAAAACTTTGTCCAACAGAAAAAAAAAATTGGTACCCAGATTCAAAGTTCAACACTAAGCGTTGTCGTGCTTTGTTTAGCCAGGTCACTTCGTGCCGCGTTTCTCGACGCTGAGCTGGGGTGTGTGCGTGCCCACGGCCTGCGCGCCCGAGGATGTGGAGGTGGTGCTCAGAGACGCGCTCAAGCACTACCAGCACACGAGCGGGCTGGTCGTGCGCGTCAAAGTCGACCCAAGGGACTGCCGGACGCACCAGGGGGCGGACTGGTGGGAGGAATGGCTAGAGCTGCCGACAATTTTGACGCTGTGAGTATTCATACTTGAAGACGAGTGACTGACTGAAAAACGATCGCTGATCTAGAACGCTAAAATTTCATAACGTGGGCAAGTAATAAGACGGAGTTCGAATTCCTTCTCACGAATATTCTCGATCACGGAACCACGTGGACGAAGTCGCGGATAATCGCTACCGCTTGTAATGGATAAAAAAGATCTTAAAATCATTGTAAGTTATTTTATTATTGATCAAAATATAAGCCCTACCTTTGTAAATCCTACAATGGAGACCTTTTGCTGAGAAGATGCCGCAAGAAACTTAGCAAGGGCTTTCTTAGATACGGCTCTTGAATTAACTAGAAACTTTTACGACGGATGAGACTTAAAACTGTGTTAGACTGAAACTTTATCTGAGGAATTGAACTTGAGGATTATTATATACCAATATTGTCTGTATCATTAACTTTCTTACCAGTAATTTGTTAAGAATATCATTCCGGGCGTCTGGCCCTTTTCTCTGTTAAAGATTATCTCACACCTCAATAAGTACTCGGAAAGATATTCTTTTATTTAGTGCAATCATTTGGTGACCCAACATTGCGAAAATTGCTAAACTTGCAAGTTCGCAAATCGCCTCCGCTAATTATTGACATGAACAGTTGCTTCCAGATCTCTCTATGCCGTCGTCGTCTTGTTGGTGTTTGTGGCGACTATTCAAGACTTCTTTGCTGGGAGAAAGTCGGAGAAGACTGAGGATGGTGAACCAGATGAACAAGCGGAAAGCGAGCAGAAAGAGACAAATGGCGAGGAAAAAGAAGAAGTAGAAACCGAGCCAAAGAAAGGTAACATTTAAATACATTTATCATGAAATAAGAATGTTATGTTGCAGTTACGGATAGCATCAAAATCCGCTGCATAACTAAGTATATGGGCTTATATGTAGTCTGAAAAAATCAATAATATATTAAGGAACATATAACACCAGCAACCCCTGTCAACATACTTTAATTAGAGTGATTTCTAGTACCGTTCTAGAATCTACTCTACTCATTCTAGAAAATGCTACAAGTCACTAGGTACTTTCCCCCTGCTAAAGTATCTCTTCCGTCTTTTTATTTATCTATATCTTAGGCTGATAATAATATGTAAGTTGTTCCTAGATCCAACATATTTATTACCCTTATAATATGTTTAATAATTTCAACATTAAAGAATATTAAAGGCAAAACTTTGTCTTTAGCCTAATCTAATAATTACTCAAGATATAAAAAAAACTGCAAGTATTATTAGAACATTTGACACAGAGAAGAACTATCTTAGTTATTAATTTGTAACGTAAGCATTTGCTATTTTAGGAGTAAACTTTCGCGATTGTTTTCATCTTTTGCTTTAAATAAGAGACAGATTTAACAACACAATGAAAAGACAGATATTATACACGATAATTCTCGTCTGAGCATTGTAGATACCGCTGCGAATGCACAACGGTGTGTATTGCGCCAAGTAACGCGAAACTTCTGCATGCAACAACTTTTAATGAAATTCCGCAAAACTTGATGTTAATAACGAAACTTATTTTCGTATCTGAGTTATAAACTCTGTAGATTTTGAAGTAAGAAATGCGTTGCGTACGTTAATTTGTACCTTTATGATCAGAATGTCTAAATTTAAATTCGTTTACGAAGCAAAATGACTAAAAGGAAAGTCTACGTGGCAAAATACCTAAACAGTAATTCGTCTAAAGATGAAAATATCTAACAAGCAAATTACCTAAATTGCAATAATACCTAAGCAGCATATCGTCTAAAGATCAAAATATGTACCAATTGAAATGCTTAAATTGTACCTAAATGAACACACTTAAGTAAATAAATAGTCTGGAAAGTAGGTCTTTTCTTTCGGAAAGTGTTCATTAAAGCAATATGTTGAAATACTTTGGGAATATACTAGTTTCCGTGAAATTCACTTTGTCACAAATGTCTTTACCTCGTGCGTTGTAACCCAGGGAATGTGTAGCGTTCTACCTATTTGTAAAAGTATTATTTTATACTTTCAGAAGTTTCATAGATTACGCAGGAAACTTACAAACAAACAAAAATACCTCTTTTTTATATTAGTGTATATAACATACAGTGCTTTTAATTTTATATAAGGGGAAAGGATATTGCAAAAAAAAAGAGAATTTGAGAATTTGCAGAATATTTTTACTCAATTTTACTAAAATATTGAGATACTCTTCGTTTGCGCTGGGCCCGGGTTTTTTTTCTCATACTGCATAAGCATTGTCCTTTATTTTGTAATTAATGATTACTCGGACGCAATTTAAGATATTCCTTCTTCTTTAAATTTCAACTAACTACAATATATTTTTCTAGATGGCGTTTTCAACGCCTTCTCTCTGTACCGGTCAGTCAGCAAGCTGACCGCTCCTGGAACCGATGACGAAGTCGCCTGTATCCACGGAGTCCGAGGGTTGGCTACACTGGCACTCCTGGTCGCGCACAAGTTCCTACCTGTCGCCGTCATGCCTTACACCAACAGATTGAAGATCACGGAGGTGAGTCTGATCTGAACATAAGAGTATCTATTTTTTTTTTTTTTAATTTATTACCACATCAAAAAGTAACATTTTATATCTAAATAATAAATAACATTAGAAAACCACGAAGGTTTGTAGCAATGCTATTCACAGCTTAGTCGAAAACAATGCATAAATTGAAATAAGCACAAAGTAACTGGGTTACAATGTAATACAGTGTGTTACAGTGTAATTTATCTAATATTATATCCTACTGTCTGGCATTAGTTTCTAACAAGTCAGTCGTGGCGTTGCATCGCCTTCTCGCACTTTTCACGTTCTGTTGCTGTCCATGGGCTGTAGTGTTTATAATAGTCAGTCATTAAGTTCCATCAACGATCCTGATTTTTGAAACGGACACTACTTCTTACGCTATGGTATCAAATTAAAATGTTCCTTTTTCTCATATTCAAAGTCACTGATAACTTAATTGTGAGAATAAAAATTTTCGAATTATATGTATCTTAATAATCATATTGTAAATCAAGCAAAAAATATTATTGGGTCCTTACCTATGAAATTGACGTTTTTTTCTCACTTATTAATAGGTGTATTACTTCTAAAAGTCAATAACGGCTGTTAATATTATTATACACCTCTAATTAGGATTATGTTACTTAGGCTTCAGTAATAACAATGATTATTAATTTTGTGTCATTATCGCCCAATTTTTTTTAAAATTGACTAACTTTTTTGTTTTCGGATTTGTCCTTTTGTTTCATTGTAGCTTTGAAGGGACTTGATTTTTTTTTGTATTTAATGCCTGCTATATTTAGCTAGTGAAACAAACACACTACTCTACAATTTTTATAATGTTAAAATAAATGGATGCTAAGAAAATTAAAAAAACATTAGTATGAAAATTAAAATTTTATAAAATTGTCTTCATATAAAACGCCAATTTCATAGGCAAGGACCTAATGTTGTATATTTCATGTTACTTTTATGTCGAGATCAACGGTGAGATTCAAAAATCACTGGGCCCGGCAGTAGGACTTAAACAGGCTGATAACGGTACAATTTTTACAATTAGTCAGTTAACGGACTGCCACCAACACTGATGACGTAGTCGCCTGGCATTGCTTCTCCTTTTCACTAACTATATTGATATTATCTTTTAGAATTATTACTTTACCTTTTAAACTTTTACTAACTACCACCCGCTGCTTCGTTAACGCGATATTCAATCGCAAAGTAAAACTCCTAAAAGACTAGAAGTTAAGCCGACACAAAAATACTCCTCCTAAGTGCTAATCCAAAATATACACCAATAGCAGCTGTGTATTTCTGTCTGCCGTTTCAGTGTGATTTAAGCTTATACAAATAAAACATCCTTTCTTTGGACTTCTTTTGGATATTCAAGGTGTAATAATTAAAACAGTGATGATTCAGCTCTATAGCGTAAGAGACGGGCACTCGAAAAATTTGGCAAGTAACCTAATGGACCCAATATCTCCAACGGCAGCTAAACCGACCGCCCAGATTGTGAAAGGTACCTTTATCCCTATTCACAATCCTAGGGAAAATACTTCTTCACACTTGGAAATAATGTTCTTTTTATCATTTTACTAGCGACTTTTGTATTATAATTAGAAAAGAAAAAAAAAAGAAAAAAATGTATAGCATAGGATAATATGATATCGCATTCAAATATTATCAAATCATATATTATATAATTATTTAATTATTATTCATCTTCGTATTCATGTTATACAGTTGGAAGTACGAATAGGTTCTCATCTAAAATATTATATTGACTAATAATCTGGAGTAGGTAGTAATCATTTAATTATTGTAATGTTACATCAACTAAATAAGTCGGTTATATGACGTATGTCGCTGAAATGTGTGTCGGTTATTGGCTTTTCGATGAATCGTTACATCGCGTTTTTAAAGATTCTTAGAAGCAAGGCATCGTTGAATGAAGCCGTTTTTAAAGATTCTTAGTAGGTAGTACCTAAGGCTTCGTTGAATGAAGTTATCGATCGATGGTGTTCGTTGAAATGAAAATCGATCAGATGACTTTCGAATTCATATAGAAGACTCGCCAGTTTGTGATCACAAACTTATTCTAGAATAATACGCAATACACTTGCCCGATCTGGAAATTGTCAAATTCAAAGTCAAAGTCAATTTTTTTTATTCAAATAAACTTTCAGGTCAACAAATCGTCCAATTCAGGACGTCTAGTTTTAGCTGTGGAGAAGGATGGGCGCAAGAAACTCCACAGCTTTAAAATAAATAGCGACATTTACAACATTATATCGATAATAATCCTGGACCTCCGAAAATCAGCCATAGAGGATAGTGTTGCAACGCTTAATTGGGATCCTATCGATATGTCGCGACAGCGTTTCGGAAAGCCCTTTGACGCCTCGATTTAATGCTCTAAGCCTCGAATCAATGCTTGAATATTGAAACCATACATTAGTCATCTACGCTGATTTAAATTCTACAATACGTTTTTGTTGTGACGACTGACGTACTGATTTACACATAATACGTGACTAATGAATGCCACGCCAAAGATTACATCTTTGCTGTAACTTTGTGTAAGCCTATACAGACAACACTATAATATATAAACAGTAGCTTATAATATAATACTTTCCATAGAATAAATTGGAATAGAAAAGAATTTATATAAATGAATATGTAAATTATTGTCTAAAAATAAGAACACAACAATGTTTCTGTTAAGCTAAGTGATACATCGGGAGATTTACCAAGCTGACCCATGCTGCTGTCGACTTTTAACGATAAAATCGGTACCTAAAGCTTCAGCAGTGACCAAGAATGACAAAAGACAGTAACAACATGCAACGGTTGCATGCAACATGCATCTCTATCTATCTATAGCAGCACTTGTAGCGTCCGTCTTCGGACATAGGTATCCTCTCTGCTTCTCCACTCTTGACGGTCTGCTGCCACACGCATCCAGTTGGTGCCAGCTTGCTGCCGGATATCATCCGTCAATCTCTTGGGCGGTCGACCTCTGCCGCGGGTGTTAGCGCGGGGTCACCATTCTAGCGCTCTTCTCGCCCATTTATAAATGTACCTACAATTATAATTTTTTAAATTTTACCTGAGTATTAGTTCAGTCCAAAATTGTTTTAAAAAAAACAAAGTAAAATGATAAGAATTAGGTATTTGAAGCGTTTGGAAGCCGAACGGATTAATGCTCGATTTGAATCCGAAAAATCTTGGTTCAATCACCATAGCTCGATGAGACTCCTGCCGTGAACCCATACAGACAAGCGTTTAATTTTTTCTGGTAAAAAAAACATTAATAACTAACAAGAGGAGCTCGATGGCGCAGTGGTTAACGCGCCCGGTCTGCGATTGTTAAAGTCAAGCAGCTTTCACAAGGGCCGGTCATCAGATGGGTGACCAAAAATCTTTTAATCTCAAGCTTTTCCGAGCTTCGGAAGGTACGTACAACCCGGCTCCATTAGCTGTCGTTAACAACCACTAATCCACCGCACTGGGCCTGCTTGGAGGCTTAAGACCCCGTTCTCCTTGTGACTTATTCATCCAAAGAAAAGGTTCGTGCCCCAGCAGTGGCGACATATAAATAAATAAATAAATATAACGAGCTGGTTATTATGTACCTACTATTATCAGCCAATGAACTTTAATGTCACCATCGTCATTTAAATTTGGTTACAACCTAAGACGCATCGGTCCTTCGCGCCGGATCTCCCGGCTGAAATAAAATTTTGTTTGTCTGTTACCCCACTGCGGCCGTAACGTTGGCGGCGCTCCAAGCGTGTCGAGCGCGCGTGCGATTAACGAATGACTCATGTTATAGCGTTCTGCAATAAAACGACAAAACTCCAACGAGATCAAGGTTAGGTTCATGCTTTAATATGTACTATTCCGTTTTATTTGCTTACACTGATCCTGTTTTATCCAAATATTTATTAATACGTATAATTTGGTTCATATTTATAATCCAGTACGTGATTATATTTTACTTATTGCTGTACAACTGATCAGAGAAAACATAGTTGTTTACATTTGTCAAAAACGAATTCAACTATCTAATATTTTTTATTAAGTTTTAATAAACAATTTTGGTTCAAAAAATTAAATTTCAAGAAAAAAGACAAAGTGTTGAAAAAATTCCACGAACGGGATTCGAACCCATGACACGCCGGGTCAGGTGCACTGCCAACTATGCTATCGTGGCTCATCACTTTCAACAACTTTTATCAATACTTTGTCTTTTTTCAAATTGTAATTTGTTCGCAACAATATCTGCGTAAAGTTATATGTAAATAATCATAAATTTAGAGACAAGCATCCAAAGTAAACTTATTAAAATAATATTGTATCTTTTTACCTTTAAGAATCTTAGTCGTAGTTACGAGTAAAAGCTAAAAAATGTCATTTCAAAGCTCAACCGTGAAATATTAATTTTAGTCGAAGGGAAGGTCGCATGTCCCTTTTCCATTAAGCACTTTCATTTCCCCTTTGTGAGCAATTGCTAGTTTAATTGAGAAGGCGTTTCCAGTCACTATTTTGCTTCGTACCACTTTTTCCTGACTAAGTCACATTCTGACATTATTACGACCCTTTACAACTCTAAAGCGGTAAAAGAATATACATATATTAAATTAAAATACGTGTTCTTGTATACAGTACTGAACAGTACCTACCTACCTACTTACATGAAATAAATAGTCTCACTGTGACTACGGACGCTGTAACCGGTTAAAGTAAAAAAGTACTTTTAAATTAAACGCGAGAAAGATTTGTAAAAAAGTTTTATTTCAATTAAATAAATAAAAAACAAACAAAAATATAAGTAACATGAATTGTATCTACGTGTTAGTTAGGAAATAAGAAATACATTTTCCATTCCAACTTTATTTTCAAGTAAGGGAACTATTTACTAATAGCAGATTTTTGACAAATTGTACTTGCTTGCACACGTGTGCTTATGTAAGAAAATGAATAATTAATAGCAATCGTCTGCTACTAATTAGGTGACTCCTAAAGCAGTATAATTAAGTTTAACAATTCTACGAATAATTTAACAGAGTGTTCAAACTAACAGTTCAGTTGCTTCAATTATTTATAAATGTTTCATATCATTACTTTCTTTTTATTTCACATTAGGCCTAGGCTGTAGAACATTATTAATTTTGGACTTATTTAGGACCCTAGAATAAAAAATAGGAATGTATAAATCAACAGGAGCGAATTGGTTAACTATTTCTAACACATGGGAGCTTGGGCCATAACTCACCTCGTTGGCCTAATGCGGGTTGGTTTTTTTTAACGTTTACCACATTACGTCAACAACCGGGAGTAACGGCTTCACATGCCTTCTAAACTGCGAAGCACGAAAATCTCTCATTATTGGATCTGATTGGTCCAAACACAAGTTTCGATAGCCGTTCGTCGAAGTTTACTTAAAACCGTTAACCTCTTCGTGTTTGTAGATAAATATGGATAAATAGCACTAGTTTGATAGTATGGTAGACCACACTGATCTATTATTGTTTATTGTTTAGAGAGTGTAATATTTAAGAAATAAAAGTTAGTTATAGATGTAGCTTTCCCACAGCTGGGCAAAGGCCTCCATCATTGAAATCATATTATCGCTACAAATGCGGGTTGGTGATCGATCACAAACCCATTCCCAATCCAATTCTTAGGTCGTGTGTTTCGGATTTTTTGAGGCATACACCGGGTTTGCAACCAACCCGCATTTGGCAAGCTTGGTAATTAAGCCAAACCCAACTTTTGTAGCGATACGTGATTTAAATGGTGGGAATCAGTAGAACAATATACAGATTGTTACATAAAAACATAAACGCGTATAGATCCGTCAAAATTTTTTCTTTTCAATTAAGACGGAACGCTTACAAAATAATGTATTTTGTAAGCGTTCACTTTAGGCCAGCCTACGCTGCGTCTTCCGGTGCGCGGTCGCCACTTAAGAACTGTTCCCCCCAGTGGCCGTCAGTCTTACCTGGTGAAGGTCGGTCGGGTAGGCACAAAACCGGTCGTTGTGGAGATCCTTGGGGGAGCCTTTTGACCAGCAGTGGAGGCCTTTGGCTGAGACGATGACGATGTCAAGAGAACAATATAATAAGTCTTCCTCCTTCCTTTTTCCAGACAGTGAGCACGCCGCTGTGGTCGTGGTGCCGCGCAGGATGGGTGTTCACCGACTGCTTTCTGCTCCTCAGCGGGGCTCTGACCGCGCACCGCTCCGGGGACGATTCCTCCGCACCGAAGAGGCTGTTCTTCAGATACATCAGGTAGCATACTCTTCTTTTCTGAGAAGCTTGAGTAGCAAAGCGCTTCCATGTCGTCTCTGCAGTATCTGCTTAAAACGTTCCACTGTTGGGTACGCCATGTACTGATGTAGAATATGGGTCACTGACTGGTTCAATGCGGATGTATGGATTAGGGTTTTGACGACTTTCCATGTCACGAAAACAACGAGGACCTGCGCGGCTTAAAGTGCATTATGAAGAATGGAAAAGCTCGAGGGATTTTGGTTTGGTCACCCAACATTTTAAAAAAAATAAACAAAAAAAATGTACAACAACTATTAAAATCATCACCATCATCATTTAGCGCCATCTTTATACAGAAGTTTTTTTTACTATTAAAATAAAGAAAAAAAATGTGGTAAGCCAGCATTGCAAAAGTTGCTTATAACTTGCGAGATGTAGCCTAATTGTGTTAAAAATATATAGGGTCTAACAATATCAATAAGCGAACATTTAAGGGGAGCATCTATACATCACACTGAGCATGCTCACCAAATTTGGTCCAAAATTACAGGCTCGTTACCGAGATAATCAACAAAACATTATCATAATTCACCAAAAAATACACCCTTTCTACACGCACGCACACAAAGATGTGTGTGTATGAATGTCATACAATGGTTTTTCAATTGTGTGCGTGTATCTGTACAATCTTTTTAATGACGCTTGCATGCGTGTTAGTAAAGATACAGCATGTTTCATGATGTGCATTATTTTAATTGATTTAGTTTGTTACAAAACATAACTTTGAAAAATCACTATAAAACTGGAGCCCATTTTTTGTCATTGTATTCAGAATGATGTATAGATACCGCCCCTAAACGTTCGGTTATTGATTTTGTTAGACCCTGTATATCTTATTATGTTCATAACAATAAAATAACGCAGTAACTCTGTTTAGTTATTTGAATTGCAGCAAAAGGTCGACATATAAGTCGGGTTTTTGTTTCTACCCGCTAAAAGTGCTAAGATCTAGCATGTTATTACAATTGAAGAAGCGGTTTTTACAACAAAACGTCAATAAGCGACTTGACTCATGTTTGCCACCCAATATTAAAACTAATTATTGCGTAACACCGACTTGTGTTTGTGACCAATTGTAGATATTCGTAGAATTTTTTATTAGATAGTACTTAATAGAAATTTTATGGCAACATCTAAATAATGTTTATTAACTTGACCTCGAGTACGACGTGTTACACACGTACACACGTAGTATACACGTAGTATTTCCCTTTTTTAGAATAAGTTCGCTGTACTACTGTAACTAATTATTTAAATGTTAGTTTGAATGTTTGTGTTAATTCTTTAGTGGAATGCCATAATTACCAGTACAATTCTAAACTGCTATAAGTAGGTAAATAAAGTCCACTACAATAACAGAACATAAAAAAACAACACCTTTTGTAGAATAACAATAAAAAATGAGTATTGTGTGTTATGCTGATAATCATGTTACATAATTGCATGGAGGCTTCCGAAAAAACAGAAACACGTGATCGGGATATACTTAGCGCACGACTTTTTCTCCCTTTTCGATCCATACAACAAACACATATTATATACACTACACATTGAACTATCCAAGACACCGTACGACGAGTACTAAGACCCAGTTTACACGCACGCCTTAACCTGGGCGCCTATTCTCCCAAGACATGACCAGCAGCGGATAAACAGAGGTCCTAAAAGCTATTAGACGCATCCTAAGGTCTTTGGTGGGTGACTAAATTAATATATCCCTAGCTCTTTTTGTGCTTCGGAAGCCACGTACTACTTGCAAAACTAGTGGTCTGAGTTGTCGTTAGATCACATAGGCCCTGCGTGGTGGGATATGCTACTGCTCATATGGGAGGGCCTGGATTCTAGCTTGGGTACTGTAATGATAATAAAGGCTAGCTTATCTTCCAGACATTTGATTACGCGTAGTAAAGCTCAGCAGGACAAACATTTATTCATATCTTCAATTGTCACAATTCTGCTTGGTTGAATGTTTTGTCCCTATACTTCCAGGTTAACGCCAGCTCTGCTCGCCGTGGTGTTGTTCTACGCTTACGTGTGGGATCACGTGTCCGACGGCCCCATGTGGGGTACGCTGGTCACCAAGAACGCTGAGGTGTGCCAGGAAGGCTGGTGGTGGAACATGCTGTACGTCCAGAACTACTTCGGCTTTGAAGACATGGTGAGACTCTCTTTTTACAATTTATAATTAGATTTTGCTATTTTAAAACGTCCATCCTAAATAGTGTGTCAATGGCCTGACTTTGTCAATTTTCTGATAATCTTAATGTCAATAACAGGCTACACACTATTAAGATGTAATGAAATTAGCATACTTGATACCCTGGAATGTTTCTAGTCTTCTCCTAAATGGCCGAAAACTTTACTCTTATTATTTAAGTAATTCATAGCTCACTTTAAACTTTATCTGGAAATAACTAGAAATAGCCCGAATCGGTTACATAAGATCACCATTAGAGATTCTTAATAACGACTCTCGACTTCATTGTTTAAATGATTGTCATGCCTTATGCTGTTCATTTTACACAACAGTTAATAATAAGGGAGCAAGTTAGTTCTTCTATCCACCATAGCCGATAGGGGCGGTGTGGAGAGGAGATTTATTGAGTCATTTAGGCTACCAATAAGCGGGAAGTAAATGGGTAAAACCAAAATCTTATTGGTTGTTTTTTACATATCTATTGGCATTGCGAAAGTTGCACAATCACAACTCGAACGCTCCGCACCTTCTCCGCTTAACGCGGAAGGCTTAACTTCGTTCAAATTACCACAAATTTTGCAATCAACTTAAATCCCGCATTGATTACCCATTTGTTCTCAGTGTGCGCCACAAACCCACCAACTGGCTTTGGACATGCAACTCACCATCATCGGCAGCATGATCGCGTGGGCCATACAGGCCAAGATACCGTTCGCCAAGTTGACCATACCGATCATCATGGGTCTGACCACCTACTCTAAATACAGCACTGTGCAGGAACATAGGCTTACCATGTTGGCTTATCATGGGGTCAGGTAAATATTGAATTTCATGCGTCTGAATAAATGAAATTATAATTAATGACGGTTTAAAGGTTATTCTCTCTGTCAAGAGCCATGAATTATTAACGTAATTATTATTCGACTTACGTAAGAGTTTTCTACAGTGTTTCCACAGCATTGCCTTTTGGGTTCGCCCTGTTTATAATTTGAGGATGTAAGTAGGTATCTATTTGGTATGATTTGATATATCCGTCAAATCATATCATCGCAACGATGTCCATGGCCGGCGATGACCACTTCACCATCTGGCAGGTCGGCAACACAAAAGCATAATAATAACAAGCATAATATAAATAAAGTAAGGGCGGTAAGAAAAGGGAAGCCAAGGGCTAAGAGGTTGCGGCTTTCAAATGTTCCCGTGCAAAGATTGTGAGCAACACTAACCTGCCCCCAGACCGCCTAACCGATCGCTTTGACTACGCGTATAGTTTATGACGTCATTTTGGTATCTCGCACCGCCTATGAAAGCAATATCAAAAGCTATAGCCTTTAGCAGCAGCTGCAGCTGGTTTATCCTCAACGCGCCGAAGCGCCGCCGCACCAATACACCGCGAAGTGGACGATGCGCGGGCGCGCGCAGAGCGAGGTAGCTACCACTATGGTTTAGTGCTGCTACCCTATTCACACAGAGAAACAATAAAAAGCGCGCAAACAACACCTCTGATGTTGATGATGACCATGGGCGGTTTTAACAACTCACCATCAGACGGCCCGCCTCCTCGCTTTTAATATAAAAAAGAAGATAAAATAAGATGTAATTGTTAAGTACTTGCAATAGTGTTCTTTCGACTGTGAGGGTAGTAACTACACAGTAACGTTATACCGCTGGCTTGCAGCGTAAATCACAAACTACTAGAAAAATTCGCATGAATCTTCGGGGTCTCGGTAGCTCAGCGGTTAGATCCGGACCGGTTACCCAAACGTCGTTGGTTCGATTTCCACTCGAGCTTCTTGAGACTGGTTAATTATTTCTAGTAAAATTTTATCATGTCTCGTATATATATCTAATGAAAGCAAAATTCAAAATAAAAAAAAAAAAAATATTAAAGATATTTACGTTAAGACACGTCAAACGAATCTTCTACAAAGAAGATATTATAACAAGTATAAACATAGTTTTTATCATTATAATTTCCAATGATAAGCCTACCACCGTATTTCCTTGTTAACATGACTCAATAAAGAAAGGAAGGTAATATAAGACATGACTTGACATGACATGACTTAATAAGTGAAGGTCGCAGGAAGCCGCTGGATGCAAGCAGCACAAAACCGGTCGTTGTGGAGATCCTTGGGGGAGGCCTTTGTCCAGCAGTGGACGTCTTTTGGCTGAGATGATGATGATGATGATGATGACTCAATAGTTAATTACTCAATTAATTAAATATATATATTCAAATGCAAACAAATTACCAACGCACACAATATAACATGCACATAACATGCGGATATCATGAATTAATTAACGAGATTTATACCAACGTTTTAATGTTAAATTCGTAGCGCCACACGCGTTTCTTGTTTTCCACAAAACTATACTTGATTTTA
Organism: Eudonia lacustrata; assembly: GCA_947562085.1. Lineage (NCBI taxonomy): Eukaryota > Metazoa > Arthropoda > Insecta > Lepidoptera > Crambidae > Eudonia > Eudonia lacustrata. The sequence goes on from OX387316.1 coordinate 4,781,087, forward strand.
ATGATAGAGGTCTTTGCCCAGTATTGGGATAGATTAGACAATTGTACTACGTTTTAGTCCTTGTTTTTTTTTACCGGAGAATCGTCAATCTGGCATGCTGTTATTTTTATATATTCCCAAAATTAGGTATCAATATTTTTTCTTTCACGTTTTTTCCACAGATACAGGTAGGAAAAAATTATTGAAAAAACTTGTTGCGAGTAACTACCTACTGCAAAACTGATAAAAACAACATAGACCGATTCTTAGTAACCCTTAGTTAAAAACGTAAAAGATGTAAATGTTCTTTTTATTTAACTGATTTTATCTTTGAACATTTTTGTATAATTAATGTTTTTCCTGTTGTTCCTAAATAATCTAAGATGGTTCTAATAATGCGTTCATCGCGATTAGATTGCCGTCTATGAAAAGCTTTGCCTTACGATTATTTCCCGAAACAATATTCTCTCGATTCTTCCAATAACACCACCTACCTAGATACTTGGTAAATACAATACAATAGCATTGCTTCACTATGGAGTGAAGCAATGCTAGTGTATTGTCTGTGCCCTCAGCCCTCAAAACAATCATTTTAGCCGTCCTTGTGCCCTCAGAACAATTACTAGTTTTATTGTATGTTATATGTAAAATAATTAATAAATGGTTAATAATTAATTTTATTTTAGTTAAATGTAACGAGGAGTATAGCAAATAAGTGCGTGGTGTCTTGCGTGTAGGGTTAATAGAAACGAGTCCAGTACTTTATAGTAAGTTTGTATTGCAATATCTACACACAATACTTTAGAGGCATACACACAATGCAAGCTATATAAATAAAAGATTGTAAGCAAAAGTATTAAGTAGTGACAGGGCGAAAGAAATAATGCACTACGTAAATCCGATTATAGCAAAGGTGCGCGCGCAGGCGGCACAGGTTTCGCGTGGAAGGTGTGGCTGCGGACTGGCGGCCGGCCGATCTCATTGTGCGCTCCATACATTGCACCGTCCAGCCGCTACTTAAGCAGCATACCGCGGCGATGCTTGATATCAATATTTAATTATAATAATATATTTGTTTTGTACGTGTGATGCATGAATGATGAATGAATAAATTATAAGTGTATATATAGATAAATATGAATTATATTTATATGTTTATTTGCAATATATATATGTTAGAAGAATGTATATGTATGAAATTATTATTATTATTATGTATGAAGTTAAATAAGTATAACTAAGTATATGTATAAGTATAAGTCACCTACAACACTCCCCTCCAGTCATCTAAGTAGGGGTACACGAAATCAAGCCCGCGGGTCATTTCATCGACGAATCTTTGAAATGTTTGACTTGAATTTCGTAAACCAAAAGTCATACGAGGAAATTCGAACAACCCGAAGACACAATTCGCATGCGCGCTCCGACAGACAGTGTGCCTGAGTGATTTCGTCTCGTCTCCATCTCCGTTGCGCTTGTTCTTAAAGTGCACCATAAATAAAGCAATGGCCAAAACTAGTAATTGTTCTTAGGGCCATAAGGACAATTACTAGTTTTGGCTATTTGGGACTTAGAATAGGGATGCTAATGCACCTGAGTGATGGTTGCTCGCCCGGAACAAAAGTAAAATAGACTACATAGGAGTACGCGTGCTGCTCTCCGGAGTCACCGCTGTACTGTCTCGAACATTCTATCGCGCACTGTTGATGCCTACATACGCACGGGAGGAGACGCGAGGGAGGAGAGCGCGACATCATCGAGGCGAGCATCGAACCGGTTGCCACGGGCACCCCCCGCTGCCAACCCCCGGCCGGCACCGACTACCGACCGGACGACACTCGGCTTTCGGACGGCACTGACTACAATCGCGACCCTCTTATTACAATACTATCTGTTTGTCCGGGAACTACCCTTTTGTAATTTGTTGGTATTAAACCACCCTATGATATACAGTCCGCCTTTAATTAAGTCTTCGGACCCTTAACACGCACAAATAAATTTAATGACTCGTTTCTTTGTCGCACTTCCAAAAGATGGATTAGTCTACCAGCACATGTTTTCCCTCCTTCCTATGACATGAGGTCCTTCAAACGAGGCGTGAAGAGGCTCCTTGTGGGCCGGCAGGGCGAGGGTGACTGATGCTGCGTTGTTTTCACGCTGCACCAGTTGTCCTTGCGTTTGGACTCCGTTTCCACTTAACATCAGGTGGAGTGGAGTCATTTGCCAAACTATGAATAAAAAAAATACACATACGATTGAATGAAATAGATGACAAGATAATGGGAAACTCTTACGTGGATATTTGAAGAAAGATACCATAATCATACCAATTTTTTGAACACAAGTTTGCTTCGCGGCGCGCTATGACTGCAAAGGCTTATAGTAACCTTTGTGTCTAGTGTTATTGACACGACAATTAGCACCTATAACATCACCATCATCAGATAATTTAATGTTGCCACTGCTGGGGCCCAAGCCTTGCCTATGGCTGGCAACACCACTAGGAGAACGAGCCTTATACCACTACATGGGCCTATCATAGATTGGAGGTTGTTAACGACTGCTAATGCAGCCGGGACCATCGTCATTACGTGCATTATAAAGTGGAAGAGATCGAGCTAATACATTTTTAGGCATTGGTCTTTGCGACCGTTGCATAAGTTCAGAAATCGCAGACTGCGCCATCGAGCTCCACCATGGTGTCTAATATACGTTTTACCTCTAGTTTATCTTTTCCCCTCAGTGTGAGCCAGCTGTACAGAACTGCGAGGCTCAGCTACACCTCGACGCTGCACCGATCCTCGGCGTACCTGATAGGCCTGAGTCTGGGATTGCTCTTGAGAAAACCATACCAACATGGCAAGGTAACTGTAGACTTTAACTGAGAAAGAATACAGGGTACAAACTGTTCATAGGCAAATATAATAATTTTATTTTATATAATATACTTTTTTTTTGGCGACCTCGTTGGTCGTGTGGTTTGTACACTGGTTTTCATGGTGTCGCCATCTTTGAGGTCCCGGGTTCGATCCCCGGCGGGCAGTTTAGATATTATTGTTTTTCTAAATTGTCTCGGGTCTGGGTGTTTTCTATGTATAATAAGGTATGTATTTAAGTAGTTTAAGTATGTTTATCCGTTGTCTAGTAACCATTTAACGAGTTTCATAACGAAGCTTCTTTTGGGCTAGATAATTGAGATGGTGTGAGTGTAAGAAAGATTTTATTTTATTATTTAATTTAATTTCGATAGAATTTAAAACATGTAACATACTTGTAATAAGCGCACAGCCTGACAGAAATCAGATAAGAATAAATTTTATTTAGTTTTTTTTTAAATCCATTTTATAGAATAGGTATATTTTTTTAATAAATATTAATTAAGAAAATGAGGTAAGTAGTTCATTAAGTAGGCTGATGATGGTAAACATTCAGACATGTTTTTTGAGATTGGGGCTCTCTTATCTCTATCTGCCGAAACGAGGAACACACTAATGTTACTTACCAACATTGATGTAACGGCGACATATTTCAATAAGATGGAGGTAGCTATGAATCGAACCCGGGACCCCTGGGTCTAAAACCAGTGGTCTTAAACACTAGACCACAGAGGCGGATAAAATCAGTTTCGAAATTCATAAGATTCTTATTTATGTATTATCCTTATTATTTTTGATATTTGAATAGAGAACAACAATTTAGTCTCATATATATTATAGTAACTGACTTCAAATCGCACCGAATCCCCGCAATGCGGGTTCGGTATTCGGTTTTTACGAGAATGCCAATATGGCCGGCCGTCTGTCATTGTGCGACAGGATGCCACGCCGGCATCGGATAGTGAGGAGAGGAAAAAGGGACCACCACTCGACTTTTATAGATTGGAAAATCAAGCTCTTGTTAACGAAGTGTATCGATCAACCGTCTGACTGAGGTTGTATTCACGTAACGAGCTTCTAGGGTACCCCTAGAATGAAATAGAGTATGGGTAGTAAAGTTACTTATAAATCATCATCAGACCAATATATCTTAGTTACTGCTGGGTTCAGACCTTTTCACGTAAGCATAATAAAGCAAAAGGCCTAATATTGTGGGTTAGTGGGTTTTTAAGTGCCGTTTAATGAGTACCATCTTACAACAATAACCGAACGAATATGGGGGAGTTAGAGGGGTTTGAATTTGGTCACCCACCGCTGACCCGCTATCAAGTAGTTTGCTTTACTTGCAAGATAAGAACTCAAACGCGCAAGCCGGTGCATGATGCACCGGCTTGCGCGTTTGAGTTCTATATATTCTATATATATATATTCTATAGGGTCAAAATAATGTCTTTGTAAAGTCGAAACTAAAATAGGCGGTTTAATACGGTTTTGAAAAATTATCTAAAATTTGTTTTTAACCGAGTATTAATGTAAAACAATGATGGATTAGAAATCGTTAAGTGTCCGTGAACGGGTATGCAAAATGCAAATGAAAATAAAAATCAGTTCAATATCACTTTTGAAATTCCCGCAAGAAGTCCGCGTGAGATCTCAGTAAAGCCCCACCTTCTGTTACTGATACTCAAGGGCTTCTGTAGGAGGGGGGAGGGGGGGGGGGGGGGTGAATATCATTTATCACTACTTATTTCTATTGTTGTTGTAAATTGTTTGAAATAACCTATAAAAAATATTATTTGGCACTCGCTAAATGTGCTGACCATACCCAGCCATTAATTAAGGTAAAAAGGACACAAATTATTCCATGAATAGCACCTGTGGAAAATATTGGTGGGTATCGCTAGTGGAATAACACAGGTGCCATTGAGGCCTTCGCTTCGTGGAATACGTCAAAAAATAGCTTTAAAGGTTACACATTGGTAATCCCTATAATTATCTAATATTAGGAAACCACAAACTTAAACAAGAGTGACGAATCTATTACCCACTAAGATTTGATCTTTCCCAACCTCTTAAGTGTGCGGTCGTATGACACTTACATGTTAATTTATTAACTTCATACCACGATACGGTCCTTAGTTGTATCCCTCTGCTTGCAAAAAAATATTTGATGGAAATTCCTAGTGAAAAATGCCCATTGTGGAATAATCATTACTCATATAAAACGGATGTGTGTCACATATTGTTCTTTGTCAACCTCATGCTAATAAGATTGACCCATAGATCCGTTACTAATGAGTTTTATTACAGTATCGGCTACTTATATAGGTATCAAGTTACTGGCGGAGTTATGAGGATGATTTCTCCATGTGGTAACGCTTATGTTAGAGGTCTAAGCACTAGGTCTGAGGTCTAGTCTAGTCGGTCTGATAACCAGAAGTTTTACTACCATCAACTATTTCTAGGATCAGTGTGTTGCCATAACAAAAATGTTAGTAGTATTGTTAAAATAAGACTGCCAGTCCCTTAGTAGTCTAAGTTCCCAGAAAACTCTAGGAAATTCTGGTAATCACGGTTCTGGAATTTTTTGTACGAATATATGATTCGGGTTTATGCTTTCGAAGGGACGTGCGGTTGTTAATCTATACTAATACATATTATAAAGAGGAAACCTTTGTATGTATGTATATGTATGTTTGCAACGAATAAACTCAATAACTACTGGACCGATTTAAAAAATTCTTTCACCACTAGAATGCTATATTAGCGCTGAGTAACATAGGCTATATTGAAAAAAAAATGTCCACCCGTGCGAAGCCGGGACGGGCCGCTAGTTAATGATAAATTGTATTGTTTCAGATTGTCCTGGCTTTAGGCTGGTTGGTTAGTGCTACATCGTGGGCCTTAGTCTGGTGGGCTGGTCTAGACGCAGGTTCGACGCAGTACCGGTACAGCGCAACATTCGCCGCTCAGTACGCTTCATTCGCTCCGATTGCTTCAGCTGTTGCGATTGCTTGGGTGATTTACACAGTGCAAGGAGGACAGTGTGGTAGGTGGCGTTCTATTATTTTGTACCCTTGTAAAATAGCTACAAAGTCTATTCGATAAAATGATGGAAAGACATGCTGATAGTTGTCGCCCGCGACTTTGTTCGCGAAGATAAAAAGTATCCTATGTTCTAGTCCGGGTCATGGTCTGTCTATGTGCAAAGTTTCATCCAAATCCGTTCAGCCATATTCACGTGATGCGCGGTCAAATAAACAGACTCGCCCGATTTTCTAGATTTCAACCATTTCGTGTGTAATAGACTTTTAAACTATAATATAAATATTTACTGATGATATGTCTCAATAAAGTGCAGATCATTGATAATTTTCAGTTTGTAGTGTTAAAATTGCTTATTACTAAGGTGAGATGTCAAATATTACACATCATATGCGACTACTGGGCCCTATTTCTTGAAAGTATTCGTTTACAAGTATATTAGTTACTAGCGGCCGCTCACTCGCGGTTTCATCCGCGTGGTTCCCGTTCCCGTGGGAATATCGGGATAAAAAGTATCCTATGTATTTATTAATTCAGGTTATAAACTATCTGTATGCTAAATTTCATCCAAATCCATTCAGTAGTTTTTACGTGAAAGAGTAACAAACATCCATCCATACTTACAAACTTTCGCGTTTATAGTATTAATAATTCATATTTTTATTGTCTCACGTCAGGTGTACAGATATTAACTTATAGGTACATTATAGGCATGACATGAACCCTGTTAGGGCACTACAATATTTAAAATTTATTTTAAATTACTTAATATTACATTTATTTTATATTATATTTATTTTAAATGACTTAAGTTATTCCAAAATCACATTAAATAAAACATTAAATTATTACATTTCATTACTCATAATAATACGATTAGAATTAACAATACAATTAGTAGGATTAGTGAAAAATTTACGAGTTCTAATTTTCTGTTTCTCAAAAATAATGATTAGACTGGTAAATAATCAAAGACTGGTAACTAATACTGGTAGACTAATAAAAACTATTAATCTGGCTTGGCTGAATGCATCTACTACCCATGACATCTTACCTATTAAAAAAAGCGGGAAAAATTCCCGCCACTTTTGTATAATGTATATTATAGGAATATTTCTTTTGACAAAACCGTAAAGCGGATTGTTGCTTTAACTTATCATATATTTTAAAATGGATCTCAAGTTAATGGTTCTAAGAAGCATGTTAGTATTATTAAAGTATACCACTTGATTAACAGCTCGACACACACTTGCTTTTGATACACCATGCATATCAGCTACTGCGTGGTACTGTGCCACAGAATAACTAATAGTACTGTGCTCCCGTACCCATCCAATGTAGAGCAACTAGAGTGATTAGTTTTGGTGGCAAGGCCTGGCTTCTCTCGGTCAACCGTTGCAACCCCGGCCCAATAACTTCAATCAGCTCTTCCATTTTTGTGCTTGTCAAACGAAATCTTTCATTAAACTGGAACGTAGATTCAAATAGTTCGTACGTATTTCTGTTCAAAAAGGCTCGACGATGACGGCGAATTATTATTAAACCTTCTTCACCGTCGGAAACGTCCGAATCGGTCCACATTTTATAAATTTGTTTTGTAAAATACACTAATAGTTTCAACTAATATTTTTTACAAACCTTCCGAGACTAATAGCTTTATTTCTGTATTTTCGTAGTGTAATTTTTTCTTTTTATTCACGAAACCAAAACCCAATTGACTCTAATAATATTAGCTAATATTTATTAGTTGGTACCTAATAACTAATATTTTATTACTGTAGCTTCCAGAAACGTACACTAGTAAACTTGTAAAAAACATTAGTTCATGGACTAATATTACTAGTTTAATAAGTTTCGAGAAATACGGCCCTCCCTGTAAGGCTCGTTCATTTTTTTTCTATTACTCTTTTCGCCTTGGTGGCCGAGTGGCGTATCCTCGGCCCGTTAACTGAAGGTTCTTGGTTTGATTCCCAGGCCGGGCAAAGGTTGTTGTTGCGAAATTTCGGTGCCATAGCCCGGGTTAGTGATCACACGAAACCGCAATAGTTGTAGTGATGAATACATTTGAATGGTGAAGGCCTTTGCCTAACAATGGGACAGTACTAAGCTAGTACTTACTTATTACTTGTTATCGGTTTTAAAGTACCCATTATTGAGTGTACTACTCTCAAGCTTAGGCGCAGGCCACATATAAATAGCGCCGGGCGCGGATATGGCACGGGCGACTTCCTCTTCCATTAAAATTTCATACTAAATGCATGGAAATAAAGTACAATTTAGGACACACAGTATGTCGTAGCTCTGACGTGGTTATGATGCGCCATTTCGGCGCCCGCGACTCGTTTTTTTTTCAATGCAGTTAGTATGAAATTTAAATGGAAGAGGAAGTCGCCCGTACTATGTCCGCCTCCGACGCCATTTATATGTGGCCTGCACCTTAGGTAAAGTAAGTATTAAATTAAGTAACGATAAATATATTTTCTTATCCTATACAATTATAGATCTCATTATTATAATACCAATAGTTTTTATTGAACTTTGATAAGGTAAAATAGAATAAAATACTTTATTGTACACATAAAAAAACACATACATGTTACCAACAATTTAAAATTAAAATTGGAGTCGTATAAAAGGCGGCCTTATCACTAAAAGCGATATCTTCCAGGCAACCTAGGGATGGAGAGGATAATATAAATAAAAATAAAGGCGTTGAAAAAAGAAAAAAAAAGTGTACAGTAAATACTTTATTACTTAAACATAATAACACATATATACACACATACATATATACATACATACATACAACCATATAAATATGTAGAACATTTGTACATACCATTTAAGAACAAAAAAATAAATAGTGGACTAACAGTAGAATTACAATGACAGATAGTGATCTTTGACGAGTTTCTTAAAACTTTGCAGAGACTTCGCACGTCACAGGCACAGACAAAGCATTCCACAGGCGAGCAGCATGGGCCGTAAAAGATTTGTCATAGAATCTTGTTGAATGCAATGGAATCTGCAAACTAAAGTTCTCCGATGATCTCAGATACCTACAAAGTTATCATCAGCATCAGCTCATTTTTATGTCCCCTCTGCTGGGGCACGAGCCTTTCTTATGGATGATAGGGAGAATAAGAATAAACCATAAACCACCACGCGGACCCAGTGCGGATTAGTGGTTGTTAACGACTGCTAAAGCAGCCGGGACCAACGGTTTTACGTGTCTTCCGAAGCACGGAGGAGCTCAAGATGATATATTTTTGGTCACCCATCTGATGACGGGCCTTTGCAAAAGTTATTTAACCTCAGCATTCGCAGACCGAGCGCGTTAACCACCACATGAGTAGATATATGTATATATATATGCATGATATATGTATATATATCTACTCATGTGTTACCACTGCGCCATCGAGCTACAAAGTTATAATAATACTATACTAATTAATTTGGTTAATTTAGTATGCGTATCCTAGAGCTCAAAATAATGATCGCGTGAATTCGTGAGACGTCATCTTGGTCCTGTCATGTTAAATTGCGCCGCCCGCCCCGTCAGCAACTCGCTTAACGTCTCAGTAGCCAAAATTTTGACGCAAATGACGCGAATGACGTCACGCCAGGCGTATTTTATCTTTACGAAAACAACACCGCGTGTTGATATTTACGAATCATATTTGAAAAAATATTCTGAAATAATTGGTAGTGCTGCAGAAAAAAAATCAATTTCATATTATATATCTTATGTTTAATTAATATCTCAAAAAAATATGAAAAAAAAGAACATACCCAACCCACCATCATTGGTATAGCTAGTTACCTACAACATCCAGCGAGTATATAGTTAATTTACTTTACTTTATTTCTAGAATGGCTGTCTCGTCTGCTGAGCTGTCGGTTCCTGGCCTTCATCAGTCGTCTGTCCTACGCGCTGTACCTGAGCCAATTCATTGTGTTTCTCACCAAAGCGGCCACTGTCAGAGCATCCACGGAATTCACCATGATGAGCTTGGTAAAACAACAAATTTTTATATTTTTGTTCTAAAATACTTAACATCTATCAGTCATACAGAATATATTTGAGTAAAGAGAAAATGTGCAAACTGCCCTTGCCTTGCCCGAACTAGCTCGGGATAGAGATAGGTAGAAGGGGGGAGGAGTGGCCATTGTCCTGCAGTGGGAAAGTAATGGCTGATAAAGCCAATAATATATATAGAGAAAACCGGCTTCTAGCTGAAAAAAAAACCACATTCACAAATAATAATATTGGTATTCAAGTTTTGATGATGAGAATGTTGTGTGTTGAGTCCTATTTATAAAATATAAACTTTTATTAATATTTTTGTGGTTTTGAGTACCGACTGAGGCAAGACGTATTTTAGATCATTACATAAATACGAATTCTATTGGCCATTTTACCTTATCATATCAATATTATATATGTATTGAAGATTTAAAAAAAATGCCTTTCGTCAGTATATTTTGAAACTTGAAAAGATGAATACTTTATTTGCCTAACAGCTTTAGATAGGTATACAGATAGATTCTTTAATGCTCACACAACAATGAGAAAAACAGCTAAACAAATTGTTACAGGTAACATTATGTGTAGCTGTTCCTTTTATTATCTTCCTTACTAAATTTAACTTTTCTTATTGATGATCTATATTGTTTTGCTCAACAGATTGACGCTCACGAGATAACATTCGTGCTTCTCTTATCAATTATTTTAACTTTGACATTCGTCATTCCAATGCAATCACTACACAAACTATTTTCTTCATTAACAATATCGGAAGTAACAGAAACAAACAAGGAAGCAGTTGAAGAAACAGATGCTCAAGAAGGTATAGTAGAAGTGAAGGAAAACACACCAGAAAAGCTTGAAGAAGATATAGATGAAGTCATTGATATACCACCGATTAGAAGTAGGCAGCATTTTGTAGCTCACAGGGAATTGTTAGAGGAAATTCCTGAAATGGATGTGGAATTCGAGATGCAAAGGGAAAGGAATGAAGGACTTGAAGAAATATTAGAAGAAGAAGAAGATGAAGAACAAGAGGAAAGGGAAGAGGATGATGATCTAGAAGTCATTGAGGAGGAACAAGGCGGGGAAGATGACTTGTTAGAAGAGAGAGATGCAGCTCTTCAAAGGAGGTTACCCCGACAGGACGACGACGACGACGACGACCAAGATTTGAACGAATGGGAGTGGACGACCAACGGTAATGGTCGTTATGGAGCTCAATATTATCGGTACTCTAGGTAACGTTGATAACCTTATTCAATAAAATCCTTTTTTGTAAAAATCTTTTTATTTTTATTACAATTTAAAAAAGTATGATTATAAACAATGATAAAGTCTATTAAACACGAAAGGGTTGTGCTTCTTTACACCTCGTTTAAAGGACCCCATGTCAAGAAGTACGTGCCTTCCATTCATTTATGGTGCGACATTCCGTTAGTATAATTTTGTTGAGAACAAATTACAATTAAGAGCTTCTTGGCGGGAAAGTGAAGAGCCATGTCTGCCGTTTTGATTTATTTTCTAAAATTTGTGTTATGTTGAAATAATGTTGGATTATTAACCGTTAAGTGTTCGTGAGTGTGCATGAGTGTTGGCAAATGAAACTAAACAGTGCAACAGCACTTTTCAAATTCTCTCAAGAAGTCCGCGTGAGGACTTAGTGAAGCCCCACATCTTTACTGAGATACTCGATTGGGGGATATATCATTTCTCACTTCTCATTTCTATTATCATTCATCATCATCAGGAAGGAATTTATAATATTTATTTATGTATTACTTGTAAGAAAAATTACTTTAACACTGGCCAAATGTGCTAATCGCACGCAGCCATCAACTAAAGGAAAAAAAATACAATAAAAAAAAAAGGAATAGTGTTGGAAAATATGCCAAGTGTCTTGTAATGTGTGTTGAATGGGCTTAATCCAGTACATACCCGACATTCACAGACCGAGTATCATCTTAAAATCTTTTCTTGATATTTCAAATGCCTTTTGTAACTCCAGATTCAAAGTAAATGCAAAAATTTGTATTTTTGTCTTACATTGGACCAAACATATCCCGTGATAATATATAATTGTTGCGATGATTCTTTGTGGCAGATTAAATTTCATGCAGAAGTAGCCGCGGGTGGAAACTTGTTCAATAAAATGTCTAATAAAATTAGACCGGTTTAGTAAAACTTTATTTAAGTGATATTGAAAATAGATAAAAATTTGAAAATAAAATACGAATTCCAATAACCTTTGCGGATTTTCTTGTATGCTAATTAGTCAACACTAGCTTTTTCAAGGACACTTAGTCCAATTTAATGAACACTTGCACTTTGGACTCGGTGGACTGTTCCAAATTAGACATTTTCAAAATATTATAAGTAATTTTAAATATGGTAATTTTTTTTTCTGAATGTTAAGGTAGATTAATTTATTAATCAAAATATCACAATCGATCTAGAGTTCTAATAACAACTTGTTTGTGCTTTTTTCATCGTTTTGATTTTTTAGAGCAAAGCTAGTTAACTACAAGTCGCTCCAAATCAAGCCAATACTCGTAGAACTGACGGTTTTTTCGCTTTATAAAAGTGAAACTTCATTTTACCTGCTTGCTCTACCTACTTCTGATTTAATGCCATCGCACACTGGACGACTTGTCGCTGCATCTAGTCGCCGCGTCTAGTCGCGACGTGCACGCGCACACACGACGAAGGTCGCGCGATAGCAGTGCTATTCTCTAAGCAAAACAGCGTCGACCTCGACATTGAACTCGCTCATAACTTGCAAACGAATGTAGACTTTATTACTATTAGAAAGTAGGTTGAAATTCGTTTGCAAGTTATGAGCGAGTTCAACGTCGAATTCGACGCTGTTTTGCTTAGAGAATAGCGCTGCTGTAATTGTGAGCGCCAGTTTCGCGCCTCCCCTAGCTTGTCGTCGCGACTCTGCGACTGACGTCTAGTGTGCGGAGCTTTGAACAAAATGTATAAAAATTATCGGCCGTAGCCTGTCGTCGCGTCTAGACGCCGAGCTGTCGCAGTCGCGTGTCGCCTAGTGTGCGATGGCACTTAATGATTATGCACAGACGCCTGCACGTCAACCTATCTAAAACTGTCAAATTTGACATAATTTGTATGGAGCTTATGTCAACATTGTATCTATAGTAGGCAAAACAACAGAAAGGTAGGTTATTGGGAACGGGCGTTAGTGTTCAACCATTTGCATTACCGCCAAATTACGTGTGTAAGTGAAGAGTCATGTCTGCGGTTTTGTTTTATTTTCTAAAATTTGTGTTATGTCGAATGGTGGATTATTAACCGTTAAGTGTTCGTGAGGGTGCATGAGTGTTGACATATGAAACAAAACAGTGCAACGTCACTTTTCAAATTCTCTCAAGAAGTCCGCGTGAGGACTTAACGTAAGGACCTAACTCGAAAATAAAATTAAGCTGTTCCATACAAAACATCTATATTCATTCGACCAAAATATATGGAACAGCTGAATTTTATTTTCGAGTTAGGGAGTTGATCCAATAGTAAGAGTTGTTCGTTTTTATCACGGGAGTCATCTCAGAAGGTTTGGACGGTGATAAAATGTCAACCGGTATAGTAAAGTAAAGCAGGACAAAGGTCTCCATAATTGATAGCCTGTGGTCAAACAGTCGCACGAAGCAGAGATTATCATTAAGGAATTTATGCGTAATTTTATTTATCTGAGTATGCAGTAGGTACTAATCTATATAACAAAGAAATTTTTGCACTTCTTTCAATGCACGCATAGAGGAGTGTGAGCTTGACATCGTTTAAGTTCATTTGGAGGAGTGCAAAGATGTGTTGCTCGATGACGCAGTGGTTAATGCACCCTGTTATATACTTCTCTCTGTAAAGATACTATTAAATAACTACTTTATCGGCTCCTTATTGCACTCACAACATCAATCCGTTTCCCTCCAGTCCTGGCGTTACCAGAGTCCCTTTCCTAGCTGTCAACCTCTAACCTCTAACCATAGTGCGCAAAGGAGACGACAGCATACATCCTTACATACACTACATCTCTCCCTTGTTAATAAATTTTATTTTTCATTATAGGTGTCTGATATCAAAACTAATGATTGGATTTGAAATTTGTTTTATTATTCTGAAAGATTCCCAATATTATTTATATGACTACAACTAAATCAAATTAATGCTTCCTTCGCTTCGCTAATTTAACCATAACTTCAATCATCAGAATTTATTATATATAATTACTTCTTCTTTATGCTTCACAGTTCTATTTAACTTTCCTTTTACTCATTCTTCCTTCGCTTCTCTAACTTCTATTTTTATCTTATTCCACCTAGGAACACCCTACTCTTTAACCTCTTATTCCATTTCTAATCCATTTTCTTTCATTACTTGCCATTCACCTTCTACTTTTTTAAGATGTACAATATTTCGACGTAGGTCCTGACCAGTTTCATCATTTTGTATCTGAACATCACTTCCTTTCCGAGACTTAACAGTGTGTGTAGTAGGCACAAATGGCGTACTAAGTTTATTAGCTTTATTCATATCTTTGACGTACACTTTATCTCCTGGCTCTAAATCTGAAACCTGTGCTTTTCTTTTCTTATCCGTGTATTCTCTTCCTTTTTCTTTTTGTTCTATCTTTATCTCTTACATCCGTGTCGTCTGATCTATAATTTAAGGAGTCTATTATCGGAATCTTATCTCTAAACTTTCTTTGAAAAAATAACTCTGCTGGTGTTCTTCCAGTTACACTATGTGGCGTACTGTTATACATAGTCAGATAATCAAGTAGCGACTCTTTCCAATGATATTTCTTTTCAGTTTGACATATTCTTAGCCTTTTTAGTATATCTCTATTCTGGCGTTCAACTTCGCCATTTTGTTGAGGCCAGTATGGAATAGAATTATACAATTTAATATCGTTTTCGAGGCAAAAGGTCTTAAATTCGTTGCTAATAAACTGTTTTCCGTTATCCGCTGTAATAGATATAGGGCATCCTAAACGGCTAAAAATTTCCTTTAGTAAACGAATCATCTCTTTGCTGGATATATCTCTACAGATCTTTATTTCTTTATATCTTGAATAATAGTCGACCACTACTAGAATATAATCTCCGGATGGTAAGGGACCTAAAAGGTCTATTGCAATATCAATCCAAGGGCACATAGGCAATTCTCGTCTCTTCAGGGGATGGGGAGGATTTGGTGCTGAAACCAGAGTACATCCTTTGCAAGATTTTACCATATTCTCTGTATCCTTATCGTATCTTGGCCACCAAACTTTAGTCCTCAGTCTTGCTTTCATTGCAACCATTCCCGGATGCCCTTTATGCGCTGCAGCCAACACGCGACTTCTTAATATTTCTGGAATTACAATTTTAGTCCCCCTGAGAAGAATATCACCATAAAAACACAGTTCGGTTTCAAAATTATAAGTCTTAATTTCAATTTTATAAGTCTTAACGCTGTCGTCCCAAATATTTTGGTAAACTCCTTCCTTTACTTTCTGTATGTCAGAATCTTGCCGAGAGTACTCCTCAATGTCTTTTAGTGAAACTGCAACTGGCCTAGTTAATTCTACAACATCTTGTACATAATCTTTGTTACGATTGTCATATTCCGGAGTAAGTTTACATAATCTTGACAAAGGATCAGCGATGTTGTTCTTTCCTGGTCGATAAATTACTCGGTATTTGTATGATTGTAGTCTCAAAATCCACCTTTCAATTCGCGCACAGGGTTTTGACTTTGGACCGAATATCACTTCCAAAGGTTTATGATCTGTCACTAGATCAAAATCCTTCCCATACAAAAATAAATGAAAATGTTCCACCCCCCATACTAAAGCTAATGCCTCCTTCTCTGTCTGACAATATCGCCGTTCACATTCTGATAAAGTTTTATTTCCAAAAGCAACTATTCGTGGACCATCATTGTTTATTTGGACTAAAACTGCGCCTAATGCCACTGGACTAGCATCTGCGAAAACAATGGTTTTGTCTTTAACATCATAAAAGCCTAATTCTTGAACTTTAACAAGCGCAGTTTTTAACTCATTAAAAGCTGTTTGTTGATTCTCTCCCCATATATCTGTGATATCTGTGTTCCGACCAAACTTATGACGAAGTAGTTGTTTCAATGGTTCAGTAATTGTCGCCATGTTTGGTATCCACTTACCCACATAATTAATTAATGCCATGAAACTCTGTAATTCCGAAATATTTGTTGGAGGCCGAAATTGTTGTATAGCCGATAAATACTTGCTTAATGGTTTGATACCTTGTTTAGATAGCTCGTGACCTAAGAATTGAATTTTGGTTGCATTGTAAAGACATTTCTCTGATCGCAGGACAACGCCATTATTATTTAAAACATCTAACACGTTTTTGAGTCTTTCATCTTTTTGAAAATATCATCAATGAAATTTATTACGCCTTCGCATTCTATAAGAATTCTTTCTAGTGTTTTTTGAAAAATTTCCGGTGCACACGAAATTTCGAACATTAGTCTCTTGTATCTATACAAACCTTTGGTAGTTATAAATGTTGTTATGTGCCGTGAGGCTGGATGCAATTCCAGTTGATGAAAAGCATCCTTGATGTCTAATTTGCTAAAAACGACTGCATCTTTTATTTTTGGCAAGAGCTGATCCATTGTTGGTAGGGGATGATTTTCTCTCTTTATGGCCATGTTAGCACGCCGCATATCTACACAAATGCGTACATCTCCGTTTTTTTTCAGTATTGGTACAATAGGTGAAATCCAATCTGAGGGGCCCTCTACTTTCTCTATTATGTCTTTTTGTAACAGCTCTTTAATTTTCTTCTCCACTTTTTCTTCTAAAGGTATAGGTATTCTCCTATAGGGCTGTATCGGTTTTACAGTGTCGTCAATAGGTATATGTACAAGTACATCTTTAAATTTTGGGTAACCCTCTTCTTGAACATTATCAACCTGTTATCCGATTTTAAGAACTTCTAAAGCAGTCGCTGTAGTTTTACCTAATAAATTTCTAGTACCCCCTTCAATGACGTAAAATGTTGTATCCTCTTCATTTCCTGCAAGGTAGATTCTACTCCGAAAAGATCCAATTAGCTTAAGCGGGACAGTGCTCCCGTAAGCCAAAAAAGTTTTATCTGGGTTTCGCTTCTGGTCAGTAACTTTAATATTACCTTCTTTCATCTTCATCCATGTTTTATCCGTAATTAAATTATGTTTACATCCTGAATCGATAAGCATTTGAACTTCTATTCCTCCTACAATGCAAGTAACCATTTCATCACCATCTATGTTGAAAACATATTGAACATCTTCATCTGATGTTTTTCCTATGTTTTGTTCATTTATGTTCCTTACTTCTTTTCCTATTTTCTTAGCTCTTCCTGTGAAATCTATATTATTTTTTTCAAAATGTTGGGACTCTAATCTCCTTTTAAGCGGATTTGTTTTACATTGTAATTTGAAATGGCCTATTCTTCCACATTTCATACATTTCTTTCCTTTCGCAGGGCATTTTTCATCGAATGCTAAATGATTCCAGCTCCCGCATCTGAAACATTCTCTTTTAGCCTCTGACTGTTTCTCTTTTACTTTTGTGTCTATTTTATTCACATCTTGAAAACTTTTTGTCTTCTGCTTAAATTCTTCTAATTGCCTACTGACAATCTCTAAGGCATTTGCCTCTGTGATCACATCATCGAGGGTCATTGTGTCACCCGATTTTAATATCTTCTTTCTTAATTCTTCTAAACAGCAGCTTTCGGTTATTTGGTCAATAATTTGATCTTCAACATCTGTAAACTGGCATTTTTGTGCTTGTTGCCTCAGCCGTAGCACAAATTTTTCAAACTTTTCTTCTTCTAGTTGTTTCATTTTTCTAAAAATATGTCTTTCAAATCTTTTACTCTGCTTAGGTGCAAAATAATCATCTAGTTTATCGAGAGCGATTTTGAAGACGTCTATATCGTCTTCAGCTAAAACGTCTGCACCAGGTATGTTATAAAATATTTCCTGCAGTTCAGATCCACCCCAATGTAACAAACTTGCACGCTTCTGACTGGCTGTTTGAACATTAGCTGCTTCTAGATAAATGTATAAACTCCTCTTCCAACGCTCCCATCTAGTACCCACTGAACTTACTTCTCCATTACACTCAAATTTATCCAGTGTAAGGTATGACATTATTGTTTCCTGTAGACAAAGAAAGTATGTCTATAATAATAATTATCAGTCAACAAAAAAGGCATCACCTCTTTTCGACTTCAATCATTATCATCATTCCTTTCTAATTTTATTTTATTTTATTTATTTGTAAAAGGCGTCACCTATTTACAACTTCAATCATATCATCCACTACGTCACAATATACATCCTTCTTAAATATATTGAAATCAATATAAACATGATTTAGTCACGTTATGAACATATAAACGTTCTTCCAGCATAATTATTTAACATCATTTATGTACTGTATGCTTCCTTCAAGCTTCCTCATTACCTTTTTTTCCTTGTTTTATGAAACAAATTAATTACCTATTTTATTTATGTTCTTATTAGTTAATAATGTTAAATTCAATCATAATAGTCTACCATAATTATTGACTTCAATAGACGTTATGTTTGTTTCCTACATGTCCTTTCATTTATGAAAATTTTTAATGATATCTATCTAGTAGTTTTTTTTTTTTTTTATTGTTTTATACTTAAAACTCCTTTTGTATTTAGGTATTTCATCAAAACTTCAATATTGTCAATACAAATTACAGCACACTATAATTACCTGCTAGTAGCAAACTTTTAAAACATTACCTAGTACCTACTATTATTACTATACTATTTGTAAAACAGTTTTTTATAAAGTATAGATAAATGGAAATAGTATTTAGGTACCTCCCTAAATACTATATAAGTACTTACTTCAAACAAGTTATTGTTAAAATAGTATTGACTTTATTTCTTAATTTCAAAAAAAAAACAATCGTACCTACTATTTAATACAAACTTTTACCTTTTTAATTGTTTTCCAATATGCTAAATCAATGTAGGTATAATGTTTTCATACAAAACAACAACTAACGAATTACTTGTATTTTCTTGTTTAGTCACGATTTCAAATGTTGCAAAACATACTTACAGACTCGTCGCCAAAATGGTATATACTTCTCTATGTAAAGATACTATTAAATAACTACTTTATCGGCTCCTTATTGCACTCACAACATCAATCCGTTTTCCTCCAGTCCTGGCGTTACCCTCCTGGAGTCCTGAGTCCCTTTCCTAGCTGTCAACCTCTAACCTCTAACCATAGTGCGCAAAGGAGACGACAGCATACATCCTTACATACACTACACACCCGGTCTGCGATTGCCGAAACTAAGCAACTTTCGCAATGGTCGGTCATCGGATGGGTGGCTAAAAGTTTATCATCTCGAGCTCCTCCGTGACTAAAATCTTTACGTGCACGTAAAGATTTTAGTCCTGGCTGCATTTGCAGTCGTTAATAATCACCGCACCGCACTGGGCCCGGTAGATGGTTTATGGCCCTTTCTCCTTATCCATCCATAAGGAAGGCTCCTGTCCCAGCAGTGGGGACATATGATGATATAATTAGCTGGTGATTAGTGCAAAGATAAAAATAAATAAAATAAAATAAATAATTAATAAACTTTCCTACACTCACACCAATTATCTAGCCCAAGAGAAGCTTCATTATGAAACTCGTTAAATGGTTACTAGACAACGGATAAACATACTTAAAATACTTGAATACATACTTATTATACATAGAAAACACCCAGACCCGAGACAAATTAGAAAAACAATAATTTCTAAATTGACTAGACCGGGGATCGAACCCTGGACCTCAGACATAGCGACACCATGAAAACCGGTATACAAACCACTCGACCAAAAAGGTCGTCAAAGATAAAATTTATGTATATTTTGTGAATTGAGGTCGAATATCGACCACTGGGCGACCACTAGTTAACAATATTCGTTAAATAAGGAGAAAACGGAACTAAAGCGAAGGCTACTTTAGGTTGTACGAATTTGTGGAAGTCCTTTGAATGTAAATTAAACAACGGCATTGATTTTTACCGCCACATACGAGTATTGTTAAGTGGGCGGAAATAGATTCGGAAATACGCAATCTTGCTTTATTTCAAAAACTTAGAATGGACGTCACTAATACACCATAGTCTATATTATAATAGTAGCTGAATACTAATGGTAAAAAAATCTATCTTTTTTTGACTGCCTCTGTGGTTTAGTGGTTAAGACCACCGGTTTAGACCCAGAGGTCCCGGGTTCGATTCCCAGCATGTTTGTGTACTCGGTTTGGCTGGTGGTAGGGCTTGTCCGCCTGGCTAGCTAACACCATCGTAACTAAATATGTCGCCATAACATCAATGTTTGCAGCATTGTTGTGTTTCGGCAGCCAGAGATAAGATAGCCAGTGCCGGGTGAAGTGCGCTCTACCTTCGGCTTTATCATTACTTAAAATTAGATAAGATGAAAACTTAGTGTATACCCGTAAGATATAAATAAAACAAACATTGTTTAGGGCTGGTTACACTTTATGAACTTGAAAACAACACGACAGACGACTTGCCTTGACTCCACAATCCAGGCTTTAGTTCTTCTAACTGTATCTCAGTTAGGCACTAAGGCAACCAGGCACCTAGGTAATAAAACAAAAACATACAACTATATATCAATCAGTCAATCAATAAATCAATCAATCAATGAATCAATCAGTCAGTCAGTCAACGATATACATGCACGCAGAATATTATGACGAAAAGAAAAGTTTTAGTATCCTTTACTAACTTATACACAGAAATGGTACCTAACTTATATTCTCAAAAGGACATTTTTAATTACACATAAGATAATTGAATATTTTGTTTACTGTTGTTTTGGGTCAATGCTGTATACAATTTTTATTGGGATACAAATTTAAAAAGTGTTGGTTTGATGTAATTTGCAATGTAACAATTTGTAATCTGTTATTGTACCTTAAGCAATAATATAAATAATACAGATATTTAGATGGTATTTTCTGAAACTATTAGCATTGAAAAAGTTTTTATTTAAGTTAGCCCCTTCTATTTTTTAAGTGTTCTCATATTACCACCGTATACCTATTAAAGTATTATGTATTTATGTATCCGAAGCACAGAACAGAGCAGCACGTGGTAATTTATAATTAGGTCACTCATCGTGAGACCTTGAAGAAAAACGATGCAACACTAAAAAGATCGTAACGCAAAGCCCTTGATTTGCTCGGTGCCCTACCAGTTTTTATTTAAATATCACATAAAGAGGATTTTTGCTTAAGCTTCCCATCCAAAGTTCAAGTAAGTAAATAGAATATAACTGTCCCACCCCTGGGCAAGGGCCTCCATCATTGAAATCAAGATACTACTACAATTGTTTGGGGTTGCATCCCAGCTCTATATTTTCGATATTAATTTTTGTTATGCAATTTTGGATGTGACCTGTTAATGTACCTAAGTAAATAAATAAATAAATGAAAGCCACCTGTAATGATAGCTATTGAAGTAAAAATTGAAGGGTAAATGCGGATTGATCACAAACCCGAAATATGCATCGAAAAATCCGAAACACACTTTCGCCCGGAATTGAACCCAAGGCTTTTGGACATGCTTATTTTAATAATAGTTTTTTATTTCTGGAGCTCGATGGCGCAGTGGTTAACGCGCTCGGTCTGCGATTGCTGAAGTTGAGCAACTTTCGCAAAGGCCAGACATCCGATGGGTGATCAAACATTTATCATCTCGAATTCCTCCGTGCTTCGAAAGACACGTTAAACCGTTGGTCCCGGCTGCATTAGCAGTCGTTAACAACCACCACTCCGCACTGGGTCCGCGTGGTGGTTTATGGCCCGTTTTCCCTATCCATCGGAAGGCTCGTGCCCCAGCAATGGGGACATATAATAACTGTTTCTTTATTTATTTTTTTATTGTGGCACGCCAAAACGGCCTCACCCTGCCTGATGAAAAGCAGCCAGTGAAGCCCAAGAAGTGAAAGCGTTCATCACAGCGCTACCACGCTATGCCGAACGCTCACACTATGGCGGCCTGCATAAATGCTTTTTCACGCCCCGCTCTAATAACCCGGGAGAGAAAGAGGAGGGAAACACGTGTGCGGGAAGCGCATTCCACATACGGGCAGTTCGGCAAAGGAACGATTGTCCAAACTTTTTGGTACGTGTCTTGATGGTCAGCACGGTTTGAGGGTGGCTTCTCAGACCTGCACGCGTCGATCTGGAAAGGAATGGAGAGGGAGGAGTGAGGTCAAAGAGCTCCTCAGAGCATTCACCGTGGTAAATGCGGTAGAAAGCACTAAGGGAAGCAATATCCGATGCAATAGCGATGATAAACTTATTTCTGATTAGTGAGTTATATGGTGTTCCTCACTCTAAGTTTACTTTTAATAAGTACTCTTTTCGTATTTCTCATTATTGCTAAAGCGGTCTTTCGATGACGTTGGTATTAATCAATATTAATATAAGCAGCAATAACATATTTTGGTAAAATATTATGATGGAAAATGACTGGAGCGATCATCATCTGCATCTTTGTATGTGTCTGAACAAACACAATGTTGGAGTCAATGCACAAAAATAGGTTTGAACAATATTCCACAAGCGGGACTCGTAACCAAACAAAGTAACCAACGTAAGCCGTAACCAAACAATTATTAATCGTTTAAACATTTATCGATATGTACGAGTGAAAAAGACAAAGATACATTTCGTTTTTTTAAGATAATATTTACTAAACTATCTGATTGATTTTTAAAATCAATATAATGCCTTATAAACATTGTCTTTACACGAATGTTGTAGCAAATATTTATTTTGTAGACTTTGTTCTCTCGCAAATAAAACAAATATTTGCTTGGGATCCATATTTTTGTAGCTGTTAAGGTTTTATAGAAGTGATACATATTGAGTTAGTTTGGGGTCAACGAAATATCATTTATTTTTTAAAGTGTAAATATTAATAATAACTTTGTTGATTATTGCCCTATACTCAAAAGAAGATGCGTTGGATGCGAAGTGATACGTATTGAGTTAGTTGGGTCAACAAAATAAAATTTATTTTTTAAAGTGTAAATATTAGTAATAACTTTGTTGATTATTGCCCTATTCTCGAAAGAAGATGCGTTGGATGCACAAACCGTTCGTTGTGGAGATCCTTACCTAAGCATATTGTTGTTTAACCGACATTATTAATAAAGATATATATTAAAAAAATTAAGACTTTGATCTTTTCATGTAGACACTTATAAACATTTTTATAATAATTACACTTTGCTATTTGACTGTACTTTTGATAAAAATATTCAACTAATTAATTTTATCGCACTAAAACGAAATCGGGGGCCTCCACCACGGGGGCGTCACACACCGGGGGCCTAACACACTAACCCTTACAGGAGGCCTTTGTACTAAAGTTAACGTATTTTAACTGAGATGATGTTGATACTTGAAACTAACTAAGGCAACGTTATTAAAGACCAAACATTTAACTATCATAGAGTAGTAGAAGAACGCTCTACCAAATATTAGTACCTAGTAGAAGTGCTACTAATACGTAAAGAAAAAAGTTTGTACCGCTTTTTAAGTAGGTACCTACATCGCGCGCACGGAGGTGCTTAGGATTTGGCATAGTTGAAGTTTCTATAGAGAAGGAGACAGAAAGTATGTGTAAAAATGTATGTGTTACATTGTTTTTCTCTCTGTTTTTCCTCACGCGCCAGGTGCCATTGTTTTTTATATATATAGTATATGTTAACGGGTAAGCACAGTGCCTTGATCTCATCTGATGTTAAGTGATGATAAGGCCAATGATGGAAGCGCACTGCACCCGGGATCCTCAACTAGTGAGGCACTGGGTATCGTATCTCTTGCTGCCGAAACACAACAATGCTACAAACATTGATGTTATGGTGACATATTTAGATAAGATGGTGGCAGCTAGCCAGGCGGACAAACAAGCCCTACCACCAGCCAAACCGAGTACACAAACATGTACCCCCGCTGAGAATCGAACCCGGGACCTCTGGGTCTAAACCGGTGGTCTTAGCCACTAGACCACAGAGGCGGTTAAATGTTAATTGTCTTTGGTGGATCCCATAATCTTCCGGAAGATCATCCTTTCTGCTACCAAAAGCTCCTTTTCCTCCTTAAAGGCCGGGCTTGACCGCGAAATGAGCGAGATCATTAAGGAGCCCTCTTAACTCGCAACGATAATAATTTTCATAGTTGAGGCTTGACCGCGAAAGAATATAGCGGAGAGGCTAACTATGAAAATGATCGTTAGCGTCCAGGCTTTATGGTTAGCGTCCAGGCTAGAAGAAGAAGACCTCGTAGCCTCCCCTAATATCTTGGGTGAGATAAAACCTACGGCACTACGCTGGCTGGGTCACGTCATTCGTATGAGAGACGATCGTGCGGTAAAGAGAGCGTACATGGGACGCCCTATAGGGCGCCGTTCAATCGACAGACCTCGATACCGATGGGCCGACCAAGTCACTAAGGATCTTGCAGAGTTAGAGGTGTCCGACTGGTCCAAGTTGGCACAAAGAAGGTAAGAATAGCGTGCTCTTTTGTCGGAGGCCAGGACCCACTTCGGGTCCCTGAGCCAGAGCAGTAAGAAAGTAAGTTACATTGTACAAAAAATCATATTTTAGTACCACACTGGTAATAATAAATCGGTTAGCAACAATTTAAGCAGCTTTCGCAAAGGCCGGTCATAGGATAGGTGACTAAAATTTTTCCATCTCGAGCTCCTCCGTGCTTCGGAAGGCACGTAAAGCCGTAACGTAAAGCCGGCTGCATTAGCAGTCGTTAACAACCACCAATCCGCACTGGGCCCGCGTGGTGGTTTATGGCCCGTTTTCCCTGTCCATCCATAGGGAAGGCTCGTGCCCCAGCAGTGGGGACATAAAATGAGCTGATGAGGTATGAGGTAGCAACATTGCCTGTAATTTGCCTGTGATTTAATATGTGCATGAAATTAATAAGATTGTGCGTAAGCGTAGTACTTATTAATTCCGTGAATGTGTCTGCCGATCCTACACGAACTCTTTAGTGGTGACTCTACCCTTATTGTCCGATCCGATCCGAAGCCCTCGGAAAATTTAGTATTGTAAGGGGTGATGGCATTCCTTCTAGAAGTCCTCTGGCAGTGTTTTTTTTTTTCTTTCTTTTAGTTGATAGCTTTGTGCGATTAGCACATTTAGCCAGTGTCAAAGTAATTTTTCTTTCAAGTAATACATAAATAAACAATATTTACTTCTTCCTCCGGTAATGATGATGAATGATAATAGAAATGAGAAGTGAGAAATGATATACCCCCCAACCCCTAGAGCAGGGATGCACAGACTACGGCCCGCGGGCCGCATGCGGCCCGCCGGTCGAATACTGGTGGCCCGCCGACAGCAAAAATAATACTCTCGTACATTCGAAAATATTGAGTTCTATTCCAGAATAAAACCAATAACAAATGTTCGAAAAGTAATTTGAATCTCGCGCGCGCGCTCTATCAATCTTATCGGTGCGCCGTGCATGCGTCGGTAACAGCGGTCGGTAATGTTCGTGCTGATCTCGGTTAAATTCGTTTTCTTGAGGAAGCGCGCCGCGTTATACTGTTCGAGCGAGCGAGATAGCAATAGTCCCAAATTCCCGATAGCTCGCGTAGGTAGTTACACGAAGCTTCCAGAGTCGGTTTCGAGATTTCTCCAGACAGTTTTCGACTCTATGCGCGTGGTATAAAAGCCACGCTAACCGCAGCGACCGACAGTTCGGTTTTAATTTGAGTAAAGTGTCGTTAGTTCTAGTGTAGATTTTAACTCGACTAGCCGGTGTCATAATTATAATATATTTTGATCCACATTCAACGTAGATTTCCCGTCAAGTGCCGTGTATAATTGTGTTGTGAAATCGTAAGTAAAACTGTTATTAATTTTATCTACATATTTTATCAATTATTTTTGGTAATTAATTAGGAACTGTAATTGGTTTTAGGTGCTGTGGTAATCCTAGTCAGGATTAAAACGCAACATGGACATGCCAGGAACTAGTAAAAAACGTAAGGTTAAAGATGAAAATCGGCAGTTTCAAGAAATTTGGACTGAGAAATACTTTTTTGTATGGTCGCATAACAAAGTCGTTTGTTTAATTTGCAAGAATTCTGTTGCGATTGCAAAGGAATATAATGTAAAAAGGCACTATGAAACGCAGCATCCTACTTTTACGAAGTTTACAGGCGAATTAAGAAAGAAAAAAGTTTTGTCTTTAAAACGGGAGCTTATTGGTCAACAAGCTATGTTTACAAAACCCATTCAAGATACAGAAACAGCTACAGAAGTTAGTTATGAAATTTCTCGAATGATAGCAAAGCGGAGTCGCCCCTTCAATGATGGGGATTTTGTAAAAGAATGCATAGAAATTGCCGCTAAGAAAATGTGTCCAGAAGCAGCAAAAAAGTTTGAGAAAATTCAACTGAATCGTATGACCATCCAAAGACGAATTATGTCTTTGTCAGATAATATTGCGGAACAATTAAATGAAAAAACTAAGATAATTGATTTTTTTTCATTAGCACTCGACGAATCCACTGATATTAGTTCCACAGCTCAACTTCTTATATTCATACGAGGTGTTACTCAAGATTTTGAAGTCTTCGAAGAGTTATTAGGAATGTGTTCATTGAAAGGTCAAACCAGAGGAGTTGATATAATCAATGTACTTTTGGACGAGTGTTCAAAAACTGATTTGGACTTATCGAAATTATCGGGAGTTTCGACTGACGGTGCTCCTTCGATGATTGGTGTCAATTCTGGGCTAGTTACTTTGTTGAAAAAGCATTTGCAAGAAAAAAACTTAAACGCTGAAGATCTCATGCAGTTTCACTGCATTATACACCAAGAAGCCCTCTGTTCTAAAAAAATTGAATTTGAAAATGTCATGAAAGTGGTAGTTTCGACTGTGAATTTCATAAAATCACGAGGACTCAATCACAGGCAATTCAAACAATTCCTTGATGACATTGAATGCGAACATGGAGATTTACTGTATTATACAGAAGTAAGGTGGCTAAGTCGTGGATTGACACTGGAACGATTTTTAAATTTAATAGAAGAAATTGATATTTTTCTGGCGGAAAAGCAAAGGGACGTCCCGGAACTTAAAAGTCCTGATTGGTTGTGTGATTTGGCTTTTTTAGTTGACATTACAAATCATTTGAATGTCTTGAACACACGGCTTCAAGGCAAAAATCAACTGATATCCCAGCTCTACGCACATGTATCATCCTTTCAATGCAAGCTGACACTTTTCAGATCGCAATTGAATTCTGGAAATTACAATCATTTTCCGAATTATAAGAAAATGGCTGAAAAATTCAAAAAAACTGCTATTAATTTCAGTTATGTAAAAAAGCTAGATATTTTGATTCAATCTTTTCAAGACAAATTTTCGGAGTTTAAAACAGTGAAACCTCTGTTGGACATATTTAGCAATCCTTTCACGATTTCAGTTGAAAATGCGCCAGAGTTAATGCAGTTAGAAATTATCGACATTCAGAACGACCAAGATTTACGCAACAAATTCAACGAAGGAGACTTGCTGAACTTTTACCGCTGCATTGATAAAAATACGTACAAAGAGTTGCGCATAAACGCTCTGAAATGTGCAAGCTTATTTGGTTCTACCTATATATGTGAACAAACCTTTTCAATCCTAAATAATAATAAAACAAAAAATCGAAACCGCCTTGCAAATGAAAGTTTGGAAGCAGTTTTACGTGTTGCTACAAGTAAATTTGAGCCAAATATAAAAAAGATTGTAAGCACTATGCAGTGCCACGCTTCAAATTAATAAATTCTTTTTCAATTTGAATACATTATTATCAATTTTTCATTGTCTTTAATTACCTATACTTCTGGTGGCCCACCATCAGTTCATAATTTGCCCGAGTGGCCCCTAGTCTTAATAAGTCTGTGCATCCATGCCCTAGAGTATCTCAGTAAAGATGTGGGGCTTTACTAAGTCTCGGGCGTACTTCTTGAGAGAATTTGAAAAGTGACGTTGCACTGTTTTGTTTCATTTGCCAACAGTCATGAACACTCACGAACACTTAACGGTTAATAATCCACTATTATTTCACATTAATATTCGACATAACACAAATTTTAGAAAATTTGTGTTATGTCGAATATTAATGTGAAAAAACAAAATCGCAGACATGACTCTACATGTTTCGATCACACAGTTAGTGTTTTTTTTTTGTAAATGTCGTTACTTCTATGAAAGCTGTAGAGCTTCGTGCGCCTATTCTTCTCCACAGCTAAAAAATAGTAGCAGTTGGTAATATGTTTGGACGATTCAAAAGCATTTTTCTTAATTTTAATTAAATACATTTTGACTTTGACTTTGACTTTAGAGGAACCCTTTAAGTTTCTCGCCGCCCCAAAAAAATCAGGCGACGATGAAAAGGCCGCCTAAGGCCATAAACAACATAATCCCTTAAAATACCCTTGTTACAGACATTTCTGAGAATTATTTAGTCGTCATCAAGGTACTGAGTTCACCCACAGGGGTGATCAATCGACCCTGTACCCACCCCTGTGGGTACATGGTCGATTCTCCGTTGACGATGTTGACGAAAGTTTATAAAGATTATTTAATCAATAAATAAGTGAAGTTGTTTTTTTATTTATGGACCATCAACAGAGTCATCATTTGCATGAAAAATTGAAAACTATTAATTACCTAATACAAAGATAAGATTACTTCTGACATAAATGTTACTCTATTTGTAGACAGCCTTACCGCACTGCACTTATATTATATTAAGTACATCTAATATATCGTTTTGTATTGAAATGTACTCTATAGTTACACTTATGCGCTGTTACGTACTCATATACGAGTATTCAGCCTTTAATAAGACTTCGTTACTATTATTTTGTAATAAATTTTGAACGGCCTTACTCTAAACGAAGCTACCAGATTACAAATTTATAATTGGTGGGGATAATTAAAATGCCGGTATTACCCTCGCAACGAAACAATAAAGTTATTATAATAATGCGATGGTCAAGCGAATCCCACGTGTAGGGTGACCTACTTTGATCGGAAAATGCGGCAAGCGCAAAATGTAGTCAATCTGAGCAATTTAAATAATTGCAACCTTATTTCATTTCGAACTTTTTAAATTATGATGCTCGCTTATACATTAAGGTAATTATATATGGGATTATTACATATTTTGTTGATGTTTTTGAACTACATGTTAAGTTGTTTTGTTTTGATTGTAAGACAAATATCTTTAAATTGCTCAATGGTTTTTCACGTATAACCAGCTTCAGTTTACTCACATCAAAACTTCCATAATCATAGTCTATAAATACCCTGCCAAAAAAAGTACCTAGGTACTTATGGGTGACGAATTTCGTGATTCCCATCAATCTTTTCACACGATATATCAACTCATCCTGTACTGTAACGATTCTAGTATCATTACATCAAAACAAAACAAAACAACAATGTTTATGGTTACAAATTTTAATGCAAGCTAATTACTATTTGGAATAGTATAGAAATAATTTTAAGAGCGGGATTCAAAACCACACCTGGCAGTCGATCAAATATTTTTTCAAATATTTTTTTCAATTCAGCTCCTAACAACAACAATGTCCACCAATAGTAGCAGTTGCAGTCACCCTATAGTCGAACTAAATCGTCACAGTAGCCTTATAGCTAGGTCGATCAAAGCCTCTATCAGTTCGTTGACGATCGCGGCGCGGGCGCACGTACGCCATGATTCGACTGTTAGCCTTCACGATCGTGTGCGCAGTCGCCGCGGCACAACTCAACACCACCAACCTAGACCATACAGTACTGAGAAAGTTGTCTGCATTAATAGACAGTAACAAAACAATAGATCTGCACACATTAGCCTCACTCAATAGGACATTTAGTAACGAGATAGCGGCGAAACTTGGTAGTTTAGTTAACTTAGATAAACTTAATGTTAGAACTAATGGCACGAAGGAAGGCGATGATACTGAGCCTTATGATGTTTACGAAAGCCTGGGAAAGTTGAGGCCGTCTATAGTTGATGTGGTTGGGGAATCGCCGGACTATGCATCATCCGTTGTTCTTGCAAGCGATCTGCTGTCTCTAACTTCGGCAGTTTCAAATATAAAGGAGGAAGAATGCAGGAAGCAGGGATTCAAGTTCCTTGACGGATTACTCCTGAACAAAAGATGGGCGTTGAAAAGTAAGTGCTTTTTGTTTTAATGTTTAAACCGCCTCTGTGGTCTGTAGTGGTTAAACTAGCAGTGTCAGACCTAAAAGTTCGTGGTTCGACTCCCAGCGAGGACTGACGTACTATATTAATAGAATAACGTATTATATTATATAATCGTTGCAAATACTTCTTATTAATTAACAAGTATTTGCGTTTTTCTACTTCTTCAACTATTTTTGAAAACTAAATGCATGCAAATGTATATAATGAGACTTAAAAAAGGTCCCACAAATTTTTTTGGGTCCAAGCAACACTAACCCATTTTAATAGATCTACCTATTTGGTTAGATTAGTTGTAGGACTTCTAATTCTTCTAATTCAAAGTAGTCACCTTGACCAAAATCAGTTGGACTAATCATCATCATCATCATCATCATCATCATCTGCCTGGTGAACTAGTTCCATCTGATCTGAGTCTGTGGCCATAACAACAAAGTTTTTTTCTATGTTAGTAGCATTGTTTTGCTTCGATCACATTCCGACAGTTATAATATGTCTAGACTTTTGATTAGACGGTGCGACCGGCCATTATTATGTTGATCAAAGTCAAAATCAAAGTCGAATCATTTATTCAATATAAGTCTTCACATGCACTTATTTATTGACGTCAAAAATATAAAATCTAATTACTAATAAAAAACTAACAAAACTGTCAATTAGTTTGATCAGGTTTTAAAATCCACATAAAGCTCTAAAACGAGATGCACTTTGCTTGATGCTCTTCTTTAAATTAAATCAACAAAGTCATTATACTCCAAGACCTGTACGGTCGATCGTATTTCGCATATCAATTGCAACACCGTAGCATTGCAAACACTACTTCTTCCACCTTCGAAATAAAGACGGTTTTCGAGTAAAACTGTAATGGTTGATGTGTGGTCGACTATCATCTCAGCCAAAAGACGCCCACTACTGGACAAAGGCCTCCCCTAAGGATATGAGGGGTATTTGCCGTAATCGCCACGCTTGGCAGGCGGGTTGGCGATCGCAGTAAGTTGATACTTAACCTCAGAGAGATGCTGCTGCCCATCCTCTGGAATGGTCCCTTAGTCGGCTTTTACGACACCCACGGGAAGAGATGGGGAGGTGCAATTCTTTATTCCCGGCACTACACAGGCCAACTATACTTATGCATTAAAAAAAAACGAGCGAGGCTTACAGTAGTCGCATATCATGTGTAACATTTGACATCTCACCTTAGTAATAAGCAATTTTAACATTATTTTCTGAAAAAAATGGGTCAGGTATTACCTTCATCATATTATAATAACTGTAAAATAAATGCAGTAAATACTCGTTAGAAGACATTTGACATATCAAAATGTCCTTTAATAGTCAAATAACACAATATGTCACATAAAATAATAATATATCATGTTCATAATATCGAATTTAAATTTTCAAAATGGCGCGCGCTTGCGCTTTCCCCGACTTCCTGTCACACTGTTACACCTACTTCCGTCACATTTCACGAAATCACTCCCACAAATTGTATATATAGAAAGCGAGCGGAAAGATGTTACACATTTTTTTCATTTAAAATCGCAGTTGTTATGTGCTATAAAAATGTGGTAGAAGTATTTTTAAACCGGTGCAAAAATAAACTTTATAAAAACATTGGATCGACCCTAATGCTATTTTTGGATTTATTATGATTCTGCTTTGGGCTTTTTTACCTTATGATTCCACCTAACGGCTAAAAATATCCATCGATTGTACCGATGACTTGATTTCAATGATTCTTTTTTTATATTATTAAGTTTTTAATTTGGTTTTATATAGGAAGCACACAATTTTTAATGCAATTTTTATTTTTATATAAACGAATAAAAATATATAATACAGTAGCATTTCAAGTTTCAACTGCGAATTTGAAAAAATATTGTTAACTTCATTGTTAATTTATCTAATCTTAATCCATTTAAAGCTTAACGAAAACGCTCAATGCTTTCGTGAAATATGTCGATGTTGATAATGTGATGATGGTGGACGCCTTTGCCCAGTAACAGGACCAGTATTTTTTATAGAAAGTTAGGCAAAGATTACTACAGAATATTATAACTCTATTATTAAGACTCCGCTGTCCGTCCGTCCGTCAGTCCGTCCGTCCGTTCGTCCGTCCGTCCGTCCGTCCGTCCGTCCGTCTGTCACCAGGCTGTATCTCATGAACCGTGATAGTTAGAAAGTAGAAATTTTCACAGACAATGTATTTCTGTTGCCGCTACAACAACAAATACTAAAAAATTTAATAAAATAAATATGTAAGAGGGCTCCCATAAAACAGACATGTATGACCGTTTTTATAGATAATGGTACGGAACCCTTCGTGCGCAAGTCCGACTCGCACTTGGCCGGTTTTTTTTTCATGCCTAATGTTAATCAGAAACAGTGTTCAGGTGCGAGGACAGCAAGTAGAGCTGGCTTTTTTGAGAGAGTTTTCTGATTGCTTCAGACGCCATTTTCAGCTTCACCGGGCTTTTTTTTTGTTTTAGTTAATGGCTTCGTGCGATTAGCACATTTAGCCAGTGTCAAAGTATTTTTTCTTACAATTAATACATAAATAAACAATATTTCCTTACTGTATGATGATGGTGAATTATAATAGAAATGGGAAGTGAGAAATGATATACCCCTCGAGTATCTTAGTAAAAGGAAGAATTTGAAAAGTGCCGTTGCACTGTTTTGTTTCATTTGCCAACACTCATGCACACTCACGAACACTTAACGGTTAATAATCCACTATTATTTCACATTAATATTCGACATAACACACATTTTAGAAAATAAAACAAAACCGCAGACATGACTCTTTACTTTCTCGCCAAGAAGTCCTTCACCGGGCTTCTCTGGGGCTGGCGAGAAACTTAAAGGGTAAGCCTGTGAAACAACCACCGTCCGAGGTTTTCTAGAGGGAGAGCGGCATCTCGCTCTAGTGTACGTCCCCATGCCCTACTAGATTCTCCGAGGGGTTTTAATCGGATCGGGAGCGAAACAACCCGAGGACGCCTCTAAAGGCTCGCACCTCGGCTCGGGTTGACCAGGCTAGCAGGATGACAGAATTAGAACCAGTGTTAACGCTACTTACTAGCAAATTTCAATAAAGTGCTGGAGGCAAACCTGGCGTACACTGTACACAATGTGTATCTACTTCAGCTTGGTGTTGAACCTGGGACTTGTTTGTTTGAGACCGGTGATCGAACCAAGAAACCATAAAAACGCTTAACTGTCGGTTAACCTATATGGTGTCATTGTTATTCCTAAATTCGATCACAATTTTTTTGAAAGTGTAATTTTTTTTTTTAGTTTATTTTATTTTAATGGTTTGTCAACAATTGTTAGAATTAATGCTTACTTTCTAAAAATACATAAATTATGATCTAATTGTACAATCTAGTAAAGACAAACACATCATCATCATCAGCTCATTTTATGTCCCCACTGCTGGGGCACGAGCCTTCCCTATGGAAGGATAGGGAGAATGGGCCATAAACCACGACGCGAGCCCAGTGCGGATTGGTGGTTGTTAACGACTGCTAATGCAGCCGGGACCAACGGCTTTACGTGCCTTCCGAAGCACGGAGGAGCTCGAGATGATAAAGTTTTGGTCACCCATCCGATGACCGGCTTTTGCGAAAGTTGCTTAACCTCAGCACTCGCAGACCGAGCGCGTTAACCACTGCGCCATCGAGCTCCTCAAGACAAACACAACAAGCACATAACTATTTGTAGAGTTTTTCGTCGCGCACTGTTTGTATTATAATCTCAGTAAAAACTTAACTAATGAAACTTAAAATAATAAAAAAATACAGGTATCCTTCCTATTTATTAGGAATAGGAAATTATCCTATTTAATCATACTTTCGTTACACATTTCGTACTAAATTTTTCACCTTGTTTAAGATAAAATTTCACTAGAAAAAATCCCAGCCAGGTAACTCGAGTGGCAATCGAATCTACGATCTTTGGATAACCGGTCTAATGTGGTTATCCAAAGGTCAATTTTTTCTAGTAAAATTTCGTCTTGTAACTATGTATAACATTGTTTATGCAAAATTAAAAAAAAAAACACGTTGTATAATTCACAATTTTTATTTTTAACCTGAAGCAACCTGAAGTAAGAAAATAATAGAATATAATCATATTTATAAGGTGCCTACAATTTACAAAATAAGAAAAAAACGTAATAAATGTATAGCAAGTTGAAATCAATCATGAACTACCACAATCGCAGTCTCCCTGTGACCATCGCCCTTTGTAGGGACCGAAACGTGAAGATAAAATAAAATGTGTAAGTAAAATAGGACGAGGGTAGATCCGTCTAAAAGTATAGAGTTTAATAAACTGAAGTCTTTTATGTCATTAATTAATCATGCTCAAATACAAAGTAAGTTTATTACCCAATTATTATTACTACGCTTGTAATAACGTTTTCAGCACAGTTTATAGAGCCTAATTATCCTCTTGATATGAATCTAGAGAATCCTCAACAAAGTATTCAAAGGGGGTTTAAGGCAAACTACTTTTTATAGCCGACACTAAAAACTAGATATAATCTTCCTTAAGTATATTTATATAAAAGACCTCGTCTTATATATCCCTTGACACGGTTAACCCCAAGGTTCATTAGTATATAAGAAATAATGTAAAAATATTAAAGAAAAGAAAATTGTATTAGAAATAAGAGTAATATTGTAAAAAGTAAAAGAAAAGACAAAAGAAAAAAAATAGTCAAGCTCTTATAGCTCCAGTTTATTAAAACCCAAAAAAAAGAAATGAAAAGAATAAAAAATAACAAAATGTCCTGCAAAAAAAAATAGCGGGGAGTACCTAGCTGTAAAAAAAACCCCCAAGGTTCTAGCCCAATGAAGCTTTCTGTGAGGCATTTAGGAATAGACGATTCAAAAACCTACGGGGTCTTAGCAACTAGTTTTTAAGATAAAAATTTGCAAGAAAAAATCAACCAGCCTCAGGTAGCTCGAGTGGGAATCGAATCCACGACCTTTGGATAACCGGTCCAATGCTCTGACCGCTGAGCTATCGAGGCCCCAGAAGACTCGTTGATTTTTTTAGTATATGATTTACGCTCATGCCTGCGGTATTACGTCACTGTGAAGTTACTACCCTAAAAGTCGAAATAACACTTTTACAAGTAGTCAACAATCGATAAAGACGTAAATTCCTTTTTAATATTTTTATTATTTAGATTTTTGCGTTCATAATGGTATATACAATACGTAAAAAAAACCCTGTCCGATCGCAAAGGGGTAGGTACATAGGTATACAAATAATAATAACAAAAATAATATAAACAAATATTTATTCATAAAAATAAGAAAATAGATGAATAAGTGAAATTGCTCAGACTACCCCAAAATCTAGCTAATATTATAAATGTGACCACACTTTCCATCAATGGTGGCGGCACCAAAGGTGTACTTACCGAAGTGCCGACAAAAGTATTGCCATGTCAGTTTTGTCATTTAACAAAATTTTTATCGGGGTAAATCTTTTTTTTTTTTTTTAAAAGATTACGTAAATAAAACTGGATCTCGATACCTAATAACACCTTAACGGATCGGACGGGGTTTTTTTATACATATTTGTATAGTTACAAGATAAAATTTTACTAGAAAAAATCAACCAGCCCCAGAAAGCACGACTTATGGTCAGTAAAAACTATTTTCAGACCATAAGTCCCATTCCCATCATACTACATTTTCCCTATGGTCAAATTATGCCACTGAGACACGGTTGTCAACGTTTTAAAATAGCGAAATCAGAGACCCAGTTACGAAACAAAAAGTTACAGAAGGCCAAAAGCAAATTCTTAAAAAATACCGGCCAAGAGCGTGTCGTTCCACGCGCAGTGTAGGGTTCCATAGCCCATCTCAATAATGCGGATTTTACCTGACAACGTTATTTAAGTAGTTCCCAATGAGGAATTTGTACTGCGCCAAATACATTTTATAAGTTGGTCGACTGTTACTCGTAAACTTGTAAAGCCTACTTAGCTGTGATAGTTTTCCTTTTAACTTTAACTTTTGGGGTAGACAAGAAAAAAAAACGACGGGTTGCACTCCGGGAGTGCCGGCAGAAGTGAAAACTTGAATATTAACTTTGTGCATTTTTGATATTTTGGAATGGTTAGGGAATAATTTTGCACGAATTGCTTCAATTATCAGTATAAAAGTACTATCATTTATGTGGTAGAATACAATATTTATTTATTGCGCTATCGTACACAAACATGACAATTTATATTACATTAAAAAGCACTCGAACATTCGCGCAAGCGCCCTGCGCCGCCTAAACGAAACAGCAGGCATACATTTTCGCCGCGCCGTAGAAAGAGAGGGGGATACTTCCTCTCCTACGCCGCGCCGGCTGTCTACTCTCCATCCGTCTTACGAATTTTCGATCAGGCCACGTGTCCTGACGCCTGACGCGAGGCACGTGTCCTGACGCGAATTTAACAATTTTTACCCATTACAAAAAAAGTGTACAACGCCGCTAAAGAAGTTTTCACTTCAAAAATTACATCCCCACTTAACGTGTAGGGGAGGTAACCTAAAAAAACTTTTTTTTTTAAATTTTAGTTCACCACTTTGTCGACGTGATTAATTTGTATATCCATGCCAAATTACAGCTTTCCAGTACTAAGAGTCTATGAGCTAGGCTGGGGACGGACGGACAGACAGACGGACATGGCGAAACTATAAAGGTTTCTTGTTGACTACGAAACCCTAAAAACTATATCAACAGAATGAAACAATAGAATCTAGACCGTATCTATAGTCTAGATTCACACTGCAAAACCCTTAGAGCATTAAACCAAAAAACCTAATCCCTATTTAATTCTAGGCCTTGAAACCATCTTCGCAAACGGACGATGTCGACGCAATAGTATTTATGTGATATACATAAATATACACTTACACATAAATAATACATAAATCATTGACAGCATTGACATAAAAACTATTGGTTGATGAGCCGTCACTACACGTAGGCTACTTCCGGGTCGTCAGCGCATTTTCCTATACTTAGCATATGTTTTATTATTATTTTAAATACTTATTTTAAAGTATATTTATAAAAGTATTGTTAATAATAATACTACTACGCTATAACAAGCTTTTAACGGTCGGCAAAACCTGCCTAAAAAAATTAACACCTCACATTATGAGAGTAGATAAAAAAAACTGAAATGATGATAATCATAATAATAATAACGATAAACAAAAACACAAATGTTGAAAAAAAATCCACGAACAGGATTTGAACCCGCACCCTTCTGACATACCGGGTTAGGAGCTCAATTGGGAGAGCACCTGTTTTTGTAATTTGTTCGCAACAAAATTTGCGTTCAAAATTATATAAACATTAATAATGACGATATTTATTTCGGATTAATCCCATAGACTATATAATATCATGATATTATATCATAAGCTACTAATTTGAAAAATATATTTTATTTATTTATTTATAAAACCCAGACATTTATGACTGCAATAAACCGAAAATAAAAATCTACCTGTAAATGACCCACAGTTTCGTTATAGCGCCTTATTTCAAATCTTATAAAGTGAAAACAGATTTGAATTGATAGAAATAAAATGAGTTATTATTGTATACTCGTACCTAACCGTGTACAATATAGAATTTACATATCAGAGAGAGATACCATAAGACAGTTACACTTTGTTAAGTTACTAAGCAATAAAGATGCTAAATATAGCTCTGGTTTAACTTTACGCGTCATGGTTAAAAGCACAAGTATGCCGTTAAACATAAATAGAATGTAGAGCAACAGAATTATGAAATTAGAATTAGATTGTATTGTCATTACGAAAAAGGTAAACTTTAACGAATGTGCGATAAACCATTAGTTCTTAGGGGAACTAATGTCATGCAAGACACAAAAAGGGAAAATATACCATAATTTAAACTTCTAATTAAAATAACAAATTACTTAAAGCTTTATGATTTTACAAATAAAGACCACTTCCGCTCCCAAATTTTTGGGTGACAATCTGTATTGTCACCCAAAAATTTGAGAGCTTTACCGTTTCTTAACATGGCTGTGCATATTAAGGGACGGTTTTACTCAAGCAAAATGTCACCTAACATTGCCCCGGAGTCACCTAAAACTCGCCCGTCTCGGTGGCTAAGTGGCAAAGCGCTCGACCTGATACCCGAACCCGGGACCCGAAGGTCCCGGGTTCATTCCCAGGTCGGGCAAAGTATGTTTCAGATTTTTGATGAATAGCCACAGAATGCAAAGCCGATTTGTGATCACCAACCCGCACTTGGCAAGCGTGGTGATTAAGCCGATACCCATCAATCGTAATACTGACTTGATTTCAATGATGGAGGCATTTGCGCATAAGAAAT
This sequence comes from Eudonia lacustrata, assembly GCA_947562085.1. Classification (NCBI taxonomy): domain Eukaryota; kingdom Metazoa; phylum Arthropoda; class Insecta; order Lepidoptera; family Crambidae; genus Eudonia; species Eudonia lacustrata. Next base: position 4,819,771 of record OX387316.1, read on the forward strand.
TATTAATATAATGTAGGTAGGTCTAACTGTCCAGTAGTTAGTAGATATATTGGGTTTGGGAATCGTCTCTCAAGCAGGTTCGATTCAATTTGTGTACTTAGATATAGGCTATTTAATAGCATAGAAGTCGTCAGTTAGAACGGGCATTAAGCCACACTTTAATACATCAAATATATCACGCGTCTCACACGAATGTGATAAGTACTAATAAATAACTCGCCTATAAATATGTGTTAGGTTATAAGTAATTTGACGACCTCCTTGGTCGAGTGGTTTGTACACCGGTTTTCATGGTGTCGCCATCTCTGAGGTCCCGGGCTCGATCCCCGGGCGGGTCAATTTAGAAATTATTGTTTTTCTAAGTTGTCTCGGGTCTGGGTGTTTTGTTTGTTTTCTATGTATAATAAGTATGTATTTAAGTATTTTAAGTATGTTTATCCGTTGTCTAATAACCATATAACGAGTTTCTTAACGAAGCTTCTCTTGGGCTAGATGTATGAGTGTAGGAAAAAATATTTATTTATTTATTTAAATTTAAATTAAACTAGTAAATTAACATAGGTTAAATTAAATTAAGTGTTAAAAAATTTCTACATAGCATGTGTTATTGTTGGTAAATCTTATTATGTAAATAAAAATGAAGAGGTGTGTGTGTATAAAAGTAATTTATTTTTTATTAATTAATATAATAGTTAGACACAAACAAACTGTGCTGCACTATTTCTACTTAAAATACTGGTTTTTTTTGTTAAATGTCATGATTACAGTCATTATAACAATAATACTATATTCAGAGTATTTTTCCAAATTTCTCCTTACAGCAAAAGCATCACTGGACATTAAATAATTATTGATTATTCTTTTCTCATGTGATTGAGACTTCTCATGATATCTGAGTGAAGGAGGGTCGTTAATATATTTCTTTTTCAGTTTATGCTTAAAGTTACATTTTCAAAAAATTACAAAACTCATTAGTAACAGGGAATTACGTAATTGGAAGTTCGCGTGTACTGCTGACATTCATTACTTCTCTGAGTGCAACAGTTAGTGAATAATTGACATTGGAATAGTAACGCGCTAATAGACTAATATAAATTCGCAGTGCCTTACAAATAAACAAAGAATAAGGTCCGAATAGTTATTCCGTGTTTTGTTCCTGTCATGTAAACGTCATTTCAAATTAGAGGGAAAGAGACAAAACACAGAATAACTATTCGGACCTTATTCTTTGTTTATTTGTAGGACCCCTAATGTTTTATCTAGTATTTAATAAATTAAAATATTTTTTACGCTAAAGTAAATCCAGAAGGGTGCAGATGTGGTAGATTAATAATTTTGGTAGAAACATCGAATTTAATACCGGCCAAGTGTGAGTCGGACACGCGCACGAAGGGTTCCGTACCATCTTCTTATATGTATATAAAATTCCCCTGTCACGGTGTTTGTAATTAAACTCCTCTGAAATGGCTCGACTGATTTTTGAGAAATTTTGTGTGCATATTGGTTAGGTCTGCGAATCGGACAACATCTATTTTTTATCCCCTTAAATGTTAAGGGTGGTCCACCCCAAATATTATTTTTTTTACAATTTAATTTTCTAATACAAAATGATCCACGATTTGATTGTATTGTTGACATAGAAACTGTCAAAGCGGTACGAAGTCCGCTGGGTCAGCTAGTTATCTATAAAAACGGCAAATAAAAAACACGTTTGTTGTATGGGAGCCCCCTTAAATATTTATTTTATTCTGTTTTTTAGTATTTGTTGTTAAAGCGGCAACAGAAATACATCATCTGTGATTATTTATTATTAGATACAGCCTGGTGACAGACGGACAGACGGACGGCCAGCGGAGTCTTAGTAATAGGGTCCCGTTTTACCCTTTGGTTACGGAACCCTAAAAACCCGGGCTTCCACAGCACGCGTCATGGTTGTGTTGTGATGCACGTATTTGCTCTATTACCTAGTGCAATATAACGATGTTTTTGAAAGTGTTAATTCAGTATGCATACACAAATTTACATTCGCTAATAGTAAATCGTGTACATAGACTTTTGGACGGTGACTCGTACCCACTTATGTCTTCATCTTTTTTGATGTTGAGTTTATCTCTTCTGTGGTTGAGGGATGGTTTAGCCCAGGGATGGGCAAACTACGGCCATCTCCGGCCCGTGAATGATCGAAGTCCGGCCCGCGACCATCAAACAAAAATTCAAGTGCGTGTGTGTTCAGAAAATGCATACCTATCAATTGAAAATATACAGCAAAAAATTTAATAGCCTGGCCCGCCATAGATTTTGTTAGTAATTATTTATTTATTTATTTATTTTAAACTTTTGCAACAAAATATTACATGGCGGACTTAATGCCTAAGGCATTCTCTACCAGTCAACCATAGGGTGGTGCAGAAATGACATGGGAGGTGCAAATTTTTGAGAGACAACAAAAGTAGAAAACAGTGTAACAAAAAGATTCAAACTACATAAATAAATATTCTATAAATTACAATTACATAAAATACTTAAATAAAAATATATATAAATATACCTACATAAATACATAATTTATAAACAATTTAAAATCGGTCGTTATTGAGATGATTCTGACAAGGATTAAGAAAAAGCATGTGCAAAATTATTGTCACGCGAATGAACAAGTTTGCCCATCCCTGGTTTGCCGAAGGTGGAAGTGCACGTTACCTAGAATCCTTAACTACTAAGGGCTATTTAATGTGTTACTGGATCACAAAAATGCTATTAACATTTACGTCATGACGACATATTTGATAAATTGGTGGTAGCTAGCCAGTCAGATTTAAAACAAGCCCTAACACGAATCAACTGGAATCGAATCCGCGGCTTCTTGGTCTGAAATTTAATTGTCCAACTTCTATAATATTTAACTTTTTATAGTACTGTTTAAGGATGTTCAGAAAATACTTATTTTGCTTAAGGCGACGCACCGCTAAACAATAAAATCTTAAAAAAACTGTTTTTTTTCCTTCAAATTAAAACTACAAATTATTTAAAAAAATGAACTACAATATTGAAGTGTGTGTTAAGACTAATCTACTAAGAAAATTTAAATGCTTAAATCGGTCTAGTAAGCCTGTAAAATGCAAATCTATATTTTAAAAGAGTTTACTTTGATATTTTTTTCTCTTTTATAAAAGTTGACAAATCGTGTTTCTGCAACTAGCAAAATGAAGTCAATTAAATGAAAAATCATGTCATCAAATATCACTTTCATAGTTGTATATATCACGTAAATTTCCAATGCGTCGCCTTAAGTATAGCGTTGTTCTCGTCCCTCTTGATTGGCTTAAACTCAATAGTTGCTGAGTGCAAATTAATCTTTGACCCTACGAAAAGCACGCACACGCACAAACCTGCGGACAGACCAATATACCTGTATTAGTAGAATCAGGTAAAATCTGTATCCTATCTGTGAATGCCATTTAGAAGCATTGACCGTCTCACGATGAACTTGAATATTTGAACAACTGGTTTTCGGTATTAATTAATAATATGGTGCTTTAGTTATTTGTCAAATAAAATTAAGGAATGAATAAATTATACTCACTGAATAGTTTAGACGTTCCATAGTCCAAGAGTCCCGTCACGAATACTTACTTTTTAGGCTTTGCCTGTCGATTAAGATATTACGACTTAAAAATAGTTACTAAAGTAGCTGTGCCACGCGGTTTCAACCGCGTTCTATTAGTCATAGCGTGATGTAGTATAGCCTATAGCCTTCCTCAATAAATGGACTATTCAACACAAAAATATTTTTTCAATTCGAACCAGTAGTTCCTGAGATTAGCGCGTTCAACCAAACAAACAAACAAACAAACTCTTCAGCTTTATAATATTAGTATAGATATAGATATACATTATCGCAAACGCTGTAGTGATTTCGAGTGATAGAAAAACTAGACCGGGCTGGGTAATTGGGTATGGTGGCGATCCATTGGGAAGAAGAGCAGTGTACCTTTACAAGCTGAGGATGATGATAGAAAAACTAACTGTTTAACAGGTTAATTCATTAAGCTCATCCGAAAGACGTCCACTGCTAGACAATGGTACACTGTCCAAAAAAAAAAAAAATTGTTACACACTATGTGTGTTTACGGCAAATACCCCTCATATCCTTGGGGGAGGCCTTTGTCCAGCAGTGGACGTCTTTTGGCTGAGATGATGATGATGATGATATGTGGTGCCGGGGATAAAGAATTGCACCACCCCATCTCTTCCCGTGGGTGTCGTAAAAGTCGACTAAGGGACCATTCCAGAGGATGGGCAGCAGCATCTCTCTGATTTTACCCTCAACCTACTGCGATCGCCAACCCGCCTGCCAAGCGTGGCGATCTTTTTTTTTTATATTAAAAGGGGCAAACGAGCAGGCGGGTCACCTGATGGGAAGCAATCACCGCCACCCATGGACAGCAAAACCAAAGGAATCACAGATGCGTTGCCGGCCTTTAGATTACGGCAAATACCGGACACGGGAATGCGGGACAGTGATCCGGTTAAATACATTTGTTTTATTCCGACACGTGCCAATTGCTATTACGCAATGCCACTTTATTTTAGAACAAATAATTTTAATTTAAAAAACCTTTTTTTTATAAACTCACGATTATGCTAATAATATCAATTGGGTATATGATAAACAATTCGAAATTGTTCATACGGCTGCACATGACTACTACCACAAGATGTTAAAATTCCTCAATAGATTTTGAGCTTTAAGATTGAACATTTATTGTAGAAATTTGACAGTTTTGGTTAGGTTATTGTGCTGGCGTATGTATAGGATGTGTGAAGATGCGGTAAAAGTGAGCGTGTGTTCATTGTTTGTACAGATAAGAGGTTTTAGCACAGAGTTTAAGGATCATCAAACATTACGTTCCGGTATTTATAAACGGGGAACGTGTGCTGAACTTTTTAAGTGAACAACCTCTTTTAAATTTTATGGCTATGGCAGAATAACAGGGTTTGTGGGTCTCCTGCAAACACTGAGCCATAGACCTTTTTGTCTATGTTTTTTTTGGCAAATAAATAAATACTTACTTACTTACTTAAAATGGTAGTATCTAATGACGTAATTTATTTTTATTTTTATTTTACACTAGCGGCTGCTCGCGGTTTCACTCGCGTGGTTTCCGTTCCCGTGGGAATATCGTGATAAAAAGTATACATATGCCGAATTTCATCCAAATCCATTCAGTAGTTTTTACGTGAAAGAGTAACAAACATCCATCCATACTTACAAACTTTCGCGTTTATAATATTAGTAGGATAAGTATACCGAATTCACTAAAGACCACTTCCACTTAGTTTATGAAAAGTCTTTAAAGAATTTAGTGTTAGATAGATTAGATTAGATAAAATAGAATAGAAAAAGTTTGTTAGTGCAATCAAATCACATCAAGTTCTTCAATGAAGCCATTACTGCAGAATTGTTAGTCATAATAATATGTTTGTTCTGATCTTTTTATTAAGTCTGTTTATCTTTATTTCAGTTGAAAATTTTGTGTAGTTAACTAAGAAAACATATAGGTAATGCTATAGGTACCTAAGTAAACAAAAAAACAACAAAAGTAATTAAACTAATATGTTCATCATCATCATCATCTTCAGCTCATTTTATGTCCCCACTGCTGGGGCACAGGCCTTCCCTAGGATTAGGGCTGCCATCAGCTAAATTACGGACCCAGGGCAAAAATTTCAAAAACCCAAGATATTTGGGTAAAACCCCGGACTCCCCCGAAAAAAAAATTACAATAAAATAAAAACATAGTTATCATATTTTATTTATAGAAAATCAACTTAATCGACTAGGGGGGTCACGTCACGTCACGAGACTCACGAGTGCGCGGATATATTTGACGCACCGAATTATTAACTATGAAATGCTGTAATTTATTGCTAATCATTCCATTCTATCAAGTTAATCGGATTTCCCCTGACATAAAAAGTGCCCGGGTTATTAGATCACACTTTTTAGAAACCCCGCCCGGACGCTCCCTGGACGCCCTCCAAACTAGGACAAATCCGGGGAAACCCGGACGGATGACAGCCCTACCTAGAATGGATAGGGAGAACGGGCCATAAACCACCACGCGAGCCCAGGGCAAAGCTGTGGTTTCTAAGGAAACGGTAAGTAAATCCCGCATGTGACCATACATTTTAACGTTTAAATTAAAAACTCAATGACTATGTATTGAAAAAATGTATTAAAAAGTAAACCAACACTAAACACCATTTACGGCTATACATCTGAGTTCTCCATGATCTAAATTGCTACAGTTTGCAATCGAACTCTCATCGAACCATAGTACGTGCCTCAGGCGACAATACACAAGTCCAACCTACTTCTTTTAACAATATTACAGAGAAAACAATAAACTTGCGCACTACAACACACTTTAAACCACAAATTCTTGATAATCTTCAGTAAATACATGTTAATATTTTGTTACTTTTAAGAAGACCAACAGCATTAATAGCGCGCTTTTTACTTTTTTGCATGTTTTGATTTTGTGATATGTTATTAAATATAATTATTGTTTTTCCTTTTTCTTATTGATCAAATGGCTAACAATTTTATATCAGTAACTTTAACTTAATCTGTGATTACAGTCACAATAAAATTTATTTCAAAAAATGACAATTATCTTTTACGTCATACGTGCCTTATTAAAATAAAATAAAATAAGACATAGTTATATTTTGATGAGAAAAGTCGATGATCGGGTTCAGTGGCCCGATCCGATCCGAACCCTTCGGAGAATCTAGTAGGACACGGGGACTCGCACTAGTGCGTAATGCCGTTCCCTCTAGACAACCTCCGAAGGTGATTCGTTTCACACGGCTTGAGGAACCATTTAAGTTTCTCGGTGCCCCCAAACAAGCCCGGTGAAGCTGAAAATGCCGTCTGGGGCAATCACCAATCTCTCTCCAAAAAGGGTGCAATGGTATGCATTAGGAGAGAAGTTATGGTGATGACGATAATGACGAAGACGATGATGCTGATGATGATGATGATGAGTCATACCTTTATATCCGATGTTGATGTTGACGATATCGATAATAGGTAAATCCGTGACTACAGCCAGTGCAACTCGGTCGAAACGTCGACGGTTATAAAGATAAATCTATGATACAGTAATTAGTTCGTAGTATAGTCCCGCAAACTCTCGTTCCACACCACAGCTAGGGTTGGCTGGAAGAGATCTCTTCTAGAGATAATCTCACCTTTGTATATGTCTTTTATAACGTTTGTTTTAATGTGTGTTTTATATGTGCACTAAAGGATTAAATAAAATACATATTTTAAGTAGAATGCGTTAAATCCCGTTTAAAATAAATGTATTAAAAGAAACGCGCAAATTGAAAGTGTTTATAATTAGTTTGAAACATCATCATTATTATCTCAGCCAAAAGACGTCCACTGCTGGACAAAGGCCCTCCCAAGGATTTCCACAACGAAATGAAAGTAACATGTAACATATTAATTTTATGATCGTTTTTTGTATTACACTCGCAAGTGAATTGTTAAATTCTTTTATAGAAATAAATGTCTTAAATCTAAAAAAATAATGTAAACTTAACAATCTCGAACGTGATGAGGCGAGATTACTGTACATAGACAATTTAAAAAAAGTAGGTGTAAAAGTAAACGATCAGTATCCGGTAACAGACTAAAGTGCAAAGCCGCTAAAACAACAAGAAGCTATTTATAGATCTTTGTTATTTAATGACAATCATGTTGTACTACCAAAAAACGATACAAGAAACAAGAATATCAAACAATTACGCATTCTAAATCAAAATAGGGTAACAAAAAAATAGCAACATACAACTTACCTTAAAACTTGGAAATCCAACGCAGCAGAAAGTAGATATAGATAGCACGCACAGCAAATACTTTTTTTTTGATCAAGCCCTGGCAAAGTCAAATGGTTTAATTGAAAAAAGAGAGGTAACTGAAAAGGTTTTATATTTCCATCCCGTCGTCGCTTAAAAAACTTAAAGGATACCTATCTAATCTCTTCCTAATCGATAGCTAAAGCACAAAGAAAGGAAACGGGAATTTGCCATGGGAGATTGTAAATACCCCACATTAGGGATATTTACAAGCTCCCAAGTTTTTCAATTGCCCTTGTTGACCTACAACACTCCTAGTAGTAATCTCCTGGGACCTTACCAAGAGATTTTTAAGCGGTATCAGTAATGCTGCAATCTTATTGCAGTTGTGAAAACGAAACGCCGCTACACACGTCTCGTTTTCACAACCACAACAAAATTCTGCTTCAGGTTCTCTCTAACAATAACCTCGGATGTGTATGAAAAGCCTTATTTTATATAATTTATAAGAGAATACAATATTACTACTATATCTCCTGCATACATTATCCCTGGTTGACTTACCAGTGATGTGTATTAAAAGGATATCTTTTTGATATTTTTAGGGTTTTCTAGTCAACAAGAAACCTTTATAGTTTCGCCATGTCCGTCTGTCTGTCTGTCCGATTCCAGCCTAGCTCATAGACTTTTAGTACTAGAAAGTGTAATTTGGCATGGATATACATATTAATCACGCCGACAAAGTGGTAAAAAAAAAATTTTGAAAAAAATTTTTTTTAGGTTACCTCCCCTGTACCTGAAGTGGGGATGTAATTTTTTTTTTGTCTACTGGATACTGGATTGCAATTTCAAAATATTGCGGGTTTGTGGAAACAGTTTTATGATTGAGGCATCCGTTTGTGAACTATTAAGCTTGAGAGTGCAAAATTTTGTTAGAGTCAAATGTCCCCCCCCACCCTGCCAGCCTAATGGTTGTTTTTGGATACGCGAAAAAATTCACGGTAGTTGTATATATGACGAAACTAAAGGAAAACTCACAGCTAAGTAGGATTTACTAGTTTACGAGTAACAGTCGACCAACTCGTACAATGTACAGTACAAATTCCTCATTGGGAACTACTTAAATAAAGACGGAACCCTACACTGCGCGTTGCCCGACACGCACTTGGCCGGTTTTTTATTTAAGAGAATACTATGAGTATATTACTACTATATCTCCTGCATACAATAACCTTGGTTGACTTACCAGTGATGTGTGTTAAAAGGGTATCTTAATGATATTTTTTCTAAAAAATACAATGAAGATAATCATCCAGCAATTTTTTTTTAATCACTGCAAAGACACGAGCCTTCCCTATAGGATAGGGAGCCATAAACCACCACGCGGGCCCAGTGCAGTGCGCTAATGCAGCCGGGACCAACGGCTTTACGTGCGTTCCGAAGCAAGGAGGAGCTCGTGCTGATAAATTGTTGGTCACTCATCCGATGACCGGCCTTTGAGAAAATTGCTTAAACTTAGCAATCGTAGACCGAGCGCGTTGACCACTGCGCCATCGAGCTCCTCCAAATGTGTATTGCATATCAAACGCCTCATTTAATATCTTTTTAAAATAATACTATTATCTCCTGTTTACAAAAATAATTTGTTTGATATTTTTTCTAAAAATTACTATTGTTACTAGTAGTAATGTCGAGGTAGTAAGTTTAACAACTGTGCGCGTGAGTGCGGAACCAGATCCATTGTGCTGTGAGTCGCACGCGCAGTAAGTAGGTGTGTTATCTGGTTTCAGCGTAACGCGATGATTGAGTTGATTTTTTTTAAATGTTCTGTTAAAGTGGACTATAAAAAGATTTTTCCCTTCAGGTGTTGATTTAAATGATAAAGCCAGCCAAACAAATGTAGGTACAGTCAGCAACAAAATTAGCCTAAAAAGTAGTCTAAATGTTTGACAAAAAACTGAGCAAATATTCTCTGGTATAAAGCGATATTTCTTTTTTGTTTTGCTATTTATTATACTTAGTATATAAAGACTAATTAAAGCTACAATGACACAGTCCAGTTACTTTTGTTGCTGACTGTACTACTACGCTTCGCTTAGTAGTACCTACGTGAAGCTCCACACCATAACTTGCGCAATGCTGATTCTGATTTAAGGAATGGAAATAATAACGAAAAAGCAATTCAGAATTGTACCTAGAACAACAATGTATTGTTGAGCCCGAAGGTTCTCTACTTAAAACAGGGGCGTAAGTATTAAAACATAAGAGCATTTCAGATATTATATTAATAAGATATCTAAATATAATTATGTTGTCGTAGCCGCGGATGACAAACGAGAGAGACCTCCTCCTGTTTGCTTCCATCCGTCTCTTCTTACGTTCAAACTGCAGAACGCGACGGCTGCCAGTAGGCTCGCCCAACCAAGCAGTCCCGATCACTACAGTACCTACCTGCAAAAATATTTATAATACCTACAATTTTTTTTACTATTTACTATGATCGGATCGCGATGACATAGTTATTGACATTGAATAAGACTCGCACGTGTACACGCAAGTAGGTAAATAAAGCAAATTACATTGCGCTGGTCGGAAAAGTACTCCGAGCTTTAAGGTAACTTTTGGGTGGGTACTGCGAGTTTTACTTACGTTTACGAAAAGGAGGAGTTTGTACGGCATCAAAGCAGCGCTTCCAGCTGATAAACGGGAAGGCTTAACATTTATTCATACAACTCTTTTCTGTTAACGCGATCGAATGGCAAATAAAACCTGCACTGCAACAAGGTGTCTATCCTGAGTCTGAATACCAGAATATTTATATACAATGTTATTTTTAGTTTATACGAAACCTGAAAACTGTTTGTTCAGAAACAGTAATAGAATCGATTTCAATATTTTTTATACCATGTTACATTTTGACCAAATAATATTTACAAAATCTCAACTTTATTATACCCTACTAAAAACACACAACGGGACAGCACAAAAAGCTTGTAACTACGAAGTTTTAAAAAAAATAAAAATAATATCTTGAAAACTCACGAGAGTTTTCAAGATATTATTTTTATTTTTTTTGTACTGATTCTTTAAATGACCCGTTTGAATTTTAAATGGTTTAGTTAAATAAGACGTTACGGCCACTTTTAACTATAACGCCATATTTAACTAAACTACAACATGTCAGGTGTTCATTAGGTGACGTAAAAATGCTAAATTACTTCATTCAGATAGTTTGTTGAGCATAATTTGATTTTCTATCTCTAATTACTAGATATGTTTTTTTTCATTGGCGGCGCTAGTGTGCGGCGTAAACGCTCTTAATGCACCAACCAGTTTAACTTTATAGAATAGAATAGAAAAAATCTATATCTTTATCTTTATTTATCTTTATTTATACTTTGCTCCCGGAACTGAATAAACCGTTGTAAGGTTTTGTGTATACTAAAACTAACTTTTTTATAACTACAGATTTCGAAAATAAATATTTAAAATTCCGACATAAATATTCGAAAGCTATTTTATGAAATGTTATATAAAGATAACTCAAGCTTAACCAATTAATTATTCCAAAATGCTATCTATAAAAATACTGTAAGAGGCAGATCAAAAAAAAAACTATTGAGTCCAAAGTTCATCCCATTCCGTGCGAATATTTAAAAAAAACAAACCATATCACAATTTCTAATAGACCACAGCTGGTTGAAACCATCGAACCATAATTGCCTAGTGACATAATTTAATCAGATTCAGTTGTATAACTAGTTATATATTATGCTAACGGTCAGTCTTCTGGTTTTAAACCGGTTCCACCATTTGCAAAACGGGAATATCACAAAAACACGTTTCTAAGAATCCAGGTGTTCGATCTTTTATGTGATATATTGATAGATGGTAGACATAAAAATGTCATAGTGACAATACATTTAAAGGTTATCGTTAGGGCCAGCTCCGGATTCAGTTAACTCATTATCGATATCAACTGGTTTTTTAAAAGTTAATACAATATAATTTAATACTCTCTTAATGATAATCAAGATCTGAGTGGTAGTCGTAAAATTGGTCCATAAATTTTGAATTTATCGAAGTTATTACTAATATAAATATATATATTAATATTTATACATAACATTATAATTCGGTAAAAGTGTAAAAAAATATCTATATCAGCCGTAAAAACCAGCTGCCACCAACTTATGTATGCCTATCGGTAAAAACCCATAAGCTTACTAGTTGGAATCATAGAGGAGGAGGAGGATCAATAACGCAGTAGCTAACGCGTCCAAGCTGAGTTTGTTAAGGTTAAGCGACTTTCGCGAAAGCCAGTCATGGGATGGTTGACCAAATGTATCATCTCGAGCTCCTCCGTGCTTCGGAAGGCACGTAAAAGCACCCCGGCTGCTGCCCGTTAACAACCACTAATCCGTACTGGGCCCGCGTGGTGGTTAACGTAATGTTCTTCCTATCCATCCATAGGGGAAGCTCGTGCCCCAGCAGTTGGGACATAAATTGAGCTGATGATGATGATGATGATGGGTATTACAAGTTTTATTTGCCATTCAGTCTCGATAGAGAAAACGAAATATTGTGTGGCATAAAGTCTCATTTTTTGAACCTAATTCTTATTCAGTTCGTTATTATTATCGAATGAATTCGAATAGTAAATAAAAAGGCCTTCACGTCACGTCACTTCACCTACGTCACGTCACGTCACGTTACTTACTATCAGGTGAGATGGAAGCGTTGTGTTTTAAAAAACAGCCTATAAAAATCTAATCAATGTCAACTAGTTTATCAATGGTCAACAACCGATAAATCCGTATAGCGAGGTGTAGGAAGGCTTCCGGACTCATTTTCAATGTTACAAATAATATGACCTTCTGATTAGTTAAACTTATTAAAACATTTTTGCTAGGCAAAGGTAATAAGGTGGTAAACACCGTAGTTTATAGCTGGAATCTCATATACATATTTTTCTTTGTTCCGCACGTGTCCCGCTTCATTCATCCGATTGCGATGCGTGCGCGCACTAGTATTCTCTTAAAACGTTAAGATACCGCGGTTTACAATGTAGCTAGTATTTATGCATAAATATGTCAAATCAATAAGTTGTTAAATAAAGATAGAGCTGTACCGCTGTGAATCGCGGTATCGAAGTGTTCTTGACAGACAGAAATGTAAAAGCATTATGTAAACAGGATTATTTGGTTCGAACTTGAACGCCTCGGAGAATCTAGATTCTCCCAGGTGTTAGAGTCAGATCAGATGACGCTAACCTATCGCTCTCGCCTGTCTTTACTAGTTACCCTAAAACCACCGGAGATTGTTAGGGCACTAGGTACGGTTTGAGGAACTATAAAGCTTCGCTTATAAACCCGGTTACAAAGGACACACAAGGTCAACAAGAAATTCCATCGAAAAAAAATATCTTATGATTCTACAAAACTTACGCCCGTATTTATAAACGAGTTAAAGCTTTTACTTAAGCAAAAGTAATTCCATAAGTTACAACTTTTATTCTTTAGTTAAAAAAACCGATGAAGTTAGAAACGTCAAAAGAAGGAATACTAGAGACAGTATTCTATTTGAAAAAAAAAAACAAAGTGTTGAAAAGTATTAAATATATTGTAAGGTTTTATTTTATTTCGACATTGACCTTGAATTACAAACAACAATACACAATAATTAGATAATAGACAGTTCTTAATCATTTAAGATTATATAAAATTGTCCTTTAATCGTCGTACGATTATATAATTATATAATTAAACCACTGTTGTTAACGCGAGTTGTTTATTTTGGCAACGCATCGGCCTTCGCGCTGCAGGAAGTTAGCCTTATTATAATATGGCAACGCACTACCAGACGGAAGTAGGTAATGTTTACAAAGTAAGATTCTTAACTGCTATTGAACAAACTGGTTTCTAGAATACGTGTTAATAAATATAAATTATATCGATTTCCACTGCTGGGGCATGACCCTTTTTTGTGGACGGGTAGGCCATAAACTTAGATTAAAACAAAAAGAGGAAGATACGGCATGCTCATACTTGTAGTCAATCAAAATATAGTCCTACTTAACTACATAATATGCAAAGACTCATACATGCACACCTATAAAGTGTAAATCGAGCGAGCGAGACAGAGCGGTAACTTTTAACGTCAGCGCGAGGGAGTCCGCCAGTGACGTCTCGGTCGCTTCGCAATCAAAAACAAAAACTCAAAAATGTCCGGAATGCACAACAAATTCATAAGAATTTTCTTTAAAACTATACTTTTGGTGTAAAACGCATGAAAAGTGATTCCATGTGTCTTGTTCTTACGCCTCGAGTGATTCGTGCACTGGAGAAATGCACAGGAAGGTATTTTTTTGCGTTATTTTCTAATAAAATCGTTTTGACACTGACAACGCAGCACATGCACACAAGTCGCTGTTTTAACGTAGACTGGTACAAAGCAGGTCCATTGGACTCGGTTTAGCAGGACCGCGCGCAGCTAACGAGTAGCGTATCTTCCTCTTTTTGTTTTAATCTAAGGCCATAAACCACTACGCGGGCCTGCTACAGATTCGTGAGTAATTGAGTTTATTACAAAATAAGAGAAAAAAAAACGAGCGACCCTTACAGTAGTCACATATGATGTGTAACATTTGACATCTCACCTTATTAATAAGCAATTTTTTACATCATTTTATAACTATAAAATAAATAATGATAAAGTCTATTACACACGAAAGGGGTTGAAAGTATTACAATAGAAAATAGAATATAGAATTAACAATGACGTATATTTTTTTACAAATCATAAAGAGAATGCAGTAAATACTCATTCCTCTCACTTCCCTTAAAGAAGACATTTGACATATTACAATGACCTTTGATCTTCCTTTGATCTCAGAATAATAACTAAAGCTATAGAAACCGGACTAAAATAGCAACACTCATTCATCAGTTCGTACTATTTTAACTAATGAACCTAAGTGATGTATTGGAAAGAGATCGATTGTCCCTTTTCTTTCGTTATTTCAAAAGTGTCACCAGATTTGTGACGTCATATTTGGAGGTAATGTAGTGAGTGACTTTTTAAAGGACTCTAAAGATTTTTTTTGATCACCGATTATCTGATGACCGTTTGACATAACAATACAAAAAATAAAAACTAAGAGTCAACCATTTGTCGCACTCCAACCTCCTTTTCTAGCCATAAGATAGAACGGAACTAAACATAGTTGCACGATTTTTAATTTAGCCATCCTTCTATAGCTTTAGTATAGTATAGTTAGTAGTTTAGTTTAAAATATGTCATGTTCATAATATCACACTTTCACACTTCCGACCCCATTTCACGAAATCACTCCCACAAATTGCAAGAAAGCGAGAGGAAAGACGTTACACATCAAAAAAAGAACTCACATCAAATTATAAAAGCGTGTTAAAAGTGATTAATACAGATAAAAAACGTAAAAGTACAGTTATATGATAATATAGATAATAGATTATATATAGATAATACCTAATTGTATCATGAGTCATGACTCAGTCGCAGCATTTGTTTTAAGGGTGCGCCGTCCATAAGTGACAAGTGTCATATGTTTTATTTGAAATGTCGTCGTCCATATTTATTTGATGCCGCGCGGCCATACTAATTTTGTATGAGGAATTTATGGTGCTTAATAAAAAATAATTATTTAAAGAACCACTTGATGAATCGAAAATGTAGTCCAGCAATTTGTAGTTTATCCATTGATGATTGTTAAGACAAAATCAGAGGTACAATAATTTAGATAAACTATAAGAAATCTACTAAACGCCGCCACTCGTTTTCATGATTTTTGCCCAACTTTAAATGATATTGTAGCAAAAACTATAGCGTGTTATGAATTTATGGTTCTGACAAATTGTAAACACGTTCCCTATGATACTAAATATATATTTTGTTCATTTAATACGATAGTATTTTCAATTATATTTACTTAACCGTAACTGCATTTTTGGCATTTTTTTGTCGGCGCACCCTTAAGCATTAATAGTGACCGGAGGGCAGCCTTATTAGTCACCGACAGTTGGTTGCTGTCTAGGACAGACAGAATATCCAATTTACTTGTCTAAATGGCTGTTGCACAAAATCAAATAGCCAGCGCTATAAGGGCACCGACCCGAAACTAGATGCTAGAATGGCGGCATTGTGTAATAGTATCTACTAGGAGCAATGCTAGGAATGCGTAGGCTAGTGCTTACGCTTTCCGATAAACTTTAAACAGCTGTTATGAGAAACAAAGTTTTATTAACTGTAAGTTAAAGTATTTTTTTTTGAATTAAAGGCAATTAGGGACGTATACGTGGATTTACTCGTACCAAGAATCACATTGTTAGGATAAACGAAATAACGTCAAACAAAAGACAGATTGAAAGCAAGCAAACTTATAAAACAGGCTATATATTTTAATTTTATCTTTTTATACATAGCTCGGCAAATGACTCCACTCCACCTGATGTTAAGTGGAAACGGAGTCCAGACGCAAGGACAACTGGTGCAGCGTGAAAACAACGCAGCATCAGTCACCCTCGCCCTGCCGGCCCACAAGGTGCCTCTTCACGCCTCGTTTGAAGGGCCCCATAAAAATATAAAAATAAAAATGTATTTCTTTGGTAATGTTACCAATACCATTAAAAAAGATCAACCCAATTATTTAAAAAGTTCCTTTTATTTTTATAAATTTGATAAATAAACAGTTACAACACTTTGAAGAGTGTTTAATAGCGTAATGCTGGTCGTACAAATACGACATACTTGCGCAAATCTGGGCTTGCAAAAATTTACCATTACCTACTTTTATTTTTTTTATTCTCACCTGAAGCCTTAGATTTATGGTAAGGTTAGGCTAATAGAAGTAAAAAGTACTTGACGAGTACTTGAGATGACCAACGTCACAGTCGGTTCACGGACACCGCAGAGAGTTCGAAAGATACACAGAATACATGCGAATAGATCCTTATAAAATATCTATTTAATTTGCAATACTCATGTAAATTTTAAAAACCAATATGTTTTTTAATTTACTAAAAAGTCTTTACAGTAAATACTTTTTGCAAGTTGTATACTTTTTCTAGAAACTGTCAACTGTCTTTTGTTTTTCTTCGCTTTTGTCTTCCGTCGTTAAGGTGCTATTTGAATTGGTATGTTTCTTTAATTTATTTTTTGTTTTTAACCTTGTTTTGTTACCTAACCTCTTTCTTTTTATAAAGTCGATTAATTCAAAAATTCTCTTTACACGACATCATGTTGTAGGTACATATATTTGAATTACTATGAACGCATGTTTTGTGGACCCAATAACGAGAACGGGTTAAATATTAGCCGTGATTCCCAGTAGTGCCGCGCTTAATAGGTTTCTAGTACAAAGGCTCTATTGAACGGATCCCAGAATCTCCGCTAGAGTAGCGTTTAAAGTAGCCCGCTCTGTCCCCCTTCAATGGTTGGTTTAGCTGGTATCGAATGAATACCATGAAATCCAAATAGTTACTTTGTATTTATTATTTTATAATTAGTTTATACGAACACAGGAGTAGTGTTGGAATGTGTTGGAATGAAAATGACGGAAATAAAGGCTTTTTACGAAACTCGTTCGCGTTTAATTTTTACATAAAATTATTTTATTTTTATTGTGACGTTTTGAACTAAAGATACGTGGTTGTAAGGCGACTGAGGTTTTGGTCGTCTCATAAATACATTTGTAATTCATGTTGTCAAATTTGTAATTTTTATCTTCGAAACGAGTAAAAGAAAAGAAATTTATTAAATAATATGAAAATATTAAACGCGAATAAATTTTTCGTTTTTTTTTGGATTTTTTTTTCGTTTGTTTCAGTTTGAATAACTAAATAAACAAGTAAATAAATATAAAATATATTTTTTATGCACAATTGAATAGTTCATTTATTTAACATCATTCAAAACCATGACTTGGATGTAAGTTGATTAATAAGTTAACGAAACGGTCACGTACTTACCCACTGAGGTCACTCATCATTACCGTCAACTATTATGAGGAAAATCGCTTATTGCAGTAAATCTTAAACAGCGACAATGAAACTCTTTCTAAGTAAACAAACTGAGCAGTTTGAGTCAGCATTGAACTTGATGCTATGTTAAAAATTGTTGCGTAATCAGATCCATAGTGAAGAGAACGACAGTATAATAATAATAATATTTTTTTAAACAATGTACATACTTGAACAAAATAATAATATTATATTTATTGCATTTCTATCAGTGATAGGTACTTCGTAACGACATTGCTGTTAAACGAACTTGTAGCTATTTATTTATTGTATGAAGCGATATTCTTTCTAATAAATAAAATGAAATAATAAATAAATCATACCGTATCGTATCACGTAACACACAAATTAATATAAACAACAAATAACAAATAGAAAATAATAATTTATACATTGTACCCTGTTGTGCCAAACAGTGTAGAGCTCAATATACGCAGAAAACGGTGCCAGCTGCACTGGTATTCGACTGCTGCTTCTGACCCTTGGCGGCTCAAATAGGTATGAGTGAGAGCAAGAATTTAATTGGTTGCTCCATTGTATAAAATTAAGATTCCATACTAAAATTTATTTTGCTGCAACATTGTTTCGCTCATCATACCAAAGAATAAAAAAATGTAATTTCATGTTTTAATCATTGCTAACAGCTATTGTAATAACTTTTAGTTAGTTTCTTTGGTACATCGTTAATATTAATACTTAGTTACACAATACCTGCAACAGGTAAAACACAGAGTTAAAGAATAGTAAATTATTTAAACAATAAATACTGTTTTGAGATACAGAAACGATTTTTTAGTGTTATTATTTATAATATAGTTGTATATGTTTTAAATATAACTAACGATTTATGTGCGAGAACTCAAGTAAGAGACCAAGGAGTGAATAAATGAATATGATATAAAAGATACATCAAATAAACTATGATAGGTATATGCCAAAAAAAAAATAAAAATAAAAATAAAAAATAAATAAAAAGTTACCTTGGCTGGCATCGACTCCAAAAATAATAATAATTGTATCTATATAGTTTCCTAATAAAATGATTGACTTTATAAACAGTTAAAAATTTTTTTAAAATTTGTTTCTTTATGTGGATTGCAAGTAAATATTTGGTATTTGCTTGTTTGTCATAGTTAGTTTCTAAGAATATAAGATTGAGTATCATCATCATCATCATCTCAGCCAAAAGACGTCCACTGCTGGACAAAGGCCTCCCCCAAGGATCTCCACAACGACCGGTTTTGTGCTGCTTGCATCCAGCGGCTTCCCGCGACCTTCACCAGATCGTCGGTCCACCTTGTTGGAGGCCTGCCCACACTGCGCTTTCCGGTTAATTGCAAGTAAATTGAACAGACTATACTATGCAATTACTTTTTACTTTTTAGTGCAATTTTTTCAGTCAAATTTTTTGGAGTCGGTTTTTTTTTGTTAAAATTTTTGTTTTTGTTTACTAAAGCTTAAATATCTTAAATAGCTTAAATATCTTACCTGTGTCGAGATGCGAAGGCGGAATTCAGACCACTACCTTTTTTGAGACGGCATAGAATACACCTCACCACCACACCCTCTTTGGCAAACATTTATTGATCATATCTTTTTAAGGCGACGCGCCGCTTAACAATAAATCTCATACGGAGCGTTTGCGCCCCGTACCATAAGAAAAACTGTTTTTTTCCTTCAAATTAAAACTTAAACTTAAAAAATTAACTAGCATATTGAAGTGTGTGTTAAGACTAATCTACTAAGAAAATTTAGATGCTTAAGAAAAAAATATCAAAGTAACCTCTTTTAAAACATAGATTTACATTTTACAGGCTAACCAGACAGCATGTAAATTGTAAATCTATGTTTATAAGAGGTTACTTTGATATTTTTTCTCTGTTATAAAAGTTGACAAATCGTGTTTCTGCAACTAGCAAAATGAAGTCAATTAAATGAAAAATCATGTCATCAAATATCACTTTCATATGTTTTGTAATCGTTGAGAAAAATCAAGATTCCCGCCACGTAAATTTCCAATGCGTCGTGTTAAGACGTTCAATAAAACAATATTTTAACATATTTTTGTACTTTTTTGAAGTACTGACCTGCCCTTGCCTATTTCGCTGCGTATTAGACAAAAACATAAATGTAAAAGACACATACACGTATCAAGACTGACAGTTTTTGTGCTTCATATCATTATCAAAAGACGTAACCTACAAAATAATGTTGAACTCTTCATCATCTTTAAGGCGACACACTGAAAAAATGCACTAACTTTCGTCGAATAGTATAAGACTATAATATGACTAACGAATCTGAAATATTGATATAGAAAAATTCATGTCTTTATCTTGAATTTGCTAGCTCAAATACACGGTTGTATAATTTTGACACCACAAAAAATCACTATTGTTGAAATTACAACAATATTCGTAATTTTGTAGCTGCATATTTTGATAACCAAAATTAAAATTAAAAATTAAAATTCTGTTAATTTGCGGTCGCAATTGTAGCAGGCGCTACGTATTTTCGACTTTATTGCAGCGCCGGTGAGGATCAGCCTTTTTGAATGTTCACAAATCGAGGTGTCATCTTAAAATAACGTCATCTCTTAGCCAAGTGTTTACCTAGTATCACTTCAGGCGATAGGGTAAAGAGCACGCACTACCAAAGAGTACCGCAGTACTACTTATTGAATAATATTAAATCTGTTAGCAACTACTTGCCTGTGATATAAAGTGTGTATGGAGTCAATAAGGTACGCATTTTTTATTAATCCCATGAATGTGTTTACCAATTGGAAAAAAATAGGATTGCGTATAGGAATACGTACGCTTTGGTAGTGCGTACTCTTTGATAGCTTTACCCTACTTGATAATTTTTACTTATGAGCGGGATGTGCAAATAAGTTAGGAGTTGCTGAATTAAAAATTACTTACGCAGAAATGATACGGCCATTGATTAAAACCCAATTTCACCATACATTGTTGGTTAGTTAAATATTCTGTTTAATCTTGTAATGAACTGTTTTGGTTAATGAGTGTTACACAATGCATTAATGGCTGTTTAGCGTTTAATGTAAAAAGTACACAAAAACAGACAAAGCATAAAATATCAAAAAGCATTTTTTTTGCAGTCATATTTGTCAATAAATAGTTTTATTTCATTTGGAATTTGCATCTATACTGGTTTTGTTAATTAACAATATATATACAGTTTTGAAACTACTTATAAGTTTATTTTCTATGTTTCGATTTAACCTTTTGAATCTAATCTAAACGTGTTATTTATCCTTAGGCTTTTTTGCTGTCTTCTATGACAAAGTAAAATATAATTTAAAAAAAAACATTTAAATGAAGAATTCGTTTATAAATAGTTAATTATTCAATATTATTATTTTTTCTTTAAAAACACCAATGCGTTACCAAAACAATACAGGACTATTTACATAACACGGCTAAAAACTGGTTACTATATTATAATTTTTTAAAAATAAATATTTAGACTTTTATAACTTTGGTGAGCTGAGAATGAAACAGAAATACTAAACATGTATACTAAAAATAACCGTCCCGACTGTATTATTTTATTTTCAAAAAATAAAAATATTTTAAGCATTGAATGACTTGTTATTTAGCACCATATCAGCTTGAACCTTCATTTTTCGATAATGTGGCATTTGTAAAATATGTCATTAATAGAATATGTCATTTCCAGAATCTGTCTTTGGCAGAATAAGTCGTTAATAGAATGTGGCGTTTTCAGATTTTGTCATTTATAGAATTTGTCGTTTTTAGACTAGTGTGTCATTTCCAGAATATGGCATTTATCGACTAAACCTTTATTTTCTTTTTATACAAATTTCAGAATCTTTGAGTAATTATGTTGGTCCTTGTTGCAAATAGTTCAAGGGACGCTTTCTTGATTTTTCTTCGTATTTATTATTATTTTTCAGTGTTTTATTCAATAAATCAGATTCCAATAATTCCGCCATAGGCTTAGAAGAGATGCTAACGCATAATTCTGCCTTTGTGCCTTACTTTACAAACAAGCTAACATTTCAAATATTATGTCAATGCTTTCATTCATTTATTTATTTCAATGCAATCATGCCGGATTTATTATTGAAAAATTATGGAATTTGGATAATGAATTCAAAATAGCCAGTCTATTGAAAGATCGTCATATGCAAGTGACAAACGTCAACATGTGTTTTGTATGCTGAAAAGTGCACTTGCCAAAAACACGTTCGATCCTTAACTCAATTCATATCTGGTTAAGGTCGACGCAAACCGGGCGTTGTGACGTAATACTCAGTATTCTAATGAGCCAATCGAAGCGATGATAAAGAAATTCATTTGCAATTTGTATTTGTAAACAAAACAATCATATTGCGAATCAAAATCAGGCTAGTAAGCAACAAAGTTGTTAACAAATACGATGAGTCAATTGCAATAATATTTCATTAGTCTAATTGTGTACATGTTACAAAATAATTAGATTAATGAAATATTATAGCATTGAAATAGGTATTTACTAGAGCGTCACCACAGAATAGGGCTAAAATGATTGCTTGAAACAACTCCAAACATCTTAGCAGTAAATACCTTTTAACATGGGACAAAACAAAATTATTTGAAAGAAGAATATATATTCAGTGAAGAGAAGATAAACACTAGTTATGTTAGTAAGTAACGGCCGGTCATCGGATGGGTGACCAAAAATCTCGAGCTCCTCCGTGCCTCGGAAGGCACGTAAAGCCGTTGGTGCCGGCTGCATTAGTCGTTAACAATTACCAGTCCGCATTGGGCCCGCGTGTTGGTTTATGTCTCGTAATCCCTGTCTATCCATAGTTGTCCCAGCAGTGGGGACATAATAAGCTGGTTATGATGTTAGTTCACTATTGTACCAAGATCGTCCACGTTATCGTGATTACGCTGTGTTTGCTAAAAAAAAGATTAGTGTGACCATTTTAAGTAAGAATATGTTGAGAGATGTTATTAAATAGCTTGTTGCTGTCTAAATACCCAATAACGATGAAGGATAAACGCTTTCATGTTGTAAAATAAAAAAAAATACAGCTTACCAATTTATAAAACATTTTATAAAACATTTTAAGCAAATGAGGGCTGTACCGCTCTGTAATGCAATTTCAACTTTTTAGGAATGTGTCGTCTTTTTAATTCTTAGTCACAATGAACAATGGCGGTGAACTGGCGTGCGTGACTCGTGTTTTAATACTCGTAGAAGCGCGCCACACAAGGCGATTTGGTTTTTGTACAACTGTAACGGTTAAGGTCTACTATGTTCTATTATATAATTACAATTAAAAGATTGTCCAACATTCGGCCCAATCTTAGTCATGTTCATTTTGTCAATGATATATCAAATAATCATATATCAATCAAACGTAGCTGTGGGGAGGGCACATCCCTCGTAGGACTGATGGCCGCTGGGGCGGAATACCTAGTTCTTGGTGGCGACCGCGTACCGTAAGACGCAGCTCACAGGTAGGCCTCTAACAAGGTGGACCGAGGGTCTGGTGAAGGTTGCGGGTAGCCGCTGGATACGAGCAGCACAAAACCGGTCGTTGGTGGAGATCCTTGGGGGAGGCCTTTGTCCAGCAGTGGAAGTCTTTTGGCTGAGATTAGGATATGAAATAATCCAATGGCAGCTTCATTATTTGGGTTCGATACTTTGACATCGTTAGTACGCGACGGGTGCATTTCAACATGATTTTCGTCTTATGAAGTGTGTATGCTATGAAGTCCCATCGGTGTTATTAAACCCCCGGTCTCTCAGACCCAAAGGTTCGTTTCCCCGTGAGGCTATTATATATTTTAATCGGTTTGGCGGTAGGGTTTCCGTCTGGCTAGCCATCGTCTATGCCTGTCGCTACAAATATAATATAAGTAGTATTGGTCTATACCGACAGTTACAGATAGCTAGCTCAGTAATTAAATATTATGAGTTTAGTGCATGTGCTTCCACATGAGAGCGGTGTAAATATTGAGGGTTCTTGAACATATTAATTTAAGTTTCAAAATAGCCTCACGTAAACTCGAGTTCCTGAACAGGGTGCGGTGATTCTTTGCGCCTGGCCAGTTGAGCCTTTTGTACAAGACACAAATACGGTCTTGCGTGGAGTATCGCTCGCACATCTGGGACGGTTCCGCAAAGTACCTTTTTGATGCCTCGGACAGATTGCAGCGTTGCACTGTACGCATTATCTGAATATCTGCAATTGCGCAGAGATATTGCGTCACTCAGCGGTTTTTACCGCATAAACCATGGCGAATGCTCTTAAGAGCTCTTTGACCTCATTCTACCTTCTCCGTTCCTCCATAGTACACGTGCTGCTCTCCGGAGTCACCGCTTCACTGTTGCAAATATTCCATCGCGCACTAAGAAATTTGGTGACTCGTTTCTTTGTCGCACCTCCAAAACATAGAATAGTTTGCCAGCACACGTTTTCCCTCCTTCCTATGATATAAGGTTCTCCAAACGAGGCGTGAAGAGACACCTTGCGGGCCAGCAGAGTGAGGGTGACTGATGCTGTGTTGTTTTCACGCTGCACCAGTTGTCGTCGCATCTGGACTCCGTATTCACTTAACATCAGGTGAAATGGACTCATTTGCCGTGCTAAGTATAAAAAAAATCGTTTTAACCGGCTAAGTGATCATACCATTTCTGTCTAAAATATTGTGGTAAATAGGCAAAGACCTCATCGCCTATTTACCACCAAGAAGGCCACTGACAAGCGCTTCCCCATTGTAGTATAAAAAAATATTAGGTAGGGACCTTGACAGTGTTTGATAATTGATAAAAATATATGCGAAAAAAATACTTGCTTTGTAAATATTTTTACAGAGACGTTATGTTTGATCAATTAGCTGGTCAAAACGACCTAAATTAATAAGTTTAAGAACCGTCAATATTTGCACCGATCCTGTTCCTTGATAGAGTTATTTGGCGATTTGATTTTTGGCATAACAATACTTCATAGGTACGTTTTTGTTTTAAGAACCAAAAGCACCAGTTTAAAAAAAAATATTCAAGACTAGCTGACCCGGCGAACTTTGTGCCGCTATGACAGTTTCCACAAACACAAACAAAGCATTTTGTATTGGAAAATTAAATGGTCGTTTTTAGTATTTTCCGTTACTTATTATTTATGATTCACCGTTTAAACCTTCCCTGAACTTCCACAAATATTTCAAAATCAAAATTAGCGAAATCGGTTCAGCCATTCTCGAGTTTTAGCGAGGTAAACGAACAGCAATTGATTTTTATTTATATAGATGGCCAGCCTCCAGTATAAACATGTTGTTTGTGTTGATACTTACGAAAAAAAGGTATAAAATTCTTGAGCTTTGCTAGCTCCCACACTTTCTGGCAGGCCTGGCAAGGTGTCACATTTTATCGTAGTATTTAACTAGTGCATATCCAGATGGTCAAACTGAAGGTCCCGGGTCAACCTAGCGGCAGGTAAGGGGATGTGCTTAGGTTTTCAGTGGGTAGTGGTAAGCCTCCCTTCTCCCGAATCCCCATCGAACCCTAATCTTATCTTATCTTATCTTAGTGGAGCCTGCCGAGGTTTATCTCGCAGTAACACTTTGACCCATCGGGATGCAACCCCATCCTTTCAATCTTCTTCCTCTGTAAAGATAGATGCCATAAGCTTGGCAACGTCATTAAGAGCGAAGAGCCTGAAGTCCTCCGGTTTCGGATAGGCCGACCCCATTCTTTTTCTAGCCAGAGAGTGGCAGTCACACAGTAGGTGCTGCATTGATTCTGTGAAGCATTATCGAACTCTGATGGTAAGCTGAGGAGAGAGCCCCACATTACCTTTCGCGTCTCCCCATACGCGGCGGCAGTGATACTCAGCAATTCAGTATTTTTCATTATATTAATTTAAAAAAAGTATCTGACTAGTTGATAAAAACTACTGAAACCCCTAAACACCAAAATAATAAAATAATATATCATAATATCTCATAATATCTACCTACGTATAAAGACATAGAAAGTTAATCATTTCATCTCTCTGACATCTAAAAGATTTGAACTTTGAAGCTTTATATACCTAAACAAAGTTTAAAGTAAAAATTGTATAAACGCTCTTTCTAACAAAACAGTTAGTTAAGTTAGTTTAACTTAACTAAACTAACTAAATTAAGGTGCGTAAAATTGCACAATTCAGGTCATTACCACCGGTGCAGGCCGCGTATCGAGTTCGCTCCCGAATGTCTGCTTAGGCATTCGCAACGAGCGAAGGTCGCGCGAGCAGGGACTACTAATGTCTTTTTACTTGAGAGATAAGGGAGTTGTCACAGAAAAAAATAATAATATATAAATAATAATAATAATAATACCTCTTTCTTAAACAGAAAGAGAGAAGAAAATCTAAAAATACAATAATAATAGTAATTATAGAGAAAACCGGCTTCCGGCTTCTGTGAGGAGGTTCCTGTCTCTGGAGCCCTAATCACCGTTAGTTTGGACCCGGGTCTCGCTGCCGGCGGACCTTTAACTTTTTATATTTTTAAATGTTTGTTTTGTTTTTAGAAAATATTTAAAAATGTAAATTAATATGTAAAAAAATAAATAAAGGGATTAAAATAATAATGTTGATTCGACGAGTATTGTCCCGATAGTCATTTCAGCGAACGGTCTGATAGCAAAGAGCCTCGACTAACACCTTAAGATGCTCTCGCTTGATGTTTCGATCAAGGGTCAGATTCAGAAAGCAGTACTCCTTTACACGGCACGTATTGTCAGGAGGTTGCTCACTCTGCAGGCCTGACCACCGGTAGCTTGGGCCCTGCCCCGCAGCTGGCGGAACTCTAGGATAAGGTTTTTATAATGTTTTATTGTTTTTATATTACAATATTCTAAAAAATCTAGTTTTAAGAAAAAAAATAAATAAAGAGGATAAAAATAATAAAATAACAATGATGATAATATTATTTTCTTAAGTTTACGCAAACACTACACATTGAAATGAACTACGTCTACGGATCTACTCGCCTTTATTATAACTACCTTAGTCTCCCTATGACCACTGACCCTGCAAAGGGTTCGAAATGTCAGGATAAACATTAAATCAAATTAATGTGTAAAATAAACGAGAGTAGATCCGTATAAAAGTAGTTTCATTTCAATAATCTATACTAATAATAAAAAGAGGAAAGCTTTGATTTTTTTTTGTTTGAATAAATTTTGAGATTTTTTGAGAATAAACTCAAAAACTACTGGACCGATTTAAAAAAAATCCTTCACCATTAGAATGCTACATTAGCGATGAGTAACATACTAGGCTATATTTATTACTAGAAAAAAGATTTGCTTAATCCATACTAATATTATAAAGAGGAACGCTTTGTATTTTTGTTTGTAACGAATAAACTCAAAACTAATGGATCGATTTAAAAAAAATCTTTCACCATTAGATTGCTACATTAGCGCTGAGTAACATAGACTATATTTATTACTAGAAAAAAAATTTGCTTAATCATCATCATAATCATTAAATAGATAGAGTGATTCAAGAGGAAGGTTAATATGTATAAATAATACATGCATAATATAGTAGAGAAACACTGATAATTTTAGAGGTTTCACATTTTTTTGCGCTTACATTGCAAACGCTGGCTGAACCCTACGAGATATATCAAAATAATGTACTACAGTATTGTACGCCATAAAAAGGTCTACAAAAAAATCCGCGATGGTATATGTCTATCTCTTAGGGATAACCCACAATAATATTTTTTTATCCTTTACTTTTTACGAGAAATAATGACTTATTTACGAAGCGATTTTAAGCAATACAGCATTAATCCTTATCCAATTAAGTACCCTAAATACAATGTGCATATAATATAGATCAATATGGCCCTTTACAGCATGTAATTTAAATGAATATTTTCGAAGATATTACAGATTTAAAAATGCAGGGACATTGGGTTGCGTGTGTCAGCACTCAGCATTGCACCCGGACGAAGCCGGGGCGGCTCGCTAGATAGTATAATAATTATCTTATACATAACTAATGAAACGTCGGGTGTCAAGTTTTCGATCCGACGATGTTTCGGCCGAGTTGCATTGCACCGACGACGACGTGACGTTGCCGTTGGTCACGGGCTGACTTTACTTTAACGGTCCAATATTACATAAACGAATAAAAATAATTAAACCCCATCACGTCACGTCACGTCTACACGCTTACTAGTTTATTTATATCTTAATTCGTGGTTACGGTTCTCCGTATGATTCTTCATAGCATCTAAATATAGCTATTAAATAAAGCAACAGTCTACCCACGTAGTTTTTTTTTGTAGTCTGTTATTAAGTTCTTATAAGCAAACTTTTTTGATTTCAATATTTTACTGCACTAAAAATAGATTTTATGATGACTATTCCAATTTCTTGTTCAAAATAGAGGTACGAATCATCAATTATGTTGTTATGTATGCTAATACATATAAACATTATTTTTCTGGCAAAAACCTATTTTTAAAATCGTTTAAGAGCTCGCCGGCGCAGCGCCGCATCGGATATAGGTATCTCGCAAGTTATGCAACTTTTGAAATGTCAATTCAATTCATATCTTTAAAAATAAAAATGAATCACTAAATGTGTTACTAGTCCCAAAACTAGAGAACGGCTGAGCCGATTTGGCTGATTTCTTTTTTGTTGTGTTTGATGAAGTCTGAGGAAGGTTCTTATGGAGAGATAAAACGTAAAAAAATACGAGGAAAATAGTAAAAACAACAATTTTCTTTTCCCATACAAACCACTCTGTCCCCAGCTGTCAAACATTTAGCGTCAATCAAAACAAAACAAAGGCGCGTTAGGATTATCTTCGGTATGACTTCGAGTTGATTAGAGGTCAGGTTTATTTATTACGCGCCAAGTAATAAAAATACAAAAAAAATAACATCACATTAGATCTTAGCATTAGATATTACTAAAGTCTTTCAGTGTTATTTTTAGACTGCGACAGGCCAATAACTTTTGTCAGAACGAAATCTGTCGGGGCAGCTTTTAACATAAAAAAAATCAATGTAACTTTAAAGATGTAACTTTAGAGAAATAGGGCAGAACAAGGTCTGCCGGGACAGCTAGTTGTATATAAATAATTTGGAAATCCAATCGATGACTAAAAAAAAATAACTTTTGCTCCTCCGCGCTCCAGAAAAAAAAGCTCGCTTTAAGATTGTCCTGGTTTTTGTCGTTTATATAAAAATCTCTTTATCGGCTCGGCGTGGTGTGTTATGATATGACCGAATGTGGGTTTGACTGAGCTTCAGTGGGACGTTAATAATATATCAAATAAAAAGATTTTTATTTAAACAGAGTTCCTTTGAACTGAATCACTCATTATTTACATGGCAAAGGAGACAAAGAGCGTCCTTGATGTTTTTTTAAAGATCTCGAAGTTACACAATTACATACCGTGAATACGAATGTGTATTAAGTTGGCGGTAATGTAAACTCGCCTGCACATCAAACTACAAACTGTCCAATTTCCTGAACACTTTGAACCTTATGTCTGAGTCATATGGTTGAACATTAATTGAAAACATTTGACAATTCTGGATATTATAAAGTGCAGGCGTCCGTCTGTACTATACTCTTGGTAGTTTATGGTAGTATCCTTTTCCGCTAAGGCTGTATAATATGCTCCGACCGCAACGCGTATTTCCAAATGTAGGGTACTGGAGTTGGTATACAAACTTTTTCTAATATAAACTTGTGTAACGATACTTTATGTCTTGTTTCCCACTCAACAAGAAGTTCGGAAGTTAAGTAGAAAAGAAAGTAGGAAAGAATTAAAGTAAATAAAACCTAATGAGAGATTTCGGACGTTTTAAATAATAAACACTGTACAGTCAACAGCAAAAGTTGAAGATGTTTACTAGATTTCAAAATAAGTTTCGATAGTGTAAGTCGGTATTTTCTATATAACTACAGTCAAAGTATGCAGGTACTAGTAGACACTCGAGGGTTTTCGATATGCGTTTAAAAAGCTTTGATTTTAATACTGATTTCATATTTTGAAACTTGACCAATCATCAGTTACCTCTGCTATTGACTGTACAGTATTGTCAACAGCAAAAGTCGATTATCATAACCAGAATACCATAATCTATATCTATATTAATATTATAATGCTGAAGAGTTTGTTTGTTTGAACGCGCTAATCTCAAGAACTACTAGTTTGAATTGAAAAATTATTTTTGTGTTGGATAGTCCATTTATCGAGGAAGACTTTAGGCTATATAACATTACGCTGCAACCAATAGGAGCGAAGCATCAGTGAAAAATGTTGCAAAAACGGGAACAAGAGCCTAAAAAATTAAAAATGCTGCCGAAAGTCACTATTCCACGCGGACGAAGTCGCGAGCACAGCTAATAAATAATATAAGAATTTTTTTTTTAAATACTTTAAATTCACTTGACTTTCATCTCACCTGGTGTTAAGTGATGATAAGGCCCAAGGTAGAAGCGCACTTAACCCGGAATCTTCTACAACTGTTTTAAGTTGACGACCTCCTTGGTCGAGTGGTTTGTACACCGGTTTTCATGGTGTCGCCATCTCTGAGGTCCCAGGTTCGATCCCCGGTCGGGTCAATATAGAATTTATTGTTTGTCTAAATTGTCTCGGGTCTGGGTGTTTCCTATGTATAATAAGTATGTATTTAAGTATTTTAAGTATGTTTATGCGTAGTCTAGTAACCAATTAACGAGTTTCATAACGAAGCTTCTCTTGGGCTAGATAATTGGTGTGAGTGTAGGAAAGTTTATTTATTATATTAAGTTTTGATGATCGACTTCTGTTTTTTGACTACAGTCCAATACAGACAAGATAAACATTCTCAAGTTACAAAAGTATATATCCATTTAATAACGTAATCTATGTTACAAAAATATTTCATCAACAAACGCATTTTATGTAATCTCTCAATGTGACATATTTATGTTTGCAGCAATACTGACTGTATGTGAGTATAACTATTAGACATAAATAAATATTTTACTGTTTTATCCATGAAATTGTTATATTACTTATGTCAGCCCATTCCCCTCACTGTTTTAAAATATAAAAGTAAAACTTTGCACGCTATTTATGTATTGGCTATGTTCACGCAGAGTTCGCTAACAACATGAAGCAATTGATTGATTAATTATACTCTATAATTATAGCGCCTCGCCGTAGATTAATAATAGTTACTAGCCTCGCCTAGCCTAGCTCTCGGCCCGATATCCAAAAGTCCGCGGATCAACTCCCAGGACGGGCAATATGTGTTTCGGACTTTTCAAATCATAGCCCAGGTTTAATTATGGTCACCAACCCGTGGCAAGTGCGGTGATTAAGCCAATAGCCATCGAAGACAGTGATGGACAGTTTTAGGCTGATAGGCTGTACTACATACTTACTTATTATAACTAATACATTAAATGTGAACAATTTTAACAATATACTCTTTTAAACTTTCGCGTTCCATAGTTAATTAAACAAAAAACAGACAAAGAATACTATAAACAAAGACTTTAAACGGGGATTAACGCAAACTAATTTGTAAAAAGGTATCATACCTTCTTCATACCCGGCGTTTCGACCGAGTTACGATGTTTCGAACGTCTGATATAAAGAAGAGTACCTGGATGACCGGTATTTTTTTTAATGGTAATTTTCTAAAAATAAAACGCTAGATCGATTTATCACCCCCGAAACCCTCTACGTTCAAAGTAAGTAAGTAAGTAAACAGCCTATAATTGTCCCACTGCTGGGCAAAGGCCTCCATCATTGAAATCAAGTCATCGCTACAATTGATGGGTAATGGCTTAATCTACGTTCAAAATTTTATGAAAATTGTTGGAGCCGTTTCCGAGATTCAGATTATATATATTAAATACATATATACAAGAATTGCTCGTATAAAGGTATTAGATATGATTCCTTTTTACTAATTAGTTTGCGTTAATCCCCGTTTAAATTCTTTGTTTAATTTTAACAATTCTATTCTAGAATTCTGCAGCGCGAAGTTGGTACGGACATGCGGGGATAGACGTGACGCATGCTCCGTTATTACGCGTCTCTTGACGCCTGTCAACCTGTCCGGGCTCCACTACATCTTCATGGCTCCACTCGTATTTTGCGGTAGTCTCACAATCATATTTTAGGCTTACGTCACACTGTCATAACTCGTGTCTATCGCTTTGGAAATCTCGTTGCTTACGTGATGTTTTGTTACGGTAGAAAACGTAAGGAAAAGCGAAGTCATTTGACTTTTACATATTTTTGTTTCAGTAGTTCATTATCGTCATCAGTATATAGAAATAAACGTCCTCCTGCCAGGCTTAGACCTTCCCATATGATCAATAGCACATGAGGCGATCGCGCCATAATCTCACCACACTTTAGCCAGTGTTGCCGCAGAAGAGATATAATTAAAAAAAAATGTATTGCACAATGTAAATGTACTGTGTAATGTACATGCTTATTACATCTAAGCTAGTTAAACGAGTGATTTAGCGGAAGTAACACTACATTTTTTTTTGTATTATGGATTTCCGCAAAATAACGCCTGATACCATTAATTCGATATAATTTTGTTAATACGGGTTGGTTATTAAAACCATCTTACATCTTACGACATCCGGGATGAACGGCTACACGTGCCTTAAAAATGCTATAAGTGCCTTATTTGCATGATCGCAACCCGAAAACGCTAGCCGCTGGGCTATTGAGCTCCTTAATGATTAATAGGCAGTTTAAAATTGTTGAGCCTCATTGTGACCACGCACCATGTAAAGGGTTCAATACGTCATGATAAAATCAAATATGAGTAATATGCATAAATTAATCCCCAGTAGATTTGTAAGAAGTGTTTCATTTCATTGGTAAGAGCAGTTATTCCAAACCTTTTACCAAGAAATAAAATAATGACTGCCTTCGACTGGCCTCTCTACTAGTTATCTAGATTAGTGATGGAGATTACATCGCTAAGTTCAATGAAAACCACCGGACAAGCAACGAATTAGTTGGCGACTCACGTGTCTCACGCATCCTTTCGCCAGAGGTCCTTACCCTGGTTCTACTAGAACAACCCGCGGGACTTATAATTCTGTCGACAATAATGTGTCCGTCCACATACAATTCCCTCCTTTTTAATCTCACGAAAGTGAGGGCTTGGATCGAAAGAACTGAGGCACTAAGGATACTATCTTTCGATCTAATATGATGCAATGAAGCCTGCTTCACTTTAGGTAATACTAACTCCACTAAAAGTACACGGCCAAGAGGCACATATTTGGAAATTGAGTATCGGTAACGCGTCTGTGTGATGATAAGCGTTTTTATAGGCTACTGAGTTCGATTTCTATCAGATGGGCTATTTGTTCGTTAACCGGCTCTGCAACATAAAAAAGTATTTGTGAACCCGCGTCTGTAGTCCTCAAGACGTTGACGGACGGTTCTGTACTTCCAACTTTTCAATGGGTGAAGTAGACTGGAAATTTAGGTGAACGCTCTTAATAAATCTTGTTTTAAATTTGAGTATTTCTCAATTCTAAATAACTGCAGTTCGTACAGGGAAACTACTGCTGCGTCGACGCGAGGGCAGGCGCAAGGACCTAACGGTTTTCCGCCTTTGATTTATTTTGTCTTCATCTTTGTCAGTCATTTAAATTGTCAATTAAGTGCAGGCCTGCATAAATCTATCAAATACACAAAGAATCTGATCTTTTAGCTTTGTGTACATCTTCCACTTGAGCTATTCAGACAGCGGTCTTAACATATCATATTTAAAAAAAATTGTACCTATTGAAATTGTTTTTACTTAAATTTTAATGATTTTTAAATTGCGGTTTAAAAATCTTTATTTATGAAAAATCTTATGAAAATCCCAACTTTTTAAACATAACCAAATAATAAACAGTATTACACATTATTTTTCGGAGAGACTATGAGCTTATGGGCTAACTATGAGTAAAATTCGTATAAATATTATTTTATACCGAATGATACCGAAATAATTATTCGAAGATTAGTATCAAGTATTACTTTACGAGTATTGTAACTTTGTGGTAACATACTTTAATCAAAACCGCAAAATGCATAAATAAACATATTATTTTGAAATATAATTATGCTAAATTGTAAATGTTTATTTAAGATATTATTATGGAAATAGTTGGTTATCTTAAAGGTATTCAATGGTATTTAGGAATTAAAATAAAATGTCTATACATTGTTGAGAAGCATTTGATGAATTAACCATTTTGTATTAACTACTCGCAGGACCGAAATGAATATATGCCATTCACCTAAACACTTTTGGACTTATGTAAAGTCTAAGAACGGAGGCACGATTACCCCAAAGCGTTTTAACACGATAATACAGTTTTTGTAGATAGACAGCATTTAGGTAACGCATTCAACAAATTATTTAAGAGTGCTTTTATCAGCCCTACAACATAATATGTGGGTTCATCCAGTCGTTCATCTTGTAAGATTTTACCAAATGACGAAGTAATATCTCAAATTGATAATACCCCAGCAATCGTAAATATAAAACTAGTCTGGACAAATCTAAGGGCGCAGGTTGCGATGGCTTACCTCCAATATTTTATTCAAGCTGTGCTGAGTTATCGTTATCTTTTCCAATCTTTATTATTTTTTCCCGCCGCTTGGAAAAATGCACATAATATCATCCCAATTTACAAAAAAGTTTCTAAAGCTTTAATCTCCAATTACCGTCCCATTTCTATCTTGAACACGATCGCTAAAACTTTCGAAAAAGTAAGGTTTTTAAAAGAAAAAATATTAAAATAATGAACATGGTAAGAATCTCTAGTTATTTGTCCATACGTAGTAATAATATATATATGCACGAGCTTATAATTATGTAGTCACGAAATCTATTGGCGTTTCAATTAAAGAAACAAATTATAATAACGATACCGCACCTAAAAACAATACCCAAAACTGTCAGAAATAAACTATAAAAACGATGTTAACACACCTATAAACAAAACCCAAAATTATCTTAACATAATTTTTAAAAGCCACAAATAATGTGAGCGACATAATTGAATTGATGAATTGGTTTAACAGACATGTCTTTCGTTTCCAGTGTTCGACGCTTCTTCAAAATCCCCCCAAGGGTTGCTGTTCGGCTCGTCCTTCCACTTGGGCAACTTTGACGAGTGCGTGGGGATCAAAGATGTGGAGGACGGCGTCGAGATTAAGGGACAGTACTGCCTCGCGACTATAAAGTGGCCGCAGGCAGAAGAAACCAAGGAGGTAAGTACTTTATATTCCCTTCATACATATCAGTTATTTTATTGTAAAGTAAAGTAAAATAAATAGCCTAAAACTGTCTCACTGCTAGGCAAGGGCCTCCATCATTGAATCTATTAAGTCCTTACTACAATTCATTAATTGTATTAAGCTTTTACCCATCGGTAAAGGCTATATCACCACGCTTAACATATGCGGGGTGGTGATCACCCTCGGTGATCACAAACCAGGGCTACGCATCGAAAAATCCGAAACACACTTTGCCCGACTTGAGAATTGATTGATACTACATAAACTATCAAAGTGAATATACAATGCAATTTCATCAATATCTTAACCAAGAGGAATGAGTATGAGTATGTATATTTTATATATATACATAGGGCCGGATGAACCCTGTCGACCATATTTTAAACTTTATATACTCCCATTGCCATGCATATATGTATTCGATGTGGCAGTTTTTACATACCAACGTTTAGATAAGTTTCCGAAGTCTAAGGACCTAACATGTAGGAGTAACAGAGATCCTAATAGATTAGTATTAGCCACAGTGCCTAAAACAACGCGCTTCCTAAAAAATTGTTATGCGATTTGTATTAAAATTTTCAACTGCATACCAGAAAACATAATATGTTTGCCGCTGAGAAAATTTAAAAGTGCCCTGCGTCAATGGTTGCTTGAAAATACATTTTACTCGGTTGATGAATTTTTGAAACGTTAGTAGAAAGACGCGATGTGGTGGATGCATAGACCCTATTTAGATAAATTAAGTATTTCTGTACCTAAATATTTTGCATACTGCAGCTTACGGCTAAATAGGTTTAAGCGACATTGTATTCTTTGACCAACTGTATTATACCCTATTTATGGCAAATAAACAATTATTCTATTATTATATTATTATTATAAACTCTACTGATCTACAGTTCTCTGTAACTAGTTTTGATATTCAAAACTGTTGTCATTGGTTTGTTGGTATACAGCTTATCCTGACTTATAGCGCAGTCTAATGTTAATAATGCATTAAATAAGCAAATAAACCGTTATTGGAAAAAGCCGTTGGCCCCAATTGGTGTCGTTAAGATGGCAGATGACCCGCACTTTGCCGGCGTGGTTGATAACGGCCCAATCTCTCCAAATGCTGTGGTGATGTAGGAAGGCTCAGGCCTCATCATTTTATAAACGCTCTATGGCTGGACTTGAGCCCTGAAATGATCGTTGTTTCGTCAGTTAGGAGTTAAACATCCAGTTCCGATTTAAATAAAGACAGTTTTGAAAAAATTTCACAAGCGAGACTCGCACCCGCACCCCATGACAAGCCGGGTCAGGTGCACTACCAACTACGCTATCGTGACTTTACCCTGCCCGTGGAGTTTTTTCAACACTTTATCTTTTTTCAATTTGTAATTTGTTTGCAACTATATTTGAGTAAAATTAAAACAACCATAATCCAGTTCCAGTTGTAGTATTAATGAGCAAAATATCCCTAACGCAGGTTCGCACCGGTCGCGGTGAGATTCTCCGGTGGGCAGTGTGCGTGCCCAAAGCGTGCGACGCGAGAGCCGTTCAGGACTTCGTCAGTGACGTCATCTCACGCACCGTCGCCAACACCACTAAAGTCCAGGTCACCGGTCGAGACTGCTACGCTAGGGAGCCGTTGACTGTCTCCACTAGAGATGTGGTTTACTTGTAAGTTCTTTGAGATATTCATTTTCTTAATCTTCCAATTATACCCCACTGCAGGAAAAAGGTTCCATATAACTATTTAAACTATCATAGTCATTTGCAATAGAGTAATTATGCATTGCATGCATGCGACTGTGCCGACATATCGGTTACTCACAAATAATAAACATGGTAAG
Source organism: Eudonia lacustrata (assembly GCA_947562085.1). Taxonomy (NCBI): domain Eukaryota; kingdom Metazoa; phylum Arthropoda; class Insecta; order Lepidoptera; family Crambidae; genus Eudonia; species Eudonia lacustrata. Next base: position 4,856,865 of record OX387316.1, read on the forward strand.
AATCCCGTTAATAATTACTCAAAAAGGTTCCATATTTACATTTATTTCCGTCCACCGCCGCTGCATTGGATTACTCTGGTTGGTATGTGTTAGTTCATCAAGCCACCTTTGCTTCAGTTACGCCGTCTTATTTTAATCTCAGGTCCGGTCCTTCATCCAAAGTTTGTTGATGTAAAACTATTTTCCAACTGTACTTAGAGTTAATAACTTAACGACTAGGGCCTCTTTAGGGTTATAGTGAAAAGGCACTCCCAAAGCAGTCATACAATACGGCATGCTTATCGGCAGGGAATTTAGTGGTCAAATACTTGACTATATTGTATAGGTAACAAAAGGTTTATAATTCGACTCGACCTTTTAAGTATACACCGATTTCATCCGAAATGCTAAAGTTGCAAGCTCATTGATGTGTGACGATGACGGCATTAAACACAAGTGTAATATTGACACTATATTTCCATTGAAACGTCTTGAAACTGTTCATATGTTTACATTATTACGGTCGCCTCGCAAGAAAAAATGGATAAAAAATCGCGTACGTACGTATACTCCCACGACACGATCAATGCGAGCCAAAGTCCTAGCATTTAGAGGTGCCCTCACTCTCAATACTAGACTCAAATTAACCAGAGTCATATTGTCAGTGGATTGACTCTTTGTACATGGTATGGCAGTTCTCTCTCGCTCAATAAGTTGCGGAGTGCGTTAGTTCGAGTATTAAACAAAATGGAATACTCTCCTAGCATAGGTATTCCTGCAGATGGGATCTTTTAAACGAGGTATGAAGAAGGAACTTATGGGGTGGCAAATTGTGGACAGCTAGCGAGCATACGTCACCAACGACAAGAAACAGCCAAAAACTTATTATAGTAAGTAAAGTAAAGTAAACAGCCTTTAACTGTCCCACTGCTGGCCAAGGCCTCCATCATTGAAATCAAGTCATCGCTACAATTGATGGGTAATGGCTTAATCACCACGCTTCCCAAATGCGGGTTGGTGATCACAAAATCGGGCTATGCATCGAAAAATCCGAAATACATTTTGCCCGACCTGGGAATTGAACCCGGGACCTTCGGGTATTGGACCGAGCACACTGCCACCGAGGCGTTAAAAAGTTATTAATTTGCTCTATTCTATTACTTACAGATCAGTCTTACTCTTCTTCGCTGCTGTCCTCCTAATAAGCTCACTATACGAGACATACTTTATATATTGCGGTGGAAACAAGAAGTCCATTACCCACGAGCTGATCATCTCATTCTCTGTCATCAACAACATTAAGAAGATACTCTCGACAAAGCAGAATGCCAGCCTTGGCCTCGAATGTATTTCGGGTATAAAGTCCTTGGCCATGACCTTCATCTTGTGTGGTCACTCCAGCATATTTTTTGGAACTGGACCTGTCATGGATGCTGCTGGGTGGGATAATGTAAGTATTTTTTGTTTAACTATTATTTTGTACATATACTAAGGTCGGTATATATCTTGTAAGTTAAGAAACTTTTGCTTTGACAGGACAGGACTAGCGGATGGGTGGCTAAAAAGCTAGGGCTCGTTCAGGCATGTTGACTCATTTGTAGTACAATTTGAAAAAAATTGTATACCGCCTTCTTTTTTTTAAATGCAGAATTATTTTAATTTGTTCCAAAAAGCTTCCCCATTTTCCGTAAAAAGATTTTGCAAAGTGGATTATAAACGTTTTTTTATTTGAACGTCCTCTACCGAGTAGATATTATCTAAATAGTTATTCCCATAGGAACATTTATATGATTTGTAGATAAATAAGATTATTTTGTTTATCACACTATTGTAATAGCTGTTGAAACGTTGCTTGTTGGAAAACCAATCTCTGTGTTTGCCAAGCAACATCACTGCATATTATGTGCAAATAACATAATGTTTGCGTTGATCAAATTTATTCAAGTTGTATTAAGGCGACGCACCGCTAAACAATAAATCTGATACGTTCTGATACGAGCGTTTGCGCCCCGTACCATAAGAAAAACTGGTTTTTTTCCCTTCAAATTAAAACTACAAATTACTTTAAAAAAATGAACTACAATTTTGAAGTGTGTGTTATAATCAACTAAGAAAATTTAGATGCTTAAATCGGTCTGGTAAGCCTGTAAAATGCGAATCTATGTTTTAAAAGAGGTTACTTTGATATTTTTTTCTCTGTTATAAAAGTTGAAAAATCGTGTTTCTGCAACTAACAAAATGAAGTCAATTAAATGAAAAATCATGTCATCAAATATCACCTTCATATGTTTTGTAATTGTTGGGAAAAATCAAGATCCCACCACGTAAATTACCAGTGCGTCGTCTTAAATACAAAAGTGTTCACATATTATAAAACATGCAGCTTAGTCTGAGCGCCTGCTAATGTGTTTTTTTAAGTAAGTTCTAATGTTAGGCTGCTAGAAAGAAGAATTGAAATACATACATAATTATGCACGGAGTTGCTTAATCTGATCTGGGTTCATGCCTTCTGTCATGAGATTAGGTCAAAACTACAGATCAAAACCCATCTTGCTGGCTTTATGCGAATTAGGACATCGCTAACAAGGTCCTAGCTCCTTTGGGATATTAGACCAACCATTTTCTATGAGTAACCATCGCTCGAACGCTTACGCCTTTCACACAAGTTTTGAATTGAGAAGTCGAACGAAGACGTACTGTACTGAACTGTTGTAATAAATTTTCAGATTCTGAAGAACCCAATAGTCAGTTTACTATTGAACAGCATGTTACTGGTGGACACCTTTCTGATGCTCAGCGCCTTTCTTTTCTGCCGGCTGCTCCTCATAGAGCTGGACAAGAAGCGAGGGAAGCTCAACGTACTCCCGATCTTGATATTCCGCTATATAAGGTAAGAAAAATGGTTAAAACAATTGTTTTATGAATTTGCTATGGATCGCAGGTCTTGCAGGACGTCACTCTTCTAAAATGTCTATGAAAATAAAATTGTTATCCTCTTTCCTTAGCCCTAGTCTATTTGCCTGTATTCGTTATGTTTCTTTCTTGCATTCTTGCCAGTCATCCGTAATTCAGTCAGGGTTATTTACCGATGGCTCCTATCCCGCTGAGCCAAAGCAAAAGCCAGCAAATTTGATTACATTTTCTTTTGTTAAGGCTTACTTCTTGTTGTTATCAGATTTATAAACATGACGTTTCCTAAGTTACATTATTTTCATACTTAGTTAACATGCAGGAATCCATTTTAGTTTTAATATAACAGGCGCCATCATCATACTTCCTCTAGTATACTCAATCGAGACATCATGTAATTTGACAAAATGTACAACTTTGTGACACCTTAATATTCAAAGCGGCGCTGACTAATGTAATTCTTTACTATAACCAGTAACAAGCATTTTTGTTTGAAATTCGAGTACAGTCAGCCTCGTTTTCAATTCTGTGTGTCATCTAGCTTCATATCAGCTAGCTTGCACTTAGTAAATTGCCACCCTGCCCCGGCTGTTGGTCGTATTCGTGTCAAAGATTGTTTTAATACATCACAGGACTCATGCCCGGGCTCTCAAATTTGCGTGTATATCTCCGAATCGGTGGTTAAGCAATCAAATTCAATTTCTCGCCTCCACGCAAGGAGCAATCAAGGTCCCAATGATGCTTTGAAGTGACATTCTCATTACTAGTTATGGTCTAATTAAGAGCAAATTCTGTTTGTATCACTTAGCTATATTATTAATTATTATCGTCTGTATGTACTTAATGAAATGATAGTTTGTAAGTTAAATAAAGGTATGTCTGTATACTATGCAAATTATGAAGCAGTTCTAAAATTTAACACAAATAAAATTATAAGTGACACTTTTAACAATTTAAAAAACTAGTTTATGATAATAGATAAGAGCTAGTGTTATTCTAAATATGTTTGTCTTTACAGTTTGCCAAGACAAATGACGATTACGACATATACGATATATTAAAATTCCTATTTGCGTGTTAACATTAATTATTTTAAATTATTAACACTTACACCAATTGCCTTGTGGATACAAAATATTTGATAAGCATATATTTTAACAACTTTTTATTTGAATTTTAGAAATAAGTAACACAATTTGTACCTACGGGAACCCAACTCTATTGATAATATACTATACAATGAGTTATACTTTTCCCACTGCATGGCAAAAGTCTTTCCTATCCTCCTATTTCTATCTTGAGGTAGTTGGGAGTGGGAGATATGACATCTCTTCTATGGGGACGAATGAATTAAATTTTATTACCCTCTTTTGTGTTGGGCTTTTTTTATTTCTTACGTTTGCTTCGGTTTCAGGTTGACCCCATCATATTTGGCAGTGCTGTTCTTCTACATGACATGGTTCCCAAAAATTGGGGAAGGTCCACTATGGAACGACATAATTTTGAGGGAGAAAGAGCGATGCGAAGCTAATTGGTGGTCGAACATACTGTACATTAACAATTATATAGACACTGATAACATGGTGAGTATCTTTGTTGACTTCTAGGAAACAAGACGAGGGTAACGATTTTTGAATCTCACCGGCGATCTCAAAATTAAAAGTGACATGGTACCTAAGAAGTAATTGATCAAAAATTAAACATAATAACTCAATATTTTTTGTATTATTTACAATTAGATTAATAGGATAAACACAGATTGAGAAATTTTGGCGTCTAAAATAATTTAGCAGTGTCTTCGAATAAGAGTGAAAAGGAGCAATCGTAGTTTATATCATAGCGTTAGATTAAGTCCATCATCATCATCATCATCTCAGCCAAAAGACGTCCACTGCTGGACAAAGGCCTCCCCCAAGGATATGAGGGGTATTTGCCGTAATCGCCACGCTTGGCAGGCGGGTTGGCGATCGCAGTAGGTTGATGGTAACCTCAGAGAGATGCTGCTGCCCATCCTCTGGAATAGTCTCTTAGTCGGCTTTTACGACACCCACGGGAAGAGAGGGGTGGTGCAATTATTTATCCCCGGCACCACACAGGGGAGATTAAGACAAGTCAGAGATTAAGACAGATTAAGTCACCGGTTCAAAAATCACATCTTAGATAAATAGAAAAGTTCACTCTCACAAAGTCATAGTATAGTATATTATGACTTTGTGTCCTAATGGCTTTTCAATTATACCTATTTGAAAAGCCTTTTGACAACACATTTTAGTTGATGTCAATGTAGATAAGTTAAATAATCTTGTGACTAATTCTTCTGATAGTAATAGGCTTTCTTAAATTATTTATTATTTTTATTTAATATTTAAAGTGTGGTGATCATATTTCATAGTTGTTATTTGAATTTTAACGAACACATTACTTTGAAATGAATTACTTTAAATTATGTTTCTACTTGCGTTAAACTTATATAGCTTAACATTAAACCATTGGTTGGTACTGTTCTAATTATTATTATGGTAGCAAACAAATAGTACCTACGCTCTACCAAAGAGTACGTAAAGGTTGGCAGACACACATTCAGGGAATTCTTAAATATTACGAGTACTTATGTACATACAATTAACTTAACCGCCTCTGTGGTCTAGTGGCTAAGACAACCGGTTTAGACCCAGAGGTCCCGGGTTCGATTCCCAGCGGGGGGTACATGTTTGTGTACTCGGTTTGGTTGGTGGTAGGGCTTGTTAGTCCGCCTGGATAGCTACCACCATCTTATCTAAATATGTCGCCAACATCAATGTTTATAGCTTGTTGTATTCCGGCTGCTAGAGATAAAATAGCCAGTACCTCACTAGTTGAGGATCCCGGTGAAGTGCGCTTCCATCATTGGCCTTATCATCACTTAACATCAGGTGAGATCAAGGCACTGTGCTTAATAAAAAAAAACAAAAAATACAACCTTATTAATTCCATGCACATAACAGGGACAGACAGCCAAGTGTTGCTAACCAATAAAATAGTATATATTAGTAGCACTACGTTCTTTTTGGTGACTTAATCCTACATGGGAGGCTTCGTAAATATTTTAAATAAGTTTGAGAACTTCTGGAATTATTGATTTGAATTTGTTGCTTTACTTATTACGGTGTGTAAAAAATAAACATGCGATGTTTTTTTGCAGTGCATGTTCCAGTCTTGGTACCTGTCAGTTGACACTCAGCTCTTCGCCATCGCCCCAATCTTCATATACAGTCTCTGGAGGTGGAGGCGGGCCGGCCCCAGCATTCTGGGGGTGGCACTCTTCGGAGCCATCCTCGTTCCCACCGTGATTACTTATAAGGACCAATTGGACCCGACACTTATGGTGTTTGCGAAGTGAGTAGAAACAGTTTACGTAATAGTTTTCATATGTAGGACAAACATATAAAAAGTAATGACTACAGCGGTCATAAAGAATATTTGCAAACGTCAAGATCTTGGAGGTTGTTAGATGTAAGGGTATTTTGAAATATATCTTAACTTACCTTTATCATAAAAAAATAATGGAGTCGTTAACTAACTTGTATATTAATATCTATTACATACAATTGTGGGTCGATGGCGCTGTCTGCAATTGCCAAGGTTAAGCAGCTTTTACAAAGACCGGTCATCGGATCGTTGGCCAAAAATGTATTATCTCGAGTTGTTCTGTACTTCGGGAAGGCACGTAAAAGCCATTGGTCGTGGTTGCATTAGCAGTCGTTAAGAACCACCAGTCCGCACTGGGCCCGCGTGGTGATTTAGGGCCTGTTCTCCCTATCAATCCATAGGGAAGGCTCGTACCCAAGCAATGGGGACATAAAGTGAGCTGGTTATAATGATGACAATATTGGCGTATCACAACAGTTTTAATTTATTTTAGGGAAATTCCTGACTTCGTCGCCAACCGCTATTTCAATGTAGCTTACATAAAGACCCATATGAAAATGCTCTCTTACTTCATGGGGCTGCTCACGGGATACATCCTACACAGAATCCAGTCAGAGAAGTAAGTACTAATATTCCTAAGTTAGGTAAACTAATTTTCAAACCCATTGAAATGTATCATTGTGCGTGTCTATCATTATTGTGTGTGAGTCATTAAGCGCGTATGTCATATTGCATGTGTTGTTTTCTAAAGTTTACGCGAACACTACACATTGAAATGAAACAACTTTTACGGATCTACTCGCGTTTATTTTACACATTACTTATTTAATGTTTATCCTGACGATTGCATGTTTGTCATTGTGCGTGTGTGTCATATTGCGTGTGTATCATTATACGTATTGGTAAAATTGTGTACACTTCTCATTATGCGTCAAAAACAATTTTTTTTTAATTTTGTTATTTTACAATGAAAATATAAAAGCTCAAAAAATTTAGCTGATTGAAACAAATACTCCTTCAGATGAATTAAACTTTATAGAAAGAAAGAGTAAAACCTTCTAACTTTGTTTGTAGATTATAATCTGAAATATGGCGCATAATGGACCAAGTAAAATGCAATTTATTTAGATAATATAAACTTTTGTAAGGTTTACCTAGTTTGTTTTTTTATTTGAAGTTTGTTTTTACAGATATGAGCTATCCCGAACGGTCAAGGTCTTGGGCTGGATCATATCTCCCCTCCTCGGGGTGGTGACTATCTTCACCGTTAGCATATTCTACCAGGATTGGTATACGTACAACAGGATAGAGTCTTCAGCATACTCTTCACTGTCACGGCTGGCCTGGGGCATATCCAATGGCTGGCTAATCATCGCTTGTGCCACAGGAAATGGAGGTCAGTTTAAAAGTTTTAGTAATTAGGCAGTAAAACAACACCTACCATTCGCAACAACACTGACTTAGAACTTTTTGCAGGTATGCTATCAAAACTTCTTACGTGGAAGTTCCTGATACCGTTCTCGAGGCTGACGTACAGCGCGTACCTGGTGAACGGGATAGTGGAGCTGTTCGCGGTTGGCCAGCTACGGCACCCACTGCATGTCAACGTGCCGAACTTGGTAAGTGTTGGAGCTGGTGTACAAGTATTCATCCATTTGTCCACCCCCACCACCGGGTCAACTCGTACCGAGATCCTAGTCTTCTGATGGTCCTTTTTATAGTACGAATGCCAAATGACTCCACTCATCCTGATATTCAGCAGAAGCAGAGTCAAAATGGGAGGACATTTAGGGAAGCATGGTTGTATCACAATTTACTAGTAGTTAGTGATGACTTACGCTTGCGTTGTTTTTGGCGCATACCGCGCCCTCCAATTTGTATCCCTTACAAACTCCCCAAAATCGTTTCTTGCGCGGTGCCACGGGTTGCCCGTGGTACTATCGCAATGTAGATCTCCACCGTGATCTTGATCTTCCCACTATCAAAAACTTTATCAAGGACGTTTCCAGAGGTTACTTTAATAACGCCCCCCACCACCCTAACCCGCTTGTTGTGGCGGCCGCCAACTATAATGTTAATGGAGGCCTTCCACTAATAAGACGGTATATATCTAGACGTCCTATATACACGTCCTAGATGACCCCGACGATCCCATAACAGTTGCGAACGCCCCCCCCCCTTCCCACCCCGCCCGATCCTCTAAATGTCACTACACATTCACAGAATACACTAAACATGCACACTAGTTTATGCCCAAGACACCGTACTCGTAGAACAAGGGTACATAGAACCGGTTCACACGCGCTCTATACCAGGTACAAACATGTACCTGGGCGCTTCTCTTCTCCTTCACGGCCCGGTCTACCCGAGCCGAGGTCCGTGCCTTTAGAGGCACCCTCGGGTGGTTCCGCTCCCCGATCCGATCCGAACCCTTCGGAGACTCTAGTAGGGCACGGGGACGCGCACTTTTAAGGGTGCGATGCAGTTCCCTCTAGAAAACCTCAGAAGGTGATTCGTTTCAACACGGCTTGAGGTACCCTTTACGTACCTCGCCGCCCCCAAAAAAGCCCGGTGACGCTGAAAATGCCGAGGCAATCAGCAATCTCTCTCAAAAAAATAAGTAAAAAATAAATGATTGTATCTCACTAGTTGTCCGCATCTTGCGGAAAGCAAGTTGCTTCTTTATACCTCGTGTAAAGGACCCCATGGGACTTCTTGGGGGGAAAGTGAAGAGTCACGACTGCGGTGTTGTTTTCTTTTCTAAAATTTGTGTTATGTCGAATATCATGTAAAATAATGGTGGATTAATAACCGTTAAGTGTTCGTGAATGTGCTGGCAAATGAAACAAAACAGTTTAACGTACCTTTTCAAATACCTACTCTCAAGAAGTCCGCGTGAGGACTTAGTAAAACCCTACGTCTTTACTAAGATACTCGAGGGGTTGGGGGGTATATCATTTCTCACTTCTCATTTCTATTATCATTCATCATCATCATACGGGAACGAAATATTGTTTATTTATACTATTACTTCACTTTTACTCTGGCTAAATGTGCTAATCGCACGAAGCCATCAAATAAAGGAAAAAAAAGGACACCATGTTGTAGGAAGGAGGAAAACCGTTTGCTGGGAAAGCGTTCCTGGAGTTGTTCCGCTTTTGATCACAAAAGGTCACAAATTCACAAAAGGATGTAAAAAAAAACAATTAATGTCATAAGTTTTTTTTTCCAATTTCAGGCATTCGCCTCAATAGCTCACTTAGCGGTTACCTTTGCTATTGGAACCGTGTTGTGTATTACCTTCGAGTCACCAATACACGGCATAGAAAAAGTTCTTCTCAGGATGTTCGGTAAGCTATTTTATTTTACAAAAACATTTTTGCGGAACTTCCTATCACGGAAGCGGCGATATTACCGGACTGTTACGACTAAGGGGCCTTCAAGTAACGAGCCTACTTATTTCTCAAAGGCCGGAAACGCATCTGCGATTCTTATGGTGTTGAGATTGTCCTATGTCCATGAGTTGCGGTGATTTCTTACCATTTAGGTGACTACCACTTGTCATCTAACACCGTTTACGTCTAAAAAGAGTAGATGTTATAATTGGGGTGGTTTTTTAGAACAAATTAAATAATTAATTAAAATATGTAAGTATCTAAGGATTTGTAATACGCTACTTACTTTGATATGACTGATATTACATTAACTAACTTTAGATTATTGCAATGTGAATAGATAGAATCAGATGTCTTTAGAACTGGAAATACCCTCAACTAATGACGTAATGTTGTTTAATGTTAATTTAAATTTTAAGTTCTTTTTTGTTATTTCCTGTAAGTAAGAATGCTGTATGAGTATACCTACAGATTTCTTTGGAATCCTTGTAGAGTTTAAATACACAGAATAATTTAATATACGTGGTGGTTTCTGTGGTCAACTGATTAGACATTAGGACACAGATTAGATTTCCAACATATATTTTATTTCGTTCTGACCACTTGTTGTAGTCTGTCTATCTTGCAACTATCATCTTATCTGAGCCAGTTGCAATAAAAACATGTTACTAGTATTATTATGTTCCGACAGTTAGAAATAAGATTACTCAGGAACTTGCCTCAGAAGTTGAGGATTCGGGTGAAGTGCGTTTGCATCTTGGCATTATAATCACTTACTATTAGAGAAGATTATTTATAACAGTTTCATCAATTATTTTTCTACAGCCCAGCCCGTACTGAGTGACAACGCCGCGAAGAACAAATCCAGGGACTCTTCGCGAAACACTAGTCAATCTAGACTTGATTCATAGCATAGTTTACTGACTTTTATGTGCAAATGTAAAGTCTTAAACGGGACTTAAAATTAAGACTTTGAGGGCCTGTTTCACAATTAAGAGATACTTGGCAGTTAAAGTGAAGGTTTTGTATGGACTGTATGTCATGTAAGCGCTAATGGGAACTTACTTGTAGGTGGTGAAAGAGGCCCTAAGTCTGTTACCAGTATAAATGTGTTGAATGTGCAATATAAATGTGAGAACATGTTTTTTAGGTATATTTTTAGTTTTAAGGATTAGTTGACTGGTTTTTAAACCCTGATGCGTAATATAGGGTGTTATAAGATTGTGTTGTTGTTACCTTTCTGTATGTGACTGTGTATCTGTTTTCTGTGTGTGTATGTAGGATCGTAGCTCTCAAGAGGATGTTTTTTTTAAAAATGTTTTTCTTAAACTCCAAAGCTTCATTTTGCTAGTTTGGGTATAGCTAGGTTTGATGGATGTATAAGAACCAATTCTCTAATATATTTAAGGCTAGACTGAAGCTAAATAAATTCTTGATGTTTTGCCAAAATTAAATGCCTTTTTTTCTTATAACCAGCAAGAAAAAGGGTCTAAAGATAAAACATTGGTCTACCTTGGTATACTAATATCTAAAGTAAATTTAAATGAATTTAGTAAACGAAAGCACTTAAAACGTTCAAACTTGAGCCCAAATATTCATTATCAGCAAGTTTTGTACTGCTATTTGAGAATTAACGTTTAAAATTGTGTAAAAAAATTAATTATGATAAGAAGCAATATTCTTCATAAGTTACATTATTTTTCTTTTTAAACCTATCTTTTTCGGAACCACTAAGAAATTATAAAAAAAACGTTCTCGTCGCGTTCGGCGTTCTAATAACCTTTACACTTAGAGCGTTGGTTTAATGCTCTAAGCCTTTACGTTTCGTAGGTAGAGTAAAACAACGAAAAAAAAATTATTCCATTTTATAGCTCTTTGTTGTTATAATGGTTTTTAATTAAATATTGTAAAAAATACAGATATGTTGTGTGACACAAACTATAATTACTGTAAACATACTAAATTATTGCAACAAAGAGTAATGACGACCCTTTAATCGTCCGGTTCCGCTTTTGGCGCATAACTATGTGTCTACTTTTATTTACCATGAGTAAGGACTCGTTGGTACAATTTGTAATTTGTTCAAACTGGCTTATGTCGCTTGCCTTGCGTTGCAGTTTGTTAAATTATTTTATAATATATAAAAATGGAGAGATATTTAGCACGTTGGCGACTGTGTTTTGTCTGTGAGTGGTTGGATTACATAAACCAAAGTAATTTCAAGATGGTGTACGAGTATATAGAATAAAATAGAAGAATGACCGTGAAAGCCAATGACGCAACTATGTATTATGAAGTAGATTTTCCATGGCAAGAATAAAAATAAACAACTGTTTTTTTAACACATTTATTTTGTCACCAGCTTTTTATTTTTATTATTGGTACATTTGTAACGACCTCTATGCCATAATAGTTGTTAATCTATACTTAGACAGTTCTATGGGCATTAATTAAAGTTCCTGTCTTTCCTGTAAATGAAAGACACTCAACTGTTTCAAATGAATGGGACGTAAGATCAGCCCTCGCACACGTCCGATTATCGGTGACCGATTTTTTAGTCTGTGAAAATTAAACGTTTGGAATTATATGTTGCAACGCACACAAAAAAGTCGGTTGCAAAATCGGTATTAAAACCTTGGCGAAAAAATCGGTTCGATTATCGGCCCTACAAAAAATCGGTCGTGGGCGGGAGCTGTAATATTGGGGCAGGATTACTAGATCAGAGCTATTGGTACAGTGTAATAATTTATAGAAATAGCTAACATAAAACAATAACAAGGTTTTAAGATAGCTCAATACATCATTTAGCTTATACAAGCTAAATGATGATTTTTATATTCATAAGGATGAAGCTCTTACTCTAGCTATTGCATAAGTCAAAGAATGTGTGAAGGTTTCGGTGTAAAATTGCTCAATGTATTAAACTGTACATAAAGTATTAATAAGTAGGTAAATTAAAATAAAGTGATTTTATATTTTAGTATATGTTGTGTTTTTTATCACCCAAAAGATTTTTTAAGTAAGTTTGAGTAAGTTTCTAGTATTTTTTAAAATCTTTTTTACCCAAAAGATACATTTGAAGGGTTAATGATGGTTGGGGTTTTATAAAAAACTCATAAACAAATACTATCAAGTCTCACGTAGGTACATGATATTTAATTTACTTTGATTAAAAAGTAACGTAATTACCTATAACTATTTTGTGCTGTTAAATTCTATATTCGAAAAAGGTCTTTCGCATACTAAGGTTTAAGCGTAGGTGAATAGGTAATAGTAAGTTATCTCGACCTCTTCTTCGGAAGGCTTATTTGCACTTATAGGCAAAAGGGACACGAACACGAGGACACGGTCAACGGGCAAAGAAGTGTCGCTAATGGGACGCCTCGGTCCCGTCATCATCTCTCTCATAGAGTGCATCGCCCTTAAGGTAAGGCATACTTACATTAATTGTAAGTATAAGTACCTTGTACATTACCCAAAAATATAGCCATTGTAACAAGCAAAGTTATGCAAGTTATGATTAAAATTTGTTTCAACACTTAGTGGTCGCATAATGGTCGAAATTCAACGTAATTTACAATATATACAATGTAATATAACACATACGTATCATAATTTTTTCATTTATTTTGGGTCTTCTTCATACATATAAACTAACACTATATCAAATCTCGAGGAGCTCCTCGAGCAACTTTCGCAAAGGCCGGTCATCGGATGGGTGACCAAAAATGTATCATCTAGAGTTCCTCCGTTCGGAAGGCACGTAAAGCCGTTGGTCCCGGCTGCATTAGAGTCGTTAACAACCACCAATCCGCACTGGGCCCGCGTGGTGGTTGATGGCTCGTTCTCCCTATCCATCCATAGGGAAGGCTCGTGCCCCAGCAGTGGGGACATAAAATGAGTTGATGATGATGATGATATCAAATCTCACACTCCTTCGTGCGTGTAATGTGCTTAAAAATGGGCACGAAGTTTCCTCTTCACGTATTTAAAAGATGGTTTAACTATAAATAAAACAATTCTACTTCAACCGAGAATGCAGACCGCAGTAGGTAGATTAGATATGTGTAATAATTGTATTGTAAATATACCGTAAAAATATTTATTGTTTTTGTTTCAGATATCCGTAATTTTAAAAAGCAATATGGCTAACTCCTGCTATAATTTATAGCAGGAGTTAGCCATAGCGATAGCGATAGCGAGGATGCAAAATATAAACTATAAATAAATTAACAAGAAATAAACTTTCCTACACTCACACCAATTATCTAACCCAAGAGAAGCTTCGTTATGAAACATTTTGTATTATAAATAATACAGCAGAGAAATTCACCAAGAAGTATATTATCAGGAGCAATATAGTTTCACTTAGAAGATAAATAAGGCACATAATCCTATGACAGATTATGTATCGCGTATTTCCTGGTCGCCCGAGCGCTGCGTTGTAACCACCGGCGACAAATGGCTGCTTCAAATCATACTGCATAAGACGGTAAAGTACAGTAATTCACAAGACTAACCGGTACCATTAATATGCTTCCCTTTTTTTCCGGTAAAAAACTTATCCTACATCTCGTTTTTTATGTTCAATTGATTTATTACGAGTTTACATCTCATATTAAAATGTGAAATATATTAAACAATATGTTTGCCTGATGGAAAGCCACTGCAGCTTATCAATCAACATATTAAAAAAGATGAATGACTCATTCCTCGACTGAGTCATCAACGGCTGACCAAAACTTTCACTGAGAAAGCTGAAATTTTGGGAAGAGGTTCCCTATAAAAAGCAGTTGAGAATTTTCCTGAATTCCCTCCTGATACTCGGAATACGGGTGTTTGGGCGGACGAAGCCGTGCGCAATCGCTAACTTCATAATATAAAAAAGGCAAAAAAAAGAACTAAAAGGCAAAAAACAAGATGTCATGTATTTATTTATCTTTATATATAAAAGCGAAATACCACTCATTCACTCACTGACTTTATAATTATAAAAAAACAAAACTGCTTGATTAATAAAACTGAAATTCTCATCGCAGTCGGGCGACCGCTTTGCGGAATACTTACCTTATAAATAAAGGTTTCCCGACTGCCATGAAAATTTTAGTTTTATTAATCAATCAGTTTCGATTTTTTATATAGGTATTCAGTGAGTGAATGAGTGACATTTTTTTACCCTTTTTGTCATGGCGTCGTATTTTTATTTTTTTGTAATGATTAAGTTTTTATTTTGTACTTTTTAGTGATAAGTTTAATTTTAATAAAATATGTCATGCTAGGTAATTTAACTTGTAAGCATTTTTATACAAGAAGAAACAAAAAATAACCTCTACAGATCATGCTAAACATCAAGTTCTAGTCTCTAACTCCATTATTGACGAATTTTCATCTTACAAAATTTCATCCCCTATTTTACCCACATAGAGGTTGAATTTCCAATTTTTTTTACTAGCCTATGTTATTTGGAACGATGCAAGGATTGTAACGAAATATCATATATCTATATCAGTTCAGGCGTTTAGAAGTTATGGTGGAATAAAGAAACATCACATAGATACATGAATCCTGAAAACATAACAATCCTTTTTTTGGCAGTCTTGTAAAAATAGCTGTCACTTTACACAACGTTGCATTGGATTTAAACAATAGGTAATTTTGATTGACCAAATAAACAAATGAATAATCAATACATAGTTACTGGACCCGTCAATTCAGTAACTGCTTTGATGCGAGACTTAACGATGAGAATAATGGGTAGGCAAGTCGTCCGCTCGATAGCATCGTGCCTCAAGGCATAGCTTGTGGAAGCGTTTACATGTCCAATAGCCGGTCTTCTTGATATACGCTGCCAATAGACAGTACGAATAATCATCATAAACTTGACGATGATAGCGATATACGGAGAATTGCAGTGGTGCACAAGGGTAACTGAACACGTTGACGAGCTCAAAAGCAGATATGAAAGACATATTAATTCTACTACAAAAACACAAATGTTGAAAAAATTTCCACGAGCAGGATTTGAACCTGCATCCTTCTGACATACCGGGTCAGGTGCTCTTCCAATTGAGCTATCGTGGTTCTAACCAGCCCGCCAAAATTATTCAACACTATAGCTGTTTTTTTTTTTTTTTTTTGGAGAGAGACTGCTGGTTGCCGAGTGGCATTTCCAGCTTCACCGGGCTTGTTTTAGGGGCGGCGAGGTACGTAAAGGGTACCTCAAGCCGTGTTGAAACGAATCACCTTTGGAGGATTTCTAGAGAGGTACGGCATCGCACACTTAAAAGTGCGCGTCCCCGTGCCCTTCCAGAGTCTCCGAAGGGTTCGGATCGGATCGGCACTATAGCTGTGGGCTTGGTTGGTTAGAACCACGATAGCTCAATTGGAAGAGCACCTGACCCGGTATGTCAGAAGGGTGCAGGTTCAAACCCTGCTTGTGGAAATTTTTTCAACATTTTGGGTTTTTTGTTTCGCAACAAAATTTGCGTTAAAAATTATATAAACATTTGTGTAATTTGTTCGCAACAAAAGCGTTAAAAATATATAAAAAAAACAAAAACATTTTAATTCTACTACAGCTTAAAATTTCAGTTGTTTATAGAGACCTTTTTGAGCTTCAGCTAGTAAGAGATAAAGTGTTATGACTACTTTGTCGTAAATAGAATAGAGCAAATGTGGCTACAGATTTTGTGTCCATAGGCTGACGACATATGTAAAATTTCTGTGGTATTTACGCTGAGTTTATTCAGCGGCGTACCTAGCAGCTGGTGTAAGCAGCGGGGAGCGTAAGCGGCTAAACTAAACACAAACGCTGAAGTCCACCTTTGATTAGAAAGGTCTTGCATCGCCTCAACATGATCATATATAATATAGATAGGTAATATACATCAACAGAGGTCCTACTAGCACATATTATTATGGATATTTGAAACAACCCCGTACCTATATCTGCCGCAAAGAAGCAGTGTGATGTATTGCTATGTTGCAGTTTAAGGGGAACTGAATACCGCTCTGGCCGCCACGCTTTCCGCTGTCAGCTAGGCCGCAGACTTGTAACTTGTACACAGTAAAGTAAAGTAAAGTAAATAGTCTATAACTGTCCCACTACTGGGCAAAAGCCTTCATCATTGAAATCAAGTCATCGCTACTATTGTTGGGTAAAGGATTAATCATCACGCTTGCCCATCTTGATTAGTGATCGCAAACCCGGGCTATGCATCGAAAAAATCCGAAACAGACTTTGCCCGACCTGGGAATTGAATCCGGGACCTTCGAGTATCGGGCCGAGCGCTTTACCACTCGGCCATCGAGGCGTAAGGCGAGGCGACTTGTACAGTACAAGTTTTAAAATTGTTTTGTTTTTTAAGATGTTGATTATCTATATGTATCTATCTATGTATTACAGTTTCGCCCTGATTCGTCCGAGAGTGTATAGCCCACTCTCAGCTAGGCCGTGGACTTGTAATCGATGTGTAACAGTGAATGTGAGACCGAGCGTCAAGACAAATGGCTGGCCCATGTTGCGTCTGCTCGACAGTGGTGTACATTTTGGTTTCTGCAAGGCATTGACTGTGAGACTACACTCGCAGTGTTCAGTTGATTGTTAGATGGTGTACTTAGATACTCCTTGCTCGATGAAAAATTAAGAAATTAAATTTACTGACGGACAACCTTGCTATACACTGCTTTAAAGTTTATACTGACACCCCCTACCAACCTACCGGTTACAAAGTAGGTGTCAGACATCCTTACGCAAGCGCAAGGGACCATCTACGCCAGGTCATAACGTCAGATCAGAACACGGTACGCATCCTTCATCCAGTACTTTTAAGACTAGTATTTCAAGCTAGTCGCCCCGTGGACACGTATAGTCCACTACCTAATATCCAGATAGGTCACCGGAGCTGTAAGCTCGCTCACTTCTCGTTGCACTAAGAGCACAACTCGCAGTGTACAGTGGTACACTGCGAGTTGTGCTCTTGAGAGTTAGAGGAGGAGTGAGAGGCCGTCAACTCTAAAGCCGACTACCAAATGTCCTCTTTAGTGGCGGACAGTTCCTGTGTGATTTTTGTTTACTATCCGTTTTCAATCGATTACGTTTACGAAAACGAAAATTTGTATGGGCAAATTTCAACTCTTCTCGTATGTCGCCAGATGGCGCTGCTTCAATGCCCTATAAATTTTCGTTTTCGTTAACATGATCGATTGTCAAATGAAACACACTAAGCACTCAGAAGTAAGACTTTCACATAGGCTTACTCTATGATGATGATGGAAAGATTGCTGTACAAAGATTGCTGTAAAAACGTGAAAACGGAAAATTGTAGCTCATAATCTCTATAAGCTAGAACTGAAATTGTAGTGCTCTTCATTGCGTTTTACTTTCGATTAAAGTTTTTATGCACAGCTAAAAACTTAGTATAACAAGAATAGCAATTTAATTTAATTTAAATTTAGTCGTAATTTCCTTTTCGACGAAGCCTGTAACTGCGTAATGATAGTATTTTAATTAGTACTTTAATGCAGCCTCGCCTAGACGACCGGAACTTCTATCTCCCTCGATCAGCACGCAAGCATCGCTTACCTATCAGCTATTTGTGCTTTAGTAAAGTCGTTAGCAGGCGGTAAATTAAATCGAACAATTGCTACGTTAAAGCGGTACTTAAACGTTGTTTTTTATTGCACATGTAGCTAAAGAAAATGCTTGCTTTCAATTGACAATGACAACTTGCTGGTAAGATTCTGCTGAGACTCCGACTAGCTGGAGACCACCCTTCTACGTAAGGTCACATTTTATCAACTGCAAATATTTTGAGGATAAATTCAACAACATATATTTATAAACTAGAAAAAAACCAAAAATTTTTATACGCTTTAGTTTTTAAGAAAAACGCCAAAAGACATTTTGATTTAAAATTAAAATAAAACACTTTCGGTACACGTTCGGTTTCAATTCAAAGGTGCCGAAACAGAGAGGCCGCAATGCCTTCACCGCTTACACGTGCCCGTAGTTTCATTCAAAGGAGGCAACAGAGGAGAGGAGAGGCCGCTCTTAAAAATATTACAATTTTTGTGTCAGGAAATGTAAAAAAGAAAATGCATTAATTTTTTTTAAATGCTAGGGCCTTATTTCTCTAGATGTTTTGTTTTAATTGCAGTTGATAAAATGTGACCTGAAATATTTCTGCCATCAAAGAATTGATGTTTTGTTGATTTTGATACAGGGATCCAGAGAAATTAAAGGGCATAAAGGTTTCTTGGTCGCACTTTCAAAAGATGGTTTAGTCTACCAGCACACGTTTTCCGTCCTACCTAATGATATGGAGTTCTTCAAACGAGGCGTGATGACTGATGGGGCACGGGCAGAGGGTGACTGAAACTGTTTTTACGCTGCACCAGTTGTCTGACAACACTCGCGTGATACCCATGGCCATGAGTGTGGTGGTGGTATTACTCTAAAGCCTAAGGAAGTAGTCTTATCTATATTAATCAATCATAGTAAGACATTTCCCCTTTTTTCCAGTCAACAGAACGACAAAACTCAACAGAACTCACCAACCAATCAACGAAGCTAAACTTAAAATGGCGTCCAGTATTGCGCATCGATTTAATTACGTACGAGACACGAAACTGTAATTACACAAGCTAAGACATCATAAAACAGCTATAAGAATATATTGCTATGATAAAAGGGACATACGTGCAGTGTAAACAAAACGCTAGAAGTAAACAATGAGGGGTGCAAATAACAAAACCCTCTTTGTATTTCTTGAAGTGAGCATCTAATTTCGTTTGTTTTCGTTGACGTAAATATCTCGAGGGGCACACTCTCTTGTAACAACTTCATTCAATTTCAATTTTGGTTAGTGTTATTGTTTGAGTGCACAGTTCGACGCCTTTAGACAATTGTAAACTTTATTTACATAAATGGCAACAACTATTTTAGTTCATTACAATTTAAAAGGCAGAAGTATTGTGATGAATAGACAGCTCCTTATTTTCTGTTGCATAATGCAGAACAGCTGTTGCTGACTGGTTGAAGCACAAAAAGAGAGGAACAACATATTATTTTGTCTTGGTTTATCATTACTATAAAATCTATTGGTTTAAATAAAAAGCATTTTCTTTACAGAATCAAGAAAGTGCTTGTTCTGACGTCTTTATGTTATTTGAACTCGTAATTAACTAACAAAATCGCAAATTACAAAGTGTTTTATTGCGGGTACACATACTTATGTGACATTATTGCATTAGTCTTCCGCGTTTTGTTGTTAATGATTTATAGTAGCAACATTTTGGTCGGCCATTTTGATGTACGAGTAAGCAGTCGAAAAGTCGAGCGATCCAAAATCGCACAGCGACGACGCGGAGACTTGGACAGAGATAGGGCAGGAAACTTATATTGGGTTGAGCGAGAGCATCGCGTAAAATCTTATCGCAACCAAACAACCGGCTTACAAGTTCCCCCGTATCTTTTATCTTTTGTATAAACAGCATTGTTGTCTTGTTTATTTTCAGTGCCAGCCACAACTTACCGAGAGTGGCCATTTGTTAAATTAAAATCACTAGTCGCCTTTGTTTGTTTGCTGCAGGCACTAGAGCTCCAATGGCAATTTTTAATGGCGTAGTTTGCAAAGAAAAAAATTACATAATTTAAGCGCAAGCAGTAAATTATAAAATTGAATTTGTAGCTATTTTAAAGCCACATTATGGCTACAAAAACTGAAATATTCTGACGAGTGAATCAAAATGTGAACATGTCGTTACTGCCTTTGAAAGCAGCTGAGCTATATATTAAACAGTTGGACCCAGAAGTCGTTAAAAAATTTAAAAATAATGCATTTGTCTAGCGTTGTTTGGTGGGTGGTACAGCATGGCTGACTAATAAGTACTTCTACATAGGTAGTATACAAAGAAGGAGTCAGATCTAACGAAAAAAGTAAAACTTTACATACGATAACTAACTATGCCGTAACAACTTCAAAAGTAATATAAAGCTGTAACAAACAATGTAAGATAAATTATGATACTCTAGAGACAACGCCAGTATCATAAATGTTTTTAAGTGAAATTCGTCACATAATAAGTAAGCGAGACTGTTTCTTAAATTCTGGGGGAAAACTCCAAAGTAGACTGATGTGAGGGGAGGCGTTTTTACCCTTTTAAAGAAGCGCTCCGGTTACAGCACCTGCGTCGCTTAAATTATGTAAATATTCTTTAATTCAAGGTCCCTCGTAACCTTTTTACGTTCGCTCGCATTCTGGCAACTCTGCGAAGGATAATCGACTTTTTGATGTGTATTTAGTTGGTTAAGTAGCCCGTTCTATGTTCTCGTAGCTCGTTCCGAAGAACGCTTAACGAAGTGCGGTCATTTTCAAATGTTGATCCTTTATTTTTGAGCGTAATCGATGTTGTTTATTGTTTACGCTTTGATGAGTTTGGAATTATAAGGGTTTAAAGTTATTCGATATGAAAAGTTGGGGAGTTGTACGAAGAGCAACGAGACTTTTGGTTTGTGGATATTTTTTTAAAAATAGATGGGATATCGAATTTAAGAGTTTATTTATCAATTATGCGAACTAATACGTAATAAGCCCTATAACCCGATCCGATCCGAACTCCTAGGACTGGCAGGGAACGGTTTTTTTTAGAGAGATTGCTGATTGCCTCAAACGGCATTTTCAGCGTCACCGCGCTTTTTTGGAGGCGGTGAGGTACGTAAAGGGTACCTCAAGCCCTGTGAAACGAATCACCTTCAGAGGTTTTCTAGAGAGAACGGCATCGCACACTTAAAAGTGCGCCTTCTCGTGCCCTACTGGATTCTCCGAAGAGTTTGGATCAGATCGGGGTAAGGAACGGGGACACGCAATAGTGCATAATACTATTTATTCCCTTTAGAAAACTTCTGATGCTGTTTCGATCACAAGGCTTGAAGAACCCATTAAGTTTCTTGCCACCCCAAAATGCTGAAAATGTCCATAGAGGCAATCAGAAACGCTTTGGTTTCCCTCCAGATCGTCCTTGGTGCAGGTTGAGGAGTGTCTTAAGACTTCTAACATAAAAGCTTGACCCATTTGACGACCTCCTTGGTCTAGTGGTTTGTACACCGGTTTTCATGGTGTCGCCATTTCTGAGGTCCCGGGTTCGATCCCCGGTCGGGTCAATTTAGAAATCATTGTTTTTCTAAAATATCTCAGGTTCGGGTGTTTTTAACCGACTTCAAAAATAGGAGGAGGTTATCAATTCGACTGTATTTTTATTTTTTTTATTTTTATGTTTGTTACCTCAGAACTTTTGACTGAGTGAACCGATTTTGATGATTCTTTCTTTAGTTGAAAGCTGGTACTTTCCGTGTGGTCCCATTTTAATTTGGTCCAGTTCTGATGATGGGATCCTCAAGGAATTGAGGGAACTCCTCGAATATTGTAGGCATTGAAAAGTCAAGCATTTGCATTCAGAAAGTATCATTTGATGAAGTGTAACTGATAACCCCTGTGTGGTGCCGGGGATAAAGAATTGCACTACCCCCTCTCTTCCCGTGGGTGTCGTAAAAGCCGACTAAGGGACTATTCCAGAGGATGGGCAGCAGCATCTCTCTGAGGTTACCCTCAACCTACTGCGATCGTTAACCCGCCTGGCAAGCGTGGCGGTTACGGCAAATACCTCTCATATCCTTGGGGGAGGCCTTTGTCCAGCAGTGGACGTCTTTTGGCTGAGATGAACTGATGAAAAAGACCACAGATTGCCATCGGAACTCCTCAATGATAAGTATTTCACGGGTGGCGATAAAATATCTCGATTAAGATAGTTAAGCGACTATGACGAAGCAAAATAAGACAGGCACCGGAACTCAGTTTTTGATTTCCTACTTTGAGATAGGCGTTTCTCGTTTTCTTCGCTTGTTTCATTTAAACGGCGCTGTCTCATACGAGCAGCAAGTTTAGTAGGTCTACCCATATTCGCTTTTTATAAATAGATCGAAACGAATCACTAAAAAGCGAGAAATAAACAAAAATTTTAACAAAAAAAAAAACCGAGTCAAAAAAATTAGACTGATAAAATTGCACTAAAAAGTAAAAAATAAGCGTTAGACTTATAATGACAATAACTTTATTAAGAAAATATATAGGTACAATTATAATTAATGGAACCAGGCGTTATTTTGCGGAAATCCATAGTACAAAAAAATGTAATTTAAATAATATGTAGTGTTAATTCCGCTAACTCACTCGTTTATACAGCTTGGATGCAGTACGCATGCACCGCCCTCCCGCCCGCAAAAAGTATGCACATGCAGGAGAAACAATGCGTGCAAGCGAAAATGCACACCAACACCGATACCCGACACGTGTTTCGCCCCTCCACGGGGCATCCTCAGGAGCTGTTGACTGGTCGAGAGCTGCGCACCGACTGTTACGGCTACTTTTTTTTTTTTTTTTTTTTTGAGAGAGACTGCTGGTTGCCGAGTGGCATTTCCAGTTTCACCGGGCTTGTTTTAGGGGCGGCGAGGTACGTAAAGGGTACCTCAAGCCGTGTTGAAACGAAACACCTTCAGAGGATTTCTAGAGGGGTACGGCATCGCACACATAAAAGTGCGCGTCCCCGTGCCCTTCCAGAGTCTCCGAAGGGTTCGGATCGGATCGGGGAGCGGAACCACCCGAGGGCGCCTCTAAAGGCACGGACCTCGGCTCGGGTAGACCGGGCCGTGGAGGAGGAGAGGAGCTCCCAGGCACATGACTGTGCCTGGCATAGAGCGCGTGTGAACCGGTTCTTCGTACCCTTGTTCTACGAGTACGGTGTCTTGGGCCTAAAACAGTGTGCATGTTTAGTGTATTCTGTAAATGTGTGCTGTCATTTGGAGGATCGGGCGGGGGGGCGTTCGCAACTGTGATTGGGTCGTAGGGGTCGTGTAGGACGTGCTTAGGACGCCTAGACGCGTACCGTCTTGTTGCGGGAAGGCCTTCAACTTTATAGTTGGCGGCCGCCACAACAAGCGGGTTAGGGTGGTGGGGGGCTTTATCGAAGTAACGTCGGGAGACGTCCTTGATAAAATCTTTGATAGTTGGGAGATCGAGGTCGCGATGGAGGTCAACATTACGAACGTAATGCGGACAACCCGTCGCGCCTCGCATAAAGCGGTTTTGTAGGGTTTGTAGGGGGTACAAGTGGGAGGGCGCGGAATGCGCGAAAACTACGCTAGCGTAGGTCATGACTGGGCGGATGCAGGCTTTGTAAATTGTCGTCTTATTTCTAAGAGACATTTTACTCTTCCTGCCTATAAGGTGGAATAACCGACCTAAAAAGAACGCGGCCCTGTTACGGACGATCTTGAGATGGGGTGCAAACGTAAGCTTCCTATCGAGGGTGACACCGAGATATTTCACCTGCCTAGCCCATGGGATAGGGCGGTCAAATAAGCGAATCGGACGGCAGGATTCGTCGCGACCCCGATGAAAGTACACAGCGGCACTTTTTTCGGGGTTCACTTCGATCCGCCACTTGCAAAACCAAGCGCCGAGGGTGTTAGCGGCCTTTTGGAGTCGTTTGGAAACCGCGGTCTTGTCTCTACCAGACGAATATAGCGCGGTGTCATCCGCGAATAGAGCTAGCTCTACGCCGGGGGACTTGGGGACATCGTTTGCGTAAAGCGCAAAGAGGATTGGAGAGAGCACGGATCCCTGCGGAACGCCGGCTCGAATAGGGCGGGGGGCGGAGAGCGTTCCTTCGACGCGGAAGCGAAAGGAGCGACCCGACAAATAGTCTCGTATGATGTGCACGAGTCTGTCTGGCACGCCGAGTTTGTACAGCTTATAAATTAAGCCGTTGTGCCAGACTTTGTCGAACGCCTTCGCGACGTCGAAGAAAAGAGCTCCGGTGCCCGTGTGACGGTTTCTATTGAAACCGGAAAGGATATGCTTCGTGAGGCGGTGCAATTGGTGGGTGCACGAGTGTTTGGGCCGGAACCCAAACTGTTCGTTGATAAGGAGATTGTTAGAAAGGATGTAGTCCCTTAATCGGGAAACTAGAACGCGTTCATACAGTTTTCCCAACGATTTGAGAAGACTGATGGGGCGATAGCTAGAGGGGGCGGTACGCGGTTTACCGGGCTTATGAATACCTATGACTACCGCATCTTTCCACGCAGCGGGAAAGATAGCGTTAGTCATGGCGCTATTGAAGATAGCTACTATTAAAAGGATGAGCTGGGCGGGTAAGATCTTAAGGATCTTATTTGAGATGCCGTCTGCCCCGGGGGCACTACGGGGTTTGAGACGCTTAATGAGCGTTTGCACCTCATCTTCCGTAACGGGCGGGAGGGTCGCGGTGGGAGGGAGGGACGAGAGTCTTTCGACTTCGCTATCAACCATTTCGATATGGTTTTGGGGGACTGGGAGCGTGCTGGGCGAGCATTGGGCCTCGAGGCTGTCGGCCAGGCATTCGGCTTTTTCGTCGTCGTCAAAGACGATCGAATTGTCGGGTTTACAGAGAGGGGGCATCGAAGTGACCGTTTCCGACTTAAAGGTCCTCGCCAACCGCCAATAAGCTTGGTGAGAAGGCGTGATATCTTTAAGAAGGCCGTGCCAACTCGAATCGCGGAGCTCTTTTATGCGTTCTCTAGCAGCACGCTGCAGGGAGCGCATACGAGCCCGGTTATCCGAGGTGGGATAGGAGTCGTAAGCGCGAGTGGCGGCGTTCTTCGCCCGCAATAGTCGCCTCATATCGTCCGGCAGTTTGAAGCGATGGTCAGCCGTCGCTACAACCCGCCTGGACGATTCGCTTATAGCGTTAGTGAGGTGACTACCGAGGGCGTCGATCGCGGCCACTGTCTCGTGAGGCGAGTCAATGACGTCGGGAATCTGGTTTAATGACTCACTGGCGGTAGGTTCGAGAAGCTTCTCGAGCTTATCCCAGTCAGTCACCACCTTAATGACGGGGGTGGGGTCGGTGGGGGGGCCTAACTGTAAAACAACCGGCCTATGGTCGGAGGAGAGCGCGTGGATCACTTCTATAGAACGCAGCCGCAAGGTTACGTTCCGTAGAAGTGCCATATCTAGCGGGTTAGGGGTGAAATTATCTATTAACGGATAGTGGGTGGGCTCCATAGGCACGACGATATCGAAGAGCATTGTCTCAGCGAGTTGGCTCAACACCCGACCGTTACGGTTGGTTGTATTGCAACTCCACTGAGCGTGTTTACTATTGAAATCGCCGGCAATAATGACGGCGGTGTCCATAGCGAACAGCGCTTCGAGATCGGGTTGTGTCAAACGCTTATTTGGGGACAAATAAGCGGAAGCGATAGTGATAGACGCGTGGCCTGTCATGCCTAGCCGACAGACCGAAACCTCTAGATCGGAAAGTTGCGGGGGGTCGAGCGGGACACAGTGAAGTGACCGCTTGTAATAGATAAGAGTGCCGCCTCCGCGGCCATCTCTATCATTACGGACGAGGTTGAAGTTAGCCAAGCGAGGGTCTCGGTTAGAGGGTTTCAGGAAAGATTGCTGTATTAGTAAAACGTCGACGGCGTGTTCGGTTAAAAACTCGAACACTTCGTCGCGTTGTTTCAAGAAACCGTTCGCGTTGAAAAACGCAACCGTTAGGGAGCGGGGTTTTAGTCTCGAATTGGGCGTATTATTCATTATGGGACTTTAGGGAGTCGAAAAGGGACGTGATCATGTCCAAAAGTGGACCGTGATCGTTAAAGATCGCCGCCATGATAGTGGCGGGGCAAGCGGACGAGTCGGACGCGGCTAAGCGCAGCTTCTCCACCATCTCTACGATTTCGTCCTTGTATCGGTATAACTTAACAATTTCGACTGCCGTAGACATGGCGGTGAAGCTAACCGGGCAAGCACCAACGGTCGCGACAAACGGGTGCTGCGGGCGGGCTTTGGGTTGGGCCTTAGGGGCCTTAGGGGCGGGGGCCGGCTTGTTAGCCGGTTGGGGCTTGGCCTTAGGGGCCTTGGGCTTGTTAGCCTTGGCCTGAGGGGCCTTGGCCACAGGGACTGCGGCCTGAGGGGCCTCGGGAGGGCTTTGCTCCATAGGAGTAGGGGCCGGAGGCGGAGGTGGGTCACGAGCCGGGCCAGCCGCGGGAAACTCGGCGAGCGAGTATAGCGCGGGAGCCTGCGCCGCGAGCTTAGGAGCTAGCGGTGTAGTCCAAGCGTTGCGGGGCGGTGGTAAGAGGGCCGCGGGGCGGAGCGAAACTTTCGCGATCTGCGAAGGCGGAGGGGCGCGGGACGCGGGGTTACGGCGCGGTCCCGACCCGCGGGTTGCGTTACTGCGCGGAGCCTTGGGGCAACCGCGATAATTCGCGGTATGACCGCGGAATTCAACGCAGTTTACGCAACCGGGCGGGTCGTCGGAGACCGGTGCCGGCGCTTTGGGCCTCTGGCACGCTTCAGTGCCATGGTCGCCCAGGCACTTATCGCACCGGGGGCGCGCAAAGCAGTTACGGGCGGCGTGCCCGTAACGTTGACACTTGTGGCATTGACCTACAATGCTACGCTTGTGGGGGACCTCAATCGATAGACGAGTGAAGCTCTCTATCGATTTTATGTTGAAAATGGCTTTACCTTCCGGGGTATTGTCTAATATTGCCTTGAAGAGGCCTAGGGGTTTTTTGTTCCGGCCGAGCATCCGGGACACTTCTTGGACCGGGTAGCCTTGAGACTTAATGTCATCAAGGACTATCTCAGGGTCCCAATCCGAGGGGAGGCCTCGGATTACAACGGACAAAACACGTTCCTCGGGAAGCGAGTACGTGTGAAAGGGCACGTTATTGGTGCGTAAAAACGCGGTAACTGAGCGGAATTCGGTTGAGTTGGAAAACTGAACCTTGATCATCTGAGGATCGCCGTTAACAAGGCTAGTCCTGAGAGGGATCGCGTTGAATCGCGCCTTAATAGATCGCGAAAGATCGGGCCAGCACTTCGTATCTTGTATAAAGATCGGCGGGGGTTTTTTGTCCTTGCGCGGCTGGGCCGGCTCGGGCCTCGGGGAACTAGGACGGGAGTTAGGCGCGCTACTCGCTTTCGCGGCCTTAGGCGGGGGGACGGAGGGAGGGGCGGTCTTGCGGACGCGCTTACCGTTTTTCCCGACCGTCTCGTACTCCGAGTCGGATGAGTTCTCATCGGATTGCGATGAGCTCTCCTCGGACTCGGAGCCCGTGACGTACGGGCTATCCTCTTCCGCGTTAGAGGCGGAGGGGCAAACCTCCATCTCTAACTCGGGAGCGGGCGACGGCGCTACGGGAGCGAAATTGGGCATGAGCGTTGGGCGCTCGGGCTGGGGCTCGATATGAGCGAGTAAGGGCTCGTTAAGAGGAGACGGGGAGGCTGGCTGAGGCAGCCGAATGATAGGCCTAGCGTCGGTCGGCGGAGTGCCGAGCGTGGGGCTAAGAAGGGCGATTAGAGGGGCCGGCAGTTGAACGGCCGGTTTCGCATAAGGCGAGGGACGCGCGGAGGGCGCAGAGGAGGGCAGCTTGTTACTGTGGGCTGTCTGAAGGACTTTTAACGCATCGGGGTGACTTTGTCCTATAAGGGACTCGATCGCCTCGATCTCCATCTCAGTGTGTGGCCTAAGGCCATACACCGAGATGCGTGCGTAGTGTCAGACCCTCCCTGTCTACAGACAAGTTGAAAAGGGACCTAGCTTGTAGGCCCTAATAGTGTATCCTCCGGTGAAAATCAATTCACCGTAGGGTGTGTTACTAAAACTAGACTCTAGTGTAGCTAAAGTTCTGAGTTGACTAGGAGATCCCCCAAGGCCAACTTTGCCAGAACTCTTCCGGAGTGTTTTCCCCCCAGGAGGGTCAGGAGGGCAGCCGGGTCAGTGCCCCAACTGGCTTAGTTGTCACGGTTACGTATCCACCAGTTGGCTGCTAAGCGCAGACTCGAAAATGACACCCTGTCGTGTGAAACGGCGACAAGCGCTCCGCGATGAAAACCACGACGAAAGCGCTTGAGACGCGGCGTACCGTGCACCGGAGCCTTACCGGTACACGATAATAAGGACCGAAACAGCAAACGGGATCTTGAACCGGGCGCGGAGGGAGCTCGAGCGAGACGTGCGTCCGGCGCGCGAGCGAAATCTGGTATGGTTACGGCTACGCAGCTCCCGGCCCCTTTTATAAAGCGCCATCGTTTGACATTTGTGACGTACTACCCGCGACAATACGTAATAATGGGGATGGAAATAATGGTGTCGGGTATCGGCGTTGGTGTGCATTTTCGCTTGCACGCATTGTTACTCCTGCATGTGCGTACTTTTTGCGGGCGGGAGGGCGGTGCATGCGTACTGCATCCAAGCTGTATAAACGAGTGAGTTAGCGGAATTAACACTACATATTATTTAAATTACATTTTTTTTAGGTACAATTATTGTTACTTTTGGAGTCGGTGCCAGCCAAGGTAACTTTAACATAAACATTTAACGACATACTATATTCTAATCATAATAGTACATTCAATCTTATGCATGAAATTTTGACAACAAACGCGGACTGGCAGCGGCTCCAAAAACTTCGTTGGCTGGCACCGGCCCCAAAATTTTTATCCGTGCGGAGACGGAGAAAGAATACTATTCTCCGCCCCTCTCCTCCGGTGGGTGTCGTAAGAGGCGACTAACGGATTTTCGAGCTTCCATATGCTCCACTGCGTGGTAGGGCTTGCCCGTCTGGTTAGTGACCACCGTACGCATGGTGTAAAACCCGTCAAGTGACCGCTTGTCGGTCGCGTTTCGGGATCAGCCAGCGTATAACCAGAGCTCGAGTGGATGTTACTGCGATGCACTTGGTCTGTGGAGGCTTCCGTCAAACCAGTGCCATGAGGACTTCGTTAACCCGCCGACCAGGGAGACCCGTAGAAACGGCTTTCCCGCTGGCCGCCCGTGGCACAGTACAGGGGCCCAAGCAAGCCTAACCAGCTCGTGTGGCTGCCTCACCATGCCACGCATAATCTCGGGGTGGTCCGTCGTGCCAGTTGGTGACCGGAAGGTGGGGTCCCGGCGGCCATTCCCGGGGGGGTTCGGGGGCCCTTCCGTTCGGCGGGTTAATTATACTCTTCTGTAGGCAGATCCCTGGTGAAACAGGCCGCTGCACTTTGACTATTTGCATCGCGGTAGCATTTCCTCGATTCACGCCTCCCTCCTTTTCTCCACCATGACAGCGCCTCACAATAAAACTGGTCCTACAGCGGTGCACACCCCCACCACAACTATACCGTTTGAGGTCGAGTTCGCTAACATCCGTGGACTCCATGCAAACCTCAATGCCGTCCACCACCATCTTGAGACGGCACGGCCAGCAATGTTGTTTTTGACGGAGACGCAAATAATCTGTCCGGCCGACACCAGCTACCTGCACTATCCAGGCTTTGTGCTTGAAGAATCCTTCAAAGCCAAAGCCGGAGTTTGCTTGTTCGTTCGGACGGATGTTTGCTGTCGCCGTCTGCGCTGTCTGGAGGACCCTTCCTTTTCCCTCCTTGTGGTACACGTCGACTTGGACTCACATAGCCGTGTCTACGTCTGCGTCTCGATCCCATAATGGCGACATGGAGACAACTCGACTTTTGGACCATCTTAGTCGGGTAGCAGATGATGC
This sequence comes from Eudonia lacustrata, assembly GCA_947562085.1. Taxonomy (NCBI): domain Eukaryota; kingdom Metazoa; phylum Arthropoda; class Insecta; order Lepidoptera; family Crambidae; genus Eudonia; species Eudonia lacustrata. Next base: position 4,887,156 of record OX387316.1, read on the forward strand.
GCAGGAGCGGTTTCCATCTGCGGAATTGGTGTTTTTGGGGGACTTCAATGCTCACCACGAGTTGTGGTTAAGTTCCCCCAAAACTGACCATGCTGGTAGAACTGCCCATGCTTTCGCTCTCACGCACGACCTGACTCAATTGGTGAACCAGCCCACCAGGATCCCAGACGTAGTCGGTCACGCGCCCTCTTTGTTGGACCTTCTGCTGACGAGTCGCCCAGCTGGCTACCGAGTGGAGGTTCGAGCTCCTTTGGGATCTTCGGATCACTGCTTGGTATCCAGTAAAGTGCCTCTGGCTCCGCTACCGCCTTCAGCGGTATCGAAACGCCAGATTTGGCACTACTCGTCGGCAGATTGGGATGGTATGTGGGACTATTTCGCATCCGTTCCTTGGGGGCAGCGCTGCTTCAGTGGGAAGGACCCGACAGCTAGTGCGATTGCAGTTGCTGATGAGATAGTTTTAGGGATGGAATACTATATTCCGCACTCCTATCTCATCAGCAAAGGCAGGCGCAACCGTTGGTTCAACCGCGAGTGTGCCAACGCTGCTGATAACAAGCAGGCGGCATACCGCGCTTGGATCAGGGGTAAAGCTCTTGGGGATCCCGAAACCCGCTCGCTGAAAGCAGCCTATAATAATGCCACCAAGTCCTGCAAAAGAGCTTACATTAGAGCGGATGCCCAGCGCGTTGCACGAGTCGGCCAAGAACTACTGACGCATCCTACGGGCAGCCGTAGCTACTGGCGTCTGGCCAAAGCCGTGCAATCGAACTTCTGCCAACCCTCGCTGCCACCATTGAGATGTCCTGATGGAACTTTAGCTCACAAGCCGCAGGAGAAAGTCGATCTCCTGGCCAAACTCTTTGCGGCTAACTCCCGAGTCGATGACTGCAATGCACAGCCACCTACAATTTCTCACTGTGGCCACACAATGCCCGATTTTAAAATCAGGCAGCGTGACGTCCGTGCGGAGCTGCAGTCAATCGATGTCCGGAAAGCTAATGGTCCTGATGGCATCCCTCCAATAGTCCTAAAAATGTGTGCAGCGGAGTTGTCCCCCGTGTTAACGCGCCTTTACCGTCTCTCGCTCTCTTCAGGTTGTGTGCCGGAATCTTGGAGAGAAGCTAATGTGCAACCGGTCCCCAAAAAAGGAGATCGGTCAGATCCATCGAATTACCGCCCCATAGCCGTAACTTCAGTTTTGTGCAAAGTAATGGAGCGCATTTTAAATAAACAACTTGTCCACTACCTAGAAGAACACTCCATAATTCACGATCGCCAATACGGGTTTCGGCCGAAACGGTCAACGGGTGATCTTCTAGCGTACGTTGCACATCTTTGGGGTGAGGCTATTGACAAGCGTGGTGAGTCGGTGGCTGTTAGCCTTGACATAGCCAAGGCTTTTGATCGGGTCTGGCACAAAGCTCTTCTCTCCAAGCTCCCGGCATACGGTCTGCCTGCTCAGTTCTGCAACTGGGTCGCTGGCTTCCTGCATGAGCGCAAAATTCGTGTTATATCTGATGGATGCGCTTCGCGGCTCATGTCAGTGAACGCTGGTGTCCCTCAGGGGTCCGTTCTATCCCCCACGCTGTTCCTTCTGCATATCAATGATATGCTTCCACTTGGAAATATTCATTGCTATGCAGATGATAGTACGGTCCATGGAGGATATAACGGTCACCCAGCGGCTGGGCGGGTCGAAACCGAAGTGAATCGAGTTAATCTTGTCATTGAACTCAATCGGGTATTGGACCTCATATCTAATTGGGGCACCAATAATCTGGTTGAGTTCAATGCCAAGAAAACACAGGTGTGCGCGTTCATGGCAAAAAAGTCACCATTCCTTCCCCTTCCATCTCTTCAGGGTACATCTCTACGCCTGCAGAGCAGTATCAACATGCTCGGTATGACGATACGCTGCGATCTGAACCAAAGGGACTACATCGAAGCCGTGATCAAAACAGCCTCACGAAAACTCGGAATTCTGAACAGAGTGCGGCGATTTTTTACGCCGGACCAGTTGTGCCTTTTGTACAAGACACAGGTACGGTCTTACGTGGAGTATTGCTCGCACATCTGGGATGGTTCCGCTAAGTACCTTCTCGATGCCTTGGACAGATTGCAGCGTCGCGCTGAACGCATTATCGGCAATGCAGAAGTGGTAAATACTCTCGAATCTCTGCAATTGCGTAGAGACGTTGCGTCACTCAGCGTGTTTTACCGCTTATACCATGGCGAGTGCTCTGAAGAGCTCTTTGACCTCATCCCACCTTCTCCCTTTCTTCATAGGAGTACACGTGCTGCTCTTCGGAGTCACCGATTCACTGTCTCAAGTATCCCATCACGCACAAAGAAATTTAGTGACTCGTTTCTTTGTCGCACCTCCAAAAGATGGAATAGTCTACCAGCACACGTTTTCCCTCCTTCCTATGATATGGGGTCCTTCAAGAGAGGCGTGAAGAAGCACCTTGTGGGCCGGCAGAGTGAAGTTAACTGATGCTACGTTTGTTTCCACGCTGCACCAGTTGTCTTCGCGTCTGGACTTCATTTCCACTTAACATCAGGTGGGATGGAGTCATTTGCCGAGCTAAGTATAAAAAAAAAAAAATAACAATAATTGTACCTATATTTTTTCTTAATAAAATTATTGTCTTTATAAGTCTAACGCTTATTTTTTACTTTTTAGTGCAATTTTATCGGTCAAATTTTTTTGAGTCGGTTTTTTTTTTGTTTAAATTTTCTATGTATAATAAGTATGTATTTAAGTATTTTAAGTAGGTATGTTTATCCGTTGTCCAGTAACCATTTAACGAGTTTCATAACGACGCTTCTCTTGGGCTAGATAATTGGTGTGAGTGTAGGAAAGTTTTATTTATTATTATTTGGCTTCTGGGAGAGATTTTTACTGTGAACGTTCTATGGTTAAAACAAGAACCTACAATACAATATATTTAGGGTGTGGTGAACCCTACTTCTCTGACTAGACGTGCGATGGTAGAAACGCCACGGTTGTGGTATTAAGAAAAGTTCTTCTAATCAACGTCCGTTAAACACACAGTAATGACCATGCTCATGTCTCTCCTGTTATTTGGGCTGTATAACTAACTAGTTACTAATATAGTTAAGGGTGCGCCGACCAAAAAATGCCAAAAATGCAGTTACGGTTAAGTAGATATAATTGAAAATACTATCGTATTAAATGAACAAAATATATATTTAGTATCATAGGAAACTTGTTTACAATTTGTCAGAAGCATAAATTCATAACACGCTATAGTTTGTTCTACAATATCATTTAAAGTTGGGCAAAAATCATGAAAACGAGTGGCGGCGTTTAGTAGATTTCTTATCATCATCATCATCATCATCTCAGCCAAAAGACGTCCACTGCTGGACAAAGGCCTCCCCCAAGGATATGAGGGATTTTCCAGATATCTTATAGTTTATCTAAATTATTGTACCTCTGATTTTGTCTAAACAATCATCAATGGATAAACTACAAATTGCTAGACTACATTTTCGATTCATCAAGTGGCTATTTAAATAATTATTTTTTATTAAGCACTTTAAATTCCCCATACAAAATTAGTATGGCCGCGCGGCATCAAATTAATATGCAGTACAATATTCTGAATAAACATGATATCGAACCGGTGCCGTTGGCAAATGCTTAGTAAAACACGTTTGGTACGTACAAAACAGTCATAGAAACATTACTCTCGGCGCGACGGTCCGAAGCAGCATCCAGCTTTCGCTTGGAGAGCATCCAACTCTTCCAGGAATACTTATATACAAACAATACGGCTTAGGCAATAAATTCCGTTTGTAGGGCAAAAGTGTACCTCGTGGACAGCACGGCGCACAATAGCAAAGATAGATGTAGAAATTAGAAATAAGTTTACCGTTTGCGTACTGGCTGTAAGGACTCTGTGTGGTGCCAGGGATAAAGAATTGCACCACCCCATCTCTTCCCGTGGGTGTCGTAAAAGTCGACTAAGGGACCATTCCAGAGGATGGGCAGCAGCATCTCTCTGAGGTTACCCTCAACCTACTGCGATCGCCAACGCGCCTGCCAAGCGTGGCGATTACGGCAAATACCCCTCATATCCTTGGGGGAGGCCTTTGTCCAGCAGTGAACGTCTTTAGCTGAGATGATGATGATGATGAAACAATACGGCTTAGGCAATAAATTCCGTTTGTAGGGCAAAAGTGTACCTCGTGGACAGTACGGCGCACAATAGCAAAAGATAGATGTAGAAATTAGAAATAAGTTTACCGTTTGCGTACTGGCTGTAGGGATTATTACATCTAAGTGTTTAAAGCCTGATGAAGTAAGCTGTTGGCTCAGGTTGTAATAATTATAGTAGTTAAAATTTAAAAAAAAAAACAAAGTTCAAAATCATTTATTCAGTTTAGGCTACAAATAGCTCTTATGAACGTCATTATGCCATCGGTTCGTAAGTCTATCTACTCTGGGCGGGAGATCTTGTACTGAGAAGAACCGGCAAGAAACTCAGCAAGTGTCCAGCTCTTTTCTCCCTTACAGCGTCATAAATATTGGAAAATGCCCTATCATAAAAGGACACTTTCCATCACAAATAAAAACACAAAGTATGAAATCTAATAAGTATCCTGCTTTAGACCTGCGTGATAGGTGGGTGGACTATGGCGTGGTCTCCCCACGTGATTTTGTTTGTATAGGAAGGGATACTTAGTAGCATCTATTTATAAGCAAAAGCGCTTAACTTTTGCCCTTAAGTATTCTTGTAAGCTTTAGCTTTTCTATTTATGGAGGCCGGAGGTTAAACGAGTAAGTAGGTTTTGTTTTTGGAAGCCTGTCAAGTATATTTCATATCTGCTTCTTATTAGTTACGGAGTGATAGGATTACGGAGTAATCAATGCTAAAATTGTTATTATTCTACGTATAAAATACAAATATTTTTTCTAAGAAAGATAGACTGAAAACCTGTCGTATTTGTCAAAAGGACGCTATTCTATTCTTATGTCGATTTAAAAGACGGTAATTAGGACTTTTTTCTTAGACTTATGTAAGTAAGTATTTCAATTTCTTATATAGAAAATTGATAAAAAAATCGTTACGTAGGTAGAGAATGTATGTATGAACTATGTATTCTCCAAAACTCTGATTACACGAACCTTTATTACACTTAAATCCCTAACAATAGCAGTCGAAAGTATTCAGCGGTGCTGATTGATGGCGGCGCCGTTGACGCGCACGTCGTCGCCGCGATAGTTCACTTAAAACTTTGGAGTTCGCGGCAAGTTCCAGTTTTTGTCTCATCTTCCACTGTCATTAATCAATGCGCCACTTCAGCGGTGTTACCACGAATACGTCACTCTTCACGTTTTATGCAAAGTTCATTGTTTAAGTCTCTCGTCACTCAACCAAACATCAACTCCAATAGTACTTCAAATAGTTTAATGGGTGTGATTGGTCGAATTTTGAGATTTGGGGCAATCACTGGAAAGCGTTTTAATTTTATATCGCCTCCTAAGACCAGGAGGTGAAATTGGATTCCCCAACTGATGAGGGACTGCCTATTTTATCTCAAATTTATAAAAGCAACTCACAGTCATTGACATTTTTTTATGTTGTTGTTATTGTCGTATTGCTTTTATGTCGATGACGGCTGTTACATGCTAGCTAGCGAAACTAACTTTAAACCAACTCTACCACCACCAATGAACCCTAGCATAACAAGGTACCCTCCCTTCGCACTCCAAAGCATGACCTCTGGGTCTGACCCGTTGCCTAACCACTAGACTAAGGAAAGCGTTGAAGTTTGCCGTTTGACTCGAGTTTCGAGTGTCGCTCTGTAATTCTAACTATAAAAGCACTTTAAGGACTTCACTTAGGTTTCGACAGTGTGAAATGTTAGTTCGCCTCTGCCTATTAGGTTATCATCGATGTAAAGACGAACAACTGCCGTTATAACACGTAATTCAATATTAAACGCGAGTGTTTTCTTTGTTTTTATTCTACAACGAGGAGTCTCTTGATCTATCGGTAAAAGCCGAAGATCGAAGTGTACTTTACACGGAAAGCTGGATTACTGCATAAATAAACCATCTTCTATTTCTCGAAACACAACAATGTTATTACCACTGTTGCTATAGCTGCAGAGTCAGATAAATGGTGGTGGCTTGTCAGGTAGACTTGGAAGAACACTGGTGACTGCCAAACCGGTGATCCCAGTCATCGTAGCGGCACGTGAAGGGGATGTACAGTGGTTTTTAGTGGGTTGGCCCCTCTTCCTCCCGAATTCCTGTCGAGACCCTCGAATCTGAGCAGGGGGGCGGGAGCTGGAGGGGAGAACCCCACATAACCATCCACACCTCCCCGGATGCGGTGTACTCGAGCGACGAGATTTCCACTGTCAAAAAAAAAGTTGGACTTGGAAATAACCTTACCACCAACCAAACATTGTACCTATACAAGTATAGGTACCTTACTATACTGAGGAGCTCGATGGTGCAGTGGTTAACGCGCCCGGTCTGCGAGTGCTGAGGTTTAGCAACTTTCGCCAACGCCGGTCATCGGATGGGTGACCAAAAATGTATACCTCAAGCTGCTTAGGAAGGCACGTAAAGCCGTTGGTCCCGGCTGCATTAGCAGTCGTTAACAACCACCAAATCGCACTAGGCCCGCGTGGTGGTTTATGGCCCGTTCTCCCTAACCATCCATAGGGAAGGTTCGTGCCCCAACAGCGGGGACATAAAATTGAGCTGATAATGATGAGTATACCTTAACGTGGGAATCATACTTAGGTCTTATAAGTCTGAAACCGGTAATCAGTTTCACGATAGATTGTTCAACTATCTATTAGGGGACAGGGACGCACTTGCATGATGCCATCCCCTCTAGATAACTTGCAGAAAAGGCCTACAGAAAAATCTTTCTAAAAAAAGTAAGGACATTAATATTTGCGAATGGACTAGTTGCGACGAATCCACTCTGTGGAAGGACTCTGATAGAAAATGCAGCAACATTCGATATCTGCTATTGGGATCGTTCGGAATATGTGATCTTTTGATTTACGATATCGCTATTCATACGAGGATATTTTATGTTCACCGTTCGACAGGTTACGTTCATCGTGATTTACGTTGGTACATCCTAACTATAGCAGACTTTTGTGGGGGGAACGGTGTTATCGTTAGGGTTAGAAACCGTTGTCTGTCTGCCCCTCGAAAGGATTAATCAATTCAATTAATACAGACCAAAAATTTATTATCTCGAGCTCCTTTGTGCTTCAGAAGGCACGTAGGTAAAGCCTATAATCCCGGCTGCATTAGCAGTCGTTAACAACCAGCTGACCTTGTTTGACCATAGGAGATTTTTTTCACGCTGCACCAGTTGTTTTCGCGTCTGGACTCCATTTCCACTTAACATCAGGTGGTATGGAGTCATTTGCCGTGCTAGGTATTAAAAATAAAAAATAAAAAAAAGCTGATGGCGCAGTGCTTAACACGCCCGGTCTGCGAGTGCTGAGGTTAAGCAACTTTCGCAAAGGCCAGTCATCGCATGGGTGACCAAAAATTTATCATCTCGAGCTCCTCCGTGCTTCGGAAGGCACGTAAAGCCGTTGGTCCCGGCTGCATTAGCAGTCGTTAACAATCGTCAACCCGTACTGGGCCTGCGTTGTGGTTTCCCGTTTTGCTATTTCTCCCTATCCATCTATAGGGTAGGCTCGTGCCCCAACAGTGGGGACATAAAATGAGCTGGGGATAGTGATGATGACGATTTTTAACCGACTTCAAAAAAAGGAGGAGGTTATCAATTCGACTGTATTTTTTTTTAAATACTACAGCTGGAACTGCAAAGCCGTGTAAGGTACCTGGTGGTAAGTGACGACAAGGCCTAAGATGGAAGCGCACTTCATTATTCAATCCTCAACTTATTTTTAACCGACTTCAAAAAAAGGAGAAGGTTATCAATTCGACTGTATTTTTTTTTTATGTTTGTTACCTCAGAACTTTCGACTGGGTGAACCGATTTTTATGATTCTTTCTTTATTTGAAAGCTGGTGCTTTCCGTGTGGTCCCATTTTAATTTGGTCCAGTTCTGATGATGGAATCCTTAAGGAATTGAGAAAACTCCTCAAATATTGTAGACATACCTATAGCGATTTTGGTATTTTCAGAAATAAGTCAAGCATTTGCATTCAGAAAGTATCATATGATGAAGTGTAACTGATGAAAAAGACCACAGATTGCCATCGGAACTCCTCAATGAAAAGTATTTCACGGGTGGCGATAAAATTATCTCGATTAAGATAGTTAAGCGACTATGGCGAAGCAAAAGAAGACGGGCACCGGAACTAAGTTTTTGATTTCCTACTTTGAGATAGGCGTTTCTCGTTTTCTTCGCTTGTCTCATTTAAACGGCGCTGGCTCATACGAGCAGCGCGTTTAGTAAGTAGGTCCTCCCATATTTGCTTTTGATAAATAGATCGAAACGAATCACTATAAAGAGAGAAATAAACAAAAATTTTAACAAAAAAAAGACCGACTTCAAAAAAGTAGACTGATTAATTTTCACTAAAAAGTAAAAAATAAGCGTTAGACTTATATAGACAATAATTTTATTAGGAAAATATATAGGTACATTATTGTTATTTTGGAGTCGGTGCCAGCCAAGGTAACTTTAACATAAACATTTAACGACATACTATATTAAAATCATAATAGTACATTCGATCATAAGCATGAAATTTTAACTACAAACGCGGACTGGCACCGGCTCCAAAAACTTCGTTGGCTGGCACCGGCTCCAAAAATAACAATAATTGTACTACCTATATATTTTCCTAATAAAATTATTGTCTATATAAGTCTAACGCTTATTTTTTTGCTTTTTAGTGCAATTTTATCAGTCAAATTTTTTGGAGTCGGTTTTTTTTATCTCTTACTGTCGGAACATAATACTACTAATATATTTGTTATGGCGACAGTATAAGATAAGACGGTGGTAGCATACTTAAAACAAGCTCTAATGTCAATAAATATCAATATTATTAAATTCCCGCTGGGATTAAACCTGACGCTTCTGGGTCTGAAACTGATGGTCCACTTAACCATAGATAAATCCTGGTAGTAAAAAGTTTTTTACAATTTTCCAAATGTGTTTCGTTAATTGTAAATGGTTTGCAATTGTACGAAGAAGTAAGACACTGTTGCTTGGCGGAAAATATATTAAATAAGTAATTATTGGCTTTCGATAGGAAACCGGTAAATAAGTTTTTTTCTCTCTAATTTACACTTGATAAAAAACATTAATTTAAGAATTAAAAACAGCATAACAATTATAAAAATAGAACACTTATATTTAAGAAATTACCAAAAGAAAAATGATAGCAAACCTATGTTAAATACTTATTAAAATAGCTAAACCGTCAGTCTCGTCTTACAAGTTGAATGTAACCACCATAAATACCAAAAGATCCAATGAGGAGTCACTTTCTACGTCAACCCCAAAGAGACTACACTAATATTAACTAGCGCACAAGTAAATATGCAAATGCAGCAAAGTTTCCTCGGCAAATATTTGTCTCCCTTCCTTTCCGTTTGATGAAACCATCTTTTCTATGGGCAGGCATCCGATATTGCGTCTCGTATGCGAATGCCATCCCACAGGAAGTATTTGGCATACTCTGTTAATACCGAAAGCGAGGGATATTATGGTGTCTTTATTTTTGTACCTTGAAATTTTTTTGGATAACATTCCGCTTTTGGAAAAATATCCGTATTCCAACTCTCACTTTCTGGTATTCCTGATCAGGTGACGTACCATTAGGTTATCGGTGCATGACCCGTGCTAAAATATAGTCATCAAAATATATTACTTTATAACTTTCTACGGCAAAACGATCTTTATTCAAAGTCAATAACGACGTCCTCATATAAAATGCTTAGGACGACTTTTATTCATCATTCGAAAATAAGAATTTGTTTTATACAAATGTGTAACAAATACAGTAGCGCCTTCTGGTGACAATTGAGGTCAGCTGCCTCACCAATGTCTTGTACTACAGATTTTCGTGATAACATGGCTATGCCACGGGGCCTGACTGTGACTGTGGTGATCCTATCCAAAACAAGATCCATATGCTCTCCTGCTCCTTTTGCCTAACCACCGGCCCAAGCTAGGGAACACCTAATGAAGGCCGCAGACGCTGCCGTGTGCGTTGCTGGTACAGGAAGATATAATATAAGGCCATTGACACGACAAGAAGAAGAAGAAGAATTTTAGTAATTGCGGCACTTAGCTTTCGCCAGCCAGCCACAGGTAGGTAGGGGTTCGAAAAGGAAACGATTATTATAATTTCATAACCGTTTATTTAAAAGCCTAATATTTCTATGGCCGCCTCACGTCTTGTTGAGAGTTAGGTAAAGGGGGGGAGAACACTGGCCTGAACCGACGTCGTTCTGGGGTGCTGCTGCTCCTCAGGGTCCCTTGCAGGTCAGACAGGTTCTGCGCTCCCTCTTGTAGCTTGATAGCTATGTATGTAGGTGGTTGCTTGGCACACAGACAGCCTTTCTTAGGTCAGGGCGAAAGATGCCGGTGGTCGTAGGTAGCTTAGTTTAGTTTAGTTTAGTTATACTGGGCTGTATCCGCACTTAGCCATTCGATTTGGCCATTGTACGTATTGTACCTTCTGCCTACTCCAACCAACCCAGATTATCCCAGAAGGCTTGCAGCCTTTTCAGGCTGCTGCAGGCTTCCGCAAGCGTTCTGGGTGTTTGGAGAAACCGTGCCCGTTCGTCTGCCACACTCCTGCACTCCATGAGCACGTGTTGTGGCGTTTCTTCCGCCTCCATGCATCCTCTGCATAGAGGGCTGTCGGTCACACCTATCGTAAATAGGTGCTTGTTTAAGGGACAATGACCAGTAATAATACCGATGATTTTACGGATCCTGTCCCTGTTTAATCTAAGGAGGTTGCGGGCAAGCTTTTTTGATGCCACCGGAACTGCATTCTTGGTTTGCCTGCTACCTACACTGTTTCTCCATTCTGTTAGATGTTCATCTTCGGTTAATTTGCGCAGCCACGTTTTTATCTGGGCCTGAGGTATGGGCAGCAGTGGTTCCGGTCCATAAACTGCTGCCATCGATCCTCTTTTGGCTAGTTCGTCAGCGGCGTCATTACCCTGTGAGTTGCTGTGTCCTTTGATCCATTGCAAAGTTACTTTATTTGCCTCTGCTATGGATTGGAGAGTGTTATGACATTCCAGTACAAGGACAGAGGTTATGGTGTTGTTTTTTAAAGCTTGAAGTACGGATGCACTATCTGAGACAATTTTTATATTTAGGTCTCTGACAGCTCTGGCTGCAACCGCCTGTGCCGCCTTGGTGATACCAATACATTCTGCTTGAAAGATTGTATTTAACTTGTCTAAAGTTGTTGAAATTTTTATATTTAAGTCATTCGAGAAGACACCCGCTCCAGTGCCGTGTGCGGTTTTGGACCCGTCTGTGTATATCCTAACTTCATTGATGCCAGAGCTATCAACTGGTTCCGCAGTAAGTTGGATATTGTATCTTCTATCGAAGACGTGGTGACATGGTATTCTGTCCATGGGCGCTTCAAGAAACGGTATTTCTTTCAGGCTTGCCTGCAGAATCTTTGAGTGTGTAGTTATGCTTTGTTTCCATAACCCGTTAGATCTTAGTCTTAAGGCTGCGCCCTTGGCTTCCTCTTGAATGACCAGATCTAGAGGTCTTAAGTTCAATATATACTCCAGAGCGGCTGATGAAGTTGTTCTCATGCACCCCGTGGCTGCTACGCTTGCTAGGCGTTGCAGACTCTGGAGTTTTGCTTTTACCGTGACCAGTTGGGTTCTGGGCCACCAGACAACTGATCCGTAGGTTAAGGAAGGTCTGATAACTGATGTGTATAACCAAAGTGTGATTTTTGGATTTAGACCCCATTTTTTCCCAACAAGTCTTCTACACTGCCCAAACGCTATACAGGCCTTCTTTATTTTTGCATCAATGTGCCTCGCCCAATTCAGTTTATTATCCAGGATGACTCCCAGATATTTTACTTGAGTTGATAGGGAGAGGTTGGTGTTAAAGAGTTTTGGTGGTTGGAGTTCTGGTAACTTCCTTTTGTTGGTGAAAAGGATAAGTTCTGTTTTTTTCGGGTTTACTGACAATTTGTGTTCGTCACACCAGTCTTCCACAATCTGAAGGGCTGAGCGCATCACTTTGCATAACACATTTTCAGCGCTCCCATTTATCAGTATTGCTAAGTCATCCGCATAACCAATAGTAGTGTATCCTCTATCATTGAGTTTGTTAATGAGGCTGTCTACTACTATGTTCCATAGAAGTGGTGATAACACCCCTCCTTGAGGGCACCCTCTAACTACTTTAGCCCTCGTAGTAGTGTTCACCACTATCTGAACCGCCCTTTTGCTAACCAGCGCAGTGATCCACTCTCTTAAGGCTGGTTCTACGTTCCGTTTTCGTAGGGCGTGGTTAATGCTGTTGTGCATGGTTTTGTCAAAAGCTCCTTCTATGTCTATAAAAGCAGCCAGTGTTGACGCTTTATTTGTGATAGCCGATTCTATTTTGTGCACTACCATATGTAGTGCCGACTCTGTTGATCTGCCTTTCCTATAGGCATGTTGTTGAGGGTGAAACGGTTTGCTTTTCAGTGTTCCATCCCTAAGGTGTCGGTCTACTAATCTTTCCAGAGTTTTTAGCAGGAATGATGTTAGACTAATTGGCCTGAAAGATTTGGCATGTGTGTAATCCTCCTTACCCGGCTTCGGTAGGAAAATTACTTTTGTCGTAGGTAGCTTAAGTGTTCGTAGAATTCCTGGAAGCCCAGACAGAAGAGAAAGCTTTAGCATGAGTCGCACAGCCACGTCGTCGACGGGTCCAAAGGTCACAGTGTCCCAGAGAGTGGTTAAAGCGGACAGTGCTAGCGTTAGGAAGAACTTAGAACACCTTCCAATGAAGCAGTTTTAATAAAATACATGAGAACTTACCCCAGCGGGAATTCACTATAGTTTTCGTGTTTATTTTAATAAATTTTAAACAGTAAGTGACGCAGCCGTCACGTCTGATGCCTTGCGAAGCTCTGACCGTTGGGAATTCCAAAGCCACCCGAACGCACGCTCGGCAGTCGCCACCGCGCGCCGGCCAGATTCGCGTGTAGCAAAAAAATTGTTAGGGATCCGCGACTGCGCACGCACAATAGAAACGGGAACCTTAGCAATATTACGTACTTGAGTGTTCCGTATGTTTTTTTTTTATTAGTAGTTATTTATTATTTTAATATTAGTGTAAGTTTTATCTTAAGTATTATTAATAAGTAAATAAATAAACTAAAAATGTTTCTTGTAACTTTTAAAGTACAACGTTACAGTACCCCGCCACAACGCGAAGGATTTTGCCTACTAAGTTGCAAAATCCGGCTACAATACTTAACTAACTCACTACTTTTTACGTACACACTAATCGGGATCAACGGCTTTACGCGCGTTCCGAAGCACGGAGGAGTTCGAGGTAATAAAGTTTTGATCACTCACCCGATGACCGGCCTTTGCGGAAGTTGCTTAACCTCAGCACTCGCAGACCGGGCGCGTTACCCACTGCGCTCCTAAATCAAATCGTGTGATATTTTTTTTTGAGAGTCTGCTGATTGCCTCAAACGACATTTTCAGCTTCACCGGGCTTGTTTGGGGGCGGCGAGAAACTTAAAGGGTTCCTCAAGCCATGTGAAACAAATCACCTTCAGAGGTTTTCTAGAGGGAACGGCATCACGGACTAGTGCGTGTCCCCGTGCCCTACTAGATTCTCCGAAGGGTTCGCAACCAATCAACGAGCGGAACAATCCGAGGGCAGGCTCTATGCCAGGTACATGTCTGTACCTGGTATAGAGCGCATGTGAACCTGTTCGTCGTACCCTTGTTCTACGAGTACGGTGTTTTGGGCTTAAACTAGTGTGCATGTTTAGTGTATTCTGTAGATGTGTGGTGGCATTTAGAGGATCGGGCGGGGGGTCGTGTGATACCTACGTATAATTCCCACTCATGTGTTGATTTCGAAACCTTTACAAATATTTAGGAACGGTTAAGAATATTTTAGGTACCTTTCTTTAAAGATGACCTGCTACTTTGGTTACGCTATGGCGAAGAAGGTATGTCGCCTACGTATTTTGTACACATTTTAGTGTAAATATTATGTACCTCGAAATAACGTACCCGCACCGTACGTGTAAATTTGCGGGAGTTAAAAAGATTGGACGGGATGTTAATGATGATTGTTGTTGCACAGTGGTGACTTCCATTGTTTTTATTTTATTTGCTCCATTTTGGCTGTTAGTTGGAAATCACATTACACGATTGTTCATTGACAACGCAACTAATGCAAACTTAATTACCAGCTCTATTATATAATTGTTAATAAAAAGGATTTTGAATTATAAAATGTTACTGTCAATACAAATATTATGATTCAAGTCGAATATACATACAGTCATATTGGATTGTGAATCTGTTATCTGAGTTTCATCATCGGTCTACGTCCCAATACTGGTCACAGAACTTTTCATTCGAAAACATGATTTATTAGATGGATAGGGCCATGACCCTCTTACTTTAAATACTTAAGATAACAGTCGAAACCAATGGCTTTGCCATTTATCTAAGCACAAAAGAGCTCATCATTATAACCGTTATCACCAGGTCATTTTATGTCCCCACTGCTGGGATACAGGCCTATTGTACATACGTTTCCTTTATATTTTAAACATAAAATATATTTATAATTTACCATTATTAATGTAAAGAAACAATATAAAAACGTCAATAATAATAACTGTTTGGTATGCAGTTTTTTTAGTTAGATTTGCTGCCAAGAGATGGCGCTGTGCTGTTTAGTACAAATTCTAAATCGCGCTATCAAGATGTTTCACAGAAGTATATATAGGTTGGTCGATATGATTATAAAATTAGATAGATAGATAGATAGATAATACTTTTATTGCAACACTGTAAAACATAATCATGAACAGAAAAAAAATAATATTTACAAAGTTACAATTTGGCTGTCTTATCGCTTTTAAGCTAGGAGTGGGCTATAACAGGTAAAATAAGAAACCTGTTCCGCCTGTTCCAGTTCCAGTAAAATAACAGTTCTGGAAACCTGCTCCAAAATAACAGCCTGTTGTGTTGTAACATAGTATATTAAGTAGCTTACTTAGGATTCGTTGTATTATTATTTTTATTCATTTCTTAACATTAACATAGGAACTCAAACGGTTTCAGTGGATGTTCCTGAAATGAAAACCATCCTTCATGCTTAACAAGCTTAGGACTGACAGCTTGACTTTAAAAATTGAATTTTAGAAAATTTGCCAAAATACATTAATTAATTAAATTAACTATTTATTTTATTAATAAATTACTTTTATCTGTCAAAAAATGAGCGCATCGTAATTTGTGCGTATCCGAACGAACGAATGGAAAACTTGTCTGTACTGTGCTTGGAACGGGCCTAAGAGCTGCTATCTCTTTCCAACAACGGTATGCTGCATAAGCTAGAATAGAGAAGAGCATGTTCCGAAGCGTTATCTCTTTCTAACAAAGGTAACCTCCTTATGCAAGAATAGAGAAAAAACATGTTTCGGCCTAGATTGGAACTGTTGTGGAACTGGAACAGTTTCGGATAGGTTTAGACAACAGTTCCATAATATTATTTAAAGAAACCTGTTATTTCTATCTGTTCCGATATATACGCCTCACTCCTATTTTAAGCGATTTCTTCCAGACAACCAGTCGGATGGAGAGAGCTAATAAACTGTAAGATCAGAGGTGAAACTATTAAAACATACTAGAATAATGTGTATTTTATAAATGAAGCAAAATAATAATAATAATAATGATGATAAATCTATAATCATTATGATGATAATAATAAATATGTATATAAATACCATAATAAATATAAAAATAAACCTACTTATACATAATAGTAGTCTCAGGTAGGAAAGTAGCGGATATGGCAGTATTGCAGCAGGACAGGGTTAATCGGAAAGGTAGAATTTTTTCACAAGCTCTTTAAATGTGTGAATGGATTTTGCACGCCTGATCGCAACTGGAAGCGAATTCCAGAGACGAACAGCTTGGACGGTAAAAGAACAATCATAAAAGGTGGTGCTGTGTGGGGGGGTTTTAAGGCTTAAGTTTTCTGATGACCGTAACGAGCGCGAATCTGAACAATAAAGAAAACTGAAACGTTCCTTAAGATAAGAAGGATAGGTGGGATTAAACAATATGTTATAAAGAAGGGAGAGTATATGAGTATTCCGGCGAAGACGAATAGGAAGCCACTTGAGTTTTAAGCGGTACTCAGAAACATGGTCATATTTGCGCAAGCCGAATATGAACCGAATACAAAAATTTTGAAGACGCTCAAGTTTATTTAGCTGATTCTCTGTGAGATCAAGATAACAGGCGTCAGCATAATCCACAACTGGAAGCAGCAAAGATTGCGCTAGCGCAACTTTAGTGGCAGTGGGTAAAAAGTTGCGCAGCCTCCTCAAGGATGCTGACGATGCGTAAAGCTTGCGGCTAACAGCTTGCAGTTGCGGCCCCAACTTAAGCAACTATCAATGACCACACCTAAATTTGTTACAGATTGACTGAAAGGAATGTCCACGCCATCAAAGGTAACTTTGGGGAGGGTTTCCCAGTTGACCCTAGAGAGCAATCCGGAACTGCCAACTACTATAGTCTGCGTTTTTCCTGGATTGACTCTAAGTCCGAAGGCTCGACTCCAATCAACGATAAGTCCCAGATTTGCATTGGTGGTCAATATAGCTTCGGAAAGATTGCCGAGTGGTGCCTGACAATATATTTGTAGATCGTCTGCATATAGGTGGTAAGAAGTAGAAAGCTTTTCTGAAATTGAGTTTATGAAGGTTGCAAACAGTAGAGGAGATAATAATTATATGAGATAACTAAAATAAACGGTATTATAAGTTCATTTTTGTGACTTATAATCAGATACTACCGACGGACCCCATTATTTACACCTATCCTATAGATGGAATGGATATAACGGGCCATAAACCACCACGCGGACTAAATGTGGATTAGTGGTTGTTAACGACTACTAATGCAGAAGCAAACGGCTTTACGTGTCTTTCGAAGCATGGAGGAGTTCGAAATGATATATTTTTAGCCACCCATCCGATGAACGGCCTTTGCGACACATGCTTAACCTTAGTGCGCTATCGAGCTCTTCTGTAGAACGAGCTCGCGATTCCATAATTCGGCTCCCAAGCTGTTGGAGTTTTCCACTGTCCAAAATAATGGCATTAGCCTAGGGCGACGCATTGGAAATTTATGTGGCGGGTATCTTGATTTTTCTCAACAATTACAAAACATATGATATATGATGACATGATTTTTCATTTAATTGACTTCATTTTGCTAGTTGCAGAATAATTTGTTAACTTTTATAACAGAGAAAAAAATATCAAAGTAAACCTCTTTTATACTACACCTGCTTGGAAAGTACCTTGACACTTTATCAAATTTACGGTAGAAAGTACGTCATTGCATATCGAACAAATATGCGGGGAGAAAACGCATCTGAGCGGGAGAGAAAAGTGTATGAAAATCCATTTCTTACGTGGTTTTTCTTTTTTAATTTTGGGTAAGACTATGCGCCGGTAACCTAAATATCAAAAGCCAAAAAGTTTTTACAGTGAGTTTTTATCTCCAAGTTCGCAAAATGACACTGGCCACTAGCTGTGTGTTGGATGGTGTCGGGCTGGCAGTGCGACCCTGCGGCGGCAGGATAAACAATTTGAAAAAAGAACATGTGAAAATTGCAGACGCCATTGGCGCCATTTCCAATTTGTGTGTTGTTTGAGGATTCAGTTTTCGTAGAAAGTAAAATAAAACTATCAAAATGATAAGTAGTGATAGTGATGATGAAGATTTTTTAACTCCGCCGCAGTTGAAGGAAACAGCAAAAATACTGATTGATAACCTTTTACCACAGAAATCAATTAAAAAATATAATAAAACTTATGACGATTTTTTGCAATGGAAAAGTGAAAAAAATGCGGCATCTTTTTCTGAAACTGTTTTGCTAGCGTATTTCAGTGAAAAAGCACAAAAATACAAACCAAGTACGTTATGGTCTATATACTCAATGTTGAAAAGTACTATATTGACAAGAAACGACATAAATATTCAAGAATACAAAAAACTTACAGCATTTCTGAAAAGAAAGTCGGAGGGATTCCGTAGTAAGAAATCAAAAGTGCTTACTACAAAGGATGTTTATTCCTTTTTGCAGAATGCTCCAGATGACAAATATTTGTTGATGAAGGTAAGTTTATGAACAAAATGCACTGGTTTATGATTTATTACGTACCTATTTATGAGTAAAAATCTACTAGGTATTCATGTTTGATATTTTTGTTTACAGGTTATTTTGATTTTAGGAGTAAATGGGGCCTGTCGTTCGCAAGAACTTGTGGATATGACAACAGACGATATCGAAATCCTCGAAAATCGAATAATTGTCAATATTCCTAACACAAAAACCAAAATTCAGCGATCATTTGTTATATCGGGCTTATTTTATGAGATAATAAAGAAATATAACGAAATTCGCCCCAGTGACCCCAAAACCAATCGGTTTTTACTACAATATAAAAACAAAAAATGTACGAAACAAGTAATTGGGAAAAACAAAATAAGTACTGTGCCAAGAGAAATAGCTTCCTACCTTAATTTACTCAATCCACTAGAATACACTGGCCACTGCTTTCGCAGAACTTCAGCGACTATTCTTGCCGATACTGGTGCTGATTTAACCACAATAAAACGCCACGGTGGTTGGAAATCGTCCGCTGTTGCAGAAGGTTACATAGAGAATTCCGTAGAAAACAAAACACGAATAAATAACCAAATATCGGGATCGATTAATGTGCATCAAGACTCATCTCCTCAACCATCAACGAGCGTGGCGATGCCAAATGCCCCTCAGCAGCCAGTTGCCCCTCTGGCACCACAGCCTTCTACGAGCGCAGTGCCAACAGCACAGCCAGTTATTCCTCCTACATTGTCGCAAACATCTCAAACAAACATTAATGGAAAAAGTGTTACATTAAGCTTCACTAACTGCAACAATTTCAATATAAATTTCAATTAGTAAAGATTTCGTTTTTTATTTTCCTTGTAGGTGTAGTATAAAGCACTATGTATCACTCGAGAGAAACTGCGATTCCCGATCTCAGGTGTTTTAAAGCCCTCGCCTCCGGCTCGGGCTTCAAACGACACCCTCGACGGTAATCGGTCACTTTCTCCTCTCGGTGAACAATGTACTATTAATACATAGATTTGCATTTTACAAACAATCCAGACCGATATAAGCATCTAAATTGTCTTAGTAGATTAGTCTTAACACACACTTCAATATGGTAGTTCATTTTTCAAAACTTATTTGTAGTTTTAATTGGGAAGAAAAAAAAACAGTTTTTCTTATGGTACGGGGCGCAAACGCTCCGTATGAGATTTATTGTTTAGCGGTGCGTATCCTTAAGTGCCTGATGCCGTTCCCTCTAGAAAACCTGCAAAGGTGATTCGTTTCACACGGCTTGAGGAACCCTTTAAGTTTCTCGCCGTCCCCAAACAAGCCCGGTGAAGCTGAAAATGCCGTCTGAAGCAATAAGAAATCTCTTTCCAAAGAAAAAAACAAACGGGCCATAAGCCATCACGCGGGCCCTATGCGAATTGGTAGTTGTTAACGACCTTTAATGACCTTTATTCATTAAAACCGGCCAAGTGCGAGTCAGGCTCGCGCGCGAAGTGTTCTGTACCATTATCTATAAAAACGGCAAAAAAGTCATGTCTGTTGTATGGGAGCCCCCTTCAATATTAATTTTATTCTGTTTTTTAGTATAAGTTGTTATAGCGGCAACAGAAATACATCATCTGTGAAAATTTCAACTGTCTAACTATCACGGTTCATGAGATACAGCCTGGTGACAGACGGACGGACGGACGGACGGACAGCGGAATCTTAGTAATAGGGTGCCCGTTTTACCCTTTGGGTACGGAACCCTAAAACAGAGGTCAGAAGCTGATTTTAGTTTTTTAGCAAAATTTAATACAGAAAGAACCATCTGCTCTTCGTAGCTGTCACCCAGTAAATTTTTTATTAAATCTATGTTATTTTTTGTTGACGAAAATTTTGACAAACACTGTGAATAAAGTATTGATTACTGTAACCCTACCTGTTTACCCTAAGTAAAGGTATATGAATAACAGAAATTGGCGATTCGGAGACTGAGTTATGTACCATCACGCTGCGTGTCAGACTACTCCGTCCGTAGTTTTCCGGCTATCCAATTCATCCCGTGCAGCTCAAAGTTGAATAGTTGAATGTTTCTAAGTTCCGATATTATTTTCATCTATGGTGCACCACAGATTTGAACACAAAGTTGAATAATATTATTATTATTAATTTGTTTGTTTCACTAAAATATAAACTGTATACTATAACTGTATTCGTTGAAAACACTTGAGTTTCAATATCCTTATATGTAATTCACGTAAAACATGGATAAAAAGTAAAAAACTTTTATAGAGGGATTGAAATTTCTGTCATCCTGTGTCAGTCTGCATTAAGTAAGGCACCTAATCTGGAGATCGATCTAAAATGATGCACCTTCAATTTCCGTACGAGGAAATATTTCATCACTTTTTCGAATTTTAATTTGGCTGCAGTAATATGTGTTAAGAGGAGCTCGATGGCGCAGTGGTTAACGCGCCCGGTCTGCGAGTGCTGAGGTTTAGCAATTTTCGCAAAGGCCGGTAATCGGATAAGTGACCAAAAATGTATGATCTCGAGCTCCTCCATGCTTCGGAAGGCACGTAAAGCCGTTGGTCCCGGCTGCATTAGCAGT
Organism: Eudonia lacustrata; assembly: GCA_947562085.1. Lineage (NCBI taxonomy): Eukaryota > Metazoa > Arthropoda > Insecta > Lepidoptera > Crambidae > Eudonia > Eudonia lacustrata. The sequence continues at coordinate 4,908,123 of OX387316.1, forward strand.
CGTTAAACAACCACCAACCCTCACTGGGCCCGGTTTATGGGCCGTTCTCCCTATCTATCCATAGGGAAGGCTCGTGCCCCAGCAATGGGGACTTAAAATGAGCTGATGATGATGATGATGATGATGAATATGTGCATTTTTATAAGAGTGCCATGTCTAATATTTACAATAAGTCTATACTTTGTCAGATATCGTGTTCGGTGCGAATGAAAGGCACATTTTCAGCTGTACGTAAGTTAGAAAAACAAAATCGAATACATTGGCATATATCCATGTAACATCTGTGTTTGTGTTAACTTAGCATTTAATTCGTGCGTTGATTTTTCCTAATATTTATCTACTTTTTTTATTGAAATAAGTCGGCAAACGAATTGGTGGGTGAGCCATTAGTGGGCACTCACCGCCCCCCATCGACATCAGTAACATCCTTATCTGTGTTTCTATATTGTTTCCGACTTGAAACGAATCTCCTAACATCACTTTTGAAGGAGTCCCTAGTGTAGCACAATGTAGAAATCTCGGATGGCAACTCATTCCATAATTAGATGGTGCCTGGTATACATAAAAGTCTTCTGGAAGCGACCGTTCGTGAAAATAGCGGTTCTAAGAAATCAAATCAAATAGTATTTTATATAAAAGTTTTAAAAAAACATCAAGATTTATGTTTTTTTTTTTATTAAGGTGAGCAGTGAAACAATGGCAAAAAATGCATTATGTTTAGCATGTGTCAAGGCATTAGCAAAGCCATCATCGCCATGACGCTGATTTTCAGACGGAGGCCGAGTTGCATTCGTAATACGAGCATAATAGTTGTTCCATGCATCAATGGATTGTATAATAAAAAAAAAAATACATAAGTATGCTGTCTATCTGTATATCAGATCGTCGAGCGGTTGGTGCACTACGTTTTGGCGCTGATCAGTCATCTCTCTATTATCCTTGATAGTAACGTACCATAGGATTAAGACGACGCATTGGTAATTTACGTGGCGGGGATCTAGATTTTTCCAACAATTACAAAACATATGAAAGTGATATTTGATGACATGATTTTTCATTTAATTGACTTCATTTTGCTAGTTGCAGAAACACGATTTGTCAACTTTTATAACAGAGAAAAAAATATTAAAGTAACCTCTTTTAAAACAAAGATTCACATTTTACAGGCTAACCAGACCGATTTAAGCATCTAAATTTTCTTAGTAGATTAGTCTTAACACACACTTCAAAATTGTAGTTAATTTTTTTTTAATAATTTGTAGTTTTAATTTGAAGGGAAAAAAAACAGTTTTTCTTATGGTACGGGGCGCAAACGCTCGTATCAAAACGTATGAGATTTATTGTTTAGCGGTGCGTCGCCTTAAAATAATAACACCGAATTATCACTCACACTCTATTATAAATATTGCGATCAGTAAACTTAAAAAATAATCTATGATTACAACTATAATCTTGGATTTAGAATCGATGAGTTTGTACGTGTGTGTGCACTGCGCGGGCTATTGTAAAAAAGTTACACCGGCGCCATTGTGACACTTACAACTTTATCCGGTGTTACTCGCTCCAAAAACGAAATGTCGTATCGATTATGATAATTCAAAAACATCACGGTAAATCGACACTCGCGCGCCGTTACATAATTTTAATAATTTTATATTTTTATACTCTTAAGTATACAGGGCGTCCCACGGCCATGCCACATGGAGGGAAAGTACCTTAATTATTGTAGATGGAACATTTTACTGAAAGAAGACTTTATTTTAATTTTAAAAACAATTTAAACTGCATTCATACATTTTTAAATAATTGCGTGGTTGTACCGGGAATCGAACTCGGTACACGAGAAAAAAATCATCCTGCAGTTTTATCATACAGATCGGAAGGATTATTTTTGCTAAATAACATAGCATCAGAAATAAAAGGAAGACCATGAATTTTAACATTTAATGTAAAATTATGTTCAGAAAAATGAAAAGCTGACATTGCCGTAAGGACATAAACTAAGATTCATTTTAAAGTACCTATTACGAATGAGTACCCACTTAATATAAAATAATAAAGAGATTAGTAGGTACCTGGTTGTATGCAACAGTTTTGTCCATCCTTACGGCAATGTCAGCTTTTCATTTTTCTGAACATAATTTTACATTAAATGTTAAAATTCATGGTCTTCCTTTTATTTCTGATGCTATGTTATTTAGCAAAAATAATCCTTCCGATCTGTATGATAAAACTGCAGGATGATTTTTTTCTCCGAGTTCGATTCCCGGTACAACCACGCAATTATTTAAAAATGTATGAATGCAGTTTAAATTGTTTTTAAAATTAAAATAAAGTCTTCTTTCAGTAAAATGTTCCATCTACAATAATTAAGGTACTTTCCCTCCATGTGGCATGGCCGTGGGACGCCCTGTATACAATACTTTATGCAAACGTTGAATTTATTGTAATGGATATTAATTGTATGAATAGGCGCCAATCCAAATCGGTACCAAGTTTGGTATTTAACCAGGGTGCTTAGTGCGACTCTCTTCCTCTTCAATGACATACAAATTCTCATTTTAGGTAACGATCAAATGGCAAATAAAACTTGCACAAGCCCCACCAAACTGTTAATCGTATACAGTATTTGTTTTCTTAAATGTTATTTACGCCGAACCGTACAAGTATGTTAATCTTTGTTTGTTGTATTACCACTAGACTGGAATGAACAGTGAATACCGGATCAATTGTAAGGGATTGCTTTGTAGTAATTTATAGTTAGCTCAAAGAAAACAATATTTTATTTTATCAATTTATCTTCGGAAACCCTTAGTGAGGCGTCACAAGCACGCGCCGATTGAAATAGGTACTGCATCAACGCGTTTTGTTTTTCCTCGATGTTTTGTTTCACGGAAAAGCTTATTTGTTCAGCTTTAAATGGTAGACGTTTCTCAGAACTCCCGGGGTTATTCATCCGTACTCTTACATAGGCTTCCAATGCCTTAATTACGGATGAGATGTTTGGGAAAAAAACAATTACTTTTTAAAGTAAGCGCAAATATTTCTTGTTAAACAAAATGAACTTTGAAATGAAAACGCCGGTACCGTTAAAATAACAGAAATGAGATAGGCCAGTTATTTGTGCGAGCGAGGATATTTGCAACAGAATAATGCATTGTACGGTGAAAGATTGAAAACGAACAAAGGTCAAAAGGTCGCAGCCTACATTCGAGATCCAGGACGGCGCAACAAGGTGGGTCAAGGTGGGCTATCAGATTACTCGCTGGATTTTGTTTAATTAATAGCCTTCACATTTAATACCCGGCTGTAAGTAACTAGATACCAATTAATTGGGTGAGAGAGTCTTACACTCAAATGGGTACTTTAAAAGCGATAACAACTTGTAAGTAAGTGATCTCTACACTGTGCCACTGCTGGGCAAAAACCTCATCATCAGCTCATTTTTATGTCCCCACTGCTGGGGCACTAGTCTTCCCTGAACGGGAGAACGGGCCATAAAACAACAACGCGGGCCAAGTGCGAATTGGTGGTTGTTAACGAGTGCTAATGCAGCCGGGGCCGACGGCTTTGCGTGCCTTCCGAAGCACGGAGGAGTTCGAGATGATACGTTTTTGGTCACCCATCCGATCACCGGCCTTGTCGAAAGTTGCGTAATCTCAGCAGTTGCAGACCGGGCGCATTAACCACTGCGCCATCGAGCTCCTCGCAGATCGGGCGAAAGCTCGGCTCGCAGATCGGGTAAAAGAGTAGCTGCTAAGTTTCCTGCTGCTCCTCATTACATATTATATATGTTTATTAAATTATATATTTTAAGTATTATTGTGTCTACTTATATTATTTTTTTATATAATTATATTTATTTTTGTTTTTGTAACTACTTGACGTTCATACGTGCAATTTATATGCCTAAATTGAATAAAGGATTTTCATTTCATTTCATTTCATTTCATTTCATTTCAAACCCTCCATCATTGAAATTAAGACGTTGTCTATTAGCTTAATCACCACACATGACTATTAAGAGTTGGTGATCAAAAACCCTAAATACGCGCAAAAAAATCCGAATCACATTGGAATTGAACCCGGGACCTGTGGATATCGGGCTTAGCTCTTAGCCACTCTGCCACCGAGGCGTCAGATAACAACTTGGGTAGGAATTATTTGATGTTAAATTAAAAAAACGTGTGATTAACCTTTTTTTACATGCGATATGCCATTTCTAAACAGTATAATTTTCGATTCGTCGCCTGTAACAAAAGACACACGCTTTATTTCGAACGAATTAAGTTTAAATGTCAGTTCAATCCTTTGTTCGTCTTTTGTTCTATCGAAATGGCAGTGTTTTATATTGATTTAACAAAATGCGCTCAATAAAAACAAAAGAAGCATACTAAGTGTTTTAAAAGGTCATCACCGCTTTGATACCACCGAGAACGTTTTTGAACGTTTAACATCTGATTGTGAAATCGCTAGCAAACGCTTGTATCGAGCCAAACGTGTATGACTCCCGGGGCACACCAAATTAATTATTAACCCGGCCTTACGCCCACACCTCGATCTCGGCTTTCACAACAATAATTACCCGTTTTACGTTTTCTTTGGATGTTTCACATGAAAGGAAGCTTGATTAAATATTTACTACATTCATTAATCTATTTTTTGTTATAAAAGCAAACTTAGTATTAAATTGTAAACATCTGTAATACTTACAATATTTTTCTTCAATGTTACCTATTCTTTAGATTGTTTTTATTATATTAAATATAAAAAAACGACGGGTTGCACTCCGGGAGTGCCGGCAGAAGTGAAAACTTGAATATTAACGTTGTGCATTTTTGATATTTTAGAATGGTTAGGGAATAATTTTGCACGAATTGCTTCAATTATCAGTATAAAAGTACTATCATTTATGTGGTAGAATACAATATTTATTTATTGCGCTATCGTACACAAACATGACAATTTATATTACATTAAAAAGCACTCGAACATTCGCGCAAGCGCCCTGCGCCGCCTAAACGAAACAGCAGGCATACATTTTCGCCGCGCCGTAGAAAGAGAGGGGGATACTTCCTCTCCTACGCCGCGCCGGCTGTCTACTCTCCATCCGTCTTACGAATTTTCGATCAGGCCACGTGTCCTGACGCCTGACGCGAGTCACGTGTCCTGACGCGAATTTAACATTTTTTACCCATTACAAAAAAGTGTACAACGCCGCTAAAGAAGTTTTCACTTCAAAAATGGATAACGATTTCTAAATCAGATTTTATTGTAACGTGTATGCATTGACCGCCTATGTGACTTAGTGGTTAGATCAGCAGTTTAAGGTTCAATTCTCAGCGAATGATACATATTTTTGTACTTTATTTCGACACAGATGCTACTTACTGTAAGGGATTAGATAGTTCCTTTAGAATTTCAGAATTCTGGGTGGGATACACCTTTGGTATTGTCATCACTTTTAGATTAGTATTCAACAATATTTACGAGGCTAAATATTGTTGAATACGTTGCTGTATATAAATCATCACTACATAGTATAAAACAAAGTCGCTTCCCGCTGTCCCTATGTATGTATGTATGTATGCTTAGATCTTTAAAACTACGCAACGGATTTTGATGTGGTTTTTTATAATAGAGTGATTCAAGAGGAAGGTTTAAATGTATAAATACATGCATAATATAGTAGAGAAACACTGATAATTTTAGAGGTTTTACATTTTTTCCGCTTACATTGCAAACGCTGGCTGAACCCTACGAGACAGATCAAAATAATGTACTACAGTATTGTACATATTAAAAAGGTCTGCAAAAAAGTCCATGATGATCTCTTAAGGATAACCCACAATAATAACTTTTTATCCTCTACTTTTTACGAGATATAATGGCTTATTTACGAAGCAATTTTAAGCTATACAGCATTAATCCTTATTCAATTAAGTAACTTAAATACATTGTACATTTAATATAGATCAATATGGCTCTTTACAGCATGTAATTTACATGAATATTTTTGAAGATATCACAGATTTAAAATGCAGCGACATAGCGGTTGCGTGTATCAACATTGCACCCGTGCGAAGCCGGGGCGGGTCGCTAGTAACTTATTATCATAAGTACTATTTCACGAAGTTTTATGTACTTAAACGAGGGTTAATTACGAGGGTAAATATCGTTGAATACGTTGCTATACATAAATTACTTATAAACATATAAATACTATTGCACGAATTTGAACAATGACGATTCACGTATAATTGCAACAACCTGCTGTACATGCAAATTCATGCAACGCTACGAAGTGAAGAAGTGAAATGTGTATTGTTCCCCCTGTGTGTTTTAAGCCTCTATTTGCCTGAATCGCCAGTGGTCCAATAGCGGGCCGGTGTAAGGATTACGTGCTCGAATAGTTCCACGATCAAGCGAGTTCCGTCCATATCGTTAAGGGGCGGTTTCGATGAGGAGAACTTGTATTACAATGTTCACTACCTGATACAGTGTTAGCAAGTTTGTACAGATGCTTGTTATGCTTATGCCACCGCTATGTTTCTCTATACGCCTCAGTGGCTTGTGGTAAAGTGCTCTGCCCTATAACCGAAGGTCCCGGGTTCAATTGCCAGATGCAAAGCTCGGATTTGTGATCACCAACCCGCATTTGGCAAGCGTGGTGATTAGGCCATTACCCATCAATTGTAGTGATGACTTGATTTCAATGCTGGAGGCCTTTGCCCAGCTGTGGGGCAGTATATAGGCTATTTACATGTTTCTGCATTGATTTCGGACTGAATATTACTGAAAATGTTTTGTTTGAACCAAGGCCTCGGTCACCAGCACGAGCGTCATGCGAAGCGGCGAGCGGATTCTAGTTCATTACGCGTTATACTACGGCTGTACGGTTACAGTGTCAACGGTGATAAAAATAATTTAATGAATTAGTAATCAGCTCAGCGCGTCGCCCATCAGTATTTGTGGCTGAGCGGTACAGAACCAATTGCACATTTAAACGCTCCGCAACGCGCTTGCGCGAGGTTACATCACTCAGAACGCGCACTTATAATGTTACACACATGAATTGTTCCCCGATTCGATCCGATCCCTTTGGACCATCTAGTAGGGCACGGGGACACGCACTAGTGCGTGATGCCTTTCCCTCTAGAAAACCTCCGAAGGTGATTCGTTTCACATGGCTTGAAGAACCCTTTAAGTTTCTCGTCAACCCCAAAAAAGCCCGGTGAAGCTGAAAATGCCGTCTGACGCAATCAGCAAACTCTCTCCAAAACAAAAATATGAATAGTTTCTAAGTTAATAATAATACCTACAAATTGCTTTTAATAGTTATACCTAAAAGTACATACGCCTGCACATCAACCTATCCAAAACTGTCAAATTTCTCTAATCGATTTTGATCTTTATACCCAAACCATAAGGTTCAAAATGTATTAAAGAAATTTGACATTTTGTGGTAGGTTGATCTGCTGCCGTCTGTACGTGAAGTTATTGGTTTCCTTCATTATATATTACGTGCCTTACTTTATCATACATATACCTATCTATTTAAAGGGGCATATTTTGACACTTTTAGTAGGTAATTAAAGGTTGACGAGCCTCAAGTCTACCTACTAATGCAATAACGTCTCAACTGTAAGCTGGTAGATTGATTTTCGGGACGGGATTTTTGTGGACGTTTTATTGAATAAGAGAATCTGGGCTTGGTTAACATTCTTTACCTTTAACAATAAAAAAAGTATGTGGTAATGAAACTGCACCTTAAACTTGATTCGCTCGGTAGTCCCACTCAGCGACGCGTCAATTGCCAACTATATTCAGCCGAAAAAAATATCAGATTTGTATTTCTCACGTTTATATAAACATTATATTTTTTCGCCCTTTCTTATAAAGGTGGACTGGAAAATCGAACTATTTTTCTCAAAAGGTGAATATTGGCCTTAAGGGGTTGCTGTATTGGCAAGATTCTTTAGAAATGGGCTTCCATTTGATACTAAAACGTTTACGAAATGTGGAAAACTGAACAATATCAAACGATACTGTAACATTATGAAACTATATTTAAACTACTAATATTCTACTAAAGCGTCGTAGCAATAATACCTGTTTTTTTTAAAACGAGTCTACAAACACTATTTGTCCAATTGATTCTATCGTTGTAATATGTTCTATTTCTACGTTGTGTTTAATAACGTATGTAGTATGTATGTTAATAAGGCATTTAAATGTTGTGTTATTTTTGCTAAACTCTACTTACAAAAATAGACTCACAAAAATGTCTACACATTACTTAGTACCTACCCTTCCTTGTAAAGAAGATATTTGCTGGAAAATATTTCAAGCTGAAACAAGCGGCGTCCTTGTATGACATTTTCTCTATCCAACATTATTGTAAAATAAAAAGAAATAGTTCAAGTTAACTCTGCGGACGATACTTACTACGTAGGACATATTAAAAAGCCGAGAGTATTCGCAAAACATTTTCTACATGAACGCGTTGATATGTTTATGTTTTCGTAAGAACTACAAGTCTGTAGTATGTTAGTAATGGGATCGTTACTGTTGCCGACCAAGACATATATGAAAACTTGTTTTGTATTTTTTCTTTATCTCTGTGATATTGTGGTTAGTTTATAGTATCTACTGAAGAGATAGTGTGTCACAGTTGTTGAGGAAATATTTACAAAAATCTCTTAATAGGTCTATTGTTTTGTGACGAAAAATCTTCTTCTGCAATAGGAAGGGCGTTTCAACATTCTGACACTGTTTGTGAAAGGTATATTAATTAACATGAATGTTTGTAAAAGTAAGGAAATGATCGTCGATCGGTAGGCAGAGCTCCAGTTCGGTGGTTGTACGACCTAGCCCAAGTGGCGGGCAGGAGATGGATGAAGATAGCACTGCAGTGCCCTGCCCTGCAGTGGGCAGAAGTGCTGCTGATGATATTAATATTAATAATAAAATTTTATTACTGGTTCTTCTCAAAGCAAACTCTGCTGCGGTAGACAAAAGAACCAATAGCGTAGCGAAGTTCATAAAAGATCAAGTGTATCCCGAAATTAATAAAGAATTTCGAAGTTTGTTCACACGAACCAAACATTCGACGAATAAATGAAAATAAGGTATCGATATCAATATGAAATTCAATTTGCAACACCGACTCGCGTCAGGAACGCAGCGCTGAATCGAGGTTGAATATCGCACGGGATATTCGAATAGTTCATTCTACAAATATTTCACTTCATCTAGAGATTGAATCTCCGTCGCATAGTTCACGCTTGTTGCCAGTAGCTCCATAATTAGTTAGTTAAAGTGTAATAATGTCTGTGATGTATTGAACCGGAATTGTGAAATATGAACTCATAACTGTAACCTTGGAGGGCATGACTGCAGAAATTATTGTCACTTCATTCTACGTTACAGTAAAGCTTTTAATATTGAATACGGCTTAGTGTTATATTAGTAGTCTACACTTCTTCTTATTCAAAAAAATATGTGCCGTATCTTGTGCCCATTCTTCTGCACAGCTAAAAGACGTCCTGAATGGGTGGTAGGCAAAATATTTTGGACGATTCAAAAGCGCTTATCTGATAGGTTTACTTGAATAAATATTAATTTAATTTAATTTCAATATTTAAAAAATAAGAAAAAGTTTTTATTTGAATAATTCTTACGCCTCGGAAGGTGAGGTGGCAAAGCACTCATAGTGGTTGACAAGTAAAAATTATTATTATTATACTCTTTATTCATTTTTTTCCTTAAAACTAGATTTTTACAATATTTTAATATAAAAGCAATAAAACATTATTAATATTATGATATGATGGTGTGTTTGATGTGTGCCTGTTAAATAGTCAAATACCTACTGGTTATAATAATATAACGTGTATCAGGTAGATGTGGTTATACCCAATTAAAAAGACTTAGAGTGTATCCGATCTAGATCTTGTACATATTTAGACAATATTATTAACTTTAATTTGTCATGCAATTGTTAATTATTTCGTCATGCACGTCAGCGCATAAGCAAGCAGCAGTGATCATAAATTTAAGTACACACACAGGTAAATGAACCATTAGGGCTGCGACTTGTTTATTTTGATGTGACGTCACAATAGAAATATTTTATAAAAAATGTCTCAGTAACTTTGCATGCAACACCTAGAATACACTTTGGGTCTATTTATTATGACCACTATTTGACACACATTTCGATACCGGAAGTATCAGTTAATGTAAGGGACAAACCACGATTTTACAGGAGAGCCAAAAAACGTTTTTTTTCTTCTATATCTGTCTGTAACTTTTTAGCGTTTTATCCGATTTTATTGACGTACAGGACAAAGTTCTTAGTTTTATCTTCTCTTTCTTATCATTGTTGCTAAATTTCATAAAACTTAGTAGTTTCAAAGATTGCATGTCCCTTACAGAAAATGTTAATATGCTTCTTACGATACTGAAATTTAAGGTGTAATTAAAAAGAAATGATGAAAAATTATGTAAGCGACTAGAAGTTTTCGAAAAATATACGTTAATTTACTGTAAAGGATAATTTTAGTAGTGAAATTTAATGTAAGTGAATAATAATCAAATATTTTGCGCAAATCGTTTTAGATGCTACATATAGATGCTAGCTGAACATGGTTACCGTAAGGGACATTTTTTGTACGATAAAGAAATTCTAAGTATACCAAATTGATAGGGCGGAAAATTCTGAATCCATAACTCATTTTGGCCAAAATGTCCTTTACGTTAATTGATACTTCTGGTATCGATTATTAACTAGTCGGTATTTGACTGCTAATACACGTTGTGTGATGTCATCATCAACAGTCTCATTATCCTTTTGTTCACTTGAGCCGGCCTGGTGATAACAAAAACAAATAGACCGAGTTTCATGCCAGTTGGATAATGTCCTCGGCACACATATGCCGGACCTGTGCTGTTCTTTTTTTTTTTTTTTGTTTTTTATACTTAGCTCGGCAAATGACTCCATCCCACCTGATGTTAAATGGAAATGAAGTCCAGACGCGAAGACAACTGGTGCAGCGTGGAAACAAACGTAGCATCAGTTAACTTCACTCTGCCGGCCCACAAGGTGCTTCTTCACGCCTCTCTTGAAGGACCCTGTTGCAGGGCTCCGTGGTTAAATAATAACACAACTGGTTAATGTATCGGAGTATAATTTCTGACTAGTTTTAATAACTAAAAATACAAGTATATATATTAATTTATAAACAAAGAAATTGGCGGGGGAGATAGGTTGACTGTAGAAAGTCACGAAACAGGAACTAATAAGTTTTGCTTAATTTACATAAAATGTCTTATGTACATTAAATCACGTTATTAATTATCTCTATTAAATATCACGAACATTACGTGCTATGAATATTGTGCTGACGGCACATTACTTCCCCCTTTAGAAAAAAAAATAAATAATAATAATAATAATAATTACAAAATAACATTAATAAAAACAATGCAAAGAACCCTAATTAAAATTACGAACAATAACTTAGTAGTATAGTAATAGTAATTGCAACCTTGCAGACTGCGCGTAAATGAATAATGCTGATTCCGCGTCTTGTTCTGTTCGCTAACGCCGATAATACTTCTTTATTCTGAACGCAAATGTGTGACATAATATGATAGGTGCGACTTATATCACTCTCGGGAACATGATTATAAAGCGAATCTTACAGGCTGTCGAGAGATACGACCAGCTCGTGTGACAACGTTCTTATCTGGTCGTGTGCTTACTATCTGCTTTGTCAGTGGTTCTTGATCGGCTTTCAGTACGAACGCTGGTTTGATTCTGTCTATAGAGATTCTTACGCGTTTGTCGCCTTGCAATATTACGAAATTTTTATCACTTCTGTCAATGACTTGATACGGACCATCGTATGGAGGACTGAGACTAGGACGCAAACGATCACATCTCACGTACACATGTGAACATTTTGACAAGTGAGGATGAACGAAAGTATTATTATTCGAGCTCTCTCTTTTGGGAATAGATATTGCTTTTGTAATATTTTCTCTCAGATTGGTAACGAAATCATTAAACGTTTCCCGTTGCTCGCAACCAAACAATTCTCCTGGTAGTTTAATCGTGGCGCCATATACCAATTCGGCGGCACTGAAACCAGTATCTTGACGAAAACAAGCACGAAGTCCCAATAAAACGGTTGGTAACTCTTCCATCCAGTTGGTTGTATTGCCTCTTGCGATCAATGCTGTCTTTAGCGTTCGATGTAAACGTTCCACCATGCCATTCGCCTTGGGATTATATGGAGTAGTCCGTATCTTATGAATACCCATTAGCTTGGCTAATTCTTTGAAAAGGTTTGACTCAAACTGTCTCCCCTGATCGGTTGTGATCATCTCAGGACATCCAAATCGCGATATCCATCCTCCGTAAACGTGGCGTGCGACTGATTCGGCTGTAATGTCTTCAACTGGAAAAACTTCGGGCCATGAAGTGCATCGGTCAATCATCGTGATTAAATATCTCTTATTCTGAGATACAGGTAACGGTCCTACAATGTCTAAATGAACGTGAGCAAAACGTTGAGCAGGCATAAACTTTCCGAGTGGCGAATTTGTATGTCTAAGCACCTTTGAGCGTTGACATTGTAAACATGACTCACACCATTTGTTTATATCCGTATTCATGTTAGGCCAAATGAACTTTGTATTAATTATTTTTCTCGATGTATTTTTTCCGGGATGGTTTAAACAATGTATGCCCTCAAATGCGGTCTTTCTGAATTCCTGAGGTAAGAACGGTCTTGTTTTTCCCGTAGAAACGTCGCAATACACCGGTATTCCGTGTTTATTTGATGTGGCCAAAATCATTTTAAATCTCGGATTTTTAATAAGTTCTTGGAGTTCGGGATCTAACTTTTGTTTAATAGACAACTCTTTGTAATCTATGTTGGACGGTATAGTTATTTCATCAACTGTCCTTGAGAGTGCATCTGCAACTACGTTGTCGTGACCGCTAATGTGACGTATATCGGTAGAGAATTGCGAAATGTATTCCAAGTTCCACTCTACGTGGTGTGTCATTTAGTGACGGCTTTTTTGAAAATGAATGAACCAACGGTTTATGATCCGTGTAAATAATAAATTGCCGACCTTCTAGTAGTCGTTGAAAATATCGGACTGCTGCAAAAATTCCTAGCAGCTCCCGGTCGTAGGTTGAATACTTCATCTGAGCTGTAGTAAATGCTTTTGAGTAAAATCCTAGCGGCTTCCAACCTTGTTTACATTTTTGATGGAGCACGGCGCCCATACATTTTAAACTCGCATCAGTCAATAAGGCAAGTTCAGCTGTTGGAGAAGGGTGCGTCAAAATTGCGGCATCCAGAATGTTTTGTTTGCAACTCGAAAATGCCGATTCCGCTTCCTTCGTCCATTGAATAATAGAATTGTCATTTTTCTTTGTTTGCTTTAAATAGTTGTTGAGAGGAACTTGATGTTGAGCAGCTAAACGTAGGCTTCCTCGATAAAAATTGACCATGCCCAAAAATCTTCTAAGCTCCTTAATGGTTTTAGGTTTAGGAAAATCTTTGATCGCCTGCACTTTCTCACTTGTGGGGCTGATACCATTGCTTGAAATGTGGTAGCCCAAAAAATCCAATTCTTTCTTCCAAAATTCGCACTTTTCCAAGTTTATTGTAATGCTGTTCTCTTGAAGTCGCTTAAATATAATCTCCAAGTGTTCCTCATGCGTTGATTCTGTAGAACAGAGCAGTAAATCATCTACGTAAGCAAACACGAAGTCTAAGTCGCCAAATATTGAATTCATAAACCTTTGAAATGTCTGTGCAGCATTACATAGACCAAACGGCATTCTGGGAAACTCAAATAGTCCAAATGGAGTAATTATCGCTGTTTTTTCTACGTCTGCAACCTCAATGCAATGGAAAGCTTTTTTGATATCAATTTTGCTAAATAAACACTTTCCTTGTGCGACGTACGTGAAATCTGTTAACCTTGGCAATGGATATCTGTCTGGAACTGTGGCTTTATTAAGCATGCGATAATCACCGCACGGTCGCCTGTCGCCATTCTTTTTCTTTACTATATGCAGAGGACTGGCCCAGGGGCTATTGGATGGTCTACATATTCCCATCTCCATCATTGTTTGAAATTCTTTCTTGGCCACCCGGTATTTATCCGGGGGTAGAGGTCGCGCACGAGCATATACTGGAGGGCCTTCCGTTACGTCCGGGTCACGTCTGCGTACTTCTCAATGATCCGCCTAACGCTATCCGAAAGGCGGGAGTTAATAGTAGTGACGCTGCTATATCCTTCCGCTCGAGAAACAGTGGCTGGAGTTGATAATTGTGTTAGCTTATCAATCAATTTCATGCCATGAATATCTACCAAAAGTTTGTGATGTTCCAAAAAATCTGCGCCCAATATTGACATATTTACGTCTGCGATAATAAAAGTCCAGCGGTAGGGGCGTCGTAACCCTATGTTGAGTGAAAGCGTCTTTTCACCGTATGTCTTGATAGGGGTGCCATTAGCTGCGTATAAATTATAACTGTCAACTTGCTCTGTAATATTATGTATAACCGAAATATTTGCTCCTGTATCAACCAAAAACCTTATGTCATTATCAGTATCTCTGACGGTAAGGCGGTTTGAAGGATTAACAGTACAGATTTCCGCCGGTGTCCGTACTGTAGTTAGTTTTCCGACTGCTTGCCAGCTTCCCAGGCGCACGGTTGTATGCACTTATGCGCGCGGTTTTTAAAATGCCGATGATAAAAACATACTTCATTCGATGCGGACCTTGACAATGACTGGCCTCGTGACCTAGATCGCGGTCGGTCGTAGCGTCTACGCTGAAATGAGCTACGTCGGCTGTGCTCGCTACGCAAACTTGCAATTTCCAACTGCATTTGAGCTATTTGCGATGTTAATTGCGTAACGATGTCTACTTGTGACGACCTTGAACTTGAGTTAAGCCTGGAGTTCTCTAAAATTTTGTCAGCCATCTCGCTCATCTTATCCAGTGAAAGGTTTTCTGTGACGGCTAACACCGTGGTTACTGACGAAGGTAATTGACGTAACCAAAACAGTCGGATTGTGTCGTCATTCATTTTTCCACTGCTTATCTGCTTCATTCGGCGTAACAACTGAGACGGCCGTTGGTCGCCGAGATCCATTTCGGCAAGAAGCTTCTGGAATTGCCTCTGCTCTGTTTCTTCGTAACAATTTATTAGGCGTTGTTTAGTGCCATCGTACTTTTGTTCTGCCGGTGGATTAATGAGTAAATCGCTAACTTGCTGTATCTCGTTTTTCCCCAATTTCGCGATGACCAAGTTGTACTTGTAATCGTCGCCTTGTTTCTGAGGTGCGACGATCGCTTCAAACTGGGTGAACCATAGCCGTGGTGAGTCTGTCCAAAAATCGGGAATGCGGTCACCAATGGAAATTGCTGCTATCTCCGGTGTCTCTGTGAGAAGACTGCTCCTGATGCACGTTGGTAGTGTGGGAGCCATTGTGGAAAATGAGCCAGAAATGTTATTTAATTCGTACCAGTGTGATGTAGTTGTTCTTCTTCCGGGCGTGACTATGTCGGGCGATTCTTCCGGGCGTGGCTGTCGTTGGGCGATTCTTCCAGGCGTGACTTTTGTCGGGGTCACCAATTGTTGCAGGGCTCCGTGGTTAAATAATAACACAACTGGTTAATGTATCGGAGTATAATTTCTGACTAGTTTTAATAACTAAAAATACAAGTATATATATTAATTTATAAACAAAGAAATTGGCGGGGGCATATCATAGAAAGGAGGGAAAACGTGTGCTGGTAGACTATTCCATCTTTTGGAGGTGCGACAAAGAAACGAGTCACTAAATTTCTTTGTGCGTGATGGGATACTTGAGACAGTAAAACGGTGACTCCGAAGAGCAGCACGTGTACTCCTATGAAGAAAGGGAGAAGGTGGGATGAGGTCAAAGAGCTCTTCAGAGCACTCGCCATGGTATAAGCGGTAAAACACGCTGAGTGACGCAACGTCTCTACGCAATTGCAGAGATTCGAGAGTATTTACCACTTCTGCATTGCCGATAATGCGTTCAGCGCGACGCTGCAATCTGTCCAAGGCATCGAGAAGGTACTTAGCGGAACCGTCCCAGATATGCGAGCAATACTCCACGCAAGACCGTACCTGTGTCTTGTACAAAAGGCACAACTGGTCCGGCGTAAAGAATCGCCGCACTCTGTTCAGAATTCCGAGTTTTCGTGAGGCTGTTTTGATCACGGCTTCGATGTAGTCCCTTTGGTTCAGATCGCAGCGTATCGTCATACCGAGCATGTTGATACTGCTCTGCAGGCGTAGAGATGTACCCTGAAGAGATGGAAGGGGAAGGAATGGTGACTTTTTTGCCGTGAACGCGCACACCTGTGTTTTCTTGGCATTGAACTCAACCAGATTATTGGTGCCCCAATTAGATATGAGGTCCAATACCCGATTGAGCTCAATGACAAGATTAACTCGATTCACTTCGGTTTCGACCCGCCCAGCCGCTGGGTGACCGTTATATCCTCCATGGACCGTACTATCATCTGCATAGCAATGAATATTTCCAAGTGGAAGCATATCATTGATATGCAGAAGGAACAGCGTGGGGGATAGAACGGACCCCTGAGGGACACCAGCGTTCACTGACATGAGCCGCGAAGCGCATCCATCAGATATAACACGAATTTTGCGCTCATGCAGGAAGCCAGCGACCCAGTTGCAGAACTGAGCAGGCAGACCGTATGCCGGGAGCTTGGAGAGAAGAGCTTTGTGCCAGACCCGATCAAAAGCCTTGGCTATGTCAAGGCTTACAGCCACCGACTCACCACACTTGTCAATAGCCTCACCCCAGAGATATGCGACGTACGCTAGAAGATCACCCGTTGACCGTTTCGGCCGAAACCCGTATTGGCGATCGTGAATTATGGAGTGTTCTTCTAGGTAGTGGACAAGTTGTTTATTTAAAATGCGCTCCATTACTTTGCACAAAACTGAAGTTACGGCTATGGGGCGGTAATTCGATGGATCTGACCGATCTCCTTTTTTGGGGACCGGTTGCACATTAGCTTCTCTCCAAGATTCCGGCACACAACCTGAAGAGAGCGAGAGACGGTAAAGGCGCGTTAACACGGGGGACAACTCCGCTGCACACATTTTTAGGACTATTGGAGCGATGCCATCAGGACCATTAGCTTTCCGGACATCGATTGACTGCAGCTCCGCACGGACGTCACGCTGCCTGATTTTAAAATCGGGCATTGTGTGGCCACAGTGAGAAATTGTAGGTGGCTGTGCATTGGAGTCATCGACTCGGGAGTTAGCCGCAAAGAGTTTGGCCAGGAGATCGACTTTCTCCTGCAGCTTGTGAGCTAAAGTTCCATCAGGACATCTCAATGGTGGCAGCGAGGGTTGGCAGAAGTTCGATTGCACGGCTTTGGCCAGACGCCAGTAGCTACGGCTGCCCGTAGGATGCGTCAGTAGTTCTTGGCTGACTCGTGCAACGCGCTGGGCATCCGCTCTAATGTAAGCTCTTTTGCAGGACTTGGTGGCATTATTATAGGCTGCTTTCAGCGAGCGGGTTTCGGGATCCCCAAGAGCTTTACCCCTGATCCAAGCGCGGTATGCCGCCTGCTTGTTATCAGCAGCGTTGGCACACTCGCGGTTGAACCAACGGTTGCGCCTGCCTTTGCTGATGAGATAGGAGTGCGGAATATAGTATTCCATCCCTAAAACTATCTCATCAGCAACTGCAATCGCACTAGCTGTCGGGTCCTTCCCACTGAAGCAGCGCTGCCCCCAAGGAACGGATGCGAAATAGTCCCGCATACCATCCCAATCTGCCGACGAGTAGTGCCAAATCTGGCGTTTCGATACCGCTGAAGGCGGTAGCGGAGCCAGAGGCACTTTACTGGATACCAAGCAGTGATCCGAAGATCCCAAAGGAGCTCGAACCTCCACTCGGTAGCCAGCTGGGCGACTCGTAATATCTGTTCTGTGCTAAACCAAAAGTTGCCCGCATTCGTCGTTTTTCTTTTGTTTTGTCACTGCCCCACCAAGTTTACCTGATGAAACTGCTCAAACGTTAACAGAGATGCTCTACTGTTAACGTTTGAGCTTGAGGTACGCGTAGGAATTTCACTTCAATAATACTTACCTTATTTATTCATCATTCAAATGTTATTACTTATTAGCAAAAAAAAATGTATATTATAATAGTTTTCTTTTAACGTCTGTGATATTTGATTATTTAAAACAGGACCCGTTCCCGTTATCATAGAAAACAAAGAAAGGCAGAAGATTTATAGGTAAAATAAGTAAAGAACATTTTGCAGGTTGTAAATGTAATTACTTTATTAAATAAGGTTACATTCAGCCCCGTTCATTAAAAGCTTGTTTTATGAAAGTGATGATTACGTATTATGTCGAAGGTTTTGTGTTACATTTTGGAAAGACCTTTTTCTGCAAATAAAATTACTGGAAGCGCCAATAGATACTTTATTGAATAAAACCGTACAGGTTTGCGTGTTATAGGTAGGAATTTTTACACTTTAGTATAAAGAATAACATAATTATAATGTAAAGAAATTAATCATCTATAGTTATCACAAAATTATGAATGCTTAACACAATTTATTTATCAAATAAGTCTGCAACTTCTTTATAGGCGCTATATATAACAAAAATATTACGGTCAAAGAAGCCAGGTTATTGCAAGAACAAATTAGTTGAAACCTTTCGACTTTGTCGTTAAAACCATTTTCATATTTAACATCCGATTTTAAAGTCGTTCGAATAAAGTTCTAACCAACTGTATACGGTAGATCTCAATTCGTTTTAACGCCTTTAAAATCGACTCGATTGACATATCCTACTATATCCTACTAGTATTATAAATGCGAAAGTTTGTAAGTATGGATTGATGTTTGTTACTCTTTCACGTAAAAACTACTGAATGGATTTAGATAAAATTCGGTATACAGATAGATTATAACCTGGATTAACACATAGGATACTTTTTATACCGATATTCTTACGGGAACGGGAACCCTGCGGGTGAAACCGTGAGCGGCCGCTAGTATGTGAATACAAAAATTGTTTCAACGACTAAGTCGCTATGATACCGTTGCGTTTTCATTACTGGTGCAGCGTAAAAACAACTGAGCGTCAGTTACCTTCACCCTGTCGGCCCACAAGGTGCTTCACGCCTCGTTTGAAGGACCCCATATGTCATATTAAGGAGGGAAAACGTTAACGAAAACGAGAATTTGTTTTGCATTGAACCAGAGCATTATTGTGTTAAACGTGAAGAGTTAAACTGTTGCTTTACTTTCGTTTTTATTTTTGTATATGTAATCGAATGTAAAGGCCGGCAACGCATCTGTGATTCCTCTGGTTTTGCGGGTGTCCATGGGCGGCGGTGATTGCTTCCCATCGGGTGACCCGCCTGCTCGTTTGTCTCCTTAAAATTTCAAAAATTAAAAAATCAAAATAATAAAATTAAAAAAAATTTGACTATAAGTAGCTCTTGTGGATGTCATTATGCCATCGGTTCGTAAATTTACTCTGGGCTGTCCTTGTACTGAGAAGAACCGGCAAGAAACTCAGCAAGTGTTAAGCTCTTTTCTCCCTTACAGCGTCAAAAATATTGGAAAATGCCCTATCATAGTGCAGGTCACTTTCCATTACAAATAAACACAAAAAATATAAAAGACAACCACAACATGTAAAAAATCAAAATTGAAAATCTAAGTTAATAAATTTACATCAGGTAAAAGTTTTAATTCCACAATGTCATACAGTACCATTTACAGTACTGTAGTAAAAGTCAAAAATTGTTTAAGAAAAACAAAGTCAAACTATAGTGAATAATACTAAAAATAAGATAAGTATGCAAGAGCTGACCAGCCTCCACAGGCGGCACCCGTTCACGAGTATGACACATGAATCAGCCATCGCTTCGCTCAACCATATTTTAGGGAACGTAACGACCCGACTTACACGCCACCACCGCAGAGACAATAAAGAGAGCATGATACACTCAAGATACTCTAAATAAAAACTTAGTGATCTATTTAACACAACACTGTTTGTTATCTGTAGGACACTGCTGATAAAGGCTATCATATCAGTATAAAAATTATATAAATTAATTTTATTATATTGATTCAAATAGAGTATGTGTTTTTTATTTTAACCAGGCTGTTTTATCATCTAAAATATTCTTTGACTGTATAAATAACCTTATAAAGACTTCACATGTTTTTAAACTTATCTAAAGATAAATCTAGTACAGTACTTGGTATTTTATTGTAATAGTGTATACCTTGCCCCAAGAAAGAAAGGTATTGAGAATGTGCTACGCCTCACACTGGACGGAACATCTTTGTTGTTTGTCCATAAAATTGTAGGTATGTAACATTTATAAACATTATTGTATTGTATGTTTGCCAAATATAGTAAATTTTATATATATTTTTTAAATATTAGAAGGAGGCAAACGAGCAGGCAGGTCACCTGATGGGAAACAATCGCCGTCGCCTATGGACACCCGCAAAACCAAAGGAATTGCAGATGCGTTGCCGGCCTTCAAAAAAGGAATATTTCTTGAAGATCCCTAAGTCGTAATGGTCCGGAAATACCGCCGCTGTATTATGTATTGTTTGTATATTTATTCATTTGTATTAATCTCTTAGGTATATTGTCTTGTTTAGGTGCTAATCTTAGTCATGCTGTGTATGAACGTTTTTAGGTTTCAGTCTAGTTTATTATTTTAGATTTTTGTTATTTGGTATAGGATATGATTGTTACTGTAGTGTATTCCGTAAAAAAATAAATGAAATAAAATAAATAATTATACGCGTATACGCAAACATAAGTTATAAACATATTTTTACGAATCTATACCTGTACTCGCTTTTTTACCTAATTTTATTCGTTTTCCAACGTTTTGAACCATTTACAGGGTCTGTGTAAAGACTGAGACTGAGACTTTAGACTGCCTGTATAAAGACAAATAGATATCATTCATCGCCCAGCAACTCTCACAACAACCAATAGCAATAGTGCGCTATATGACTTGCTGGTCAAAGAAGTCTAGCTGTAGCTACTTGAAGACCATTGGTTTGAATGGTTTTTTTTATATATTTTTAAAAATTTTTTTTACTACTTGTCCCCCGACGTGGGTCAGTGTCGGAGACATTGTATTTCAGGTTTGAATGGTTTAGCCACTTTACCACAGATACGGTTAAACGTTTATTTCGTTCCGCTTCCAGCGGTTCTCAACATCTTTGTCACGGACACTCGGTGAGTGGAAAAAATAAATTCCCGTCCCCACCTGCCTGCAAGGGTCGCTCTTTCTTTTAAGAAACAAAACTTTCTAAAAACGCACCTTTTGTATTTTTCCTCAAAATTTATTCACTGTCCGTCCGTACTTGCTATTAAACGTCAGAAAAACACGCCTTTGTTGAACGAAAAATGTCTTCAACGCTTCTTTGGGTGGTCGTATCTCGAGTTCGTTATGTACTTAAAAGTATATAGATACAGTTAAGTAATACATTTTTCATGAACGCAAAACGTGTTGCAATGTTTTTCTCTTTTAGAAAAGTAAGAAAGAAATGCAACATAATACTTTTTTCCTTTTCCTTGTTGATTGACATAAGAAATAACAGAGTTTCACAAACTTATAGTGTAACAACGATAGGTAAAAAAATAATATTTAATTTTCGACTTATTTACAAATAAAAACTTACGACTGTCATAAGAGTTATTCTTTTATTTAATGCACTTTGATTATGGGATGATGGAGTTAGAAGTAAGCAGCCTATACATGTACTGACACACTTCTGCTGTCCTCCGTCAGTGTTAGTTATAGCTTTATTTGATGGATATTGGCTTAATCATCAAGTATGCTAAATGTAGGTTGGTGAACACAAACACGGGCTTTGCATCCAAAAATCCGAAAAATACTTTGCCAAACATGTGAGTTTAACCAAGGACCTTGATTATCGGGCCGAGCGATTAGTCACTCGCCACTCGGTCACAATATAAAAAATATATACCTACAGCCGAATTAAGAACCTCCTCATTTATTCAAGACGGTTAAAAAAAGATATTTCTCGAAAATAGAATGCGGTTCAATAAAGGAACCGGGAGACACTTAAAAGGAAATGTTTGTAATGTGAAAGGTGTGGTTTATTACTAAGTAAATTCAGGTGAAACACATAAAAAATATATATATACTGATGACAGAAAGTTTTTTCCGCTGACGTTTCTGTTCTAACAACGGGGCACAACCTCATCTCGCGTCAACCCAATAAGTGTTACGTCCCGCGATAAAAACGAGTTCCGCAAACATCCTATTTAAACATTCCGTTTTCCCGTTTGCTCTGTATAGAATATCCTTTCCCACTTAAATCCGTACATTTATCTTGGAGCCCTCCTTTGAGGTTGACACGTTGAGGAGGCGTTTGAGGCGTCCTGTGACGTTCTGAGCTTCTCACTGACGTAACCCGACGTGAGCTGAAGTGAGTAAGCGAAAGAGCTTTAGATAACTCAATTTCGTCACCCATCTGTGGACTGCATAGTAAGATAATCGCTGAGATTTTACTATTCAAACGTGGTAGCTACCACCAATTCGAAAAAGAGGGGGGTTTTGTGTGAGGGAGGGAGAGAGAGAGAGAATTTGCTTCCTGAACTGCCACTGCGCAAACGACGATTGACGTATATTTGTTTTGAAGTAGCTAACCATAAGTCCAAAAAATCCATATTAAGGGGCTCCAAAACAACAACCAAACCATGTATAGTATACTAGGTTTGGTTGATGGCTTATTTGAAGTTCATCAAGTATGTCATTTCTGCCTTGTGTTCCAACTGTGAGATAAAATAGTCGCCTCCGTTGCTAAGGATTTCGGATGAAGTGCGCCTCTATCTTGGTAATCTATATCACAATCTATCACCATAACAACAACATTGGCATTGTTGTGTTCCACCTTTGCTTGTCATTGTTTTGATACCTTGAATGGTAAAATAGTCTCCCTATTAATTAAGCTTATCATCAAGTGATATGAAGGTTGGCTAGTCATAATTTGCAATGTGTTCTGCTGAATACTTTAGTAACAGAAAGGCCAGCACTAAAACATGCAAAGTACCTATAATTTTATTTGTGACGTCATGATTAAACAAATGAAACTCGATGGAGCAAACAAAGTTCTTCTCGCCACCTCAACTGACCAAATTTGACGTTTCCACATAACATGGTTAAAACCAGTCTGCGCCGAAACAAAACGAAGCGCGCTCTGCCCCCGAGAGTTTGTAATTAAATCTAAAAGCCTTTTTGATATCTCCCCGGGATTAAAATTTGTCTGTCACAATGTCTGGGAGCCCGGCGCTGAAATGCGATGCATTATGCACAGTATTAAAATATTAAAGAATCTAGTAATGGCCGTGGTCGGGGCGGGCGCGATGCCAACTGGTTTCCCCACACTTTGCCATTTCAAAGCCTCCATAGATGAATGTTAGTGTCAGACGATTCAAAAAGAGCATGCAGTTGAATGCCTATTGGTTTGATAGCTCTTGGAGGATCGATTGCGTTCGACTGAATATTTTTGTCTGCTTTACTCTTTGGCGTAACGATTTTAATGTCTGAAGGACGTTTCTATTATACACAGAACGTCTTATGTATGAGTATTGTAATGGTTTTGGACAAGATAATACTAGAGAGAATAACAGAGTGGTGGCCAAAAAATTCTCGGCGATCGTTAGGCAGATCTCCAGTTCGGTAGCCGGATGACCTAGTCTGGGTGGCGAGCAGGGGATGGATGAGGATGGTGCAGGACCGTGAAGAGTGACGCGCGAGGGAAGCGGCCTATGCCCTGCAGTGGGCAGAAGTAGGTTCATGATGATGCTCATGATGAACAGCATCAAGAAGCATCAGCATTATTGAAAAGTCGTATTAAGACGTCGTTGGTTTAATGAAGACATTTCGATATAATATGTTGACGCAATTTCAATGGCACTGATAGCTTTCCAGAAAAGGTTTGAAAAAGTTACGAGTGAAATTTGAATCCACAATTTTAAATTTAACACATTTTCAGATTATTATTTTTTTGCAACATAATTTGCGTTACATATACATACCTGCCTGTACTCATAGAAACTACTATCGTCCTGGACCAACCCTCTACAATATCTTCTAGCATAAGCCACAGTATGAGTATCATGACGTACAGGGATCCTCTACAAACGCAAAACATAATCTATGGCAACTCATATGTTTTTAATACGCGTACGTTTTGAATGAAGATGTGGTTCTACATTAATTCGACGGAGTGCTTACCCTGTCTGGGCTCAAGCGATATGACGCTTCGCTCAAAATTTTTTGTATGTCTTAATTTATATTGCACGTTTTTATTTAATGTCGAATTTGTTATTAATCGTATACTTGATGTGACGTAAGAAAAACAATTTGTTAACCTTATTTTTTTATTTATTCCTTATTGAAGATGAAACCTTTGGCGTTCGTATCTTCTGATGTTAAGTGTATACGAGCTATCTTATCTTTAACTGCCAGAACACTATGGTAATATACTTAGACAAGACGGTGGATAACAGACGTAAAATAAGCCCTACTGAACTGAACATTTTCATATCCCCACTTTTGGGGCACGAGCCTGGATGGATAGGTAGAACGGACCTTATACTACCACGCAGACCCAGTGCAGATTAATGATTGTTAACGACTGCTAATGCAGCCGGGACCAACGGCTTTACGTGCATTCCGAAGCATGGAAATTTTTTTGGTCACACGCCCGATTAACGGTCTTTGCAAAATTGCTTAATCTTAGCAATCGCAGACCGATTGTGTTAAACACTGCGCCATCGTGCTCCTCGAAAATATGTATAATAAGAATCGAACGTGGGACGTCTAGTACAAGAACTGGTAGTATTCCTACTAGACCACAGAATCGTTAACAGTGAGCTGAGCGACTGCCAAAGAGGATACAATGCTATAAGTAGCCGACTGTAAAATGTAATGCTGGCACACAGAGTTAAGCCCTTAAACACCCCGAAAAAAGGTAGACATGAAAACAAATGACAGACGCGAAACAACACATGGCTTTTGGTTTATTTAAAACCTGCCACATACTTACATAACACGAGTTTCCGTGAATCAATATGCCATGTCACAATCATAAAAATATTTTTTACATCCCCCTTTTTAAATTGTGTGCGCTTGGGTCTCCAGAGCTCTTATACTCGTATGACATCATTTGTTTATACGACCTCTTTACGACCACCCCTATTAACGTATTTCTCGTTATCTAATCACTGACTCCGGACTGCCATTAACTAATCACCCTGGACCGCACATCCATATTGTAGGTTGTGTTGCTTGTGACTATATGCGTCTAACATTGATGTTATAGCGACTTTATAAGATAATCTGGTGATAGCTAGCTAGGTGGAAGAAAACGAGCTCTATCACCAAATAAACCGATGAACAAACATATACAGTCTCCGCACTGTCTTAGTGGTGGTGGCTGAAAATCAGCTTTTGCTCCCGGGCAGATGTATCGCTGAGCTACGACCTTTTTGCACAGCTGCAGCACACACACCTGCCACATAATGTAGGGTTATTTTGAAAAGTATGTTTTGCTTATATTCATTGTATCATTGTTTTATGTGTGTTTCTGTGGTTTTTGTAATAATAAACAATAATAAACTTTCCTACACTCACACCAATTATCTAGCCCAAGAGAAGCTTCGTTATGAAACTCTTTAAAAATGATTACTAGACAACGGATAAACATACTTAAAATACTGAAATACATACTTATTATACATAGAAAACACCCAGACCAGAGACAATTTAGGAAAACAATAATTTCTAAATTGACTCGACCGGGGATCGAACACGGACCTAAAGAGATGGTGACACCATGAAAACCGGTGTACAAATCACTCGACCAAAGAGGTCGTCGAATAAATAAATAATAATAAATAATAAATGTTTTATCTATCTTTTATCTACACCCCGCTGGAAATCAAACCCGGGACGTCTGTTTCTGAGACCAGTCAACCGGCAGTCTAACCTTTAGACCTCTGACTACTGACTAAGGTTTTTTTTTACTATTATTACAAAAATACAAATACTATAAGATACTGTACTATTTTTATCGATAGAGCTGCCTCATTTGAAAGATTCAAAGAGTTTTGTCTAATTTTTAAGCATACGCTAAATGACCTAACCTTTGACAGTGTTAAAACGAACGTTACAAAAAAAAAATGTCCAAAGTTTTCCAAGTTAAATATTACCGGCCCAGGTTTAAAACGACTGTTTAATATGCATCGAAAGTTAAAAGAGCCTTTGATGATGGGGCTGACAATGGTTGTTCATTTGCATATTCTGTAACCAATTTTAAAAATACACATACACTTAGTACCTTCCTATAATGCAATATTTAATTCGAAAAGTATTACCTTTGAATAAATTGGTTAAATTAATTTGACCATGCTATAATTTACAATTGCCTAACGACAAAAATTTGTCTATGAGGAGTATCTATCTAAAACAAAATACTTGTAGTTTTAACGTGAACTAGTGGGCCCGCAAAACTTCGCGTTTATTCAACAGATTGTTAGGAATTTCGTAACCTATGACAGGTTTCTTTATTTTTCTGCACATCTACGGCTGGAGATCTTCAAAATGAGACCATAACCGATTTTTTATGTGCAGCTATCGTCCCATAATCACTGGGACAAAAATCGGCTTACGCTATTAATATATAAGATAGCTATAAGATGAAGGAAACAAAGAAAGAAAACGTATTAATTAATACAAAAGAGTAAAGACGAAAACTTGTAAAAAAAAAGTAAACGAAATAGCCTATGACTGTCTCACTGCTGGGCAAGCAAGCAACCTCCATCTTTGACATCAAGTCAACACTTTAATTGATGGGTAATGGCTTAATCAACACGCTTGCCAAATGCGGGTTAATGATCACAAATCCGGGCTACGTATCGAAAGATCCGAAACACACTATGCCCGACCTGGGAAATGAACCCGGGACCTTCGGGTTTAGAGCCGCTTAGCCATACGACCACTGAGGCCTTTAAAAAAATAAAAGGTGGTTTTTTTAACTTATTTTTTTTTGTGATTATAGTTTTCTGCCAGACGTACACAATTATGCTGATCAACATTTTATAGGCTAAATGCGTGCCATACCGAGCCCATTTAATGAATGTCCCAAATTATACGGTATCAGCTAAATCGTTGTCGTTATAAATTCATGTATATTTAGTGAAAGACACGAGTTTCACACTGCAATGCGGTCGGAACAAATCACATGGGCCCTAATGCAGCCTGCCCCGACGTTTGAATATTTTAGTGCGAATGCTTAGGCTCACGAAACTGTGTCGGGCTAATACGTGCATCGAATTGTTTCGTCACTTCATAAAAATAAATAAAAAATTAAATAGGATGAAAAATATTTATGAAATACGTTAGACAATTGCTCTTATTGGACATTTTCAATTTTTATAACACTATGTAATTAACAGACCAAGTTATGTCAATATTAAGTCTGTGATGCAACCGAAGTTGTCATTGACATGCACAAAGCGCTTTGCGTCATCATTCTTTATGCATTCTTCATGCATGATATCTAAGGATTTAAATTCCCTTTCTGCCCATCTGTTTCCTGACACATACAACCTGGACATTTTCATGGCATGAGTGAACAGGCATCTAGGTAAGTATGCTACATCCTAGGCAGCATCATCCCTTACCATCAGGTGAGATCGCGGTCAAATACTTGCACATAAAAAATAAAAATAAAATAAAAACACATTTCATTGCGCTCGTAACCTGTGGAAAATTTAAAAGCTTTCTCCTCTGATTTTTGTTTTAATTTCCTCGAGTTTTATTTTACATAGGTCATCATTCAGTTTCATTTACGGGATCCTTGGGCAAAGCTTCTACAGTCCCCAAAAAGGGTTTGTTCTCTGCAAATTGCTCTTCAGAGTCGGTAGATTTTCCCGGAAGACGAGGACATTGATAGTTTCTCAAACCCTTTGCGTTTTAGTTAACATATCCTGGTAAATACTTAGAAATTATATTATATTTTCGAAGTGCCTGAAGTACTGCTTATATATTATTATTATTTTAAGTCGGAGCGCCCAAGTTGGAAATGGTGGCCACTTTGAAACTGAAAATTGCACTTGAAGTGATGTCGCTTATATTGTTAAAGGTCGTGGGAGTCGTGGAAGGTTCAGGTGGGACTTGAGTCTCACCTGAAGCGAGTCACCATTTTAAGAGCTATTTTAAGATTTGGTAAAAATATAGCATTGTCGATGCAAAATAACAATTTTAAATTATAGTTGGCATTTGTTTCATTTTCGTTTCGTTCTTCGAAACAAAAGATAAACGATATCATTAAAGATAATTCCGAAAAAAACGTTTACATAATTATACCTACCGCGATCATCGTTTTTCTCACGCGGCATGAAATTAGAAGTGTTTTGAAGGCATACTACACAAAATTAAAGGAGCACTTTTTGAACCCTCTTCTACGTTAGTCACGGGGAGACCTGGTGTGAATCTAACAGCACCGTTTGGTCTTGCAGTGTTGTGTTATAGTTGGGATTTGATAACTTGAATGATGGAATCCTAGGCAGGTGGTAAACTTCAACCATCTTGTCTATTGAAATTCGGATGTTTCTTTTAACGTTAGCCACTGATGGTTTCAATTTATATGTTGCCTTGGCGAAATTGGGCAAAAGCACATTAGGGTCCATATGACGAAGAAAGATAAAGATATATGTATTGTATTGAGGAGCTCGATGACGTAGTGGTTAACGCGCCCGGCCAGCGAGTACTGAGGCTAAGCAACTTTCGCAAAGGCTAGTCATCGGATGGGTGACCAAAAATCTATCATCTTGAGCTCCTCCGTACTTCGGAAAGCACGTAAAGCCGTTGGTCCCGGCTGCATTAGCAGTCGTTAACAACCACCAATCCGCACTGGGCCCGCGTGGTGGTTTAAGGCCCGTTCTCCCTATCCATCCATAGGGAAGGCTCGTGCCCCAGCAGTGGGGACATAAAATGAGCTGATGATGATATGTATTGTGGGCTTTGTTAATTCTATTCAGGTTATATTGGTTACATTTAAATTGAAGTAGGTTTTCTAGCATATAATCTTGAACTGTATTCGCGAAACAAAGGGTAGCGATTTACATAATAAATAATAGGCGCCGCAAATGGCTTTGGTTAGGGCCGTTTGAAATAATTGCTTTTATATACTTTCATTTAGCAGTGTATAATAATAATTGACAAAGCTACATTCTTTCATTTATTAGAGTTGATAACGTTTCGAAGTAGTAAATGAACTAATTAATTGACATTCAAATTTTACTTTTTCAACCATCCGTTATTAATTATTGAGTAACCTGTCAATAAAATAATAGGCAATTTTCTTTGTTCCAATGCAATTATATTATCTGTATAACCGTCTCTGTGGGATAGTGGTTAAGACCAACGGTCTCTGTCCCAGAGGTCCCGGGTTTGATTCCCAGCGGAAGGTTCCTAGTTTGTGTATGGTATGGTATGGTTGGTGGAATAGATTGTTTTCCGGAGGAAAAACAATCCCATTGATGAAAAACCCTTTGATGAAAAAAATATAATGAAAAGGAGAAAGGTGGAAGGGATTGTTTTTCCAACAGGAGAGTGTTGAACTTTCCTTTTTCTTTAAGTGTAGTATGAGCAACACAATATAGTAGAAAACAGTTACCTAAACATAAATTTAAGGCTAATGTTAGCAAGCTAGTCTTCAATAAGAGCGATCTCTTTTACACAATCTTTTTTGAAAGAACCCAAGAAGAGACATTGTCTGCGAGAGACCGTACTAGAACTCTATATTATGAGATGCTAACGATCAATTACAATTTATTTGAACATATTGGATGTTCAATATAAAATGTATAAAATCTTTAAAAACTTTCCTCCTAAAATAAATTAACCCCGGGATGAGCCAGCGTGGTAAATGATTATAGCCTAATCTCATTTTGCGCTATTTCATGTTCACATGTGGTAAGAGCTAAGTCCAGCATTGGAATGTTTTGAATTCCCAGCGGAGGGTTCCCAGTTTGTGTACACGGTTTGTTTGGTGGAAACAGCTTGCTTTGCCAGGCTAGCTACTACCATTTTACTTAAATATGTCGCAATAACATCAATGTTTGTAGCAATGTAGAGTTCCGGCAGCTAGAGATAAGATATCCTGTGCCTTAGTAGTTGAGGATTCCTGGTAAAGTGCGTTTCCATCTTCAGCTTTATCATCACTTAACATCTTAACATCGTCTTACACGTAAGACATTAAAAAAAAATTACATAGAAATTAGTTGAAGGTGCTTAGTTTAAAAAAAATTGATTGAAAGTCGGCGTCATTTTTTTTTATTTAATTGTGGGCTTAAATTATAAAAAAATATACCTACACTTATGTCTTTTTTTCTCAATAATTTTTCTAGGTTTTTCTTTTTTTATATATAAATACAACATTATAAATCTGGTGCATAAGTTTATTTTTTTCACCGTAGCTACATTTTAAAAACATGATCGATTCAAGTGTTTATAAACATACCAAGCAATCATACTTCCGGCCTATATAAAACACTAAGCTTCTGGTGCGGGTTCGTTGAAGGACAGTTGACAATAAAAACAAAGAATACTTTTACAACGATTTTATCCTCCAGAAATTGAATTACATGTGAAAATTATTAATCGCTATGTACGTGTGCGTGCGCGGGCGCGTCGGTGCGCAGAGTGCCGACCGGCCCGGTGGCCGATGGCTGGTTCGAGTCGCGGTGTCCGCGGCGTCGGGCCGCCGAGTGCGCGGCGCGGCTGCGCCGCGAGCTGCCGTTCACCGTTGATGCGTCAACAAGCTGCCGCCCTTGGAACTTGCTGTTCCAAAACTGGTAGCGGGCAGAGCCTGTTGAAGGCCCTCCTGATGGTGCCTGTAGTGGTCCGGACATCCGCCACTCGGTTGACTCCGTCGGTGCCTGGGTAGACTGCGACAACTCGTCCGAGCAGCCATCTGTTGGGAGGCACTCGGTCGTCTTTGACCAACACCATGTCGCCTAGGTGTGGTTGGTTGCCATGCTTGCCCCATTTACTCCTTCTTTGTAACTCTGAAACATATTCTTTATAGAAACGTTGCCAAAAATGGTTCTTCAGGACTTGGATTCGCTTGTATCTGCTGATGGAGCTGATGTGGGCGTCTTCCACCTGAGGAGCAGGCAACGTAGCATGTGGCCGTCCAATTAGGAAATGCATCGGAGTAAGTGGGATTAGGTCACCAGGATCGGAGGAGAGAGGGGTAAGAGGCCTTGAGTTTAAAATTGCCTCTATCTGTATCAATAAAGTGTTCATCTCTTCGTAATCTAAATGGGCCTCAGACAATACACGCTTCATGTGGTGCTTAACCGACTTCACTGAACTCTCTGCTAAGCCATTGAAATGTGGACTATATGCTGGGCAAAATTTAAAGTTAATATTGTGTTCGCTAGCCGAAGAGAAAATACTATCATTATTGTGTTTTTAAAAATTTTGATAATTCGTTACAAGCACCTACGAAATTGGTCCCGTTATCGGAAAATATAGTGTTAGGCGTGCCCCTGCGAGCAACAAACCTATTTAGAGCTGCTAAAAAACCTTGCGACGTCAACTCGGTGACAAGTTCCATGTGGACCGCTCGTGTAGCTAAACATACAAATATACATATGTATGCTTTCTTTAGTCTGCAACCTCTTCCTTTTATGTTTGCGATCAAGATTGGACCTGCATAATCGACAGCAGTATTTCCAAATGGAAATTCAGCCTGTAACCTCTGCTTAGGGAGGTTACCCATGATGGGCTGAAATGTTTTACCTGAGAATCTACAGCACTTTATACAGTCATGAGTAATTTTCCTCGTGAGTTTGCGACCGTTGACTATCCAGTAGTTATGCCGAAGTGTAGCTAGTAATAGTTGTGGTCCTGCATGTAACATAATTAAATGGTGGTGTGCTACTAACAAGCGAGTAATGTGGTGAGATGCATGTAACAGAATTGGATGTTTTGTATCATAATCGAAATTAGTGTTTGAAAGTCGTCCACCCACACGTAAAATTCCCATGTTATCAATAAAGGGATTTAAATTTAATAGTTTATTTTTAATAGGTAGTGAACCATTTGATTTTAATAATGATATTTCCTTTTGAAACATTTTCAACTGTACTATTTTACAAAGAGAACTGGTAGCTAAATTTAATTCTGAAAATAGTAGGGGACCAACAAATTTATTATTTCGATTGCGACAGTTATGAACAAATCTATGCATGTATGCTATGGTGCGCTGAAGCTTACCATAATTTGAAAAATATATGGTGAAATCGTATGCACTAGATTCCTCTGTAGTAAGGTGACACAACCTTGTTTCAGGTAAGTTCTCAACATTTATGTTCCGAGGTTGTAAAGGCCATTGTATTTCTGTCTGGTGTAGGAAATGTGGACCTCCCCACCACAATTGGGAGTTATTGAGCTGTTCAGCGTTTAACCCACGGGACCCTATGTCGGCGGGATTTAAATCTGATGGCACATATTTCCATTGAGAATACTCTGAATATTGTGTTATTTCATTTACTCTATTGAAAACAAATTGTTTTAGATTTTTCTTGCAACTTCTAATCCATCCCAACACAATAGTCGAGTCACTCCAAAAATGTTGAGAATGTATATTTAAACGTAGTGATTTAGTTACCTTTTTTGCTAACTGTATCCCTAGGAGAGCCGCACAAAGCTCTAGTCTAGGCATAGTTAAACGTTGTTTTAATGGGGCTACTCTACTTTTAGCTAGTAATAACCGGACTGTTACGTCACTGGGTTTAGACAAAGACCGGACATAGACACATGCTGCATATGCCTTTATGCTTGCGTCACAAAATGTGTGCAACTCCACCCTCTCAAATGAGTCGCACAACACTAATCTTGGTATTTCGATATTGTTTAAGTGTGGTACAGTTTGTATGAAGTTATTCCACTGTGATTGAATATCACTGGGCAAATCGTCATCCCATGATATATTTTTTGACCATAGTAATTGCAAATGAGCTTCGCTTGTAACATACAAGGATTAATTAAACCCAGTGGGTCAAACACTTGGGCAATTGTGGATAAAATGGTTCGTTTATTTAATTTTGTAACTGACTGTTGTGGTTTGGTATTGGTTGACAAAAATAGAAACGTGTCATTTTTGCATGACCATAGTAGCCCTAAAGTTTTAGAAAATTGATCTTTGCATAAATTAAGCA
Source organism: Eudonia lacustrata (assembly GCA_947562085.1). NCBI lineage: Eukaryota > Metazoa > Arthropoda > Insecta > Lepidoptera > Crambidae > Eudonia > Eudonia lacustrata. Next base: position 4,941,512 of record OX387316.1, read on the forward strand.
ACTCATCGTTACCATTTTCGCCAACAATTTGGTTGAGTATGTGTGTGTTGTTAGAGTGCCATTTGCGCAGGTGAAAGTGCGCACCCTCTAGCTCCTTAATGACACCTTTGCATGTATGTATTAATGTGTCAGAATCCTCACTCCCACTTACGTAATCGTCAACATAGAAGTCATGTAAGATTGTTTCACTGACATGTTCATCTAAGCAATTGTGACCTAGCTGTGCAAGGCATCTTGTAGCTAAGTATGGGGCTGAGGCTGTTCCGTAAGTTACTGTGTTTAGTTTATATTGTTTAATTTCCGCATTAGGATCGAACCGCCAAAATATTTGTTGCAAATGACGCTGACTTTCAGCAACAAGAACTGCCTGTACATTTTTTCGATATCGGACGTTACAACATATTTATGTTGTCGGAATCTAAGTAATATGCTTAAAAGATCATCTTGTACAGGGGGGCCTATGTGTTGGATATCATTTAATGATTTGCCGGAGCTTGTAACAGCTGAGGCATCGAAAACAGTTCTAAGTTTAGTTGTCAAGCTATTCTCACGTAAAATGCCGTGATGCGGCAGAAAGTATTGTACGTTATAATTATGGGGTTCTGTGTTTTCGGACATATGATTCAGTGCTAGGTATTCTTTCATGAAATCTACATATTTCTCTTTGAAAGATGGATTACGTTTGAACTTACGTTCTAATGATTGAAATCTGAGCAATGCCTGCTCCCTTGAGTTTCCTAAGCACTCAGGGGCTTCCTTGAATGGAATCGTTACGACAAACCTGCCATCAGGTTGACGAAACGTTGTTTGTGTGAAGATATCTTCACATTCACTCTCAGCATTTGTTGTAGCTTGTTGAGTGATGGGAACTAGTTCTAATTCAAAGAATTTGTTTAACCTTTGATCTAGCTCAATATTGTTAAGTAGATGACAGTGGACTGTATGGTGAGTATTTTGTTTATGTTTGTAATGATTGTAAGAAACTTGAAAAGACCCTGAGACTAACCACCCCAGTGTTGTTTCAACCAAGGTTGGTTTGTTTTTGCCTAAGGGTATATGGTTGCTTGTAAGTACCTCCCAAAAGAGGTCAGCTCCCAATAGCATCTGCACTTCTGACGGAATATGGAAAGATGGATCCGCGAGGTGGATATGTTTGGGAATCTTGAAAATATTGCTATAATTGATTGTGGTTGATGGTATATATTGTGTGATTTGCGGCACAACAAAACAATTGACTTCGGCTGTGTAACCGCTGTTTGAGAGTGATGATATTGACACAACACATCTTTTTGTGATTTTGGATAACTGTTTGTTGAGCCCTTGGACTGCAACAGAAGTAGAATAGTGTGGTAGCTGTAACTGATTTAGCAATGATTCGGTAATAAAACTCGAAGTGCTACCATTATCTAAAAGTACACGGACGTTATGCATCCGACCATTAATATCGGAGACATGGATTATAGCAGTAGATAGCAAAATCTGACTTTGATTATGAGTGGTTGATAGTGTGACATTTTGTTGCAATGTCTGGGCTTGCAGCGTGTTTGTTGGCTGCGATGCCTGTGAGGTAGGGAGAACAATACACTCACTAGTTTGTGCAACACTTGGTTTGTGTCCAAGATGTAACATGCTGTTATGGCGTAGAGTACATAATTTGCAAGGACCCAATTTACACCTATTCTCACTGTGACCCTGACGCAAACAATTTTTGCACAAATTTAATTTCTTTACTAACTCAATACGAGATTCAATTGGCATAGCCTTAAATTTAAAACATTGATAAATCGCGTGATTGTTTTTGCAGACAGGGCAGTGAAATTTGGATGTTTGTTGGTTCACAACAAACGTCTTTGGTCGTATAGGTGCAATATCGCTATGTCTACGTGGTTTGCAGTGGTGTGCTTCCTCCATGGTTATAAGTAAATCTGCTCTGTTTTTCAAAAAAGTGTTAAATTCATCAAGTGATGGAATGTCCTTTATGCTATTACGCTGGGTTTCCCAGTCGCGAAGTGTGGCAAAATCTAGTTTACTTGAAACCATGTGGATAATTAACATGTCCCAATGTTCGGTAGGTAAATTCAGTGTTTTGAGAGCTCTTAAATTCTTATTAACTGTGTCGACCACATTTCGTATAGCCTTTGACGATTCTTTGGCAATAGGCTCAATATTGAACAAAGCTTGAATATGATTGTTTACTAAAATTCTATTATTATTAAATCTATCACAAAGTAAACACCACGCAATATCATAATTCTCAGAGGAAAACTCTAACGACTGTATAATTGTTGCCGCACTGTCTTTTAATGACGCACGCAAATAATGAAATTTATGAATAGTCGGTATAGAACTATTATTATGAATAAGTGAAGTATATGTATCGTGATACTCTAACCAATCTTGAGCGCGCCCAGAAAAGGTAGGTAAGTGAATAGTAGGTAATTTGATATTTGGCAAACCTGGTGCAGCGGTATTACCACTAGAACCTGTCACCGAGCCGCCGTCTCCCGGCGCCACAGCGCGGCTGACCCGGCCACTCAGCTCCCGCGCAGCTGCCATTGTTTTGAAATAGGTACTTTCAAAAGTTTCTCGTTCATTAAACTCGTCATCTGGAAATTCACATAGGGTTTCGATTTCAGACTGTGTTGAGTCAAAGTCACTATACATCTCCTGTATTTTTTCAATTCTTAATTGTAATTCATGTACTTGCAACTTGTCTAGCTCTTTGCTCGGCAGTAAAGATTCAAGATAATTTTTAAATATAGTAAGCTTTGCTTTAAATGATGCTCGAGTCTTCTTTAATGATTTTAAATCCATGATGAATAATGATTTAGCAAAAAGAAGGTATAGATTCAAAAATGATAGTTGTCAAAAATATTTCCAGCTAAAGAACACAAACACAAATGATAAGCTTTATGCACTAATGTATGAAAGAAAATAAGTAGTTAAACACATGGAATGATACTTAAATTTAAAGTGCACAAAATGGCGGAAGCAGAAAGCGAAGCAAAGGCGCCTCACGAGAACAATAGTTCTTCGGCGTAACGGTCAGGTGTCATCATCGGCCAATCACCATGCGCCAACGCGCCGTGACGTCAGCCGTGCCTACGTGACTCGGCACACTTTCCGTTCCACTAAACAGAACAAAAAACACAAAATGAATGTTTGTCCCAAATTAGAACATCCAAGTTTGGAACCTATGGAATTACTTTATTGATACAAATAAACGCAACTTTAAACTTGACCTATAAATTTAGGAAAAAAAAAAATACTTTAATTAAAATGACGACGAGATTAAAATTAAACGGGAATAAATTATAAGGAAACTATTATAGGATTAAATGAATGTATGTATGTTGGAAGTTATGTTTGAGATTTAGGTATAGAAAGGGGATGGGAAAAAATTGGAACGAACTCACAATACCACTAATTGCACTGCAGCCCCTTTTCCTGGTATTCCTCTTAACCACCAATGACCACGAACGTTGCTTGTTTCAGCAGATCTGAAGAAACCTGTCTAGCTTGTTTCAGCATTTATTCTTCCTCCAGAAATTGTTTTCGTCCAGCTTGTTTCAGCATTTATGTCACGGTGGCGTTCTCGTACGACCAACCGTCCTTGTGTGACCTCACCGCTACGTCCTTGATCGCCGCCCGCCACGTTTTCGCAGGCGAAATTGTTGTTGCGAAAGATCGTATCCGGCTCGAAAACTTGGTGCGGGTTCGTTGAAGGACAGTTGACAATAAAAACAAAGAATACTTTTACAACGATTTTATCCTCCAGAAATTGAATTACATGTGAAAATTATTAATCGCTATGTACGTGTGCGTGCGCGGGCGCGTCGGTGCGCAGAGTGCCGACCGGCCCGGTGGCCGATGGCTGGTTCGAGTCGCGGTGTCCGCGGCGTCGGGCCGCCGAGTGCGCGGCGCGGCTGCGCCGCGAGCTGCCGTTCACCGTTGATGCGTCAACAGCTTCCACGTGTTACAAACGCTTTATTTTTCCTTATACACCGAGAAATTTTAGTGGTTGTTTTCCCGCAGGTGGGTAGATCAGACTATGAAACTGAACAACTTTCCCCAAGAAACATAGGTCAAAAAACGAGATATTTTTTTCACTTTTCTATACAAAGCCTCTATTGACCGAGCGTGGTTTGTGTGTATGGGAAAGTTCAAAAAATATCTCGCTTTTCGACTTATGTTTCTTGGGGAAAGCCGTTCAGTTTCATGGTCTGATCTACCCACCTGCGGGAAAATCACCACTAAAATGTCTCGGTGTATACGTATTTGACTCAACCACAATCTGTTCTAGTTAGATCAAACAAGACGGGGAAAATTTCAAGTAAAATCGCGGAAGTTGAGTTTCGAAGTTGTCCAAGTCATGATTTAGATGTATGAAGCCGCAGCGGTTGTGATGCATGGCGCCTCTAACGTCCCGGCCACAAATGAAAGAGACCCACAGAAGGTAAGCTTTATACATATATCCTCCTTGGTCCTCCTCCTCCTCCTCCTTGGTCGAGTGGTTTGTACACCGGTTTTCATGGTGTCGCCATCTCTGAGGTCCCGGGTTCGATCTCCGGTCGGATCAATTTAGAAATTATTGTTTTTCTAAATTGTCTCAGGTCCGGGTGTTTTCTATGTATAATAAGTATGTATTTGGGTATTTTAAGTATGTTTATCCGTTGTCTAGTAACCATTTAACGAGATTAATAACGAAGCTTCTTTTGGGCTAGATAATTGGTGTGAGTTGAAAGTTTATTTATTTATAGTTTTTGTTTATTTATGTATATCGTGCTTGAGTAACGCATATATAAACCGTTTCAAGATGGTCCGAGGTTGTCTATGTGTTTTTTTTGTATGAGATTAAATATAAAAATTATAAATAAATAGCACATGAGTAAATACCAGAAATTTACTCATGTGATTGTAGTTAGCTTTAATAGGAAACAATAAGGTTGACTGAATTGAAAAGTATGTATGAAAAATAGACAAAATCAACGTTTCGTAGTCCCCTGATTTCTCCTTCAAAACTGAACCGATTTAATTACTTTTTTCAATAAAAATTAAAGAAAAGCTTTGGCTTTGTCCCTATGTTTCGCCTTTTTTTATATAATCCCATCAAATTTGGAAAACACAGCGGATAATCTAACCAATTTTTAAGGTTTTAAAAGGTTCATATATTTTTTAATAATTAATTTACAAAAAAAGTAAAACATAGGGACACAGACAAAGCCTTTCTTTAAGTTTTAATGAAAAAGTAATTAAATCGGTAAAGTTTGTCGCCGGCCCCAAAAAGCCCGGTGGAGCTGAAAATGCCTAGTTGCAATCAGCAAACTATAAAAAAACGAGCGAAACTTACAGTAGTCGCAATGTGTAACATTTGACATTTCACCTTAGTAATAAGAAATTTTAACATTATGTTCTGAAAAAAATGAGTCAGGTATTACATAATTTTATAACTATACAAATTAATGCAGTAAATACTCATTAGAAGATATTTGACACATCAAAATGACATTTGATAGTCCAATGACACAATATGTCACATAATAATAATATGTCATGTTCATAATATCGATTTTAAATTTATAAAATGGCGCGCGCTTGCGCGCTTCCCCGAGTTCCTGTCACACTGTTACACCTACTTCCGTCACATTTCACGAAATCACCCCCACAAATTGTATATAGTCTAGAAAGCGGGCGGAAAGATGTTACGTACATCAAAAAGAGTTTTTAAGCAGCTTACTTTCTGTGGGTGTCCTTAGCTTTGTGTCCCGGGGGCAATACGGAACTGTTATTTATGGAGCGGCGAAACAGGCCTGTGCTGTTGTGGACGCTGTCAAAGTGCTCATGAGGTTGTGTTTAAAGTTTGTTGTAGACTTCATGGAGGGAAAGTGTGGCGGCCTGTTGCAATTTGTCTTTTTAAATGCTATTTACAGTTTCAATCTATGTATATACAGCATTGTGAATAAAAAGTAATAATTCATAAGTAGCTTTTTTAGATAATTTAACAATGTTTTCCTATTCTTTTGTAGCAAGTGTTATATTTTTAAAGCACGATGTGTGTTAAAGTGTTAGACTACTTGACTGGAAAGTGAAGAGTCATGTTTGCAGTTTTCTTCTGTTTGTATTTTGTCTTTTTAAGAATCTTTATACATGACGGGATCCCTAACAAACTTTATATAGTTCAACATTTTAACTTTATTTTAAATTTAAATATTTTTTTACAAATTGGAAATTTTAAATCGCATACATTCATTTAAATTTCAGGGTCGAGTTTTAAAGTTGTCCGAGTCATGATTTAGATGTATGAAGTCACAGTGAAAGTGATGCATGGCGCCGGTTCCAACTTCCCGGGAGCCATTGATAGGGAAATGTTATTTATGAAGCGGTGAAAGAGGCCTGCGTTGTTGTGGACGCTGTCAAAGTGCTCATAAGGTTGTGTTGAAAATTTTAACTCATTGGAGGGAAAGTATGGCGTCCTTGAGCTTCAAGTCTATTAATGTAATGACGTCACGATAGTGCTTCGGTAGCCTACCTAGTGCGAGTTTTGTTAGACATTTGATCAAGTTTACGAAAACGAAAGTATGTATGGCATGAAGCAGCGCCTCTTGGTGACAAACGAGTTTTTTCATACTAAATCTCGTTGAAGGAGCATACTATAACATTGTTGAATTTTTGCACCAAGCCTAGATAATTTATAATATTTAAAAAAGTTTGACGTCCTTACAGAGTTTTTAGCGGGAGCGTGTGACGCAACAATGTATGTTTTTATTACGAGTATGTTCTGTTTCTGAACCTACCAACTAATAAAACTACGAAACTACCATTATTTTGAAAACAAATCTAAACGCAAATTGTTGTAACATGACTTCCACATTTTTCATTTCCCTCTAGACCCATCCCAATTGAACCCTCCGGAGAATGTAGTCGGGCACGGGGACATGTACTAGTGCGTGATGCCGTTCCCTCTAGAAAACCTCCGAAGGTGATTCGTTTCACACGGCTTGAGGAACCCTTTAAGTTTCTCGCCGCCCTCATAAAAGCCCAGTGAAGCTGAAATGCCGTGTGAGGCAATCAACAAACTCTCTTCAAAAAAAATACCAAAACATCTTTTCATATAAAGTGGCCACATTTTTTTTGTCTCAGTCCGTGTGTTTGAATTCTTCCGTAACTGAGTGCTCGGTCGCACTATTTGAAAAGGGTTTGCATACCCGGGTGACATCGCGTCGCCATTCCTAGACGTCTCTTTAGGACTGGATTTTTCTCCACGTTTTCCCATTGCGGCAAATATAGACGAGATGACTGTGTGCGTTCAACATCGTTCAGTTTCATTTCTAATAAGCTTCTGGTGCGGTGCGATTCTTAAATATATATTTTTTTTAATTTGCGTTATTAGTAGGTTATCCATGCTATTGGAGACGAAGAAAAAAATATTTGTTTTAAATTAAAAATATAATTAAAATATCGACTCGTGTAAATTTAACACCAACAACAAGGGTACATACTCTTGCACACCAAAATGCCGTATTCATAGACAGCAACTACGTCATCATCATCCTATAAACATAATGTACAAAAATATTTTCAAATATAATTTTCCAAAACTTTTACTGAATCGTAACTTGTACTTTGTAATTGATAGAACAATAAACACAGAAACAGGAGAGTATTGAACTCTTCTTTTCCCTAAGTGTTTATACACACTATAGTAGAAAACAGTTACCTACACATAAATTTAAGGCTAATGTTAGCAAGCTAGTCTTATTAATAAGAGCGATCTCTTTTAGACAACCTTTTTTTAAAGAACTCAAGAAGAGACATTGTCTGTGAGAGACCGTACTAGAACTCTATAGGATGCTAATGATTTACAATTTATTTGAACATATTGGATGTTCAAATTAATTGCATAAATTCTTTAAAGAACTTTTTTAAACTTTCCTCCTAAATTAACTTAACCCGTGATGAGCCAGCGTGGTAAATGATTATAGCCTAATCTTCTTTTGCGCTATTTCATATTCGTATGTGGTAAGGGCTAAATCCAGCTTTGAAATGATTTCGTTGGCAACCAAAAACATTATAATTGCCTTTGGCTGTGCCTTGAACAATCAATATGTTCATGTCATCAAAACTTTTCTCATAAATATTGACATCCATCATTGGGCACATCACTATTCATAGCATGTGTCCGTGTAGAGTAAACATATTTGGTTGTTAGAAATTCTACCAAAAAAAATCTTAATTTACTGTAATATAAAGTAAATAGGAGAGAGTATGACATGAAAATGTCGAGAGTTTGTGTAAATTTTAAAGAAGGAAAAACTACATCACAATTATCTAAGAAATTAGTAATAACAAACTTAACAATTTATACATATATGAGCAAAAAATAGACAACTCATTTCAAATGCTACTAAGAATTCCGTAGGGTTTACGTAGCTTTCGAACATCAGTTTTCTAAATTTGTGGACACTTAGATGAAATATGTCAATATCAGCGTTGGATCGTGACAAAACATTATAATGTCGCTGTAGCCTATTAAAGTGTTAAATGGTGACCCAAGTTGACCCAAAAAAAAAATAAAAAAATAAGTGTACACACGCTTGCATAGACTACCACATACAGTCAAATTACCTCAATAGACTTTGAACTCTATGTATATGGCATAAGGTTGAACATTTATTGAAGAATTTTGACAACTTTGGATAGGTTGATGTGTGCAGGTGTCTGCACCTACCAGAGCGTGCAGCTTCACCCATTGAAAAGGTCTGCACAAGGCGGCACTGAAAAGGTCGCCAAAGGTCATGAGCGAAACTATCTCAATAAAAAGATTTACACGCTGGTTAGGGATTAGTGCAAGTTTTTAATTCGATCATATCGGTAAGAAAAACGAGAAATTGTATGGCATAAAAATAATTATTTTTCACAATAAAAAAAAAGTTTTCTTTGATGTAATCGAATTGTAAATAGAACTCGCACTATGCATCCAGGACGCATAACTGTTTACAGTAAATGCTGCTACAAAGACACCTCAAGGCCAATCTATACGTTCAACAGCGCATCGTTACACGCTATTGCGGCCTAACTATAAAATGCTCCCCTCCTCCCCCAACTGATTTACAACACCACCGTTCCAGAGGCACTACTCCGAACCCTTTAGTTCACAAAATCAGTCGGTCAGCGTTCGTGTCGCGTCAAACTTCCCTCATAAATATTGACACCGCCACATCACTATTCATAGCATGTGTCTGCGGAAGGGTGGCCTTTTTGTTGGTTCCATTCAACGGGTGACCTCATTTAGAGGCGCCCACTTTTTACTCTGCGAATTTAGTGAGCTCTCTCGTTGGCGCTAACGAATTTTGAGGTGCCATTTTTAATAACCAAAGGCTTTGTTGCTCTTGTAATAACGTTTCAGGTGAAATTGATAAACGAAAAAAGGCTGTTAGGGATAAATAAAGCTATAGAAGCCTTTTGGGGCATGCTAATATATGCTAAGCACGTCGACGCTCCAGATAATTAAGTTTTGTGTGTCTAATTTAAAGATCATGTGTTACAAGCGATCGTAAAGTCGTCACACAAAATGTGAGCTCCAAATTACAGAGTGACACTTAAATCTCGGTTCAAACTGAAAACTGTAGTTTCAAGGAAGTTATTGGTACAAACCTCTAAATGAGACCAATTATAACTCTGACAATGATTAACAAGTGCAGCTTGAAATGCTTTTTAGATTGAATGTTGTTTCCTAATAGGTTTTCATCATCATCATCATCATCATCTTCTCAGCCATAAAAGTTGTTGAAGGCTCAGCCATGAAAATTGAACTTATTTCGACAAAATACTATTGCGCTTTTCTAGAAATTGTGAAATATGCTTTACACAAAGTTTAAATACTACAAATATAAGTTATACAGTACCTTAATGACCGAGCTTTGCTCAGTATTTTTTTTGCCCAACCTTGAGGAAGGAATTGGATCTTGAGGAGGGAGTAGGAATTGGAAGGGGGGAGGGGTGAGAGATGGGCCTCTGGTACTTTCACTCACCGGACGAAACACAACAGCAACGAGTGCCGTTGTTTCACGCCGATATTCTGTGAGAGGGTGTTGTTACGCCGGCGAGCCGGCCCATTTCGTGCTGCAACACAGCGTAGCTCTACCACTCAGACAGTGTTACACATTTAGCACCACCCAGGGGTCACGTGTAGGGTCTCAAGGGTAAACCTACGGACGCGAGTAACTTTAACCCCCACAGTGAGTGCCAGTTCTTTGGTAGGTAATTAAGGATTCTGGGTGGAGTGCGCTTCCACCTTCAGCCATTTTGTTATTTACCATCAGCCTAGACAAACACTTAACCGGAGCGAAATTATTAGTTTTAAAATAATATACAAAACACCACCCCTTTGATATACAATGTTATTTTTAGTTTATACGAAACCTGAAAACTGTTTGTTCAGAATCAGTAATAGAATCGATTTTAATATTTTTTATACCATGTTACATTTTGACCAAATAATATTTACAAAATCTCAAATGAAGTATACCCTACTAAAAACACAACGGGACAGCACAAAAAGCTTGTAACTTCGTGAGTTTTCAAGATATTACTTAATTTTTTTTTGTACTGATTCTTTAAATTAAAATATTTGACCCGTGTTTCGATTTTCGTATAAACTAAAAATAAGGTTGTATATATACCGGGGCTAGGGGCGACCGAGGGTTATGTGGAGTTCTGCTTCTCTTCCCTCGTCCAACCACTAAAACCTTATAAGGGGGGGGAGGTCTACCTACTAAAAAGTATACTATCCATACCTTCTCAGCCACAGTGAGGACGGCTATTCTATTTGCGGCATGGTAACTATACTAATTTACTAATTGTCTGCCTACGTTCCTGTGCCCAACTCTCGGTATCCACTCCAGCACCCTTCTCCCCCATCTGTGGTTCTGTCTACGGAATATATAGTCTGCCCACATCACTGCCCACTGTTAACATAGGCAGGCAAACAATGCGATGGACTGACGACCTTGTCCAGGTAATGAGGAAGGCGCAAGATCGGAGGAAATGGAGTGCACTAGAAGATACCTGCTCAACATTGGGTGAATAACGGTTGAGAAAGAAGAGCTATACTGACTTTAATCAACATTCAATTATATAGGTAGGGTAATGACACCAGGTGTTTGACAGGAACCAGGGGTCGATTTTTTTTTCCTTTTATCATTAACTAGCGGCCCGTCCCGGCTTCGCACGGGTGGACATTTTTTTCAATATAGCCTATGTTACTCAACGCTAATATAGCATTCTAATGGTGAAAGAATTTTTTAAATCGGTCCAGTAGTTTTTGAGTTTATTCGTTACAAACATACATACAAAAATACAAAGCTTTCCTCTTTATACGAGTAATATTAGTATAGTTAGGGGTCATAAACATGTTTTTCAAGTTAGACCTTAGGTTTCAATGTATTATCCTAAGTTATGAGAAGAAATGAAATTTTAAGTTGTTATAAAATATTTTACTGACCATAGAACTTGGCACACATTTAGATCTCACTTCTTTTGTCGTTGAAGTCAACTACCAACACATATAATATCATAATATTGAACTTGGCTCTCATTTCACATTTATGTTTTTGAGAGGATCATTTCTCACTTCTCATTTCTATTATCATTCATCATCATCTTCAGGAAGGAAATATTATTTATTTATGTATTACTTGTAAGAAACATTACTTTGACACTGGCTAAATGGGCTAATCGCACGAAGCCATCAACTAAAGGAAAAGAAAATTGTCCAACACTGGTGCCACACCCTACCTAACTAAAGCCTTAAAATTATGTCACTATGGGCAAGTATATAAATACCGCCCGCTGTTTAGTGACGTGAAAGCGTTAATCATAAAATGTAATACTAAATATCTTGATGACGTGTGTGGTGTGCCCGGTAAAAGTTGGGAGCTAAGATTTATATTTTATAGACAGGACACGGAACATGAAAGCCGATTGGACATGGACAAACTTTTTTTTAAAAATATATTTTAAGTATCCTGTTTTAATCCAGGTTATAAACTATCTGTATGCCGAATATTAGTGTGATGTGATGTGGTTAGTGTGATTTATCAGAACAAAATGGTAGTTACCGTTTACGATTTCACTTCGATAGTACAGTCATGAGCATTAACATGTAAACAATGTAACTCTTAATACAATGGAATAAGCGTTAAAACTAGACTAAAGTGCAAAAACACAAATGTTGAAAAAATTTCCACGAGCAGGATTTAAATCTGCACCCTTCTGACATATAGCGGGTCAGGTGCTCTCCCAATTGAGCTATCGTGGTATGTCAGAAGGGTGCAGGTTCAAATTCTGCTCGTGGAATTTTTTTCAATATTTGTGTTTAAGTAATTTGTTCGCAACAAAATTTGCGCTAAAAATTATATAACGAAAACAAAAACATTTAAGAATAAAGTGTATACATGTTGCTTGTGACTGTACGTACTAGATTCCTGTCTCCACAAACTGTGTCTGTCTCACCTCACTGCAGTCTTATGCTAATAAATTGCGGTCACAACATCTAATTCAGATGCTGGTATCGGGACTTAGTGCTTGCTAATGGCCGACTGTGTTGACTCTGGCGAGGAGTTAAAGCCAATCGGGTGTTGTGGACTTGTCCGTTTGCTTAGCAAGCGAATGCGTCTCCGGACAATGCTCTACCGGAATTCGTAATGTGTATGCGACATTAGTGGCTCAAAAATATTAAACAGATATAAAACCACTTTTAAGGATCTACTCGCGTTTATTTTACACATTTGTTTAATTTGATTCTCAATATAGGATGTATTTATCTGATATCTTTAGTTTAACTGCTAACAATGTAGTTCCTGCGTTGGATTATTTTTGATTATTTTTGTTTTTAATTAATTTTAATTAATTTCATTTTGTGTTCTATTTTTAACTTAGCATAAATGTAGTACATAAATCATGCTGTGTATGCTATTTATGGATTACTGTCTAGTCTTACTATATGGTTAAATTCTCATGGCTGTTTATTGACAGTAATCTGTCTGTGTACAATTAAAGTAATAAATAAATAAATTAATTTTAATGTTTATCCTGACGTTTCGAACCCTTTGCATGATATCCATTCATCCATACATCTTTATAGGGAGATTAGATCCGTAAAGTGGTTTCATTTAAATGTGTAAGTTTTAAAAAAGCCAAAACATATAAACTGGTTTTAGTTTCATTCATACGATGCATTGAATTTAAAATTATAAAAAATATTAAGATTTAGCGGCTTGTCCCGGCTTCGCACGGGTGGACATTTTTTTTTTAAATATAGCCTATGTTACTCAGCGCTAATGTGCATTCTAATGGTAAAGGTTTTTTAAATCGGTCCAGTAGTTTTTGAGTTTATTTGTTGCAAACATACAAACATCCAAAGCTTTCCTCTTTAAAATATTAGTATGATAATAATAATTGCATTTTGCATACTGATCTCTAATATTCAGTATGAAGATGGCACCAAAACATGATGATAATTGAGTTGAATATGTAGGTACTAACTATTTTTTATGTTATTGATCTTCAAATTAAACTGGTAATTAATAAAAATGTCGTAAACAAACGATAAGTAACTTCTGAATGAATGGTTGAATTTATTACAAAAAAGCGCATTGTAACCACCTCGACTTTGTTCTCTTAGATAGCTCAGTGGTCGCGCCCAGTTTCCAATTGTCAGATGGGTGACCAAAAATTTATAATCTCGAGCTTCTCCGCGCTTTGGTAGGCACGCAAAGCCGTTGGTCCCGGCTGCATTGGCCACAACCAACAATCCGCACTGGGCCCGCGTGGTTGTCTATGACCTGTTCTCCTCATCCATCCATAGGGATGGCTCGTGTCCCAGCAGTGGGGACATAAAATGTGCTTGGTGTTGATGATGATGAAACTTTGCGTTATTATATTAACTATAGCTATTTAATATTGCTGTCAATTAAAGTATGTGGTGTTACCAAACCAGTGTGGTTGATTCTCCTTACTACAAAAATTGTATGGTTTTTATATATTAGTACACCCGCAAAACCAGAGGAATCGCAGATGCGTTGCCGGCCTTTAAGGAAGGAACAGGCACGTTTCTTAAAAAAATCCTATCAATTTATTACCGTATCCACAGTTTTATTCAGTAACGTATTGAGGTGCGTAGGAGGTTGTGTTCAGTATTTACATAATGTTATTACAATGGCCTTTCATGCTAGGGTTGCCAATTTAGTACAGAAACTTTACATAGTATCATGAAAGTGAAATATTAGATTTAGAAGAGTTTTAATGCACAATGCTGGAAATAAGAAGCTGGACCGGTCTAGTCAAATCACGGAAGAAGCCAATGTTTGTGTAATTTGGTTACCATATTAATGTATCTGACACATAGTAAGCAAAAATAATAAAAATGTTAAAAGGGCATTTCTACCCGAATCATGGACTTTTTTTAAATACTAACAGACAAAGTACTAGAGTTGATACCTAATTATTGTGATTTCGATTATAAATTTTAAAATTTATTTTTCAACATGAGAAGAACTACACTGATATAATTTCACTTGAATACTAACAATTCATTCATCTTCATAGAACCGTCCAGCGATACCGTCATTGCGGACTGAACGGTACGACACCGACTTTCAAATTTAGGAAATATTCTCAGAAAGTTGTTCGCACTAATTCCAGAACGTAATGGACATTCGGAAATGTTCTGTGCCATCCCTGTTAAGAAGGTTATGACAATTTAATCGCAATCGGAATGGCGCGGTTAAGCTTCTTTAAACGGTATAGAGAAACACGAAGTTACCAAGTAATATGAAACAATATAAATTAGTTTTAAAGTCCCATTATGCGGCATTAACTCCAACCGACTAGTACTGTGGCAGTGGCTTGTTACAATAACGTTTTGATACTCACAAATAAACATAGAAACTTTAGTATGACAAGTTCTTAGCGTGAAACAGTACGGAAGGATTGGTTCACGCGTTGTAGCTAACTTAAGGATACCATGTAGGCCAAAAATAAATTGAAAAATTGCGATAAGAAAAAAATAGCTGCAGTTAGCCTACTAATGCGGTTTAGAGTTATTTTCAGAAATAAAATTGCCATAAAATTTATTAGAAAAACACTAAAAATATTCTGGAAAAGTAATTCATTTTCTACATATACAATAAGTTTTAACTTATTTTTGGGCTTTGCGGTCCGTTGGTTTTCCTTTTTTCTGCGTTTGACCCACTTTGAGTTTGTCATAAGTATGTTTAGATCACTTCTAATGTTTTTATGGGAAAGTAGTAAATCTACGTACCAGCCTTTCTTTCTAATCCGTTTTCGCGTGCACTGGAGTGGATAGTCTCAAAGGAAGGCTGCCTAGGACGTTGTGGTGCAAGCTGCCTTTATATATCAAAGAAACATGAGATCATAATATCTGTATGTGATGATTAAATAAAAAATGTATACAGAACAGATTTTATTGAAATTCAATTCGTCGCAGCCCCAAAATACGCGTCATAACAATTATCTAAAAACACATAATTTATTTTTCATTTGAGATGGACAAGATTTCGTCTCGAAATTCAAATTTCCGGCAGATTCTTTCTCTGTTTCCGTCGAAACAGATGTTACTTAAATAACGTTTTAATTTTAACGTGGGTCCGAAAAAACTTTCTCATTTTGCTTTCAACAAGAAATGTGCTTAGGACAATCGTGAGTTTTAAGGACTCAATTATAAGGGAACTTGTATTTTTATACATAATGCTTTTGGCGTAAGGCGCGTCTTACTTCATTTTTTAGCAATGATTTTTCAATTAATTTCTTGATAATTATCATCAGTACATTAAGATTACACAAATTATTGTTTTAATTAAAACAAACAAATTGCAATTTGTAAAGTTTAACATCAATAAGAAAGTTCACCAACTCCAGATATCTATTACAATAATAATAAGCGAGCTGAAGTTTGAGCCGTCGCAATAGTTTCGCAACTTGCATGCAGGTTAACTGAAATTGCAATACCGCCAACTTGGCTCATAAATTCCTTTGCTTTTGATTAAAACAATTTGTAAGAGCAAAACAGGTGTACAATACGGTAACCTTTCCAATTTTACAAAATCGAATTTCATGATTTCGAACACTTTTGAAAAAATACTTAAGTTCCATCAGTAAACATAATTAGATACAATATATATAATAATATATTAACAGATACTTAAAACACAAGTGCCAGTTCGGTTTATTTATAATCTTTCCAAATGCTATCTTCCATTATGTGAAAAGGCAGTGAGTGCAGAAGTGAGACGTTTATACGCTGCTAGTGATGAAGATTTTCATCATAATGATAGGGTTTCAACTATAAGAAGTGCTCAATATCCTAGTTTTTAAAGTACCCAGTGTAACTAGAACAAACAATGTTATTCTAATTAGGAAGTTTGCCGCCCTTCTAACACTATCTCAGAGGAGGCAGTGTTCGAAAACAGCGCCCAATGTTTATAGAGTAAACCGGTCTAATGCCAGTACCATTTACTTCAGTTTAGTAACTAACAACGTTCAAGTTTCATACGTCGGGTTGAACAAAGTTAAACATATGGGAGTTAAGGCTAAGACTTCGCTTCAGGTCTTGCTGGCCAAAGTGGTGATGCCAGTAGAAGTTATAAACGTTGTTATTGAGACAAATTTGCTGCGAGCATCCAAGTAACGTTAGATACACAAGTTCTGATCAAGTTTTTGTTTTGCTTAAATGTGCTCTAGAAGTTTTCAGTGTAATCTTGAGATGTGTGAAACGAAAAGCGTGTATAGATATTAGGGAGATGGGATTTCTTGAGTTTTGTATTTGGGTCACTTTGGAATTAAAGTGATGATAAGCTAGTTTCTCAAGTGATATACATGGTATATGTATAAGGAGCGTTGGGCGAGTAAAACCACCTGTAACTGCAGCCGTCAGAAAAGAGAACGAGAACGGAACTAATCATAAGTGATACATTTGTGTAGATTGATCATCACCATCATCATCATCATCACCTCAGCCAAAAGACGTCCACTGCTGGACAAAGGCCTCCCCCAAGGATCTCCACAACGACCGGTTTGGTGCTACTCGCATCCAGCGGCTTCCCGCGACCGTCTACCAGATTGTGTAGCCTGATTGCAACATATTTAAATCTCCTTGTCGATGCCAGATGGCGCTAGATATACAACATTGATTATGATTATTATTGCAAAAGTTCAAGAACTTCTATAAGGACCGTTACTGCCAAGACAACGGTTTACTATGCCTGTAGTATAGAAGAAAAGCATGTATAGAGATTACGGGGATGGGATTTCTTGGGTTTGGTATTTGGGTGGCTTTTAAATTGAAATGATGGTATGCTAGTTTCTCGAGTAACATTAGGCAATGTGCGATCATTGCATAAGTTTCCTAAACTTAATTGGACTGCCATTACCTCCAGGACAACGGTTTACCGTGCCTTTCACGGAGTATAACTATATAAGAAGCGTGTAGTAGATTGGAAAGTTGGGATATTCGATATTTGGGTGACTATGAAATGTTAAAAGAAGCTTGTTAAAAGAATAGTTGAAACAATTTTGAAGTTAATACGTGCAATATAATAATTTATAAGCTTTATTTTGATATTATGATAAATGTTGATTGTAATGTTCATCTACTGACTAGTAGTTTTTAGGGTTCCGTACTCAAAGGATAAAACGGGACCCTGTTACTTAGACTCCGCTGTTCATCCGTCTGTCCGTCTGTCACCAGGCTGTTTCTCATGAACCGTGATAGTTAGACAGTTGAAATATTCACAGATAATGTATTTCTGTTGCCGCTATAACAACAAATACTAAAAAACAGAATAAAATAAATATTTAAGGGGGCTGCTATATAACAAACGATCTTTTTGCTCGTTTTTGCTCGATATTGATAACGGCAACAGGAAGAGTAAATATTCACAGAATATTTGGTCATATATTCACTTTAAAAATAATTAATTAAATTAAAATAAAATTAATATTTAAGGGGGGCTCCCATACAACAAACGTATTTTTTTCCTATTTTTTTCTCGGTCTTAATAACCTTATTTTATTAAGACCGATAATTATCTTGATGACTTGTATCAAGATCTTGATATTACTTGAAATATTTTTATAGTTAATGGTACGGAACCCTACGTGCCCGAGTCCGACTCGAACTTGGCCGGTTTTTTTTTTCTTATTGTAGTGTTAGAATTACCTTCGAGTATATAAACTAAGTCGAGAACAAAGCAAAAGACTATGTCAATTAGTATGTGCCTATGTAGGCGTCTGTATAAACACATCTATCAGTAATCTCAATAAAATTATGCATTAAAGCTCTTATACACATATAAACTTACATTAGGGTGGTTTCATTAGGTCCCTGAATAAATTAAAAGATAATATATATCGCCATTTCCTCACTACCCTCGTTGTATTATAAAGCTGCTTTTATGATGGTATAATAATTACGGGGCCCTCACAAACATGTCATTATTTATTAATTCGGCCCAGAATATGTATAATTTTCTTTACATAAATATTCTTGAGTTTATTACCGGGCAAATCAACCATGTTGACGAAAGATTATACGTATTATACGAATGTAATAAACGTTGGCGTGACATATTATATAATTTATAAATAGAACTTATTAAAACACATCATATTGCTCAAACTTACTAACAAACTAAATTAACCTGAACATTCTGTACTTAATTGTATCTAATTTCAAAAAACAAAAGCAACAAAATGTCTACACGAAACTAATTACTTACTACCTTGAAAGTACAGCGCCATCTAGTGGTGGTATCATTACATAAATACTAATAATGGTTTAGTTACTAAACAACTTTACCTAAGATATTTATTTATTAAATCATTAAAAAGTATATAAGCAAACAAATACCTACATGTATTTTTTTTGCCATAATTTTTTTATAGGTGTTTCTTATTAAGTGTTATTATATTTTTTTTTATTAAAATTACAATTTGGCTACAAAATATGTAGGTACTAAGTTTTTTTTAACAATTAATGAGCAAGCAACATTACTATCAATACGTTTAGTAGGTATGCTTTTAATCATCTTACTTCGAAGCTGCAATTGTTTCAGTGGCCATTCAATGAAAACGGGCACAAATAACCACTTGTACTCCAACGTACAATTGCACTACAAATTCCGAGAACCAGTGCTAATTAATTAACATTTCTGAATCGCTGAGTAATATAGACAACTAAACTTTCGCCACCAATCACAAGCTCATTGGAAATTTAACGTTAGTATTTGTGGATTTTGAGACGTTTTTCTCATTTAATTTTTCAATACATGTTATACAGTATATTATGTTTCATTAAGTTCCCATTAGAAAACCTTGCAAGTTCATATGCCCCTTAAAGATCAGAGTACACTCTCAACAGCATGTAAACTTTTCAAGGTTTCAACAGAAAATTAAAAAACAACATAAAATTGAATAACAACTTAATGACTTACGTCTGTAGGCTATGATTTTTTTAAAAAAAAAAGAAGGAGGCAACGAAGGAGGATCAGGCGGGTCACCTCATGGAGAGTAATCAATGCCCATGGACACCCGCAAAACCAGAGGAATCGCAGACGCGTTGCCGGCCTTTAAGAAAGGAATAGGCTCGTTTCTTGTAGATCCCAAGATTGTAACGGCCCGGAAATACCGCCGCCGAGAGCTGGTTCCACAACACTGTAGTTCGAGGCAAGAAATTTCGTGAAAACGCACAGTAGTAGACCGCCATCCATCAAGGTGATGTGGATGGAATGACAGTCGATTGCGTGTAGTGCGGTGAAGGAAATCAGCGGCAGGGATCAAGCTGAACAATTCCTCAGACAATCCCCATGATACTACGTCTGCCCCTGTGTTTATTATCGTTGTTATTCCATCTCAGAGCCAGAGGTCATATACAGGTATTATATGCTCGGTTTAGTTGGTGCTAAGTCTTGTTTGAACTCTACTTAGCTACTTATTATAATTCTATTAAAGACTGTCGGCAAAACAACAATGTTAGCATAGTTGTGTTCCGACAGTTAGAGACAAGATAGTCAATGCTTGAGGATTTCAGGTGTAGTGCGCTTTCAAATTTGACCTTATCAGGAAAAATGAAGACCAAGCGCTATCTAAATTAGACTTAACACGTACGCGTTAAGAGTAATTTGATCTTATGTTACGATCTTTTTGACCACAGTAGTTGTACGATCACGTTGTTTTTTTAATAGCATAAGTTGAGATGCATAGTCGATATAAGTTAATGACAGCTACCACTGTACGAAGATTACTTAAGGCGACGCACCGCTAAACAATAAATCTCATACGTTTTGATACGAGCGTTTGCGCCCCGTACCATAAGAAAAACTGTTTTTTTTTCCTTCAAATTAAAACTACAAATTATTAAAAAAAAATGAACTACAATTTTAAAGTGTGTGTTAAGACTAATCTACTAAAAAAATTTCAAAATGTGAATCTATGTTTTAAAAGAGGTTACTTTGATATTTTTTTCTCTGTTATAAAAGTTGAAAAATCGTGTTTCTGCAACTAACAAAATGAAGTCAATTAAATGAAAAATCATGTCATCAAATATCACCTTCATATGTTTTGTAATTGTTGAGAAAAATCAAGATCCTCGCCACGTAAATTACCAAAGCGTCATCTTAAAGAGCTAAGTAGAGTTACTTGACATTTTTAAGGCAAAGGTGAACAGGCATTATCTATGCAAGTATGCTACATCCTAGGCCGCACTATCACTTACCATCAGGCGAGATTGCGGTCAAATACAAGCCTATATATTATTAAAACCTATGTAAGGTCGCATTTTATATACTGCAAATATTTTGACAAAACATCTAATTATATCAGAGAAATATGGCCCTAAGCATTGAAAAAAAAAATCTTGCTAGTTTTTTTTAACTTTTCATGACACAAAAATTGTATTATTTTTAAGAGCGGCCTCTCTGTCGGCTCCTTTGAATGAATCTACGGGCACGTGTAAGCGGTGAAGGCATTACGGCCTCTCTGTTTTGGCTCCTTTGAATTGAAACTACCGAAAGTGCTTTATTTTGCAAAAAAAATATTTGCAGTTAATAAAAGGTGACCTAATATATATTGCTTTAAATAAGGTCACATTTTATCAACTGCAAATATTTTGAGAATAAATTCAACAACATAAATAAACTTTTTTTATGAAAAATCCTTAAATTTTTTATACGCTAGTTTTCAAGAAAAACGTCAAAAGACATTTCGATTAAAAAGTAAAATAAAGCATTTTTGGTAGTTTCAATTCAAAGGAGCCGAAACAGAGAGGCCGCTATGCCTTCACCGCTTACACGTGCCCGTATTTTCATGCAAAAGAGCCGACAGAGAGGCCGCTCTTAAAAATATTTAAATTTTTATGTCAGGAAAAGTAAAAAAAAACTAGCCTGATTTTTTTTTAAATGCTAGGGTCTTATTTCTCTGATATGATGAGATGTTTTGTCAAAATATTTGCAGTTGATAAAATGTGACCTTATGTAGGCTTAAAATATAAAGCCTATATTTTAACCGCCTTACAAATAAGGTAAATCTATGTTTTATATTTCCTATATAGAATTAAAAAGAAATATTTGCAAAGAAATAACTGAAAATTTATTTCCTTTTATATTCTAAGAAAAATCAACTCATAGAATTTCAAGTCGTTAATGGATAGAAGATTAAGTTTGCAAAGGGCCTTTTTATGCGTTCGCAAACGTATTAAACGGATTTAAACCACTTTATCATGGTAAGCAACGACCGAATATTTTGTTGTTCGCTGGTTTCGACTGCATAATGGAGCGGATTTCAATATATTAATATTTATAAGCAATTTGTTTGTTATTGGGCTGGATGGTCCTACCGTGTGATTTCAAGCCCGCCTTTTGCAGTCTCTTTTTACCGAAACAGTTTCTTTACGGCTTGACTAATGATAATGATCGACGAAAGAAGCAGAAGATTAGTAGAGCTCCATTACGTAAGACAAAGTATTCAGGGGAGGGGGGGATTCTTTAAATTGAAACAATTTTCTAACGTCCTTTTGGTATAAACTGAAAATTATTCAATTGTCTTTTGAAAAGATTAAGTGTCTTTGAATAATAGTGGTGCCTTTAGAAATTGAAACTACGTTAAAATAAATTCCTTTTGCTATTTCGCTAAAACAGTCATTAATCTGAATTTGAAGAATTCTTGCTAAAAAGTAACATTATTAACTTAGCTATTGAAGATTTTGAACGCGTTTCGCACTGTGTTGCTTTGTAAAGTCTGCCCATGCAGAACATGGCGGGTTCTTGCTTACTTTTTTAACCATACAATAAGTGATCGCCTTAAATAACACCCGCAGGCAGGTGATTACTAACGTGGTGCTATAGGACGATGATTAGTTATACATAATTATTAATTCAGATAAAGTGCTGAAATTTCATGAGTGAAATTTTAATCGGACCTGTTGTCAATCCGGTGCAGGTCCTTATTAGCCTGACCTAGCAATATTTATCAAAACTTATAACGAGCGTCTCCAACCCTAAATCCGGAAACACGACTCAATTCAATTATAGATGGCAGCACTAACTCGAGAAGGTTCCAATCGTTCATCGATAATTTATCTTTTTCGATTCGAAGATGAAATTAAACGGGAAAGAATTAAGAGTTGCAAGTTCCCGGCGATCCACATTTCTGACTGGAAGTTTTAATTGCCCCCCTTCGTCCAAGTTGAGAAATTAATATCTTTCATGGGATTTTCGCTGGGGCGTTGTACGGTACGCTACTTATATTAATTTAGTGCTGTTGTTTTATGAGAATAACCTGTTCGCAATCCGCATTATGTTTTGTAGGAAGAGGTTTTATGCGGTCATTAATTAGGATTTATTTTTTTAATAAAGTTGGAAAGATGTTCTCTCCCTCCCTCTCTAAGATGTATTATGTTGCGAAGTATATGCCTTCTACGTGCAGGTTGCTTTTTTTGGCGTCTTGTTATTCATACTTACTAGTACAACATCCAAAAATCAAAACACCAGCGTGGTTGACAAATCTAAACATATATGTATGTAAAACAACTTATTTTTTTAAAATGTTAGAGTAACTTTTAATAAAGGTGCTTCAATTATTTAGATGCTTGCCTTAGAGAGTCTACACTACACAGGAAATTGTAACACTATATTGTAACTATACCACTGAAACATTATAACTACGGCAGAGCTCTCTCCACTCTAGATAGAGATTTTTATCACCGTAAAAAACCATGCAATAGAAGGATTTACAAAATTAATTATAACTAGTGGTTGTAATTTTATTAAGGCTGCACGGATTGTATCCTAAGCAATGAAAAGTTAATAAAGATAGAACTTGAGTTTGGATTGGCATTGACAGATTTCAACCGCTCCCCTAACATTTTTGAAATTTTTGAAAAGATTATGCTTTCGTGGGCTGGCCTCCAACAAGGTGAACCAACGATCTGGTGAAGGTCGCGGGAAGCCGCTGGATGCGAGCAGCACAAAACCAGCAGTGGACGTCTTTTGGCTGAGATGATGATGCTGATGATGATGCGTTCGTGTCAAATACATGGTAGTGTGTGTAATGTTTGTTTTATTGATTTAATGTATTTTTTATGCATAATTTAAAAAAAATTAACATTTCGTACTCTTTTTCTATATAAACTATAAGTGTGTTAAATTTGATACTCCTCCGTCCGCGCAATTTTCGTAAAAAGGAGTACAAAGTTTTTTCTTCACATATTAATATATTACTTAGATTATAATGAACTGTGTTCACAATGCATAAAGTATAGAAATGTTATGCAACAGCAAACTCTAAACAACCACAAGAATGCGTTTTGTTAGCCTTCATCTTATCAGATGGTAATTGACGGTAAGGTCGCAGGCAAAAACACACTTCATCTGGAATCTTCAACCATTGAGCATCTGGCTATGTTATCCCTAACTGTCAGAACATAACAACTAACATTGTTCTAACGGCGAAAGCCTTAGATAAGTTGGAGGTAGTTACACAAGCGGGCTTAGAGCAAGCCCTACTACCATCCAAACTATCTTCAACATTGATCGATCCATAAATCTTTCAGTACAGTTCAGTGTAGTTGAACAAATAAACACAACTTGTGCTTGACCGCTTTCTTGATGGCTCGCATAGTTCGGCAAAGTTCATAAAATTTTAAGGCTTACACCAAGTTGAGACTGGCTAGATATAATAAGGAGTCCGATGTGTTCAAGCGTGCTCTACCGCATGTTAGACTAGCGGTGGCCGAGACGCAAGCGCTAGCGATTTGTAGATTAGTTTTAACTACAGACAACGAATGTTCAACAATAATTTCACTGTGCCGTAAATAGTCGATACAGATATTCTTACTCGTAATAAACAATGTTTATATCAAAATTGAAAATCTTAAGCCAAATTGCTGTTCCATCTGAACTGATTGGACAAATATTTGTACAAATATTTCTTTCGAATGTTCAAGTTTCTATAACTTATCATTGATCAAACAAAACAAGCCTTATTATTTCAAGCGAAGTGTCTTTGTGTGTATGTACCTACTTACTTACTTAATAAATTGTATTGTTATCCTTTCTTACTTTAATAAACAATTCTTACTTTTTCACTACTTTTTCAAGGATGATTATTTTGGTTTCTTACTGATTCGTTTTCATGATTTCTACCGATAACGCTTCCCGCTTGGACCTTCACAAGCTACGAGCTTATTCCGACTGTGCTGAGAAACGGGCAAACTTTCTCATATATTCAGCAAAAGTAACCTCATATGTCTAAGCTCGGCTAAGCAGACATCCAGACGTCTAATCAAAAAATTAAGCACACCAGCTGTAATACCCACGGAACGAGCACGTAAAAAATTATAGCATTCAATATAATCTCTGTTAAAAAGAGCAGTTTGCTAAATTGAACTTAGAAAAAGTTTATGAAGCTTAAATTAATATAACGCCAGTATCTTTTCTCATGAAGAGATTAACCTTATTAGGCTTAGAGTTTTTTTATAACTGCCACAAAATTTAATTATTGTCATTGCAAATGAGAAAAAAAATGTCGACGAATATTTTTTTTGGGCTGTGTTCACAGAACAATAAAAAAGGTTGTGTTGGTGACATAGTTGTTGACATTGAACTTGATTTGAAAGCTGGAATTTTGCAAGAAGGCCCCTTTAATGACGAATATAATGTAAGAGAAAGAACCGGATTTTTCGAAATTTTCTCTTAATCACAGGTCATAAAGGTCTTCATCATCAGCTCATTTTATGTCCCCACTGCTGGGGCACGAGCCTTCCCTATGGATGGATAGGGAGAACGGGCCATAAACCACCACGCGGGCCCAGTGCGGATTGGTGGTTGTTTAACGACTGCTAATGCAGCCGGGACCAACGGCTTTACGTGCCTTCCGAAGCACGGAGGAGCTCGAGATGATAAATTTTTGGTCACCCATCCGATGACCGGCCTTAGCGAAAGTTGCTTAACCTCAGCACTCGCAGACCGGGCGCGTCAACCACTGCGCCATCGAGCTCCTCAAAGGTCTTACAAATAATCAAATAATAAGCTGCTAATAGTTACCTATTCTGGGTTTTGTTCCCGTCATGAAAACTTCATTTCGAATTAGAGTAAAAGAGACAAAATACGTAGTAACGTAGTAGTAATTTTAAGTGCGATAAATTTTCATTTCGGCACCCTGTTATAATTCACTAAGAATTTCGTACTTCTAAAGTACAGTCCTTAATATTATCTTGTAAGGAAATAAAAAAAATAGTACAGAGTATAACGTACTTAAAAATATATTAACACAGAAAACCTGCTTACGGTCTAACCCGTTAGCAAAGAAAAAAATAAACACTGTTTTAACAAACTGATATAATTTAGTATATTTCAGAATAACCAAACGGTTCGTTGAAGGTCATACAGGTTTATGCTCCTACTACGACACACCCTGACGATGAGGCGGAAGCTACGTATGAGGACATCTCTAGAGCCATACAAGCCTCCAAAACTCATTACACCGTTGTCATGGGAGATTTTAACGCAAAACGAGGCAAACGAAGTGGCGATGAGATGAGAGTGGGACGATTTGGGGTTGGTAATCGGAACTCCCGGGGCCAACTGCTGGCGGACTTTCCGAAAAGGAAGAGACTCTTTATGATGAATTCCTTTTTCAGGAAGGCTGCATATATCACATATATGTAACAGTTGATTCATATTTATGATATTTTGTTTTGAATTATTATATACCTACGTTGATTTCTGTTTAAAAAATAATGTAGGTATATGCTACTGTAGATTTGTGTAATATTTTATTTTTAATTAATAGTTTGTAATTATTACCACTATAAATAGGGGTAAGAAAATTAATGAACAAGGTTGATTTTTGTAATAGATAAATAATAATCAATAATATGAATGTTAATTACTGATATGTTTTTTTTTATCAAAAGTTTGCAATTATACTGCAGCCCACTGGCAATCATTTTAATATTTCTGTGTATTTTACCAGTAAACTTAGCATTTTTATTCAAATATGTATACAATCAGCACTCTTTTTTATCGGTGATTGTACCTCTGTGATTGAATTTATCGAGTTCATAAATTCATGGGTTCATTCATTCATGGGAAGGTGCCGAATCGAAACTAACCCTTATTTTCTGAGTGTCTCACAAATAAACAAAGAATAAGGTCCGAATAGTTTTTCTGTGTTTTGTTTCTGTCATGTAAATGTAATTTCAAATTAGAGTAAGAGAGAAAGTTTTAAGTCCCCATCCAGATTATTCTATTGCAAACATAAAATCAGCAACATCATATGTTAATGTAGTTACTGCTTTCTAGTTGCTTCCACTTGATACTTCGAAATATCCTGTAACACTGTAAAAGCCACCTGCGGCCAAAACAAAAAAAAAGCCTTTATACTTCATGATCGGTTAGAAACTCGAAACTAGGTAACTCCTGTTTTTTGTGGTGATATCCCGCGTCAGCAACAAAAAAGCTCAAGTGTATACATGACTGAATACCCCCTCTCCCCCAACCTCCTCAAGGGTTCCCTCCTTCCGGAGGGAAACCCACTAAAAACTCTTGCACATCCCCTCCGTGATGCCAGCATGATCCGGGACCGTTATTAACAATCACCGGAGTATCCTTTAGCGGTCCTAGCCAGTCTGAAGTTAATCCCATGAACTGAAGCTTACCGTTTAAATCGAACTCTTGTGCACATCGGCTCAATGCTAGTCGAAAGATGATTTGCGATTCTCATTTCACGATATCAACGATTTATTGCTTCACGTAGATTTTCCGTCCCTGAAGGATCGGATACAGTAATAACTCACGAATTTACCTCGCAGGTCGTTCACCGATTCTGGTATTATTGAATGCACGGGTTAAGAATACAATTTCAATTGTGACTGTCTTTGACTGGCTTTTGTTTGTTCCAAAATAACTACCACCTCACATGAACTGTCAAGAAGTTGTCAACCAAGAAGTTAAAAGTGATAGTTTATACTGATATATCCTGATATCTATATCACTGTTCGCATTATATCACCTTTAACTTCTTGGTTGGAAAGCACACGACACTCACAACCACAAAGACTGCTTTACGACTTCGGGCTTACGTAACGTGATAACACTTCTCTGATTACTGTAATGTCTTGTCAAAGACATAAAGAGAACCTCTGAGCAGGAATTCAACTTACTATGCTTAAGAGTTTAGGCTGGGTATAATGAATGCGTCAGGATTTTTCTTCATAAAGCTATATAAGACTGAAGATCCTGACGGTGGATTTTTATAAACAAACAAAACGGTCTACGGTCATGATCATGGCGCATGCAATTAAAACATGGTAATAACCCCGTTAAAACAAGTAATTTAATGTTAATGACTTAGTTTGATAGTTTACTGAAACAAGGTGGATCCGTTGATTTTACAAATAGTGTTAATTACAAAAACCTTTTTGTGTTTTGTCAAATATATTTGGGAATGTGAACAAATAAAAGTTTTATAGTCAATAAATTGCCATTAGCCGTGGACTCGCTGGCAATTACTCTCTCGGGAACAGATGTGGAAGGCTTTATTCAGCCATTATTGGTTTGATGGTTACAGCACTTTGAAAATAAGTGGTGATATATCAATTTTGATTCATTTTGTTGAGCACAAAATGATAAACAAGGCGAGTTTCTGTGTTATCTTAGATTTTTTAAACTAAAAAAACGCCAAATATTTATATTTATTTGATAAATAAACTACACTCATTAAAAAGAAAACAAGATTTACTTTTTTTAGTTCTCTCCATCCTAATGGTTGTCTAGAAGAAATTAGGCAAAGGAATACGACCGCCAAATTCTTATTTTAAAATTATCTCATTTCATGTACCTAATTGTATTTTTTTTGGTGTCGCAATAAAATTATTATGTATCTCTGCACACAATGTCATACGTGAAGTAAAAGTCATAAAATTTAAATTAAGCAAATGCTACGAAGAGATTCCGCGAAATTCTCCAGAGACAGGAGATTGAGAGAACCGTGCCAGATCGTTTGTTATTAACCAGCAGTTGTAAAACTCGAAGAATACTCACTCATATCATTTAGAATTGTGAAGATTTGTTAATAGCAATGTCTACTTATTAACCTCTTTGATATTATTGTATATTTGCTAATTTATTTCTAATAATTTGTCAATGTAATTAATTTTGTAAATTCTTATTGTAATCTGTATTATTTTATTTCTATGTAATTTCCAATATAATGTAAATTGTTTTATGGAATAAATAACTATGGACTATTAACTATTTGTCTGTAAATCTGCCTAGAAGTAAATAATTAAATAAGTCTGTTTCTCAAGAGGTTTATAACCAGCGTAGAATGTTATTGCATCATTCGTAATGTACCTAGTGTGCACCTCATCTCGCATCAACACTTTTGACGTCAATGTTAGTAGCATCGTTATGTTGCGACAGTTTGAGATCAGATAGCCAGTTCCTCAGTAACTGAGAATCCGGGTGAAGTACGCTTCCCATATCATCACTTCACTTATCACACCTTGGCCTTATCATCACTCGACATCAGGTGAAATGAAAGCCAGGTGCTTCAAAGTGAAAAGTAAAAAGACAAAAGTAAAAAAGACTATTTATAAATAATAATAGTGAAATCGCATACTTTCCAAGATATATGTCATCTAGATCGATATATCAATAGATTGATTATTGTTAAAGCTTACAAATGAACTCTAACAGTCTCGAAACTCTTACTTTGGGTTACTAAGGATATCAAATCACGTCACTCTAGGTGAAGGGTCAGAAGTTAAAAGGTATATTGTTCCTGGAAACTATAAAATTTTAAACTTTGTTGAGCCTTTTGTCGGATCTTTTCACAGGAGATAGATTTTCATAGATTTTCATAGGAGAGCCTAGGGTGCCCTTCGGTTCGCCTAAAAATTTTAGTCCTAATGTTACATGGCCAAACCGTATTGGCCTAAACTTAAAACGAAAAATTATTGTTTCGCCTAACAATTGTTTTGCCACCATTATAATTTGGTCTAAGAATTGAAAGCCCTAATTTTAGGATCTATAATGTGAAATACCCTAAAATAAATTGGCATAACGTTATTTTGGCATTACGACGATTTCGCTTAATATATAAAAGCTCGAATTTTAGCATATCTAATATTAAATAATACTAGTGGGTCGCCCGCGAAACTTCGCGTTTATTCAACAGATTTTTTAGGAATTTCGTAACCTATGACAGGTTTTGTTTTGATTTCATTTAATTGTAAACTGCAAGTCATCTACGTTTGGCGCCAAAATTGTGAAACATTTCCAAAATTAATTTTTTATGGGAAATTGTATACATGAAATGAACATACACATAGGTACACGAGTATACATGAGTTCAGTTAGAATTGGAGTTTGTCGATAACAATTTACTTTAATTTAGTTTAGAATAAACTTTCACAATTTAAAAATATAACATTGTTATTTGAAAAATAATAATTTGTTTATAAATGGGCAATGCAATAAACTGTTAGCATTGTATTTATTGTAACACCTCGCGTGTGACGGCCTAAACTGAATAAATGATTTTGAATTTTGAATTTTGACTTCGTTTCTGGTGAATGGTCCTTCTCCATTAATGCCATCATGTTGCGAGTTGTTGTCAATTTGTATCCTGAGTGAGTTTTCAGAAGGGACTCGAGACATTGCAACGTATAGTTGACCATGTGAGAAGACGGGGCTCGGCAAATAAAGACCGACTTTGTCCAAAGTTTGTTTTGGCTCTTGTTAATCGATATGGTAAATGCCAACTTGACTGGGAATTGGCGACGCTTCAGAAGAAAAGGGAACGTTGTGTTTGAAGGTGTGAGATCGATGCGGGGCAAAAACACTCGTTCGCCTTTAGCTGAGCCAGAGAACTTCAAGATCAAGACAGTTATCTCTCATCCAGACAACTTGCAATCGGCTTCCGTTCATCAGGCCTAGCATCACGTTCTAGTTACGAAGCAGGATGACAATTGAACCAATTTTCAATTGTAAGTTGTGAGATGGAAGTCCTGACTCGTTGAGGCTGTTCAAAAATTCAATTAGATATCGAGTTTGCTCTGCAAAGTCCGTGACAACAGAGTCGATGCTGGTAGTTTGTCTTGGACCTGTTGATTATTTTGGTTGCAGTGATAATTTTTAGGTGCAAGAATGGCACAGCCACTGACTTTTTTATTGCGCCTGCTGAGAAGTCAGTACCAAATGTGGCTTCAATTACGTTGTGTCGTCAGCTCGGACTTTGTATCTTGTGCACACACACTTGCTGTTTCCAGCTGACATACTTAAGCATCAGCAATAATTAGTATTTAACAGAGAAACACAAATAAACAATCTCTTAGCTCTCAGCTCACAAAGCTAGAGACAACATACCTACTAGCTGTTTGATTTATCTCCCACGCAAGGAGCTAAAACGTCTTGAACAATAACCTGCTCAGGGACACGAATAAGTTCAGAATTCGGCAGTGTTTCTTCTCGATCATCACCAATGCGTAGACGATACGCAGCAAAGTCAGATTCTCCAGTGTTGGCTCGCATGTAAAGTAAAGTTCAATGGAAAACGGAATCGGTTGTGAACTGTGCGGCCACCAGGAAGAAGCATTGCAGCGATGCCAGTCCATGCAACAGCCACACACGTATCACCTGATCCTGTAAGAAGGTTGATAATGTACACAAAGGTTTTTTCAGAACCTCCGGGCCCGTCAATGAAATATGCGCTTGGGCGAATGTTTGATTGCTTCTCAATTCAACAGAATTTGGTCGATTATTGTTTGTTTGTTTGTGTCGTTGCGATGGAGTTGCGATAGCTTTCATGGCTTCAGTGCAGCTTGTCTTGTGTCAGCACTAAGAGAAGGAGGAGGAGCTGTGACTACGGGCAGTCCGACGTCTGCCAAAGAAAGGTTGTGGATGGCCAGAATATGCTTTAGCTTATGAAGCACAGATTTGCACTTATGACCAGTTAAGTAGTGGTCTCGAAATCTTCTGATGAATAATTTTTGGACTCTTCCCACAGCGAGAGTGCGTTTGATGGCTGTTCAAATGCGATACAGCCGTAGCGGCGCTCTCTAACGGTCAGTAACTTTTTTCTGCTCTCTAAAATTAGTTTTTATACTTTTTGATTGTAATTTTGACAGACTTTTCCCTTTTAACATTTGCTTCTATTTTATAAAATTTTTCTTCTTCTGACATTACATTTGAACGCTGCGCTTCATTCCTAAACCTATATTTGACCTTAGGTATATAACAGTCCACAACATTTTTTCCTCTTTATTTTTCTGCACATCTACGGCTGGAGCTCTTCAAAATGAGACCATAACCGATTTTTTATGTGCAGCTATCGTCCCATAATCACTGGGACAAAAATTGGCTTTCGCTATTAATATATAAGATTGTTCAGTTTCAAAAATACTAGCTGCCCTACTCCTGTAGGTCACGTGATAGCTTAGAAATTTAAGACCCCAGAGCCTACCGTAGTTTGTTGAAGCGATTTCATTGCGTCATTTAGTAAATAGCTTGCATAACATTTTATATATAACTTGCCTACTTCTTAACTGATCTTTAGTATTTGTAAAAATATTATGATCAGATGTTAATGACGGTAGTTGTTAACATTGAATGGGCGCCTTTGGCTTTCAAAGTAAAAAAGTAAAATAGTGTTGAATAATTTCGGCGGGCTGGTTAGAACCACGATAGCTCAATTGGAAGAGCACCTGACCCGGTATGTCAGAAGGGTTGAAATCCTGCTCGTGGAAATTATATAAACATTTTGCGTCATTTAGGTTGACAAGCAAAGCAAAATGATTTTGACCAATACAAGGTGAATTCTATGCCTAGCTGCAGAATTTGGAAGCTAATGGATGGTGGTATTAATTAACAAAAAAGTCAGTGTAGATGAAATTTATCGTAGACAAAATTTATCGATAAAATTGCTTGTATATCACCACTCTAAAATATTGTGTTTGTTCAGTAAAATATTTATCAATCCACTGGACTAGTCTTTATTCATTTTTTCACTCAGTTGTAAATATACTTTTAGTATCGCATCACTTCGAACCATGGAACGTGACATCTTTGCGTGTCTAGTACTGTGTCTCAATATTCCCTTATTGAGCGAAGCACAGTTATTGAATTTTATTACAGAGACAATCCATTATGTACTTTGTCTGCTGTGTTCATTTGTTTGTACGTGTTTGTCATTTGTTTTTTTATTCTCAAGGCGGATAAGACAGTCAAACTTTGAATGCGTTTCGTACGAATACTTACGAATAACGAGTGACAAAATTTAGCTCTTAAGTCAGCCTTCCCTATGCTATGCTACCATAGCGGTCAGTGCAGTCGCCCGGATTGCGGAAGACCCAGGTACGATTCCTGGCTGAGTCGGGTAGGCGTTTATTTTTTTCACTGTATTATATAAGTGTTTAATTCAGCTTCAGTGCAGCAATTAGACCTTTAAAAAAAGGTTAAATTTAGATAATTTATTATTATTTGATTTTATTCGTTGACATTTAATTTTTTTATTAAATTGTTTTTTTTTATTAGTTTATGTATAATTTTATCTCCAATTTTTTATTGTTTTATTTTTGCATTGATGTAGTCAGTTATTACTTGTTATCTCATTAGACATAATTTTACGTATGACTTGCTTGTGTTTTAGGTATAATTCTGTAAACTTGCATGATAATGAAACAAATAAATAAATAAATATACCTGATTATCCGACTACGATGATACCTCGCACAACGCATACGCATCCAATGTGGATCCGTTGTTTTTTAAAGTAATGATAAAATTAATAATGAAAGCATAAGTTGTTATAAAAATGAACGGAACCATATTAATGTAACTCTTTTCTTGGATAGAACTGATTTACATGAAATGACAAAAACAAATATTTATATCAATCTTCTGTGCATGTGTATGTTATTGAACTCCTTCTAAACGGCTGGACCGATTTAGATGAAATATGTTTTTTTTTTTTTTTTTTTTTTTTTCAACTGCTCCCCGCTACATTGGCAGGCCTTTTTGTTCTTTTTGTATTTATTTTCTTTTCTTTTTTTAGGGTTAAAAAATCTGGAGCTTGAAGAGCTCTACTCTGTTTTTTGTTTTCTTTTGTCTTTTTTTCTTTTTTAACTTTACTTTCTTTTTTATTTTCTTTCTTTTCTTTCTTTTTACAAAATGGTTCTTATCTCTATTACATTCTTTCTTATGTTTTAAATGTCTTTACATTGCTACTTATTCTATTACATTTCTTATTGCTATACATTTCTTATAAACTATTTCTTATAAACTATTGGATACATTGCTTGTTTATTTCTAATTTACATAAGGTCTTTTGTCTATTATATTTCTATTTATTATTACATTATTTATTTACTTATGTACTTGCATTTTCAATTCATATTAATATCTAATTTTGCCTACTATTTTAACAATTCTTTCTGTATTTATGTATCTGTTTATTTTTTACTTCAAAGTTTATAATCTATATATTTGGTTTACTTTCACATTCCTTACATTTACCATTTTGCTTGTACACATATTTACCCTAATAAGAATTTTTCCCGCTTTTGAGGTCTTGCTTAAGTGTGTTTTCTTTTGTATGGTGTACCTAATTTGTATACTTATTTTCCAATTTTGAGTTCCAATGGTCCTATTGGACTGTATAATTTGGGATGCCCGTAAATATACTTGTTGCATAGCTGGGGATGACAATTTGGAATTTTTATCTGCTGCGCGTGTTCCTGGCGAATTAACTTTCCTACCGGGGGCTTTTTTGGGGGCGAATGGGTTGACTACTAGGAGATGGTCAGCCTCCACGAATGTTGGGTTGCAAAAATCATTTTTGTTTCCCCCATCCGCTTCGGCTGTCCTTCTGCTCACTTTTTTATGGTCCTCATTCTCCACCATACCATTAAGTACCCGGTAGGAATTCATTGCCATTTTGTGCGCCGATTCTTTAGAATTCCTCTTTCCGCAATCCCCAGCTATTGTCTGATTGGTGTTGCTCGCTACTGGAGCTGACGCCATCTTGCCCTTAGCAAGTATATGCCACCTTATCCCTGGCCAGCTGGTCCCACTTGGCCCTTATTGGGCATATTGCGTTAAAAGTGTTGTGGGACTTCTCCTCTAAGCCGGCCCTCTCGCAGTTTAGGCAGCGGGGGGACTTGTCTTTTCCGTACACGCAGCGTACAGGTGGTTTCCCCCGCAGTGACTACAGCTGTCCAGCCGCTCCTGACAGACCCGCTTGATGTGGCCGTAGCCCAAGCAGCGGGAGCACTGGATCAGCGGGGACTGATCCTCTACTCTGGAGACTCCCCATTGTAGCTGAAGAGTCCCCGCCTCTGTCAACTGTTGCCATATTGCGGGGGTCACCTTGACCACCATGTGTGCCACGTGCGGATTTCTCGTTTTCTTCTCATAAATTACTTCTATGCCTTCGTTTCCCTCTTTGGTTTTTATTTTCCCGACCTTCCTCCTTATTGCTTCCTCAACTTGTTCCTTCTTTCTGTCCCCCCTTACATATCTTATTATTACTAGTGGGTCTTTGTTCTTGGCTTTCTCTATTTTGAGCGTGCTCTCTTTTTCCAACCTTTCTTTGAGCAGTTCTACGTCTTTTTCTGTGCCACACCCAATTATGACTTTTTGGTCCTTTGCCTTTCGGACTCTCTGAACCTTTATCCACTCCCCGTCGGGATCGACTTCCGCCGTCTTCCTGACCGTTTCCATCACCTGGTCACTGGTCAGGGTAGCGTCAGTCGATGCCACGATGAGTGAGTGGAGAGTTTTGGGCGTGGTTCTGGGCCGACCTTCCGCGGCTACCACTGCGTAGGTTGCCTTCTGCGGCTTTTCTCTGGTTTCCTGCTCTTTTGCCATTTCCCTTATCTTCTCTGCGATTTTCTTATTAGTCTCTTCCTGCAGTCTTTCGCATCTTTCGTTAACTGCTTTGCTTTCCCCTAGTAATATCTCTATCCTTTCTA
The DNA here is from genome assembly GCA_947562085.1 of Eudonia lacustrata. Classification (NCBI taxonomy): domain Eukaryota; kingdom Metazoa; phylum Arthropoda; class Insecta; order Lepidoptera; family Crambidae; genus Eudonia; species Eudonia lacustrata. The sequence goes on from OX387316.1 coordinate 4,977,060, forward strand.
ATCTCCTCCCGGTTTCTTTTTCGAATTCTGTGCTGTCCCTTACTATCTGCGTGTGGACAGTCTTTCCCATTCCAATCTTTGGTTCTTTTTTTCGTTCCATTTCTTCCAATCTACAGACTAACTCTGCCACCATTGCTACCAACTCATTGGTCTCTTTTTGTATGGTGGCCTTGTCTTCCTTTGTCAGATGAAATATGTTGTGTGTGTACAAGTGGATTCGAGAATGGTTTAGATTTACAATTGGACCCGGTAGGTGGTGCTGCTATATGGGTCCATCATGGGATACGGGTGTTCTTAAGCGGACGTTTGATTTGTTTGTTTTTTTGTCATGGAAACTGTCAAAGCAATACGAAGTCTGCCGGGTCAGCTATAGTATTTGTATGAATTGTTCGTTTATCACAACAATCGATCCGATAGTCAATTATTTATAATCATTTATACAGGATGTAAAAATGCGGCTGGTCTTATGCTGTGCGTTGAGACAGAACATTAAGAAGTAAAATATGACTCGTAAGCCATACCATAGCCTATGTCCAGCAGTGGACGTGTATAGGCTGATGATGATGAAGCCATATCACCAGCAAGTAGGCAATACGTAAAAATAGTAAAGTGAGTTAGCGGAATTAACACTACATATTATTTAAATTACATTTTTTTTGTACTATGGATTTCCGCAAAATAACGCCTGATTCCATTAATTTTCCATTAATTAAAAATAGTAAGTTTAACCTTCGATGGATACATCGAGGAGTTATTATTAAGTTTAATAATCATTCAATTCCTTTACGAGTCTTGGCTTGGAGAGACTTGGCTTTCATCTTACCTGATATTAAATGATCTTAATGCCGTAGGTATTGAGGAACCACAGTATAAAAACACACCAAACTTAACACAATGAAACTTAAAAGGTAAGTATATAGTTTACTGTAAGCTAAAACGTCGTTACGTTCCCTAAAATATGGTTGAGCGAAGCGATGGCTGATTCATATGTCATGCTCGTGAACGGGTGCCGCATGTGGAGGCTGGTCTGCTCTTGCATACTTATCTTATTTTTAGTATTATTAATTATAGTTTGACTTTGTTTTACCTAAACAATTTTTGACTTTTACTAGAGTACTGTAGTGGTGCTGTATGACATTGTGGAAATTGAAACCTTTACATAATTATCTGATGTAAATTTGTTAACTTACATTTTTTATTTTGTTTTTTTACATGTTGTAATTGTCTTATATATATTTTTTGTGTTTATTTGTAATGGAAAGTGTTCTGCTATGATAGGGCATTTTCCAATATTTTTGACGCTGTAAGGGAGAAAAGAGCTGGACACTTGCTGAGTTTCTTGCCGGTTCTTCTCAGTACAAGATCTCCCGCCCAGAGTGGATTTACGAACCGATGGCATAATGACATTCACAAGAGCTACTTGTAGCCTAAACTGAATAAATGATTTTGAATTTTGAATTTTGAATTTTGAACGACCTTCGTCTTATAAGTTACACCTATATCTTTCATATACATAGTTCTAGATGTCTGTCATTCCATCCACAACACCTTGATAGATGGCGGTCTACTACTGTGCGTTTTTCACGACATTTCTTGCGTCGAACTACGTGTTGTGGAACCAGCTCTCGGCGGCGGTATTTCCGGACCGTTACGACTTAGGGATCTTCAAGAAACGAGCCTATTCCTTCCTTAAGGGCCGGCAACGCGTCTGCGATTCCTCTGGTTTTGCGGGTTTCCATGGGCGGCGGTGATTACTCTCCATCAGGTGACCACCCGCCTGCTCGTTTGCCTCCTTCTTTTATAAAAAAATAAAAATATATAATAATATTAAACTTAAATATCACGTAAAATATTATTTCACCTGATATTTAACACAACTACATTAAATAATGTGTTAGAGAGTAACTAGAGTTTAATAAGAGAATGTAAAATATCTTTATAACAAACCGGTTTGTGTAAAACCTTACGCTAATTCTTACGTACTTTTTATGCATTTTACTGTATGCAGTAAACTGCATAAAAAGTACGTAAGAATAAAGTGAAGAATGATTAAAAAGTATAAGTATTTCAAAGACTTAAATAACTAGACTAGGATTTTACTTAAAATTAAATAGGAAAATACTTATTTCCTCTTGACTGTACTTTATTTCATGTTTTGGTATTCGTTTGAAATAGTAAATTTAATATACTTATTTATTAGTTTGAAAAACTGGTATTCGTTTGGAATACAAAATAAAGTAAACTAATACCATGCATTGGTATTAGTTTCGTGGTATTGGATTAAAATAGATCGAGGAAACTTCATGAGTATAACCTAATTACTTGACATACGAACCGATTTATATGAAAAGGTGGGACACGTCTGATTCGGACATTCGATTTAAAATCTTCTTTTGCTTCAATTACTGAATAAATTAGCTTCAAATAGGGAATGGAGTAATTGATATTCGCTTTATGAATTGCGTAAGAAAATATCACGTTATAAAGTTAGTCAGACACTGAATTATGTGCTTATGCCATAACTGTAGTCGATTTTCCAATAGCTCAGTATTTCTATTAGGTTAATGAAGTTAGTTCTATGTTTGTTGAAGCGACCGTTGTTTTAAGTGTACGTTCGCAAATGACTCAACTATACCGATGTTTAACAGAAGCAGAATTTAGATGCAAGGGCAGGTTTATTGAACAAGACATTTTTCAAGCCTCACTAGCAATCCTGACCTTGCTGCCAGGCAAGTAGCTTCTTCACAGCTCGTTTAGAAGACCCTTTGTTATAGAAAGGAGAAAAAACCTGGTAATAATTCCGTTAATAATAACTGTTTATTTAGACAACATCACATACATTGTTCTGATCGCAAGGTAAGTAGCTAAAGCACTCGTTTCATGGAAATCGGAAACAACGGTACCACAACCACCCAGACCCGACACAATATCGAAAAGTTCGTTTTTGACATTGACCCGACCGGGAATCGAACCCGGGACCTCAGAGTTAGCGCCGCCCAAAGTCCGGCGTGCAAGCCACTCGGCTACGGAGGTCGTCTAAATGGTTTAATGTAGGTAAGTGTTTTAATGTAGGTGATCATGATTTTTTTATAAAATATATTAATAGTCACATGCCAATATTAATAACAAAGCTATCGCAGCCTATATAAGTTATAAGAGATTTACATGCTGTAGCCATACACAATAGGCTCGCTGTGTAACAATGGGTGTTGATTTGTGTATCGGTTCGCCGCAACGACGCACACCGCAGGCATCGTCTGCTATTGTGGAAAACTGAACTACGGCTGAGGCGGCGCATAGTATTCAGAAGAAAAGTAGGACACAGTACGGTACGGTACTAACTAAGTAACGTAGTAATAAAAAAACACAAATATTGAAAAAAATTCCACGAGCAGGATTTGAACCTGCACCCTTCTGACATACCGGATCTTTAGTATTTGTAAAAATATTATGATCGGATGTTAATGACGGTAGTTGTTGACATTGAATGGGCGCCTTTGGCTTTCAAAGTAAAAAGTAAATAGTGTTGAATAATTTCGGCGGGCTGGTTAGAACCACGATAGCTCAATTGGGAGAGCACCTGACCCGGTATGTCAGAAGGGTGCAGGTTCAAATCCTGCTCGTGGAAATTTTTTCAACATTTGTGTTATTGTAATTTCGTCGCAACAAAATTTGCGTTAAAAATTATATAAACATTTTAACGTAGTAATAAGTCTAATTATAAAAAAATATTCAAACAAACTTAATAGCAGTAGGTACTTTACTAAGTACAGTATTACCCTAAGCTTAAATTAGCCGAAATTATAAGTACTGTATTACCCTAAGCTTTTATTAAGCTGATCTGTTACTTACTTAAATACGAACTAAAGTTACAAAAAAAATCCACCAGTCGCAGAAAGCTCGTGTAGGAATCGAACCATGTGAGGGCAACTACACGGTCACGTAATACGGCTTGCAGCGTAAATCACAAAGTACTAGAAAAATTTAACGAGTCTTCTGGGTCACCTTGCTACTTGAAATCAAAGCTCTTGACTTCTACATAGTACTATGAAACAGACTTTGTTTTTTGTACGCTTAGATCTTTTAAACTAAGCAGCGGATTTTAATGCAGTTCTTATCAATAGATAGAGTGATTCAAAAGGATGGTTTATGTGTGTAATACATGCATATAATTGGACCCGGTAAGAGGCGCTGCTATAGGGGTACGGGTTTACTCAAGCGGACGAAGTCACGAGTGAGCCGCTAAAGTCTAATCATTAATTCACTGGAGTAAACTGACAGATGCTAATGTCACATTGTGAAATTATGTTGCCACATTTATTGTACTAGTGATGCGTTTCGTTCATTGTCATTCAGATCACTCACACAAAGTCAGTAGGAACGTTTATTATAAAAAGTTACTTAATTAATTATAATATATGTAGGTATATTGAATATCTTTTTGTACCGAGTAATTTCACCTGACAGTTTAGTTGTCAGTGTTTGTTTTGCTTTGGGAGCTGTTATTGTTCGAAAATTTAGGAAGTATATTAATTATTGCAATTTTTACATCATTCAACTTTTTGAAAAAAAATACAGATTTAACCACTGTGTAGGAGTACCATTTACTGAATAACAATTAAGACAAAACAGAATACTATAAATTATTAACGTTGAAATGGAGATAACCTCAACAATATAGTATCGTTTTACATTTTTTTACGTTTTGAATTTTCACATGGGTGACTTTTACGACAACTAAAACATCAATTATTTACAATTACTTTTAAAAGCATCGTCAAACAGTACAATTATTAAAACTAAATAATGTTATTGTCGCATGCAGCACGGATCGTGCTAATACCTATTTTGACGCAGACTAGAATAATAGACAACAAAATCAAATTTCAAAACGTAAACAAATTACGCTGTCAACTAATAATCAAGTAGAAATAAGCCGTAGAAATAATAATGTTTCATGTCAAATTGAGCGCGGGCAGACTCCGACTCCGACCGGTGTAACTGTCTCGTTTCCGCACGCGCTGTTCGTTATCTATCTGTTCGCTTTACTCTACTTCAGTGAAGTGTGAACTAAGTGATATACTTGCTAAATGGACTAGTCCAATTGAAGGATTCATTCATGAACATGAACGACTCATCTCTATGTCTGCCTGACGACGACGAATAAAAATATATCCATTGCATTTTTGTTTAATTTTATATAAATCGAGTAATTCGCCTTTTCAAAGTTATCATTTCTTGGCCTTAAGGTACCAATGCTAATATTTTTAAATAAATTAAACAAACCTGGCCTAGGAGATTTCTTAATAAAGTAAATAAAATGAGTACCTAATGTGATTTGATTCAGAACGTTATGAGAATGAATGAGTGAGTAATTGATGTCAATCTTTTTGTCACAACACTATTTTCTGTTCATCAGAAACAGAAACTGGGAACACCGTAAACGTCAGATTACTCCAGTGAATTAATGATTAGGCTATAGTGATTATTAGATAAATTTAAAGTCAACAGTTGACTTCCCAGTCCAGTTGACATTAAATGTCAAAAATACTTCTACCAAAATTAGGTAGTAACTACCAATTAATGTACTATTTAACATCGTGATTTATAAAGCACACTCGCTTCTCGGTACCTGTCCAGGCGATTGCTAGTTCACGTAGGTACCTAAGTGACTGAGCTTGCACCGAAAATTTCGGAAAAATATTGTACTGAGTCCTTAATTAACTATGGCTGTATCTAGATTGGATCTTAGGATTAATGATTTTATGGTAACGCTTTGGTAGGTACCTACCGATACTAACTACTATGTTCTGAAAGGGTTAGTAACCAAATACAAGCACTATCGAGTTAAACCTTTGGAGGCTACAGCAGCCATGTTTCTATTTAATAATGCACCTTAAGCATTGGAAATAAGATTGAAAAGTAATGTAAATTTACGAGTTACTATGTCTGTTTGATCCTGTGTAATGACGATGGAGATTAAGATTTTAAAAAGAAAGCGGATGAGCACCAGCAGATTCCATTAACAGGAGGCAGTACTCCTATACGAACTTCCAAAAGGTGGTGATTACCCATCTAGCAAAATTTTATCTTACAAATATCTCAAGACCATACTTTTTACAGTCTTATTATCATACTTAAAAGCTGTTGTAAGTGTGGTTTTGGGCGCACTTTATAAGCCTATTCATCCGTTCAATTACCTTATATCGGTCTTGAAAAGTATATTTTCAATCTTACAAAACTCTTGTTGATGCTTTTATAAGAACAAACAAACTGACAAGTGACTTACAATAGTGTGATTTGAGGGCAAATAATCTATAAATAAAAATGCTATGAACGTTTTATAAAAATAATACAAAGACTCACCAGAAACGTAAGTATTATGTATTAATTGTGGATAATAACAAAACGCTAGTGTGTATATTTTCTTAATCCTGTATTTGTCACACACTATATACGGTTATAGTTTGCGAAGTAGTTTTTCTCAATTGTTTTGAAATTTTAATAACAATATCTTTACGGGCCTTTTCAAAAGTACCTATGCCTTCAAATTTTAAATAAATTTAATTGTTTGTGAAATATATCAAAATGTCGCCATTACCGTCAACTATGGCTTATAAATCCTTTATTAGAGTAAGTCCAGTATTCTTATTTAAGCTTATACCTATAGCACTTGATAAGTCAATTAAACTCTTCTACGAGGCCATATTGCCATATTGGCTTATTCCCGTGCGCTCCAAATCTATTGTTCTCCAAAATTAAAATTCTATACATTCATTCCCAAGAGCTCCAATGATTTTCATTTTATTAGCCCTTGGGAACTATTTTACAAAATAATATTATTATATAATTTTAATCTTGAAACGCTTGGGAACAAAATCTTGGAGCGGGCAGGAATATAATGCCAAGTCGCTTGTTAGACTGTTAGCGTTCTACTACTCTTTATTCGGTCCTCAATCACACTTTAAATACTGTAAGAGTATTATAAGAGTCGCAGTCTAACAAAACACTTAGTAAAGTCACTTCTAAGACCTAATGGACTTTAGTCGAGTGTACATTTTGCGAAGTGCACATTCTTCGTCAGACCCTTACAAATGCATTTAGAAGTGTTAATTAAGAATGAAGTGTAATAGGACTTATAAAGGGCGCTTATAACACCACTGCTCTGCTTAATATTGAATAAGTTTTTCATACATACGCCGCTAAGAACATTATACGAGTATTAATGCTCTTACAGCTTAAATAGACTTACAACATGCTGTTATAACGGTTTCTCTCTTAATTATAACACATCTAATCCTTATATGAGACCATAGCTTTTACAAGCTTTTGTTTGTAAGGGTACTTTGCTAGTTGGGTAAGAGCAGATGGAGATAGAGGAGTTTTAGGTAGCAGACCTCTATTTACAAAAAAAAATATATTGTGATTTCTTCGCAAGAAAATTTGAGTAAATTTTTTTATGAGTATCAATTTTATTATTTATAGTGTACGCGAGTTCATATTTTGTTATTTATAGTGTACGCGAGTTCATATTTTGTTATTTATAGTGTACGCGAGTTCATATTTTGTTAGAAAAACTTCCTAGAGAAAAATTTTGATATTTTGTTGTTCTTGATTGTCGAGGTATAAAAAAAGTTGAAGTATTGTTAAAGTAAAGTGTATCAGCGGGAGAGGTAAAACAATTTAAGTGCTTTGCCCAAAATTTATGTAAAAGATTGTAAAACGATCAGCTGTAGCATACGTGTAATGAGTGTCGGTAAATGAAGAAAGAAAGAGTGCAATGTTACATTAAAGAGGTTCGAACATTTTTGTATGGAACCTGGCATACCTACATGTCCGCCATTTTGAAAAAAACGTGTTTTGGCGGCCAGAGATGAAATGCATGTCAATCGACAGAGTATGTGATTACAAACAAAAAGTGTTTCATGATGAAAGCTCTAAGTGATACGGTTTCTAAGATATTTGACTCCAAAAACAGAAAAATAAAACAAAAAAAAAATATTTTGTATACCTAGTGAATCGTCTAACGTAAATGTGTTAACTAAATTCGCGGTGCACCGAACTGGGTGGAACTAGTTTCGTGTAGCACGGAGAAATTTAACAAAATTTCTCCGTGCTACACATTTACGTTAGACGATTCACTATATAAAAATTTTTTTTGTTTTATTTTTCTGTTTTTGAAGTCAATTATCTCAGAAACCGTATCACTTAGAGATTTAATCACGGAACACTTTTTGTTTGTAATCACTTACTCTGTCGATTGACATGCGTTTCATCACTGGCCGCCGAAACACGTATTTTTCAAAATGGCGTACATGTAGGTATGCCAAAGAGGTTAGATGCTCTTTGTTTCAAGACGTCCGCGCAAATTATTAGTAAAATCCCATTTTATCTAGTGTAAATTTAATGTACAGACGCCAACTGCACATCCACCTATCCAAAACTGTTAAATTTCTTTAATAAATATTCAACCATATCACGTATATGTCGGCGGCGAGGGTGTTTGTAGGTAGGTCGGTCGAGCAAACTCAGATTCGTCGATAACACAGTTCATCTTGGATCTTCAAAATAAAAGCGCAGTCGTATTCCTTACAGTCACTTTAATGTTATTTTAACATCACAATTAAATAATTTAGAAACAGTTGCCCGATGCAAATGGATTTTAGAAACGAAGGGAGTTCTACGCGTGCGTACTCTCCGACGGCTCCCGTTGAAATGTGTCCAGTCCGTTTTCGCGGCAACTGCCGTTGTTGACGTTTCGCGCACCATAGAGCATAGGCTGCACAGACAACACTCAATTATAGATTATACTTGTTATTCAAAGCGATGCTAGCGCCATTTCTCCGACATATACATAAAGTTCAAAGTCTATTGAGGGAATTTGACAGTTTGTGGTGGTCTGATGTCACATGAGTAAATATAGGCGTGTGTACGTTTTTTTGCTGTGTGTTGCGTAAGTTTGTGATGAGAAATATTAGCAAAATATTATTATTCTTCTCTTTATTAAATATAAATCTTAAGAAATTTTTTTTACAATGTTTTTTAAAAACATATTTCAATATAAAATATTATAAAAAACTTTACCTAGGTTGTCACCGGCAGCGGAGATAGACCCAAGCTAACGGTGGTTAGGGCTGCAGAGTGAGGAACCTTCTGACAGTACGTGCCGTGTCAAGGAGTACTGCCTTTTGCATCTGACCCTTGACCCAACCTCTCAGCGAGAGCCTCTCTAGGTGTTGATTGAGGCTATTGTCTAAAAGACCGTTTGCCGAAACGACTATTGGTACAATAATGGTTGAATCCACATCCCACATGGCGGTAACCTCGTGAGCCAAGTCAAGGTACTTACTGAGCTTGTCCTTCTCGGCTTTCACGAGGTATTATTATTATTTGTGAAACTCGAGGGGTTAGTGAAATATCATATTTTATCATTCAACATCTATCATCACTAATTATTATTGCCAATTAATTTTTTTTATTGTTATTATTTTTATTATTTTTATTTATTATTCCATTCCAGAGGATGGGCAGCAGCATCTCTCTGAGGTTACCTTCAACCTACTGCGATCGCCAACCCGCCTGCCAAGCGTGGCGATTATGGCAAATACCCCCCCATGACATGCACAACAGCAAAAACCGGCCCCTAGTCCCCGGCGGCCCCGCTCGCCCTAGCTACGGTAGCGGCCAAGGCAGCGACGGGGCAGCGGGGGGGGGGCGATAATCTCCGGCAGAGACCTGGCTACCGCCAACAACGAACTCTGGCCCTGGCAACATTTAACACGCGCACATTACGGACTGACGAGAAGATTCACGAACTGGAGGAAGAATTGAGCAAGATACGGTGGGACATAGTTGGATTATCTGAAGTCCGAAGAGAGGGGGAGGACTCGATAATCCTCAAGTCCGGTAACTTGCTCTATTTCCGGGAGGGCGAACAACTGTCCCAAGGTGGTGTTGGGTTCATCGTCCACAAGTCCCTCGTGAACAACGTTGTCGAGACCGGGAGTGTGTCGCCTAGGGTAGCGTACCTTATACTCAGAATAACCAAACGGTATTCGTTGAAGGTCATACAGGTTTATGCTCCTACTACGACACACCCTGACGATGAGGTGGAAGCTACGTATTGTAGTATTCACTTTTAATATAAGATAGAGGATAGGGAATACTTACGATTTTTATTGTTGCTAAGCATGTTTTATATATATTTTTATCTCTTGTAGTCACATTTTTAGGTCCAGTTGTTTCCTTTTATCTTTCTATCAAAATTATTACATATTGTCTTCATTTTATTACAATACTTCTTTAGTTATTATAAAATTACTTCCATTCAATGAAAATTTATAAACAAAGCCTTGACAATCATGTCAAAAGTTTTGATGTCAAAGACAATATTTTCTTTTAAAAGTGTAATGTAAACTCTTTTTATGTAATTCTAAATTTGTATAAATTTAAATTAAATTGTGTTCTACGGTAAGGGTATATAAGCGTGCTGTCCTGCGGTCAAAGGCAGTCTAATTACGAGTTCGGACCAAGAAGAACCTAACTATAGGAGTCTAATTACGAGTTCTGACCAAGAAGAACCTAACTATAGAACCTCTGGCTGTCTATAGAACCTTCTGGCTGTCTGCGGAACCTCTACCTGGCCTAACCTCTACCTGGCCTGACCTCTACCGGTCTGACCTCTGCCGGTCTGACCTCTACCGGTCTGACCTCTACCGGTTTGACCTCTACCGGTCTAACCTCTGCCGGTCTGACCTCTACCAGTCTGACCTCTACCGGTTTGACCTCTACCGGTTTGACCTCTACCGGTCTGACCTCTACCGGTCTGACTTCTACCAGTCTGACCTCTGCCGGTCTGACCTCTGCTGCTGAAACAGTCTGACCCCGAGATCCTGTGAAGTGCTGCAAGATCCTGTGAGGTACTGCTGAGCCAGTCTGACCCCCAGATCCTGTGAAGTGCTGCAAGATCCTGTGCGGTGCTGCTGAGTCAGTCTGACCCCGAGATCCTGTGAAGTGTTGCTGAGCCAGTCCTTCGCTACATACTGCTGAGGAAGCGCCATCTGGCGCTGATAGATTCCTCATCATAACCATCATCGGCCTATATTAGTCCACTGCTGGACATAGGCCTCCCATATTAACTGTTAGATTTTTGTATATAAATTGTTTTGTATAGATTTTGTTATTATTAAACTTCATTTATTTTCTCTCTTTCAATTAAAAAATGTTGCTACATAACAGTTTGGCGCCCAACGTAACTATTAGCTCTGTTCTCTAAATTCTAAAAAATACACTTGCACGTTCTTTTACTTTTGGCTTAGATTCTCGACACATTACACTTTACTACATATTAGTCTGCTCACTTTGAAATCATTTATGATATTTATATCTAGTTATTAGTTATTTATTTGTCACGATTAGATTATTATCTCTTTATATTCTTTAACTTTCGTTTTAACTTTCTCTTTTTAATCCTAACTCTTTTTCAGTTTAAGTACTTTACTCTATACAAGTACTTTTATATTATTGAACTCCAATTTTATTAAAATGTCTCGTTTAATTTGTTTCAGTCTGCTTAATAAAGCAGAATTAGAATATGAGGTCAAGGTTAGACTGGAGGAACCAGCTGATAAGCTCCCTCAATTAAAGAAGCAGGTTCTTTTACTTACTCAATCCTTATCGAGTGATGAGATTATTGATTCTCCTTTGCCAATTGATGAGGATCTTCATGGAATTGAAACTACATTATCTTATACTGATTTAAGGTTAACGTCACTAGAGTCGGGTAATAATAAAATTTTAACTAAAATAGAGACGTACTTAAATCATCTATACTATCGATTAGAGAGAATCGATTTAGATTTACATCCTGATAAAAAAGAAGTATTTGATATTCTCAAAAATAAATTTCTTGATTTAGATAAACGGATTGAGCCATTTACTTTTCTTAATGCAGAGCAAAATGTTTCCACGCCCACTCCACCCCTGCCTCAAATTTCAACTTCACCTCTTCCTCAAATCTCCCAATCTATAGGTTTCAATCCTGGGATTCTTGAAAATTTAGTACTGCCCACTACCTCTAATGATTTAAAAAAAATTAATTATGATGGTAAATCTTGTCCTAAAGCTTTTTTACAAAAAATAGAAGAATTTCGTATTTCGCGAAATATTTCAAAAGAGAAACTTTTGAATAAAGCTTTCGAAATTTTTACTGATAATGCTTTACATTGGTTTCGGTTTCAAAAAGAATTAAATTGTAATTTAACTTGGGACGAAATTACTAATCTTTTAATTAGAGATTTCGGTGAGCATGACTATGACTATAAACTATTAAATGCAATTAGGAATCGAACTCAAGGTGATAATGAATCTATTATAATTTATATCTCAAATATGTTTGGTATGTTCTCGCGTCTAAACAAAAAAATTTCTGAGTCAGAGAAACTCGAAATTTTACTTAGGAACATTAGACCTTGTTATTCAATGTTTGTAGCTTTAAAAGATGTTGATTCCGTTGCTTCTTTAATCGATACCTGTCAAAGTTATGAAAAAATTCTTGATAAAGATAAAAACTTTAAGGAACCTAATAATGAAAATAATTCTTTCAGTTCAGAATTTAATTATAAATCAACTTCCCCTTCCACTTCTACTACAAAAAATTTCTTTAATAAAAATAACTTTCAGTCTCAGAAACATTTTAACTTTAATAAAAATACTCAGTTTCAATCAAAACAAGCTATAAATATAATTAATAAGTCTGTATCTTCTAATTCTAATACTTATTGTTTACGTTGTCGTACTAATGGTCATTCTTTAAATGAATGCTCTCAACCTAGATTTTTAATATGTTTTAAATGTGGTTTAAAAGATGTTAAATCTCCTGATTGCCCTAACTGCAATGTAGGTAAATCTGTAACTAATTCAAAAAACTAAATTATGACTTGGATAATAAATTTAATCAAAAAGATTGGAATGATTGGTTATTAACTTTAAAAAACTTTTTCCTTTGTTATAGAACTTCTTCTGTTCTCTATGAGAATGAAAAAGATTTTAACCGTCCTTTTATTAATGTATTAATTAATAATGTTCCTTTATCAGGACTTTTAGATAGTGGCAGTTCTTTAACTATTTTGGGAAAAAATTCACATCTTGAAATTTTGAAATTAGGTTTCTTATTATCCAAGTCTAAGCCGATTGTTGTATCTACTGCTAATAATCATAAAATTAAATCTTTAGGTTACTTTGATCTTCCTTTTACTTTTAATGGTCAAACTCATTTAATAAGAGCTTTTGTTTTCCCAGAAATAACTCCCTCATTAATTCTTGGGGTAGATTTTTGGAAAAAGTTTAACTTGGTACCTAATTTATTTTCTACAATATTTAATACTAATTGTCTTGTAACTTCAGATGTAAAAAAAATTTTGCCTTATGATAATCTTTCCAAATCTCAGAAGGATATCGCTGATGATATCATTAATCGTTTTAAAAGTATTTCCTTTGAAGAAAAAGGTGAGTTAGGTCGAACTAACTTAATTTGTCATAAAATCGATACCGGTGATAATCTTCCTATTAAACAACGTCCTTATAGACTTTCTCCTATAAAACAACTTGCGTTAATTAATGAGGTTGATAAGATGCTTGAATGGAAAGTTATTGAAAAATGTGAGAGTCCTTGGTTATCTCCCGTTTTAATAACCCCTAAAAAAAATGGTGAATGGCGATTCTGCGTTGATAGCAGAAAACTAAACTCAATCACTCGCAAAGATGCTTATAGTCTTCCTTTAATTAATGAAATACTGGACCATTTAAAAGATGCTAAATATCTCTCTAGTATCGATATTGCTAAAGCTTTTTGGGAAATACCTTTAAATCCTGCTGATAGAGATAAAACTTCATTTTACGTACCGGGTAGAGGCATGTATAGATTTGTGGTTATGCCCTTTGGATTAACTAATTCTCCAGCTACTCAGCAACGTCTTATGGATATGTTGTTTACTCCTGAATTTGATAATAAGGTCTTTTGTTATTTGGATGACATCGTGATTATTAGTGAAACATTCGAGGAACATATATCACTTCTAATCAAAGTATTTGATAAACTATCTTTTGCTGGTTTAACTATTAATTTTGAAAAAAGTGTATTCTTTAAAAACGAACTAAAATATTTAGGTTATGTGGTCAATGAAAACGGTCTTTGTGCAGATCCGAAGAAAATTGATGCTATTTTAGATTACCCTATACCATCTTCTCGTAAAGAAGTTCGTAGATTTTTAGGAACATGTAGCTGGTTCCGTCGATTTATTCCTTGTTTTAGCACTATTGCTGCTCCGCTTAATAAACTAACTAGTAATGGTAAAAATGCTGCTAAATTTGTTTGGAATTCGGAAGCTAATCAAGCTTTTGTTAAACTAAAGGAAGCTTTAGTATCTACACCAGTACTTTCTTGTCCCGATTTTAATCTTCCATTTTCAGTACACACTGATGCTTCAAATTTTGGTATAGGAGCTATGCTTACTCAAGTACAGGAAAATAAAGAAGTTGTCATAGCTTATATGAGTAAATCTCTTAATAAAAATGAACAAAATTATTCTACTACAGAAAGAGAAACTCTCGCTCCAGAGAATTTAAAAAACTTTTAGATAACTATAAAATACCTTTTATTTTTTATTCACCTCATTATTGCCCGCAAGTCAATCCCACTGAAAGGTATAACAGAACTATTGTTACAGCTTTAGCGTCTCTTGTAGCTGACGATCATAGATCTTGGGATATTTTTCTTCCAAAAATCCAATATGCCATGAACAGTACCGTTAATGCAGTAACGGGTTATTCCCCAGCATTTCTAGTTTTTGGAAGGGAAACTATCAGCTGTGGTTCTATTTATACTCCTACGAATAACCTTGACGATTTCACCTTCTTACCTCGTGATATATACGCTAATAATATAGGATTACTTGCAACAATTTTTGACAAAGTACAATTAGTTTTATTTGACTCTCATTCTAAAAATAGTCTTCGATATAATTTACGCCATACTATTAAAGAATTTAATGTTGATGATTATGTTTGGCGTAAGAACTATGTGCTCAGTAATGCTGGTTCTTACTTCTGTGCCAAATTAGCTCCTAAATTCATTCGGTGTAAAGTGATACAGAAACTCTCCCCATTAGTTTATATTCTTGAGGATGCGAATGGTACTCGTGCAAAATGGCACATTAAAGATATTAAAACTTAGAATTTATTTTAATTTCTATCTTGATTTTAGGTAATGTATATATATATATATTTTGTTTTCATCTTCATTCTCTAGTTACTTTTTGGCTTTCTCATTCCTTATCATTTTCATGCTTATCATTACGTCTCCACTTTATACTTTACTTACTTTGCACCAGGCTCTACCCCTGCGTTGCGATGCGCTACTCCCTGTAAGTACTTTGCACCAGGCCCTACCCCTGCGTTGCGTACTTACTTGGGATAGCATCTTTTCTTCATTTGAGCGGTTGACAACTCGTAAAATAAGCCCTTGTCATACATACATTTTAATACTTACATTTTCGTTTGTATATATTTTCTTTCTTCATTAGTTACATCATTTTATTTCTAATGAGCGGCTGACTACTCATTAAATAAGCCTACAGTCATATCATTCATCATCACTGGGATTTCAGCGTGAGCGGATAACAACTCCTAAAAAAAGCCAATGTTATGAAGCATAGCTAGGTACTCTCCTTAGAGTAGGAGCCATTGATTGTGAGCCCTACCCTTAAGTTTGATAGATATTTGTATGAAAGGTTTATTGTAATATGTTAGATTTTGTATGGTAGGATTGGTATGTTAGAGTTGGAAGTAACCTATTAACCTTCAAAATTTTCACTTAGTGTCAAAATTTTTCTGGGGTTGTGGGGGAAATGTAGTATTCACTTTTAATATAAGATAGAGGATAGGGAATACTTACGATTTTTATTGTTGCTAAGCATGTTTTATATATATTTTTATCTCTTGTAGTCACATTTTTAGGTCCAGTTGTTTCCTTTTATCTTTCTATCAAAATTATTACATATTGTCTTCATTTTATTACAATACTTCTTTAGTTATTATAAAATTACTTCCATTCAATGAAAATTTATAAACAAAGCCTTGACAATCATGTCAAAAGTTTTGATGTCAAAGACAATATTTTCTTTTAAAAGTGTAATGTAAACTCTTTTTATGTAATTCTAAATTTGTATAAATTTAAATTAAATTGTGTTCTACGGTAAGGGTATATAAGCGTGCTGTCCTGCGGTCAAAGGCAGTCTAATTACGAGTTCGGACCAAGAAGAACCTAACTATAGGAGTCTAATTACGAGTTCTGACCAAGAAGAACCTAACTATAGAACCTCTGGCTGTCTATAGAACCTTCTGGCTGTCTGCGGAACCTCTACCTGGCCTAACCTCTACCTGGCCTGACCTCTACCGGTCTGACCTCTGCCGGTCTGACCTCTACCGGTCTGACCTCTACCGGTTTGACCTCTACCGGTCTAACCTCTGCCGGTCTGACCTCTACCAGTCTGACCTCTACCGGTTTGACCTCTACCGGTTTGACCTCTACCGGTCTGACCTCTACCGGTCTGACTTCTACCAGTCTGACCTCTGCCGGTCTGACCTCTGCTGCTGAAACAGTCTGACCCCGAGATCCTGTGAAGTGCTGCAAGATCCTGTGAGGTACTGCTGAGCCAGTCTGACCCCCAGATCCTGTGAAGTGCTGCAAGATCCTGTGCGGTGCTGCTGAGTCAGTCTGACCCCGAGATCCTGTGAAGTGTTGCTGAGCCAGTCCTTCGCTACATACTGCTGAGGAAGCGCCATCTGGCGCTGATAGATTCCTCATCATAACCATCATCGGCCTATATTAGTCCACTGCTGGACATAGGCCTCCCATATTAACTGTTAGATTTTTGTATATAAATTGTTTTGTATAGATTTTGTTATTATTAAACTTCATTTATTTTCTCTCTTTCAATTAAAAAATGTTGCTACATAACAGTATGAGGACATCTCTAGAGCCATACAAGCCTCCAAAACTCATTACACCGTTGTCATGGGAGACTTTAACGCAAAACTGGGCAAACGAAGCGGCGATGAGATGAGAGTGGGACGATTTGGGGTTGGTAATCGGAACTCCCGGGGCCAACTGCTGGCGGACTTTCTTGAGAGGGAGGGCCTCTTTATGATGAACTCCTTTTTCAGGAAAGCTGAACACCGCAAGTGGACCTGGATGAGTCCCGATGGTGCAACCAAAAACGAGATTGACTTTATCATGTCGACGAGGAAGCAAATATTCAATGATGTCACTGTGATCAATGCGTTTAAAACTGGCAGCGATCACCGGTTGGTAAGAGGCACATTGAATATCAATGTTAAGCTGGAAAGACGTCGATTGGTAAGGTCTACGCTCCGTCCTGCACCCATCCAAATCCAAAACCCCGAAAGCTTTTAGCTCGAATTGCAGAATCGCTTCGAGCGCCTAAATGATTGCGAAAATGTGGACGAATACAGCAACAGGTTTGTGGAAACTGTCCAAACGGTTGGGTCCAAGTTCTTTAAAACCCACCGTGCAAAAGGAACCAAAAAGTTCTCAGACCATACTCTCAAACTAATGGAAGAGCGGCGCGCAATGGTTCTGCTTTCCTCAGGTGATGCGTCTCAGTTTCGGCGGCTAAATAGGCAGATCTCGAAGTCTATGACTCGCGACACGCGCCAATTTAATACTAACCGTATTAAAGAGGCCATTGAGCGGAACAAAGGCTCAAAAGTGTTCGCAAGAGATCTGGGTATTGGGCAGTGCCAACTGACGACGCTGAAAACCGATGACGGCAGAACTGTCACGACCAGGTCCGATGTTATGGGAGAGGTCGAGAAGATCTATGGACAGCTTTACACATCCACACGGCCACCTGTACAAAGCTTAGCTAAAGACCCTAGAGCTAAGTTAACCCGGCACTATACCGAAGACATCCCGGACATCAGCCTATACGAGATTAGTATGGCTCTCAAACAGCTCAAAAACGGCAGGGCACCAGGTGCTGACGGAATTACGGCCGAGCTTCTGAAAGCAGGCGGAAGACCGGTACTCGTAGCTCTTCAGAAGCTATTTAATTCCGTCGTACTAGGGGGCAGAACGCCAGAGACGTGGCACGAAGGTATGGTGGTACTGTTTTTCAAAAAGGGCGATAAAACCCTGCTGAAGAACTACAGGCCCATCTCACTTCTAAGCCACGTCTACAAGCTGTTTTCGAGAGTCATAACGAATCGTCTCGCACGCAGGTTTGATGACTTCCAGCCTATCGAACAAGCCGGTTTCCGAAAAGGCTTCAGCACCATAGACCACATACATACGCTGCGGCAGGTTATACAGAAGACCGAAGAGTATAACCAGCCTCTTTGCTTAGCGTTTGTGGACTATGAAAAAGCCTTCGATTCGATTGAGACATGGGCCGTGCTACAGTCTCTCCAGCGGTGCCAAATTGACTATCGGTACATCGAAGTGTTGAGGTGTTTGTATGAAAGCGCCACTATGTCAGTCCGTCTTCAGGACCAGAGCTCGAAACCTATACAGTTGCAGCGAGGAGTGAGACAGGGAGATGTGATTTCTCCGAAACTGTTCACTGCTGCACTGGAAGATGTTTTTAAGCTTCTGGACTGGAAAGGACTCGGCATCAACGTCAACGGCGTATACATCACTCACCTTCGGTTTGCTGACGATATAGTGGTCATGGCTGAGACCCTGGAAGACCTCGGCGCAATGCTCGGTGACCTCAACAGAGTCTCTCAACAAGTGGGTCTTAAAATGAACATGGAGAAGACGAAAGTTATGTCGAACTCACGTGTCGTACCCACTCCTCTGAAGGTTGGGGACTCTGCCCTTGAAGTTGTGGACAATTATGTTTACCTGGGACAAACGGTCCAGCTAGGTAGGTCCAACTTCAGCAAAGAGGTCAATCGTCGAATCCAATTAGGCTGGGCAGCGTTCGCTAAGCTACGAAATATCTTCTCGTCCGATATACCGCAGTGTCTCAAGACGAAAGTCTTTGACCAGTGTGTGTTGCCAGTGATGACATACGGGACTGAGACGTGGTCGCTCACTATGGGCCTCATAAAAAGGCTCAAGGTCACTCAAAGAGCAATGGAGAGGGCTATGCTCGGGGTTTCTCTGCGTGATCGAATCAGAAATGAGGAGATCCGCAGAAGAACAAAGGTAACCAACATAGCCCGAAGAGTTGCTAAGCTCAAGTGGCAGTGGGCAGGTCACATTGCTCGCAGGACTGATGGCCGCTGGGGCGGGATAGTCCTGGAGTGGCGACCGCGTACCGGAAAGCGCAGTGTGGGCAGGCCTACAACAAGGTGGACCGACGATCTGGTGAAGGTCGCGGGAAGCCGCTGGATGCAAGCAGCACAAAACCGGTCGTTGTGGAGATCCTTGGGGGAGGCCTTTGTCCAGCAGTGGACGTCTTTTGGCTGAGATGATGATGATGATGATGAAAATTTTTTAACAGTATTTTTTTCCTAACTGTATTATTAGTTAATGTGCAAATAACACTTAGCCAATTCATAAATAAAAAGGGAACCGTTAAAACTAACGCATCATATTTCGAATATCAAACATCCACTTCCAATGCCATATAAAAAAAAGTTAGTATCCGATCTCCACAAGCCGACAATAAAATCATGAACCACCAGAGGCCGATTAAGTCTTACACAAATTGTCACGAACACGGGGCAAAACGGCGCGCAAAATTATCGAAACACTCGCCACAGATCGAAAAAGGGACGAGCAGAAAACTGGACGAAGGTAAATCCAATTTTGGTACAAAAATGCAGATAGTCCGACAGCCTCGTTAGCGGTAGCCCGAAAATATTTTTAATTTTCCTTCCTACTTTTTGGTCGGGCGGTCCATTGTGACCTTTTCAGTACCTCGCATTTCAATGCGGATTTACATTAAAGACTGAAATAATAACAATTTTCGGTGTACCACCAGCTTCCCGAGCTTCTGTTTCGTAAAGGTTTCGCTTTTGTGTTGATTTTTGCTCACCGCTTTGGTTTTTACTGTCTGCCACCTTGGATTTTAAGTACGCTTTTTTAAACGTCCATGAAAACAATTTGCATATTTTATCTATGTATTTTTGGGGAATTATTTTATAAGGATGATTTCTAGAGAACCGACAGAGTGGGTTTGCTTCTAGAAACAGTATTTAGGATGCCTCTGTAGGATACCTATTCTGATGATGAAATAAATGATGATAATGTCGATGATGAATATGATTAAGTAAGAATTTAGAAATTAAAATAATAACAAAGAAGTTTGGTTATTTTTTTTTATCCTACCACCAATTTGAAAAAAAAATAATTCCCACCCAGTACACGTATGAGTATTTCCTAGCTGTTCTTGTATCTGGACTTTGCTTCTGCTTATCATCAGACCGAGCAGGTTCATTTGCCTAAATTCTCATAACAAAATATACATAAACAATGATAATATATATATATATTACGACTATTAGCAAAAACTTTGTACTCCTTTTTACGAAAATTGCGCGGACGGAGGAGTATGAAATTTCGCACACTTAACGCCATCGTACACTAGGCACTACGCGACTGCGACAGCTCGGCGTCTAGACGCGACGACAGGCTGCGGCCGACAATTTTCAAATATTTTGTTCAAAGCTCCGCACACTAGGCGTCAGTCGCAGAGTCGCGACGACAAGCTAGGGTAGGGTAATCGCGAAACGCGAAACTAACGCTCAAAACTGTCGCACGACTGTCGTCGTGAGTGCGCGTACATGTCGCGACTAGACGCAGCGACAAGTCGTCCAGTGTGCGATGGCATTTATAGTTTATATAGAGAAGAAGTGCAACATGCATTTTTTTTAATTATTCATAAAAAATATATTAAATTAAATAAACATTGTTTTATAAATTTTTCAAAAAATTCAAAAATGGAAGAGGAGCGGCCGAAATCTGTCAATGCCAATCCAAACTTACATTCTATCTTTTCTAATTTTTCATTGCTTAGGATACAATCCGTGCAGCCTTGCAGCTTCATCATTTAGCCGAAATAGTAAATAGCTTTTTATAAAAATTACGGTCGAATTTCGACCTCTGGGCAACCACTAGTATATATAAAAATCTTACCTGCCTAGACAAGTATAAAAATAGTTTTACAGAATGATTACCACCAAAATAGTTCGGGTCGTGTTTTTCCTGTTGGAAAACATTGATTCCGGTTTTTAAGAAGCTTAGGTGAGACAATTATTACAGAGCTACGACACGTAGCGCAGAGTTCAAAGCTAGATTTATACTCCAATCTCGCACTTACAGTCGCCTTTCGATTCACAGGCAGATATATCTTACTGTTGGTCTAATTTGGAAGCTCTCAGCGTTTTACTACTACACATATATTCGTTATATATATATACAGCGTGTCCAAAAAACGAAAGATAATCCTTTAGCTGCGGATGGGTCACATCATGTCCTACCACATGCTGGAATTTCAGTTTAATGAAAGTCTCATGGTTTTCGAGATATCGTTCAATTTTCATTTTTTTTAGAAAAATCTTTCCTCGTTTAGTTTATTTTATGCCATTTCTACAAATGATAACTTTTTTAAGTCCCATTTTTTTTCAAATAATCATGGTTATTTGTTTCATCTAAAACAATATTCTTTTGGTCCCTAAAGTACTGCGAAAACCACATAAAAAAAATCTTATGCAAAGTTTTTATACAAACTAAATCAAACGGCTGACTTTGATAGCCTGTGGTGTAAAAAAAATGTACGAGGCAGACCGTGCCATTTACTTTAAAACATTGCTTAGTTAATGTTAATTTAAAAATGGTATTACTGTTTTACATTCCTTTTTAATTTTATTTTTAATGGTAATTTAAATGCACGAAGGTAGCAATTTCGGATTTTATTAAAATAAAAGTCAATTAAAAATAAGTTACATTACAAGTATTAAATCACGATTTGAACATGTGAACAATGAAATCGTAGAAAGGTTCGGTACCTGACATGCTTCCATGAAGTTTTGACCTTGAAATTGGCAAAGAAAATATTCTTTATTTTAACAGGTATTTTGGGGTTTTGGTGTATGGCTACAAGTAAAAGACAATTATTACAAATGAATTTTTTATTAAATTATTTACAGTAAATGCTCAAGATGGCTGCCATTTGCCCTTATGCATGCTCTACATCGTTTAATAAAGGTTCGGTGAGCATAACCCTCTTGCGTAATTTTTTCAGCGGCGGATTGTATCTTTGCCCGCAGCTGTGTGACTGATATCACCTCCGTCTCGTACACCAGGTCTTTCAGGGAACCCCAATAAAAAAAATCTAGTGGATTTAGGCCTGGCGACCTTGGTGGCCAAAAGATAGGGCCGAGACGCCCGATCCACCTTCATGGGTATCTGTTGTCTAAGTGGTCTCGGACCACTCGGGCGTAGTGTGCCGGGCAGCCGTCATTTTGAAACCACATGTGTTTCCTTGTAGAGAGCGGCACATCTTGTAAAAGTAATGGCAGTGATTTTAAAGAAAATTCAGGTAGGTTGCTCCAGTTAACGATGGTGGCAGTTCGTACGGGCCACTTTACCGTTTATGATCCCAGTCCACAAATTATTTTTGAACTGGGTTTGAGACCTATCTTCCCGTATAATGTGGGGATTCTCTAGTTCCCAGTAATGCAGATTATGCTTGTATAAGTAGCCATCTTTTCGGCACGTAGACTCGTCGCTCCACAAAATTTTGTCGAAATAAACCCAATCTTGGTTAATTTTACTAAGCATTGTGCGACAAAACTCTACTCTTCGCGGGTAGTCAGAAGGTTGTATTTTTTTTTGTCTCGGCCCTATCTTATGACCACCAAGGTCGCCAGATCTAAATCCACTGGATTTTTTTTTATTGGGGCTGCCTGAAAAACCTGGTGTACGAGACGGAGGTGATATCAGTCACACAGCTGCGGGCAAAGATATAATCCGCCGCCGAAAAAATTACGCAAGAGGGTTAGCAGCCATCTTGAGCATTTACTGTAAATAATTTAATAAAAAATTCATTTGTAATAATTGTCTTTTACTTGTAGCCATACACCAAAACCCCAAATACCTGTTAAAATAAAGAATATTTTCTTTGCCAATTTCAAGGTCAAAACTTCATGGAAGCATGTCAGGTACCGAACCTTTCTATGATTTCATTGTTCACATGTTCAAATCGTGATTTAATACTTGTAATGTAACTTATTTTTAATTGACTTTTATTTTAATAAAATCCGAAATTGCTACCTTCGTGCATTTAAATTACCATTAAAAATAAAATTAAAAAGGAATGTAAAACAGTAATACCATTTTTAAATTAACATTAACTAAGCAATGTTTTAAAGTAATTGGCACGGTCTGCCTCGTACATTTTTTTTTACACCACAGGCTATCAAAGTCAGCCGTTTGATTTAGTTTGTATAAAAACTTTGCATAAGATTTTTTTTATGTGGTTTTCGCAGTACTTTAGGGACCAAAAGAATTTGTTTTAGATGAAACAAATAACCATGAGTATTTGAAAAAAAAAATGGGACTTAAAAAAGTTATCATTTGTAGAAATGGCATGAAATAAACTAAACGAGGGAAGATTTTTCTAAAAAAATGAAAAATGAACGATATCTCGAAAACCGTGAGACTTTCATTAAACAAACGTTTTTTTAATTTTCTTAGTATCTATTTATTTTAACAACATTTACATACTATTTCACAATAACATAACTTACTATATTAAAGAAAAAATTAAATAAGATAACTAAAGACAAAATAAAACCTATAAATAAAAAATGTCCTCCAGCTGTGGGCTCATGGGAACGGTTCCAAGAATGCTGGCAACATTACCTCTTTGGATTGCCAAGCTAATACGTTGGCAGAGGTAGCTGCCAGCCTTCTTGTCACCGGAGGCTTCAATAAGGCGAGCACTCAACTCTTTAACAAGCTGCTTGGCCTCCGGCCCCCATGGACCCAATGTCTCCACCGCAAACGGAACAAATAAATAATTTGGACCCAGATTTGCGTATTTGTGCCGTTTGCGATTTTCAGCACTTACCGCAGCAGCCCCTACATGAAGAGAGGTGGCGCGTACATGTGAGGGAGCCACGGTGTCAGCACAGGTTGCATCCCACACCAACGGCCTGCCAAGCTTCCAGGGCCACAGGTATGGCGATGAAACCGAGTAATTTCGCTGACCTAATTACAGGCAAGCATAGTAATGTTTTTATGAAATATTGTGAAAAAATTGTTAATGTTGTAAGGTTAAGAAATAAGACATAGAAATAATAACATCACAAGTTTAATTAACAAGAATAGCACACATACCTGCGTGTATGTGCGCTTATTCAAATATAATTATATAGTAAGAAATTAATTTTAAGTCACCATAAAACAATGTTCATAGCAATAAGTAAAAGATAAGAAATAGTTATGTATAAAATAAGCTGCCCACACATATTAAAAATAAGATCTCCGATCATGTTGGAGGAAGTAGCATTAAAAAAAAAAAAAAAAAAAAAAAAAAAAAAAAAAAAAAAAAAAAAAAAAAAGGTTCCAGGGGCCAATGGTCATCCCGTCAGGTCTCTTGCCATGGCTGCGAGATATACCAGCTGGCTCTAAGACAGCCGGTATACCAACGGTGGCAAAAGCACTGCGGATGATGCTGTTTATAGTGGAGTGACGCAGCATACGCCCAGCACTGCGAGCACAAGATAGGCCGTGGTGGCCAAGCTCGTCAACAGCTTCTCCACATACGCAGCGGTGAGGGTGGACTACCCTGGCGCCTAGACGAAGACAGACCGCTAGAGTGAGAGACGGCCCGTCCAACAAGGTACCGACATTGGCAGATGGTAATGCCTGGAGCCAGTGGCCTGACTCTCTCTGGGAGACGGCAGTAAGACGAGCGAGTTCTGACATATCACTCGAAGTGGATAAAAGCCCCTCCAGAACTTGCTTGCACAGTGGCTCGTCCCATTGCCTCTGAGATTGTGGTAATAATGGTAAGTTAGAATTTGGACAGGCGGATAACCAGGCGTTACTCGCATCAGCTTTACACGACAACTCTACGGAACCCAAAGATGGGTTGATAATTTTCCTGTAGAGATTGTACGTGCTATGAGCAGAAGACAAAAACGCTGGCAGGGCCACACTGGATAAATTTCTTATTCCTAGGCCTCCGAAGCGTACAGGAAGCGAAGCCTGTAACCAAACGCGGTCGTTTAATGTACAATTTAAAATTTTAATAAGAGTTTCTCTTAACAAATTATCTAAACTGGATAACATTGCTGGAAAAAGCCAAAGTTGAGAGCAACGTAGAACATATGTAAATTTAGGCACAAAAAGACAAAAACGAATGATAAATAAGGCCATGTGATGATTAAACATTAAACTGAAATTCCAGTATGTGGTAGGACATGATGTGACCCTTCCGCAGCTAAAGGATTATCTTTCGTTTTTTGGACACGCTGTGTATATATATACAATATATCTAATACTGAGTTATTGGTTGAAACAAAATACGCGAGCGTCAATTGTCAATGTAATCGGTAATAGATGATTCCCCAAAAATACGAACTATCAAGTTCCACGAAATGATATAAACTGTAAATAGCAACTAGCAACAATTCTCAATAATTCAAATTCTTATAAGTTTTTTTGTCATTTTAATTCTCACAAATTAAAATTTACTTCTGAGTGTCCGATATTTCGGTACGCGCATATTTTCCCTACCAACAAATAACCATTTACGATTAAATTTGTAAATATTATTTATTGGATTAAGTAACTTCTAATTCTTTTTAGGAAGTACATATTTAACCTTTACAATAATATTAATTTACAACAATGTTAAAAATCATTTTGGTTTAGAAGTTGACACGTCAATAAAATCGTCCCATCGACATAGTCGTTGCATGAATTCAGACAATACGTATAAAAACGCTTTAATGTTATATCTTGTTCAGTTTTTCACTATCGGTATCTATTCAGAGGTGTCGAGTCGCAGGTACGTCTCGGACTTATCTCGCCGGTGAATAATGCCCGCAGGCTGTGATCGACGACTGGCAACGTTTCTCCCCGGATTCAGGGACAACGCGGATTTGGTTGTCCCGTATTGGAGGTGTTAAGCTAACGGGAAATTATAAATGTTGGCTTTGTGTTCTGATTATCAGTTTAGAGTCCATTTTTAATTTATTGTATTTGAACTAAACATAGGTTTTTACATCTGATAGGAACTTTGACTTGTAAATGCAATTGACTTTGTTAAGCTGCTGATGTAGAGTTTATCTGAAGATGTATAATAATGTGATAATTTTATTATGTTTGTTTCGAACTGTTAGTTTACTGACAAAAATAAAGAATGATCTCTGTTTTTCTCCCTCTTCTGGGCTATGAAGTTTATAGCGCGTAATGGTCGGGTGAGCCATACCAATTTTTTTTCTCCTTCGTTCTATCTTTTAATCTCACTAAAATTCTCCCATGTCTTTTTCAATTACAATTTTACAGAGATTTACCAAAACCACAAATTGCGACTATATCGACAATTTGGGTAGGCGTACCTACAAACGCTACGAGCGAAGGAAATTTGAATACCGGTACATTCGAAAGTAATTTTAGAATTCTGTTTTCGAATAGCTGCGGACCGATACGGAATCCGCGCATCGGAACGGCGCGTCGGCGACAATGCGATGCATTTCCAGGCGTTGGCGCGGAATTCTCTCTTTCCCGCTAACCGCAGTTCCAATACACTTGCGAGTACGTACCTGTAGGAATAGCGCGCATTGTAGTACGCTAATGGAGTTTGCTGACGCGAAGCTATCTCGCAGTGAGAGCTAATTCACAATATTTCTGAAGGCGATTGTTGTTGTCCAAAAGAGTGCTTGGTGTTACTTTGACAACGAATGTCTTTGAGTAAGAGGCACGCCAATGAAGTTTGGTATTCACAATATTTTTAATAAGATTATGGTTGACGTCCGAAGAGTACTTAGTGATACTCTGACTACCAATTGCACCGAGGTAAGGCTATATGTAGGTCGTTGTAGGACGGTGACTGCGATTACTGAGTCTGCAGAACAGCTGGGAGCTTGAGTGTTCAAAGAGTAATTAGTAATACTTTGACTACAAATTACACCAATGTAAGAATAAACTTAAACTAAGTCAGTCAGTAGTGTAGTACGGCGACCCTTATTACTGAGTCTGTGGATAGTAAACGGATAACGCAGCGTTACGGCAACACCTAATGCTGCGCCATCGCCTAGAAATGCATCGTGTTGTCGTCAACGCTGCAGAACGCTGTAGGAATCGCGCGCATTGGAGTACGCTAATAGAGTTTGCTGACGCGAAGCTATCTCGCAGTGAGAGCCAATTCACAATGTTTTTAAATGCGATGCGATGGTTGTTGTCCAAAAGAGTACTTTGACCACGGATTGTACCAAAGTACGATTATTTTTAGGTCATTATAGGACGCTGAATCTGATTACTAAGTCTGCGTAACAGCTGGGAGTTGGTGCAGGTAACGGGTAAGGGGGCGAGTAAGTACGCCAAAGAGTACTAGGTGATAATTTAACTACAAATTGCACTGAGGTAAGACTATATATATATATATATACTTTTATTGCTTTCCTTTAACTTTATCGTCGTTGGAACAGGTTGTTTTTGAGACTCAGCCACATACATAAATATATAATAAACATAACATACATTACATATATATATATAATAAATAATATATTACAATCCGCACTGGGCCCGCTAGGTGGTTTATGGCCCGTTCTCCCTATCCATCCATAGGGAAGGCTCGTGCCCCAGCAGTGGGGACATATAATGAGCTGTTGATGATAGTGAAGACTATATTTATGTCATTTTAGAACGGTGGCTGAGTCTAAAAAACAACCTTTTCCAACGACGATAAAGTTAAAGGAAAGCAATAAAAGTATGGCTTAAAACGTAACCTTTGTTATTTCAATAATTACCTACAATGTAGTGTAAGAATTTTGCTCAAGAATCTGCCTTGTTTGTTTGATGATAAACCACTTCCTTGTCCGACCATACATAGCAGCGATGCGGCTGACGTGCCTTTGACTTTGCAGCTGGATTCTCTTTTCTTTGTCGTACAATATCGGAAACGGCAGAGTGGCTCTTCTGTTGCACTGTTGGTACGTTGGACGGTTGTGAGGCTTCGTGAACGTAGGTACCTGGCCAATTTAGTTTCAATGGCTTTGTTGTGGGGTATCGGTACAATAATACGGTCAGCCAGAAATGTAGTTTATCGCCATAGATAAGATTTTCGGTTTCATGTAATCAAATGATAAGGTGTGACTCCCTGTGTGGTGCCGGGGATAAAGAATTGCACCACCCCATCTCTTCCTGTGGGTGTCGTAAAAGCCGACTAAGGGACCATTCCAGAGGATGGGCAGCAGCATCTCTCTGATGTTACCCTCAACCTACTGCGATCGCCAACCCGCCTGCCAAGCGTGGCGATTACGGCAAATACCCCTCATATCCTTGGGGGAGGCCTTTGTCCAGCAGTGGACGTCTTTGGCTGAGATGATGAAATGATAAGGTAGTTATTTGCTTGCAGTTTTTACTCTCTTTCTCTACTAGTACCATTGCGTGCTAACCGATCTATGGAAATTACAGGACGTAGAAGTATCAAAACTGAAGCTTTCCTAAGCTTCCCTAAGAGTACCACGCTCGCGTTACCGTTTTTTTGCTCCTGTCGGCAACGCGAGCGTGGTACTCTTGGATTGACCGCTTTCTAAAAGGGCAGGCAGTTTTTCGGCTGAGTTAAATAAAAAAACAATCTTTAAATCTCTAAATTATCACAAAGTTAAATCCTTAAAGATGCGTCGTGACTGCGTAGATTCTGTTTTACTATATAAAATTATTTATAATATTTTGGATGCCCCTTCACTTCTGCCATAATATCTTAATCAGAGTGCCCCGTGGACAAGAGCGTCGATGCCGTAGAAAAGATTTGTTTTATATCCCTAATTGTAAAACAGCCTACTGTAAAAACATGTTCCTAAAGCGTGCCTGCAAACTTTATAACGATAATGACAAGTTATCTGATGTAGATATATTTTGCTGTACTATAAATTCGATAAAAACGCCTTTTATTACTGATCTGTCTAACAGTAATTTCAAAAGGTTCAAATAGTTAAAATCGTAAATGTCATTGCTGAATAATTTGTGATCAGAGACCAGACTTACTCATTGTTACTACTTGTTTGTCCTTGTATTATTATTAGTAACACCTTTTTTTATATATTGTATTTATGTTTCCAATTCATTTCTAAGCTTTGAGTAACACTAACTTAGATAATATGCTCATATAATAGAATAGAATAGAATAGAATAGAATAGAAACAGTTCATAAAAATAAAGGAAACTATAGGTCTGTTTATTAACATTTTATGTAGAATAATGAAAACTGTATGACCGTTTGTTTTCTAATAAATAAATAAATAAATAAAAATAAATTTAAAAATAAAAGTGAATTAGCATGATTGTTAATCAGCATTACCGGTTTGAACTTAGGCACAGAAGGACCTGATAAATTTTATCATCCATTTTTATTATTATCATATAAACACAAGAAGAACGATACTGCATTTTTTTCCAAAGAAGGGCAAGTAGAAGAAAATACTGAAAACTCGTATAGAATATATTACTTTAGATACACTTTCATTTATTTATTTACTTCTGTGAATATAGATTTTGAATATTAACACTACACGATACCGAACACATGTCAGATATAATCAGTGTTACTCATAACTTAACACCTCGTTGGCCGGCTTCAATTCCCAGGTCAAGCAAAGTATCAATTGTAGCGATGACTTGATTTCAATGATGGCCCCTTTGCCCAGCAGTGGGACAGTATATAGCCTAATTACATGACTTTACTTTTTTTACTTATAACTTTACAATATATTTTATTCGAATTATAAAGTTAAAGCCTCGTCCAAGCATTTTCATTAGTGAGCCACCGTTGCAAAGCTTGGTATCTCTTTTTTTTTATTCTACAGGGGGTAGGCGGTTTCCATTTCACCTGATTGTTAGTGATGATAAGATCGAAAAGAGCGCAATATAACTTTCAAGAACACTATAACTATGAAATTAAATTAAATTATAAAAATTTAATATTTTTAAAAATATTAAGATCGGACGTTGATGACGTAGTTGTTGATTGAAATAGGCTTCTTTGGCTTACAAAGTAAGAGAAGATAGTATATAAGTATAAGTATAATTTATTTTATTTGCTTTTGATTGGGGTACATTAAAGTTCTTATTATAATAGGGCTCCTCCCATTCAGCCAACAATAATGGTGACATTCAAATTATAATTAAATTTAACAAAATAAAAAAGTAAATTTCACATAAAGTTATTAGCATAAAAAATAATAATAATAATGTAAAACTATGGATGCAAGTCATAATCCTCAGAATAATAATCATAATCAATCACAAACAATAAAAAAAAAATGTCAAATAGGCAATGTCAATGAAAAAGGCGCAAAAGTTTTAGGAACTTAAATAAAACTAAGACGTCAAACATCAAAAAACTAAAAATAATTCAAAAACATTAAAAAACTAAAAATAAATCAAAAACAAAATAAGTCATAGTGTTGATAAGTTTCGGCGGGTTTGACAGAGCCATGATAGCATCGGAACAAAGCACACGCACATTTCCTGGAGCCACTATTCTCTAGAACAGTTCGCTCCCAGAAGAGCTTTATTCTACAGATCATCAAACTATGGAATGAACTGCCATCTGTTGATCTGCGAGGTATCCCATTGACCTACGATATGATTTTTTTCAAATGAGGTATAAAGATTTAATTAAAAGATTTAATTTTTTAAATTAAATTTTGCTTATTTTTTATTAATTGTGTTTATCATCACTTTACATCAGGTGAGATCAAAACACTGTGCTTACCCGTAAAATGTAAAAAAAAGAAAAGAAAAAAAAGAGGTTTTTTTCAGGTCGGCAACACATTAGCATGATGATATTGTATGAACATCATCAACATCAGAGGTCTTGCTCTTGTGTTGTTATAAGCTGCTGCCCATGGTGGTGACCGCTCACCATCAGGAAGCCTGCTCATTTGCAGACTTCTAATTTAAAAAAAAGCATAGTTGGTAGTGCAATAACTCGGTTTGTCATGGGGTGAGGAATCAAACCCCGCCAGTAAACTTTTTTTATCAAATGGCGACTTTGGTAAAGCAGTGGTAGCAATCCTGACGGACTTAAAACAAAACCAACCAAGCCGAGTACCATAACGTCTATATAAAAAAAAATCCTACACTCACACCAATTATCAAGCCCAAGAGAATCTTCGTTATGAAACTCGTTAAATGGTTACTAGACAACGGATAAACATACTTAAATACATACTTATTATACATAGAAAACACCCAGACCCGAGACAATTTAGAAAAACAATAATTTCCAAATTGTCCTGACCGGGGATCGAACCCGGGACCTCAGAGATGGCGATACCATGAAAACCGGTGTACAAACCACTCGACCAAGGAGGTCGTCAAAATTTAAGGAATCGAACTTCAGGAATGGCGTGACAATTATACAACAGAAGCTATTAAACTTCTTCCCGATACAAGCTACAACGTGCACTAAAATTCCATACACAGAATGTTAATTGAAGCCTTCCCAAACTGCAGTGCTAGGCGCGCAGATACCAGCCTATCCCAATTTACCGGTGAGCGCACTAATAACATTAGACGGAGCCGGCAACTTAGTAAAATTAACATTTTCCGTTGAGATGGCAGACTAGGATGTAGGTTTTAGCTAGGTGGACTCAAAAAAAGCCCTACCACCCACCAAGCCGCGTACATGTAGGTACTTAAAGAATTGAATCCGGGACCTAAAGACCTAAGACTACTGTCGTCATTACCATAATGGGAATCGAGCTCAGGACCTCTACTCCAAGAATGGCGCGACAATTATATCACAGAGGCTATTAAATTTCCTTCCGATACAAGCTACAACGTGCACTAAAATTCCATACACAGAATGTTAATTAAAGCCTCCCCAAACTGCAGTACTAGGCGCGCAGATACCAGCCGATCCCAATTTACCGGCGAGCGCACTAATAACATTAGACGGAGCCGGCAACTTAGTAAAATTAACATTTTCCGTTGAGATGGCAGATTAAGATGTACGTTTTAGCTGGGTGGACTTAAAAAAGCCCTATCACCCACCAAGCCGCGTACATGTAGGTTGAATCCGGGACCTGAAGACCTAAGACTGTCGTCATTACCATAATGGGAATCGAGCTCAGGACCTCTACTCCAAGAATGGCGTGTCAATCATACCACAGAGGCTATTAAACATCTTCCCGATACAAGCTACAACGTGCACTAAAATTCCATACACAGAATGTTAATTAAAGCCTTCCCAAACTGCAGTGCTAGGCGCGCAGATACCAGCCGATCCCAATTTACCGGCGAGCGCACTTATAACATTAGACGGAGCCGGCAACTTAGTAAAATTAACATTTTCCGTTGAGATGGCAGATTAAGATGTACGTTTTAGCTGGGTGGACTTAAAAAAGCCCTATCACCCACAAAGCCGCGTAGATGTAGGTACATAAGAAATTGAATCCGGGACCTGAAGACCTAGGACTGTCGTCATTATCAGAATGGGAATCGAGCTCAGGACCTTTACTCCAAGAATGGCGTGACAATTATACCACAGAGGCTATTAAATTTCTTCCCGATACAAGCTACAACGTATACTAAAATTACGTACACAGAATGTTCACTGAAGCCTTCCCAAACTGCAGTGCTAAGGCGCGCAGATACCAGCCGATCCCAATTTACCGGCCAGCGCACTAATAACATTAGACGGAGCCGGCAACTTAGTAAAATTAACATTTTCCGCCGAAAGGGTAAAATTGATATCGTAATAATTTATGCCTCTGTAAGCGCTGTTCTGTTTTTATAGTTGCCTTAAGATGCCTCCTGACCCGAATAAAGATCGGATGGTTTTTTCATGGCTAAATTAAAAACTTTACGACATTCCTAGGAATCGCAATGTGAAACGTTGGGGGTAATCATTTACAAATAAAGTTTGCATGTAAATAGAGTACTGGCATTTTAGTATGTCGTGTCGTTTTCTGTAGTCTAATGCCTTGGATACACCACCGGGTTTGATTCCCTGTAGGTAAGGGATAATTTTATTGTAGAAGGCTTGTTCTAAATCCGACTAGTTACCGACATCTTATCTCAATCAGACGCCATAAGTTGTTATGGCGACATTGTCAAGTTTAATACCATTGTTGTGTTACGACAGTTAGAGATAAGATAGCTCGTCCCTCATTAGTTGAGAATTTAGGGTTAAGTGCGCTTCCATTTTCGACCGTATTGTTAATAACTATAAGGTGCGATAAAGGCGAAGCGCTTTCTTGTTTTGGGATATAAAGATGATGTACGGAAGGAAAAGGGGATCCTTTTCTAAATAATTTGCGTTTTGCCATAGTAAAAGTCGCTTCCATCGATGGGATGTTTCCATCCCCTGTCGGGATGCTACACCCTTTCCCGAACAACCCGCATAATCAAAGTGTACGATATTTTAGGTAATAGAATACCCACCGTGAAATTTGTGCGGTATTTCCCAGTTTGGTACAAATTACATGGCACAACCAATCGATAGCTTCCAGATATTGAGTAAATTCTGTGATAGCACGTTGTATTTGCATGTTTACGATAATGGCGTGGCGTACACAATGCTCGTGGTAACGCGTACACGTTCATACACCGCCATTCTTGTTATACCTAAGGTGTATGAAGTGTTATTAGACCAACATACGAAAGTTACGATACGATTGAACGAGATTTTATACGTTTTTCTTTGACTGTACTCTGCCATTGAAGAGCTCCATGGCGCAGTGGTTAACACGCCCGGTCTGCGATTGCTGAGGTTAAGCAACTTTCGCGAAGGCCGGTCATCGGATAGGTGACCAAAAATGTATCATCTCGAGCTCTTTCGAGCTTTGGAAGGCACGTAAAGCCGTTGGTCCCGGCTGCATTAGCAGTCGTTAACAACCACCAATCCGCACTGGGCTTGCGTAGTGGTTTATGGCCCGTTCTCTCTATCCATCCACAAGAAAGGCTCGTGCCCCA
This sequence comes from Eudonia lacustrata, assembly GCA_947562085.1. NCBI lineage: Eukaryota > Metazoa > Arthropoda > Insecta > Lepidoptera > Crambidae > Eudonia > Eudonia lacustrata. The sequence continues at coordinate 5,011,252 of OX387316.1, forward strand.
GCAGTGTGGACGTTGATGAGCTGATGATGATGATACTCAGGTAGCGCAATGGTAACTAGTGCTGTACCTATATATTTTTTCAGTAAATTTCTTGATTTGTAAATCACAGATATATATATATATATATATATATATATATATTATGCGGTTTTACATTGTTTAGGTAATTAGAACCTCTATGTTCTGCTTCAAAGCTAAAATAAAATATACAGTTATAAATTCAATAATTCTTATAAATAATAATTTATTTACTTTTATATGATTTATCAATGCAAGTAATAAATATTGATGAATGTCAATGTTATCTATGACTCATACTTAATTATATTCCCAGAAGGTATATGGGTTAGAGAACGTTATAATAAAATATACGCGATAAGTCTGCCATCTTGAAATTATACGTGAGTAGTCGAAATCTGTGCGTCCCTTCATTGTATAGTTTAAATAAACGCGACGTGACAGACGCTATGCTTCCATTATAGTAGCATTGTTGTGTTTTAGCTTTGAGAGATGAGATATTGAACAGTTCTTCATTATTGAAGTATTTTGGGCACCGGCTAAAGCTTCCACATTCGGCTTTGTCGTCACACACGGAATTGACATTTCTCCAATTCCCTCATTGGATATGCAATGTTATATTTAAACCTTTTAGCGTACATATTGGAGTACATATTATGTAGAGATTTCATGTTATTTGTATATCCTACTAATATTATAAACGCGAAAGTTTGTATGGATGTGTATGTGTATTTGTGATTGTATGGATGATAAGTATGGATGGATGTTTGTTACTCTTTCACGTAAAAACTACTGAATGGATTTGGATAAAATTCGGCATAGATAGTTTATAATCTGGATTAACACATAGGATACTTTTATCCCGATATTCCCACGGGAACGGGAACCACGCGGGTGAAACCGCGAGCGGCCGCTAGTTAAATAATAATTCCAGTTTTTTTAAACGATAAAGTTTGCCTGACTTTTATTAAAACCTTCTTTTACTTTATTTATGATTTAAAGACACAAAACCTCAGAACAATAACTAAAGTTGTTATTCTGAGCACAAAATATAGTACTAGGTGCTTTTTTATTGCAGAATGACATTACTCGCAAAAAAAAAGTGCTCAATGAATGGTAGACCAAAATGTGCATTTTTAAATGCAGAATAAAATATATTAACCACAGGTAAGTATAGTCGACAATGAAATTGCTTTACCACCTTAGAAGTGAATTTTGTTTGCATATAATAAAACAACAAGTTTATTTTTGGGTTACACGCATAATGACACATTTAGATAGCCAAACACATCGTGTCTATGCAAAATGACATACGCAAATTGACACATATTCTCATACGCGAAATGACACACGGGAACGACTACGCGAAATGACATACGCGAATTGACACATATTCTAATACGCGAAATGACACACGGGAACGACTACACGAAATGACATACGTGTTAAAAGACCAATTGACAGATACGTTGTCATCATTGACAATGAGCCTTAGCGAAAATTTATTGTAATGGAAGTTTTTGTCAAAAGTGTTAAAGCAATTTCATGGTCGACTATACATAATATTTCGTACTTTGGAAGGCACATAAAGCCGTCGTAAACAATCATGGTGTAACAAAACGTGGTGGTTTATCTCCCACTCTCCCTGTGACGTTTTCACGCATTAAGAAGGATCGTGCTCAGCAGTGGGGACAAATGGGCAAACGCTTGCTTGTTACAGAATTTTTTTGCCAAAAATTTATTCAATCTAAGCCAAGCTCCTTTAAAATACGAGGGGCTAGTTGGAACGAGGCCACGCCCACGCTCTAAACGCAGAACATTCCAGATCTTATGTAAGGAATGTACAAACTTCTGTAATAGCCTCGCTACGGCTGCAACATAACAGCCAGTCTGCAAATACCCCCAAATTGGATTGCAGCTTGTACGTGAATAAGTAATAACTGACTTATATAATTGGTGCAGATCGAAACCTCCTTTCGGTTCGGATATTCGGATATTTTGAATTAGTGATGCCGCGGTAGCTAAAATATCTTGTTGTGGTATATAGAAACAAATCAATACATGACGTGTATTTATTTAAATATCGAATGTGCGTGCTGCTCTCCGGAGTCACCGCGTCACGTCACAAATATTCCATCGCGCACAAAGAAATTTAGTGACTCGTTTCTTTGTCGCAACTCCAAAAGATGGAATAGTGAAGAGGCACCTGTGAGTGTCGGCAGAGTGACGGACACTGATGCTGCGTTGTTTTCACGTCTGTCCAGTTGTCTTCGCTTCTGGACTCCATTTCCACTTAACATGGTGGAATGGAGTAATTTGCCGTGCTTAATTATAATTAAAAAAATAAACCATGTACCAGGAGTGACTGCATTAACCACGTTGTAGGTGTCTTTAAAGGGTGTTTTAACCTTCATCTGCTTTATAAAATACAGTGAAAAAAATTAAACGCCTACCCGACCCAGCCAGGAATCGAACCTGGGTCTTTCGCAATCCGGGCGGCTGCACTGACCGCTATATGCTACCGGAAAGGCTGACGTAAGCGCTGAATTTTGTCACTGCTTTTGTAATTTTTGAGTGGTAATAATGGCACAGCGCGTCATCTATCCAACGGCCATTGCAACCGATGGCTATGCAGATTCATCTTTGCAGATGAAATACCACAAATTTGATAACACAACGCTATAGTAAATTTTTACTTTTTTATTTTGAAATGCTAATTGCTGCACTGCAGCTAAATTTTATATTTACAAAATTTATAAAATACAGTGAATAAAATTAAACGCCTACTCGACCCAGCCAGGGATCGAACCTGGGTCTTCCGCAATCCGAGTGGATTATAAATATTTAATTTAACTTCAGTGCAGCAATTAGCACTTAAAAATAAAAAGTAAAAATACATCTTCTTTGTTAGGTTGATTGGATGAGATTCTTATCATTAAAAAGCTGAATTTTTGTACTATGTCTTTGTTTTACTTTATTTTTGTAAATACTTGTGTGCAATAAAAGTATCTGCATAATTATTGTGGCGTGTTGTTTTTTGAAGCAGGTACCGGCAAGCAAGCATCCACTTTTTTTTAATTTTTTTTTATTGGTTATAGGCAGGCATTTGACTACACCTCACCTGAACAGAAGTCAAAGTTGTAAGTTGCAATGGTAGTAATTTGTACCTCAAACCGGAACCAGAACTCAGTTCTGCAACACAATGTTGCTTTGCTACAGGAATATGTATGAAAGGGAAAGACCTATCCACACAGTTACCGTGCGGGAAATGCTACCTGCTTAGTTCGACGGTCTTAGTCAGAGGTCCCGGCTTCGAGTCCTAGCTAAAAAGGACAGCTTTACATATAGTCGACCATGAAATTGCTTTATCACTTTTGACAAAAACTTCCATTACAATAAAAGTTCGCTAAGGCTCATTGTCAATTATGACAACGTATCTGTCACTTGGTCTTTTAGAAAGAAAGAAGAAAGAAAGAAAAACATTTATTGACACACACACACATGCACACAAAATACAATACAGTCAAAACAAAGCTAGAACTAATAAGAATAGAAGGAAAACAAAAAAAACAATCAAAAGAAAAAATAAACAAAAACCAGTGTGTAAGGCCAACAAGGACCCTGTCTCAGCATAATACCCCCATGACACTGGAAGATGGGCCGAGTACCGTAGGAGCGCTGTTGTTTAAACAAAATAGAACTTGTTGTTTTATTAAATGCAAACAAAAATCACTTCTAAGGTGGTAAAGCAATTTCATTGTCGACTAATACTGATTTTAATTCATTTGATTCATGTTTGCTCTAAGTCAGCCGGGCTAAATATCACCATCTTGTCTAAGTTTGTCGCGTACAACAGTGAAAGCGTCATTGTTGTGTTCAGACGTTGTTAGAGATAAAAAATTAGCCCGTTCCTCAGTGGCTGTTTCATCTACGGCCTCATCGACACTTACCATCCGATGAAGACCAAGCTCTCTTCCATCGTTGTGCAAAGAAAATGTTTTTTATGTATCGTTTGCTTTGCTTATCGCACTTTTACTGTAACATTCGAATCCTTTTAATCCTTAAATAAGCAGATAACTCCATAAAACATTGTTACGAGCACTTTGTGCTAAAGCGTGGAAATCGTAAACGGTTTTAAAATGCGACCGGCAAACAACCGCAAACAATTTTACTGAACTTCTTGAGCGTTACAGTTAGCATTTAGTACACTACGGCTTCGACTTGCTAACCCAGTAGATGTTTCTAATTAAAACAACCAATGAATATCGAAATGTTTAACGCAATGTGCAATCGTTTTCAATTAAATTTGAAGAACACCACAATGTCCATTCAGCGTGTGCGAATGACAGTATTTAATTATTAATTTCCTATTTGTTGTGTTCAAAATAAGATGAATCAAATTTGTAAGGGTGTACTTGAGTTCATTTAACCTTTACCAGCATTTAAACAGTACTTTGACCCAGGGTTACTTTTGAATCCATTTTTACATTGACAATAGCTTTTGATATTTTGATTCTTTTACACGGCATGATCTCGGAGCTAATTGCTGCTACTTAATAATATCGACTTTCTGTTAATGATACCGTTGATTTTATTGTAACCCCGTTTTACAGTAACCTGAATGTTGTTCAGACTTTATAAATACACTGTTAAGAAGACGGAACGACTGACTAATTCAACAACGCAAAGATGAAACTATAAATAAGAACTGTTGGTGCCTTTTTATTTCCTTTTTCTCAATTTTAAAGGACTTGGCTGTACCTAAGAAGTCTAAAAAATATGTTTGAGCCGTGAATGAAGACACCCGCTAAGAGAGAGTTTTCTCAGTTCCCTTCGGGATAGTGGGATTCGGGTATTCGCATTTTTTTTTCAAACTTTGCTGTTGGCCTTAAACGGTCTATTCAAGTAGCTGTTTGGTCGCATGCATTATACTCTTTTTTTATTTTATATTAAAAGCAGGCAGACGAGCAGGCGGATCATTTGATGGAAAGTAATCACCGCCGCCCATCGACACCCCCGCAAAACCAAAGTAATCACAGATGCGTTGCCGGCCTTGAGGAAGGAGTTGCATCTTGAGGAGGGAGTAGGAATTGGGAGGCCCTGTCCTCAGCTTGAAGCATCCAGCATCTGCCTGCAGTCTTTCGCAGGTCATCATACTGACCCACTGCTGGGCAAATACTTCCATCATTAAAATTATGAAGAAGAAGAAATTAATTGATGGGCAATTGCTTAATTAACACGCTTGCCAAATGCGGGTTGGTGATCACAAACCCGGGCTGTGCAGCAAAAAACGCCGCGGCGTATCCCGATATGTATCGATCATCATCATATTATGTTAAAAATACATAAAAATGTTACATCTCGACATTAAATCCTGGTTAATTGCATACCTACACCGCTTTTCGACAACTTTTGTTTAGATATGACTAACTTAGACACTTGTGTTCTAAGGTCGGACCTAGCACCTGCGCTCTGAACTTTATTAATTTAGTACCTACATGCAGGACCATGGAGTTGGTGAACTAATGATTTAACTTTCTTTGGAAGTAGAACGTTGCGTTTGGTGTAGGTAGGTACTTGATATTTCGTTTTATTTTCATATTTTCATTATTTCTAGGTATCTTCTTTTTAAGTTAATTAAATAAATGTTTATATAATTTTTAACGCAAATTTTGTTGCGAATAAATTACAAAAACACAAATGTTGAAAAAAAAAATTAATTAATTTGCGTTAAAAATTATATAAACATTTATAAATAGCTTGCCTACTTCTTAACTGATATTTAGTATTTGTAAAAATATTATGATCGGATGTTAATGACGGTAGTTGTTAACATTGAATGGGCGCCTTTGGCTTTCAAAGTAAAAAGTAAATAGTGTTGAATAATTTCGGCGGGCTGGTTAGAACCACGATAGCTCAATTGGAAGAGCACCTGACCCGGTATGTCAGAAGGGTGCAGGTTCAAACCCTGATCGTGGAAATTTTTTCAACATTTGTGTTAATTAAATAAGCTTGACTATTTATTTAATTTTAAAATTTTCATGTAAGTGTTTAATATTGTTCGCCTGTAATGTAAAGAATCCTTCTTTGGTAGGAAAGGCATTTTCTATGAATTAAACACTGTAAAATAACGGCAGCACCGATAATCTCTTGCTGAAGTCTCTTATCATACAAACCGATTGTGAAAGTAAAGTTTTATGTAAAGCGTTTTCTCTGTTTGATTTTTAATTATGAAAACCTTTTTTAAACACTCTTCGCTTTACACTTAAAACTAAATTGATACAACGTTATCTTTCATTCATATTATAAATATAAAATAGCGCTTGCAAAATGTTGAACAGCTCAGAGATAACCAGATGGCAGCCTGCGAATCCATAGGATACATTAGAAAACATCACCCAGATAAGCTTTTCCGTTCCTTTGAAGGCAGTTGCGTATCGTGACTTCAGGGCACATTGTCCTTTGATCCTTTCACTGTGACAATGGCTGTATAGTGGTGGTACAATAAAAGAGAACATTCGAAATGTTTTAAAATGTTGCTTTTAAGTTTAAACATTGTTGAGGCATTTTCAAATAATATGTAGTGTTGAATGGACACTCCATTTTAATATATGACGTATGTCAAGTGACATATAATGACGACCTCCTAGGTCGAGTGGTTTGTACATCGGTTTTCATGGTGTCGCCTTCTCTGAGGTCCCGGTTTCGATCCCCGGTCGGGTCAATTTAGAAATTATAGTTTTTCTAAATTGTCTCGGGTCTGCGTGTTTTCTATGTATAAGAAGTATGTATACCGCCTTTTAACCGCCAACAACTTCTATAGAAGTTCGAGATTTTCGTGCCGTCCACGCCAGCACTTCTATAGAAGTTCTTCTTTGTACCTACTTAATTAAAATACATTTATACGTTGGCGTACAGCGGGACATTGCGTGCAGAATAGTTGGGCGGTGAAAAGGTTAAGTATTTTAAGTATGTTTATCTACACTAATGTTGTAACATTCTACTTATGTTTCCAATACTTGACTTATAATTACTACTGTTATAGCGCAGACAACAAAACACTCAATTTAAGCAATTTCACATGATGGTATAATATCCACATCGATATCGTAAAATCTCATTATAACATCAATAAAACGCGACCAATTAACCTGGCGAGCCTTATGTCAAAATCCTCATACAAGTTGTATAAAATTTTGATATTAGGCTGGCTTTTGAAAACAGTTGGGTTATACGTGAAAACTTCGTGGAAACTACTAAACTTACATACACAAAACTCTTTGGTAAGATCTTGTGCCAATTAAATAAAAAAAGAACAGCGCGCGCTCGCTCCTGATTGGCCCTGCGCGCGCAGCTGCGCTCTCATTGGTTAGATTTTAATGGCGGCAAGTTCACTGTGACAATACACGTACGCGTGAATTTAATGTTTCGCAATGTGTTTTGTTTTTAAAATACAAATTAAAAGTTAAAAATGGACAGCGACGATGATATTTGTACGCCTCCGGATATTCTAGAATTGGCAACAAAAGTAACTCACAATCTTTTGCCAGAAAAATCTAGAAAATTATATGAAAAAGAATATAATAACTTTTTGGCATGGAAGATCGAAAAGAAAACTACATCATTTTCTGAAAATGTCATTCTTGTGTATCTCAAAGACCTCTCCGACAAATTCAAGCCATCTTCTATGTGGGCTAAATATTCTATGCTCAAGTCCACACTGAGTATCTACAACAATATTGATATCACGAAGTATTCAAAAGTCATAGCGTTCCTGAAACGCAGTTCAGAAGGACACAAGGAAAAAAAGTCCTTGACGTTTACATCAGGTCAAATAAAGATGTTCCTGAAAGATTCACCAGATATTTTGTATCTTTTTGAAAAGGTAAGTGTATTTTAGTTCTGTTATTTAATCTACCTAGTACTTACGTACTACACACGCAAGTTATCTAGACACTCCGTTTAAGCGCTTTGTGTATAAATTAAGTAGTAGGTACCTACACTTTACTACTTCATAAATCATAGTTTTTGCCTTGGCTATGTACCTCAAGCTTATTATATCGTTTATTGTTACAGGTTGCACTAATCTTCGGCATAATGGGGGCATGCCGAAGGCAAGAGCTATACAACATCCAGTTCGATGAAGTCTCTAACATAGACGACAGTACAATCATGGTGAAAGTTTCGAAAACAAAAACGAAAATAGATCGTTCTTTCGTTGTGACGGGCAACTGCTATGCCGTATGTAAAAAATACATGGAACTTCGATCCACCCCCTGTCGAAACCCTGCCTTTTTCTTGAGCTATAGATCGGGGAAGTGCGTCGATCAAAGAACTGGTATTAATAAATTTGGTGCTCTGGGTAAAACTATCGCAAGTTTTTTGAATCTGCCTAACCCAGCGTTGTACACGGGGCATTGCTTCCGGCGCACCTCGGCGACCCTTCTCATAGATAGCGGTGGTGATTTGACCGCACTGAAACGACACGGGGGGTGGAAGTCTTCTACTGTGGCTGAAAGCTACATTGATGAGTCTTTAATGAATAAAATTCAAGTCTCAAATACGATCTTGAACAGTATAGAAAACAAGACGAATGAAGTAATTATAAATATTCCAACTCCGTCTACGAGCTCTACTGCTTGCCCCGCGACCGCTACAGCTGCTGGATCAATAATTAACATTAACTTTCAAAATTGTACCATCCAAAATTTGAACAATTATTATAAATAAACTATTGTCAGCTTTTACTCTTGTTGTTTGACTAATTGCATTAGTGAAGATAAAGTAGTGTATGCAACTGCATATAACACGGGTATTAAAACACTCGTTACTATTATGAAACTCGCTGCGCTCGTTTCATAAACTCACACTCGTGTTTTAATACCCTTCATTATATGACAGTTGCATAAACTACTATTATCCGTTGTCTAGTAACCGTTTTAACGAGTTTCATAACGAAGCTTCTCTTGGGCTTGATAATTGGTGTGAGTGTAGGAAAGTTTATTTATTTATTTATTTAAGATTATTTATTATATATAATCACTCTGTGCCTGTTATCACTCTGTGCCTGATATTAGCATTTTTAAAGCCTGTAAACTTATATTTTGTGAATTTAGATTTATAATCTTGTTGAATTTGTTTCACTTTGAACTTGTCACGATTTGTTTTGCTACGTACTTGATAACTTTAGTTTCAGTTGCTTGTTAACTAACCTTCTATTAATTTCGTTAATACTTGTTAAATTATTTCACTTTGTACAAGTTAATAAGTATATTAGTTGGTTCACTCTGTGCCTGTTATTAGCATTTTTAATGCCTGTAAACTTATATTTTGTGAATTTAGATTTATAATCTTGTTGAATTTGTTTCACTTTGAACTTGTCACGATTTGTTTTGCTACGTACTTGATAACTTTAGTTTCAGTTGCTTGTTAACTAACCTTCTATTAATTTCGTTAATACTTGTTAAATTATTTCACTTTGTACAAGTTAATAAGTATATTAGTTGGTTCACTCTGTGCCTGTTATTAGCATTTTTAATGCCTGTAAACTTATATTTTGTGAATTTAGATTTATAATCTTGTTGAACTTGTTTCACTCTGAACTTAGTTAATTGGATTCTGGTTGCATAATAATACATGTCGTGGCAGCTTATAAATAAGACAACACTATAGCTTGTACTTTTGAAATGTATCAATGCATTGTTTTGGTGTATGTTCTTGCTAGCTGTCCTTAAATAAATAAATACATAAATAAATAAAGAGTAGGTATTGTATTGATGATCAATGTTACATGCTTAATTGTGACGACTTTCGGAAATCTATATAAGGTCACATTTTATCAACTGCAAATAAATATTTTGAGGATAAATTCAACAACATAATATATAAACTATTTTTATGAAATGAATTTTTATACGCTAGTTTTCAAGAGATACGCTAAAAGACATTTCGATTAAAAAGTAAAATAAAGCACTTTCGATAGTTTCAATTCAAAGCAGCCGAAACAGAGAGGCCGCAATGCCTTCACCGCTTACACGTGCCAGTAGTTTCATTCAAAGGAGCCGCGACAGAGAGGACGCTCTTAAAAATATTAAAATTTTTGTGTCAGGAAAAGTTAAAAAAAAAACTAGCCTGAATTTTTTTTAAATGCTAGGGCCTTATTTCTCTGATATAATAAGATGTTTCGTCAAAATATTTGCAGTTGATAAAATGTGATCTCATGTAATCACTCTCACAATAAAATTGATCTTTCATTAATCAAATGTTTATTTATCAAAGATTTTTTTTGTTTTTGATGTGTAACATCTTTTCGCTCGCCTTCTATATATACAATTTGTGAAAGTGATTTCGTGAAATGTGACGGAAGTTGGACGTAACAGTGTGACAGGAAGTCGGGAAAGAGCGCAAGCGCGCGCCTTTTTGTAAATTTCAAATCGATATTATGAACAAGACATATTTTTATTTTAAGAGACATATTGTATAATTTGTCAAATGTCTTCTAATGAGTATTAACTGAGATTTGTAAAAAAATATACGTAATTGTTAATTCTATATTCTATTTTCTAATAATATTGATTTCAACCATTTTGTGTTAATAAATAGACTTTTAAACTATATTAATAAATGTTTACTGTTGATATTAAGTCTCAATAAAGTGCAGATCATTAATAAAAAATCGAAGTAAGTAATAATAAATAATTATTCTCATAAAATATTTTAGTATATAGCTTTTTAAATTTTTAGGTTAATTTCTGTCAATGGAAAAGTTTCCGTATTTTTTTTATCATATTAGAAAATCGTACTAAGCATTGTGTTTTTTTTTCAGAATATAATGTTAAAATTGCTTATTGGTGAGATGTCAAATGTTACACATCATAATATTATGATCATAATCATAGTTCACAATAATAACTTGAGCCTCTAAGGCACAATTGTGAACGATTTCAGAGCAGAATCAAAGCCTAGTTTGAGTACAGTGAACAATATCTATGGTTTGAATTTCAGCAAAGTTGAAGATAATTTTCCAGGCATGTAAAAAGTTTTCTGTTGCGGCGCACAGACAAAGCCGAGACGGAAGCTAGTGCGTCCGACAAAGGTAAAACTTGTAGGTACAGTGTACAGGCTAAAAATAGATACGATCCGAGCACTTGGCGAGACATAGTAAAATTCAACTCGTTTTTGACGTATCTGCAACTCGAGATTTAATATTGGAAATCCTTTCTACCGAAATCTTTTACTCGAATAGGTATTGGAGTGTCAAAGTCACGTTAAGGAATAGGTGACATAGTCGAGTGTACTATGTCACCTATGTCTTAACGTGATGAAATCTTTCAACTGGAGTTATTAAAAGCTTTCACGCCAATAACGTAATTCCAAATTGCAATGTAGGTATAAAGTTTAGCACCGTTCATTGCAAAACACCTTTGCATGGACACCCATGTTCATACTATTTTGTTAGCATTGTTATGTTTTGTTAAACTACGAGACTACGCAAAAATAAATTTGAAAATTGAGAGTACTAATAACCGTATAAACGGTAAGTTTTGGTAACATATTTCCATAGATGTGTATCAACACGTCAGTAGATATTTAACAAAATTATCAAATTATATCTCCATAGTGACATGCAATAAAAGAATTGAATTAGATGGGCGGTGATTTACGTATATAAATAACCAGAGATTTGCCCTACCTATTGGTTAAATTATTATTTTTTAACAACAAATAAAATCATCATCATCATCATTATCAGCCTATACTAGTCCACTGCTGGACATAGGCCTCTCCAAGTGCACGCCACCGAGCACGATCCGCGGCTACACTCATCCAGCTCTTGCCAGCCACCTTGCGAAGATCGTCGCTCCACCTAGTCTGAGGGTGTCCTACAATACGTTTGCCGATACGCGGTCTCCACTCGAGAACTCGTTTACCCCAACGGTTGTTGGTTCTGCGGCTAATATGAGCGGCCCACTGCCACTTCAGCTTGCTGATCCGATGGGCTATGTCGATTACTTTCGTTCTCTGTCGGATCACCTCATTCTGAAGTCGTTCATTCAGGATCGACTTCCCACAGCTCCCTTTCCCTCGCTGAACGACTTTAAATTTGTGAACCAGCCCAACCGTGAGTGTCCACGTTTCAGCTCCGTATGTCATGACCGGTAGGACGCACAGATTGAAGACTTTCATCTTTAGATTTTGTGGAATAGGCGACGTAAAGACCCGACGTAATTTCCCATAAGCTGCCCAGCCTAGCTGTATCCTTCTGTTAGCCTCTTTCTCGAAGTTGTTTCTAACTCAATTGCATAATCTGCCCAAGGTAGACATATTCCTTAACAACTTCGAGAGCACCGCTTTGTACTGCAATCGGTCCCGGAATGGCATGTTCGTTGAACATAACCTTGGTTTGTCCAAGTTCATCCGGAGACCGATACGTTGAGAAGTATTAGCTAGGCCGATAAGCATGAACCGTAAATCCTGCAACGTTTCGGCCACGATGACGATTGATGTCGTCCGCGAAACGCAAGTGTGAGATGTGTTCGCCGTTGATGTTAATGCCACGTCCTTTCCAGTCCAGCGTTTTAAACACATCCTCCAATGCATTTGTGAACAATTTGGGGGATATCACATCCCCTTGTCTCACACCTCGATGCAAGGGGATATGCTTAGTCTGCTGGTTCTGTAATTGGACGGCCATGGTGGCAGCATTGTACAGACTCCTCAACACTTGGATATATTAGAAATAGAAATAGAAATAGAAAAAATCTTTATTTGGTAATTGGTAATCGACTTGGCATCGTTGCAGGGATTCTAGAACAGCCCAGGGTTCGATAGAGTCGAATGCCTTCTCATAGTCCATAAATGCTAAGCACAGGGGCCGATTATACTCTTCGGTCTTCTGTATAATCTGCCGCACTGTAAGGATGTGGTCTATGGTTCCGTATCCTCCTCGAAACCCGGCCAGCTCTGGCGGTTGAAATTCGTCGAGTCGGCGCGCAAGGCGGTTTGTGTTGATTCTTGAAAACAGCTTATAGACGTGGCTTAGGAGCGAATTGGGTCGGTAGTTGTTCAATAGGTCTTGTCTTCTTTTCTGAAAAACAGTACGATGACACTCCTGCTCCACGCCTCCGAAGTTCTTCCATCAAAAAGAACGGCGTTATAGATGTTTTGGAGGTCTTTTAATACAGTCAGTCAGTTGTTTTTGGGGGCCTTCCGTAACCCGGGGATTCTTTGCACCCCTTGCCCTGCCGTTACCGTGACCGCCACCGTGATCAAGAATAGCAGGGCGGCCGGGAACTGGGGGCCGTAGTCTGTTTCGTGTCGACATTTGGAGGGTTTGCCCATAATTGTCACGCTGAGCATGCGGGTTGGCAATCGCAGTGCGTAGCTAATCACACTAGTGTTGCTGCTGCCCGACACCGGTCTGTGCACTTTGTTAGCTATTCGGGCTGTGATGGGTATCCCGCCATCGGTTGGTCGCCAGAGCCTCGTCTGTTGGTCAGCAGGGTACACCACGCGCAGGAGAGGTTGGGACCCCTTACACCCACAAATAAAATAAATCTAAGCTATTCGAGGAACTAATAGCATATACCTAGCTTTCCTTGTCGTTCTTACTAAAAACATTATTTAATCTAACACATGTAATCGAAACAAAATTAATAATAAATCAGGGATTTAATCATTGGCAACAGCGGCTGCGTAGCCAAAGTACAACATGAGAACGAATTTAATCAAAATGATGAAAACGCCGGACTCTGGGGAGCTGAGCTTGAGCCGCAACGAACTTAATGAGGAACTGAGGGTCAGATTAAATTCGCGCACTTGTTCAGAATCGGTGCCCGCGCCGCGCCGCCGCCGTCCTCGTCAACGGCCCGCGTCATGTCGATGCTAATGATGTCAATTTACGGACCACTAATTCGATCTGCGAAATATAGGTACAAAGCGTCCTTCTCGGCTGTAATAGTTTGAAAGAACCACAATAAAAAAATATTTATTTGGATAAAATTCATTTGTTGTTATTTTAATAAACAAAGCTTATACACAAGGAGGGGGGGGGGGGGGGGGGGGCATAAAAAGTTCTACTAAAACTACCACACACTGTTCGTTACACAATATTATGTTTGGAACACGTTTCTAACCTGTTATTGCCTTTTGTTTTGCAGACAATGTATCTAATTGGTAGAGCAAACATCAAAACCAAAGAACATGACTATACTATCAGCTATTAAAACCAAAAAACTTCCAGTTCTGCTAAAAAACGAGTTAACAAAAAAATCTCTCGTTTGAAACAGTCAACGCCTTAACCATTTACCAATAAGCTAATTGGATCGCTTCAATAACCTTCCCCGCTCCCACGGGACTCTAGGCCGCAATAACGTCGCAACTGGACTCAAAAGAAAAAGAAACAAAGCCCAGTTTCATCAAATTGGATCTCACGTAGTTCACTCGACAAAAGTTGAGGTAATCGTCCGCGCACTGGTGCATTTTCTGTTGTATTTGGAACATAATTTGGACGTGTGTGCTTTAAACGGCAAACGTTTTCTAAAGATTCAACTTATTTGAAACTCAATTAGGTAAGTCTTTCGTCGCTTATAGATAATTTGCCGAAAGAACTTAGCTGGCATGTTTTTTTTTGGAGAGAGCTTGCTGATTGCTTCAAACGGCATTTTCAGCTTCACCGGGCTTGTTTAAGGGCGGCGAGAAATTTAAAGGCGAAAAAAGGGTTCCTCAAGCCGTGTAAAACGAATCAACTTCGGAGGTTTTCTAGAGCAGCGTGTCCACGTGCCCTACTACTCGTAGATTCTCCGAAGGGTTCGGATCGGTTCGGGGAGCTGACATGCAGTTCAAATAAAATGTTTCTGTTTTGTACGAGTATGTAAACGTATACGTAACGTGTTTATGGATTTATATAAAATATTTATGTAATTCTGTGTTATTGTTTAATATACTATCTCTATAATAAGTACATCATCATCATCATCATCATCATCTCAGCCAAAAGACGTCAACTGCTGGACAAAGGCCTCCCCCAAGGATCTCCACAACGACCGGTTTTGTGCTGCTCGCATCCAGCGGCTTCCCGCGACCTTCACCAGATCGTCGGTCCACCTTGTTGGAGGCCTGCCCACACTGCGCTTTCCGGTACGCGGTCGCCACTCCAGGACTATCCCGCCCCAGCGGCCATCAGTCCTGCGAGCAATGTGCCCTGCCCACTGCCACTTAAGCTTTGCAACTCTTCGGGCTATGTCGGTTACCTTAGTTCTTCTGCGGATCTCCTCATTTCTAATTCGATCACGCAGAGAAACCCCGAGCATAGCCCTCTCCATTGCTCTTTGAGTGACCTTGAGCTTTTTTATGAGGCTCATAGTGAGCGACCACGTCTCAGTCCCGTATGTCATCACTGGCAACACACACTGGTCAAAGACTTTCGTCTTGAGACACTGCGGTATATTGGACGTAAAGATCAAAATCTTTTGGTCAGTCCGCAATGTGCGCGTGTTATATGTTGCCAGGGCCAGAGTTCGTCGTTGGCGGTAGCCAGATCTCTGCCGGAGATTCTTAGCACCCCCTGCCCCGTCGCTGCCTTGGCCGCTACCGTAGCAAGGGCGAGCGGGGCCGCCGGGGACTAGGGGCCGGTGTTTCGTGGTGTGCATTTATGAGGGGATTTTCCATAATCGCCACGCTTGGCAGGCGGGTTGGCGATCGCAGTAGCTGAGAGTTAACCTCAGAGAGATGCTGCTGCCCATCCTCTGGAATGGTCCCTTAGTCGGCTTTTACGACACCCACGGGAAGAATTGGGGTGGTGCTATTCTTTATCCCCGGCACCACACAGGGCAACATGCACACTCACAACACTTAAATCACACACATAGGCCCTGTTATACCAGCGTCGTTGTGGTGGTGTTTGTTTTCAACATCGCAACGGCACAAGCTAAGACAGTTGTTTTGTTATTATTGTTATCATGTTTTCACGTTTTATTGTATATCCTTCTGTAATGTTTGTGTGATCGTCAATAAATATTTTCTTATTCTTATGATGTTGAGCCGGTAAACGAGTAATTAGCATACAGCCTGTCTGTTGAAGCGGCCATCGCAGCATGGACGCTTGCAACACCAAAATATGCTGCAATGGTTATGCTAGTGTTGCCGTCTCTGAAGCTTCAGATCTTATGCTTCCATACATACATTGGATCCAGTAGCCTTTTTTTTTTAGATTAACATTTTGTAATTATATACGAAGAAACGAAAGCTGATTTCATTAAATTGGATCTCACGTAGTTCACCCGACAAAAGTTGAGGTAATCGTTAGTGCACTGGTGCATTCTCCGTTGTATTTGGGACTTAATTTTTTTTTTTTCTTAATTTTTATTTTTATTTCTATTTCTACGCTAGTTTATTCGTAAAAGTTGTTTCAAGTCAATGTGTAGTGTTCGCATAAACTTTAAAAAACAATATTATAATAGTAACACAATCAGAAAACGACGAGTTAAAATTAAAACGAATTGTGCACTCCGCGAACTTTGTGATTGTTGTTGCCCGCTTGACATTCGGGGCAGGTTCACCAATTTCCACTGACACACCAAACATGATGAACTCTGGGCACAATGCAACATGAAATAACGATTGTTTTTCTTGTGCAGGGAGTTAATGCGATTATTATTAACCGCCTATGTAACATTGTTATTTTACTGTTTGCTCTATCATTAATTCACCGTTCATTTCGTACAACTTTGTAAAACTTTAAAAGTGAATTCAATTTTAATCTAAAGTTTAAGAACTAATTTAAAAAGAACTACAGATATAAACTCTTTGTTTATTAGACTCTGTCCAACAAGTATGTAGGTAAGTACTAACTTTAAATTCTGAAACATGAGCAGAAAAAACTTTACATTTTGGTAACTAAGTTTTAAAGTTTCTAAGTTGGTCTGTGCTTCTCATCATCGTCATCATCATTGGCTTATAAACGCCACTGCTGGGCTCAGGTTTTCTTATATGAACAGCACGTTAGGCCATAACCCTAGACACTCTCCTCTAAACAGCAAACGACTGATTTCCTAAGATAAAAATATGCATTGGTTACCCTTCCTCTGGCACAGGTAATGAAAAATGGCTTAGCCTGTAATTTAAGCGCACTAGCGGCCACGCCAACAAGCTTTAAGTAACGCAAATCCAATTATAATGAAATAAAATGGTACAAACCAGAACTTGTATTTTAAGTTTTGCGGGTAAGCTAGCTTACAATGTAGCGTTGTTGCGTTATACAGTTAGAAATAAAGCAGTTCTTCGGCGTTTAAGGATTTAGGGTGACGCTGTCATCGTTTTTTACCATCAGATGAAATGAAGGGCAAACAATTCTCCATTTTTTTTATAGTTAAATATAATAATTTTGAAGTTACTAGAAGATCTTCGGACAACCCAAAAATAGGAAAGATTATTTTCCCACTGCCCCAAATAAGTGACCATGCACACTCATTACTAACAAAGAACCCGTCAAATTCCTAACACGTACGCACAAAGCTACACAAAGCGCAAAACTTCAGGGCTCTATCAGGGTCTTTTAAAGGAATTTATGTAAAGATAATACGAGCGAAGTTTTAACAAACAGGCAAGAGCAGCGGGACGTGAATCATCGACAATCTTTTGTTTACGAGCCCAGATAACTGCCAGCCTTGGGAGCTACGCCATTCCACCTTTTTTCGTTTTATTTTATCCCCAGTCTGAGCACGAGTTTATGGATCATAGTTTCTTTAAACAACTCTGGTAGCTAAGTGAATTTTGGCACCGTACAGAATTGGTTAGGTTCGGATAATTTGAGAGAGATTATCAAGTGCGGCATAATGTCAAATGCAGTTTTTGATTGCATTAACCGTCACTGTGGTCTAGTGGATAAGGCCAGCGGTCTCAGACCCAGTAGTCCTGGGTTCGATTTCCAGTTGAAGGTAAATTTTTGTGTACTCAGTTTGGTTGGTGATACGGCTTGTTTGTCCACCATTATAATTATGTCGTATTTAAGTCATAAAACATGAATGTCTGTAGCATTGTTGTGTTCTGGTAGCTAGAGATAACATAGCCAGTGCGTGCACTTCCACCATTGGCCTTATCATCACTTAACATGAGATGAGATAATGGCACTGTTAAGTTTCCACTATTAACTTTTTGACTGCTATGTTAGGACAACGATCCGATCCAAATTTTTGGCCAAAAAAACGGTTCCCGAAGTATCACTTCCCAAATTTTATTTCCCAAATTTTCATTTGGCAAAAAAAATTTGTCAAAATAACTTTTCGCAAAATTACAGTTACCAAAAACATTTTTGGCAAATTTTTGTTTGGAAAATAATTACATGGCAATATTTCATTTTACTAATTATTATTTGGTCAAAAATCATCTTGGACAAATAATTTACAGGTAAGACCTTTCAGGTAATTTGCTAAGGTAATGAAGTAAGTAAGTAAGTAAGTGTTCGAGTTATTAAATATTATAATTATCGAGTTCATTTCCGGCGCATCGCAAGCCGCTGCCGCGGCACGCTCGCTGTGTTAGGTAACAGTTCTAACCTAACCTAACCTACTTTTCTAGCTAGTTCTAATCTAGCCTACTTAACCTATAACAACTGAGTTTACTTAAGATCAATAACTAATGAGATACGCATTTTGTTTCAGGCAAGTTCAAGCCCTAAGCCCTGCATTCCTAAGTTAAAAATAAATTACCATATGTCAAACTTACGTTTTAGGTTGAGTGTGTGAAGTAACAATTTGAACAAACATACTTTTGGAATTTATTTGAATAAAACATTTCATCATCATCATCATCTCAGCCAAAAGACGTCCACTGCTGGACAAAGGCCTCCCCCAAGGATCTCCACAACGACCGGTTTAATAAAATAAACATTTGCTTAATATATATTTGACTAAACAAAACTTGTCCAAGTAAAATGTTGCGAAATGATTATTTGACCTAGTAAATTAAATGCGAAACGAAAATTTGCTAAAGATTCATTTGGGAAATGAAACTTTGCTATTAGTTTTTTGGGAAGTGAAATTTGACGAAAAGTGTTTGGCAAAACGGCAGGATACCGATCCGATCACCTATCCGATGACCTGGCACTATGTTAGGTTGCTTAATTTGTACGACCACAAACGAGTTAGCTGCTACGCCAAAGCTCCCCAGCCTTTATTAACATTAAAAGATCTGTAATTGGCATTGATGCCGATGAAAAAAAGCACTTACAAATATTTATGATTAACGAAGCAAAAATGATTGGAGGGTAAGAAAGCAATCAACGTAATACCTATATCATTTAATATTAATATCGATGTAAGAAATATCTCTGAGGATTAGCACGATTGCTCGAAATTAACAAAAATCGAATGAAATAAAATCACTGTTACAATGCAAGTATCTTATCACGCTATCCAGAAATTTGCTTACAAAGTATTTATTTCAAAAGGTTTCTTTTAGTTCAATTTACAGCATTTCTGTAGAAGTAAAAAATTAGTTTCTTGCGTTTCGCCAGCCGCTGCCGCGGCACGCTCGCTGCGCTTGCTCGGCGCGCGCGTTTTAGGGTCACAGTTCTAACCTAACCTAACCTAACCTACTTGTCTGGTAGCATCTCTTTTCTGGTAGCAATTTGATTTTCAGTGGAGTCGCATTTTTAACTTAACACTTATGATTAAAAACTAAATGAAAATGAATATATTAGTATAAAACAAATGTATGAATATAGACATTATGATTTTCAATAATATGGATAAAAACACTTATGATTAAGAAATTTATAAAAACAATTATTAGAATAAAACACATTTATGAATATTATAGTAATTATTTAACGGGAAGCCGCTGGATGCGAGCAGCATAAAACCGGTCGTTGTGGAGATCCTTGGGGGAGGCCTTTGTCCAGCATTGGACGTCTTTTGGCTGAGATGATGATGATGATGATGATGATGATGATAGTTATTTATTCGAATGATTATGAGTTTCGATCATTAGTATAAACAAATATATTAAAACAAATATTAGTAAAAACTTTAGTGTATAATTACTTAGTGACATTATGAATTTCAATGATTATATTTTTTTATATTTAGTTTTTAATTTTTTTATGAAGAATGATCATTATGATTTTAAATGGTATGAGAAATATTTTCGGACCTCTGATGATAGGAGTTGAAAAGTTATGTAAGACAATGCGGTGCGTATTGTCTTACATAACTTTGTTGCAATATGAAAACGACGTAACATATTCATCATTATCATCGTCAGCCTATACAAGTCCACTGCTGGACATAGGCCACTCTAAGTGCACAACACCGAGCACGATACGCGGCTACTCTCATCCAGCTTAGGGGTGCGCCGTCCGTAAGTGACAAGTGTCATAAATTTTATTTGAAATGTCTTCGTCCATTACTTGATGCCGCGCGGGCATACTTATTTTGTATGGGGAAATCGAAGACAAAATCAGAAGTACAATAATTTAGATAAACTATAAGATATCAACTAAACGACGCCACTCGTTTTCATGATTTTTGCCCAACTTTAAATGATATTGTAGAAAAAAGTATAGTGTGTTATGAATTTATGGATCGGACTAATTGTAAATACGTTCCCTTTGATACTAAATATATGTTTTGTTTATTTAATACGATAGTATTTTCAATTATATCAACTTAACCGTGACTGCATTTTTGGCATTTTTTCACTCATCCTGCAGGCCCACAAGGTGCCTTCACGTCTCGTTAGAAAGACCCAATATCATAGAAATTGTACAAGCTTTTTAGCTTGTTAAGTAACAAATAAAATTCTAGCGCAGGATTGGTACAAGGCTGTCACAGCGCGCCCAACTCCTTTGTGCGTCGTTTTCAAGCGGTTAAGTGCAAAATGTTTGTTCTGAGTCCAGGAACGCTATACAAAGCTGCAACATAAATTGTAACCCTAAGCCATTTCAATTTATAGAAGTAGCGCATGTGAATTTAATGACATGGAATGCAGAAACTTGAATTTATTTATAGTAGTTTATGCAACTGTCATATAATGAAGGGTATTAAAACACGAGTGTGAGTTTATGAAACGAGCGCAGCGAGTTTCATAATAGTAACGAGTGTTTTAATACCCGTGTTATATGCAGTTGCATACACTACTTTATCTTCACTAATGCAATTAGTCAAACAACAAGAGTAAAAGCTGACAATAGTTTATTTATAATAATTGTTCAAATTTTGGATGGTACAATTTTGAAAGTTAATGTTAATTATTGATCCAGCAGCTGTAGCGGTCGCGGGGCAAGCAGTAGAGCTCGTAGACGGAGTTGGAATATTTATAATTACTTCATTCGTCTTGTTTTCTATACTGTTCAAGATCGTATTTGAGACTTGAATTTTATTCATTAAAGACTCATCAATGTAGCTTTCAGCCACAGTAGAAGACTTCCACCCCCCGTGTCGTTTCAGTGCTGTCAAATCACCACCGCTATCTATGAGAAGGGTCGCCGAGGTGCGCCGGAAGCAATGCCCCGTGTACAACGCTGGGTTAGGCAGATTCAAAAAACTTGCGATAGTTTTTCCCAGAGCACCAAATTTATTAATACCAGTTCTTTGATCGACGCACTTCCCCGATCTATAGCTCAAGAAAAAGGCAGGGTTTCGACAGGGGGTGGATCGAAGTTCCATGTATTTTTTACATACGGCATAGCAGTTGCCCGTCACAACGAAAGAACGATCTATTTTCGTTTTTGTTTTCGAAACTTTCACCATGATTGTACTGTCGTCTATGTAAGAGACTTCATCGAACTGGATGTTGTATAGCTCTTGCCTTCGGCATGCCCCCATTATGCCGAAGATTAGTGCAACCTGTAACAATAAACGATATAATAAGCTTGAGGTACATAGCCAAGGCAAAAACTATGATTTATGAAGTAGTAAAGTGTAGGTACCTACTACCTAATTTATACACAAAGCGCTTAAACGGAGTGTCTAGATAACTTGCGTGTGTAGTACGTAAGTACTAGGTAGATTAAATAACAGAACTAAAATACACTTACCTTTTCAAAAAGATACAAATATCTGGTGAATCTTTCAGGAACATCTTTATTTGACCTGATGTAAACGTCAAGGACTTTTTTTCCTTGTGTCCTTCTGAACTGCGTTTCAGGAACGCTATGACTTTTGAATACTTTGTGATATCAATATTGTTGTAGATACTCAGTGTGGACTTGAGCATAGAATATTTAGCCCACATAGAAGATGGCTTGAATTTGTCGGAGAGGTCTTTGAGATACACAAGAATGACATTTTCAGAAAATGATGTAGTTTTCTTTTCGATCTTCCATGCCAAAAAGTTATTATATTCTTTTTCTGGCAAAAGATTGTGAGTTACTTTTGTTGCCAATTCTAGAATATCCGGAGGCGTACAAATATCATCGTCGCTGTCCATTTTTAACTTTTAATTTGTATTTTAAAAACAAAACACATTGCGAAACATTAAACTCACGCGTACGTGTATTGTCACAGTGAACTTGCCGCCATTAAAATCTAACCAATGAGAGCGCAGCTGCGCGCGCAGGGCCAATCAGGAGCGAGCGCGCGCTGTTCTTTTTTTATTTAATTGGCACAAGATCTTACCAAAGAGTTTTGTGTATGTAAGTTTAGTAGTTTCGACGAAGTTTTCACGTATAACCCAACTGTTTTCAAAAGCCAGCCTAATATCAAAATTTTATACAACTTGTATGAGGATTTTGACATAAGGCTCGCCAGGTTAATTGGTCGCGTTTTATTGATGTTATAATGAGATTTTACGATATCGATGTGGATATTATACCATCATGTGAAATTGCTTAAATTGAGTGTTTTGTTGTCTGCGCTATAACAGTAGTAATTATAAGTCAAGTATTGGAAACATAAGTAGAATGTTACAACATTAGTGTAGATAAACACATTTAGCACATTACATTCATAATTATCAAATAAAAGAGTATTATTATAAAATTAAAAAGTTACAAGGGTAGGCGATCGTTCTTGTTGCTTTCTTAACAAATCTAGCCATACAAATGAGTCTTTATTTTCAAACTTATGCGTTTACTTACCTTTTTTTATACCTAACACGGCAAATGACTCCATACCACCTGATGTTAAGTGGAAATGGAGTCCAGACGCGAAGACAACTGGTGCAGCGTGAAAACAACGCAGCATCTGTCAGTCAATCTCACTCTGCCGGCCTTATTAAAACGATCGTGTGCTTGTCACAGACTGACCAGTAGTTTTATGTCAATTTAAAATGACAGATGGATGACAGCTTTTACACTTAGCAACTAGATGTCGCTAGTTGTCTTGTAACATGGTATTTCAATATTATTTTAACAGGCCCACAAGGTGCTTACTTTTTTCAATGAGAAAGTGCTTGACATTGGATCTTTTTTAGGTTTTACCAGTAAAACTGTGGGAGTACACACAAATAATGGAAGGCAAAGGCGGACTTATCTATAAAAGAGATCTCTTCCAGCCAACCGAAGATGGAATGGAAGCCTTATGTATAGACGGAGGTATCAAAAGTGCAAACAAGTCTAGTAGTACCGTTTCAAACTCTAAAGTAGTATGTTAGTTAGTTACAATTCGTTATGTAGCTAAATTATCATCATTTGCTCAAACTTCAAAGTAGAAAAGAGTTGAAACCATCAACCAACACCAACCAAATGCTCAGAACAGAAATGTCTACTAACTTAAAACAGTCATATCCTAAAACAAAAGACAAAAGTGGAAAGTTTATCAATCACGGAGTTAGTCAACTGAGAGCACTCTTAATTTACACAGTGCGTTGCTCCCAAAAGCGCGCCATAACAGTCCTGTTACATAGAAACTTCCCAAGAACTGATAAACGATCTAATTTATACTGAGAGGATGATGCCCTTTGGAAGGGAAAGATTCGTTCGTTCTGAGTGGAGAGGACGAAATCCACATAGATGAGAAACTACCTTAAACAGAAACTTAAAATATAGGTTAACCTTAATAAAGATGTCCAAGTTTTAACGTATTTATAGGTTTATTAGGAAGTCCTTTAACTTAGTTATCCATTACATGGACTGAAATACAAGAAACTTATATACCTCAAAGTTTTTATTCAAATAAACTTTAGAAAATTGCTTTTGAGTCGTCCGAACATTTTTTTACCTACACCTAAATATAGAAATGAGATACATTAAGACATAAACTGAACCTTGCTCGAAAAAATCAACCGTTCTCAGGCAGCTCGAGTGGGAATCGAACCCACGACCTTTGGATAACCGGTCAAATGCTCTGACCACTGAGCTACTGAGGCCCCGAGAGACTCGTTGAATTCTCCTAGTAGTTTGTAATTTACGCTGCAAGCCAGCGGGTATTACGTCATTGCGAAGTTACTATCTTCACAGAGTATTGGCTTACCGGTTATCCAAAGGTCGTGGGTTCGATTTCCACGCCATCTTCCTGAGGCTGGTTGTTACTTTGAATAGCATTGTATATGCAAAATTGAAAAAAGAAACAAAAATATGAAACGTGCCTTCAAAAATCTTTGACTTCGTTTTAATCCTAATAATAATATGCATAATTTTAGCTTATTAAAAGACCCATCTCTCACCCCTCCCCCTCCCAATTCCTACTCCCTCCTCAAGATCCAACTCCTTCCTCGAGGCTGGCAACGCATCTGCGATTACTTTGGTTTTGCGGGTGTCCATGGGCGGCGGTGATTACTTTCCATCAGGTGACCCGCCTGCTCGTTTGCCTCCTTTTAACATAAAAAACTTATATATATAACATTACTTTCATCGATTATGTGGAACAAAGTTGACTCTGTCTTACTAACTGAAAATAGCACATGAAAGGTCGTGGGCTCGATTCCCTCCGAAGGTTAGTCCACTTTTATCGACAGCTATTTTTAGTTACGAGTAACTTTGTGCTATAATTTGACGTCTTCTAAAATGTAAATATGAAAACAGTTATATTCATCATCATCATCATCATCTCAGCCAAAAGACGTCCACTGCTGGGCAAAGGCCTCCCCAGTTTTATTAATTAAAAATAAATAAATAATGTTCCCTTAATGTACCTACCACTTAATTCTTTTCGATATTTTAAGTTGTCCCTCTTTTTGTAGCGTTGGTTCTTTTTGTCTAAGGTTCAAGTTCATACGCCATGGTATTAAATAAAACGTTTGACCTTGTCTTTCATGTCCAGAGTTGAATCGTGTGACAATGTTATTGTCCAAAGTCTGGCAGACACACTTATTCAAACACCACCAGCGGATAACGTCGTCGGTACGACGATTATATTATTGTTACCCTTTTTTTTTGTATTTGTGATGTGTGTGTGTATTATATATTTTGTATGTGTTTATTATTTGCAAAAATATAGATCATTTGTGTCTGCAATCTGTATATATAAAATTCTCGTGTCACATGTGAGTCGCCATACTCCTCCGAAACGACTCGATCGATTTTTATGAAATTTTATATGTATATTCAGTAGGTCTGACAATCAGTCGTTATCTTTTTTTTATACCACCCTTATGGTCCAGCTCAATTTTTTGTTTAATTTTCCAATACAAAATGTTCCACGATTTGATTGTATTGTTGACATAGAAACAGTCAAAGCGATACGAAGTTCGCTGGGTCAGCTAGTAAAGATATATTATAATAATATTATTTTCAATCAAACTTTAATAAAGATTGTTAGCTGTTTGAAAAAAAGTTTTAAAACTTGAAATTAGTCGCAACATATTATTAGGTATTCTTATTATGATTAAATGCATGATGAAACAATGAACTCATGTTCATTGTTTCATAATCATGGTCATCCATGATATGATGAAACAAGCAGTGTTAACTTTCCGAAACGAGAAAAAATCATAAAAGAACCGATGGCAATTAAACAGTTTTTTCATTACGTAGGTATAATTTATATTTCTGCCGTCCGACCTTCTTTGATTTAACTGTGGGCTGGGACACATTTTTCACCGAAGCAAATCTTTTTTATTATTCATTATCAAATCAACAATGAAACTTTTATGCTCTTTCGTCAGAATCTGCCAAGAGGCACTGCCTAGTAGATTTATAATTGCCTCAAAAAAATATTCGTTCTTCTCCCCTAATGCAGTGTCGGAGGAAATGGTGAATAATTATGGAGCCATTTTTTTCCGCTTTAATTGCTTACTCCAAATTACCTGACATTCTTCTAAATGGCAATTCTCGGTCTTGCTCTACTTAATAATCCTAAGTACCGACTACTAGGAACGTGATTTATAACGTAGCTATGACTAAGTTATCATAAGTATTTGGAAACAAGAAACAACTGCTTGCGTACAGTTTTTAAGACTTATTTTTTAACCAACTTCAAAAAAGGAGGAGGTTCTATGTTCGACGCGTATATTTTTTTGTATGTATGTCCAGCGCTTTCTCCGTCATTTGTGAACCAATTTTAAAAATTCTTTTTATTATTTCGGAACATGCGTGGCTTTGTGTTGGCGTCTAAGTTTATTAGTGTAAAAAGGTTAGCATTGTGACGGCCAGGGTAATTAATTTACAAAAAACAAATAAACTATTTTTTTTGTCAGTTTAGTTTTGTTTTAGTGCACAATGCCTATGGTTTTTAATTTTGTTCAATGTTAAGGGCAGTGAAAACAGTGATAGTGTTCACGTGCCTTCCAAAGCATAGAGTTGTGTAACGACGTGACTTGCAAAGCACGAACAAGCTCCCGATCCGATCCGTCAAAAATACAAGAAACTAGTCATATTAAGTTATTAGGTATCATAGTTGACCAACATCTGAATTGGAAAGAACACGTTGACGGCCTGTGTAGTATAGTTAATAAATTTGTATATGCTCTAAAGGAAGTGAGACGCATTATAAATAAACAGGCAGCAATCACGTGCTACCATGCTTATGTAGCCTCGATACTTCGTTACGGGATTTTGGCGTGGGGTAATAGAACTGACATCAACAGGGTGTTTATTTCCCAAAAAAAATGTATAAGGGCTATATCTGGAATCTCCCCTGACGAGTCTTGTGAATCCATATTCAGAGAGCTTGGTTTGTTGCCACTGCCATCACTGTACATTTACGAAATATGTTTATTCGTCAATAAACATAAGGTGCTTTTTAAAACAGCAGGCGAATCTAATTCCAGATTAAAAAGAAATCCACACAGACTCGTGCATAAAGCCATGCCGAAGTCTGCAAAGTTTATTAATAGCTGTGTATCTATGTGTATTCGTATATTTAATAAACTGCCTGATGACATTAAGAAATTGAATGACAATTTATTTAATAAGAAATTACTAATATTTTTAAAAGATAATAATTTTTATAACATAAATAATTTTTTGAATAATATATAATTTAACATTTTGTGCTTGTTTGTAATTTGATATTTTATTAATTAATGTATACAATCATAGATTGTAACTTAAGCTATTAATTTGCATGCTAAACCTGTATTAGCTTAACACGTTGTTCTGTAATAGTTTTGTAAAATCTTATATACCATGTTAAATGCAAATAAATGATTGTGATTATGATTATACAGAAAACCAATATAATGCAGAGCTTTCACGATATTATCATATTATTATTGTATCAATAAAAGTCGTATTATTATAAATTAGAAAAAAACGAGCAAGTCTTACAGTAGTCGCATATGATGTGTAACATTTGACATCTCACCTTAGTAATAAGCAATTTTAACATTATATTCTGAAAAAAATGGGTAGGTAGGTCCGGTAGGTATTACATCATTTTATGACTATAATATAAATAATGATAAAGTCTATTATACACGAAAGGGTTGAAATCAATATTACAATAGAAAATAGAATGTACGATTACCAATGACGTATTTATATTTATTTACAAATCATAAAGAGAATGCTTACTGCATACTACTAATTCCTCTCACTTCCCCTATAGAAGACATTTGACATACCTATTAAAATGACCTTTGATAGTCAAACAACATAATATATCACATATAATAATAATATGTCATGTGCATAATATCGATTACAGAATTTACAAAATGGCGTGCACTTGTGCGCTTCCCCGACTTCCTGTATCACACTTCTGTCCCATTTCACGAAATCACTCCCACAAATTGCAAGAAAGCGAGAGGAAAGATGTAACACATCAAAAATGTGATACATTCCTAAACTCCAACTAATCAAGCAGGTACGATTATTTAAGCACATTGAGTTGGGCGTATCGTAAATCCGAATCGTAAGCCTTTTTAGCACTACGTACCATTTTGAGCTCCATTCATCTACCTTCTCAATCAACTCGTAAAGTAGAAATATCTATCGAACAACATCATTTTAACTCACGATCAATAACAAGCTATAAATACAATGCAAAAACAGCCGTTCCGTCGTCCAACAAACAAGATTACAGTTGATTTATATCGACGACTTATTTCTGATAACAGCTTTCGGTTTTGATGTAAACAACTGCCAAATGGTTCCGGCAAGGAAAACAGGCTGCCTCCCCGTTGAGAAGGCAAGCGTTATATTCAGTTTTATGGTGCATAATATATACAATTTGTTGTTATAATAACACGGCAGTCATGAAAGGATGCTCATCACCAGCTCATTTAATGACCCTACTGCTGGGGCACGAAGCCTTCCCTATGGATGGCAATACCAAAGGGAGAACGGGCCATAAATCACCACGCAGCGGGCCGAGTGCGATGCGGTGGATATCAACGACTGCTAATGCAGCTGGGCCCACGATTAAACGTGTTATAAGCTTGATATCGTGCGATGGCGTTCGTTAAAACCTATCAGCCCTAGTAGGGTCAACGTTGTTGCTTATGAAGTGAATCCCTATGTGCAGATTTATATGTGATAAAGCCTGAGACTTGAGCCTCTTCTTCATGCTGGGAAAGATACGTTTAACCATTGGTTATTGTAAGGTGGCAAACGGTAACACTTAATAACCCGCAGCCTGCATTAGGCAACAATCTTTTAAAGTCAATAGCATGTAGAAAAACCTGATCGCAGAATTGTAACGTTTACTTTATATGTTATTTGGGAAACAAACAGTTTACGGTGGCTGGTAGCAGTTAGATGAAATAGCCGAAGATAGGGGTAAGTCTCATGCATGGGAGGGGCCTGTATCTAGCAATGGACTGATGCGGGCTAATTATGGTAGTGATGCATAAAAAGACTTTCCATTAATCATCAAACATAATTGAGTAACTAGCAAGAAAAATGACAATTTGTTTATAACCTGATGATGATGTATCAGTATTAAGATAGTAAGCATCTGTTAGACTACTGACGTGAACCCATAACCAGCATTTTAGTTTTTCTGTTGCATGATTTAACAGGAATATTAGTACTGTGTTTATAGCATTAAAAATAATCTTTAAAAAATAGCTTGAAAACTGCTAAGGGTATCTTAATAGCTTTTGCGTAGCAGTGGATGAAAAGTTTATTCCTACAGAACAGGGAATTTAGCACGAGCGGTAGCGCCCAAAACAATTCGTCAGGCCGTGATTGACAGGCAACGGTTAAACTGATTTGTATATATTTATGGCCATAGCACCTTCGTCTGTTTACTTACAAGGCGTTCGATTCTGATAATTGAATTAGTGCGAACTTACTATTGTTTTTGGTGATGTTTAAGTTGTATGTTCATAGATATAGCTTGCTTATATATTATATTAACATTTAGTTATATAATATACTAGCTGTGCCCCGCGGTTTCATCCGCGTTCTATTGGTCATAGCGTGATGTAATATAGCCTATTAGCGTTCCTCAATAAATGGACTATTCAACACAAAAATATTTTTTCAATTCGAACCAGTAGTTCCTGAGATTAGCGCGTTCAAACAAACAAACTCTTCAGCATTATAATATTAGTATAGATAACTAAATGTTGGTATTAAAAAATATATTAGATTGGCTGCTGTAATAATTGTAGTTGATGTTGTAAAGGTAATTCAGGTAATTCAGTTCAATAATATGTATACACTTTTGACAGATGTTGATTCTCATTATAAGGTAAATAAAGGTTATTAGCTAGTTATTATATGAACTCGACTGTACCTAGTGTTGACTAAGTTTGCATGACACTTTTACAGAAATTCAAATAATACTGGTGTACTTTTTGACACTAACCCGCATTTAAATCCGTTACTCTTAAATTTTCTAATATAATAATGTTCAGAGTCATAGTTGAAGTGGAGGGAATTAAAAACCCCTAGGCCTGAGACAGGTGGTCAAACCATCAGACCACAGAGTCAGTCTAACTACCACGTAGCAAGTAATTCAGCACATACGAAATTGGGCGCGCGTCTATCCAAATCGAGAGCCTTTAGCCCCTTTAGCAGGACGTGACTTTTCCAGCTACCTTCAAAGCCGGCTGCGATGTGCGGAATCTAATTACAACAGGTCTGTCCGTATGTCGACGCGCACTCTTTTCGTTCAGCTTAGTGAGCGTTCAGTCCCTTAATTGCGATTGAGGTTACTGCATCCGGTACAAACCGGTTTTTGCCAGTTTGTTTTTGTCATCATCCCCGCCGAAACGACGGATGCACTGTCAAATATTTGCTCAACTCGTGTAGCTTTTGTTTGGCTCGTTTTTTCGCGTTCTGCTTCGTATAAGGCTGATTGGAATAGCACACGTGTAACAATAATGTTACGACTATTCCGTATTTTTGTGGCAGTATTGGCAAGGGTGAATAGAATTATTTTTCTTGGCCCCTTTGACCCTATCCGAACCCTTCTAGAACCTAGTAGGGAACAAGACACGCACTAGTGCGTGATGGCATTACCTTTAGAAAAACCTGACGGTGTTTCGATCACACGGCTGAAGGAACTCTTTAATCGCCCTCCAAAAAAGTCCGGTGACGCAATACGCAAAATGCCGCATGAGGCAATAAGCAAACTCTCTTAAAAAAAGCAATATTTTATCTACCTATATACCATACATCTACTACAAATCTACTACACATATACTACACATCTACTACACATATACTACACATATACTACATACCATATGTTATGCCATGAGCAATTGTAATACTTGTATATTGTGCTATGTAAATTGTTATCGTAACAATTTACATAGTACACCTCTTACTATACGCGCACACCTGTCACTATAGCATGTGGGTTAGTCTATTTTCTGTTTTGAGTGCGACGCGTCGCCATATTATCAGTGACGATCACATTACTATGAGTGTTACATGTATGCTAATTATTGCGTTACCTAATGTGTAATGTCTGCACCAAATAGGTTTAAAGGCGTTCAGCTCGAATCATTTGATCTACTAGAGCGAGCACACTGCTTGGATGCACTTGCATGTCTTTACCAGCCAGGTTATGATACGGAGTCTTTTAAACTAATTGCACAAAGTCTCAAACTTTACTGGCTTTGCAGCACATTTACTTTTGCTTTAAAACATACCGTTGTACATAAAAGACTGAAAAGGAGAGCAAACAAATACAACTTCAATTCCACAAAACCATTTTATTGTTCAAGTTTCCCCTAACACAAGATTGTGCTATTTTTTTAACAAATTCTACGTCGAATCATAAAATTACCTCACCGCGATTCGCAGGCAAATCACAGTGGGCTATACCAAAGCGAAACTCCATCGCCGGGTCAGAACTGTATTATACGAGAGATTGAACAACTTAAGTCCCAACAAAAGAAGAATTTAAAGCGTGCCGTTTAAGATGATTCGTTTAATAAACTCGCAACAGTGGCGGCACGGTTTTAATAAATTTCCTTTAACCGCAGTTCGGAGGAGATATTTCCTCAGATAGTATAATCAAGAATGTTGAGCTGGGGTCTCGGAGCTGCAATAAAGGAATCATTATCGAGGCGAGGCATTTCAAGGGATTTAGCTGGATACGCAATGGGTGGGCTAAGCTCTAGTATTGGGATTACAGCTTTATCTTTGCCTTTTTTGTAGCACACGTCAGTGGATAAATTGGGATGACGGTCGCAGGTCTGATGGCAGGCTGCCTAGATTAGCCTGATTTGAGGACTCGTGCAAATAGTTACTTGGTCGATGTCTTTTTGATGACTGCTTACTCAACTCGATACACACACACTTTTTCCTAAAATAATCAATTAGCTTATTCTATTTAAATTTTCTTAAAAAAATACAGTGATGGAAATGGTTGGAAGAAAAAAATTTAAGAAATATTTAGCCATTCATAATTACCATTGTGGATTTTGATTGCAATAATTCAGTTAGCTAACTTTTGCTTTAGTTTACTGGTTTGAAAAATCTATAGGATATCAAAATAGTAATAACCAAGTAAAAACAGTTGAACATAGACCTCTACCGTTGCATGCTTTTAAACTCGATATTCACCTTTTCTCATCCAATTGTGCTCATGCAAAGTGGCTGGCCACTTTGCATATGTTTTCGCTCCAACTAGCCTAGTTTACTTACATAAACATTGCAACTAAGTCACTTGTTAGTCTACGTTTTTACAGGACGCTACTTAAAACAAACTATAACTACCATTAAGTATCTAGAATGTCAAATCACTAACAATTCGATTGCCGTCCGTACACTACTCAACCAATCACAAACTGGTTTGTAACGTTAGTGGCGTTTGTGATTGGATGCGTCTCTACGGAACGCCATGCGCCATTGTAATGTTAGTGTTGTGACAATCTTGATATTCATTGGTAATTTTAGTGTCTAAATAGTTTTTTTCAATTATCGTTGTGTAAGAAGTGGTGAATAGGTAATTAACTGTCCATTTCACAGGACAGGCCAGTGCCCAATCTATCTTGTTAAAAACTGTGTACATTTCAATGCGGCGTATCACAGCCCTCCCGCATAATATATGTCGTGGAAGCTGACACGCAGGCGACTCTATTACTCAGACGTAGAATTTATGAACCGAATAACACCGACTCTACAGATATTGGAAACGTGATGCAAATGCTGATAGGTTCTGTGTTAAGCTCATACGTCCTCCGTGTGCCTACAGAGGAAATTGCGATGATGTATGACACGCCCTTAACATACAAATGATGGCATGTACAGTCATAAGAAAAAGGGAAATGTTTTTAATGTTGTTGGTGTTACTACACAAAGCTTATTATGTGCTTTGAAAGGTTTTTCCCGGTTATTCTCAGTACAAGGTCTCCCACCCTATGTCGACTTATGAACCGATGGCATAGTGACATTCATGAGCTACTTGTAGTCTAAACTGAATTTTTTTTTTTTAAAGTCACTATAAGCTGTTGGTCCGATTGTTGTTGTGAGATTTTAAAAACAAAACACACCTATATGTATTAGGTCAGCGCAATGGGTTCTAGCTCGATCGCGCATGTCTAGTACAGACGCCTGTACGTAGAACTATCCAAAACTGTCAAATTTCTTCAATAAATATTCAACCGTAATGACTTACACAAAAGTTCAAATTCTATTGACAAAAAACCTTGACAGTTTGTGGTAATCTGATGAGTAGGCGTGTGTACATGTATGGGCAACCTAATTTTCTATCATATTTATTATACAATATTTATATTAATTTGAATTTTGCATATTTAGTTTACTTTACAATCTGTTAATGACGTTGAAAGCAAAGAGTATTACCGAATAACGAATTGTTCACTAACTCAACACAAGAGACCGGACACACGTGTGTCCAGTTGGTGAAACTCAAAATTAGTTCACTTATTATTTCGTCATCTGGACATGTCAAGATTTTTACGCGTGTCCACATAGTGAAACCTAAATTAAATCACTTTTATGTTTTCGCCAATTGGACACACTCATTTTTTTTTAACAAAAAAGGGTACAGTCAGAATAATATCGACGCCGATTTCATGAAAAAGCTGTGCCTCACTTTTTTGCTTGAAAAACCGTATTAGCTTATATTTTTGTGTTCAATTCGTGTTGAAATGCGAACGTTTATTTACTTTCAATAATTAAACAAAGATGTACTCTCAAAATAATAATGTTCGTTCAAGAACAAGTCAAGAACCAATCTAAACGATATTACAAAATAAATATCATAAACTTTTTAAAATTTAAATTGTTAATGAAATCGCAAAATTCTATCATCACAAACACAGGCTAGATGTAATTATTTTATGAATAAATTACGAGAAATTCTCATTGTTTCGCTAGCATACGAAGCGTGGCATAATACAAATAGAATAGTAGATTATCTTCAATACGTGCAGGGTTTAATAGCATTCTCTAGACGCTCGCTCGGCATAATGTGTGAATAAGCGCACCTTCTCAATTGTCGCTGTCATTGTCGAATGGACCTTGCGTCTTAGATTTCTATTCTACACTCTTTCGTGTTATTCAATTTGCAACGACGGTAGTTGAACGGACAAATGCGAGAAATTGTGATACAATGCTAATAGCTCCGCAACTGCCGTAATATGACTACTACGAGCTTTATAGATGGGTTATTAATGTGTGCATTCATGATAATCTAATTAAAAATTAAAAATCTTTTAGAGATAATAAAGCCAGTTTCTCAGTAAATGACGAATCAGAGTGAAGTGCCCCTTTGGCCTTCTCGTCACTGACCATCAGGCTCACCTCATTTATCTCAATAAAGGCCAAGCTTCTCAATTGCGTTCAAAATATATCGTATTGTTGGCGTTAGCGTGGTTTACCAATATGCACACAATATAATATACACATACTCAAAGCTGTATAGCCATGCTTATAGGCTGGTATACGAACAACGCGCATACTTGGCATCTCCTTCAATTTAGTTGTTATGTGAGTTGTATACTAGTAAGTACACATACTTCTTGGGAACTAACGCGGTCGGAGTGCGTTAATGAAAACATGAAATTTGACTCTCCTCATTTGTCACCAAGAGGCGTTGCTTCAATGCCATACCAATGCTAATTTTAATCGATTTTCTATATACTTAATCGAATGATGAAGGAACTTGCACTTGGCCCTCTATAAGAGTTGAAAAGCCCGCTTTTCTGCAACACGCACGAATCGCGTTTGACATCACAATACGAATTTAACTTCGGCTAAGAATATCGGCTATGCCAGCACCAGCGACGTCCCGACTAGGAGTCGAAGTGGTCGCCATGACCGAAATCGGTCGGACCCATAATCATGAATGTAATATAACTTACTATTATTATTACACTGTGGCATAAGTGAATCACATTATACAGCATCGTGTAATGCCTCATATTGTATGCTACAGCTATCTGCACTAACATTAGAGTATTGTGATAGAGATTATCGACACTTGATCTTATTCAAGGGGCTTGGCGAATATCTGGAGATATTAGGACAGAGAGATATTAGTACCTATTGGTATGTGAAAAGACGAAACTAAGTTCTATAGATATTGATATACTGATATAGACATTAGTTATCTATACTAAAATTATAAAGAGGAAAGCTTTGTATTTTTATATGTATGTTTGCTACGAATAAACTCAAAAACTATTGGACCGATTAAAAAATTCTTTCACCATTAGAATGCTACATTTTAGCGCTGAGTAACATTTAAAAAAAATGTCCACCAGTGCGGAGCCGGGACGGGCCACTAGTCTTCATATACACGAAGACTTTTTATAGGTGATTAGGACCTACTGATTCTGATGATGACTGATGTAACTACTATTATTATTCCCATTGCAATAATAAGTAGTTACATGTTTTATTTTTATAATTTGATTTAGTATTTTTAATTAGATAACCAAAATTATTTTTTATGAAGTGAAGATTAGTGTTTTATTTACGTTGTCTGCCATTTGACAGTTTACTTAATAACATGAAAAACTTTAACCCCCTTATTCATAAAAACTATTTAAGCATTTTTTAGTTAATCATTGTTTTGTCTTTTTTTCTCAAATTCAAAATGACGTTTGTGTGACGTTGACAAAACAATATTTTTTTAAATTTTTATTTTAGTTGATGGCT
The DNA here is from genome assembly GCA_947562085.1 of Eudonia lacustrata. Lineage (NCBI taxonomy): Eukaryota > Metazoa > Arthropoda > Insecta > Lepidoptera > Crambidae > Eudonia > Eudonia lacustrata. The sequence continues at coordinate 5,047,181 of OX387316.1, forward strand.
TCGTGCGATTAGCACATTTAGCCAGTGTCAAAGTAATTTTTCTTACAAGTAATACATAATTAAACAATATTTCCATATATGATGATGATGAATGATATTAGAAATGGGAGTGAGAAATGATATACCCCCCAACCCCTCGAGTATCTCAGTAAAGATATGGGGCTTTACTAAGTCCTCACGCGAGCTTCTTGAGAGAATTTGAAAAGTAACAGTCGACCAACTTATAAAATGTACTTGGCGCAGTACAAATTCGTCATTGGGAACTACTTAAATAACGTTGTCAGGTGTGTGAAAGGTAGTATCCGCATTATTGAGATGGGCTGCGGAACCCTACACTGCGCGTGGCCCGACACGCACTTGGCCGGTTTTTAAGTTATGTTTTTGTAAATGTATTGTTTTTGTATCAAATAAACATTTTTCTATTCTATTGTATTACATTAAAATGTCTATATTAATCCTATAATATTTATAAGTACTTACTCAGTCTATATAAGTCATTTAAATATTGAAAGCGCGTGACACTTCATTAGGCATTAATTTAATTCGACAAAATGAAAATTCAAATTACAGTTTGGTTTCCATTTCCATTGTAATGTAAACATAACTGAACTTGCTCTGTTTGATATTAAAATGTCGCGTTTTTTTCCGAACAGCTAGCGGGCGCGTTCGCCGATATTAATATTCATAAGCTATTCTATTGACGTGAACGCTATCTGCTGGCGAATGGTCACAATGAACTTTATTTATTATAGCTACTACTTATTTATTTATTAGCTGAAGTGGCAGTGAGCTGGTCATATAAGCTGTAGGGCCGACATACGTTGGGGTAGACGTATTCTTGAGTTGAGATCGCGACTCTGCAAATAGCACGCCCTTCGGCGCGGTGGAGCGACGATATACGCAAAGTGGCTGGCAGCGGTTGGATGAGGATAGCCGAAGATCGGACTCAGTGGCATACATTGGGAGAGTCCCTATGTCCAGCAGTGGACTGATGTAGGCTGATTATGATGACCATTAGCCTTTGAAGGACTCGAACAAAACTAATGAAAGCACGTGCCGATGACGTAATTCGCAAAATGGCGAAAAAAAAAATGGAAAGCGCACAGAGAATAAAGTTGTTGGGGGTTTTGAGTGTAGCAAATTTCTCCTAGTTTGTTTATGGCTTATTATTGGTTGTTGAAATTTGAAATTGAAATTTGTGTAATAAAATAACACACCTCCTGAAAAAATCGTATATAATTTATACACGTTATATTCCCCATCTCCATTTTAATTAAAATATATTTATATTTTGTATTAAAGTAGAAGGTAAACCCTTCACAACAACCATAACCTATGTAATATTTTTCCAATCGGTGCACTATATCTAAATAGGTTCTTTAACGTTTCTCATAATTTTCATAACTATCAACATTAGAACACGTTGACCGGTCCCACCAATCCTTAGACAGTTCACACTATTGTGTGTTCTGTTTGCTGATAGATGGAGGGAATTGTACTGAGAATTCTGAGGTATCGTGAGATGATTGATATTATTGTAAGAAATAGTACTATTAGTTGGTAAATATTTTTTTTAATGTGGATTTTTTTTGCTGTTGTTTTTATTGTAGTTACATGCAATAATAATAATATTTATTGTTTTATGTTTAGCATAGCGTATTGGTGTCTCACTTTTATGTTGTGTTACTGTATCAATAAATAAATAAGTAAGAAATAAAAATAAATAGGCAGCTGCTGTCTACATAGATAAAAAATATATGTGAAGAAAACACTAAACAGTTTTTGCTCGTGTAAAATAATTGTTAAAGAATTTTTTACACATCAAAGAGTTTTACAGGCAGAATATGGTTAAAAATGTATAAAATACAAGAAACATTAATAACACATCATTATTAGCTCTTTAATTTGTTTATAATTTGATCAAAACGTTGACTGCAAAGGGTCAAACGAAACGCTTTAATATCATGTTGAATTAACACGAGAATATCCGTATAAAGTTCATCATTATTTCCAATGTTTTAACTGATCAATATCTTTTAATTTGTTGTCGGTTTTGTTTTCAGCCGAATATCTTGTAGCGCCTTTGCGTAAAAGGTTATTCTAATTAGCGAGCAGCGATTTCAAATCGAACAAATACTTAGGGAAAATGAAGAATATTCAGACGGGGTAATAGGTATTATTAAAATAAATTTTATAAAACATCATGTGCTTCTATTATTTTGAGGTTATTTATAAGTAGGTATGAAGTTATATGGAGGAAAACTAAATGTTATATGTATGGTGATATAGATATGGCTATCAAAAATATTTAAAAAACAGTATTTTTCACATACTTTTTTATTTTTACTTTTATTTTCAAGTGCTAATTGCTGCACTGAAGCTGAATTAAATATTTATAAAACTTATAACATTTATGATAATTTATAAAATTTATGGGTCGGGTAGGCGTTTAATTTTTTCACTGTATTTTATAAATAATGAATACTTTTTTATCTTTTTATTTTTTCACATACTTTTTTATCTGCCTTGAACAGTCTAGGGGCTGGTGGGACCGGTCAACGTAGTCTAATGGGGTTATTCCTATTACGAAAATAACGTAATGAGATAAATTTTTTACAAGATAAATTTTACTGGAAACCAGTCTTAGAAAGTTAGAATGGGAATCGAACCCACGATCTTTGGGTTTCCAAAGATTCCTTCGATTCCTTCTTCTAACTAATTATAGAATTGTGAATGCAAAATTAAAAATAATAAAAATAACGTCATGTTTATTGGTACGATATACTATATACATGTTATAATGACTTGTCCTGACTGACTGATTTCATCATCGCCGAGCCGAAACCGCTTAAGCTAATTAGATGAAATTTGGACTGTAGGTTTATTGAGTGACGTAACCAGCCACTACAAAAGGATTTTACAGAAATCAAACCCTAAGGGGGTCAAATAGGGGGTGAAAGTTTGTATGAAAGTCCGTCAGTTTTGAAGTAAAGGACATGAAAATTGGCTATTTGGCTTTTTGAAAAGAAATAAAGAGTGACGTGTCTCAGGAATTTTGTTATTTTCCTTAAAAGGAGTAAAATAGGAAGGAAAGTTTTTTTTGGGAAAATCGTTATTTTTAAAGTAATACCAATAAAAATTAATAACTTATTCAATCTATAGATTTTTCAATAAAAATAAAAAATGAGGTGTTTTAGCATTTTTTGATAAACCTCCCCCAGAGGTGAAATAAGGGTGTATTAAGGGTATAACAAAGTTAGTATGGAAATCTGTCATCCCTAAAATTTCGGTATTGGGCCTGGTTAAAAAATTATAAAGTGTTTCAGGATTTTTTCCTTAAGCAGGGGGTGACAATTTATACAGGATGTTTCAAAACGGACCAAATTCACTTATACAGAGTGAGTGATCTTTATTACGTTGTTTTGTGTTAGACACTTTTTACTAATTTACTCAAGACTAACTCGCCTAGATCGACTTTTGACTGGTAATTTTTAAAATGGAAAACTTAATGTTGAAATGACGTGTCACGTATAGTTCTATCTATCGGAACTAAACAATGCTACTATTATTGATGTTATGGCGACATATTTAGATGACGGTGGTAGCTAGCCAGGTGGATTTAAAACAAGCCGTACCACCAACAAAACCGAGTATAAATATGTAACCCCCCGCTGGGAATCGAACTCTAAACTTTTGGGTCTAAGACCAGTGGCCTTAACCACTAGACCAAGGAGGCGGTTTAAATATTTTTATGGCGATAGACGTAAAAAAAGATGGCGGTAACTAGCCAGGCGGACTAAAAACTGTCCAAACTACCTGCTAAATCGATTACTAATCGATAACTATTAATCGATTATTAGACAACAGTCGTCCAACTACTAGACCACAGTACCGACACAGTCACTTATTTCCACTTACTTCTTTATGTTTCTAATTTCTACTTATTTAAGTCGCGGGAGGAATGCTATATTCTATAAGATAATTCTGAGATGTGAAAATGATATTGCTGCAGCATACGTAAAAATCTGAAGTTAAAGAAATCAAAGATTACTGATTCCTACACGTGTGAAGAAACAGAACCAACACCAGTCGTATAGCCCACGTGAGCAAAGCCGCGAGCAAAAGCTAGTTTATTAATACAAATTCAGAAACCGAAAACGTTATTAATATTAAAAACGAATAAATAAACTGCCATGCGTTGCATTATGTTCATTCAACCATATACATTGCTAACATTAGTGAGCGTTCGTATGCAAATAGAAATCCTAACTAGCTGCGTAGGTACCGAGGAATACAACAGTTTTGTACTGTGTCAGACTAACAACCAATCTCAATGGGGTCGTGTTGCATGCTGCCAAAAATTGAGGTTTCAGTTTGAATTCGTACTATTGCAATTCGTACTGTTCGTACTGTAGTAAATATTCCAGACATACCGCTGCTGGCTTGCAGTGTAAATCACAAACTACTGGAAGTCTTCTGGGGCCTCGGTAGCTCAGCGGTCAGAGCATTGGACCTGTTACCCAAAGGTCGAGGGTTCGATTCCCACTTGAGCTTCCTGAGGCTGTTTGATTTTTTTTTAGTAAAATTGTATCTTGTTACAGACATCCCATTAAATTATGCTAAAATCTAAGTTCACATTTGTATTTACTAAAATAAAACAATTCTGCATAAAAATTGTACAGGCACTATGTACCTAAGCTTAAAACTACAAAATTGGCACTGCAAAGTGATAAATTACTTAAGTGACGCCTTGGTGGCCGAGTGGCTGTCGGCCTGTTAAGCAAAGGACCTGAGTTCAATTCTCAGGTCGAGCAAAGCGTGTTTCGGATTATCCAATGCCCAGGTTTGTGACCAAAAACCGCATTTGGAAAGCGTGATACTTAGTCTTATCAATTGCAGCGATAGAGACCTTTTGCCCAGCAGTGGGACATCATATAGGGCTATTTAGTTTACTTCTTACTTTAGTCATTAAGAGTTTTTAATCATTGTAAGTCAAAACAGTCTGAACAGCTTAGGGTACTGATTCACTGAACACAGAACTGTATTCGAGCACAATTATAAAGTTAAGTATTGTTCTATGGCATCCTTTCTCATTGAGTTAAGAATCTAATTCTGAACAAATTCATTTGTGCCTAAAAGCTTAGTTCTCAGATTTATCCAGATAAAGAAAATTTGGACGGCTTAAGTCATTCGAATTGCAATAATTTTAATCCTTGGCTTTGCTTAAATAAATTATCTCGAAACGTTTTTGTCTACAGATAAATCTTGTGAAACGATTTCACAGCTCTCGGACGACAAAAGTTACGAAAAATTACTTTTGGAAAGTTAGACTTTTTTTTTTAAAGAAAATTTTAATAACCAGATCCTACCTGACTGGATTATTTATTGGCACGATAAAAAGTGAACGTAAAAAATCCAATTTGATTATTGAAATAGATTTATTTTCCAATAACTTTGATCTTTAATGTTTTATTTTTGGCAAGTTGCAGATGTTGCTTTTTTACATTTATAGCCAATCGAGTCAAAGTCTTAACAATTTTTGTCGAAACATACCAAAAATAGTCTAGTTAGGAAGAAAGCACCTTTCTCATTACTCCTTCCTGATGAAAATCTTACTAAGAAGTACCTTCTATGCTATAATTTTGCTATGAGCCTTACATGAAAGTTTACATAAAGCTGTTTATAGAGAAGTCTTGGGCCCAGCAGTCAGACAATTATGGGCTGATGATGGTGAGAGTTAACGAAGAACAATTTTAAAAGTTTATTTTTGAAGGCTGAAAGCTTTCCCATGTCGGATTGACTGTTAGGGACATGAAATCAATTCATTAAACAGCTGTTTAGCAAAAGTTTCCAAATAACTAAACAGCCTCAATAATTACAGCAGTCCTATGAAGCCTAAGATAGCATTAGGTATATACCTCAATTTGTTGTTATGTGCTGTGTACAACGACCGTTGATGCGGGCTGACTCTTGAACGAATGCCAAGATAAACCGTTTTTGCTGACCTGCCTAGGTGTTCTAATTCTAAACTTACAATAATGCACAAGCATGTGAGAATTGGAAGAGGTACATCCTCTTACTTACTAGAGGTTTTTTGTATGATGCCTGATGTCTGATGTTGGCATAAAAGATTTGATTTGTATCTTGGCGGGCAAGTAAAGAGTTGTTGAAATACGGCTCGGTGGTGCAATTGTTAACGCGCCCTGTCTGTGTTTGCTAAGCAACTTTTGCAAAGGCTGGTCATTGGCTGATTGATCAAAAATTTATTATCTTGAGTTCTTCCATGCTTCAGAAGGCACGTAAAGCCGTTGGTCCGGGCTGCATTAGCTGACTTTAATAACCACCAATCCACACTGGGCCCGCGTGGTGGTTTATTCCGTTCCGTTCTTCCATCTATAGGGAAAGCTCGTGCCCCAGCAGGGGGACATAAAATAAGCTGGTGATGAATGATGGATTATACGGATCGTTTAGAGAGTTTGGGGGTAACATTCAGCCTCCATCTTTGCTCATTAACATCTATAATTGACTGAGAATATTTTTTCTTTTTTTTAACTCTGGAATGAGTTAATGTTCCCACATTGGTTTCCAAAGTAGTTAATAGAAAGTAATAGAAGATTTGACATGCGATTCTGAGAACCATAACCAAAACTTATGTGATTATTATAAATATGAGCAGCATTACAAATTAATTTAAATTAATTTAATTTAAATTTCAAATTAAAGATGTAAGACGTTAATTTTATTTTTTCTTAAAGACTTGTTTCATATCTAATAACTTTATTTATGCACATAAATTCAACAGCTAAATACAATACAATATTATACAGTAACAAAGTAACTGCAAGAACCCTTTTAAAAGAGCCGTTAATTGACTTACGTAAATACTTCTCAAATAGTAATGGAGAGAATTCTTTTGAAGGCGCTGCTTGTTTATTTTTTGTTTTCTCAGTTCGTTAGTGTTAAGGACGAAGTCATTGAAACATTCAATAAGTGCTGAAGAAATTTTCCTATACTTTTGTGTTTACTTTGCAAAAAATGTTACAGAAACTAAGTTCATGCTAGTGAACAAATAAAATTAAAAAAAACGAACGAGCCTCACAGTAGTCGCATAATTATGATGTGTAACATTTGAAATCTCACCTTTTGAAATATTACATATAATATATAATATAATATTACAATAGAAAATAGAATATAGAATTTACAATGAAGTATATTTTTTTTCTCTTTTTTTTATTCTTTTTTTTTAATATTTTTTAAAAATCTATACACAAAATGGTTGAACTCAATATTACAAAAGAAAATAGAATATAGATTTACAAATCATTAAGAGAATGCAGTAAATACTCATTAGAAGACATGTCACACTGTTATCCTGTTATACTGTTACGATCACATTTCTACGAAATCACTCCCACAAATATTACGACCTACAACGAACATTGGGCTTAAAGTGTCGATCACTGGTGGTTTCCCCGACTAACAAGTAACAGTTACAGGATCACACGTTACGACCCTACTTCCGTCCCTTTTCTACGAAATCACTCCGACAAATTGTATATACCAGGCGAGCGGAAAGATGTTACAATCAAAAAAGTATAGAGGAACAGATAATGATACTTATTAATTTCTATTATTTACAAACAAAGACAATTACAATATTAAAATAAACTACTTAAAATAAAATTAAACTTATAAATACTATAACTAGGTACTACTACTACTATTAAAGTGTAGGTTTTAAAATCTGTAGCTGTGAATTTTAAAGTGTTGTATTTATTTATTTAAAAGTCATATTTTATCTTCAGCAATGGTTGCAAAAGTACGTTTCTCACACCTCTTTCGGACCCACTACCACTAGGCAATCGCGTTTTCGTGAGTTTTTGGGTTTTTAAGTATTATTTCTCAGCATTCTTATGAGACAAGGCGTAACCAATATTACTACTGTAATCTAGAGATTAGAGTAAGAAACCAAATACATTTTATTAAAATATAATGTACCTGCACTTGTGGTGTGGCCTATTATCATACTTTATTAACAAGTGTGTATAATTATGATCCTTGCTAAAGTACAATTATATAAAAAATCTTATATCTATCTAGACAGACAGAAGGTTACACAGTAGAGATTCCACCCATGCGTACGAAGCGTTTTGCGTCCATGTTTTTCTTACGTACCGCAAAGCTGTGGAACTCCTTGCCTCAGTCTGTGTTTCCTATCAAATATAATACTTATTGGGGTCTTCAAATCACGAGTGAATTGGTACCTTCTAGGCAAGCATGTTACATCGTAGGCTACATCATCTCTTACCATCAGGTGAGATAGTCAAATGCAAGCCTATCAAATTATAAAAAAAAATAGAAAATAAATAGACTGTTCCAAATCAGGTTCAACTTTAGCCCACGTTTTGCAAAAAACGCAGTAACAGGTTACTCCCCAACCCCACTAAAGTCTTTATGACCGAGAACGAGGCGGATTAACAGCTCAATATTCCTAATGAAAATTTTATGGCACAGGTATAACAATAAATAACGCAAAGAAGCAGATTATCTCGCAATTTGAATGTGAAACATCCCCATGAATTTCATTAAACCCTTGCTTAATCACGCTCAGACCAATAGTCCGTGATAAATTTCTAATTAAATTATTTGCACTGTGTATTCCTTCTCCGACCCACCGGCCGGGGTGGAAATTCGTCTGCTCATTTTAAACAAGACGAGGTATGAAAACTTCGTTTCGTCATTCCGCTGCGTAACATCTCGCTTTCGCGTTGTGTGTATTTAATTAGTAACAAACAGCCTATAACTGTCCCACTGCTGGGCAAAGGTCTCCAGCATTGAAATCAAGTCATCGCTACATTGATGGGTAATGGCTTAATCAACACGCTTGCCAAATGCGGGTTGGTGATCACAAACTTGGGCTACGCATCGAAAAATCCGAAATATATTTTGCCCGACCTGGGAATTGAATCCAGGACCTTCGGGTATCGGGCCGCGCGTTCTGCCACTCGGCCACCGAGGCGTTATTCGTATTTCAGAGTATATATGAATTGTATTTATATAGGTAATTGCTTATCTCGTTTCACCCTGGCGACACGTGAGGTGAAATACATGAGTTTTAGTAGAAATAAAACTCCCATCTATATATTACAAAGTGAAGCAAAAACTTTGTACCCATTTTTACGAAAATTGCGCGGACGGAGGACTATGAAACTTCGCACACTTATAGTTTATATAGAGAAGAAGTGCAGAATGCTAACATTTTTTTTAAATTATGCAAAAAAAAATACATTAAATAAAATAAACATTGTTTCATACATTTTTCAAAAATTTCAAATATGGAAGAGGAGCGGCTGTAATCTGTCAATGCCAATTCAAACTCACAGTCTATCTTTTTTAATTTTTCATGGCTTAGGATACAATCCGTGCAGCCTTAATAAAATATTGTCTAATAAACAGCTTTTTACAAAAATTACGGTCGAATTTCGACCACTGGGCGACCACTAGTATAACTAACTGCGTCTCCCCGGGCGCAGTGGTAGGTAAAAAGAAAGGTATATGCATAGGGTAGGTAAGTCTAAATAACATACAATAACAGCTGTGCAAGATCACTGCCACATGCCAGATCTGAACAATTTTTTTTGTTTTTCAGTTCAGTTCAGTACGCATGATCGGGCACATTATCATGCATGATACATGCGTGATTTATAAACATAATCTTGCCACCACCAATACTTAACACAATTATGATTTGTAGTAAAACATTTCGATTCCATTGATATAAAAACAGAGTATTTCAACGCGTCTCAGGCAGAATTTAAAATCTCTCAAATTATTTACAGAGGGAAGACAAAGAGAGCAGGGGCAGGGGGGTTATAAAAAAGATGTTGACAAAACGCAATTAAGGAGAGGAAAAAACATTGTTGGCCAGCGTCGGTGCCGGCTAATAACTATCATCAATCACGCCTGTTGTTGTGGTTTTGAGATGAGCCGGATTTTTCGGTGAATTTCGTGAAGCCTTCGTGAACGTGACATACGAGACAATAAAGCTAAGTGACACGAGACGTGAAAGTTTGAGTAACTTCATGGCTGAGTTCGGCACTGCCTGTAGGTATCACGTAGGTATAGACAAATAAAAACTAAAGGCTACGTTGCGGAACAGTGAAGCATTCATCAAAATAAGTATTTACAATGTGTAGAGTTCACCTGAACTTTGGAAAAAAATAATAGAATTTGCGATAAGTATGTACATAATATTAATTATTATGTACCCTGTTCCTAAGTTCAGGTGAAGTCTACACATTGTAAAAAGTAAAAAGACTAATACCAGAGTAAACGAGAGTGCGGCAACAGTGCCGTGACCTTGACTCGACGTACCGAGCTGTACCTACCGGCTAGGGTTGAGTCACACATGGTTAATTTATTACTGTGTGAATTTAGGTGTCTTTTATATTGTAAACTTACCTTGTTATATCTGTAGGCATAGTAAAAAAGGACAAACTGGGACTGTGTGTTGAGACATCCTCTTACATAACAGGTTTTTTTTCCAGACATTTTCAATAGGCACCCACCTTGCAACAAAACTCGCAATCGCGACACCCAAACTAAGAAAAATACGTGTATACTGATCGGCAGCGCTCAGTGACATATTTGTTATTCTCCGTTACTACAGCAACATATATGATTCGATCCGCGTTTGCGGGGACAACCCGCGTCATAGCGTATTCCGTTCCCGTGCTTTTTTCTGAGTGCTAATGTAGGTGAACTACGAGCTTGTGTGCGTGCGTTTCGGAGCGCTTGTATGAAGTTGCCGCACTCTCGTTCACTCTGTTAGTACTGTCTGTCTATGGGTAAAGGCCTCCATCTTCGAAATTAAGATATCGCTATAATTATTACATTTAATTGATGGGTATCGGCTTATAAATTACCACGCTTGCAAAACTGCGGGTTGGTGAATACAACTTTTTACCACTCGGCCACCGAGGCGATTAAATGACATATCACATTGAAATGAAAAAAAAAAACGAATCAACTCCCTTAATTACTTTCATTGTCATCACCAGCTCATTTTTGTCCCTACTCCTGGGGCACGGCATTCCCTGTGGATGGATAAGGAGAACGGGCTATAAACCACCACGCGGGCCCAGTGCGGATTGGTGGTTGTAATCGACTGTTAATGCAGCCGGGACCAACGGCTTTACGTGCCTTCCGAAGCACGGAGAGCTCGAGATAATAAATGTTTGGTGACCTATCCGATGAACGGCCTTTTGTTCTTCAACCTTAGCAAACGCAGACCGGACGCGCCACTGCGCCATTGAGCTCCTCCTTATTAACACTTTAATTTATATTTTAATTTCTTTAATTCTAGTTAAATTCTTATATTAGTTTTATTTAATAAAAAACAAATAATTTAAATATTCCACTAATAGGATACAGTCACGACAGTTTTATTTAAAACAATAAACCTGCGTACAAATTTACTGATGTTAGTGAATTGCTGTCAAAAGAAGTTATTCGAACCCAAGAGGTAACTCGTAGGGCTAGCATTGGATGTTTCCGAAAATTTCCAAAGCTTTTTCTTAAACTAACTACATAAGGTTACCCCCCAAGGTTTGGGGTTGTGCTCACTCCAAATTATAATTCAACTTTTAAATTTTACATATAGGTACACGAACATAAACATCCAAGGTAAGATTGTGATAGGATTTTTGATGTGCAAGTTACGTTAACCCATAGTGTTATTTGATTTGTTTAAAATATCACCATAACTATGATTGTTAGTAAAGTTAGGGAAGACACTGTCTCCTGTAACACACATTTAACTTTCACAGGCTGCAGTAAATTCTTTTTTACTGTGTAATTTACTGTTGTAATGAATAAAGATAAAGATAAATATTAGTTACCCGCTTTGTCGAAAGGGGAAATGACCGTTTCTGAGTTTTGTGTTAAAAAATAGTTATATCATTGGCTTGCCTTGCTGCACATAGTGCAATAAAAATAGTACAAAAATATCTAAGTATGACAACAAAATCAACCCCTTTTCGTGAGTGGAGGCTGCGTAACGGCAAACGTAGTACGCCCCCAAACTAGGTAAAGACGATCTTCGCAAGGCTGGTAAGAGTAAGAGCTGGATGAGAGTAGCCGCGGATCGTACTCAGTTGCGTGCACTTGGAGAGGCCTATGTCCAGCAGTGGATTAGTATAGGCTGATGATGATGATTACAGCCTTTTATACAAGTGGAAGTGTGACTTTATTTTCTATTTTTAGGGTTCCGTACCTAAAAAGGAAAAAAACGGAACCTTTATACGATCACGTTGTTGTCCGTCTGTCCGTCTGTCTGTCTGTCAAGACCCTTTATCTCGGGAACGCGTAAAGGTATCGAATTGAAATGAAAATCGTATACTCAAGTCTGCGGTCCCTTAAAGCTGTGAAAAAATCAAACTTCTAAGTTAACGAAAAAAAAGATACGGCCGTTTATGTCGCAAAAAACGTATAATTCGACACTCTCAAGGGAATCAAAATTCATAGGGTACTTGCCGTTGACCTAGAACTATGAAGTTTGACAAGTAATATAGACATATAGGTACTACAAGTACAGAGAAAAATCTGAAAACTATACATATTTAATTAAATCACAAAAAAACAGGGTCTTTATGCAAGAAACGGGGGTCCAAATTTTGAAGTAAGTTAACTGTGTCATGTGGGGTATCGTATGAAAGGGTTTCATTTGCAAAAGCTTAAACAGATTTTTAATTATTTTTATGATGTATAGTTTTCGATTTATGACGAAGAATGAAAAAAGACACCTTGGGAACTGATTTTTTTTTAATTAATGCACTATTGTGATAGGTTTTATTATACTCGTACTTATAACGGGAGCTACGAGGAGCAAACCAACATTTCTTGCATTCAACCCTAGTATCTATCCGTTTGGCTACCGATATTCTGACTACGATGAACAATTTAGTATAATAGTTTCATGCTCTGTCTTGGACCTATATTATAAAAAAAAAAAAAAAAAAAAATATTAGGAAAAATATTTATTCAAATCTCAGTCTTTACAAAACGTTTATTGAAATTAACTAACAGATGACAGTAGATTTTGTTGTTTTACTAACATAGTTCTAAGTGTATTTGTTACTAAGAAAAATGGATCATGTGTTATCTGAATAAATAAATAAATTATTAATATATAAAGAACACTATGTATGATGAGTAACGAGTAATGATTAGACGACCTTTCTCACATCCAGAGATCTCACATCCCTCGGGTGTTAATATGACACTTCGTTTGGTTATTGTTTCTTCCGATTCTGATTTGTAAATTTTATTATACAATCGATTGATGTCAACTATTAAAGTATCTACGAATGCAACTCGGCTTCCGTCTGAAAATCAACGTCATGGTGATGACTTTGCCAATGCCGTGACACATGCTGAGCCGGAGACTTTTTTGGCACTTGTTCACTGCTCACCTTAATATTATCTTTATGCTTTTTTTGGTACCCTATTTGATATGATTTGATTCCGCTTGGCTGGCTACGGCCATCCTATCTAAATCTATCTCTGAAACAACAATGTTAGTAGCATTGTTGTATTTCGACAGTTCGTGGTAAAATAGCGAAACCCTCAGCAGTTGAGGACAACAATTATAATAATAATAATTGGCTTTTATCTTTGGCCCTATAAACTAAAAATAAAAGCTGGTTTATGGGTTATCTGTGACGGAGCAACGGTTTTTATTTATAAAGTATTGGTATTCTGCCGTTCATACTTTACATGCTGTAGTCATATGTTTTGCCAATTGCTGACTAACATCAGAAACAACGAATCTCCACTTAGCGTAATATGTAGCTCGATGTCGTCAAAGGGAAAGGATTCGACAATCTACTGGTTCACAAGGAGGTGCTTGTTGTGCGTCTGTCGTCAACTGTTTTTAAGGTGCTTCAAATGGCTGATGAGCAAAACTTAACTCACTAATGTGTCAGTCTAATAGATCAAATTTGTCACCCGAAAACAATTTATCAACGCAAACCAACAGTTTAGATTAGGTACGAGCAAAGAATGGAGCGGAAGAAAAAGGCGAAAATTCCTTTCGAAATTGGTAGGTATTCTCCGTGCACTATATTAATTCAGCGGAAGGAATTTCCGGCCATTCTTGAATCCCGAGCCCGGCAATCGTTAACCCTCGCTTTGTAGTCTTCTTTTAAACAATAAAAGCAAATTGAAGGCGTTCCCTCCTTATAAGACGTTTCGGATGGTGCGCGCTTTTAATTGAGAAGACGATTTTATTATAGAATGTTTCGAACGAAAGTGGGAACAAAATGTTTGGGAGTGTGTTAACAAAATTAGAATTTTAATAAATTTCAAGGTTTAGATGAAAAATGTTTTTGATTAAGTAATAATAATAATAAATCGACGATCTTCGCAAGGTGGCTGGCAAGAGCTGGATGAGAGTAGCCGCGAATCGTGCTCAGTGGCGTGCACTTGGAGAGGCCTATCTCCAGCTGTGGACGTGTGTAGGCTGATGATGATGAATAATAAAAAAAAAATTAAAATTACCAAATTATAAAATAGGATCCATATGGTCTCGTGAACACGAAAAAAGAGGAGGCTCTTGTATTTTAGTTGCAAATCACATATGCTGCACGAAATTGCAATTAGCAGACCAATTATCAGAAAACAAAAATTTTGAGTGTTGCGGTTTAACTATTAAAGATTTGAACTTAATTGTAATTTGTGTGTATGTATTCTAATGTATTAATATTTTTTGACAAACTAGACAAATTATTGCACAAAATAAACAATAAACAAAAAAATATAATAATATGTGGGGATTGGAACATCAACACCCTAACAAGTAACAAAAATACCCAGACTTTAATCAGTATCATGCAAAATTATAACCTACAGATACATATTACAACACCTACCAGAAAAAAAGCCTGCTTAGATTTGATGGCTAGCAATTTAAAAGGAGCCACAGGATATAATAAAGAAATATCATTGTCTGATCATACAAAATGTCAAATTCTATCAGTTTACCTAGAAAACTACAATAAAAAGCTGTATTGGTATGAACTGCAAAGAGATTTAAGTACTGAAAATTAAGAACAGTTTCTTAGACATATAAATTCCCTGACATTTAATAATGTGTTTGAGGAAACAGAGCCTAATGAAGCCTTTAACGCATTTCATGAAGTCTTTTCTCTTTTTTATTATCTTTGCTTTCCCGTCACAAGAATAAAGAAAGATCTAAATTTAAAAAAATTAAAACGGGTTACAAAAGGACTCAAAAAAAGCTGTGTAATAAAACGCAAATTATACTACAACTATATATACTCAAATAAAAAAAATAAAGAAAATAATAAGAGACAATATCAGAACTACACTAAATTACTACATAAATGTACGAACGCTGCGCAAAGAATTAATAATTCTAAATACATATTTAATGCAAAAAACAAATGCATAGCGTCCTGGAATATAATAAATAATAATATAAACAAAAACCCTAAGCACAATTAATTAAAATCAATCAAATATAAAAATAATATAATTAATAATATAAATGACATAGCTGAACTTTTTAATGACTATTTTATTGACATTGCACAAAATACGGGTAATAAATTAGTAAATACGAATAAAAATAGATTAAATAATAGTATGTATTTGTACCCTACAACTGAAAGTTTGGTACAAAAAATCATTAGGAGCCTGAAACCCACAAAATCAGTGGGTTATGATGAAATTCGAACTGATATTCTTAAAATGTGCTCATCAAAAATCTGTGTTCCCTTGGCATACATAATCAACTTGTGTATGGAAAAAGGAAGTTTTTCAGAAAAACTAAAATTATCAGTAGTTAAACCTTTATTTAAAAAAGGAGATGATAGTGATATTGGTAACTATAGGCCCATCACACTTATACCTGTGATATACAAAATATTTGAAAAAGTGATGGCGACACGCCTTTACTCTTTTATTACCAAGCAAAACATTTTATACAAACAACAATACGGGTTTCAGGAGGGTAAATCGACTTCACTAGCTTGCTTCTCATTAATCAAAAAAGTTACAGAAGGAATTAATGACAAGATACCAACAATAGCAGTATTTCTTGACATGTCAAAAGCTTTTGATCACGTAAATCATGAAATACTGTTACAAAAGCTTTATGACTATGGTGTAAGAGGAATAGCACATCAATGGTTCGCTAACTATTTGTCCAACAGACAACAATGTACTGAAACAACATGGATTGAAAACCAAACACGAGTAAATGCTAGATCAAAATACCGACAAATAAGTAACGGAGTTCCCCAAGGTAGCATCTTGGGGCCATTGCTATTCATTCTATATATCAACGATCTTCCCGATATAACTAAAAATTATTGCTTTTTATTTGCAGATGACTGCACACTTCTATTTAAAAACAAAAATATCGATCAACTTGAATATGACATTAATAAAACACTTTGTGACATAATTAATTGGATGAATAAAAATGACCTTAAAATCAATATACTAAAAACTAAAGCTATACAATTTCATACATACAAAGCAAAAAAACTTAATATTGACATACACTACAATAATAATAAAGTTGACATCGTAGACAGCACAGTATTCTTAGGTATACATTTGGATGAACACTGCAGTTGGAAAAAGCACATAGATACAGTCTGCACTAAAGTAAACAAGTTTGTATTTGCACTAAATAGAATCAAAAATATTGCGTCTTTTCAAGTAGCTTTACAAGCATACCACGGATACGTTTCTTCCTTACTGCGTTACGGCATAGTAATGTGGGATAACAGCGTAGATTTCGAAAGAGCTTTTAGATCACAAAAAAAGTGTATTCGTGTGTCTTATGCGGGATAAAAAAAGAAGAATCTTGTTCACCTTTATTTCAAAAACATAGAATATTACCATTACCGTGCATGGGAAACACCCAGAATACTTTCCAAAATGTAACACTAGTGTGTTCGTAGAGTGTAGATTAAATATACGAGGTTCGAGAAAGAATAAATTGGCCATACCCAAATGTAAATTAACTTTATTTCAAAAAAATGGCTATATGGCTATCAAAATATTTAATAAACTACCGTTGGACATTATTGATCAGCCACTAGACAAAAATGTATTTAAAAAAAAATATTTCAATGGCTCTTACAGCACAACTTTTACTCCATTAGTGAGTACATGAATAAAAAATTATAATTGTAGTCTATTTATTTCTAATTACTTCATTGCAATACTAATTTACAAATTTTAGTATCTACTTAGATTAATAATTTTTATTTCTATTGACATTTTATTATATAATTTATTAAGCTAAAAATTTGCGTTTATGTAGTTATGTTATGTTTTATAAAATTTTATACTGTATTGACATTTGCATGCCTACAAAATTAAGGCAGAATATTGTTGACCCTGCTCAACATTGTCGCTCATCTCAATGTATTGTACACAATATTGTGCAAATAAATGTTTGAATTTGAATTTGAATTTGAATAAATTTCTTCAGTTATTTTACTCAGATACAAATTATAATTAAATTACAAAATAGATAAAGCGACCTCTTCTATTTTTTTAGTATTGTGTTAATTTTAAGCTTTAGGAGTGTCATAATTTCATCATCATCAGCTCAGCTAAAAGACGTCCACTGCTGGACAAAGGTCTCCCCCAAGGATCTCCACAACGACCGGTTCTATGCTACTCGCATCCAGCGGCTTCCCGCGACCTTTACCAGAGCGTCGGACCTTTTTTGTTGAAGGCCTGCTTACACTGCGCTTTCCGGTACGCGGTCGCCACTTGAGGACTGTTCCGCTCTAGCGGCCATCAGTCCTGAGTCCGTGTAATTTTACCAATTAAATATTATTTTTACACAAAGAAATTTAAACGGGGATTAACGCAAACTAATTATTGAAAGGTTTCATACCTTCTTACACCCGATATTTCGACCGAGTTATAACGGCCGTGGTCACGTGCTGACTGCTGTCGGGAAATTGCGCCTCCGTTTGCGCGGCAGAGTCTTCATCCACCGTCACATAATTTTCCCAACTACTTACATATACAGGATAAATTAAAACAAAACATAACTTGTAAGTTTACGTTCAGTTTTTGAAAGACAACGGTGAATAGATTTATTCTATATTCTATATTACCTGATGGAGTGTAATGTAATAAGCTAACTTTACTTGGCTATCGACAAGGACTAAGAAATTGGATATCTTATCTCTTACACTGTCGGAACACAATTACTTTGTGTTCATGGCGACAGATTAGATAAGATAATGGAAGCTAGCGAATCGGACTTGGAACAAGCCCTACCGCAAATCAAACCCAGTACAATAAAATGTACTCGTCGCTGGGTATCGAACCTCTAGGACTTATAACGGTTATCTAACACAAAGCGGCATTAAAACTCTTTCGTATCCAACTTTTTTTTAAATTTGATTTATTTCTATAATGTTTAAAAAGTTACTTTGAAACGATTTTGTTTCGCAGTTTCTTTTTCGTTTAGATTATTAAAGTTTCCTTTTATTGACGCCTTTTTATCATCTAAATAATCTGTTAAAAGAGGATTTTTTTAAAACACATTTTCTTTGTATTTTACACATCACGTATCATATCACATATACATTATTATCACGAGTAACTACCTATATCAATATGAAGCCTAACGGGGAAACTGAGGGCACAATATCGAAACGTTAATAGCGGGAAAACTTTTTTGTCTCATACTTTTCGCGAAACACGGCATTTTGCCATAGGTGGTATGATTTATGACATCCAATAATAAGGAGCAATTTCCGAGGGCCGTACCCGAAAATAAATGAACGCCCTCTGTTTACCTAACTTTAATATGGAGATTCTCATTTTAGATTCCAACCGTTCTTTGCATAGATGAAAATTTAATTTTGTTATCGTTTTATTTTGGTAAGGGTTTCTAATTCTACCAGTCTTTGTGCTGAGGGCCTATTATGCGACAGTTAAAACCTCTTTGTTGCTCCATGCTCGTGTGTATGCTAATGAAGGAGCAGGCTCTCGTATAATTCAGTTGTTTTCAATTCTATGTCTTTGGGTTTTCATTTAACATGAATGTGCCAATTCAGTGACAAAAGACTAATTGTAACGAAGATTTTCTTATCGCTGTAGACACAATGTTTGTGAAGATACTTGTAATGATACCTACACTTTATACACGAAACTTCGAGTTCATTTACATCGTCATTTTTTACATACGTTTTGAATATTTTGCCCAATCTACACAAACCAAACGGGGGGAATTAATAAATAATAATAAATAAATTTTTCCTACACTTACACCAATTATCTAGCCCAAGAGAAGCTTCGTTATGAAACTCGTTATATGGTTACTAGACAACGGATAAACATACTTAAAATACTTAAATACATACTTATTATACATAGAAAACACCCAGACCCGAGACAATTTAGAAAAACAATAATTTCTAAATTGACGGACCAGGAATCGAACCCGGGACCTCAGAGATGGCGACACCATGAAAACCGGTGTACAAACCACTCGACCAAGGAGGTCGTCAAATTATACGTGAACACTTTTTTTTTGTAATACAGAAAAATGCATTTAGTTTTTTTATAACAATATAATTTATACGCGTAGTAGTGGAGCATCAATGAATTATTGTACTATTGTATATATTTATTTATTTAAATATTTATTAAGGACAGTCAGCGAAAACTTGTACTAAATAAAAAAACCTATGTAACATACAATAACATTATTGACCGCCACGGCATGCAAATGTGGAGAGTTTGTGTAAATTTTAAAAGAGGATAAACTACATAAATCTAAGTAATTAGTAATAGCAAACTTATCAATACAAATAAAAGCAAAAAATATACAACTCATATATATGTATGTATACTATTGTATCATCATCATCTCAGCCAAAAGACGTCCACTGCTGGACAAAGGCCTCCCCCGAGGATATGAGGGGTATTTGCCGTAATCGCCACGCTTGGCAGGCGCGTTGGCGATCGCAGTAGGTTGAGGGTAACCTCAGAGAGATGCTGCTGCCCATCCTCTGGAATGATCCCTTAGTCGGCTTTTACGACACCCACGGGAAGAGATGGGGTAGTGCAATTCTTTATCCCCGGCACCACACAGGGTCTATTGTATACGTACGCAAAAATGGTATGTAGGTATGTTGGAAACTTTATGAAACTATACAAAATAATTTTGCTAATTTACGTCTTGACAGCTAACAGATAAAAGTTTTTGTTACGTATTTAAATCTTCTGCAATATTAAATTACATGGCGGACCTAATGCTTTTGGCATTTTCTACCAGTCAATAACAGGGTGAAGCAGAAATGACATGGTAGGTGCAATTCAAAGAGATAAAAAGTACAATGTCTCTTACTAATAATAAAACTTGTCTGAATTTAACATTTCATATGTAGATTATTGTATATTAAAAAATAGCAATTTGATCTTTATAGAGAATTTATGTAAATAAATCGTGATGTTGCACGACTTTTAATTAACTTTGTTACTAGTTAGAGAATGATCAAAGAGTTCCAACCAGTAATGAAAATTAAAATCGCAAGTCGAACGTTTGATGAAATATTTATTAGCCTTTCTATTTTACTTTCATCTTTTAATTTAGGAGACTATCGCCGAGAAGTTGTTATTATATAGCGAGTATTTGAAATGTGTACATAACTGTTCCAGTGTTTGTATTTATTATATACTTAAAGTTACTAATAATACCTCAATGGCCGAGTTGCAAAGTGCCCGGTCCCATATCCGAAGGTCCTGAGTTCAATTTCCAGGACAGGCAGTATGTTTTAGATATTCGATGTAGGAATAATCTGGGTTTTGAGATCACCAACCCGCATTTGGTAAGCATAGTGATTAAGCCAACGCCCATCAATTGTTGCGACGACTTATTGATTTCCATGAATGAGACCTTCGCTCAGCAGTGGGACCGTGTATAGGCTATTACTACTTCAAATATATTTAATGATTATCGCTAGAGTTACTCAGCTGTAGCTACCGGCTTCTTGTTTATGTAAAAAGAGAACTGAGCGTCAAAATAAGCTACCAGGGGCTTGTTATCTACAAGCTTCGTCATGATAAAAACTAAATCTTACATCAACACTTTAAAAAAGATAAGATGCAATTTAAAAAAATGTGACAAAACTTCCACGAGCTGGAGTTGAACCCGCACCCCATGATATGCCAGGTCACCTTGCTACACGCTACTTTAAAGTTTATACTGACAATAACTACCAACCTAACGGTTATAAAGTTAAGGTGTCAGACATCCTTGCGCAAGCACAAGGGACCATCTGTGTCAGGTCATAACGCCAGATCAGGACGCGTCGAAACGCATTCTTCATCCGGTACTTTTAAGACTAGTGTCTCGAGCTAGTTGCCCCGTGGACACGTATAGTCCACTACCTAATATCCAGATAGGTTACCGGAGCTGTAAGCTCGCTCACGTCTCGTTACACTAAGAGCACAACTCGCAGATTTCACTGCTCGGGTCGTCAACTCTAAAGTCGACTACCAAATGTCCTCTTTGGTGGCGGAGTTGTAAGCCCACTCACTTCTGAGTACCCATCCAGGCACCTCATCAGTTCCAAAATCCTACGCGGCTGATTCAACTGGAGACATTGCATCTAGCGGGCGCCTCTACTAGTTCTCCAGACTAGTGCCGGAGATGTTGGAAGCCTACTCAATGAAAACCATCGAGCAGAACAACCAATTATGGACAACTCACGTGCCCCGCAGGTCCTTTCGCTTCGGGCCCCCTCCGGACCGCTACTCGGACCCGCTCGCTGTGCACGAAATGGAAGCCTGGCCAGACCTCAACCAGGCAGACAAACATTCCCACTTCCACAGCTAACCACATAGCCACCACGAGTCCAACCCATGTCCGGGACCTGCCAGAGACGCCCGCGAAGGCATAAATGGCAGGGGGGCCTAGGATCCGGAACTCGGGAGTTGTAATCGGCAATCGCTACCTTGAAAAGACAGCCGGACCCGTAGTTCCAGCTGCCATACCCTACCTATCAGGGTATGCCTTCGCGGGCATCGTCGGCAGGTCCCAGACATGGGTTGGACTTGTGTTGGCTATGTGGTTAGCTGTAGAAGTGGGAATATTCGTCTGCCTGGTTGAGGTCTGGGGACATGCCAGGTCAGGTGCACTACCAACTAAGCTATCGTGATTCGGTCCAACCCACCAAAATTAAATAAATGAATTTTCCTACACTCACACCAATTATCTAGCCCAAGAGAAGCTTCGTCATGAAACTCGTTATATGGTTACTAGACAACGGATAAACATACTTAAAATACTTAAATACATCCTTATTATATATAGAAAACATCCAGACCCGAGACAATTTAGAAAAACAATAATTTCTAAATTGACCCGACTGGGGATCGAACCCGGGACCTCAGAGATGGCGACACCATGAAAACCGGTGTACAAACCACTCGACCAAGGAGGTCGTCAAAATTTGTCCACACTATCTTACTTTGTAAGCGTGAGGATGCCCCAAGCCCATTACTGCTAAATGCTGTTCCGATTTGCATCATATTATTATTATAAACGCGAAAGTTTGTATGGATGTTTGTTACTCTTTCACGTAAAAACTACTAAATGGATCTGGATGAAATTCGGCATACAGATAATTTATAATCGGGAATAACACATAGGATACTTTTTATCCCGATATTCCAACGGGAACGGGAACCACGCGGGTGAAACCGCGAGCGGCAACTAGTGATATATAAAAGTAAAGTACACATAAATAGCCTGTAACTGTCCCACAGCTGGGCAAAGGGCTCCATCATTGAAATCATGTCATCAGTACAAATAATGGGTAATGGCTCAATCATCACGCTTGTCAATTGCGGGTTGGTTATCACAAACCCGGGTTATGTATCGAAAAATAGGAAACATACTTGGCCCGACCTGGGAATAGAACCCGGGACCTTCGGGTATCAGACCGAGTGCTGTGCCACTCGGTCACCCAGACATATAATGGTAGGTATATGATCCAGTAAAATACTAAATACATGCCATTATAAATACTTACAAGTACTTATAAATACACTGTTCCTTTTGTATTAATTACAAATACATTTACTTAAAATGTATTTGTGGTTGAGTGAAGCCATAGATTATTTGTACATGCACCCGAACAGGCTAAATCCAGAACGATTGGAAAATATTATATTAATTGGATAATCAATTACAAGAGGCCAGAAGAGGCTGATAGCAAACATCACCGTACGATGACGACGTACGCTCAGCAGTGAACTTACATACAACCTCCGCGTATTTGATTACTCCACTTAAATTTTTATTTTTTTATTGTTAGTTTAATTTAGTAATAATAATAATTATTGTGTTGTGTTTATTTATTTACTGTGGATTCCTGAGCGTTTTAATGGCCTTCAGGCTACATGTCCATAAATTAGTAAAATACATGCCATTGTGTTATTGTGCACTGTGGCACAAACTCATAATCTTCAGGTAAAATTTCGGTCACATTTGCGTGCTCAATTTTATTATACAGGAATTCATTCAAGAAATTTGCTGACAGTAACCTTGATACATAAACAGAGATAAAATATTCGAAATGTATTAAACAAAACACACTACACAAATCACAAAAACACGGAACTTATGAGATATTTTATCGTGCAAGCGGAAATTGCTTTTCCAATCCACGCAGGCATCGTGTTCGCGAAAGTCCATTTTACATTACAATTAATTTTTCATGACATTTTCGTTAACTTTGAGCAATCCCTATTGTTGGCATATCGCGGCTACCAAGTACCTACTTTGTTCGAGAGAAGATTATTTAAATCAGGTAACATTGTATGCTTGTGTAAATTTCCGTTGCGGTTATGAGTTGGGCGAACTTAAAATTACTAACTCAGTAGTCATTATTTAGGAATACCACCGATGTCGGGGTATCAAGGAACATTTTCGTCTTGCATAGGTGGGTACTATTCGATGCAAATACCGAGATTAGAGTCGATAGAACATTAGGTCAACAGCAGTTATCGCAGTGGACCCGTGACCACGGCCGGCGAACCACGGCGAGTGCTCTGAAGAACAGACTCTTTGACCTTAACCCACCTTCTCCCTTCCTCCATACGAGTACGCGTGCTGCTCTCCGGAGTCACCGCTGTAGTGTCTCGAATATTCCGTCACGCACAAAGAAATTTGGTGACTCATTTCTTTGCCGCACTTTCAAAAGAAGGAATATTCTACCAGCACACGTTTTCCCTCCTTCCTATGTCATGGGGTCCTTCAAACGAGGCGTGAAGAGGCACCTTGTGGGCCTGCAGGGTGAGAGTGACTGATGCTTCGTTGTTTTCACGCTGCACCAGTTGTCCTTGTGTCTGGACTCCGTTTCCACTTAACATCAGGTGGAATAGAGTCATTTGCCGAGCTAGGTATAAAAAACATGTCTATTTTTGCTTATAAAACCAAATAACCGACACGTTATCAATTAGTGGTACATTTTATTTTATTTTTCCAACCAACAGCTTTATGAAATTGTATACATTTACATTCTATACACTGATAGCCAAGAAGAGGTCTTATATTTAACAAAACAAAAGTAAAGCGAAATGCACGAAATACACGAATATGGCCGACTATAATTAACAGGAATAGGAGAACTATATTAAAGGTTTATTACATGCAGAGGGCAACTTACGACCGATTAATATTAAATTTGATATAAAAGTATTCTATTACAATTTAAGCTCATCGATGCATAAAAGACGCTTCGTACTACAACTTAGGTACCTAATTGGCGTGGCTTCCTACAGATTGTATATTATATACGCGTTGAAACCACTTTATTATAATGTCGTGGCTTCACAACGCTTGTTATCATAACATATTAGAAAAGCTAAGCATGTGTTTAACGATGCGTAATTGATCAGAGTAACTACGAGTAATATGTGACGCGAATATTAGGTAAATCATGAAGTGACGGATACGTAAATCAATAGTTTCTAACCTCTGTTAAAATTGTTTTACCAAGTATAAACTTTTGATTATTAGTTGGGAGGATATAATTTTACGCAAATATTGTTGCGAAAAAATTACAATTCGAAAAAAGAAAAAGTGTTAACAAAATCCCGCTTGTGGAATTTTTTCAACATTTTGCCTTTTTTCAAGTATATACTTCTAAAATTGTCATAAATCTTCGACAGCCATCGTGGCAAAAAAAATTGAAAGGATTTAAAGAATAATTTAAAATAAAAATATCCAATTAAGGGAGTAACGCCAGTTCTTTGTTGTTGTTAATCTTATCTATTAAGTTAAACTTTCCTTTTTATTTAACATTAAATAATTTCATCTTTTATTAATGATATACAGTGAATGTTATGTTGGTACGCTGTTATTTTGATAAATAATAAGAAAAAGTAAGATAAGCAATACGTTTACTTAAGATAATGTCTAAGTGTAAGAAATTTTAGTACTAATAGGTAGACTTAACAGTAAGCAGCACGTTTCCCTTTAAAAGCTTACTGAATTCCCAAAACCCAGTTACACTCGTTATTTACGCTTTCAATTCCTAGTAAACATTTTCAAAGTATAAACGCACAGGAAATATTAATACTGCCTTTGTCAGGCGGTTCGAGTGATGTGAAACACGAATCATTAGAATGTGAGAAGTATGCTTTATTTATTTGTTATCGATACAATGGTTTTCATTTTCACAAGTATTGTATTGTTTTATGTTTCAACGATTGATACTACTACTCGTTTAAATATAATGGATTCTCGTCGACAAACGAGTGAACACAGTTGTTAAAGCAAAATTAACCTTTGTTCTTTTGACTTTGTTATTTATATATCTATATATATATATATATATATATGTGAAGAAAAAACTTTGTACCCCTTTTTACGAAAATTGCACGGACGGATGAGTATGAAATTTCGCACACTTACAGTTTATATAGTGTAGGGTTTTTATTTAATTGAAGTTAATATATTTGATTTGTATTCGTTAGAAACATAAAATCAATAAAAAGGTATAAGTTTGTTCTGCCGACTGGCAATACTTTGTCTGTCAATGTCAGTTTGTAAAAGTGGAGTGGGAAAAAGAATGGCGGCACTTGGCCGATGGCAGCGGCGGAGCGGCCACTTTGGTTGGAGAGTTGGCGCCGAGCGGTCGTGCGATAGCTAGTGAACAGTCTTGCTGCTAAAAATAAGTTTTGAGCAATAAGTTTTGATTATGATAATAAGTTTTGATTAAGATAATAAGTTTTGGTTATTACAATAAGTTCGGAATATTCAAATATGTTTTAGTTAAATAAATGAGTTTTAAAAGTGAACCTGGTTATTTCTGAGGTATCCTATAATAGAGAAGGATTACAGCATGTTAATATTTTTTTTTTAATTATGCATAAAAATACATTAAATCAATAAAACAAACATTACACACACTACCATGTATTTGACACACACGCTTAGACACTCTTTTCAAAAATTCATAAATTGAAGAGGAGCGGCCGAAATCTGTCAATGCCAATTCAAACCATGAATCCAAACTCACATTCTATCTTTTTAAATTTTTAATTGCTTAGGATACAATCCGTGCAGCCTTAATAAAATTACAGTCGAATTTCGACCACTGGGCGACCACTAATCAAAATATTTGTACTCTACGCCCAAAACCTTCATCACAACCACAAAGGATTTTTTTTTTAATACTTAGCACGGCAAATGACCCCATACCACCTGATGTTAAGTGGAAATGGAGTCCAGACGCGAAGACAACTGGTGCAACGTGAAAACAACGCAGCATCAGTCAACCTCACTCTGCCGGCCCACAAGGTGCTTCTTCACGCCTCGTTTGAAGGACCCCATATCATAGGAAGGTAGGTAGGATCTATCTAATTGAACTCTTACTACTACTATTGAAATATTATATCAATACCAATAACGTTGTTATTATGGCGAGAGTCTTAGATAAAAGAGTGATAGCTAGACAAGTAGAGTTAGAACAATTTCCGAGCTTAGATCTTATTATCAACCATACTGACCTGCTGGGTTTTAAACCTGTTTAAAAACATTTACTGTTTTTTTTTTAAATAAAACGATATTGGATGGTTTTCTCCTATCGGCAAAAGGCACCTAAAAATGTGAACGCATTACCTTTTAACAGCATTCCAAGGTACGATTCGCTAATCAACGCGAATAAAGTTTAATTCTAAACAAAGCAGAGTTTAACCCCCATTGCACAAAGTGAAAGTGAAGTTGGTGAACAAGTTTGTAATTAGTGTCGGGAGATAAGCGTCTTGGCTCACCCGTTGTTGTGCAGACGCGCCAAGTCGGAGTAGATGGTAAACCGGTCACTCAGAGTGGCAAAGAAGGCAATACCGAACAGTGGAAGACTTCGGAAAAGTGTGGAAAAGTGTCCATCAGCGGGAACTTTTAATTTAGTGTTGGGCCATAATCGTTTCACCTCATCGTACCCTATCGTTGTTGTGCAGACGTGCCAAGTCGGAGTAGGAGGCAAACTAGTAACGCGAAGTCACAAAGATGGCAAGACCGAACAGTGGAAGACCTCGGAAAAGTGTGGAAAAAAAGTTCATGAGCGGGGAACCTGCAGTCAGGTGCAGCTTCATATACGCTATCGTGGGTCTAACCAAAGACTTTTTATTTAGTTTTGGACGATAAGTGTGCCTTATTGTGCGCATCTTGTTATGCAGACAAAAATAAAGCAATACCGTACAGAAGAATTTGTAAAAGTGAGACACACGGATCATAAAGAGTAGCAAAGAAGGTAATACCGAATAGTCAAAGACAGGAAAAGTGTGGAAAAAATCCTATAAACAGGATTTGAAACCGCACTCTCTGACATGCCGGGTCAGGTGCAGGTCCAATTCTGCTTTCGAGGTCTGCTCTGTGCTCTGTACCAGGACTTAATATTTTTAATGACTCACAAAACCTTAGGTAAAGTTAATCATTAACGTGCTGTTAACAAAATGTAGTTTGTATCCTTGTATTTTTTCGTCTCGTAGCAGAATAATAAAATGGAATTAAAGAACATACAAGTTTAAAAAAAAATTGTTAAAGCGACGAATATACTTGCTTATAAACCAGCAATCCAAAAAAATGCTGCTTTCGGCAGAGAACCATATAACAGGAAACAGCACTAGCCTACGTCTTATAGATACGATCCAAATATATACATATAATATAAAAATCTAATTCATTTGTTTCTCTTCTTAATAACTGTATTCATGAAATAAATAACGATAATTAATGTAACGTCAGCCAGCTTAAGCTATGTTTATAAAATATTAATTATATCAAAAAGGTTCTGCGCATTTTTTACTCTTTGCAATACCTATTGGACGGCGACGTTAATTAGGGAACTATGACAAAGGAAACAGAACTCTCTCACCTCGCCCTCAGTTTCAAAGTCCTCATTAAAATGGAAGTCTAGTTACTTTACAAGACGCGATGTTTTCCTTGGACTCTCATAATTAACGGACTAAATAATATTACGACTTAAATTGGTAGGTTGAACGACTACTAGAAAATACCTACCTAAACAAATTAGGTATTTTGTTACAGGCATAATCATGGTTGGTTCGCTTATGTTTTTTTTTTATTAAAAAATCTTGTAAATTTTTTCTGTTCGCATTATTTTTTCTGTGAAACAAAAGCCCCTCATTTGAAAAGATTGCGTTAAGATTAGGATTCGAATATTATCCATTAAAATTTGAGGTCGCGTTTTACTCGTAATTCTATTAAAATTTTAATTAAGGGCGCTCGGGACGAAGTAACAGATGTCCGAAACTGATGTTGATTATTATAATTATACGTAAAATATTATACCCTTTGGGTTTGAAAATTAATAATATTTTGGAGTATTTCGAGAATGTACCCTAAAAGTTTGCCTTGTTAGATATATAGACAAAGTCTTTATTTGGACACTATATATATACACGCACACACACGCACACACCCTATCATAAAATCCCATGGACACTGAAAATAATTACAGGGCACAGTGCAAACAATAAAAAAAAAATACAAAAATGTCTGTGTGCCGCAGCATCCCAAAATGCTCGTCGCGAGGGTAGTATTCATTGCAAGTAAATCGCTGATTTTCAGCTGACGAAAATCATCAACAATTCGTCATGTGCGCAGCCTTGACCATGTGTTAACGAATTATATAAATATTACCCGTAATATAAATAAATAAAGATGAAGAACAAAGGTGGCAATCATAACACTGTATCAAAAGTATCTGTGTTTTTTAAAATGTAAAGGTTTAATAACAAATTGCTACAATACTTTGCTGCTGACAGGGTATGTGAAACGACTGTTTATTTAAAAAAAATTTTTTTGAGTAGAAAATCTTAAGAATTCTTCCGTATAAACTGACTTTCAGTCTGTACTTGTATATACTGTTATACCTGATATTTATTTAAAATCCAATTAGTTTCTGAGCACGAAACTTAATATCACGAGAAATACTAAAGGCGACATTTCGTTTCAATCTTGGCACCTATTAGTTTCAAATCTGAGACAATAAATCTAATTTTCTGTCTGTATAGCTTTTAAGGATTACGCGAACGCTCTTTGGTTTTGTGTTACTTTCGTTAAGCCAAGGTTCTCACATTGTTTTGTTCTCTAAATGTAAAATGATATTCAAATTGTTTTTTCTTGTCGTTAATAATCAAACATATTATATTGAACTAGCTGTGCTCGCGACTTCGTCCGCGTGGAATAGTGACTTTCGGCAGCATTTTTAATTTTTTAGGCTCTTTTCCCGTTTTTGCAACATTTTTCACTGATGCTTCGCTCCTATTGGTCGCAGCGTGATGTTATATAGCCTAAAGCCTTCCTCGATAAATGGACTATCCAACACAAAAAGAATTATTCAATTCGAACCAGTAGTTCCTGAGATTAGCGCGTTCAAACAAACAAACAAACAAACAAACAAACAAACTCTTCAGCTTTATAATATTAAGTATAGATAAAAGTTAAAATCGAACTTACAAATAATTACCTCATCGGTATCAGACCTAGAAGTCCCAGGTTCGATGTCCAACGGTATATCTGGCTAGCTAGTTAGCTACCTCAACAAAAATGTTAAACACTTTCTGCTTTATTACAAAACGAAGGTCAAAGTTAAACAATGCTTAAGGCGACGCATTGGAAATTTACGTGGCGGGAATCTTGATTTTTCACAACAATTACAAAACATGTGAAAGTGATTTTTGATGACATGATTTTTCCTTTAATTGACTTCATTTTGCTAGTTGCAGAAACACGATTTGTTAACTTTTATAGCAGAGAAAAAAATATCAAAATAACCTCTTTTAAAACATAGATTTGCATTTTACAGGCAAACCAGACCGATTTAAGCATCTAAATTAGTTAGTATTAGAATAATTGTTTAGCGATGCGTCGCCTCAAAACAGATTCTGTCGCTTTTTAGACAATATTTTAAACAAGTATTTGGCCATTATTTGGCTTTAAACTCTGTTATGTAGTAACTTCTTCATATAGTCTTTTCAGCAGCACAAAATAGGACGTTGTGGAAATCCTTGGGGAAGACCTTTGTCCAACAGTACACATCTCTTGGCTGAGACGATGATGATGATGATTTCCCTAAATTTTCTATCAGTAAGAGTAACATAACTAGTTCTTAAGTTATTGAGGATATCGTAAGGTGCGCTCTTATTTTTTTACTTGAAATCATCATGTTTTTAGCATTGAAGCATTAAATATACAAGGTATAGCTGTACTCAAACAGAGTTTATGATAAATTTAAGCGTCAAAAGTGAGTAGAGTAGTGAGGCGTAATTAACGTAACAGCATTTAAAAACAAACAACTAAATTATGTGACAATCACACGAGTAATTTAAGAGCGTTTACGCCGCACACTAGCGCCACTAATGAAAAAATAAACATATCTAGTAATTAGAGATAGAAAATCAAATTATGCTCAACAAACTATTTGAATGAAGTAATTTAGCATTTTTACGTCACCTAATGAACACCTCACATGTTATGGTTTAGTTAAATAAGACGTTACGGCCACTTTTAACCATAACGCTATATTTAACTAAACCATAACATGTCAGGTGTTCATTAGGTGACGTAAAAATGCTAAATTACTTCATTCAGATAGTTTGTTGAGCATAATTTGATTTCCTATCTCTAATTACTAGATATGTTTTTTTTTTCATTGGCAGCGCTAGTGTGCGGCGTAAACGCTCTTAAAGCACCATCGCACTGAAATGAAAGTAATAAATATACGGAATTCGAATCGAACTGGTTTTGGTTCGTATCGTGACGGTTGATGTGGGCTGTGTTTCGCGTTAAAGGAGATACATTTTGTATGGATGATGTCGATACCGTGATGCACATCCTGTAGAGTGTAAAGTTGTTTTACGATTTTTTATTTATTTAAGTACAGTAGTTTATTTATTTAAACTTTTAAAACATCTATATTACATGGCGGACTTAATGCCTGAGGCATTATCTACCAGTCAACTATAAGGTGGTGCAGAGATAACATTGGTAGGTCCAATTTAGTGCGATGAATTTTAAATAAGTAGTGTTTTTGTAAAAAAAGGTTATAAATATTTGTATAAACAATGTTGTGAATAAGTTAGCTTAACAAAAAAGATTTTGCCCGTAATATTTTTGTGGCTATCAATTTATCTTATAAATGACCATTTATGGAGTTTTATTATTTAATATTTTTTTAAATAGAAAAATGGAGTAAGCATTTGCATCGGCATAATTTTTTTTTCAGTTAAACGGTTTTATTGGAAATTGTACTAAAAGCTAAAAAATAATTCGGCAGGTACAGGTAGGTACAAATAAAATCGTTGGGCGCACGTAACCTGCGTAAATATGTAAATAACATTTTTTATTATGATTATAGCGGTTGACTAGATAGAAATTTGACACGCCCAACGATTTTATTTTTTACCTGTACCTACCTCTACCTAGGACCTATCAAATTATTTTTTAGCTTTTAGTACAATTTTGGAGAAAACCGTTGAACTTAAAAAAATTTTTACTCATTTTTTTATTTTCAAGTTTTTAGTTATTCATTTTTCATTTTATAAAGAACTATTTTCTACTAATCAAGCCCTTTCATTTGATACCCATATTGAGGAAGTAGTGATGTGTGACATGTTTACACACCCAAATACCATTCAGCCCTCGGCACGTGCTCACCTTGGCATTCGGTCATCCATCTAATTCATTAATCGAAGACAGAATCCACATTCATAACAAACGGAACGAACGAACGAACGAACTTATTTTCCCGAGTTCTTATGGCCATTTCCCAGCTCCATCCCCGATCCAGATCCAACCCTGGTTACCATCTAGCACCAAAGTACTCGTCAAGACGAATCATATGAGCCCAAACTCGATGGGGTTGTGTCGTTTAATTACCGAGTTCCTATGGCCATCTTCCAGCTCCATCATCAGACCCTGGTTACCATCTAGCACCAAAGTACTCGTCAAGACTGATCAAACGAGTCCAAACTCGATGGGGTTGTGTCGTTTAACTACCGAGTTCCTATGGCCACCTTCCGGTTCCATCATCAGATCAGTTCCATGTCATAATAATTTTGCATTGTCATATGTCAACAGGAAGGGGTCAAATTTCAATTACTACATTTGACCCACACAAATAAATAAATAAACAGAGCAAGCTAAATAAAACCGTTTAAAAAGTGATATAATTCACCTTTAATCAAATAAATAAAATGCTTATATCAAGGAAATTGTACATCGAAATACGTCAATAGTTTTAAAGTCTCCATACAAAATTTCTATACAGACTTATAGAAATTATTTTCGGTTTTCGATCTATATGACACGGAATAAGTGTATCAAAGAAAATTGTTTCGAAATTGGACCAATACATAAAATATTGTCCCATATTTCCTCGATTCATAAAATAAGATAATAACATAATGTAGTAGACCAAATCTTATTACCTATTGGGTACCTACGTAACAAAGTTTGAGGACTTCTATTAGTTCACATGTAATATTTTGAACAGACTAGGTATTCCATATTTATGTAAATACTTCCAAGCAGATACATTTTGCTGGAACAAAACTTATTTACTCTGTACTTTCAAGATTTATGAACGGGTAAAGATGTTCTCTTGTTTTCTGTTTGTATCATTAAATATTATACAAAATCTTGGTATTCCATTCGAGTAGGTATATTTTAGTGTGAATGACTCAACATTTCGGGTAATACCTATGTCAAGGTAATGATGAAGTTTTTGAAGTGAAAACTTCTTTAGCGGCGTTGTACACTTTTTTTGTAATGGGTAAAAAATGTTAAATTCGCGTTAGGACACGTGACCTGATCGAAAATTCGTAAGACGGATGGAGAGTAGACAGCCGGCGCGGCGTAGGAGAGGAAGTATCCCCCTCTCTTTCTACGGCGCGGCGAAAATGTATGCCTGCTGTTTCGTTTAGGCGGCGCAGGGCGCTTGCGCGAATAAATTGTCATGTTTGTGTACGATAGCGCTATAAATAAATATTGTATTCTACCACATAAATGATAGTACTTTTATACTGATAATTGAAGCAATTCGTGCAAAATTATTCCCTAACCATCCCAAAATATCAAAAATGCACAACGTTAATATTCAAGTTTTCACTTCTGCCGGCACTCCCGGAGTGCAACCCGTCGTTTTTTTTTTTATTGCACAACGGAAAAACGTTTGGCTTTCATCTCATCTAATGGTAAGCGACGATAACGACGAAGATTGAATGGCACTTCACTATGTATCCTCATTATCTGGACTGGTTACCTTATCTGTAACTGTATCTGTTTTCTCTTTTTATACAGGGTTACTGGAAACTCGACAACTTCCTTGCTGGAGGTGATAGCATGTGACAATTGTAACCCCCCATATGTATGGTCGAATACTAATAGTATTTGTCACATTTTAGGCCGCCTATCACCTCCTGCAAGGAAGTTGTCGAGTTCCCAGTAACCCTGTATAAATGTGAGAGTAAAGCGATGAGTGCCAGTGTGCGGACAAACCAATATTGGTTTTTGTCATACTGCTCAAAGTATTGATTATTGTTAAGTACATCTATAATTATTAAATAAAAAAAATAAAAAAACAACTTCAATGCTATTAACATCGATGTTATGGTGATAACTTCCAGGCGGATTTCAAACAGGGTTCAACAACCAACCTTCCATTTCTAACCCACCCACGGATCTGTAGGATATGGAACAGACACCCTTCAGAATGTGCGATATAGCATGAGGTTTTCTAAGAAGCGTGTAAATAAGGCTTTCTAATTCGGTAACACAAATGCAACTCCCCAGATTCTGATTCTGCTGATGTCCATGGGCGACGATGACCACTTCCCATCAGGTGGCTCAAAGTCAAGTGAAAAAAGTGCTTTTAAATCACACATACTCGTTTGTCGCCTTTTTACCTAAAATACACCCTCTAAGACTGATGGTAATACCACTAGACCGCAGAGAACGTAACATACTCCATTTATCTCTACCGTGAACATAGTAAAAGAAAACGAAAAGTACCTTTATTTTACCTTTAGCGAGCAGACAGCAGCCACCTGCATCCCACAATACGTTTAAACCTGCTGCTAGCGAGCGAGCCTTAACTAACGACCCGTGGCATTTGAAACGAAAGCACTATGCATGAAATAGTAAAACATTTTGCCACAGCTGTAAAGATAAAGTTGTCTTTTACAAAGTTTCTTGAGAAGCTACGATTCATTCTCATTTATTTAAATGGAGTGCATAATTTTTTGGGTTTTTTTTCTGATCCCAAGGTACTCGTAAGTAGCTAAAGCACTCGTATTATGGAAGTCAGAATCAACGACGGTACCACAACCACCCAGACCCGACACAATATCGAAAAGTTGGTTTTCGACATTGACTCGACCGGGAATCGATCTCGGTCATCAGAGTTAGCGCCGCCCAAAGTCCGGCGTGCTAGCCATTCGGCTACGGAGGTTGTCAACATATAGCCGTATGAAAGTATATACTTTATATATATACTTATATAGTATATACTTTCAATGTGTTAAAGCAGGGATGGGGAAATAGATTCAGAGATGGGGATCCATATTAAATAGTTATAACATTTCTGCGGGCCAAGGAGCATTTATTCTGAAACAAATATATAACAACCATAATCAAGTTCCGATAATAAATTTCCCCACCCATCCGATAACCAGCTTTAGCGAAAGTTGCTTAACCTCAGCACAGACCAGACACGTTAACCACTGGGCCATCGACCTCTAATAATCCTATTGTATATTTAATTATAATTAGATGGCGGGTTACAATCGCGGGACGGATTGAATCTTGTCACGGGCCGGACTTGGTCCGCGGGCCGCCATTTCTCCATCCATTAAAGGAATTATATAAAAAAGTAATTCATAATCAGTCTATAAACGCCACACAACTTAGTGTTTTATTATGACTGGTTTAGGACTTCCGACGCAATCAATATAGCAATATCAATAAAGAAACTTTCTTATTGCCCGCTTATCGGATGGGTCATCAAATTTAATTAGATTGTCAAAGGCTTGTTAAGTCGTGGAAG
Organism: Eudonia lacustrata; assembly: GCA_947562085.1. NCBI lineage: Eukaryota > Metazoa > Arthropoda > Insecta > Lepidoptera > Crambidae > Eudonia > Eudonia lacustrata. The sequence continues at coordinate 5,082,835 of OX387316.1, forward strand.
CAATTCGATAAAGATGCTAGTCAAGGTATAAGATGGCAGTCGTTAGACCCACTTGGTGGATTATGGTCCGATCTTCCCATGTCTTATTGTGATTGTGTGGAAATACCAGATTCTAAGAGTGGGACGCATATAGGTCGATGATGATGATGATGATAACAATTACGTTATAATACAAATTTATTTTAAAAGAAATAAAATCCGACTTCAAATAACACAACGACATTCGACAGCTTGTATTTGTATTGAATTTATTAGGAAAATGTCGAGTTCCAATATTTTTATGGCAAATGAAGAGAAAAATAAGAAACAAAACATTGAAGAGAAACAAAGAAAGGTTCAAAGAATAATACAAAATTGATGTCATGTCACGACCGATATTTAATTGTAGCTTATGAAGCAGAAATAAACTTTGGCTACTGAGTCAAAATGTCGTTTAACGGTGTTATACTCCATTATTACACGTCTCATTGAAAATTAATTCAATAAATAAATAAACTTTCCTACACTCACACCAATTATCTAGCCCAAGAGAAGCTTCGTTGTGAAACTCGTTAAATGGTTATTAGACAACGGATAAACATACTTAAAATACTTAAATACATACTTATTATACATAGAAAACACCCAGACCCGAGGCAATTTAGAAAAACAATAATTACTAAATTGACCCGACCAGGGATCGAACCCGGGACCTCAGAGATGGCGACACCATGAAAACCGGTGTACAAACCACTCGACCAAGGAGGTCGAGTGGTTTGTACACCATCGAGCCGAGCTCTTCGTCACTCACTCTGCTACTAGGCATCATTGTTAACATAAATTAATTTTGACGACCTCCTTGGTCGAGTGGTTTGTACACCGGTTTTCATGGTCTCGCCATCTCTGAGGTCCCGGGTTCGATCCCTGGTCGGGTCAATTTAGTAATTATTGTTTTTCTAAATTGCCTCGGGTCTGGGTGTTTTCTATGTATAATAAGTATGTATTTAAGTATTTTAAGTATGTTTATCCGTTGTCTAATAACCATTTAACGAGTTTCACAACGAAGCTTCTCTTGGGCTAGATACTCCTCCTCCTACAACAATTGAATTCTCCAGTAGGCAAACGTAAGGCACCTTACTTGTGACCAATGTTTGCTGTCACTCCAGTCATGTGCGCGTCGTAGTGGAAATGGGTAGCACTTTCGTATGCCACGCACGTACGCAGTCAAAGCGTGGCCCGTAACGAGAAGCGCTAATAGTTCCTTGGATAATTTTCCCGTGACCCTTGAACCGTAGACGAAAATTATCTGAACTGTTTCATTCAAAATGTTGGTTACACGTTAAATGAGTCATTCTTCGTCAAAGAAGACATGGCCTCATCATAGAGACGAATTCTTCGTTCAATACAAATAACGATGCGAAAGACAAAAGACAGCCGAAAGACAATAACACAAACAATGGCAGTCCACTTTTGGACAAAAGCTTTCGCAAGGATTTCTAACATCTTGCGCTGTCCTCATCCAGCGGCTTCCAATGGTCTTTACGCGGATGACCGCGTAAAGACCATTGGAAATCGCTGATATTTGATTGATACTAAAGTCATCTTCATCATCATAATCAGACCGTATCAGTTCAATGCTGGACAAAGTTATCTCTTAGATCATTGTCCAGGTCGGCAGTCTAAATTTTTGGGAGGTCAATCTACGCTGTGCCGAAACGAGCTGAAACGAGCCAAACGAGAACCCTTTCTGCCTCAACGGTCGTCAGTGCTACAAGCAATATACCCCGCCTACTGGAACTTAGTTTTGCCAACTCCCCGCCCCAACTCTCGATGAAAATGAATAATGACCAACCTGTTAAGTAAACAAGATACCTGTACCAGGAGGCCCCGCTCTTCCTTAGCTTACTATCATAATGTATGTGTGTATGTGTGTGTGTGTGTGTGTGCGTGTATGCGTGCGTGCGTGCGTGCGTGCGTGCGTGCGTGCGTGCGTGCGTGCGTGCGTGCGTGCGTGTGTGTGCTAATTTCAAGCTTAAATTTTACTAGAAAACCTAGAAAATCTTTGGTTATCCAAAGGTCGTGGGTTCGATTCCCACTCGGCCTTTCTGGGACTGGTTGATTTGTTCCAGTAAAATTTAATCGTGTAAATATAATAGCACTGTGAATGCAAAAATGTAAATAAAAATAATAATTATAATACCCAGTTCAAATTATCAAAATACTTTAAAGTTATACTTTTATTTTTCAGATGGCACAAAATTATGAAATTATAAATATTGGACATAGATCATTAATGTAATGTCTTGACCAGGTGTAGGAATTAGGGACTCATTAAAACAATGTTCGCGGTTTAAGAGTGTAATCCGAACTGACGGCCATCTCACCATAAACATATCTACCTACATATTTATTTATTCTATGATTACCTTACATTACAATTAATACCAATTATTTATCATCAAATTTGTTTTTGTTTTAAGAGTCATAGCGAATAAAGCGTTTTTCATTTATGTGATAGACCAAAATATTCGCAAACGAAAAGCGGAAACCAAAAACAATATGCAAATAGATTATTTAAATAATAAACGGAGCTGCAGTTGTATTCACAGAGATATTGCAGCAGATTTAACGAAATACCAGTGGCTTTTCTTTGTTTATTGTACGTAGGACTTTAATTCCATTTGACATACTATACTCCTATACTATTTAAGTGCAAGTAATAGAATTTGTGTAGTGTAGGACATCCTTAGACTAGATGGAGCGTGGATCTTCGCAATTTGGCAGGCAAGAGTTGGTTGAGAGTAGCCGTGGATGGTGCTCATGGGCGTGCACTTAAGAGGCATTTTGTCCAGCAGTGGACTAGTGTAGGCGTCCGAGCTGATACGATCGTGCGCTTCGACCACGATCAAATTTGACCCTTGACGCCAATTTATAGACTTTAAGCAGTATTAACTTTATTGTATGCTTAATGCTTATGGCCGTCCAGGATAACCCTGGTAGAACGTGAGGGTAGGTACTAGAGTTTTTAGTGGGTAGACCCTTCCTTGACGGAGAGTCCCACATAACAACCTGCGTCTCCCCAAACGCAGTGGTATTTCCTCCTGTATTAAAAAAAGCTGTAAGTTAGACAGTACTTTAAAAGTGAGGATTCCCGTTGAAGGGCCGCTTATACTTTCGATCTTATCGTCACTTACAATCAGGTGAAAGACACCGAAAGTGTCGAAATAATTACTAACATAGATTAAGTTTTATATTACAAACGAAAATTGTATATTGGTATGTATATGTTAGTTTATAAGGTATTTATCTATGGGTCTGTTATTTTGTAACTTTAAATTGTTGCCTGAAAATAAACGAATTTATTATTATTATTATTATTAAAAGCAAAGCGTTTTCTCTTGTGGAATGAAAGAAGTATAAAAAAAACTTGGTACAACGTAGCTAAATAGATTACGAAATTCACGGGTGTCTCGAAAAGCCTCTTAGAATAACAAGGAGCTTAGCGTTACAATTTTAGCCGCCATTCCAGTTCCTCACCACAAAGAAGATGGCTTCATATGCGTTTTTATTTAAATTGCCTACAATTCGGGAATCACGCAGTGAATTTTAAATACCTACGTTCTATTTTTAAAATAACGTTCCTAAATAATGATTTATATATTTTCATTGTTTTATTTAGCTTGTACATTTATCGGTAGTTTTTGTATTAGGTATATTAAAATCGCCACATGTGTAGTAAAAGATTAGTAAAATAACACACATTGTAAATAAAACTTACGTACTTCTGGTTTCAAGCAATGCGTTCAAATAGGTTCTATTTTTAAGCATAACGTTCTAAAATATGTTTATGAGCTGCGAAGTAACCCTGAATACATTTACGAGTAGATCCTGTTTCTCAAAAGCAAATTGCGTTACAAACCCGAAGTAATCGTCAGCGTTCAATTTCACATTTTGTTGGGCGTTCATGTAGGTATATTACCTACTCTTATTCGCGAAACTCTTTGAACACAAATGTGTAGCATAATCAAAGAGTTCGAGATCATAAGGATGTAATTGCGATAATAAGGATCCAGTTTCACAGTTTCTAAAAATATTTAAATGTTCTTCAAGTTATTTATTTATTTACTCATTAACATCAACAAGATTAACATTAAATCATTGATGAGTAAACATTATAAAAAATAGTTGATCATTACAAATGCAATCTTAATAACAGATGTTACACGAAAGAAATAAAAATAATAATAATAATCAAAAGTAATAAAAATAATCATCATCATCAGCTTATACTAGTCCAAATAAAAAATAAAATAAAAATAAAAATAATAAAAATTAGTAAATTTATTTTGTTTGAGAAAAAGTATTTGGTCAAAACATTTGTATGACAATTTACGTATCTAAGGTTAGAGTAAAACAATTTTATGGATTTAGACGCGTTTCTTTTACATTTTATTGTATATTGAAATGAAACAACTTTTACGGATCTACTCGCGTTTATTTTACACATTACTTATTTAATGTTTATCCTGACGTTTCGAACCCTTTGCAGGGTTCGTGGTCACAGGGAGACTGAGGTGTTGGTCATCTCATAATTAGTTGGTAGCATGTATACCCTCATTTAAATTTAATCAGGTGCGTTCCGTTTTACGCAGAAAGAGCTTACAGTATCTTTTGGTCTGGCAGTATGGTGTCGGGGCTGGGATTTAATATTTTGTATGATGGGATCCCAGGCTGGTGGTAGATTCCAACCATCTTCTCTATTAAAATTAGGATGTTTTTAATTTCAATAGCCTCGCGTATCATCCTAGGGATGAATCGTTGTTCTTTAACGAGTATTTGTGGTTTATCAAATCTGATGTAATGGTTGGGCCCCTCTAGGGAATGTTCGCATACTGCAGACTTATTTTCGCGCCTATGCTTGACGTCGGCTATATGTTCTTTAACACGGGTTCCTATACTTCTCTTTGTTTGCCCGATGTAAGAGAGCCCACAGTCGTAGTCCAGTTTGTACACGCCTGCATCTTGAAGGGGTATGTTGCACTTGACAGGTCGTAAAAATTGGTTGATCTTCTTCGGCGGCTTGAAGTAAGTGTTGATTGAAGCTCGCTTTGAGATATGTCCAATCTTGTCAGTGACACCTTTCATATATGGAAGTACAGCAGGTTGGCGCTCGACTGTGGTTGGTTTATTGCGTTTTCTGTGACAAAGCCGTGGTACTTTCAGTTTATTATCCTGTAGTACGTGCTTGACATGCTGAAGCTCAGCAGCCAGGTGTTGGGTGTCACAGATGCCGCGTGCTCTCTGAAACAAAGATTTCCCTACAGTAGCCAACTGTCTAGGATGGTGGTGAGAATCACCATTGAGATACCTATCTGTATGGGTTACTTTACGATACACAGTGTGACTCAAACTATGATCCGGATTCCTGATAATTAAAATATCCAAGAAAGCTAGCTTACTATCTGCCTCTAACTCCATTGTAAATTGTATTTTTGGATGTATGGAGTTAAGATGATCTAGAAAAGCAGATACTTTATCAGTTGGTAGGATAGTGAAAGTGTCATCTACGTACCGCTTGTAGAACCTAGGGGTTACCGGTGCTGTGCTCAGGGCCCTCTCCTCGAAGTCTTCCATAAAGATATCGGCGATGACGGGCGAAACAGGGGAACCCATGGCAACACCCTCTACTTGCAGCCAGATGTTAGACAATGCTCTAATAGTACTGCATATTCATCAGGCATATCTTGTTCCACTATACGTTTTTTGGTAATTTCAATGCAATCCTGAACTGGTAGGCATGTAAATAAGGACTGCACATCAAAACTAACCATAGTTTCATTGTCAGCGAGATGTAGGTCTTTGATATCGTTGACAAATTGGTAGGAATCCTTCACATAAGCTGTTGTGTTACCTCTAAGTGGTGAAAGAATCTTAGCTATATGCCGGGCCAGTCGGTAAGTTGGTGAATCAATCTGGCTTACAATAGGGCGTAGCGGAGCCTCGGGTTTGTGAATTTTCGGTAACCCATACAGTTTTGGTGGTTTAGGGCAGGAAGGAATTAAATAGTTAGCATCTAGATTTAACGTTTCGGAGTGTTGTTTGACAAGATCACTGGTTTTCTTAAGTATTTTGTTGGTTTGGTCGCATTTAACGCGTTTGTACGTCTTGTCATCCGATAAAAGTATTGTTATTTTTTCGTTATAATCAGACGTATCCATTACTACCGTAGCATTACCTTTATCAGCACGAAGGACAGTTAATTCAGGCTTAGCTCGCAGGTTCTTTAAAGCGAAATACTGATCACGGGGAAGGTTGGATTTCGGCAACTTGCTCCGGCGCAAGACAGACGATATGTCTTGACGTATTGCCTCAGCATCAGCCTTCCTGACGTTATTTTTAACTAAGCAATCCTCGACGTTGCTAATGATGCTTTCATACGGTATCCTGCGATGGGCTACGGCGTAATTTAGCCCCTTTTTTAGTACCTCAACGGTGGGCCTGTCCAGTGTTTGTTTTGATAAATTAACAATAGTGCGATCATTTTTTTGATTTTGACGTTTGTGGCTGTCTATGGTTGATAGTCTACTGTTAGTCGTGTTCCATTTCACAAACTTTTTATTTAAATTCGATACTAACGTTTGGAATTTATCAATTTGTCTATGTTTGCATTCATTATATTTAGATGTTTCGCGTTTATTAAGTGTATTAATGCAATTATTAAAATCTGATACGGACAATTGTGATTAAATTTAAATGAGGGTATACAAGCTACCAACTAATTATGAGATGACCAACACCTCAGTCTCCCTGTGACCACGAACCCTGCAAAGGGTTCGAAACGTCAGCATAAACATTAAATAAGTAATGTGTAAAATAAACGCGAGTATATCCGTAAAAGTTGTTTCATTTCAATGTGTAGTGTTCGCGTAAACTTTAGAAAACAATATGTGATCCAATACGGACTGGAAATAGCCAACAAAGTGCGTCGGTTGGAAGATCTGAATACTAAGCGCGCAAGAAAAGTTACATCTTTAAATTTCTTGAAGAGATGTCGCGACCATGGTCTCATCCCAGCGTGTGTCAAGATATCGCCCAAGAGAGATATACGCGGGAGCGCCAAGCTCTTACAACAGGCCAGCCAAAAATTGCTTC